>OX438956.1:12500-2412500 GCA_949316185.1 Pyrausta nigrata | reverse complement strand
TACACGGTGTCCCCCCCCCCCCCCCTGTAATTTCTAGTCTTGGACCTATAAACTTCAAATCACTCACTTAAAGAAACAGGCGCAGAAACTCTTATTTAAAATTGTTTCGGATATCCTGTGATGAATACTTTTGAAATTATAAATAAAATAAAAATGTATACTTTTTTGCCTATACTGTCTAATGTTTTAAGTTAATGGTACGGGAACCCTTCGCGCGCGAGTCCGACTCGCACTTGGCCGGTTTTTAGTCTCGCTTTAGAAGCCTGCGATGCGGTATTTTTACTTTACATTCTACTAATTTTAATATTGTAGGTTCTGTGCTACGCATAGAAAGGCGGTTCGACCAAGATCCGGTAACCAGCATCACTTGATCAATATAGCCTTCATTGTTAACTTACTTTTATTACAGACATACTTTCAAGTCCTAAAAAAAATCGCGTTTTCATTCTTTAGTACGAAAACACATTTTGTATAGGATTTCGAATTACGTCCATTGATAAAATTTATTGTAAAATCGTTTTAAATACGTTCCTAGAGCACATAATTAGAACTTATTAAAATTGACTTAATGCTCACATTTGGCCCAATTCCCAACAGGCTTTATCTAACCCTAATTTTGGTTCATTTGAGTTTCTTTCGATTTCTATGTGGGTTACAATATAATAGGGATCCACACGCAAAGCTTGATGCAGATGGCGCTAGCATAGATACGCCTATGTCAAATATTTTGCTATTGTTCATGTCGGGCTTTTTCGTATCTAATTTACAGTTTGTCGTGACTATCTAATGTTATTTCATCCATCACAATGTATTCGTCAATGAAGTTATGTGAACTAAAAGACGATCTTCGGAAACGAGGATGAAAAGTATCTGGTAAAAAAGCCGATCTTATTGCTAGGTAAACATTTAGGTGTTTACAGTTTTATTACTGTAAATGTTACATTTAATGCTTGTTGAAACTGTTTTTGTTGTATTTGAGTTACAAATTAACTACATAACTAAAAAAATAAAACATGTACATGTTTGTTTTTAGGTTAGAATTCTACGATCGGAACTGAGATGATACCGGGAATTTTGGTGTCGTAGCTTCACAATCTAGTTATACGATAAATGTTCCCGATCCAAAAGCTTATCATGATGTAAATAGTTCCAGTAAAATACCTAAAATTAATTAATTTTCTTCTAATAGCTGTTTCGCACTGCTTTTTTAAAACTGGCTCTTTTGGAAATAAATGAATACCATTATTGTAACAACCTGGCACAGCACATAACGGCATTATGCTTTCGTAGATTGAAAACACCAAAAAAATAATCAAAAAAACACAACTTCTGTACTGGAATGACAGATAGCTTTGGGCGCATCGACAATGCGCCACCTACAGGGAGAATTTGGCAGTGTGGATCCCCATTGAAGTAACCACCTGACAAAGATAGATAGATAGATAGATAGATAACTCTTTATTGCACACCATAAAAGTAACAACAATGCAATTTACATATAAATATGTACAAATTAGGCGGTCTTATCGCTAAGAGCGATCTCTTCCAGACAACCTTTGGGTATAGCATAATAAAAGACACATACAAATGAGAACATTTTCTCTATGGTAGAATCACAGTGCGTGACCAAGGCAACCAAACCAAAGTCCATGGAATTCATATCAAGATTAGAGTAGAAAGCCACCTTGGTTATACCCATTAACAACTTCCTACACATTTGAAGTACACACGGCCGCACGTCAAACTACCCCACTTCGACCTTGAGACCGTCTCTATGGCCTACGTAATAAAAGCTATTTTCTTAGTTCAAATGGGTAACCTGACGTGCTGCTTGTACTATGGTACAGACGCCAGCATATCAGTTTGTACATGTTTGTTCGAAAATCACCCGTATTAAAACTGTTTAAATGCTGCAGTGATATAATACTTGACGTGAAGTCGTTTGCCTGTACCCAACCACAAGAACGCCAAAGTTATTATTTACCAAGTGTTTCAGATTTCTCCGCGAGTGGGTTGAGAAATATCCGAATTTGCAAACAAACGTTCATCCCCTATTTGACTCCCTTTTAACTTCTATTCTCACGATAAAAAGTTACCTGTGTCCTTCTTCAGGGTCCCAGTTCATGTAATTAATTTACCAAAATTCATCAAAATCGGTTCAGCCTTAGGCGTTAGTTCAGGTTAAGGTGTAAAAAGTGACAGAGTGAGTTTTACTTTGGCTTTATGGATGAAGCAGGATTTCAATCGGGGAATTAAATTGCTTAATAAAATTTTGATGAACCAGCATATCGGAGAAGAAGAAAGAAATTTGTCGCACAAGTAAAATTTTTTAAACGGGATGGTTGGGGTGTGATTTTTTGTAGGTAACAGCGATCTTTCGTGGTCGCCCTAAGCAGACTGAGGAACGCGGATTACGCGGAGGTTTTAGTGGGTATACTTTCCCATTTGCCAAGGAGTCTCACATAGCCTGTCATCCTCAGGGCACCAGGTATAAATAAATCATTTATTCAATTTTCAATTTCATGTGTACACAAATTATTCATATAAGCAAACAACAATTAAAAGATAAAGAAGACTATCTTTGCCTGAACTAGGTTATTAATACCTGTATTTCAGGCTAGAAAGAGCTTACAACACTTTTAGGTACTATTATCAAATTAACAATAGGTTGAAATTACAAAATAATTTTATATCCAAGTTATTATCTAAACGTTGGTCTAAAACGTATCAATTAAAATTCAGCATTTTGCTGTACTACAAAGCGTCACGAGTGTCAGCAGGTTTAGGTATTTACTGTTACATGTTTCAAACCAAATCAGCAATCAATGTATGGGTTAGTAGGACAATAATTGAGGTAAGGTGTTAATGCTAAAAAGAGTTAATTACATAACTAGGTAGGTTCCTATTAAATATTATAAACATTAAAGAATATATAAGGGGAAATTAGGAGTAATTAGCTATGCGCCTTCATAATCAATAGAGTTAATGTATCTGGTCTCGGCAGCTCTTTTGGCCGGACATTCGCCATCTCCTGTTTTGTGCGCGTTGGGCTTATTAAAGCGCAAACATGAAGCGCATTTTGATGGTTCTGCTTTGTGCGTACAGTCTTTCATTGCATGACCCAATTCGCCGCAGTGCCCACAGGTGCTGGTCTCCTCCCGGCATGTTTTAGCTGCATGCCCGTACTGCTGACATTTATAACATCTTGTGACCAGTGTAAAATCTCTTACAGGGCATGAAGACCAGTTAACAAAAACTCTATGATTCGTCATTAGGGCCTTACGTATTTGTGCCGGGTCTTGTATGATGTAATTGCAGGTCTCGGCATCCTTTTTTCCCGACTTGTGGCTCAACTTGGTAGAGGACAAAAACGACTCCAGTGTCATACCTTGAAGTTTATCGGCTAAATTTTGGTGGAATATGCAACTGAAAACTTCAGTCTCTTGCATCGATGTGGGCACTCCGATGACTACAATTCTGGGCTGGCGTTTGTGGGTCTCGTCTACAGTGAGTCCTGAGGTTGTCAGTTGCGCCGACTGCTTTAGTTTCTCGATGTCGTCCTTGGTGTCAGTGCTGATGATCACTCCACCATTTTTTGTCTTCCGCAGTCCTCTCACGTGCAGCTTCATTTGTTCAGGTCGGATAATTTTTTGGACAAGTGTCTTAGTGTCCTCGCTCGATTATGTTTTGTCTGTAGGGTAAATTGCAACCGAACTGATGTTGCTGGCTTGAATAAAGTTTTTCGCGCTTTTCTTAACCATGTCGGCAAAAGAAGCTGTTCCCTGGGCAGGTATTTTAGATTCTTCAATACTCCGCTTAAGGTCTTCAATACGCTGCGAGAGGTCACGTTGTTCCTTGAGGGCATGTAGATTAGAGTGGGCTTGAATGGTCTTCTGTTTGACCGATTGGTATTGCACGGCCAGTTGTGATGTTCCGTGACTCACATTCCTACATAGATTGTGTATTCTTACTTTTTGGTCAGAGTTTAATTTTCCTTCCGATGCGATGCTGTAGACTTCATTGAGACACTGCTCGATGTTGGTCATCCAGTTCTGAATTTCGGACGTAGGCACTACGCCTATAGAGTCCTCTTCCTGCTGGGCGGGCGGGCGAGTGGGCGTGGGCGGCGGCGGCGGGCTGCGGCGCGTCAGGGCACTGCGATTGAAGGGAGTACCTTCCATATTTCTTCAAATAAACGCAGTATACATTACTAATTAACACAATACTAATTCGTTGACATAGATTCTGCGTTACGTTAACTAGGTCAGTAATTTGCATTTATTGTTAATTTTTACTATTCAATAATTATATGCGACACGTCCGATTGCATGGTCGGCAAGACGATCACTCAAGGTATGCGTATCGATTACCTCTGCGAAAAAAAAGCTAGGGGAAAAAGCAGAGATCGGACTCGATTCCAATGTTCCATGATGTGTAAGATCAAAAAATCAATATCTCTCTTTCTTAAACAAAAAAAGGGACAGACTACAATAATTTAGAAACGTTAAATTAAGTGATGCGATGTCTTACGTATTTTTACAAGTTTTCGTCTTACTTTAGTCGTCATCAATTGTCATCCCTACTAAATTTTCTAAGGATTCTCCAATTTCCTCAGCAATTGACAATGTTTAGTCTGACGTTCTTAAATTAATATAGTCTGTCTCTTTTCGTTTGTTGTTCTTAGACAGGGTACATTGGAATTGAGTTCATTAATATTAAAGGTAAATGCTGTTTTACCTAGGTACTATCCGTCGCGTTAACCCCCATTCTTATGTGTTTTCATAATGCAACGCGAAAGCTTGAGTTGTAATAATGATTTTATTCTATCTTGTGCGTAATATTGAAAGTCACTCGAACAGTTTGAGGTCCACTGTTTACGTCAAAAAATAAATTTAAAAAGGAAAAAATAATCTATTTTCAGACGTCATAGCAGCCAGCCAGGCTTCCTGTTTACCCGTTCTGACATCTGTCTGAAGTCTGGACAGGCGGGCGTTTGTCCAAATTCATTACTGTACCGTGTCACGTTTTGGAATTTCACTCTGGCTAGCTCGGTTGCGTTTGTTTCCAACCGACTTCAAAAAATGAGGTATCTTTTTAATGAATGCAGGAGTGGAATCTGATTCCATGGTCATAAATATTTACTGACTTAAACCCTCAAAATTACTGACCATTTACAGACCTAACCTCTAGAAATTAACATCGAAAAATCGGGTATTTTCCACCCCTGTGAATATTGAACCATTACTCGAAGACGCTAGGTAGACTGAATTGAATACCTACCACATAGTCTAAACCTGTCTATAGATCCTTAGACCATAAGGGATGCATCCTAACAGCCCACATGGTAGTTGTTCACAAAGGCTCTGTTAATCTATTCATTAAGTCCCTTAAGTCTCAAGACTGTGACACAAGTCACAGATACGAACAGTGGTAACTAGTGTTTAAAAAAAATAGTCACACTTGAGTGACGCAATTTCACGTGATGGTAAAGTGCAGATGACATGTCCATGTCCTTTTAATTAGTAACAGGTTTTCTTAAAAATATTCAGATCATACTCTGCAGGGAACACTTCAGCCGGCAACGAATTCCAATTCCATTTTTATCCGTACGGGACCGTAGATTCTAGACGTTTGGTGCGTAGTAGGTGGTGGTGGTATGTTAACGAGTATCGCTACGTATGTAGCTTTGGAACTCCTTAGTCATATAACATACATACATATTTTCTGATTAATATCGTTGCGTGACCAAGACAGTTTCTCAGCTTTTCTTGGGAGTTTTGTTACGGACAAGCTTTGGCAAGCAACAGAAGGAGTGGTGGAAAAAGTCCCTAGTCCATTATATTGACATGCAGAATGACGGTATTTTAGCACTCGTATTTCAAACTATATTATTTAGGTATCCGCTACCACTGAAGAAGTTTGGGAGAAGCCTTTGCCCAGCAGTAGGACAATAACGGCTAAGTAAAAAAAAAAAAATATATAGGTAGGTATTAAGAGTTTATTTCATGCAAGATGATTTATCTGGCCAACCAACCCATGGGCATATGGGAAGTATTATCAGTGATTAAGAATACTTTAAATTAATTTATTAGCTAGGTACAGACATGGTAAATAGATTCTATTGTAAATGAAACTGTGTTATTTTTTAAATAGAAAACTGCGTTTTTTGAATATCATTTCCTATAAGATCAGAAATTTAATTTGAAGAAACAAAGTATGTATTGTTAAAAGGCTATGATGATATGACACTTTTCGATTTGGTTTACAGTTATTTTAATCTCCCTTCAGTGGTTTTACCACCATGTATTTGCTACTACAGAATCTGTCACCCTGGCTTGATTGAAAATGTACTACAAAACGCAAAATGTTTCAATTAACTGGTTAGCTAGATAAAACTTCCTTTCAGTTTTGAAGATTTGTTAGTATTTTTTTTAAATCATTGTCCTACACCTAACACTAGGTCACAAACTGGCTGGTTAAAAACTGTCAAACCAAAGGACTTGTCCTCTTTTTGTATGGAGGCTGTTTTTTTATTCTAAGATATCACCAACCACTAATAAACCTATATTTATCTTTAAGCTACAAAAATATGAAACACGTAACCATAGAAATCAGAATTTTAAACGCCTCCATTTTTGAGAAAAAATATGTTTTGTAAAAGGTATCATCCATTGATCACTTACTTGTATTTCCTGGCTGTATGGCTATGTACCATTGCCTTTCCACTGGTAGATAATTACTACTAGGTACTACCACAGATTATATAATAGGTACTACTGTCAATGGAATGTCAATTTTGCTGCCAATTTTTTTTTCATGCGTTGATTGATATAGGCGAAGGTGCGGTTTCGTAGAGACAAAGAGAAAAATTAATTTCAATTTTTATCTAAATCGGAGGCCTTAAAAATATATTAATTATGCAGAAAGGCTAGTTTTTGTGAACTCTTTAATATAATATTTAGTTTATTCTGGTTAGAAATATTGACGAATAAAAAACCATTAATGGACAATTCCTTTGATTAGGTATAAACTTGCAGGCAAGTAAGTGTTACCTTTATTTACACTTTTAATTACCTTACATTTTTAAAATAAATAAGTAAGAATCGTTCGCATTTTGAAATCACTATGTCACTTTTTAAATTACACTGACTGGCTGTGTATAAAATTCTAGCAAATATTGTTTTTTTATTACACCTGGCTTGTTGAATTACGTAACCTTTTTAAAAAAAATAAAGAAGAGTGAAGATTCGTTCGTATTTTGAAAATCTACTGTGCCACTGCACTGCAACATGGTAGGTGGGCTTATTGAAAACTGCTGATTTGGCAAGGAAGGAGGCACTCATGAGAACCGTGTGTGATCCACTCATTATTTCAGATTAATTTGAGCCACGTGTTTATTAATTTGTTTTAATTTCCACTGTAATAAAGCTGAACATAAATAATTAACTGTGATAATGTGATGTGGCATCGAAATTAGGTTGTGAAGTAATTTAAGGTATTAGTTATTTATTAGCCAGTTATTCTGGCGTGTATTTTATAACATTTTACAATTTCAAAGACAGCCTGGTGTGTGTATGTCTGCATTTTCGAATATTGGCCAAAGGACATCCGGAGCCTAAAATAACACGCGACCAAAGGCAAGGTGATAAGCTTATCACATCTTACTTACATAATACATACGTTTAACCACGTGGAACACTGTGGTTAACTTTTAAACACTTTTTAGGCCTATTTGCGCAGTTAGCTGCCCCACTACAGCGTCAGTAGGAACAGGAAAAAGAGAAATGAATCAGTTCTCACAACACGTTTCTGATAACTTTACCTAGTTCTACACTCACTATTAGCTTCCTAGCTTACGATATAAAGAATTCACTGATGGTTACTACTAACCTTTTCGTTGAAAACCGACGTGGAAGCTCCAACGGGACTCACTATCTCACACACGGCACGCACTGCGATATCACAAATAACGAAAACAATACTTCTAACACCACTTCCTATAGATTTATGTGTAACACGAGACTTTTTGATGCAATAGACGCGTTTATAGTTTTTGAAAAGTCCATTGAACTGTTTAGGTCAAAATTTACGTCGAGCGAAATTATAGGTACGGAGTGGCAACGCTGTGTAGACGACGTACACGCTTTTCCGTGCGGTCGCCAGGCGGCGCTCAGATCGCGGGAGGCGGGGCCGAGAAACGCGGCAGGCGCGCGAGAAAGGGACGCAACAAACCACGACGCCACGTCGCGATATTTTTTCGACGGTGTAGGTACTTATGGGATTCTATGTCGAAACTAGGATTGTTTAGATCGCGAAGACATTAGCGGATGGCGACCGCAGCGACGATTGGTGACCTTTTCGCCATATCGCGTCACCGCGGGTGGCGATAACGCGAGGTCGTCGGTCGAACATGCGACGTTGCCAGCGCGCGTGGCATTCGGAGTGGTTCCACGGATTACGAAAGTGTCTTGCGGCGGCGAAACCCTATCCCTTTGATACGGGTGCCTAGCCTAATGAACCTAAAGCTAGACTCCACGGAGATCGCAACGCGGTAACCTGCTTGAACCAACGCCGACTAAACAACCTACATTCGCTATCTGTTACTTTGTCGCTGCGTCTAGAACGAATCAGCGGAGTAATAATAATCGGGCTGGTCTCTCGCCGTAGCACAGAATACTACCCGTAGGCAAGGCATAATAATAAATTAATAATAATTGCCAAGTTAACATAACTGCATTACAATTTGCGACCTTGCATGATGACGGCAATGCGCTGCATTTACCTACGCTCATTGAGAGCCTTATTTGGTTTTAACTAGCCAGCACATGCATTAAAAAATAACAATGCGCTATTTACAATTAGCTGGCATGAAATAGGTAACTTACCTAAGTACCTACCTCTGGCTAGTTACCTACATTCTATCTATGTTTGGTAATCAACAAATTAATTATTTACAGTCTAGGTCTTGCATTCGAATGTCGGCAGTTAGCTGGCCAATCTACCATTTAAATATTTGTCTTCACGTTTATTCCATTGCATTCCTAATTTCCTACGTAGGCACTAAATATGAAGCCTGCCTGGCCAGTAGGCAAGAAGAGCCTGGAAATTCGCTCCTGATATTTTTATTTTATTTTATATCTCTTCTAACTAACCTAGTACCCATATGTATGTTCTGAAAACCGACTTTCCATCCTATCCTTCAGCAATCGTAAAAGCTCGAGTTACACCAAGTAGGGTCACCATCAGTAAAGAATTCCGCGAACAGTCCTGCCCGGGCAGGCATCATTGCGTCGCGTCGCAAGCGTCATCTCTGACTAAACGAAGGATACCTAAACCCTAACCTAACCCTAATAAAATAATTAATTAAGATTTTTCCCAAATAAATATAGACAGGTACTTAACTACATTTTTTTTCGCGTCGCGCTGTTGCCTTTGCTGGTTCGGAATAAGATATACAAGCTAAGAAATAATTAGACTATCTAATTTCACTTTCGAGATATTTTAGTAGCATTTCAGTTTTCAAATTATGGAAGCAATAATGGGAAATCGTGGACGAGAATCCAGAATAATTCTAAAGAATAAGAAAATATCAGTTTTAGTTTAGGATACGAGAATAATATCCTGATAGTATTTCTTTATTACATAACTCGCACACGCATATATTTTCTTGTATTACAATAAAGTAGACGTAATAGTAGACCCAGTCTAATCAGTTTTTTTTTAATACTCGTGGCCACCCGAGTACAAATTTCAGCATTTGTTGTACATTGTCATTGTAAGATAAACAACAATTTAAGTATTCCTAAAAAAAAAACCGGGCAAGTGCGTCAGCCTCGCGAAATGAGGGTTCCTTACAAACAAAGGTTTTTTTCTACGATGTGAACATAAGCGACTGAATGAAATGGCAACCGCTTCAATAGTGATGATGTGTGATATAGCACCATATCGGTACCGTTCCTTTAGAACCGTATAACTCAGAACGGAATAACAACGGGTCGGAACTTGACGCCATAGTAACTTTTATTAGTAAGTAACCAACAAGAGCTGTCCAACGACGTATCACACATTTCTATTGGAGATTTGGAGGCGGGTAACCAGAATTTGCATCATCCTTTGGGGTTTTTGCAGTTTTTCCTTTACTTGTACTGTAAGACCTCCCTTCTTGCATGATTTCATCATGATTCTAGGCCTAAGGGACGTACGTACGTACCCTATAGGTCAGGGGTGGCCAACTTAGTTAGACCCAAGATCTACTGTTCACTGACGACACCCTGTAGTATCTACCAACAACATAATTGTTTCTGTACGTTGCGTAGTCTGTTCTACGTATTTATATTTTTGCCCTGCCAAGATCGACTGGACAAATAGTCGCGATAGCCACCCTTGCTATAGGTTTTGATACCCTCGCGCGTATCTTAAGTTAACGCATTTCAAAGCGTTAGAAGCTTGACTATTTTACAGCTTAAAGGGACCTCACCTCAGTCATCATAACTATTTGATGTTAATTTAAACTTAATACCTCCACGTGTTCCTGAGGAAAGGGGTCTTAACAGACAGACGGACAGAGGACAACAAAGTGATCCTATAAGGGTTCCATTTTTCCTTTTTAGGTAGGCAACCCTAAAAAAATAGAAAAGTCTAGTACGTGACCAGTAAAAACAAATGAGACATTAAAAAGTGTTTAAGAACATTACTCGTAAATGGATAATTGTATAGTTTTGAGATAAAATTTCGAGGCAGGAAGCTGTTGTTAAAAATACCTACACGGGAATAAGCGCGAGCCTGCTGTCTTAATATCGACTCGCTCAATTTCTCGTGATATCAGTAGGTATGTTGTTAGAACGCGAACATCAAACAACAGAGCTTAAACAAAACAAAAACATGCGAATAGTAGTGATGTACAACCTGCGAGAAAGTAAACAACAGATATAATTTCAGGGTTACCAATTACAAGAAAAGTTACAGTTATGATATGTGCGTGGCTAAGCTCCAAGTAAAACGGACAAGGCTATATTTTTATTTATATACAGATTAAGTGATACTAATTACTTAGACGTTTAAAAACATAAGTCGAAATCCAAAAATTATTTTAGTTAGGTTTTAATATTTACCTTTACTAATTTCATAAGTAACATGCTGTATTATTTAATATAATTAGTACTTATACCACACACACATAAAAGTCAGGAATAAAAGGGCTTAAAACATTGTTAAGAATTTATCACTATGATTGTACGAAACAAAATTTTTGAACATGGAAACACAATGATGTAATTATAGCAAGTACAATCCGCGCTGGATTGCGGCCAACGCGTCTCAAATTGTATTGCTTTTATTATTAACCACGATCCGTAGGATACAATGTAATATGGCCCATTATAATTTGTTATGTACTATTTACGCCAACTGTGTCTGAGGCTGAGACACACGTGTGTGCTGTCCATACAATAATGTTGTCTGCTTGTGTGTGTTCAGCTGTTACTCAGGTTATCTAGGTATGCTTACGAATGAAATCCTATTAAGATTAGTAGTGGACCTCAATGCACCGAAACATTGTTTATTTCTTGTCAACTATTTAACGTTTTTTAGATATAACTTGTAGCAAAAAGCATAGTATTCCTTCTATTTAGGGATGTGCCGTTCCCAGTAACATTCCCAAGGGGGGGAATATTCCCAGTAGCGATACCGGTATCGTTCCCTTAACTGGGAACTTTGGGGAACGATATAAATTTGTTACTTTTGTAATCTAAACTTATTAAAACATGGCGTCAAAATACTGTTCAAGAACATCTTTGCAAAAAATACGCTTTTGTGTTTAAGTAAAAGTATTTTTTTATATTAAGTCGCCCGTGTATGAGCTTTGAAACATTTTAATAAACATTTACCTCTCATTAAATGTAATTTGTTTAACACTTATATCTTTAATACTAATTATTTTGTAATAACAAGGTGATATTATTGACACTTATATTGTGTTTGGCAAGAAAAACAAATCCTTCCGCCGATGCTATACAAATCATTTATTTTTATTGAAATTTGGGCCATCTCGACGAGTGATTGGTCTATTGCGGCTGCCCTTTTGATTATAGCTTACTACTTATGACCGCTGAATCCAGGAATCGCCAGATTTTTCAGGGAATGAGTTTTGTTATCTATTCCTTCATTATTGTGCTGCCCGCAGGAGCAGAAAGGTGTGCATAGCTGTTTCTTTTGTTGATTGGCAGAATCGGCACATTGCGTCCTTGGTCAACTTCATGGTTGCCATGAGTTTGTTGAATGTGAAGTGACCCGTCAACATTCTGGTCACAGAACAAATGTTGTGTATCTTTTGAGCTTTATTAGGTTTCCGTAGTTTTGACAAGGAACCCTTATAGTTTCGTCATGTCCGTCTGTTTGTCTGTCTGTCCGAGGTTTTGCTAACAGACCGTTAGTACTCGAAAGCTGTAATTTTGTAGGTATATATATCAATTACGCTGACAAAGTGGTAGAATACAATTTTGGAAAATGTTTTTTAGGATAGGAGCGTTGGTGGCGCAGTGGCTAACCGGTTCGATTCCACGTGCCGCCATCTACCAATGGCTTTTTCTGAGTTATGCACATTAGTTGTTTCACTAACCGATGCTCTTACGGTGAGGGAAAACATCGTGAGGAAACCTGTACATTCAGGCGACTGAATGTGTAACCCCAACAATGATTTAAACTGAGGAACCTGCCAAGGTTCCTCTGTTAACAGGGTCACGGAGGTCAGGCAGTCACTCCACTGTAATTACCTGATTTGCTGCATCCTGGATCATGGTCAGCGAACCTTGGGCACTCGCGTGCATGTGCACAACCGGGATAACGCTAGGAAGATGATGATTTTTTTTAGGATAGCTCCCCTACATGTGAAGTGGAGATGATTCTTTTTTTTCATCGTCAACTCCATCGTGTATCGTTGAGTAGGTCTTTTTAAATAACTTGAGTTTCTAAAACAACTTTTCAATATATTGTTCAATTTACGAAATATTAAACATTAAAGTGCAATTTTTTGGTCCAGTACGTCCCGCCCGTTTTATAAACTTTACAGGAAAACTATAGTGGTTAAGATAAATTTATTGGTTTAGCAGTAATATCCTTAGAACTTGGGTGTTGGATAATTTTGTTTTAATTCTCTTAAGTGACTAAGATGAAGTAGATGGTACGGAACCCTTCGTGCGCGAGTCCAAATCTCACTTGGCCGGTTTTTTTAAATTATTATTATTAGTTATCAGTCAGGCAGTAGAGACAACTAATAGCTGCCTATATCCAGTTTTTCATATTAAGTTGAGCATGTTCAGATGAGCGTCAAGTTGGTTTTTGAATTTAGCTTCAGCAGTTCTTTAGATACTTTGTTGTTGTACCCTTGTAAGACCGCTTTAGTGTGTTCTTGTCCTCGTGCGGACTTCAACGACTTAATAACTTCTTGTTAACAAAGGGTAGTAAGAAGCGTAGTGGCTCTTTGTTTGGTAATACCACAGAACGGTCCTGGGCCGATTTAAGGGTCATCGGCTTCTTTTCTGACGAGCTCGTCTGCTACTTAATTAATTACCATATATCTTATAATTCCCTGGCACTCATATAACTGTTACTTTTTTGAAGTTACCCAGGGCATTCAGGTTTCTGATGCACTAGGAGTTTAGTTGAAAGGATCCTAGAGCCAACAATGCTGCTTGGCTATCCGAGTTGATAAAAATGTGTTGGTTACGAAGCCTCCTTTCCAAATTTATCTTCGCACATTTACGAATAGCAAACACATTAATCAAATCACCCCTGCATCAAGCGCAAGCCAAACATACTCAACTACCGGACAGTTTTGAGAACGAAATATCGCTTTATACTTCCGCTCATGCAGTGGATGTGTGAAATGGGCACTAATAATACCCAATTGTATACATAAGAATGAGTATATACTTAGTTAGAGTCAGTATGTACTTGAATACTTACTCTAGATCAATGTTCCCAGCTTTGGGGAACGGTACCGGGCACATTGGGAACTTACTGGGAAATTTCCAAAAGGGGAACTTACTGGGAGCGGGAAATTCCCTGCGGCACATCTCTACTTCTATTGTCGGTGTGCTCAAGCTTCTATAGATGACATCACGTACATTTTCACACATATGAAGAGAGGCGTAAGTGTAATCATACGCTGGAGTGTTAGCTTAATTATTGAAGTCTGCTATAGTGCCACTAGTACCATCCACTCAAATACGGAAAGAAAAAAAACAGTTTTCGTGAGAGCTCGAGCAAAATCGAGTTTGTGGACTTTGTTGTAATTACGAGTAAGCGGGAGAGCCGCTGTGAAGGTCACATGCCTCCCTAGCCCTACCCTCCACTCTCCCCAGGGCTGCCACGCCACGCGAGCTGACACGTGATGGGGAAATGTCTGTAAATTTTTGCTCGGGTGCTGCATAAATGCGTAACGGAAATAAAAAAAAAGTTTGTAAAACTTTATGTTTCATAAATTAGTTTTTGTAAATTTCAATCATCGTAATTGAGTTTACGGTAATCTATTTTTTGCTGGCTAGGAAGGGGAGACTAATTTAATCAACCAAGCTATTTTGGAGGCCTTAGTTAACTACCCTGCAATGCCTGAGCCACTTTAAACTTTACGCTGTGACTGTGAGCAATAAGAGAATATATATATTTTTTTTTTACTTAGCCGTTATTGTCCCACTGCTGGGCAAAGGCCCCCCTAAACTTCTCCAGTGGTCGCGGTTACCAGTCTGGGCTGGCCAGTCTTTGTAGAAGTGGTCTAGATCATCTCACCATCGTTTTCTGGGCCTGCCTTTCGAAGAGTATAATATATATATATATATATATATATATATATATATATATATATATAGATATATACTAGCTGTTGCCCGCGACTTCGTACGCGTGGACTCGATGATTCAAAATATTTTATACTCCCGGCGCCATCCAGCTATCAGGTTTTCTTAGTCTACCATGTCGTAAGGAGAAGAGAGGAATGAAAAATCAAGGTCAATAGGCACTCTTTTTTAAATACGTTAATATCACCTTAGATAGGTCAATATCACCTCGCCGTCCTCCTCTAGTAAGAAAATTTCGCATGGCAGTGACACTGACTCTAAAACAAAATTTTGTCGTATATCGTTCTTAGTTAAAGTGTAAAGGATTTTTTTTACTTTTTAGTTTACTTTGTTAAAGGCAGTTTTAATCGTTTGTAAAAAAATATAAGTAGGTAACTTTAGTTTTAGTGTTAAAAAAAGTTAAGACTCAAACCTCCCTACCGCAATAGATGAATGCGGTTTAGCATTTATTTATTGTGTCCCTAGCCTACTCAAAGGTCGGTTTGTAAGTTACTACTATCGTAAAGTTATTATTATTGTTAAGAGCCTGTCGTGTCCCACTGCAGGGTAAAGGCCTCCCTACCCTTTCTCCCAAAACGTAAAATAAGTAAGACTATTCTTATACTCGTAGTTCAATTTCCGTTAGTTAGTGATAAGTAGTGTAAAAAAGTGCCAATTTACTTTGATCTTTTATTAATAATACATACAGTAATTCAACAAACTTTCGACAAACTATCTGTGGTGAAAGTATCCACGAACTACTTAGCGTTAAAAGGTCAGCACCATCAAATTTGGACTCCTGAATGTAAACGCTTTAATACCTAAATGAATGCTGTAGCATATATGGTATACATGCATATAAAATCTAAAGGATTCTCTCGATTTCTCCAGGTTTCCGTCACTAGACACCGTAACTTGGAGATAGTAGGATTACCTTTCGAGTTTGAAAATCAGTCTGAAGTAATTTAGCATATTAATTTCTCCAGACCTTCAATTTGTGTACGTTAATAGAAAATGCTCATCACGCTGAACAATGTTCCCTAAGGCGCTCTATTTATATCTCTTATAGTTGAGCCGAGCTGCTAGGGTTCTATATCAGTTGCTCCAGACCTTCAATTTGTGTACGTCAATAGAAAATGCTCATCACGCTGAACAATGTTCCATAAGGCGCTCTATTTATATCTCTCATAGTTAAGCTGAACTGCTAGGGTTCTATATCAGTTGCTCCAGACTTTCAATTTGAGTACGTCAATAGAAAGTGCTCCTCACGCTGAACAATGTTCCCTACGACGCTTTATTCATATCTCTTATAGTTACGCTGAGCTGCTAGGGTTCCATATCAGTTGCTCCAGACCTTCAATTTGTGTACGTCATTAGAAAATGCTCATCACGCTAACTAACTTTTCTTAAGGCGCTGCTTTCATATCTCTCTTAGTTTAAGTGTACTGCTAAGGTTCCACATCAGGTACTCCGATCTTCAAAATAAGTTATAGCTTAGTATTTGCCCAGACTCAATAGCTACACAATAAAAAAAGTTTCATTTAAATCCGTTATGTAGTTCCGGAGATTAGCGTGTACAAACAGATAAACAGACAAAAAAAATAAAAATTGTAGATTCCTATTCTGTTACTATTTTAACATCACCCTCAATTGGTTTTTAGTAAAAATACTCAATGTACAGACGCATCAGTTTTACAGTTTTATTATATGTATATATATATTAATATACAGGCGCATTACACTTGCTTGAGACCTTATTAAAACGATTGCGGCTTCTTCGAGTCCCGCAAGGGGCAATAATTTGTGTGATGAGCATTTGTACCTAAGTCATGGATGTTTATAAAAATGTATATAAGTATATCTATCCGTTATTCTAGTCACCATAGCACAAGTTCACGCTTACTTTGGGGCTAGGTAATTGGTGTGTTTGTTGAAACAATTTATTATTATTTATGGAGAATGTTCTGGCTTCATAGAATGTTCGCCTATGAACCGTTGGTAATGAAAACTAGATAGATATACTATAAGAATAGTCAAAAACTCGAGACATTTCATTTTTAGCAACGGACACTTGAAGGAACATAGTAATAACACAAAATGCATCGTGTTTTGAATTGATAAAAGGAATAGAAAGACGCAGCCTAAATAAATTCCTAATGCAAGATTGATTGCAATTCCAAATGCAAATAACTTACCACTCGTGGAGCAGTCCATTGGCGTATACAACGAAGAATTTCTTCGTTGTTTAATAGCATGGAACCTCCAGCAGATCCACAATTCACACAAAACTGATTTTGCAGATCCATTCCGTTTCACAGAGTCCTTTAATCACAGCCAGGTCAAAAATAAGTGCAATTGAATCAGAGTAGTAAGTAGTAAAGCCAAAGTCGAAATAAACCAAAATTAATCTTAGGAGCAGCGAAAATCAAACAAGTTGCAGAATGCGCGAGAGCTTCGTTCAACTTCAAGTAGTTCAAGTCAAGAACATGTCAGTTTTTTTTTCAGTATTAGTTTTACGGCCTTGGATCTGTCCATATCAGCCAAAGCATGTGTCAGTCAGTCAGTTGTCTGTCAATTGTCAGTGCAGTCTTATAAACAAACGAGAGAGAGCGAGACAAGCGACAGTACTACCTGTCAATCCACTCCGTAGAAATAAGAATCAAGAATACCTTCCCAGACCTTCACTTCAAGAGTAAGCAATATTGTATACCACGCCATCCGTTGGCATCGAAACGAAGCCTGACATTTTTCATTGAGAACCCTGGCAACACAAGGAATTGATCACACCTTCATGAAACGGAAGCACAGATAAATAATAAAACTATACCGTATGATTACGGAAGTTGTTATAATCACTTTTTTATTTGAATTTGTTAACTTGAGGTGTCCGTTGGATTCTAATGTACGTTCCAAGCATAATTAAATAAAACTATAATTTATTACTAATCAAAATTCTCAACGGTCAATAGGCCAATTTTATACAATCTCCTTTGTTCGTGGCAAACAAGTACTAGTCACAGAAGTTTTGTGGTACTACGAGTATAGTAGTAAAAGTTCGATTTACTGCTACTGATATTTACGACTCTCAACTCAACTTCCTGCAATTGACAACCTCACGGAGTAAGCTCGGGAGTTTTCATAAGTCATGTATCATAATTGTATTTCTCACCCTAGTGCGGTAGGTACATACAGTCATCCCTATTCCCCTCCCCCCCCCCTTTCCCCCACCCTCGCGCCGCGTCCTTACCCTCAGGGATCAGGCGAGGTGTATTTAGGGTTACTACATTGAATAAGAACCGAAGTTGAGAGATTAATAAATATCCAGACGGGATGGATATTGGAATTATGCATTCATGGTTTAGTCGTGGTGGGACTCGGCGGCAGACAACATATCCGAGAATTACGTTTTTTAGCGTAATTCTCTAAAAATAAATATTTATGTGCAAAACCCAATCGGTGTTATTACAAAAAAATTAGACCCGGTTTAAAATAGGTCTAAATATTAGCCGACAACAGACGAATGAATGACACATTCGTGACATAACCTAATAGAGAAGCTCTTTTCTAATTGGCTAGCTAATAACTTAGTCCTGTCTTAAACCGGGTACTAACTTTTTGGAATAACAGGGAATAAGTTTAGTTAGATATTTTATTTATTTATACTTGCTATGCTTTAGAGAGTCTGGAAGGTATACTTTTTGAACTTTGATTAAGAAATGCATTAGGTATCTATGTTGCAGCGTTACGTTCTGTGTACCACTAGATGTACAATTGTACAAAATTGTGATTAAAGTTAAAAGTGTTCGTCACATTTTGACGATATTATGTGAAACCGAAAAAAAACCTACAATTTTTGAAATTGTGGTCTCTCTAGTTATGTTTTTGCCTTCGTTTGGTATGACTATCGCTAGGAACAAGAATCAACCAGGTTAAATACGACTCTATCTTATTTATTATGACTTTAAAAAAATTAAAACGTGCGATTTGTATACAATTTAATAATTAATTATTAAGTATGTACCGTAATTAATAAAGTTTAATATTTATATTATTATACCTAGCTTGATTTGGTGGATACAAAAATAGTTACACACTACAGATTGAAAGCCACTAAAAAACCTATAAACATATAAAGTCAACCCCTCAATTTTGGCAGCTATTTCCCTTTTGTGAGTTGTAACTTGTGTATGGTTTGCCTATCCGCAAATAACTTTCTTGCCAAGAAACAGGCTTTGTTTAAGTTTAGGTTCTGTATTTTGGCGTTCATGCCTTGGTTGTTCTGAATAACGAAAACTTCATATTTATTATGTGTCCTGAAACATACCATAGCACACATAGATACTGCAATGCAGTTTGCATTATGCAGACTACCTCGTTGGTGTAGTGCTTAGCATGTTGGGTACTATCCACGAGGTCCCGAGTTCGAATACCGGGTCGGGCCGCAAGTTTCTGGGGTTTTCTGTCTTGAAATAACTCGGACACAGCTCCGGAGTCAGGAAGTTGGTGGTGTTAATACCCGTACCTCGGAAAGCACGTTATGCCGTTGTCCTGCGTCTAATTTCTCTCCGGTCATGTCGAACTGATGTCTCACCGAACTATGAGAGTGAAGGAACAGAGAGTGCCCTTGTGTATGCGCTCACATATCTCCCGTAGTTGGCTTAACCTTTGTTGGAATTAGCCGCTGTAGTCGAAATTCAGCTAGGAGGACATTATGCAGTCAGCTTCTAGCATGAACACCACCAGTTACTCCTGCGTAAAATCGATCAGATATAGATCTGATCGATTTTACGCAGGAGTAACTGTTATATGTATAATCTGTGCCCAGGCGGGCTGCGGTCGTCAGATTATTTTAAACTCCACTTTTGCGATTGATCCCTAGCTTGTAAGATAGAGCACCTCATCATGACCCATTGATTGTAATTTGGACCTATGTAGAAAGCATCGACGTAGTAAGTAGGTATAGAAATAAATAAGAGAAGTTCTCAGTGTTTGACCTAAAATGCGTAACCAACCATAAATTTTTCCAGACATTTAAATATTTGTCGTTTTATTATTGTTTGTATCACCTTAACTAAATTTGTGCTATAATCAGACGGAAGAGATATATATATATATCATTATCATTATATCATTTAATGTAAAAAAAACGTTCCGCAGTCACAGAATAAGTACTAGTACTTCGTCCGCAGTTCCGAATTACATTCTTGATACTTACACATTCGACTTATTACATACAAATTGCCTCTTGCAGATAATACCTACCTAAAAATTGACACAAAGCGAACATTAAATATAGGTACTGAGTACTAGTACTTATTCTGTGATCTAGGTAGGTACATATTATTTAAGAACCTAGGTATCTAACCATTTACCAAATAAATACAGTCGTTTTAAAAAATTAATGTCTGTTTACATAGATGCGTATTATTTTTGACAGTTGGTGGTAGTACATAGATAGTAGGAAGGTAGGCAAGTAGGTACTTAGGTAGGTATTATTATCGATCGAGCCAGGGGCGGCGAGCGAAGCGACATTAGATGTTCACTGACCCGGAGTGATTGGTTCGTGTATGACACGCTCTATGTCACTTGTCCCCACTTTTGATAATGGAAACTTTTATTGTGACGACATACAAGCAGAACCTACTCGTGTCTCGCACCTACCCACCGAGCACTGCACCTTCCTAATGCGATCCGAAATTTCAAATTACTTAACCGTAGTTCATATCCTATTATTATTTATTCTGGTATCCTAGTACTTATCCTGTGACTTAACATCAGTTCTGTCACTGCCTGCAGTCACAGAATAAGTACTAGTACTCTGCAGTTTCTGATGATGACGTTCTGATTCCCATGCGGTTGACTGGTAGAGTACCTATGCCTTAAGAAGACATTAAATCCGCCGAATGTACTTTCTTTTTTGACGCAATAAAGTTTAAATAAACAAAATATTTGGTATCTTTAAGACTTCGGTTTTCGTATACAAAAATTGCAAGACCTATAACAAAACAATTTCACAAAGGCAAATTTTTACCTTTTTCGTAATTAATTGTCTATGGGCGACAGTACTACGTGTTCTCTAACTACCGTTAGAAAAAAAAAAATTAGAGATTTAATGAATACTTACCTAGGTCACTGATATTATAATACATGAGGTACTTGCCATACTTACTTTGGTACGGGCAACGGGCACATCAAGCTATATTAACACTGCGCTACACGGTCGATCCTGTATTATGAAGCGTTTGGCCAATAATCATTTTTTTTAAATTGAGGGTAGATGACTATTGTTCTTTGATTTAATAACTTGAAGGTATATTACATTACTTGTTGATAAACAAAGTGGTATTAGTCGTTTAGTATTGCTTCTGTGATCCGTCAAACATCAACCTATTTTGTTTTCCTTGTTGATTTATTGCAGATAACCAAAATTAGTTCGGACCTTAGAATAATAAGGTTCCGACTTTGAATCACTATATCTTTAAAAGTAGAAATACGAAGTTAATTAAAAAAATCATGAGTGTTATTAAAGGTATGTAGTATTTAAATCATATAAATGTAACTCATTAAGGTGGCTATTCACTTGGCAAAAAAATATATGTGAAAATGACACAGTTTTGAAAAAACAATTTTGTTTATGTTTATTTTTACAATCGTGGGGGATTTGGCAACAACAGTTGTTGGTATCTAGTCACTCTTTTAGTATTGTAGTATACAGATATCTGTAACTCATATGAGTTGAATAGTTCGTGCCAAATCCCCCATTGTGAATGGCAGGGCTTAGAAGTTAGGGGGTAGTGGTTTCACAATTTAATGCATAATGAATAGATAGATAGATACTTTTTATTGTACACATTATAATACAGGAAACACATTGTGATTTGCCCAATTTAGGCGGTCTTATCGTTATTAACGATCTCTTCCAGACAAACTTCAGTGTTGAGTTTTAATTAGTATTTAACTTTGATTATTAACTTTTGACTGAACATAGCTTATTTTTTTTGTTTATTCTTTCTTAGGAGTAACAGACTACCAAATAAAAAGGAGAGAATTTTTTTAAAAGTTACTATACTGAGACTGTTTATTTATATGCCCGCCTGTAGGGGAAGAGCGGGTAACTCCGGTCAGGAGATAATACCGGTCACTTTAATATTACATACAAAATGGCGTGCTAAATGCACACACATATCAAAACAATGTGGCGGGATCGTTTCCGATCGCGACCCGCCGACCGCCGCTCAGTTCCGATTACACGCTGAGCTGGAGCGCACGTCGTCAGTTTTCGCTCCATTTTGTTAGAATTTTTCGTCCGTCGAAAATAAGGCATAAGTCTTTAATTTATTACATTAAACCAATTCTTATTTGATTTCTAGAGTGCTTACTTATCGACTTTATAATATTTATCGTTATTTCTTACCATTGTTTTATTCATTTTGTAAAAAAGTATGATTTACAAAAATATCTTCTGTCGCCTAATGCCGGTCACGCTGACCGGAGTTACCCGCTATATTTTTCTAAAATACCGTTTGACGGGTAATTCCGGTCACCTTAATAAAAGTAAACAGATATCGAACAAGAACAGATATCGACTTACACAGCGAGATCAATCATCACTGGCCATTCAAACTCTACAGATACAGCTAGTTTAACCATCCTTGACCCATCCACTTCAGCATCGGCGACATCTTCTGCCACAGCTAGCTCTACTTTTGTTGGTTCACCTATCACTGCAGTTAAGACAACTTTAGCTTGCTCTTCTGCCTGCACTGATTCTTCCAGCACAGCATTGCCAACAACTACATGCACTTCTAATTTTCTGTCTGTCACTTCTCCTAAATGTTTGACAAATGTTCAAAATCTTCTGCCAATACCCAAGAAAAGCACAGAGAATAGGAAGAGCAACAGGAAACAACATGCCACCTACATAACACGAACTCCATTTAAAGAAACATTGATTAAAAAAGAAGAGAGAAAACTGAAAAACACTGAAACTAAAAAGAAATCTGGGGCAAGAAAGAATCTAAAAAAAGAGGAATAAAAACAGGAAAAAACTGAAATGAATAAGAAATCTGAGGCAAGAAAGAATCTTAAAAAAGTAGAAAGAAAACAGAAAAAGAGCAAAGTTACTAAAGAAGCCACTAAAAAGCAAAGTGAGGATAAGAAAAGGCAAAGAAATCCAAAAGGAATGAAAAAAACAGGCCACACAGTTAAAAAAAGAATTCTTCAGGAGAAAAATAGCACTAGCACCAGTTCGGAATCTAACTTAGAGATGACTGACTTATATAAAGATGATGACATAGATATTGAAGAAAATAATGATTTGGAAAACAAGTGTGTTCTATGTGATGACTACGGGAGAAACAATGAGCTCTGGTACAGATGTGTTATTTGTGGGTTGTGGGCACATGCTGAATGTACGGGTAGTGACACACCTGAAAACTACATGTGTGATATATGTATCAGAAAAGCTTGACCGGATTTAGCCTTCGCTGACCGGCATAAGAACCGTGATGACCGGAATTGTCCTCCATGGAGTTTAACGCCGGTCAATCACATTTTTTTTCTTAAGTTGATTATACCAAAAATACAATTACTATTGATCTCAATTCAAGTCATTCGTTAGAGGATAAGATTATGTTCCTTTTCTAAAAATTTAATAAAGATAAGTTGATTATTTTATGAGTTGTTTGTTTTTGTCCTTAGGTGACTGGTAATACCCGCTCTTACCCTACTCTTGGTATAATATGCCCACAACTGTTCATAAAGTGTTGATACACAGCCCTGTTATAAAACCCAATTATATAATGCCTATAGGTCGCCTCAAGAGGCTCTTGAGGCGAGAAATAAAGATTTTCAAAAGTTTAGAGAATTCAACACACGCAAAACCTCAAGAAAAACACCCTTATGGACGTTTTTAATTCGTTTTTAATATCATCGGACCCAGTCATTTCCTGCTCAAGCGTTGTGAGAAAATATAAAACTGTTCTTCTAAGTGAAGTTTTGGCAACGATTTTACCCGGATAAACGATCCGTAGACCGTTTACACATGTTGTAATTATTATTAAAACAAAGTATAAATACAAATGAATTTTATTTGTTATTTTTAAATTAAATGTCCTTGAAATGGAATTATTTGGCCTTATTAGTATGGTCTCTTCTCGTTTTGTTTAAACAGTGCTTACTTTTCTTTTCTTCGAAATAATGGGGGATCCGTCAGAAATAGCAAAGTAATGAGGGGATCCGATGGTAATTATGTTTCCCGGTGGCTCAGACGCAGGGGATCGGACGGGAATGACTCAAAGTATTTACTTATGTAGGTGTTATTATTCTAAGTATGTAGTATGATGTGCTGACACTGTACTTATTACAGACATTAAAAGGGGTTAAAATTAACCCATGCTTTCCATTCTAGTCAGTATCGTGCTTCGTGGTGAGGTGATCAATAAAGACTCGTAAGTATGACAAACAGGGAATGCGTCAATATATAATAGAATTGACCGAGTCTGTCTGTCTGTGACTCTGTGCACACACTGAATTCTCTGTAATTTGCACGATAAAGCTTATTTGGGTCGATGCTATGTGTGTAACCTCAATCAATCACAAATTGCCAGTCTTTAGGTACTGTGGTTGTGGGATGCAAAGTTTAGTTATAAAGGAACATAGGAGCATGTCCATGTCCTAAAAAAGTAATACCTAGTATAGGTTTTCATATTAATCACGCTTTAAAAACCTCAAGCGAACTGAAAGAAAAAGCTATCATCCAATTTGCATATTTCTCATCGCATACCATTTAAGCATTAGCATATATTAACGCGTGCGTGGGGGACCGGGAACAGAGCGGACGGAATCGTGTTGAAATACGAAAACGAGGGTACGGGGTACGGGTCGGTGACAGAAAGAACCGACCGTTGGCGATTCTGCGCATCAAATGAAAGCGACGAAATGGCTGGCTCGGCGAGCAAGCCGCAGGCCGCGGCCGCCCGCTTTCGAGCTGGCAACGTCGCACAGACGCGGTATAAATAGGTATAGGTTTGTATGTAACTGCCAAGATAATCTTTGAAGTGACAGGCGGCTTTTCATTTTCACATTTAGGTAGGTACGAGTAGGTATGTAGTTACAGTAAATCGCTAGTTGGGACTCCCAGTCAATGTCATTGCTCGAGATAACGCAGTTTTTAGTTCGAATAGCAGGAATTCCGGATAAAACCCTCTTAGAATAAATTATTCTAAGAAAACCCTGAAATACGACAATACCTATCGAATCTATCTAGGTAGTTACCAAGATAAGGATCCCCACAGCAGGTTTAAGGTGTCTGCAGTAAAGTCGGCGGTAAATGAACGGTTTTCTAAACCGGATCGAGAGCATCTTTCTTCGATGGATTCCAGTCAAGCTGGATGGCAGAGTACGATATCCGCACCTAGCCTACACACATACCTAGGCAACAATGTAACGAAGTTACTTGAAAAGTTGACTTGGGATTTTATTTTGATAATTTTTCCGGGCGGATACACACTCAGATACCCGTATATACCCAGCGGGGGATCTGTTATTTATTCTTCTATTTCGGTCTGATCCGCCGTGCAGGATACCACAAATAAATTTAAGTAGGTGACTTATAATAACGGTGGATCAGACTGGAATGAGAAACATTTAATAGTTGTCTATTTTCGTGTGTTATGTGAATGTGATGTCCATTCATTAATAAATGTATTTTCTTTTTAATACTGATCCCCAAGTTTCAGATAACGGAGTTTGCGACCGGAACTAAGGACCGGAATAACTCTCTTTTGATGGTTTCCAAATATTATACCTATCATCGAACCAAAGGTCCGCATTTATGCAATAAGTACCTGTAGTTGTGAACGGTACCTACTTGTTTGTTTAATAAAACACCCGTCTGCAAAAAATATAATATTTTTGAAATTGTCTTTTCATTGGCTTTCATTTGATACCCATATTGCTATGATAAGGAAAAAATAAACCCCGCCTACCCCTCCACTTTTTGCTTTCACTTGCGGGCGCCTTTTTACAGCCTATGTCACTACTACAATTCTGCTACAATTCTGACGAATTTAACGACACCACATATGTCAAAAAATGTCCAGCCGTTTGGGATACATACATAGGTACTCTCGAAAAACATAACCCTCCTTCCACAATCGGGTAATAAATAAGTTGTTCCAACAATCACTTACACCAATTAAGCTTTAACTGTAGGTATTTATTGTGTGCGGCGTTAGTCAGCTTGTGCTATGCTATGGTGACTAGCCTCTTGTAGGTTGTGAACCCGCAACCCCTGGCATTACGTCCGGACGGAGCGCAGATAACTTCTGCAATGCGGTCGTCATATTCGTATTATCTCCTCTATTCCCTACGTAATAAAAGCTGTTCTCGTAGTGTAACTGTATACCTTGACGTGCTGCTGACTGTACTCTAAGGTTGCACCACAGATTATATAATTACTGTTGTACCATGCTGGTAGACTTGTGCTATTATTTATTGTGTGCTGGTAGGTTACCTACCTAGGTAAGGTCGACGAAATGCTCGCTACTAGTTAGAATTTCGAGTCAGGTTCGGAATAAACCTCCTTTGGGAAGGTCTCAATAAGCGGACTGAGGAACCACGCTGAAGTTTAAGTGGGTATAGGTACGTAGGCAGAGATTTGAATCTAAATCTCTGTACGTAGGTACCTACTTGGCCATTTGCCAAGAATTTGAACGTAACCTGCTACCATCCCCAGGCAGGGCACCAGGTAGGCGTTTACGCATTTCCTTCGCAGAAAAAAAAGGTTAGGTACTTAGGGTAAACATACCCCTTTTCGGCCACTACCCCTTTTCGGCCACTTTGCACATTATTTTGAATAATAGGTAGGTTAATAGACAGCTCCTTTATAATTTTGCGCCGTTCAACCCGGACAAACTTTACGCTTCATAATCCTTAAGCATGACCTCGTCATTTGCGTGTTAAGCTCTCGGTCGTCATTTCAAAATTTGGTGTGTGGATGCGTGGCAGATTTAACAAAAAAATTAGCAGGTGGATGAATTTTTTAAGTTATTTTTTTAAGTGTTACTATTATTTTATTGGTGACTGTTTATGGTTTGTGTGTTAAATACATGTTAAAATTTAATACTCCAATGCCCAAACTCACCAACCTTTTCATAATCTGTAATATTTTTAGTGGTCGAACAATAGGTTTCGATTTATGTCAAAAACCGCTTTCCGGCCGGGTGGTCGCAAACCAGTTTAGTCACGTCATTTCTGTTCATTGCCTTCATTGCGAAAACCTTAAATTCAGCAACATTGATTTCATTATATTAGTGAACAGCCAGAATTTTGTGAATTGACTACTAGATTCCGGCCGATAGTAGGTAAAACATTATATACCTTTAATTTTTGCCTGACGTTTCGACCGGGTTGCACCGATCGTGGTCACAGGCAGACTGGCTGGATAACTGCGATGTTTTACCTTTCTTAATCGGTCTTTGCAAATGTTTTGTTGTCATTTTGTATCCATTATTTCGTAGTACCTCCTGAACATGATCCAGCTCTTGCTTTATATGCTCAGGGTCACAGAGGTCAAATGCTCTGTTTATAAGTGACGTCATAACGGATTGTAAATGTCTAGGGTGGTGGTGTGAGGTCGCATGTAGGTATCTGTTAGTGTGCGTTGGCTTTCTATAGACACAGTGTGATAGTGATCCATCAGATCGCAATGTTACTCTAACATCCAAAAATGGCAACGATTTGTCCTTCTCTAATTCACATGTAAATTTCATCTTTGGATGAATTGAATTAAGATGTTCTAGATATTGCAGAACATTTACTTGAGGCGGGCACTAATCATTGGATTGAATTTCATAAAACGCAAGTCCTCTCCACAGATCGCCACTATTATTCAATAGTTGTGCGTGAAGCTATTGAAATTAAAAAACATGTTAATTTCAATAGGGAAGAGAGTTACAAACGACATGGAATCCAGTAATTAGCATTACACATCCTCGTTTTGGGTCGCAGTTGAGTAACCACCGGAATACGGACGCGGCGGCCGGTTTACAGAATAGGGACACGGTTAGCGTAGTGTGCAGCGGCGGTACGAATTTTGTTAATAATGTGAGGGTAGAAGAATATGAATCTACCCCACATACGGAGTGAAGACATCGGAGTTCTCCAGCCAGTCTGCCTGTGACCACGATCGGTGCAACCCGGTCGAAACGTCAGGCAAAAATTAAAGGTATATAATGTTTTACCTACTATCCGTCGCGTTAATCCCCGTTTTAATGTGTTCTAATAGATTCCGGCCGCCAGTATACCTCATAGATTCTGAGATATAACCTTCTAAAATACCGAAAGTTTAGCGGCCGATAGCCAGTAAAAACTAAACCTATTTCCGGTCGTTTAAAATAGTTAGAATTTTACGGTGTTTTTATTATATGATTGTTTTAGGCGATATTTAATCAATGAACATCCCCCAACAGAATCGTATAAAAATTGAATTCAAACATAACATGAAGTTATAATTATTTTAGACGACCGAAAATAGGTTTTGTTTTTACTGGTTATCGGCCACTAAACTTTCGTCCAACGGCAAAAATAGCTATTTGTTTGACTCGAGATTTTAATCTGTTACCTAATTGTGTTTTAAGTCGCAGAAGAGAGTAAAACTATACCACCCCTTTTAAAGTATTAATTGATTAACTGTCATACTATTATAAACCTTATGAGCTATCAAATAAGACTCGTTTTTCTACCTTGAATTAGGTGGCCGATAACCAGTAAACTGATGGACGATAACTGGTTAACGAGGCCGATAACCGGTATATTCGCTATTTTTACGAAAATCATATTTTTTTAAATGATGTATCACTCCTACGCCTATAAACGTTAGGTTTTATGAAACTAGACAATTGTAGGGTCAAATGACTTATTTTTAAAAAAGCCTTGAGGCACAGCAATATGATAGAAATCAACTCTGAAGTCAACAAGTCGCTTAACTGGCCGATAACCGGTATCTTTACCCTACTTCCTACTTTGCTTGCTAGCTAAATACGTATGCAGTAAGTACGCTCTACGCAGTACCTAACCTAGGTAGTCTTAGTACAGGCAAAGTAGGTAGACTCACCCTTATCGTCCTTTGGAACTAAATCTGCTGGAATACCTAAATCCCAAGTTGATTAAGGTCTTACTTAATCGTCTTTTAAGTTACGGTAACGAGTTCCTTAAGTAGCTAGGCTAAAAATTTAGGCTCATAAAATTTATTTCTGCCTACACCTGTACTTAACTACTGAAGATAATACTACCTACCTATTAATTTCTTTTGAATGTGAACAAACACGCAAAAAGGCATTTTACTTACCTAACTCCAACATTGAAACTTTGTCCAAAGGGATGGAATGTTTTTGTTATTAAATCAGCTAAGTAAGGCAAGCAAAACTTTATACGAGAGCCGTTGCCTGCCTTTCACAAAGTCGGATCGATATGCGACGTTGTCGCTCCGCTCGGCATGGCGGCGGGTCGCATATTTTAAAACCTAGTTCAATACCTCTCTGTTTTCGTCCCCGTGTGGGTACGTCGAACCTGCGTCAACTGGATGAGGTTCCTAATAAGTAAAAAAAAAAACGAAGATAGCGCCAGTATTTGCAATGCAGTAGCCGCTTCTCTGATCTATAGGCTATTAATGTCCGAGTTCCTCAAGGGTCGTCCGTCAGTTCACTCTGCAACACTTTTCCTGCTACACATTGCTGCTTCAGCCACGTATCATCGTTGGGTACGCAGTTTCAGAGAGGTACTTAATTATCCGGCGTGGAGGCCAGTGGGGGCGAAATTCGACAGAGATGCCATGGTCATGTCTCCTTATGAGGTGAAGACAATCTTGTCAGCTTTAACGCCAAGAAACACAAGCGTGCTTATTTACCACAAAGATGAGTCCTTTTCTCCAGTCTCCAAATTTACCCTAATTAAATTTAAATCACTTGGTTGTTATTTTTGATTAAAAACTCATTCCTTTCGATAAAAATCGCTACAAATCTGTATCTACATGCCTTAAAAATTAATGAAGTAAAATTTTTACCTACCAGCCAAGCAAGATATTTAACTTTATTATTATAATATGAATTTATTAATTGAGTTTTGTTGTTGTTATTTAGTTTAAATCATAATAAGGTATGGAGAATCAATAAATGAACATAAATATTTATTTATTTATTTGCTTACTTATAATAATCAACATGTTGTTTATTTTTTACAAAAGGTTTTCGGAATGCTGTCTGCCATTTGCTAAACATAATCTGCAGTAAGAATATTCTTCGCAGCCTATTAATGAATTCACATTAGAATGAAGTTAAATTACCTTGGCTGACTGGCTATAATTTTACTTTATTATTATTTTTGCCATGTGAATACAAATTTGTAGCGATTTTTATCGATAGGAATGATTTTTTAATCAAAAATAACAACCAAATGATTAAAATTTAATTAGGGTAGATTTCGTAATTTTTCGATTTCCATGTACATGTACATAATGTTGTTTTTGAAGATGTTGTAATCGAAGGACTACTATGACTTTTTGTGTCAAGAATAACCTAATGTTAAGATACTTTTTAGCAGTGTTAGCAAAACTTTGGTGGTAAATTTTTTTTACACAGGATTTTTCCGAATACAATCGATTGCCGAAAAATTCAAAAAAGCTACAGGAAAAGTTAAACTAAAAAAAATCAGTATAATAATTACACTAGATGAGCCTATAGCGCAATAGGTAAACTATTGCATTATGCCCATACCAAATTTTATTCGATTCGGTCCAGTAGTTTTCATAACAGAGGTTTTGCATCAAAAATATTGAAATTTCGGATTTTTTTAAGAATAAATCAAAATTTCTAAACCATAAGTTTTCGCTTAGCTAAAGTATGTTCTAAAAGATCACTCATGATGCTCTCAAGCTGAAAAAAATCTTTGGACCACTGTAAACGGGCCACCCAGTGTAATAAATGAAATAACTTAAAAAATGATTTGATAACTTTTGTGACCATTGTCGTGACTGTCACGTTTGGTGAAATAGGGCTTAGATGTAGTTAGATGTAGTGACCAAGTGATAAGTCAGTATTTCGTCGTATCTCGCGGGCGGGGACCGGGGACATATTGAACTAGCGTTTCGAAATACGCGGCTGGCGCTGGGTCGCTCAAGCTAGTGGCCGGTCCACTGTTTATTTTTATTGTTGTTGCCAATCAATTAATATGAGGGAATAATGACACCTGCAGGCCGGTCCGTTTGGTATGTTGGTCACGAATATGTTGCAATTCTAATATGCAAGTGCTTCTACCATCTGAAAATGTAAATGGCAAGAAGCATCGTGAAGCAAAATGCGTCGATCGATTTTCATGTGCTTGATTTCATGAATCTAGGTCCTTGGTCCTATTTTAGGATAAACTCTGACATTAGTACACGGGTATGTTGGGTACTTGGGTAGGTAGGTATACATTGTATCATATTGAATCCTGTATGTAGACAGAGCTCGTTCACACGAGAACGATTCGTGATTTTTGACGATTCGTCTTTTTTCACGATTCGTATTTTTTTTTTGACGGCGGCAATGCTTTTTAAATGCCCATGTTCACACGGATAACGAATCGTGAAAAATGACGATTCGTCTTAAATCTAGTATCTTGTTTTTAAAAATCACGAATCGTCATAATACACGAATCGTGAATTTATTGTGACGGATCCGCTGTTGCCACCAATTCTGATATTTTGTGTCGTCTGGTGGGACTTGAATCCACGACCCTTCGCTATCCGGGAGAACGCTCTTCCAACTGAGCTACAAAAGTCAGTCGACGATTTTTTTTTAAGTCTGCTGCGCCAGTGAGCCGGCGTTCGATTTCATCAATACCTCCCAAGTATTGATGAAATCGAACTAGCCACAAGTACTTAGGAATCCGATGGAATGGTTGGTATCAGTTTTTATGATGAAATCAGCTTAAATTGGGTCTAGGTTATCTGTGGTTTTGGTACGACTAGCTATATTGTGTGGTATCGTGCGTGGCATCATGACATCACACGAGTTTGGGTTGTCTTGAATTTCCTCCTCAAATATGGATTGATTAAGAAACCACAAAATACACGTGAATTTTATTATAAAATATCAGTAATATAATAAACTATTTACTACCTACTACTATTATCCTTAAAAGTAAATTTAAACAAACATTTGGTACAAAAACCTCACAAACATAACTAATCTCAAGCATCGTACGATAAATCGATACAATCTAATCTAATCAGTAATCCCTTATTGCTAAAACATAATAAATGGTCACCCTGCCCGATATTTTTTTGTACACTCAGATTGTACACCCTGTCCCTGTACACATTAATTAGAAACGGGGACTATTCCCCTTCTGAACTTATTATTTCGTTGTAAATCATCATAAAGAGCAATTTCGAAACAGTAGAATGAAATGTATTAAAATAATTTGGCTCAATCAGCTTGTGCCCAGGTAGAAGATACGCACTGTAAAAACATAAATGTGGCTCAAATGATAACGCCCAAAGGGTCCGAACATTTAAAAAGTTATTGGCTCAAAATAAGTGAGCCCATGGCCAGAAACAAAGTTTCTTATTATTAAAATTCGTTTTGCTAGAATTTTTATTTTGGGGTTTCAAATGATTATAATAAAATTATTGTACAGTTTGTCGCGTAGCTGTATTGTTACGTGTTCCGTTTGTCGGTCTGGCGATGTACGTGGCTGGGTGATCTTGGGGAGGGCGCTGGTGTCGCCCAGGAGCAGGCGGGGGCAGAGTCCTACTAACTTCACGGATTATGACACGCTCTGGTTGCGGGACTATGTCCTGACGAGGAGGCATTTCTGGAAGAATTAGAATAGAATTTTAATATCTTAAATTAATGTTCTCTTTCGTGGATGACCTGTTACCTGAAAATTTGTTTAGGTTTCCACGAAGGAAGTTAGTGGTTGGGCCCAAGTCAATCATTTTTTACAAAAATTTATCACCTCAAGCCAATACAAATAATACAAATTTGATTGAGTTTACGCCTTTACTTTCAGGTGAGTTTTGTTCTACTTAAGCACTTTTTATTACACAATTCTATCTGTATCTTCCTAACTAGGATCCTAACTAGGAAGGTCGCGCATCGCATCCTACTTAGGATCCTTACTAGGAAGGTAGGATGCTCTACTCTGATAACGCTTTGTCCGTATTTTCGCGTCTAGGCGTCGCGCTTGCTCGCGCTGACATACTGGCATTAGTGAGTGACGGCTACAGCCAAAATTACAGACAGATATCATCTTACGAAGTAAGGCCCCAGTCACCTTCCTAGTTAGGATGCGAGCTTCCTGACTAGGGAAGGTAGGAGGAACCTAAGTAGTGCATTGCCATTACATTTCCCTATTTCCTAAGTAGGATGGTGTAATAAGCACTTTACTATAGGTATCTACCATGGAGCCTAAAGTTTATGTTTTTACCAAGACTTTGACCTTGAGATCTTAGACAAAAATTGGTTGAGACTGAGACCAAAAAATAAGAACTCAAAATACATGTACTTACGAAAATAAATAACGACTTACTTTTCCCGGTTGTGAAAAAATCGTTGTTGCTGCTTCTTCCTGTGATAAATGTTGCACTTATATGATATTAAATAGTGTTATATTCTTCGTATTTACTACTTATTTATTTACGAGTGCTAATAATCCTAAGCGGTGACAATGCTATTGCCAGATCTAGACCACCCATAATGTTGTTCAAAACAACATTATTTTGCGCTGAAGTTTGAAGTACATGCTTATCAGTTTCAGTTTGATAAGATATCTCGATTCTTGGCTTATCTGGGAGATTATAAGGACTTGTGTATACATAAGATGTTTATAGACAATAGGTAGATATTCGCTTTCATTTCACGGATGTTGATTACCTGTGTAGTAAATCAAGATGGTAACTTCCCCAGCCTTGCCTCTAGATCTATTTTAGTAGGTAATTTGTTTTATTAATTAATAGAGGCGGTCTTAAGGTCCGTAGGTAGGTTTGACTTGCGGCCGAGTGTAGGTACTCTATCACTCGGCTAGTGTAAATTTTTTGTGCACTCGTCCGCCACGATAAAAAACTGCTTTTTTATACTCGACACTTTTTTGATAGTTATATATAATTAAGGATAAGTCAAGAAGTAAGGTACTTAATACTTGAGTAAGGTAGCGGTAGCAAGCACCGAATGCTACCGCGTTACGCATCAATTATTATTTGTGGCAATTAATTGCTCATTTTATTTGTGGCAACATGGCTAAATAACTCAGTGCCGATGATGGAATTAAAAAGTTTATTGTCTATCTGACAATTATGACAGTCACTGTCAGTTGTTTTGACTTGACAGCTAGCTAAAATTTTTTAACGAGTGCTTGGGTGTTTTCTGGATCATTCTTTGATTTTCTAGAAATAACAGTGCCTTTAATGTGATTCACCTGCATTACAAAACCTATATAAGTCAAGGATATCCACGTCTAGTTGTGTAAAGTGTCTTCAGTGTGCGTTGAGAGTGCTAAATCAGTTGTAAACATAACCTCATCATAAGTTCAACATGAGTTCTAATCAAGAAAATAACAATCCCACCATAGCTGGAGCTATAACTTATCCTGCAAGGAGTAGCCAAGATGTCCAGCCTGTGCCCATTCAACCACGGCAACCCAGAAATCTTCAGGTAGTCAATAAGTCTTCATATGCCCATTTTTCCTAAAAACATGGTCCTACATTCTGTCGACTTGATCAGGCTGATAAATAAGCTCTTAGACACGGAAATTTATTAAAGATAATAATTATAAGTTAGTTTTTATTGAATAAAAGGGCTGAAAGCAGAAAAATATGTAACAGACTCAACAAGAGCTACATTATTAAATTGGTTATGTTATAAGTCATACATCTTTAATGATTAATGTTATTGTAAAAAAATATTACTGTATTAAGATACTTAGGGGTCTTACCCTGTCCTCCGTCCTAATACCTATTAGTCTAGCTAGGATTATTTACTAATCAACAATTTAAAAAGAAACCATACATTAATTACAGGGTCTACTTAGGTTCGCAATGGAAGCAACAAAAGCAGAAGATGCACCTGGAAACTCTGAATTTGGGCCAATGGATGAAGAGGTAATATTTGAGAATGGTTGCATAATTATTAATTATTCTACAGAATATGCCACAAATATTTTATGCTATAGTTTATAGATGAACAAATAGTAAATCTTTTTTTAAACATTTACACCAATTAACTAGCACCAAACTAAGTGTGAGCTTGTGCTATGATAACTAGGATAACAGATAGACTTAATTAAGCATATGCATTTTATTAACATTCAAGACTTAGGGTATAATTTTTAATTTATTTATTTATTTCTTCTTAAGCACAATAGGTATCTTAATTATTAGGGTTTACAAATTGGCTACTTATTGCCTATGGTGCAAAAAACTGGTGCCTGAAAGAGGTTTTTAATATGCTTGTGCTCATCACACAAATATAAGCCCCTTGCAATTTAAAACCACCTTGCTGGTTTTGTAGTCCGGAGTGTGAGCTTTACCAAGACTGTTGTCAAGTAGATAGTTAAATAACCCTCTACTGTACTGTGTACTGTAATTATATTGCAAAAGAATTCAACTATAAAATTCACTTTATTTTTCATGTAGGCTGACATGCATAAATGACCTATATAAATAGACCCTACCATTGCATTTCAGAGAAGAAAGTTCCTCGAAGAAGCACTAAAGAGCCTCACAATAGATGTAGCGGAGGTCCTCCAGAACGCTATCAAACTGCTCACCAATCAGGAGAAGATCAAGAGCATCAAACAAGGAGATACACTACCGGCAGACATTGTCACATCGTTCAGCAACCTCATGGAATTTATCGACGATATTGATATCGCTAATGGTTAGTAATAATAATTATTGCAATATTTTGATTTATAAATTTATATAATTTTTAATCCTTTTTTTACTAATCGATTGATCACTTTCATAGTGCGCTGCTTTGTTGGAAAAAAATCAAAATAGCAGAAGGGTCTATATGCTTGAAAGTTTCATTCAATCCTGTTTCTGATTATTAAAAGCTAAATTTTGAAGATTTGGTGACAGTTTAAAAGTTATGAAATATTTTCTGAAGGCTATTTCTTTTGCAATTTTAAAACAATTGATTAAGGTAGGCGTGCTGAGGTTGTATTCAATAAATAATTTTTTTTTTATAAATTTTTGTTATTTGCACATGACAGACAGTAGTAGAAGTTGTTTTGTGTTAGATAATAATGTATTAAATTTGAACTTACAATTATTTCTTCTTTCTTGTTTCCAACTTACACTTAACACTTAGAATAAATAAGTTGATCTAACAATTTGCACACATACAGATTGGAATCTGTGTTTGTGCATAAATCTAGGTTAGGTTTTAGCACTATTATCGAAGTGTTTAGTTGTAATAGCACTTATTTCTTCAGAGATCATGTTTCCAGACACAATAGAAAATCAATTGTAGTGAGACTGCCGGTCTTTCAATCCTCAAGGGATATTCATGCTTTGACAGTTTTAATTTAGTCTACCAACATGTTTATTATTTTTAGTAGTTGCTAAAATAACGTTTTTTGTATGCTTGAACTGATGAACCACGAAACTTACATAAACACTAGGTAATGTGAGTATAGTAATCAAATATGTGTGAAGGCTCGCAATTTTATGTCAGTACAGTTGCATCGCTCATCAAACTGCAACCACTCTTAGGTTAAAACTTATATAAATAAGAAAAAACACTGTGAGTGTTTAAAAATATTATAAACTATTGAATATCGAAAGCGTCATCATCATTCAATTTGAATTTATCCTGTAAAGAATAACTACTTGGCCCACTGCTGTTGTAATACAGCTCTGGTAGATGTCGCTGACGTCACGTAATGACGTATTAAAAAGAGACCATGAATTTCACACGGCTGGATAGACTGCACAGTTAGCTCAGTTGGTAAGAGCGTTGGCCCGGTTAGCCAAAGGACGTTGGTTCTAATTGGTAGCATTAGAACCCACACGTCCTTTGGCTAAATGTGTGCGAATTTTTGGTTTCTTATTTAAAACTTACACTCTTAGGTTATTAGAAACAAGCAATCAAAGTAGTTTTTTCTTCTTCATAAACTATTGCTATCTGTGAAGACTTATCTGTGTATATGTAAACCTTGGTTTTCCGAAATTAAATAAATAAATAAAGTATCTTTTTTTATCTAATTTCAGACTTCTACAAAATGGGTGGTTTCGCGATCTTCCCGATTTGTTATGGCTGCGAGAACGAGGAAGTCCGAGCTAACGCCAGCTGGGTGCTGGCGGAGTTGTGCCAGAACAATCCGTTCTGCCAAGCTCGCTCGCTTGAGTGTGGGCTGCTGAATGTGCTGCTGAATCTGGCTCAGACCGAGCAGGGGACGGCCCTGGCCAAGTGTCTTTACGCTATATCATGTAAGTTCGATTTTATGCATTCTCTAACCGCTCATACGCGCCGTTTTCAGTCACAATGATAATATTTTTTTGTGTGGATCCACCGTTTTGCGTTCCGGCGAAAGGGCAATTTTAAATTGATCATCTCTCAGATTAGAAAGGAAGAATAAAAGGTTAGTTGGTAAGAGCTAGTCCTCCATTCGCAAAAAAGTGACTATGCCACCTTAACTTAGCTTATAAGACGGGTTTTGTTTTAAATGGAATATACTTCAAAACAAAACCTGTCTTATAAGCTAAGTTAAAGTTGTATAGTCACTTTTTTGCGAATGGAGGTCATTTAGCGGATTTTTATGTACTGTAAAGAATAGATCTTCTTAAGGCCGGTGAAGTTCGAAGAAAACAACGTTCTTTTACTATGACGTGTATTTATACAAAAACAGGCGTATAGTCAATAATTCAAAAAAACAATAGTGCCAAGAGCGGCCTCAGTCTTGGTCCACTTCTCAGTGATGAGATGGAGGACGTAGTGCAAAGGACTCTTGCTTGAGTGGTCAGAGGATCAGGAAGTACTGGAGGTGCGAAACTACTGGTTGCAACCTGAACTCTGAGATGCAATTACAATATTGGTGACGGAAGGTCATTATTCGGAAAAACACATTCGTGCGCCATCTATTGGGGAGTGGCGGAACTAATTAGTGATTCCGCTTTTCCCGTTGCTTGGCGTACGTCTAAATCAGTGTGTATTGTTCCTACCCATCACTGGGTGGCGCTAGTGGTTTTTATAATTGATGTGTTTGCGTGTTACTATCTCCCCCTCAGATCACGAAGACGTCCCGGCGAGTGGATCTGCTACTTTCTGAGGCGTGAGCGGGTTCCTTTTGGAGACCGCTGAACAACTAGTGTAGTAGCTGTCTTTTTCGGTCGTCCGCGCTTTCGTAATGGCTTAACAGGCGGTGGTAAGGTCAGTTCTTCATTGGCTTTGAAACTGGTTAAAGCAGATGCATGATAGATACCAATAGGTCTGTCCTTAGTATCTGGTGAAGCTATCTCAAAAGAGGCAGGTCCATGTTGTTTGGTGATCACATAAGGGCCATCTCGTTTCGAAACAAACTTTGCTGATATTCCTTGGGATGCCTTGCTTATGGGGTGAATCTCCACCAACACCAGATCTCCTTCCTTATATCCTGGATGTGTTTGGCGCTGTTTGTCCACTATCTCTTTTATACGTTCACTACTTTTCTCCTGTAAATCTCTTGTTTTTATTATGTCATCAGCAATCGGCTTTAATTTCGGGGTGATCTCAGGAATAAAATTTTCCGTTATCAGAATGTGACGGAAATCTATTTCGTTATCATGTGGAGCTCTTAATTCCCTCCCGAACGTTAAATATGCGGCAGTGTTATTTGTTGTGGAGCAGGTAGTGGTATTCATAGCAAATCTAATGGCCGGTAGCGAATCGGACCAATCAGTCTTACCATCTTGTACTAATATTGCTAATTGTGTTTTCTACCGGATTTGCTTCGAGGTGATATAAAGGTGTGAAGCTGTGTTTTATCTTCAGGCTAAAGGTAACTTGTTGCATAACTGCGCTTACAAATTGAGTTCCATTGTCGCTAGTTACTCTTCTAGGAACTCTGTACCTGAGAAAGACTTCATTGATCAAGGTCATGGCACAATTTTCAGCAGTGGCAACGTCTAACGCAAAGAGTTCCACCCATCGAGAAGCAACATCTTCTTGTCAACAAGTCTTGCCATTGCTCGGAGGTAATGGGCCAAATAGGTCAAATGCTACAACTTCGAAGCGTTGGTTCATGGTGGTAGTCTGCAGTAGACCTTCAGGTTTCTGATTACTCGGTTTGAAACGTTGACAGTCTAAACATTTCTTAACATAACTCTCGATATATTTCCGCATACCGTTCCGTACCTTTGGGATATTTTCTTATAAGTTCTGTCAGCACCAAAATGTCCAGCCAACGGATCATCGCGATATGTTGCGAGAATGTTAGCCCACTCATGTTCTGGGGCGACTAGTTGGGCATCATCCGAATCTGTGTCGGGATGAAGTCTGTACAGCAATCCGTTATTCATCAAATAGCCTTTGTTACTCCAATATGCTGCAGTCTCAGTATTCTCTCCCTCTAGGGCTTCTATTATTCTCAGAAGGTTAGAATCTTTTCTTTGTTCCTCTCTTATTTCCCCAGGATTTCGTATAGGCATGTCAATAGTCACTGCGCATATTCCACGTATAAATAGGTTTTGATTGGTCGATAATAATATTGCGTTTATTTAGAAGACTCACGGTGCCTTTGCACGGGTGCACTAATAAAATATACATTATTTGTTTCTTACGTTTACGCGAATTGTAAAATAAGAATAATTATTTAAAAACATTCACTTTACTCCCTGTGACCACGAACGCTGTAAAGTGTTCGAAACGTCAGGTTTGAAATAAAATGTAAATAAATCGCGAAGTAATCCGTAAAAGGATTGAGCAAACGGCTAGCGTACGCGACTGGGTGTTCGTCATCCTTCTCCCCCTGCTCAAGAACCGCTTCCAGGGCATAGTCGCTTGCATCGGTTTTCAAAGTGTAAGGGAGTGTTTCGTAACACAGGGACAGTGGTGAGACGATGTTTCAACTCTAAGTAAGCAGCCTCTTGTTCATCTCCCCATGCCCAAGTCACATTCTTCCTTGTGAGTCTAGTTAGAGGCTCAGCAATGGCTGAATAATTACCTATAAACCTTTGATACCATGAGCTCATTTGTAGGAACGATATGAGTTGCTTTAAGTTAAGAGGTCTCTGCTGTTCAACTATGGCCTTTACCTTATCAGGGTCTGTCTGTAAGCCTTGGGGTGTTATCAAATGCCCTAGATATTTAATAGAAGGCAGGCAGAATCTGCATTTCTCAAGGTTAGCTGTCATATTCAATTCTTTCATCTTCTGGAATACATCTCTCAGGTCAGATAAGTGGCTGACATAGGTAGTAGAGAAGATGACCAGGTCATCTAAGTAAGCTAAAAGCTTAATGTGTGGCAAATGATTAACCTGGAACTGGTCGATCAACCTCTGGAAGGTAGCCGGAGCGTTCCTCAGACCAAACGGCATCCGTTTGAATTTATAGATTCCAAATGGCGTTATGAAGGCAGTCTTATCCTCGTCTTCCTCCCGCATTTTAATTTGCCAGTACCCTGATTTGAGGTCCAAGGTTGTCATGAACGGCGTGGGCTTTGCAGCATGCAGCAAATCGTCTATTCGGGGAATAGGATAAGTATCGGGTACCGTTACGGCATTCAGTCGCCTATAATCAATACATGTTCTAACTTGGCCATTGGGTTTTGGCACAAGTACTACTGGTGAGGCCCAGGGTGATGAACAAGTTTCTATGATTCCTTCTGTGAGCATGATATCTATTTCTTTCTTTAAGACCTCCCTCTTTGTTGGTGAGATTTTATAAGGTGGTACTGAGATAGGGTTGTCATTAGTTAGGACAATGCGATGTTCGCCTAATAATGAGGGTCTGTTGTTAGTAATGAAAATGCTTTTGTACTCATTAAGGATGTTTCTTATTTCTTTTGGTACAGTGACATTGATAGATGCAAGATTGATCTTGCACGCAGGGAACAAGTCGGCAGAATGCGGCGAAAGTTCCACCTCGCAGTTTCTTATATTTGCCTCAGCATCAGCCATCATGTATTCTAATTACGAAGAGAAACCGTCGAATACTGTTCTGGGTCGTTTAGGAGGGGCTAAAGCGATTGATATCAGCCTGTATGGGACTGCGCTGGCTACTTGATGTGGATAGGCTGCTGTTTCAGACATCTGAGCTACCTCTAACGATGCATGAGCTTCCCCGCCACATGGTAGCGCCGGACCGTCAAAGGTAACAAAATCTTCATCATAGAGCTCATAGTCATTATGTTCACCCATAAAGCGAAAGGTGTATTGAGGTAGGTTGAGAATGAGCTTAGCATCCTGGATGAAGCCAACACCTAAAAGAGTGCGGTTGTCTGTGGAGTCGGGAAGGACGATAAACGTAGTGGGAATCTTATGTCCTTCCAGGCTAACAATAGCTCTCGTCTTCAGTACCACTTGTCTCTTTTCAACCCCATCAGCCAAGGTGATACATACTTCCTCTGGCTGAAACTTATTTCCTTTGTTCAGCAGTTTCTGATAGAGCCTATTCGAGGCTACGCTCGACATCGCGCAAGTATCGATATAAGCCGTTTCATCGATGTCTCCAACATTGATAAATACAGTCGGTCGCGGTCTTATATCATTGCGTATACCCATTGAGCAAAACCCAATTGCATTCTCTTCGCGTGGGGGTTTTGTCTTCGCGCAGTTAGGGCATTTGCTTCGTATGACATCTGGTGTGCCACAACCATAGCAGGTGAAGCGAGGTGCAGATGGTGATGGCATTTGGGTTGTCTGGCTTAAGCCTTCTATCTTCATCGCTGGTTAGAATGGACGTTTCCTGCACTCTGCTGTGGTATGCCCAGGGTAGCGGCAGAAACCACATTTCTTCTTAGAACTGCCACGTTCAGGAGCTTCCGGCTTCTTTGAGTTGGATTCAATCTTCAAGTCCATGGCTAATTCTTCAACCTCTCGTGCAGCCATCAGCAGATCATCATAGGTATTTATAGTGGCTCTTGGTACCTTTTCACGAATGCTGATATGTAGCTGGCCGTAGATCATACTAAGTTGTTGCTGTTCTGTATGCTCTGGTGCAGGTAGTTGCGCGAACAGCGCCCTCTTTTGTGCAACGAAGCTTTCCGTAGGTACATCTGGTCCTTGTTTCTCACCAATGATTTGCTGATAAATGATGTAGTCAGGCTTCTTTGGTGCGAATGCATTACGAAGTCGCGTTCCGAATTGCTCCCAGGAAGTGACGTGCTTCTTTATGCCTTGCCACCAGGTGGATGCGTCACCCTGTAGCAGTAGGGGAACACCTTCAAGGGCATCGGTATCGGTGATGTTCTCGATGGATTTAAACACGTTCACAGCAGACAGGAATGCTTCAACCACTTCCGTGTTCTTGTTCCCGTTGTATCGTGAAGTGCAGGATGCAAAACTTCCATTGCGACTCGGTGTCAGTTTCGACAGTAGGTATTGGAATTGTTCGTCTGATAGTTGCACTGACATGTTGTCATTCTTCGTCTTCGTTGTTTCTTGTTGTTTCAGTGTTTTCTGTTGCTTCGACGTTTTTTGCTGTCTCGTCGACGCGATGTACGTAGTGACACGTCCAAACTTGGTCACGTACCGCGGCTTGTGTTTATCGGCCCCGTTGTGCGCCAGTGTAAAGAATAGATCTTCTTAAGGCCGGTGAAGTTCGAAGAAAATAACGTTCTTTTACTATGACGTGTATTTATACAAAAACAGGCGTATAGGTATAGTCAATAATTCAAAAAAACAATAGTGCCAAGAGCGGCCTCAGTCTTGGTCCACTTCTCAGTGATGAGATGGAGGACGTAGTGCAAAGGACTCGTGCCTGAGTGGTCAGAGGATCAGGAAGTACTAGAGGTGCGAAACTACTGGTTGCAACCTGAACTCTGAGATGCAATTACAATATTGGTGACGGAAGGTCATTATTTGGAAAAACACATTCGTACCGCGAGTTAACAGCGTGCGGCGCCATCTATTGGGGAGTGGCGGAACTAATTAGTGATTCCGCTTTTCCCGTTGCTTGGCGTAGGTCTAAATCAGTGTGTATTGTTCCTACCCATCACTGGGTGGCGCTAGTGGTTTTTATAATTGATGTGTTTGCGTGTTACAGTACTGATTTTTAATATAATCCCTCGTTGCATCAAAATTGGTTGAGACATTTTCAGAACATAAAAGTAGTTTGTAATTATTTTCGAAATTTTGTTAATACAAATCAGCAATTTCATAGGTAAAGAAAGACCAAATACATAAATGTTAATTGATCTCCCAGGCTCGTGCCGCGAGTTCGAGCCGGCGTGTCGGGCGCTGGTGGCTGCGGGTGGCTGCAGCACCCTGGCGGCGGCACTGGGTGCTGCGGACGGGCAGGCGCGGACCAAGGCCGCGTTCTTCATCAGGCACCTGTGCCAGCACCGCCCTGACGCCAAGGGTGAGTGCTGTAATGTACTAGCTGGTGGCTGCAGGTAGCTGCAGCACCCTGGCGGTGGCGCTGGGCGCGGACCAAGGCCGCATTCTTCATCAGGCACCTGTGCCAGCACCGCCCTGACGCCAAGGGTGAGTGCTGTAATGTACTAGCTGGTGGCTGCAGGTAGCTGCAGCACCCTGGCGGTGGCGCTGGGCGCGGACCAAGGCCGCATTCTTCATCAGGCACCTGTGCCAGCACCGCCCTGACGCCAAGGGTGAGTGCTGTAATGTACTAGCTGGTGGCTGCAGGTAGCTGCAGCACCCTGGCGGTGGCCCTGGGCGCGGACCAAGGCCGCATTCTTCATCAGGCACCTGTGCCAGCACCGCCCTGACGCTAAGGGTGAGTGCTGTAGTGTACTAGCTAGTGGCTGCAGGTGGCTGTAGCACCCTGGCGGTGGCGCTGGGCGCGGACCAAAGCCGCATTCTTCATCAGGCACCTGTGCCAGCACCGCCCTGACGCCAAGGGTGAGTGCTGTAGTGTACTAGCTGGTGGCTGTTGTCGTTATTCCAAAAACTTAGTACCGGGTTTAATTAAGACAGGACTAAGCTATTAGCTAGCCAATTAGAAAAGCGCTTCTCTATTAGGTTATGTCACGAATGTGTCATTCATTCCTCTGTTGTCGGATAATATTTAGATCCATTTTAAACCTGGTCATTTTTTTTTGTAATAACACCGTGTTTTTAAAGTTTAATTTTTAAGTGGCCAGAACCGGCCTATGGCTAAGGATGAGTGTTGTTACTGTTGTCTTCTAGCTGCATTAACTAATATCTCCCGCGCAGTTGGCTAATCTTGATTGATTAAAAAAAATAAAATCTAGTAAAGTCAGACAAACCTCTTTTTAAAATCGGATCCAATCAGTTCTTCGAAACTTGCTACCCCAATCAGATCGTATACATAATGGGAATTCCAATAATATATCTGATCCTAATTTATGATTTCCTTAATGTCTCTTCCAGAGCAATTCATCTCGCAGAATCTCGTGCAAACAGTAACGCAGCAGATCAAATCTGGCCACGATGACACCACAGAGCACTTGCTCAGCATCCTGCTTCTCTTGACCGAAGACCAGGACCCCAGGGTCATGGCCCAATGCAGGGACCCTCGCCTAGGGCTCAAGAAGGTTCTAGAAGACACGTTAGTGCATGAAGAAGAAAAGGAATACTGCCAGGAACTGCTAACAAGGGTCTTTGAGAACTGTCCGCAAATTGAAGTGATGGATGATGAAGAGGCGGACAGATGAAGTGATGTGGTGGCTAAGTGCTTAGTTTAAGACTGGAAGAAGTGAAATCCCATTTATGCCCCTTTTCACTGATATAAGGATGCAATTCTAACCGTCTTCATTACAAATATATACTATCGCTCCAATGACAGTGGGTTAAAAAAGAGGAAGACATATTTGTTTCTTACGCTTACGCGAACCGTTGAACTCATTAAAACACAATTTTACGGATTACTTCGCGATTTATTTACATTTTATTTTAAACCTGACGTTTCGAACACTTTACAGCGATCGTGGTCACAGGGAGACTAAGGTATTAGTTGTCATTACAAAGTTTTGAAAAATTTTAACTACCGTCACTCAATAATATTAATTTACGTTCCTATTTACGCAGAAAGAGCTAACCGTGTCTTGAGATCTTGCAGTGCTAGGTGTTGCTTTGGTTTTTGCTAGAATAGGATCCCATGCCGGTGGAACTTTCCAACCATCTTCTCTATTGAAATTTGGATGTTTTCTAATTTCAATGGCTTCACGTAGCATTCGAGGAATAAAACGCCGTTCTTTTGCAAGTATTTTAGGTTGGTCAAAACGAATGAAGTGGTTGGGTTTGTCTAAGGCATGTTCACACACTGCAGATTTCATGTTCCGTCTATGTCCGTCTATGTGATCGCTGTAAAGTGTTCGAAACGTCAGGTTTAAAATAAAATGTAAATAAATCGCGAAGTAATCCGTAAAATTGTGTTTTAATGAGAGGAAGACATGTCATCTCCTACGTTCGGTTACGTGTCAGATGTCATATGTGTACGAAATTTTAATGCAAAAATAAGCAAATTTCTCAATTTGAGGCAAGATCCAATAAAATTCCATGGACTCGACTAAAAAAAAATTATTTGTCAAAGTCCCTAAAGTATTTTTTTTTGTTTTCAAATTACTTACTTTATTTGAAGGCGATTTTGATTTTTAAATAATCATTTCTTAGTTACATTATGCATCATATAGTAGCAGATAATGACAATTATTTCTAAATTCACTTTCTCAAACTTTTCGTACAAATAGATCCCTAGTTCAAACTTAGACTTAATTCTAACTAGGTAGGTACTATGAGGTATATTTTAGTTAGTTGTTAGTTTAGTATACTGTGCAAAATCTTATTAAAAGCTAGGATAGCTATTCAGCATTTTCCAATTAAACACTAACTGTATCTTTTAATTTAATTTATTTTATGTACAACCTTGTAAAATAGCTTTTAACATGTCTAACATAAATATAGTACGGTTCCTGCTCTTAACAAAATTCGATTTTATGGTCCCATCCGGAAGAAAGCATGAAACTTGGCACGATTGTAGCTTTCGTATGTGTACTTCGTTTCCGATATAGAAACACGCTGGGAAATGATTGCTTCTGCCCCCCATTCTGGTTTTCTGCAATCTCTGCAAAAACGGTTAGACCTAGGAGTTTACTGTTCAAATTCAAATTCATTTATTTGCTATAAATAGGGTATGGATAAGTTGGTCACAAGATGGTAGACAGTGATTGTTGTCAAGAGATATAAGGGGGAGGGGGGAGAAGCAATTATTTCCCAGCGTGTTTCAATATCGGAAATGAAGTACATATACGAAAGCTACAATCGTGCCAAGTTTCATGCTTCCTTCCGGATGGGACCGTATTTCATGCTAAGGACCCGTACAGATAACTTTAACTGCCATTACTCTCAGAGACGTCCATTAAAGTTAATCCTTCATTAAGTCTTCAGCCGTCCTATTCTATTTCATTGACAAAATGACAAAGGGGAGACATAATTATAGATTAAATTTAATTAACGTCTCCGAGTGCGGCAGTAATGCTAGTTTTTGATGTATACTAGGAGAGATTGTGTCAGGTGATTAAGTATATTGTGTTCAGTAGAATGTGATGAAATTGACTTTCGATGTATTTTTATCGTTCACAATACTGATGTATTTATTAATTAAGTACTCTTATGTACTAAATTATGTTATGGACATTTCTTAGTTCATAACTTCATAATGAATTAAACCATTATTTGTAAAAAGCTTTTTTTATTTTAAAAATCTTATTAAAGAAATTATATAGATTAATTTTATCTCTTTATATATTGATTGGTTTAATAAAACATTTTTTAGAAGATTCGTAACAATTTAGCTACTCGCTTGTTGCACTTTGCATGAATTCCCGTATTATTAATAATGATAATAGACGCTTAAGCTTCAAACTAGGTATATAGAGACTGAGAGTGAATGAAAACTAAGTTTACGAAAACTGGGGAATTTACTGTTAAATTACATATGCCATGATCTAGATCTTAACATCTTGCGCGATAATCCGACAAATTCGTGGGGAAGCGCCCGCGACAGTCTGAAGATAAACCACCACACGCTCGCCGGGAGAATCGCACGAACTTGTCGAACTATAGGCGCGATGCTGTACGCCTAGACTTTGTTGTCTCCTGGCGCTATATCCTCGTTCTTCCAATCGAACCTGAGCCCTGTCACCTCAAGGTACCAGTCGTGGTAGTGGCCTGGCCGGACGTATGCTGGGAATAAGTAAAAAGCACAGTTAGCCTATTAGCTCCCACTGCTAGGTAAAGAGGCCTCACCTCAGCTAGGAGGTATGAGCCATAGTAGACAGTAGGGTTGGTCACTTATCGCCTTACATGTGTATGTTTGAGGGGTGTCACTCCACCAATCCGCACTGCGCCTGCGTAGGATAAGTAGGTATAATACAATATAGTGAACTCATTAAAACACAATTTTACGGATTACTTCGCGATTTATTTACATTTTATTTAAAACCTGACGTTTCGAACACTTTACAGCGTTCGTGGCCACAGGGAGACTGTTGTGTTTTAATGAGTTCAACAATTCGCGTAAACGTAAGAAACAATATAGTGAGTCAAAGTTATAGCACATAAAGCTTAACTTTGCCACATCTAACGCAGTTGTAATTGGGGCGTTTGTCGTTTGATGTGGTCACTGTACATACGCCATCTTCCATTTTCTCTTCCCATGTGAAAGTCAACTCAATTTGTTTATACAGGGTGTGGCGTAAATAGTGGTCCAAAGCAAAGGTGTGGATACACTGTACACTGAAGCACCACATACCAGTATTTAAAAAAAAATTATGTACAGGGTTTTCAGGGTTTTCAGGTTTTTTTTTATTAAATTCAGTTTGTAAAAAAAAAAAAACGAATGGAGTACTAAGTACAAGTGATCAGCAATAATAATAAAAAAATGGATAAAAAAAAACCGTCATTTTTGGAAATTATAACCAAATTTGTAAGGCAAGGTAACGATTTCTAAAAAAATAAAAAAATTTTTTTTTTTTTTAAAACCCTGTACATTTTTTTTTTTAAATACTGGTATGTGGTGCTTTAGTGTACAGTGTATCCACACCTTTGCTTTGGACCACTATTTACGCCACACCCTGTATATAAAAATCCCCACATATTTCCGATCGATAATTAGAAACTGCTATACAAAATCTACATATGTATATTTCAGTGTCTAATAAAATTGTTGATTGGATTTTTCTAGAGAAATATTAACCAACAGTTTAGTGGCAAGACTTTGATGTTATAAAAATTCAATCGATTAATGTTTTCAAGTCCAACAAGTTCGTATGCGCGCGATTCTTTAGGCGAGAGAGCAAGGGATCTCTTCAAAAGGCGAATCGCACGCTACTGTCTTAAGAAATCTTCCCCTCAACATGTACCCTGTCACATGTCCCTGACATGTAGCATGCTCGCCCCCACACGTCTGGCATAGCTCGCCCCCACACGTCTGGACTAGGCAGGAGGGTCGCTCACGATCTTGTAAGACTTTAATTCTGCTTCGAATATAGTCTGACAAGTTTGTGCGCGACCTTGTTGCGGTGGCCAGAGGTGCGGGGGGCGAGGCACGCTATCAGTCAGATGTCAGCGACAAAGGGGATTCCCTATGGCAGTCGCGTGCGATTGGCGCTTCTTCGCCCCCCGCACGACTTGAGGTTACAAGTACCATCTTTTTTTGAAGATATAATAGAAGATTTTTAAAAACATTGCAAAAAATAGTCATAGTATTTTCGGGAAATCAGGAAAAAAATAGTATACAGGGAGCGACGAACGACGTGAATACGTTACGTTCTGAATTCTAATGCGTTACGCAGGTGCGTTCCTGTCACAGTTACTAAATGAAAAGCGCGATAACTGACCTATCGATGAAAACATAGTATTTTTCGTACTATATTATTTTCCTATAACATATAGTACATTTGACTGAAATATAGCACGATACTATATAATATAGTACGGGTGGCAACCCTAGATACAAGGAGGGTCACACATGAACTTGTCGGGCTTGCATCTCAAGTAAACTAACCTGAAGGGAAGAGACTGCTGCAGCCAAAAACGGAGCCGAAGCTGACGACACCCACCATGGTGGGCTTGCCGTCGGCGTCCACGATCGTCAGGGGACCGCCACTGTCACCCTGAAGAAGGAATAATATAGTTTTAACAGACTTCCAAACAAACATAATTATTAAAAAACAAAACACTCGCCTGCAAAATGTATTACATTTTAGAAATGATGATGATATATTTTAGAATTAGAAAATTAGAAATGTCAATATTTTAGAAATGATGATGATGATATTTATAATCTTACTTTCGTAAAAAAACTTATGTGTAAAGGAAGAAATTGCTTAATTAAATAATAAACTTGGCAATTAGGTACTTTTAACGGTAGTACAGTTGGCAGCTCGTCAGGTTAATGTTAATTACGAAAACAGCTGTTACTACGTAGGAAATAGAGACGGTCTCAAGGTCAAAGTGGGGTAGTTTGACATGAGGGCGTGTGTACCTGGCAAGAAGATTGCGCAGTGTCATTATAGTATTCCGCGCAGATGGTCTGCGCCTGCACCGTCTGGCTGTTGTTGTACCACCAGCGGCACTCATCGTTGGAGATCCCGCGCAGGTACACCCACATGAGCACCTCCGACGTGTCACCACCTGGAGATAAGATGATTGTGAAGTATTTTGCAAAACATGGAGCGTCTGTGGCGCAGTGAAGGAGCTTCGGTGGCGCAATGAAGGAGCGTCTGTAGCGCAGTAAAGGAGAGTCGGTGGCGCATTGAAGGAGCGTCGGTAGAGCAGTGGTTAGCGGGTTGCCTCTCATACGGGATGTACCGATTCGATCCCACGTGCCGCCATGTATCAATAACTTTTCCGAGTTATGTAAGTTAGTTGTTTCACTAACCGATGCTCTTATGCGACTGATTGTGTAACCATGATCGAAAACTGGTCAGGTTCCCCTGTTAACAGGGTCGCGGGGGTCAGATGGCAGTCGCTCCACTGTAATTACGTGATCTGCCACATCCTGAATCATGGTCCAAAGCGGACCCTGGGCTTTCGCGTGCGAGTGCACAACCGGGATAACGCTACGATGATGATGATGATAATGAAGTATTTTGCAAAACTGGAGAGACTAGGAGACTTTTAAGAAACACTCAAAGCTGTTTGCAGCTGTCGGTGTCACTGATAGTTCCCAACCCAAAATGGCCTGCAATTCTCCCTCCAGTAAAAATGGTTATCCTCTTGACCTCTCAAGATGCAATAATTACTTCAATTTTTCCAAAATGAATCTTATACGCACCGACAGTATATTTGTTTAAAAAAGACCTGTCATCTCGTACTGCGCGGCGATTCAAATTCGATGCTGGCCGAGCACACGTTCTTTTACGTGTCAAATCAAATGACATTTTGAATGCAAGGCAATTAAATGCACTATCATTGGTTATACGCATACGTTATCTTATCGCTATGCGACGCTCCTCGATAGTCAAATAAAAAATGTTATTTTAATTTTCTTTCAACCCTTCCCCTTTGTCTTTTCGAGAGTTGGAAACCCTAGCTGTCACCTTAATCGACGGGACAGTGCACTGTTCTATATACAGGGTGTCCCGTAAATGAAGGATAATCCTCTAGGTACAGAATCAGATTATATACATCATGCCCTATTATATGCCAATTTTTAAGTAAAAGTGCTACCATTTCCGAGATATAATTATTTAACGACACAAACGGGATTAAATGCAAATAATACTTTTTTTAAAGGCAAATTTGTATTTACCTTCCCGCCGTTTCGATTCGGTTGCATGAATCATGGTCGCGGGTCGACTGTAGTAGTTTGGCCACAGATATTATAATACATGAGTACAGATGCCTCATCACCCATATGAAAACGGGGCTGCCGTAACTCGCGGGGCCGTACGGGCAAAATCGTACTGCTATATTCATCCAAACGTGGTGCTAGCTAGCTACTAGCAATTCCGCACCCCTATATTACTCTCGGACGTGCTTATAACAGCAACTTGTTGGATGCTTTGTTAGCAAACTAACTCTCACCTAGTACTGTCATATTTTTCAAAAGATGGCGCTTTCTAGCATCCCGTACCGAAGAAAAAAGATGCAAAATCTTGATTACATTGAACAAAAACATTTATATTTACACCACAATCATTATGAATATGAATTAGGTAAGCGATAATGAAATTAAAAGGAAAAGTAAAAAAAAAAACACTGAGCATATGATTCACTGTCTGAGCTAGCCAAAACAAAAATAGAATCTACGAGGTCTTGAACAGTCGACTTAAGCCATTGCTACCTATGTGCTGCGCTAATGGCTGCTCTACGACGACGTCGAACCATTTGGGCGAAAATATGAATCTAGTGCAACATGCAACCCAAGTAGCAATCAAGAATAGTGGTTAAATCTTACCTATCTAAAGTTTTATTTAACTAAATCAAAAAGGGTTTTATTAAGTTATTTTTTTCTTTAAAACCGAATAGTTTCAGACTACCGCTACTTAAGCAATTCAAGAATATCCAAGACAAAGTTAAGTGTCCCTAAAACCATTTTGAATTAAGTATACTTACTCCGTACCTTTTTGACTATACTCGGAATATTTAAAGGTTCACTTAAAATAAAATAGAATAATTGAAGAATTTGTTTAGTCTTGTATAGTCAAAATAGATTTCTAAGTTATATTTAAGACAATTGTAACACCAAAGTCTAGAAACTGTTTTTCTGAAGAGTGATTTATTCACTCAAATAGATTTCTAAGTTATATTTAAGACAATTGTAACACCAAAGTCTAGAAACTGTTTTTCTGTAGAGTGATTTATAGTACTATTAGATTTAACGGGACGTTTTAAACCAAACAAAACCAATAAGAAAAATGGAAGAAATTAAAAAGATCTGGTGGTTTTCGTCGGCGCGTTTTCTAAAATATAGAAAGTTAGCTGCAAACAGTGTGGGATCAAGTGATTCAACTGATACAACTGCGACATGTTCAACTCAGCCCAGCCAGCCGGCGTCGTTAACGGATAATGTTAACGACGCTGGCTGGCTACTACTTTTTATTTATAATATAACTTAATAAAAATGAATAGTTCCTTGTTGCATACACTTCACTTTACCACCAAGTAAACAAGAATAATGAAATAACAAGATAAGAAAACATCAGGTAAAATAGTTTTAACTAATACAAACTAAAGAATCGTTTAATACTAAGAGGTATTAACTTGTCATTCACTAATACGTAGTTTTTAGTATAACTTAAGCATAATGTCTCTTTACTAGCACTACGTCAAATGTAAATTGTCTCCACTTTGTCTAAACTAACCTAATAAAATCAGTATTGTCTAAAGTTTTACTTCGTTAAGACAAACAAGAATTAACGCCATTTTACTCTTTCAATGAAAAAAAAAAATAATTTCATCCAATTCTAGAGTAAATAAGAGTCATATTTTTGTCAATGTAATTCTAATAACATTATTGTTTCGTATGTTATTAGAAATGGTAATATTCTGCACTATACGCCAACGAAATTTTTATTTCCAATACATTTATCCCAAAGTTTACTGTTTCTTTTTTGGTTTTGTAAAGGCCCGTCAGTTTTATAGCACTTTCCATCAATTTTACACGAGAAACCGTCATGCGTTTAAAATTACCAATGCATACAAAGACATAAAACAGTCTTTTCAAATAAAAAACGATGTTGTTTCATCGCCATTTTCATAAACCTTAAAAGAGTTTTAGTATTTACATAAAGTTCCACCATATTTTCTAAAGTAAAATTATATAAATTAACAAAAGAATTAAATTTTACTTCATTAAGTTAAGATCGAATTTGTGATATTAATTGTTGACATACTTAACTAAGAATTGTAGATATCTTCAAAACTATTTTTTTATCTAAAGTCAATCTAAAAGATATCTTCAAATCCATGTTGTAGAGCTTTACAATACCATAGTCCTAACTAGGGCTAAAGTCTGTATTAACAGTAGTATTAACTTTTTCTTTACTTTGTCCTAAATACTGTGCCCACTTTTACTTAACTGATCCTTGGGGGATATCTACTAGATATCTTGAGGGACGTAACAGTATTAGCCAAGGCAACACCTGGAATTTGTCTTTTTGTCTTCAAGATATCTACAATACCTTTTTTAGACATTTCTTTGCTACTTGGGAAGTTTTGGCCCTTATCGCTATTGGCTTATTATACAATATTCAACCCATTTCCTTGCAACATAAAGCCTATTTTTAAACGTTAAGGGCCTTTAGTCTGATTAGAAGTATTTCAGTTTATTATGAGCATTATTATCTGTGTTATAAGTGGGACAACTGATGTGCAAGCGAGACGGATAATATCCTGAATAATTCTGCAGTTTATGATTTAAGAACCTACGAGCGAGAGTTGTTTTTAGATAAAGAAACACAGTCGCAAGTCAGAATCTTTACTTAATGGTGTTTAGACCGCCTCTATTTCTTACGTAATAAAAGCTATTTTCATGGTTCCAATGTATAACTTGACGTGCTACCAACTGTAATGTAATCGACATTTTTAAGACAGTTTTTCATAATTGCTATGCTTAAGAGTATTTTGCAGTGGTTTTCTCGGTTTCATCTTTTTCCTAATTTACTTTTATTTAGAGTTCTTGAGACCTTTTCCTCCAATCGTATGCGAGCGCGTCTTTCCGACCTGCCACTTATGTGCGACAAGTTTTCCGCCGCTTGTTCCAAGCTGTTAGGTAATCTCGATCCTGCTATTTATGAACAAGAATATGTGCAAGTTAAGAACGAGATACGCGTAGTAAGGGACAAAGTAGACGACTTAAAAATTAAGTTAGACGAAATACGACCTCACCAATTTGAGACGTCCCGTACTAGCACCCCCTTCAAGGAGAATAAATCCCTGGCTATTGATAACCCGGCTAGTAAATTACCTGACCTACCTATACCTAAGTTTGATGGCCGTCCCGATAGTTGGATCAGTTTTATAGACCAGTTTGATAGCGTGGTAGACAACCAGCCTACCCTTACCCCGACTTTGAAGCTACACTATTTAGTGGGAGCCTTATCGGATGAACCTCGTCGATTAATACAACACCTCAAGATTGAGGCGGGCAATTACACCGTGGCCCGTGACCTCCTAAAACGTAGGTACCATAACCTGCGTGTTTTAGCGGATACCCACATTGCTCAAATAATGATGCTCCCTACTATAACGCCTAAACTTTCCGGGTTACGTGTGTCGTTCCTGAACCCCTTGCTTTCGACTTATCGATGCTTAGAAAAATTGGAACTTCCTGTTAAACATTGGTCGTACCTATAAGTTCACTTATGCCTTGCTAAACTGCCTTCAGAGTTAAAATCGAGATTTGAACGTCGTTATGGCGATAATCCTAATCACCTCCCTGCTTTTGATCATCTAATTACCTTTCTTGAGGATGAATGTAGGCACCACGATATTGTAGGTAGTGCTTCTGTCGTTGACACTACTACCCCCCCTACTGTGAGCTCCCCTCGTTTGCCTAAACCTAACGCGCGTTCCCCACCTCCTGCGAGAGCCTTTGTTACCTTTGCAACGACATCTAAATGTCACCTTTGTAATAGTACTTCGCATTACTTACGCGAGTGTCCCGATTTTATTCGCCTTCCTACACGTCAACGTGTTACCTTTGTAAAAGAAGCCCGACTGTGCTATCGATGCCTGGATAGACACTCCATATCCCAATGCACGCGAGATTATCACTGTCGCACGTGCCGTCGTTCCAGTCATCACACGTTACTGTGTTATGATGACTTCTCTCCTGTGAATTACGATCGCGAGCGCTCATACCGAGACGTCCCGGCCTTAGCTTCCAACCAACCGCGGCAATCCCCACAAAGTCACTTAACGGACCGTGTGTCACCCCTAGTGATGGGTTGTTCCTGAGAATATTCTTTTAGTGAGAACTTTGCTGTTAAGTTCTCGAGAATATTCTTTTGGAAGAGAATTTAAGAGAATTTAAAAATTGGATGAATATCCTATTAATTTTATTACATTTATAGAACTTTAATTGTATTTTTGTTTGTATCTAAATATTTCACAAATAAAATTTAAAAATTGCCTTATCCAGCGGTTAAATTCTTTTCAGCAAGAATATTCTCAAGAAAATTCTCGAGAAAATTCTCGTAAGTTCTTTTAAATTTCCTGCAAAATTTTAAAACTTTATTTTGCCGATAAAATAAACATACCAGTATTTTGAAATAGTCAGCTTTAATAAAGATTCCAAAATTTAACAATACTAAATAATTCAAATCTTACAGAATCAACAAAAAATAATATTAATGATAATGACTAATCATGACAAGAAATTTTGAAATAAGATAATTAAACTAGAATTAGAAATTAACAATTCAAATTAGAAATTAGGTTATTAAACTATAAAAATTAGTAAAAACATGTTTAACAATTATAAGATGTCCATTGCCAATGGATCGTCTTCATCTGTGAATCGGTTTTCTGTTTCAATTTCAGATTCCTCTTCTGGTTCTTCTTCAGAACAGCTCTCTTCGGAATCACTAATAGAGTCTAAGTGCTGTTCTATCTCTCTTGTGGCAGAGGTACTCTGACCTGGATGATTAGGTTCGGCGGTTTCCTTGACAGAAGTCTTTAACTTATTAAATATTTTCCAATTATGAGAGATGAGACAAATTTTACCAGCTCTTTCGGTATTAAATTTGTTTCGTTTTTGTGTGTGTATGTTCGAAAAGGTTGAAAAAGATCGTTCCACAGAAGCAGACGTAGCTGGAGCAGTCAATATTTTTATAGCAATTGCTCCTAATTCAGTTTTTGAGAACAACGTTTGCCACCAAGCGACCGGTTTCACTTTTTTAGATGTTTCCCAAATAAAATTTTTGCTCCATAAACCAGCTCCACATTTGTAGTCAGACACTTCTTTAAATAATCGATCAACTGGAATATTTTGTTTTTCAGCCAAGGAAATAACAAATTCCCATCCATCTATATTTTCACTTGAGGTCATAGTAACACCACGATTTTGAGGGTCTAATAAAGCCGCTGCATAGTGCATTGGTCGAAGTGCTGTAGCTTTTCTATCACAGAATTTTTGTTTTAAATTTTCGTGTGCTTCTTCGCCTAAAATTTCGATAACGCAAGGTTTTTCCAGCAGTTCTTGTAATTCACTAAATGCCGTATATGTCAAATGTATAGAACAGTAATCTCCTTCAAATTTTGTGATCCAGTCTACAATTGGTTTTTAATAATATCTTTAAACTTTCAAATTTTGTCCATTCGTTCTCATTCAAAATTAAGTTTTTATAGTTTTGTAAGCCAGGTGAATTTACAGCCATGTTTTGCAGAACAGACTTGCAGTCTAATAAACTTTGTACGCAGTTTAAGTGACTGCCCCATCTTGTTTTCACTGGGAGTAGTAAAGATTTATTTACTCCTCTGTCTTTTGCTGTTGATCTGAAGTCAGCGGCTAAAATATGAGATCGTTGAATACACTTAATTACATCTGTGATATCAGAAAATAACTTTAGTATATCATGATTTTTCAATAAATCTCCGATTATTAAATGTAATGTGTGGGCTAGGCAGCCTGTCCACAATAAATGAGGATATTTTCTTTCTAACATTTTACCACATTTCACCATATTAGAAGCATTATCTGTTATAATCAGCATAACTTTGTTTTTGCCAATTTGTTCAATGATTTTGGTTACTTCTTGGCAAAGATATTCAGCCGTATGTTTATTTTACTTAGTTTCTAGGAAATCATAAAAGCATGGTGTAGGTGTGTACAAAATTATGTTGATTATGGGCTCGTTTCTTATGTTACTCCACCCATCCAAAGCTATGTGAACTACTTCAGCTTCTTTGATTCTCACGTCAATTTGCCCCTTTATTTTGGAGTATTCTTCGTCTGAAAGTTTCGTTCCAAGAGTTTTTCGAGTAGGAGGAATAAAATCTGGCTTCAGTTGTTTGAAAAATTCTCTCCATAAAGGGTGTTCTACAAGTGAAAGGGGCTGTCCAGATACATAAATAGCCCTTGCCAACGCATGCTGTACGTTTTCTTGCAAAAATTGAGAATAATATATTGAAAAAAAAAACCATTAATAATTAACACTCTCAATCGAAAGACAATAGATCGTTACCTCACTGTAGTTAGTTACTTCGCCATTCTCTACACTGCGTTGTCTCTCGAATTCTTGTTGTGATACAGTGCTTCCAGAAGCCTCACTAATTGAAGAACGACTTATATTTGTACAGTCCAACAAAGGTGGTCTTTTCTTCAATATACTTTTTATTGCTTCCGGAGCTCGAGAACAATTTTTTATTAAATGATTGCTCATTCTAGTTGAATTTCTATTTTTATAGCGCTGGCCACAAAATTCACATATGTACACTGTTTTTTCATACTCTTGCTGCTTTTTATAATAATTGAAAACTTTTTCTTTCGGTTTCATTTTGTGAATATACAATAAACTATTTTAAAATAGAAAACATAGGTAGGTATAGTTACTATTAGAACAGTCACAGTCGCACAGCACAAGTGCACGCACAGATCGACAGACGGGAAGCAATTGACGTTCTGACGTTAACAAAATGGCCGTGGGTCGGCATAGTGTAGAGGGGGGGGGGGGGGGGAGGCGCAAGGACCTGTCACTAGTGCCGATGTAAATTCAAGAACGAAACAAAACAAAACGTATCTACATAAAAAAATTCAAAAAATATTGCAGTGGAAACATTTTAAAGTCATTTTTACTCACGGGGTTAACGCAAAAAAGGCGTAATAATAATAGTAATGTAATAATTAAAAGGTATGTTTTTAAAACATACTTATTTTACACAATACTGCTATCGTAGTACCTCTAAAACATACTGTTTTGCCTTATAATTAAGAAAATCGAATTCCAATTTTAAATTCTCTTAAATTCTCCTTGCTCGGAGAATATTCTCTGTTAAAGAGAAAATTTCAGAATATTACCGATTGGAGAATATTCTCACGTGGAAGATTTTCTCATGAACCCATCACTACACCCCCACGTACTGAATGGCACCGTGTTCGTACCCCGCCCCCTCGTGATTCCCGTAGAGCATCACCTCCCCGTTCGGGCGGGCGATCCCCACCTGCACCCAGCGGTAACCGTACTTATAATGCCCCTCTAGGTCAAAGAACCCAGGATGAACGTGCATTTCATCATAAGTACAATGAGGCCCCACAATTCTGACTAGATAGCAGCCCCCCTTCCATACCCGCTTTTACATCTTTACCTCGCAATTCTCTCGTTCTTTTACCTACGGCCTTGATTCATGTTAAAACCTCGTCTGGATATTATGTGGAAGCGCGTGCCTTATGTGACACTGGTGCTCAGGGCTGCCTTCTTACTACTGAGCTTGTTGTTGACCACATGAACTTACCTATCATTCCTTCTCCAGTTCCTGTTCGTGGAATAGGTAATGTTCAAGCAATTAATTCCCCGGGCATTGTATCCTCTTCATTTAAGCCAGTTAATTCTGCCTTTCCAGAAATCTCTACCAGTGCAATAGTTGTTGATGTGATTGCTGGTACCCTCCCAGAGGTAGACTTACCTAAAAGTGTAATTACCTGTACTAAGCACCTCCCTCTTGCTGACCCTTTATTTTACAAACCTGGTACTATAAGTGTACTTCTTACTGCGTGGTGATCCTATCACTAACTCCCTTAGAAAGTTGAATTTATTTCTAGATGACAGAGGCCTGATTCGAGTTGGAGGTCGATTACGAAACTCCGATCTATCCTTTGATGCGCGCCATCCCCTTCTTCTGCCTAAGAATGATAATTTCGTGAACATCCTTATTTCACATTACCATCGCGAGAATGCTCATGCTGGTGTTAATGCAATTCTTGCCATGTTAAATAGAGAGTTTTGGATCTTGTCGGCACGCAGAGCTATTCAGCATGTGATTTTTAAATGCCTTCCCTGTTATCGTCTCAAAGCGGCAGTATCTCAACCCTTCATGGGGGACCTACCTAAAGACCGCGTCACGGCTGCTAGACCGTTTGACGGTGTAGGTACCGATCTTGCAGGACCCTTTTTTACCAAAGTCCAGGTCTATAGGAACAAAAGGTTAGTGAAAAGTTACCTGTGTGTATTTGTCTGCCTTTCTACTAAAGCCGTTCACCTTGAGGTTGTGTCGGACCTAACTACTGAAGCCTTCATTGCGGCCTTTTCCCGATTCGTGTCGCGTCGTGGTGTACCTCGCCTAATCCGATCCGATTGCGGTCGAAATTACATCGGTGCCAACAATTACCTTACAGAGTTAGAGTGTATCCTGTCTCAAAACCAGGCGGCTATTGGTTCTGAGCTTTCAAAGCGGAACATATCCTGGGTTTTCGATCCTCCTGTTTGCCCTCATTGGGGAGGTCTTTTTGAAGCTGCGGTTAAATCGGCGAAATCGCACCTAAAACGAGTAGTAGGCGATACCCCCCTTACGTTTGAAGAGCTGACCACTGTTTTTGCTAAAATTGAAGCAGTTTTAAATTCACGCCCATTGTGCCCACTTTCTCCGGACCCTAATGATGTCGAAGTGTTAACTCCCGGCCATTTCTTAATTGGACAACCCTTAACTGCACTTCCGGAGTACCCTTATAAAGACGTAAAATTACATCGCCTTACACGGTTTCAGCTAATCCAACAAATTACCCAGCACTTTTGGTCTCGCTGGCATTTAGAATACTTAAATACATTACAAATTAGAAATAAATGGACCTCTCCTTGTGATCCTCCTAAAGTAGGTGAGCTAGTACTCATAAAAGATGACAACCTTCCCCCTTTGCAGTGGCGTCGTGGACGCATTATTATTTTATACCCTGGCCAAGACCAAGTTGTTCGTGTGGTAGATGTTAAAACTCCTACCGGTAGCCTAAAGAGATCTTTGACGAAATTAGTTCGTCTTCCTGTCCCGTGAACTTCCTTTCCTTAGCTTCCTAACCTTCTCGTAAACACTTGACGTGTTTAGGGCGGGCGATATGTTTACTAAAATATTTTGATTTGTTTGTGTACCCTATTGATACTGCGCCGCGCGCACTCGCACGCGTACCTGCCTTATTTTTATTTGTTTAAAACGTACCGTGAGAACCCCGGAGATCGAGTTGTCACCGAGACGTTACCTATGACACATGTACTAGACCGACCAGAGCGCTTTCGCCGCGTGTGTATCCTGTGAAGCTCCTTACAGACATTTCGAGTGATTGTGGCCTGTTGTGAAGTGACACCAAAAACCCCGGAAAACTGATGTGGCAAGTACCTAGCTATAAGCGCCCGACCTACCCGACCTGACCAATTTTCCACCTATCATTGTCGCCCTCAACGTGTAATCCACTGCCTAAACTCTCAAACAATCATCATCATTCAACAGTCTACTAATTCTGATGAAGTAAAGTTAAAGTTACCATTCCACAGATCCTGCGTGCGCCCGTAGCCACTGACAGTAAGGATCTTCCCGGTGTAATCCAAGTTCTTTTGCTCGGAGTTCTGAAGCCGGCAGGGCTGGATTGACGCTGTAACAACAAACAAGAGATTATTGACCCTATGTTCCCGTTAACCGAACGCTATCGTCATTGGACGGTTGCTTGCATCTTGCCTGGGATAACGAAAATCTATGCACGAAGCAGCAACGTCGCGATTGCCTAGGTACTTGCATGCATTCGTCAAATACTTAGAATAGCCTACTGTCGACAGGCCCTAACCTACCGATTTTTTATGTTATTCCATGTGGGTTTTGGGTTTCTTAGAAGACTAAGAGCACTGTTTGTCTTATCAGTACGGTGCTTTTAGAATGACACATTAGAAGACCAATAGCTCTTCTTGCATCCAGAATGTCTTACTGGCGTGTATACTGCCTTAAAACGTTAGAAAACCCAAATCACTCACGTTTGATGAATGTTCTTATCTACCCTCAACAACGCAATGTCTTCAATCTGCACCAAAAGGACTTACAGCCTTTCTTAGTAGCTTATAGGCACAAGGAATATCCTTATCTACCCACAGCAATGCAGGGTCATGAAGATGAGTTATAAGCAATACCTTTAGTTTTTTAGGAAGAACAAAAGTAATATACATCCAGCTTATCTAAGTACCTAGTATGTTTGTTGCTTTAATACCTTAGACCCAAAAGCACTTACGCCCATAAGGAATGTCCTGATCTACTCCTAACAACGCAATGTCGTCAGTCTGCACGCCTGCCTGGATCTCGATGTACCGAGGGTGGATGTACTTCCGGGTCGTCTCTACCACGACCTGAGGCTGTGTGAGGTTGGTCAGCCCGTAGCGGATCAAGAAGGTGTCACGGCTGTGGAAGAGGAGGAAAAAAAAGTAAAGTTAGCCTATATGTCCATCCCATTGCTGGATAAAGGCCTCACGGACGCACCTTCATTTATGAGGAGGCATGAACCATACTCCACCACGCGGCGGTCAGTGCGGTTTGGTGGAGGGGTGCTTTAAAGGCAAGTGACCAACCATACTGCCAGATGTTAGATATAGCGATGGGGTGGTGAAGAATGTACCTCCTAGTGGTCCAGCCCGGGCAACGATATCACAAACTTCAGTTATGATGGCACCTGTACGATCCTGCGGTGGCAGGCTTAGGTGCCGCCTGATAGCTGCCACCCTCCCACCGGAGCCCGGCGCCAAGCAGGTTGCTGTGTTCCGTCGGTATGTGGTAGTGCCAGAACCTTGTGGGTGAGCTCGCTCCACCGTCGACTCTGTCAACGTCTGGTTTAGTCTAGCTAGAGTCAAGAGCAAACCCATCCCAAATAAAAATAAAATGTTATCTTACGGCCCTTAGCGAGAAGGAATAAATGTTATTTTGTCTACAACTGAGTTTTAGCTGGAGGACCTTTAATTAAGCGCAGCGAAGGACCAGCGGCAAGATGGACGGTTGACCTTGTAAATGTTGCAGGATCACGTGTAATAACGGGTCTCTTTGTAAATGGACGGTGAAAATCTATATTTTGCAGTCGATGTCAAGATGACAAGCAACAGCTAAGTTAGAGACTCTAATTATCATCATCAGACGAAGAATCTCCACTGCTGGACTTAGTATTTCTTCCGTGGATCGATGCATTTTCTAAAGAACAGAAAAAACTTTGTCAGTGATTGGATGCAAGCGGACTACCTCTAGCGTGATCTACTGACCGCTAAGTAATAAACATCACTCCTAATTACTTAACCACAATTAACCAAGAGGAATTGACCCAACCAAAAGACCCCCAAACTAAAAGTTTTCTAGTCCGACAAGTTCGTACGCGACCCTTGCACTCCGCTAAACGTGCGGGAAGCGAAGATACGCTTATCGCACGCGACCATTATAGGAGACTACTGGAAAACCCCCACCTCGCAACATCACCTGGCCCTGACATCTAGCACGCCTCGCCCCCGCACGTCTGGCTTATAGCAGGAGGGTCGCGCACAATCTTGTTGGACTATAGCAGACTAACTTGGCTACGCAGTGGGCGGCTGTGATGACCCAGTTGTGATGGATGATGGAGCCGCCGCAAGAAGACACCCCTCCCGAACCGCTCACCATACGCAGGCTGATCTGGTGAGGGATCTGCCCATCAGACGCCGGCCAGCCGGCCACGATCCTGCCTGCAAGACAGAGTTACTTTAAGCTGGTTCTATTTGCCCCAATAAATATGTATTATTACCTATCTACAGTGCTGGGCCAATCAACTTACCCAAATCAAATGATCTAACACCGTACGTCGAAAAGTCAAAACATCGACTGTTCAAAATGCTAAAGATAAAGTTTTGCATATTATATATATATATGTATATACATAAGTATATATTATTTTTAGTTACTATTTATATATTATATATACATATGTCTAAATTACTTTTAATTTTGCATTGTTATTAACAATTGCTCCTTTCCGCTGATGTCTCACTGCACCCGTTGCCATCTTTCTGCATGTTTGACTGACAGAAAATACTTTTTATCATTAAGTTCACCTTTTGTACACTTCTATTTGTGCAATAGTTTTTAAATAAATAAATAAAAATAAAGTAGGTCACTATTGTGTTACGTAGATACATTTGGGTGCTCTTACCGATCGGCTCCTTCGAGCGCATTTCTTCAATAAAAATCTCTTCATTTTTGGCGTTTAGGAGTGGCTGGAGAGCCTAAAATTATATAAAAAAATATTTTCAATACAAAGTGGTGCGGCTTGTATGTGTCATCATACCTAATTTGTGGGTAGGTTTATATTAAGCAAAGAGTAAAAATAATATGCTTATACCAATATTAAGATACGCGTAAGAAATGAATTAAGAAATAAATTGAAAAAAATAATGTTTTCGTTGATGGTTATCTATTTCAAATCCGACTCAAGTTTAACAGTATAGGTTGCAACATTGTAGGAAACCTATATTGGAGGCAATTTAAAAAAGGACTTGTCCATTAATGGTTTTTTATTTGTCAATATTTCTAACCAGAATAAACTAAATATTATATTAAAGAGTTCACAAAAACTAGCTTTTCTGCATAATTAATATATTTTTTAAGGTTAAGTAAAATTTAAAATTTTCTCTAAATCGGAGGGATTTAGAGAAAATTTTAAATTAATTTTTCTCTTTGTCTGTACAGAAACCGCACCTTCGCCTATATCAATTAACGCATGAAAAAAAAATGACAGCAAAATTGACGTTCCATTGACAGTAGTACCTATTATATAATCTGTGATAGTACCTTGTAGTACTTATCCACCAGTGGAAAGGCAATGGTATATAGCCATACAGCCAGAAAATACAAGTAAGTGATTAGTGGATGATGCCTGTTACAAAACATATATTTTCTCAGAAATGGAGGCGTTTAAAATTCTGATTTCTATGGTCACGTGTTTCATATTTTTGTAGCTTAAAGATAAATATAGGTTTATTAGTGGTTGGTGATATCTTAGAATAAAAAACCAGCCTCCATACAAAAAGAGGACAAGTCCTTTCTACTTACCCCAGTCAGCCCAAAGACAAGTAAAAATCCAAAAACATGCACGGCCGCCATCTTCGCCAGGTCAGCTCTTAATGCGTCCAAATCTTGTCGAATCCAAAGGATTTTCTCAATTTTTTTATCGAAATTACGACCGATATTTTAATGATCAATTATATTGCTATCACTTATCAGGTAAGCCAGGATTATCTTGTGATTATTGCGTGAACGAACGAAATGCAAGAATCTAGTCTCAAGTAAAGTACAATTCACCATGCAGCTTTTATTTCAAAAATTCGCACACGGGCAGGATTTTCGGTTTCTTATTTAAACCTATATAAACAAAAAAGAACACTGAGTGTTAAAAAAATATATATTTAAACCTTTAATTAGTTGAAAAATTAAGTGCCTACAGGATTATTTATTGGAAATTAATAATAAAAGAAAGCGTCCGTTCAGTTTGTCATCGAAGAAAGCTCTGTCCAATAAGCCATTTCAGCCAATAGGGCGAGTTGACACCATAGCTTGATCGTTGACGTATTTCTCACTAGTGGTTCCCCGCGACTTCGCCCGCAAGAGTTGGATTTTCCATATAAACTTTCATCCCCCATTTCACCCCCTTAATGTTTTTATATCGCGACAAAATGTAGCCTATGTCCTTTCCAAGGTCTCAAACTGTCTCGGTACTAAATTTCATCTCAATCGGTTCCGTGGTTTAAGCGTCAAGAGGTAACAGACAGACAGACACACTTTCGCATTAATAATATTGGTATAGATTAATATGTCAAAACTAGAATCTAGATTTAGCCCAACATCCTGTGTCAGAAAAAAGGTCATTTTGGTCGTGTATATAAGACTATGGTCATTTTGGTCGTGTATATGCGCTCTGTATGTGTTTAATTGACTTAACGTCTTTGGTCTTACTAATAATAAGCACTCATTATAGTCTCCTATTAGTAGCATCTTAATTTCTACTTAGAAAATAGATAGATAACTCTTTATTGCACACCATATCAGAAAAATACAGTAAGTACAACCATGTACACTGAAAAATGTACAATATAGGCGGTCTTATCGCTATAAGCGATCTCTTCCAGACAACCTTTAGGTAAAGGAACATACTCATTCACAGGAAGGAAATAGAAATAAAAATTTGCAGTTAGGATCCAATTTACACTACTTAGGTTCCTACCTTCTATAAGGATCCTAATTGGGAATACAAAAAGGATGGTGTAATAAGTGTTTTATGCTATAATAACCCAAGGTAATAAAAAAATCATTAGTCTCATCACAGAATAAGTACTAGTACTCCGTACAGAAGTATGACTTTGCAATGAAATTCAAAGAAATATCTACTTAATGTTGTTAACGATATGGTGTAATTCAGTTCGCCTCTGACTCAAGCACATTTTCGTGTAGACACTTACAGAAATACATTGCAAGATAATTTCATTCTTATAACCCTGGAATATGATTCATAATACACTAAACCTATTCAGTGACGTACTATCACGCAACGCGATAGGGTTGACTGCCACAAGAAGCTACTTACGCCATCTAGCGCATCTTTCTAGGACTTTATTTACACTCGTCCAACCAGCAACTTAGTGTCGCGCATCGCCGGTGAATAAAACGCGGGAGCGTGTCGCTGCCGGCTAGCGCCACCCAACTTGTTTAGTCCCTTACCTAGGGGTCGCCGCGCGTAGGTACGTTTTTGCTACCTACGCGGGAAGATGCACAGGCCTGGTCTCATTCAGAATTTTACTTTCGGTTTCTTTTATTCAAATAAAATGAAGTGTGTTGCACTAAACTGAACCTTATTTTGATTCTACCGAAGATTGCAGTATTAAACCGAATCTTATCAGTATAATCATGTAAGTAGGTATTAGATTGTAATTAATCAATTAAGTAAACAGATGTAGCAACTAATTCGTCAAATCAATTTTGAAACGTGTGTATTAAAACAAATTGAATGGAATATAAACTTTTATTTACCTATTGCACTAAGTACATACAACATTAGTTTTAGGTACAAAATATCACAACAGACTTACTGGCTATGCTTTTTACAATAAATATTCCTTAGGGTTGTCAACAGATTAAGTTAAAACTACCCACTTAGTTTCGACATTATTTTTTTTATGACGTAATTTTGCATTTCTGTGACTTAACCTGTAATAACCCTATATCTTTGTATATGATCACAAAAAATTGTAAACAAGTCATTTAATAATTTGTTTAGAAGCCACTTTAAGTACTTTTGTAGGTACATTATCATTTCATCTATCGACGGAATATTGAATTGTGTAAGTACCTATATATTAAAAATAATTTAAGAAAATAAAATCTTATACGGCTTTATATCACAAAAAATACAGTATTGCATTTTGCCTCTGATTTGCCTGCACTACCTATATCAAAGAATATAGACTTTTATTACGTTTATACAGATTAAAAATCGATCGATGTTAAAAAATGTGTTGGCAAATTAAAACACCAAAATTACAACAAAATGAACTAAATATGGCATCATCGTTTTAAAAATTGTACAAAATCTGCTAATCCAACATCCACATAAAATATATTCCAATAGTTACTTAGTACGAAATAATTCCGCATAAATTTTGCATTAAATACATTCTGGCTAAATTCTAATTGACTACTTAAAAATAAACATTAAATAATAGATTTTGCATTAAGCGAGACAGTCAAAGTAATGACCACATTGTAACTAATAATAAAAATAAAACTGAGCTAATATTTCTTGCAACAGTCATATAATTTATCTATATTCATAAATTTATAGTCCATCAGGATCTTTGTGCAAGAAAATTCTAAATCCACAGAGAAAAAGAGGTTAAAAAACCATCGATGCTTGGGGCGGGGCAATATGATACGCATTTACGCTTAAGATTGAAATTTAGGTTCAGTCTCTCTCTTTCTCTATCAAACAAACGAAAAGAGACAGACTACAATAATTTAGAAACGTCAAATTAGGCGATGCGATTTCTACAAGTATTTGTACAAGTTTTTGCGTGTTTTCGTCTAACTTTAGTCGTCATCGAATGACATCCCTACTAAATTGTCTATGGGTTCTCTAATTTCCTTAGCAACGGACAGCTGTTTAGTCTGACGTTTCTAAATTAATATAGTCTGTCTCTTGTCGTTTGTTTGGAAGAGAAAGAGAGACACTGAACCTAAATTTAATCTTAGACAGGACTGGACTTTCGCTTTATTACGCTTTTTTTACGCTTTTCGATCGACGACATTCCAACGGATATACGCCGTTCGGCATCATTCTAAAAGTCATAATTTGTTTTTACACTTGTAACAGCTCTGTTAACGTCAGAATAAGGCATATTATTGCATAATAATCACATCATAGAGCCGTCACTATTTGTCTTAGAAAATGCCGTACCTACCTACGCCGATCGGCGCGTAGCTGTCAAAATTATCTACAAGTACATCCCGCCAATACTGCGACTTTAAAAAATGGCGCGCAAGCCGATCGGCGTTTAATTGTCACATTTTCTCCTCGTATCACGCTGTCACAGTAACAGCTAGTTCGTGTTTCTTGGCCTCCACCAGCTTGTAGTATACCACCGCGTCGTGGACTGTCGGGAACGTATCCAGTTGCAGTCTCTCCGCTTCGAGGCTGTTGAATTTGGAGATCATCTCTAATACTGGACCTGTAACGAGTTATTTTAATGTTATTTACTTAGTTATTTGTGAAAATAGAGATACAGAACGCAAGGGTCAACTTTTACCAACTGAGCTACCGTGCGGTCTATCCACCCATGCGAAGTTTCTAGTCTCTTTTGAATACGTCTTTGCGTGACGTCAGCGACGTTTAATTTGAATTTATTCCGTAATGAATTGGCCCACTTTTGCAATACAGCTCGGTAGATGTCGTTGACGTCACAATGACGAATTCAAAAGAGAATAGGTACTTACGCCAAGTGGCAATCTCTACTAATCATACCTTGAGGCTAAGCAGAAATAAGAAGTTGGCGTAAGTTGCAAAAGCTTACCATTAGCACCGGCCAGTAGCACGGTGATGTTGCTGGAGACCAGCTCTCGCTGAACAGCGACCAGGGTTTTGACTCCTGGCGCGTCCACGTACGAGAGGGCTGTTGCATCGATTATCACACATTGAACCTGCGGAATAGACCATGATCATACAATTTCGCCTGGAATACTGGTAAAATGTACAGTTGCAGCAGTAGTGGATGCCGTCATTAAGCGCACGCGACTGTCGCGCCGCTGACGCGCTACCATATAGTAATAATGTTCTCCTAGCCGAATGTCGACTACAGTGGCCAATCTCAACAGAGATTAGCCGACTACGCGGGAGATTTTATAGTGCACTAGTGTGTGCGCAATACACAGGTGTAATCTCTGTTTCTTCACTCTCATAATTCGGTGTGACGGCAAACCGACATGACCGTAGAGAGATCAGGCGCAGATCAGGAGCATTTGTACCAAAGTTATGGATGTTTATAAATGTATATAAGTATCTCTATCTGTTATCCTAGTCACCATAGCAAAAGCTCACGCTTAGTTTAGGGGTAAGTTTATTGGAGTGTTTGTTGAAACAATTTATTATTTATTTCCTCTGCGGAATAAAAAAGTAGACAAACCTGAACACTTCAGTAAGGAACGAAGGAAAAAGGAAGGTCACCTGCCGCCAAAGTTAACGTGATACTTTTTAAAGTGGCACTAACAAACTTATTTAGAACTGTTCTTACCCTATGCCCAATAGTGGGGTCCCACTCGTAAGACTCGCTCTTGGTGAGGTTGTGGTCGTCATCAGGGACCACCGCCGCCGGCTTCAGGTATCCGATCTTCCGGAAGAGGGTAGCTCTGAACAGGTTCTTACTGGCAAAGTTCAGCCCGCCGCAGTAGTGGAATATCTTTATGCCTGGGAGCTCTTCTGCCTGAAGAATAAGAATATTCAAATTGTACTTCTTAAGTAAATATTGCACTGAATGTATCGTTTGTTTGTTTGTTTGTTTTTTTATGTAAATTATTATTTATGTAAATTTATACTGTGTGTGGTGTGCAATAAAGAGTATCTATTTATCTATCTATTTTACGCCGCGATTACTTCTACATATATCGCCCAATGGTTGCCGTCTTGTTCCGGCCACGTTATGCGTAGAGAGGTGCTTGTGGCGCAGTGGCGGCAGCGCTTTGGTAGTGATACCAAAGTTAAGCAACCCACGGCGCGGTCGTGATTGGATGGGTGACCATTTTAGTGACGTCTATGACAAGCAGCTCCGTGCTTCGGAAGGCACGTTAAGCAGTTGTCCCGGCTAATATCTGTTGATATTCGTCGTTAAGCCTAGTCAGAGGCCCTAGCTTGATAACATCTGACAGTAAGGTTGGTTCCCGCCTCAGGCGGTCATTTTTTCAAGTGCAATAAAGAAAAAAGAACCTTAAAAAAAGAAACCTATTTATATTTTTCTGCATGACATTAGTCTTGTCATCGTTAGTAAAAATTGGCAGTGACAAATTGTCAGAAATCATATTTCACTATGACATTTACAGCAATGAAAAATTCCTAAACACATAATTCAACACATCACCAACAATACTTGGAAAACATAGACCAGTTAAAAATGCGGCCTCAAAACCGGTGTTGTGCTTACTGTCTGAATCATCAAATCAGCTGTCTAGGTCTTTTCCGGTGGCTAACTTTTGTGCTATTCAATATCATGCTAATGTGTTCCTTACAGTTCTTAATCATGCTGGTTCACAATAATCGAGAGTTGGACATGGCAAGCCATGGTATGGTTATGTCAGAATCCTAAGGATACACTCTGACTGAATGATGAGATCAAGCCGACACAATAACCCGTAGCACCAATATAGATTGCTTAGAGCCTAGCAGAGGTGACGCTTTTACGATAATGAAAATGGAATTAATAATAATCTCACCAGCACCTAGTCCTTGAACCTGTTCTTAAGGTGCATTGAGTAACAATGTTGAATAAATGGATGTTGGATTATGGTTTTTTTGTGTGACAGGTTTTTGTGCTGAGCAGCAGTGGCTGTAAAAGTGTTATTATCCACGTGCAATAAACACTGACATATAAATTGATTTCTTTCATTGCGAGTCAAATTATAAAGGGGTTGGCCCAGAAGAGGAGAAAGCGTGGGAGACGGGTGTGTTACTGCATCCGGGTCACGGTATATAGATGTATAGTATTTTATCTACATACTAGAGCACCCGTATCGACACACACATGCATACACGTCAGTTACACGGTCCGTTGAGCAGACTTGGGCAGACCAACCCACGAAGTGACACGCGGGGCGCGAGCTGGTTCGCTGTCAAAGACTGACTTTCGAAATGCAGATAGATATCATTGAACAAAGTAGGTTATTATGAAACATGTATAAAATCATCTTTATTTCGGATGACAGCTGTCAAAATTGAAACTGCCATATCTCGGTAACTACCCACCCTAGACTACTGGTGTGTAGGGACACATTGTAGGGCTCGACGACATCTTCATTTCGGATGACAGCTGTCAAAATTTAAACCACAATGTATCGGAAACTATCCACACAAGACTACTGGTGTGTAGGGACAAATCGTAGAGCTCGACGAGATCTTCATTTCGGATGACAGCTGTCAAAATTAAAACGGCCATATCTCCGAAACTACCCACCTCAGACTACTTGTGTAGGGACAAATTTTAGGGCTTGACGAGATCTTCATTTTGGATGACTGCTGTCAAAATTGAAACAGCAATATCTCGGAAACTATCCACACAAGACTACTGGTGTGTAGAAACAAATCGTAGGGCTCGACGAGATCTTCATTTCGGATGACAGCTGTCAAAATTAAAACTGCCATATCTCGGAAACTACCCACCTCAGACTACTGGTGTGTAGGGACAAATCGTAGGGCTCGACGAGATCTTTATTTCGGATGACAGCTGCCAAAAACGAAAAGGCCATAACTCGAAAACTACCCACCCTAGACAACTGGTGTGCATGTTAAAAAAATAAAAAATTTTTTCGCAAAATTTTCAATGCCTCCGAAGATTGCAGGAATTGCAGGGTCTGTGGATATTTTTCTGTGTAAATTGTACCTGGTCTCATCGAACTGACAATGTAAAAACGGGCCCGTTTTACTAGCACCAGGCTGTATCTCATGACCCGCAATAGCTATACAGTTTTCATATTACATATTCGAACTATGAAAACAGCTTATATTACGTAGGATATAGAGGTGGTCTTAAGGTCAAAGTGGGGTAGTCTGACATACTGTGCTGTTTATAGACAATAAACTTATTATTATATTTGATATAATAAATAATCTTTAGTAAAAATATGACTCATTCCTAAACCTAAAACAATACACATATGAAGAATAAAAATCTAGACATTTTTTACTTTTTGTGTACCAACCCTAGCGCTCCGCCCATCCGTAGGTTCTAATTTCAAAAATACGGCTGAGTCACACTACTGTTCTGAAAACATTTTTTTCTATTGTGTCCGGGTGGCGCTAGCAGCAACGAGCCACAGGCCACAGCCAGAGACAAGGACCGCGGACGAATACTCAGGGTTTATGCCTGGGACCTTTCCCGTTGGTTCTCGCCATACCAATGGCATGTGAGAACCTGTGTTGGTATGCGTAAGAGCAATTCCTTGGCAAGAAAACGGACTTGCCCTTAACTGTCTGGCCTGACCTTTGGCCAACTAAGTTATTTCATGTAAAATAAATTCAAACTTAAATTATTTACCTCAGCAATAGTATAGAAGAACTAGTTGGCTAGTGTGTGTTATGGAATAGGTAATGGCAAACCGCTCCATTAAACATTGCTATAAAAGTCGTTGTGTGTGTTTCTTTCCACATAATGATTATGACCCCCAGTTATCAGGTATTCGACTGTGAAGAGAGAGAGAGAGAGAGAGAGAGAGAGAGTATAGAAGAAATAAGCAAGTCATTGATGGCATCCATGGTACTCCATTTATTGTTAATAAAGCAAACCTACTTGTGTTTTGTCGTCTACAGAATGCATCACTTTGGCGCTTAATGATGTACGTACAGGGGCCAGTTTCAGACAACACATTTTTATTGCAAAATCGTCTCAGTGCGGGAGATACTATAGTGCACAATACACAGTGCACTCTCTGTTCCTTCACTCTCATAATCCGGTGAGATGGAAATCCGACATGACCGTAGAGAGATCAGGCGCAGGACCAACGGCTTAACGTACTTTCCGAGGCACGGGGGTATTAAGTACCGCGCAGATGGGCCACCGGTGGATCGAGCAACGAAGGTGCTCGGTGGCCGCTACAATGAGGGATTTGCTGTCAGATCAAAATTTTAGTTTTATTATACGTTGATAGATGGCGCTATTCATCTAAGTTATATAAATATTGCGTCGAAGTCATTGAACATAAAAAAAAATGTATTATTATGTGTTGTTGATATTACTTACGATAAAAATCAGCGTGTTTCAATATGCAGTTCAAATAAACTTTAATGAAAAAACATCTTGATGATCATTAAATTTTTAAGAAATCAAATTGAATATCGCTCACAAAAATGAATCGACTGTGTCATCCGGTGGGACTCGAACCCACGTCCCTTCGCTATCCGGGCGAGTGCTCTTACCAACTAAGCTACGGATTACGTTAGTCAGCCGACGAATTTTTGTAAGTGCTTGCTACGCCAGTAAGCCGGCGTTCGATTTCATCAATACTTGGGGAATGTACCCGCATGTATCCGATGGAAATATTTTTACAAATATTTAACCATCAGTTAAGATGAAATCAGCTTAACTTATAATTATTTTTTTTAACTTAAGCAATTATTTTGCAAGTTTTGACGAAATTCAATTTGATTTCGTAAAAACTTGCAAAATAATTGCTTAAGTTAAAATAAATAATTATAAGATCATTAAATTGTTAAAAAAGTTACCTGTCAGTACGCTTGAATCTAAAATAAACTGAACACAAACGCTATAACTTAATTAACGCTAAAACCAGCCTTTTTCTTAAATAAAAATCTACCTGACTTAGGTTGTTCAACGCCATCTAGCGGATTTTTAAATACTGATTTTTGACACTAGGAAAATCCCTCATTGACACTCATCTACTAGATCCTTCGACAGATGTTTTGTCAAATAGTGAGTGGCCGCCATCGGTGGCGTGTCGCGAACACTGAATCGCTAGTGGCTGCCACTTGCTTCACGTGTGCGTAATGTAAACATCCCGCCTCTGGTGGCAATATCTAATATAATGTAAATAAACAGCTTGTCGCTTGCCACCGGTGGCTGCGGTCGGTGGCCCATCTGCGCGGAGCCTTACGATGTAGTTACTTACAGCTCTATACCGCTTGGTATCCAGATACAGGTCGGTGTCGAGCACGCGGCCCAGCAGGCAGGTGTACGGCTTCTGCGAGCGGCAGAACAGCGCGCCTACGCTCGCTAGAAGACCAGCTCCTAGCCTGGAAACAATATCACAAGACTGCTACACAGGGTGTTGAATTATTATTATTAGTTATCAGGCAGGCAGTTGAGACAACTGATAGCTGCCTGTATCCAGTTTTTCATATTATGTTGAGCGTGTTTAGATGAGCGTCAAGTTTGAATTGATCGATATTTTAGGCCGAGACCACATCTTCCAGAAGCCCATTCCATGCTGTGACTACTATATTGCTCAGAAAATGCCTTTTGGAATCGCGCACCGAGGGTACGTAACCTTCGGTATGTATTTAGCGATTTTACGTACAAACGTAATGTTTTTCCTAAAATGTGACCACAAATTTACGATTTTTGGACTTTTTCCTTTACTTGCGGTGTAAAGCCTCCCTTCTCGCCAAATTTTATGATTCTAGTTGGAAGTAACTTATAGGTTTTGATTCTTTTGCAAAATGTTAGAAAATATGGCTAAAATGTCCGTAGGTATACTTATTTGGATTGCGTTATTTAAAGCTTTTAGCTTTATTTTTTAGCAGCTTCGAGGGGCCTTCCCCGCACCACCCGACCCCCAATGGTGTCACATAATTTTGAAGTAATACGCCGAAAAGTGAGTATACCAAGCAATAGTATAGAAGAACTAGTTGGCTAGTGTGTGTAATGGAATAGGTAATGACAAACCGCTCCATTAAACATTGCCAAGAAAGTCGTTGTGTGTTTCTTTCCACATAATGATTATGACCCTCAGTCATGCATGAGGTATTTGACTGTGAAGAGAGAGCGAGTATAGAAGAAATAAGCAAGTCATTGATGATATACATAAAGCAATATTTTAAGCCTCGCCCCCAGCACCTCTGGCGACCGCAGGAAGGACTTGTCGAAATATACACAGCGTTGTCACTATCAATAGTCCACTATCGATCGTTTTTCGATAGACTATCAATAGTTGAGGCAAAAGCATAGCTCTGTTAGTATAAATACTATCGACACAGATCAATAATATCGATAGTATCGATGCTGAATTGCAAATTGCAATAGTCAAAGCCGATACTATCGATAGTGATATTAATATTGAGCTGCAATACTATCGATAGTATTGCTGTGTGTTGATAGTATTGACCCTAATGGAGTTATCGATACTATCGATAGGCTTATACATATTGTAGATGATTTTCGAGGTCAACTATCGATAGTGTTTGAGAGTTTAGGCAGTGGATTACACGTGGAGGGCGACAATGATAGGTGGAAAATCAGTCAGGTCTGAGCACTTATAGCTAGTTACTTGCCGCATCAGCTTTCAGGGTTCAGGTATCACTTTACAGGCCACAATCACTCGAAATGTCTGTAAGGAGCTTCACAGGATACACACGCGGCGAAAGCGCTCTGGTCAGTCTAGTACATGTGTCATAGGGAACGTCTCGATGTCGACTCGATCTTCGGGGTTCTCACGGTACGTTTTAAACAAATAAAAATAAGGCAGGTATGCATGTGAGTGTGCGCGGCGTAGTATCAATAGGGTACACAAACAAATCAAAATATTGTAGTAAACAGATTGTATAGTGTAGTATAGTGCGGCAACGCTAATACACAGGGAATCCACCAAAGAATAAAATTCTTGGTAATGTGTTCATTCGGTTTCATATAAACCACCATAGTTAACCAGCAACAGCAGGCATGGAATCACTTACCCGATGTCTATGTTGACGAGCATCGTAGTAAGGAAGGTGACCAGCCACACCACGGCGTCCAATTTGCTCAACTTCCAGAATCTGCAAAGAAAAACACAGTCAGGCTGTGAAACATTGTACAGCAGTTGTGTTGCAACTCAGTCCATCAGTTTGGCGCACTCACTTGGCGAGCTCCAGGACCTGCATGAACATGCCCTTCAGGGAAACCACGATGATGCTGGCCAGCACGCACCGCGGCAGCAGCTCAAAGAAAGGCCCCACCCACAGCAGCACGCATAGGATCAGAACTGCGCTCACTACTGAAGTTATACCGGTCTTGCTGCCTGCCTGGGATACACAAGATCATTAGTTAATTCTTCAAGTATCATGTTTTCAGACACAATAGGCAATCAATTGTTATCGGGACGCCGGCGTGCTTATGATAGTAAATAAATATTAGACAATATCACATACATTGTTCTGATCTCAAAGTAAGTAGTTTAAGCACTTGTGTTATGGAAATCTGTAACAACTGTGTTACCACAACACCCAGACCCGAGACAATATACAAAATGAGAATTTCTATATTGACCCGACTGGGGATCGAACCTGGGACCTCAGAGATGGCGACACTTTGAAAACCGGTGTGCGAGCCACTCGGCTATGGAGGCCGTCGACAATGATGCTCGAGACGTAAGCAGAGATTTCCAAACTTACTTTCGTCTAACGCCCACTTTGAAAATCAGTTATTTAGTAGCGTTCCCTATTTTTCAACATCAATAACATATTAGTCTTATCTGGAGTTTAATTAAACTTATATTCTAAACGAGACTTTTCTTACCAAGGAAAGCAGAACCACAGATTATATAATAATACAACTTTATTAAATCACATTGTCAACCCAAAGTTATTCTGGACCCCTTACGGCGGCCCACCTTTAGGCCTCGAGCACCCACAAGGGGGCGTTATCGCCCACAGAAAGACTGCGTTAAAGTCTTACTGCCGTACTCAGAGACATAAGCATGACAGAAAATTGATCGACCAAAATTTACTATAGTAAAAAATAGGCATATGCTCACCTGGTACTGTATGTAAGAGCGAGACAAACTGGCGCACATCGGTGCACAGCCGAAGAAGGATCCAAACACGTTGCTGGCACCCTGTTAGGCAAAATAAGATACTAAAATATTGGACAATACCGCCTTATTAAAAAAAAAAAAACTTAGTACTAGGGTAAAACTAGGACTAAATAGTAGCCGACCAATCAGAAAAGCCTTTCTCTATTAAAGTCCGTTATTCATTGCTTGTCCAACATTGTTAACAATCTTGACATTCCTTTTTAACGAAATTATTCATTTAAAAATAAGATAGACACAAAAATTACATCCAAATATGGTAGCTTATTGTTTAATATATGCAGCTTTTTAGAGCTACTAGTAAATATTTTTTTTCAACAGTATTAGTTTTAAAAGTCATAAAAAGATTGTTTACAATGTTTGACACGCAAGTAATGTCACGCACGTGTCATTCGTTTCTTATTAATCTGCTAATATTTAGTCCTGGCTTAAACCAGGTACTAAGTTTTTTGTAATATATATTTTTATATGATACATTGCTGCGATCCCAAATGAAAAAAAAAACAGAAACAACGGTGGTGTCTAGAAACTTGCTCTGTGTTCTGTCGGTGAATAGGAGTTCCAGAAATTTCTTGGTGAGGTCCCTCCACCGTCGACTCTGTCTAAGCCACGTCTGGTTTAAATATTGGATATTGAATAAATTGACCACCAGAGGCGGGAATCGAACCCGCGTTCCTGGCATACCGTGCAATAATATCTATTATTTAGATTGCAAACGTGAATGCTTATCACTGAAAAACAATGATCACGTCTGGTTTTGTCTAGAGTCAAGAGCAAACCCATTATAAATAAATAAATAAACTCACCAGTGCCAACAGTTCCTGGTTGGCGTCGACCTCATACTTCTCCTTGGCAGCAAAAATGAGCGACATAGACATGGAAATGGTGTACGTCACCATGGTGATGGTGAACGCGTCAATGGCCACCGCTGGGAACAGCTCGACTGGAGGTACTCGAGGTAGTGGGAGTCTGAAAAAATATAATTATTACTAGCAGTTTTTTCCCCAATTTCACCCCCCCTGATGATTTTATATCGCGACAAAAAGTAGCCTTTGTCCTTTTCAGGGTTTTAAATTATCTACGTACCAAATTTAATTTGAATCGGTCCAGTAGTTTCGGAGCCTATTTAATACAAACAAACAATCAAATCTTTCCTCTTTATAATATTAGTGTTAATAGGTACGTTTTTTAAATAAGAAACCAAAAACGCACACGGGCAGGATTTGAAACCACGGACACGACCTTTGGCTAACCAGGCCAACACCGGTCCACCAACTTACCAACTCAGTTACCGTGCAGTCTATACTGTAACTGAGTTGGTAAGTTGGCGGTACTATGTATTCTACGGTAAAAGAGACCAGGAATTTCGCACGGGTGGCTATCCACCGTAGAATACGTTATTGCAGTCATTTATTTATTCGACCACAGGGGACACTTATACACGTCCCAACATATATAGTACATATATTTTTAAGCCCTACTATACTACTAATTTGCCACAAATTTTGGGCTAGTACTGAGAAGGAGCAGCGCGCAAAAAACTTGCACAAGAATAAAATTATGTGGGAATCGGGACTGTGAATGGAAAACACAGGAATCAGGATAGGTTTCCAACCTTATATTTAATTCTTCAAATAAACATGTTCTTGTTCTGTAGCATTTTCTCTCTTGCGACCATCATCCAACAAAACAATCAAAATCAATTAATTTAAATCATCCGACTCGCTTACACACATTCTTTTATGACGTCATCAATCACTCGTTCTAAAACTAATCCCACATTACAAAATGTCCTCCTGGCCGAATTTCGACTACAGCGGCCAATCTCAATAGAGATAAGCCATATAGAGATCAGGCGCTGGACCAAACAACTTAAGTTTTCTAGGCTTTCCGAGGCACGGTGATGTTAACACCACCAACTTCCTGACTTCGGAGCTGTGTCTGAGTTATTTCGAGACAGACAAACCCAACACTTCGGCCCGACCCGGGATTCGTACGCGGGACCTCGTGGATAAAACCCAGCGTGCTGACCACTAGACCAACAAGGCAGTCAAATCAATCCCACTTATACTGACATAATATCTGCGCAGGCTAAGCGCGGAGATCCAATATTCTTACCCAGTAGGTATAGTGCCGACCAGACTGATCCCATAGGCTTCCTTTAGCGCTGCGAACCTGGAGACCAGGGTGCCGACCACAATGGCGATCAGCTCTATGGGCATTGGTATTCTGCAGCGTTTGCTCAGCCATGGCTATGAAAGAAAACTCTTTTAAATACGCGGAAAGTAAAATTAGATTTTTATTGACTCAGTTAGCTAGTTCTGCTTAACTCACTGACCTCCATAATACAAGTATGCTGGACCAAACATTCTCTAAGAAATTACAGATAGTTTTTGTGCCGAATCAAAGCGCCCCCATCAAGTGTCTAGGGAACTAAAATAGAGTAACTTGCATATGTTTATGTCAACTCTCATTAGTTCCATGAACGGTCACCACACGCTCACTACAGCAGTCAGCGCCAAAATGGCGATAATCAAATGGCTTCATTTTTAGGTTGAGAGTATGCAGTCCAGCGTAATTTTATTATGGAGGTCACTGACCTCCTCCTCAAGTACGCTCAACTAAATTCCTTTAATTAAGAGGTGATGGATAGATGTGAAAATACGGAAATCGTCTTCAGGAGCAAAGCCTCACATTATAGTCCGGCAAGTTTGTGTGCGACCCTTCTAGGGGGGGGGGGCAAGGAAATGGTATGACTCTCATAGGAAATCCCCTTCCCCGCAACACCGTCTAGCACGCCTTACCCCCCCCTTGGCGTCGTTTGCTCCACAGGAGAAACGCGCCCTAACTTGTCTACACAGACTACACCACTGTCAGTGTATTCATAATTAAAAAAAGAGGAAGACCTGTCATCTCGTACTGCGCGGCGATTCAAATTTGATGCTCCGAGCACACGTAGGTACTTTTAGAGCTCATTCACACGAGGACGATTCGTGTTTTTTTACGATTCGTTTTATTTTAACGGCGGTAATGCTTTTTGAATGCCCATGTTCACACGGATCACGAATCGTGAAAAATGACGAATACGTCTTAAATCTAGTATCGTGTTTTTAAAAATCACGTTCGTCAAAAAACACGATTCCGTATGCAACGTGAACGTCCATCCGTCATGAGGTATGTGAATGAGCCTTACGTGTACAATATCATATTTAAATGCAAAATTGAGCAATTTACTCAATTTGCGGCAATCAATTTCCGCGCGCTAATTAACCTCTTTTTGAATGCACTATCATTGGATATCTGTATATTGGATATCACACATCATGATCTACTTTATGCAATTTTATTTCAAGTGAGAGTCATACATTTAAAAAAAAAAGAAGGCCATGAAACTGTTTACGCAGTTTGGCGAGGACTTTGAAAATGATGATGATTGATGACATACCTTCAGCAGTTCGTTGTTGAGCGCGATGACGAGACAGGTAAGGAAGGAGATGATGAACGCCGCCACGTTCAGATTGCTCATGTTCTTGCAGATTTCTATAACGGTCTGTTGACAAGAAGCATCAACAACTTTGTGAATCATGATAATAAGGACTGGTATCTCATTTATCGACGCGAGTATTCTATATGATAGTACATTGGACTTCGGACACCCTACAACCTGATGGTAGTGATGTGTTTTTAGGACATGTTATATCCTCAGGTAAATTACTGAAAGAGGCTCAAGATATCCTCTCCTGAACATTTAAAAAAAATCACACAGACAACTTCTATTTCGATGACCTAGGGCAGTTCTCAGTTCAACAATCATCATCTTAGTGTTCTCTAGGTGTGCACTTGCACGCAAGGGCACAGGGTCAGCTTTGGAACATGAGCCAGGATTTGGCAGGTCAGGTAATTACAGTGGAGCGACTGCCAGTTTGAAACAGTCAGTCGCCTGAATGTGCAGGTTTCCTCACGATGTTGTTTTCCCACACCGTTAGACAATCGGTTAGTGAAAAACTGATGTACGTTACTCAAAAAAATCATTGGTACATGGCGGCACGGAGATCGGACCCGTACCTACCGCATGAGTGGCAATCCGCTAGCCACTATGTCTCCGACGCCAATCTTTCATCTTTTATACTTATACACTAACAAGGGATAGCCAGGGTTGACCTGCACAGCAGACCATTAGAAACTTACATAGACAACTTTATAGTTGCTTGGCAGCTTCGGCAGCTTGAGACCGAAGAGATCCTTCAGCTGTGAAGCGAGCACGTGGAAGGAGGCTGCCGTGGTGAACCCCGACACCAGGGTCTCGGACAGCAGAGTGGAGACTGCGCCGAGACGCATGATCCACATCAGAACCTGGTGGAGGGAACAGTGGATACTTCACACAACTAAATTATATTTGAAAGGTAAGTTAGTGCCTTACCTAATTTTAGCTAAATTCAAGCTATTTAAGAAAAAATATTTATTTATTTATCAAACTTACCTACACTATCATAACAGGATTGACCCAATGCGACAGTATAGCCAATATGCTTAACTTAACAATAAAGTATTACTTAATCTAATTATTAAATTAATCATTATAGCAAATAGCCGCTAGTGCTACTCTGTTAAATTCACTCAGGGTACAAATAAACAGGTCCGACTTATTGTGGATAATATTAAGAGTGCGTAGTGCGCGCGATAGGGGCGACTCCTTGAGGAGGTTTGTTTTCGCCGTCGGCACCTCCAGCAGCGGTGGGCGACGTTGGCGCCAAACGTATCTGTTAGGGACACAGAGCCACAGCCGCTCCAACAAAGCTGCATTATATAGCTTTCCACGCATAACTTTATTAATATAGAGAACCAAGGAAGTTCCCTTCGAACTTTAAGTTCGTTATATCCCACCATGCCCAAGATAAACAAGGCCACCATGCCCAAGATAATATGTTTGTAAATAGGTAATATTACCTGAAATATCCCAACCGAAAGACATACTATGCTGAGCACTTCAATCGGTCGATACTCAGGTGTGCTACTCAATGCTGCTGCTGCGAAAAAAATAAGGATACTTACTTATTTTATTATACAGGCTGTCCCGTAATTTAAAGATAACCCTTTAAGTACAGATAAGTTACATCATTCCGTATTATTTGTTTATATTATTATTATTTATACAGTGTGTCCCGTCACCGATGTCGGAGCCTTCAAGAGGTGATAGATGAGTTCCCCTGCAACATTTTTCTCTATTACAAGAACCCCGAAAACAGACCGAAAAATATCACCTTTCAATACAAATGTACCTAGCCGATTTACTAAATAGTATGGGGAAGTGAAAAAATAATTTGGGATTTTAAAGTTGTTCCTATTAAGAAAGTGGTAGCAATTTTGCTTCTTAGTCACCACATGAAGGCCCCGACACCGGTGCTGGGACCTTGGATGAGTCTAAGGGTGGGTGGGACACATTGTGAGTATAACCATTTTTTTTCTAAAGTTAAAGTGTGGTGAAAGATGTCATTGGAGACAGGTAGTTTTGCGGTCCCGCACGTCTTCGGGTCGCGCATGAACTTCTCGATGGCGGACTGATAGATGACCGCAAAAGTTATTTAACTTGTAGCTAACTTACTTGTGTTTTCAGTAACGTTAAACACATGGTTTGCATCATAATGAGATGCGTGTTGTGTCACCACCTGGAAAATTATCAATATTTGTTGTTATAACTTTCAAACTTTATTTAATGTAACTGTCATCACTTGACAGTTGAAAAAACAATGCTCACTAAGTATGGAAAAAAAACCCAGGCCCGGCGCAAATGAAATGTATCTCAGATTTTAAGTATTTATATGTAACAAAATATTCAGTAGGGGGCATTACCAAAATCTTTTTCTAAATCTCATAAATTGCTATTTGTTCTTGGTAAGGAGTTTTACTTAAGAGTTCAAAAATGTGATTTTGTTTTATACCTTTCTTTACTCTTATTCTATAAATGACATTTAGGCATCAATTTTGACAACGCCATCTATACATATAATGTGTAATGTTAGGGTAAACTTAATAAAAATCAAGGTTAAGAAAATGAAATTATTTTATTATACACATTATTCGTTTTCTAAGTGTATCCGGGATGATTAAAATCATCTTGGTGTCTGGCCCAACCCAAGTAATACAGTACACTCATAACATGGGCGCAGCTACCCAAAGTTCTTTTGCCATAAATACAGGAGCTATAATGCTCTGAAATTGCATTGATACCGGTTTCTCTTCTATTCAAAATATACGTATAGTAAATTCTGTTCCTTATATGCCGCGATTGTATACGGCATCTTATTAAAACACGACCCTCACCATTTATTGTTACGTTAGTGACACACGGCCGGTATTCTTTTTTGATTGACATTTATCAAGGCATTAAACACCAATTTCAGCCATTTAATGATCTTTTTACAAAAAACATTAATGTGACCCCTGCAGATTTCGAATAGCAATTTCACTCTTTAAAAAAATATTTTGATGATTCCAACTATGCAGTGTTTAATTACTCGTTTTTAGTAACAAATTGGGATACGTTGCATTTCCGCCGGGTCTGGGTTTTTTTAAGCATTATTCTTTGTGTTTGGACTTTGTTTTAGCACACAGTAATCTGATGGTTATTCAGTTTAAGGCTCCGCGCAGATGGGCCACCGATCACAGTCACTGGTGGCTAGCGACAAGCTGTTTTACATTATTTTTTAATACGTTTTGTATAGAGTCGCCGCACACGCTAAGCGAGTGGAGTCCACTCGCGACTCAGTGTCCGCGACATGCCACCGGTGGCGACCACTCGCTATTTTGGCAAAAAGTCTGCCAAAGGATACCGACCACCGACTTCTAGCGGCAGCCAACCGACCACCTTCGTTTGCGCGGGACTAAAGGACGTGGCGCGCGACAGCTACCGGTGGCTGCAGTCGGTGGCCCATCTGCACGGAGCCTTAAATGAAAATGCTTTATACGAGGCTTGAAAGGGGGCATGATGGTGTCCCGTCAATGTATGAGAAATCATTTTTTTGAGCTTATCGTATTGAATGGGTAATAAAAGTGAAATTGCGCGGATTTCTGAGGACCGATTACCGTTTCTGTAAACGTTCCCATACATTCACGGGACAGTGGACACCCTAGTGATCATGTCTTCCTTTTCCTTACTAGCAACCCAAAAACCGTAACATACCTTGCCAGCCATGAGGCAGGCCACAGCAAATGTGCCCATGGACACGTGGGGCGAGGTCCCGAAGACCACATACACCAGGACGGGGAAGAATGCCATGTACAGCCCTACGATGGGCGGAACCTCTGCTAGAAGAGCGTACGCCATTCCTGTGAACAAAGATTTAATATCATTATTATATACAGCACGATCCTGATCTCTCTCTCATTTGTTTGGAGTGTATTAACGAAATCTCTCTATGGTCATGTCGGACTGCTGTCTCACCGAATTATGAGAGTGAAGGAATAGAGAGTGCACCTGTGTATTGCGCACACACTTGTGCACTATAATATGTCCCGCGTAGTTGGCTAATCTCTGTTGAGATAGTCGAAATTCGGCTAGGAGAACATTATACATATACAGCACGAAAATTAAATTCAACCATAAAATTCAGCCGCTGGACGGAACTTAGGCCTTCCCTATAGATTTACAAGTAACCGGTTGTAAGCTGCACATACCTTCACTGTGATCATGAAGTATTCTTTATCCCATTTGCCAATTTTTCTGATGGACGTTCTACGTCTAGCTTTCTATCAAAAGAAACTCAGATTTTTTTTCTGAACGGCCATAAATATATAGTTATATTGTTCTAACGAAAAAGGCGAATCATTTTTTATAACCCGGCTAATTGGCAGAGCTAGGGATAAAAACTATGCGCATCTTATACTGTGGTATGCGTTGTTAAATTGGTATTACTCGTACTTCAGAGATCATGTTTCCAGACACAATAGAAAATCAATTGCTATGAGACCGCCAGCGGTCTTCCGATCTTCATGGGGTGACCGATAATGAAATAAGAGGGAGCGTACGGCATTGAACGTCTTTATTGACGTCCCGGTAGTCCAGTGGCTAGCGTAACGGTTTTCAAGGTCCGACACTCCATCTCTACGTCCCGAATTTAATCCCCGGTCGGGTCAGTATAGAAATCTATACTTTGTATACTGCCTCGGTCTGGGAATTGTGTTACTACCATTGTTTTCCATAACACAAGTGTTTTAGCTTTGTGATCAGAGCAATGTAGGTGTGTGATGTAGTCCAATATTTATTTTTAATTGGCAAGGAATAAGGTCTCACCTTGCGGTATGTGCATGACTGCGGTCGTGGCTCCAGCGACCAGGTCTCCCACCAGGTTCTGCTTGAAGTCGTACTTGGGCAGCCATCTTGCGATGGGGAGGGAGTTCACCAGGCACTCTCCGAAGCCACAGCCCAGGACAGCCCTCTTGCAGCGGTAGCCCACTGGGAAAACGAGATTATGATCATGATTTCTCTTTCTTAAGTGGTTATATTTTAGTCCGAAAGGTTGCGCTACCCTCCTTCTGCGCCTCCGCAATACGTGTAGGGGCGAGGGAGCGCCAATCACACGTGGGTGTCATAGTAACCTCTTCCCTGCAACACCACCCGTCCCATTTGGCGTCAAGCATATCTCGCCCTCGCACCTCTAGCGACCGCAGGAAGGTCGTGCACGAACTTGTCAAACTATGGGCTAAGTTCTCAATAGAATTAGTACAGAATAGAAAAGTAACTTATTATTTTAGTACTATGTCTATACAGTGTGTCTCATGACCGATGTCGGAGCCTTCAAGAGGTGATTGATGAGTTCCCCTGCAAGATTTTTCTCTATTACAAGAACTTCGAAAACAGACCAAAAATATCACCTTTCGATACAAATGTACCTAGTCGATTTACTAAATAGTATAGCGAAGTGAAAAAATAATTTGGGATTTGATCCTATTAAGAAAGTGGTAGCAATTTTGCTTCTTAGTTACCACATGTAGGCTTCGACATCGGAGTCGGGACACATTGTATAAGAATTACAAGACATAGTAATAAAAAGAGGTCATAATTACTGAACTGGGATGGGAGTCATTTTGTAAAATAAAGTCTACGCAGCAATAGTTGCGGGTCACAGCTAGTCAGAAATATTCTTGTTGATGAATCTATGTCAGTAAAGAGGCATTGGTACAGAAAGATCGCAAGGCTATCGCTCAATTCAATAAATCAAAGTAAGTACAAAAAGCAGTCGTTGATAGTGACCAACCTATCTCATTTTAATTAGCCGTCCCTGTCACAGACACCAGAATGACAACGCGAACGAGCGTGATAGTAACTATTATAAAATCTGTGGTTTTGGCTAGACTCGAAAATACGGGCATCGTCAACCGGAGTAGGGCATCAGAAACAACAGAAGTTTCTTTTTCATCACAAATTCGTCGCTGACGTCATCGTTTTAGCCAAAAGACTTTCCCTTCTGGAGATAAAATTGGTATTACGAAGCAGGTTGCAGAAAGCAGTTGCCGGTAGTACAGCTGCATGCCACTACATGCCGCCGGGCTGCACGACTGGTTTATCTACACTAATATTGTAAAGAGGAAAAATTTGATTGTTTGTTTGTATTGAATAGGCTCCGAAACTACTGGACCGATTCAAATTAAATATGGTACAGAGATAGTTTGAGACCCTGGGAATGACATAGGCTACTTTTTGTCGCGATATAAAAAAAATAAAAGGGGGAAATAAGGGAAGAAAATTTATATGGAAAATCCAACTCTTACGGGCGAAGTCGCGGAGAACCACTAATAATATTATAAAGAGGAAAGATTTGTTTGTTTGTATTGAATAGGCTCCGAAACTAAACTAAATTTGGTACAGAGATAGTTTGAGACCCTGGGAATGACATAGGCTACTTTTTGTCGCGATATAAAAAAAATAAAAGGGGGAAATAAGGGAAGAAAATTTATATGGAAAATCCAACTCTTACGGGCGAAGTCGCGAAGAACCACTAATAATATTATAAAGAGGAAAGATTTGATTGTTTGTTTGTATTGAATAGGCTCCGAAACTACTGGACCGATTCAAATTAAATATGGTACAGAGATAGTTTGAGACCCTGGGAATGACATAGGCTACTTTTTGTCGCGATATGAAATCACTAGAGGGGTGAAATGGGGGATGAAAGTTTGTATGGAAAATCCGACTTTTGGCGCGGGCGATGTCTCGGGAACTGCTATTATGTATGTATTTTTTTAAACACGCTGCTGGATGAAGCCGACGCACATGCTATGGGCAGCTGCTTTCTGCAGCCCCACGGAGTCTTCCAAAACACGACTCCCTGCAACTAGAAGTCCTTCTTCATGAAGGTCTCTAAATGGCGGGATGGTACTCTCACCACAAACGAACCAAACTTTACTTAGTAAAGACATTTCAATTTCAATCCTTTAAACCCTCAGGGCGAGGTTACAGAGGTTACTCACAGGGCTTATCTGGGTACTGATAATCAGCGTCTTTGTTCAGGGCATCCTGCTGATACACCCTTCTGATCACATTGAACTGCTGGCTTGGCCGAGGCTGACTCCTGTGGACAAAGAAAATTCGTAATTTAGTTTGCTGAATTTTCTTTTTTGTGTCGATTCAGGCTTTATATTTTTGAAGCCAAATACTAAGCAACTAACGGATCATTATCAGTAGCGTTATACAGGTCCTCATGTGTGTAGGTGTAGGGACACGTAGGGCATGAATAACAGTAGGTGTGCCATTGTCTGTGGAGAGACTGGTGAGACATGCGCTGTCCGAAGCGTAACACCATCGGTGCATGTTCTCCTTGCTTCGGCCGACTTGTGTCTCGAGCCTATTTAAAGACTTTAGTTTCCCAAGGTAGACCATGACCAGGGGGGAGTTGTTCTGTCAGCGGAATAAAAGATATCGCTACCTTGGGGTAGAAAGGTCGTAAAATCCAAGGTACAAAGGTACAAAATACAAGGTATATGGCTTTTACGACCTTTCTACAATCCATACAAGGTATATGGCTTTTACGACCTTTCTACCCCAAGGTAGCGATGTATTGGGGAATCTCTACTTTTAGAGGCTTATTGATTTTTAAAAGATCTATTTAGTTTTTGGTTGACTTGCAATCTCAAATCAAAATTGCACTTGAGAAAAGCGACAGTTTTGTCGGAGCACCGAAGCTTCATCTCTCGCAATCCCGGTGTTTTGTTTGCATAAGATTCTTAGTTTACATGGTCATCAATCATGATAATTTATGTGCGATTCTGTTACATTTTTATGCAAAAATATTATTCGAATAGTCATTAAACCAATTGTACGTGTAAACTCTGGATAAAATTTATATGAGTACGTTTCTTTCGTATAGGCGAGAAGGCCATTTCAACATAATTCACATAAACTAAACAGTTTAAAATTAAAATAAACAGATTTTGGTTATCTAGTTTCATAAAGAAACATCATTGATTGAGCGAAATTCTGTACGAGTAAGTATATTTAGTGGATTTGGGGCTACTGGCGTAGCAAACATTTACAAAAGAATTGTCAAGTAATTATTGTCTCGTCACGGTAGCTCATTTGGCATGGACCGTAGCGTAGGGCCAAAATGTTTGGGGGATGTAATTTTGGAAACTTTACCTCTACAATATTTCTACACTATCTGTACCTGTGCCCGGCATGAGCTGCCACGTATAGATTTCTTGGGGCAGGAACCCTCGCGGGTTTCTCTAGGAGACCCTACCAAAGTTTCATCACACTCTGATCAATAGTTTCGAAATGGATGGAGAAAAAAACATAAATAAGATAGATTTATTTATTTAGGTAACTGATGTGGAAAGTATATAATATCCAAGACTTACCTACCATCCTCATCGTCACTACCGTCATTCCGTAAAAGCGGTTCATGTTCGCCATCTCTGGCGAAATCTTTCTCAAAAATTAGAAACGTTTTCTTCATACGCATTGTTATTATTTATTTACAATTTACTCCCTGTCATTAACATTACTATTAGATAACTTCCTTTATACTTTGAGGAATAGAGTTCATTTTACATTACACTTCCAAGGCAAGCATAGATTTTGCAAAAATAAAGTCACTTTTAAAAAAAGTTAAGCACCAAAAAGGAAAGTACAGGCGTGCTAAAAAGTCTAAAAACAATACTTCAGCAGGAACTCAAATATTACATATTTTTCCAGTACAGTTATGGAATAGTTTTTTTGGGCACCACCAAAAATGATACTTTTAAAACTGAACATGAAATCAACACGCTGGTAAATAGTAGTAAATGGTTATGTTTATTTATTAACTACAATTAGTTTAATACCGGTAAACAATATGTTTTGCGTTATACGTCCCGGGTTATACTGAATCCTGAGCGATAAGGCAACTACTCGTTTGAGTGGTCAACAGTTGGTAAATTTATAAAAACTCCACTGGATACGGCTATCAATAAGCTAATAATATTGAAGTAACAAATGATTAAGTGTTATTCACGAACCATCGTCACGTAACAACATGTTAGAAGTACCTCCTTAAAATCACTATGAAACAAATTCCACATTAGAAAGAAATTGAAAATATCAAATCGATTCCCAACAACAACATTACGGTCTTTAGAATAAAATAAATTAATAAACTACTATTTGTTTTATTTTTCTGTACTTTTGGCTGTACATATTTAATACCTAAAATCACAAAAAAAAATTGAGTAAGACCCGAAAAAGTTGCCTATTAATTGTCTGTTCAGCAGTACCAATTTATTTTGCTTATGGTAACCTTAACATTTATAATTACATTTTATTTATTTAAAGCAAGACCATTTTGGATTGAATAGCTTTACGAGTAGCACGGCGCGCCATAGGAAATAAGTAGGCGTTTTATATTTTTTCTTTTGAATATTTTGACTTTATGTAGTCGTTAATTTTTAATACGTTTATGAAATGAAGTGTGTGTTCCTCGCCTCTCGTTGCTCGAAAAAGAAAAAAGAGGTTTTATATGCCGCTTCCAGAGTTTTACCTCCTAGGAACTATTAAAGTGCTATATTTTTTCAACCACCGATAACGTGTGGTAGCGAGTTTGACTCCAGTTAAACTCTGTCGGACTTGTTTATCGTGGAAAGGGAAGTGTACCAATGTGGCTACTATCGTACAAAACAATTTCTTCTATCAAGTAACAGGTAATTCAGAATTGAGAATGCGAAGAATTTCTAGCTTCTTAAAAACCACGACCGAGTTACGACCACGGCGGCTAATCTAAACCGAGATTAGCCAACTTCGCGGTAATTATTATTGTGCACAAGTATGTGCGCAATTCACAGGTGCACCCTATTCACTCTCAAAGATCGATTAGACGGCAATCCGACATTACCGAAGAGAGAGCTTTTGGGAGAGTCTGGATTGGTTGGAGTAGAAAGATACACACACAATACGCACAATGGCCCAATCAAGTGGCTAAGTGCGAGAAAAGCCCAGCAAAACTAACCAACTACGAGCTACCGGAGAGAGATCTGACGCAGGACCAACAGGGCTTAAAACGTGCTTTCCGAGGCACGGGAGAGTCTCTTACCTGTGCTCTTACACAATTTCTTGAATCAGAGACAGGAACCTCTTTAATGAACTCGGAATTGATGAATCGATTGCCTATTGTGTCTGGAAATACAGTATTTGAAGGATGTAACCCAGCACCAAATTCCGATCCGAACTGGGATTCAAACCCTGGACTTCGTAGATAGAAGTCGCGTGCCGATCACCTGAAAACTATCGAGAATAGGAAAGGAAAGATGCTGGAGCAGACAATGTGACACGATGACCTTATTAGAATGACTCATAGAGGGAAAAGTAGAAGGCAAGAAAAAAGAAAATGGACGGGGATAGACATCGATGGATGGAAGAAAAAGTTAGGTGTCGTCTGGTGGTACCGGGACGTCAAAAAGATGGCATGGAGTAGAGAGGAATGGAGAAAACTCCATTGACATAAGCGTGACTCTTAAATTATAGATAGATAGATAGGAAGCCATACAGTACTTGAAGTATTTATACATTACTTTAGACAAAAGGAAAAAGTTTTGCACTTCTGTCCCGTCTTCCGACCCACTTTACTTTCGACCCATTCATCCAGTCATGTGATAGGTACACCGATAAAGTACGAATGACAGCAAATCAAGATAACCACTGCCACTGTGGCTTATACTGTTGTAATAGGAGTTAATTTGCAACAAAAATGTAAAGTATGTTGTGCTGGCCACTGCACATTAGCAACATGTCATCTAGTAATGATCTTAATTACGTACGAATAATTAGGTAAACAATGAGAACGATTCCAATGTGCCCTGTCTAAGATTAATTTTAGTTCAGTCTCTCACTTGCTCTGTCAAACAAACGAAAAGAGACAGAATATAATTATGTATTTAGAAACTTTAGATCTACTTAAGGAACATAAATAAGTCAGCCTATTAGATCCCACTGCTGGGAAAAGGCCTCACCTCAACTATGAGGAGGAACGAGCCATACTTCACCACGCGGGCTCAGTGCGGATTGGTGGAGGGGTGTATGTAAGGCAAGTGACAAACCTTACTGTCAGAAGTTATCAAGCCGCCCTAGGGCCTCTGACTAGGCTTAACGACTAATACCACAGATATTAGCCGGGACCAACTGCTTAACGTGCCTTCCGAAGCACGGAGATGCTTGTCATGGACGTCACTTAAATGGTCGGAATGGTCACCCATCCAATCACGACCGCGCCGTGGGTTGCTTAACTTTTGGTATCACTACCAAAGCGCTGCCGCCACTGCGCCACAAGCACCTCAAAGGAACATAATCCATAGACAATTTAGTAGGGATGGAATTCGATGACGACTAAAGTTCGACAAAAACACGCTAAAAACTTGTAAAAAAATTTAAATTTAAAAAAAAATATATTGTAGTCTATCTCGTTTTGTTTGTTTACCAGAGAAAGAGAGAGACTGAACTGAAATTTAATCTAAGACAGGGCGCATTGGAATAGAGCCCATTGCCGTCTAATTTACTGAATCGCTGCCGAAGTGTTATCATCGTATAACAAAGTGCATGTTTAATTTATCTATACAACAAAGTCGTTCGTCGTATTATAACAACGTTCTTAAGCTGTTTACAATACATGGTAGGAGCAATCCTTGAGTCGTTGAACACCGCAAGGCAGAGGGTTTGATTTCCGTTGAACACCGAAAGGCGGTAGGTTCGATTTCTAAGTATTTGAAGACAACTAGGTTTAGGACAATGAGGGATTTTCTGACAGCTCAAAATTTTAGTTGTATTTCATGTTGATAGATGGCGCTATTCATCTAAGTTATACCATGGTTATATGAATATTTATTGACTGCCTCGTTGGTCTAGTGGTCAGCACGCTGGGTACTATCCACGAGGTCCCGGGTTCGAATCCCGGGTCGGGCCGAGAGTGTTTGGGTTTTTCTGTCTTGAAATTACGCAGACACAGCTCGGGAGTCAGGAAGTTGGTGGTGTTAACACACCCGTGCCTCGGAAAGCACGTTAAGCCGTTGGTCCTGCGCCTGATCTCTCTACGGTCAGGTCGGACTGCCGTCTCACTGAATTATGAGAGTGAAGGAACAGAGAGTGCACCTGTGTATTGCGCACACACTTGTACACTATAATTTGTGCTGCGCAGTTGACTAATCTTTATTGAGATAGGCCGCCGTAGTCGAAATCGGCTAGGAAGACAACATCATCATATGTATAATGCGTCGAAATCATTAAGCATAAAGTTATTGTAATATTATGTGTACAGACATGTAGTGGAAGTACTTACGTTAATAATAAGCTAGTTTCAAGATGCAGTAAAAAATAAAATTTAATAGAAAAACGTCTTGATTATCACTAAATTGTTAAAAAACGACCCGAAGTTTTTACCCGAATCAAAAACATGCTAAAAATTATTATTAATAACATATTAAACGCTAAAACCGTTTTTTATTAAATAAAAATCTACCTGACCTATATTGGTCAACGCCATCTAGCGGATTTTTAAGTACTGATTTTTGACACTTGAAAAATCGCTCAATCCCCTCTACAATTGACGTCGTCGGGATTAAAAAATAAAATAAGTACTTATTAAATACGTTTTATGAATATCCGCATTATTTTATTCCTGTATTTTTTTCTTTGTTTATTATCACACAAATACAGGTTAAATTAGGAATAAGTAATACTCGTAGTACCTCACCATTAAACATTTGAGCTATTAGTTGGTAGGTCTGTATCATCCATCATGTCCAAACACTGTTACAGAATAACTCAATACCTATAGTTTGTTTGTACTGTTCTACTAAAGAATAAATAATATTTCTTACTTAGTAATCAAAACGTCTGACTTGCAGGTTACAACAACACGGGCTCAAAGAACGCCTTACAGAAATATGCACGCAACAGTTCCCATACTCTCGAATTAACTAGTTAGATACTTGAGGGATGGAGGAGGTTGAACTCACAGAAATAATATTTCTGTGGTTCAACTCGACACAAGCTCAAACAAGTTACCTAAAGTATTCAGCACACCTACTAAGACTTCACAAATATGTATTTTCTGAGCAATCCTTTTTAATAAGTAGGTAAAAACTTTTATACTTCCGATTTAACATATCTTTTATTTATTTATTTTAGGAAGACCAAGGTTTCTAATAAAGTAACTATTAATAGTAGCAATAAAAAAAACACTTATAGGTCCTCATAAATAGGATTTTACACTCGGAAACGATGTAGAGAAGAACCTTGACAAGTTTTGTGGGTATAGATAGGCCCTGAAATAGAAAGAAGTTTGGTCATAGCTTCTCCAAAAAAAAAACTATACTTAATCGGATCGATGACCCCAAGACAAGACAGTCAAAACGTTTAATCGCAAGTAATATCAACAACAACTTTATCAGTATTGCCTGAAAAAAAACCGTAGACGCATTTATCAAACACGATTACACGAAGGCATATCATGCATGATACCTACGTATCGATCAGTCTGTCATTGTCCTTTAACTTAGTATGATAAATATGTCTCAAAGTCAAGTGAATATATGTTATCGCCTCTGATTTCTCAAAAGCAGCCCGGTGTCAGGAAGTTGGCGGTGTGTGAAACATAACAAACAACCTTTGCCTTTATGAGTTTAAATAAGACACCAAAAATCAACATACGGGTAGGCCTTTGGCCTTAGGCTAACCGGGCCAAATGGTCGTGGGTTCAATTCCTACCCGTGTGCGCATTTTTGGTCTCGACTTATACCCCGTTATTACAAAAACTTAGTACTGGGTTTAAGACAGAACTAAGCTATTAGCTAGCCAATTATAAAGCGTTTTTCTATTAGGTCATGTCACGAGTGTGTCATTCATTCCTCTGTTCTCGGCTAATATTTAGACCTAGATTAAACCTGGTCTATTTTTTTTGTAATAACATTGATAAAGATAAAATTTTCTCGAGTAAAAATATTAAAACCCTGTGCTGTGTCCTTTATCTCTCTCCGGGCAGGCGCAGGACCAACGGCTTAACGTGCTTTCCGAGGCACGGGGGTGTAACACCACCAATTTCCTGACTCCGGAGCTGTGTCTGAGTTACTTTCATAACAGAAAAACCCAAAAACAAATTTTGTTTCGACCCGATTCCGGACCTCTTAGATAAAAGCCATCAGCGTGGCCACCAGTATACCAACGAGGCAGTCTCATCGGACAACCTATAATAGTGAAGGAACAGAGAAGTGCATCTGTGTATTAATTTATTTACTACACTCATCTAACTGCTTCGTTGGTGTAGTAGCATGCTGGCTTCTATCCACGAGATCCCGGGTCCGAAGTGTGTTTTTGGTCTTGAAATAGCTCAGAAACAGCTGGAAGTCGGGAAGTTGGTGATTAACACCCCTGTGCCTAGGAAAGAACGTTAAGCCGTTGGTGATGCGCCTGATCTCTTTCCGGTCATGTCGGATTGCCGTCTCACCGGACTATGAGAGTGAAGGAACAGTGAGAGTGCACCTGTGTATTGCGAACACACTTGTGCACAATAATATCTCCCGTGCAGTTAGCTAATTTCTGTTGAGATTGGCCGTCGTAGCACAGAATAAGTATACTAGTACTACGGCCGCAGTCGAAATTCAGCTAGGGAGGGGGACATTATTACACTCCTTTCACGATAAAATCTCATGCATAACGTTGCTAATCTCTTGGCTGGGCAAGCTGCTGACTGGCCGGTACAAATAAATGCAGTTTTCTTCCATCCTAGTCATGCTACATAGTATCAATATTGTTTAACTATCTTACAAGTAAGCATAAGAACTTACCATCCATTAGGGTCCAATTTCTCCTTCTCCCAATCAGCTGAGTTTTCATTACTTGTATTTCTCATTTTGACACTATTTTAATTAAGTAACTTATTGCCACATAACGGAGTCAACTAAAAACTAAAACTCAAGCTACTATGAGTTATTGTTTTGTTGCATTTTTGTATTATGTAATTTTTATGCCAATAGTCGAGAATGTTGTGTCATACAAAGTTTTGTAGCTATACCAATGTATAGCTGTTAACAACAATAAGAAGAGCCAAATTTAAGCCTTTGACTGCCACGGAACTAGACACAATAGAATGATATTGTTTGGGGGTCACCGGTGACCACCATGGCGCTGAATGTGTTAAGGGGTTGGTGAAGCGACTTTAAAACAGGGAAAAAAATTCTTCGGAGAAAAAACATCTATTCGAAACGAGGTACCTATGTGACACAAATAAATTTAATTATTTAAATAGGGTCGGACAATTTTAATGTACCTAAGTTTCACATTAATTACCTACCTATTACAGTTTTACTGTTCTGATATTTTTTATTCTGTAGTTTAATTGGTTTCACTATCAAATAAAGCAGACCGTTTACCTCTCTACGCAAGAAAAGTCTTTAAAATTATATTAACTACTTAGTTAAATAAGAACGTATTTTGAATTAAATAAATAACGTCTACTTACATTATTTTCAAGTTATTTTCCATTTTTGTTACAAATAAAGTTTAAAAATTTATGCAATTTTTGAGACAGCCAATTATTTTTAAAAAAGCTATTAACTAATATTTAGGTACGAGGTTCGAGTATTACATGATGCAATAATTTTTGCTACACTGCAAGGTCTAGGCCTGGCGCATTGGTTTTTATCATCCAAATATGTATGAAACATACATGATTACGGCAAAGTCAAACAGGGTTTAGCCACTGAACCCAAATAATACAAAAGCCGTGCTTTAGATAGCAGTTATTGCGGATGATTTGTTTTTGATTAAGGATTGTACACACTATGTAAAAAGCATGTGAAAACCCACTGAGCTTGCCACCAGAGTTGGCGTAGGGTATCTTAGATCTAATCTAGCATAAACTATGAACAAGGGTTCCGTTATTGTCATTTGGCTACGAAACCCTGAAATAAGAATTTATTTATTTGGCACTTACATAATTATTATAATTTAAAATAAGGGGAAAAAATGAAATAATAAAAAATAATTTATAATGACGATGATTGATTACACGGTGTGCCAAAAAATGATGAGCTGTGGTCATGAATATGTTTAGATATGTAGATATGTAGGTAGGTAAAATTTGTTTCTGAGTTTTTCTGTCTTGAAATAGCTCAGAAACAGCTCGAAGTCAGGAAGTTGGCGGTGTTAACAACACCCCCCCGTGCCTCGAGAAGCACGTTTTAAGCCGTTGGACCTGCGCCTGAACTCCCTCCGGTCGTGTCGGAATGCCTTCCCACCGAATTATGAGAGTGAAGGAACAGATAGTGCATCTGTGTATTGTGCACACACTTAATGTGCACTATAAATCCCGCGCAGTTAGCTAATTTCTGTTGAGATTGGCCGTCGCAGTCGAAGTTCGGAGGGACATTATTATTAGGTAGAAATGAATTCCTACCGGCTACTAGTCGTGTTGCCATGGATTGGCGGTTTTAAGCCATAGCCACGCATCTGATTGGCTGCCAAATCAGAGCAGCTTGGCGCTTGGCGGATTAACCCGAGCGGTGACACTTCAGATAATTGTCTAATTCCATGATTTGGAAAAATGAGTTTAACTATTGCTCTCTCTGAGCGATTTGTTGTATAAGTAATTTATCAAAATCACATCAGTGTTAACTTTCGCTAGCCTTGGCTCTTAAATGTAGGGTAGGTAGGTATACTCGTATTATAGTACTGACGATGCGGTTATCGAAAAATGCGAACTGAAGTCTAATAGACGAAGAGAAATATCGATCGGTGATAAAATTGACACTGTACGCGCTGATCTTGACGTTCGCTTAGCAAACTATCATAGGTAGAAACATAGTGTGTAGGAGCCTTTACTTTGGTACACAATTAACCACCCGGTAGGAGCTAATTCAATAAGCCTAATACAACAGACAACAATGATTATTACTGTAAAAGCAGTAACAGATTTTGTAGATGACCGCATTTAAGGCAATACCACAGAATCACAGATAAATAAATACGTAAACGTAGGTAATACGCGATTTCGTAAGTATCTACCTACCTATCTACGCGACGCGCCATAAAATAAGTACTAGTTTACTCGTACCAGATTTTGAATGCGAATTTTTTAACGTCTTTGGTGTATGTATAGAGGGACCTACCGAATAGAAAAAGATGTGGTGAGATACTTTTAAGGAAATGCCACTGCATGACGGGATTTTTCTCAGCTTTATCTATAGAAACAAACGCACTTTTGTGGACACTAGAAATGTAGCCCCAGATCTTCAAAATATTGACTTTACTGACCATAGCCAAAAAACTGACCTTAATGACCGTTGACCCCTGAATTGATTGAATAATAATTCCGGGGTTTTCTGATAAATAAATAAAAAATATTACTTTAACCGACCGACCTACCATTCCACAAAGCTAGGGGGTGAGGGAGAAATAGGGACGAGAGAGAACGGTAAATATGTACTACGTCATTTTTATGGTTCCGTAGTCTGTCAAGGAACCCTTATAAGATCGTTCAGTCCGTCCGTTCCGTCCGTCCTAGTCTGTCACAGCAGAATATCTTCTACGTTTATGGATTGATTTGCATGTAACTTGGTTCGAGGATACTTTACATATAGATCTCATTTTTAAAAATACGAAAAATTAAAATTACCCCTTTTTAAGGGTACCTCCCCATACATGTAAAGGGGGGGGGGGGCATCGTTGAAAAGGACTATGAAAATAAGGTAGGGTTTCCATACAACACTTTTTTATCAGATTTACCATTAGCGAGATATAGCCCACCAAAGTCGTTTACACGGTGTCCCCCCCTGTAATTTCTAAAGTCTTAGACCTATGAACTTCAAATCACTCACGTAAAGAAACAGGCGCGGAAACTCTTATTTAAATTTGTTTTGGGTATCCTGTGATGAATACTTTTGAAATTATAAATAAAATAATCGCGGGGACCAATAATTTGCATTTGCATGCCTGCAAATCATCTTCCATGCCATGAGACGTGACAATTATCTGACCCCGGACTGATAAATTTAATAATATTTTCGTTGCTAACAACTAATTAAATTTAATGTTTACATAACATAGCACATAGAGATAAAATACTAATTGACGTGCGTGACCAAGCAATGGAAAGTTGTAAGTAGATAAAATATTACGATACAATCTATTGTGGGGTCTGGACCAGCCTCATTTTTCGTTTACGTAGGTGCCCTGATTTTTTAAGGATCCAATAAGGGCCAACTTTTAATTTCCCTAACCCTAATAATAATAATAATGTCCTCCTAGCCGAATTTTGACTACGGCGGCCGATCTCAACAGAGATTAGCCAACTGCGCGGGACATATTATAGTGCACAAGTGTGTGCACAATACACAGGTGCACTCTCTGTTCCTTCACTCTCATAATTCGGTGAGACGGCAGTCCGACATGACCGTAGAGAGATCAGGCGCAGGACTAACGGCTTAACGTGCTTTCCGAGGCACGGGGGTGTTAACACCACCAACTTCCTGACTCCGGAGCTGTGTCTGAGTAATTTCAAGACAGAAAAACCCAAACACTCTCGGCTCGACCCGGGAACCCTAATAAACGAAAGTATCTATTCAATGTTATTGATTGTGATTTCAATGAAAATAGGGGTCTTGACATATTATTTATTTATTGCATTGTATTATTCTACAGTTTATAAAACATAATACATGAGACGGCTAATATTGTACCTTAAACGAGAAATTCTTGTATATTTTTTTATACATATACAATATATTTGTGATTTCGGAAACGGCTCTAACGATTTCGCTGAAATTTTGTATGTGGGGGTGAAAAATCGATCTAAATCTAGTCTTATGTTTGGGAAAACGCGTGTTTTTAAGTTTTCATGCGTTTTTTTAGCATTGTTCGACGCAGAATATGGTCGCTAATTTCGTACCGATAAGCATGCGTCGTCGCGGAGTGCAAAAGACGTAGGACTGGAGAGACATCCCTCCAGAAGACGTGGGTTCGAATCTCACTCGGCGACGAAAAAGTTTTTACTTTTGTTTTTTGTACTTATCTTTAAGCTTTTTTTGTTTTTAAATAAGCCTTACGAATTATAAAGCCTTTTTTAAAATTAAATAATAGATTTCATCCATGATAATAGTAACCGAGCAAAGCTACTATGGTCGCCCAGGTACTACGGAATTAATGACAGGTGATCTGACATAGGGTGTCTCCCTTTATAACATTTCAAATCAGTTATCGAGTGTTATAGCAATCAAATTGAATTTCGCTCACAAAAATTAATCGACTGTGTCATCCGTTGGGACTTGAACCCACGTCCCTTCGCTATCCGGGCGGGTGCTCTTACCAAATGAGCTACGGAGGACGTTTATCAGCCGACGAATTTGTGTAAGTGCTTGCTACGCCAGTGAGCCGGCGTTCGATTTCATCAATACTTGGGGAATGTACCCGCATGTATCCGATGGAAATATTTTTACAAATATTTAACCATCAGTTAAGATAATATCAGCTTAACTTATAATTATTGTTATAACTTAAGCAATTCAGTTAACTTAACTCAGTTGGTAAGAGCACTCGCCCAGATAGCGAAGTCGAGTTCGAGTCCCACCGGATGACACAGTCGATTAATTTTTGTGAGCGAAATTCAATTTGATTTCGTAAAAACTTGCAAAATAATTGCTTAAGTTATAAAAATAATTATATGTTATAGCAATGTCAAAATCACAATATTACAGTTTAAACAGGTGACTGACAACAAAGTGATCCTGATATTCATTTTATCCTTCAGAGGAGCCTAATAAATGAGATTTTTTAAGAACTCTACGTACGTGTACGAGACAAAAAAGTATGACCTTGTTTCGAGGGGCTTAGATGCACTTTTCTCTTTCTCAACTTAGTAAAAGTAAAGTTCGCCTACATCCCACTGCTGGGCAAAGGCCTAAGTTGAGATGAGGCCTTCAGTAATTCAAAACATATTTTACGGCTAAAGATATCGAATATTTACTCCAAATGCATCAGCTACAAGAGTTCAACGGCCGCTTATCAGTCAATATCGAGGATGCAATAAATTGATCGCAATGTTTCGCGTCTATAGTAATAATGTTTAGGACCTACATTATTCTGCCGGAACTCAGATAGGTAAATGTCTAAAATATGAGTACCTACGTAAGAAGTACCTACACACTTTGTTTAAACCATTTGTGCTAAAGTGGGCTGGGTACTGTTCCCAAGGGAGTTCCACTACACGTCATAACCTTCTGCTATCCCCACCTGTAGAGCATTTTACGCAGAGGAAATGCCATGCTATGCCAAAAAAAAGAACAATATTTTTTGTGGCGAGTCATGTCAGACTTAAGTTTATGTTTTTTCTATCCAATGTACCGTGTTTCTGTGTAAATAAATGAATATGAATATGCCATTGACATTTTCCACAAAGAGTCGCACAATCTTCAATGCCCTGGACATGACATTTTTTTAAATTTTGTCTGAAATGAGGAACACAAGATTGCAATGCCGAACCTCTATAAAACAACTGAAACATTATTATGAGTTTTATTGCGCGTAATATAGCGACCTACAGTACGGATGAAGGGCATTTGCAACAATAAACAATTTTCAAGATAAGTACGATTTTATTTTGTTCTTTTTCCCTCATTTTCTGTAATTGCCCTTAATTACACGAGCAGTGCCCAAAAAAAGAGTGTATTGTTTTTATGTTTTATGTATGTATGTAAGTTTCTTTATTCCACTATAATTTCTAAACGCCCGAGCCAATTTAGATGTGTGTGGGTACCTAGGTATCGTTAGGATAACTGCCTCGTTGGTCTAGTGGTCAGCACGCTGGGTACTATCCACGAGGTCCCGGGTTCGAATCCCGGGTCGGCTCGAGAGTGTTTGGGTTTTTCTGTCTTGAAATTACTAAGACACAGCTCCGAAGTCAGGAAGCTGGTGATGTTGACACCCCCGTGCCTCGGAAAGCACGTTAAGCCGTTGGTCCTGCGCCTGATTTCTCTACGGTCATGTCGGACTAATGCCGTCTCACCGAATTATGAAAGTGAAGGAACAGAGAGTGCACCTGTGTGTTGCGCACACACTTGTGCACTATAATATGTCCAGCGCGCAGTATGCTAATCTCTGTTGAGATAGGCCGCCGTAGTCGAAATTCGGCTAGGAGGACATTATCGTTAGGATTTTTCACGAGGTTCCCGGTCGTTTATGTACGTATTTGAATACCAGAAGTGTATATTTATACTTTTCAAATTAAACAAACGTATAGGTAAAACAACAAGGATAGAAAAATAACTTCATACAAAGTCTGTCAACCGAAATTTCAGAGGTCCTTACAGTCTTGTGTTTGAAAGCTTTTGGTATTAACCTGTCAAACCCCATAAGACCCGCGGGTGGGTTGATAACAATTAATTTTCTATGGTGTCTTAAAACATGTCACGTGAATGTTTCAAAACCTCTATGAAAATGTTTTTTTTTTATTACAAATGTTGTTTTTTTATTAGATCAATCAAAAATACGTTTACCATCCGGAGTAAGGCCTATATGTATAAAGTAATGTGGGTACAGGTTTTATCTTCAGTATTAAAACCTAATTGTTAGTTAGTTACCGTTGCGGGTTCGAATCCCGCAAGGGGCAAATGTTTGTGTGATGAGCACGAGCATTTGTACCTAATAAGTCATGGATGTTTATATGTATTTAATTATTACTATCCGTTATCCTAGTCACCATAGCACAAGCTCACGCTTAGTTTTGAGCTAGGTAATTGGTGTTTGTTGAAACAATTTATTTATTTATAGGTACATTTGGCAGCACGTCAGATTACCCATTTGAACTAAGAACACAGCTTTTAACTGTACGGGACATAGGCGATCTCTAGGTCTGCATGGGGTAGGCTGGCTTGCGCTCGTGTGTACTTAGTCCGTGAGCCGTGACTCAGTGGTAGCGGGTTTTTCAATAAGGAAAAATACGTTTTCCTGTTAACTTTGAAGACGAGTGTAATAGACATTGAATTTGGAGGTAAGTACATTTTTTGGCCGGTAGAGAGGAGGTAAATCTTCTACGGCTCGGTTGTACCATCTTTGCTTAACTATGGATGATTGACACTCACAAAAATTGATCTACTGTGTCATTTTCTTAAAAATGTTCGTAGGGTATGTTTGGATAGCCCTGGATGTAAGGATTCAAAACTTTTTGGACGTCACCTTCTTTCTGGATAACCCTGTAGCACTGACCTCTACAATACAAGTACGCTGGACTACAGGTTCTCAAAGAAATGACAGGTAATTTTTGTGCCTAATCAAAGCTCCCCACTGAGTGTCTAGGGTACTAAAATAGAGTAACTTACGTAAGTTTATGTCAACTCATATTAGTTCCGTGGACGCTCACCACACGCTCACTAGAGCCGTCAGCGCCAAAATGGCGATAGTCAAATGGCTTCATATTTAGGTTGACTGTATGCAGTCCAGCGTACTTGTATTATAGAGGTCAGTGCCCTGTAGGGACAGGTCATTTGGAATTAATGTGTCTCATATAATCAAGCTTTCTAATACTGAATGACAAAATCATTCAGTATTAGAAAGGGGGTTTTAATATTTTTTCCTAAATTATGTTAGCTACGATATTATTTATGGTCGCGGTGCTCGAAAATCGAAACGAGACACAAAATAACGAAAAGCCAGGCATGCAGTGAGACTCACAGTGAATTAGTGCAAATCTAAAGTGAGTGAGGTGACATCACTCGAGACGAGATATCGATAACATAATAATTATCATGATAAAATATTTTTTGATAATTTTGATTACCTGTGTATTTAATACTATAATTACTTCTTTTGAATTATACGCGCAAAGTACCTACAGGTGTCTCTGAAATTTATAGTGGGTAATGCTTAATAAGCACAAAACTCTAAATCGCAAATTTCAGAAGTGTGGCCATTTCTTCATTGGTATGAAATATAAGCGATCATCATAACAATGTCATTGTCGAATAAATAGGCCTAGTGAAAGACAACACATACCCACTTTTTTAAGCAATTTTTCACATTTGCAAACCAAATAAAAATATTATAGGCAGGTATTTTACGGACTTACAAAAGTGATTTTTTATATGAGAAAATTTTGGTAAGGTGGGCTCACGCACATCCGCACATCCACCCACCCTATCAATGTAGGTAGTTTCGATTTTTATGAAAATTGCAAACTGTGTCAAACGTCATGATTAGACATGTGTCGTTATCGGTTTTTGAAATCACGCAACGCCAACGTTATCCGTTTGTAAATAACGTTATAGAAACTGTCTATTTTTGATAACTATCTATTTGCACAACGTCAAACTACACCAACATTAATAGCAAGTGTCAATAGTTCAAAATAAAACAATCTATAATGGACTCTCGTACCTGCAAATAAGTGAAAAAATCAATCATGCAACGAGGAGGTCCGAGTCAATCCGCCGAGTATACCTGTTTTATCCACACATATGCAAACGTTCTATAAGTTTTTCATTCGCACATCGTTGCGACACGTTAAGATCATTATTGTACGCTCGCTTTACATTGCCGGTTACATTTTTTGGGGTTGTTAGAATTATACTGCAGAGCGAGCAATGTAAAGCGTCCTGCTAAAGAATCTCAGTAACGTATCTCAACGTTCGCTGTATTCGCCTGAATTTACATCGTTGTGGAAATAGATAGTTTTTTGACCGTTGGATAACTAGTGTAGCGTAGTACGTTGCGGGGCTTAAGAAGCGAGTCAAGGCATTCGCGAGCGCGCAAGCGAATGTTGCGATTAGTTTTTGGTTTCTGATTGTTATCAAGTTGTCCATTGCTAGTCTTACATAAAGCGTTGTGAAAAATAGATAGTTTTTATGACGCCGGATAACGAGTGATCGTTGTGGAGCTAAATAGATAGTTTAATAACTATCTTTGTTGAATAACGCCCACCTCTAGTCATGATGGCTTATTATACCCTACATAAATTATTATGCCAAAGGGTATTATGATATTTCCAAGCCTACCTTTTAAGTTTAACTTTACGTGGTTCTTTACCATGGTTGATTTCTTAATTTCCCCGGTTCATGCGGGATCACGTCATCATATTTAAGGCGGCTTAAAAAACTCGATTGCCAATTTATTTGCAGACCAATAAACAGTTGAGCATAAGCACATTTCATATTGTTTGTTGAAAAAACACTCAAGTGTACTTAAAAGACGATTACCGTATAATTCATGGAAATTCAATATTTTATACTCAAGGTGTTTTTACTTGCCAACAAAACAAAAAAAAACTTAGTTGCAAGACTAAAACCTGGGCAAATATTGAAATTGTTATTAATGGAATGTTTTTTTTCGTACTGAGACATAAATAATTAAGAAAGTATGTATTATCAGAAAGATTTTAATATCTAGTAATATTAATATCTTGGATCGCTACAACAAACCACTTGGATTCATTACATTTTACCAAGTTGTAGGTATACATATAGCTCTACATCATTGTAGTTCCATTCAATTGACAAGTACAAGCAACACTTCTTCAAGTCAATACATCGAATGTCATGTGTATTTAGTATTTACTCAGACACGTGCTAGATCATGTGAGTCAATAAGTAACACCGAGATTAGTGGCTAGCTGACCCAGCGGTACGATAAACTAGAATAATGAAATATTGGATAAGTATTTGCTTAGTAAGATATTGGACCAGTGGAGTGGTTAACATAAATAATAACACACAAAAGTACTTTATTAGTTCACTTTAAGTCGGTCAATCATACTTTTGGAATTTATTTTGCACCATTGCCTCTAGTTTATCATCCGCTCCTCTCACCATTATGAATGAAAGTATGGTATACTTAAGTTATAAGTAAGATACTGTCTCAAATATTTGTCATCACAAAAGAAACATGCTATACTACCTACACAGGAAAAGAAACACTTATTTATCTACCTAACTTTATTGGCTGTGATAAAAGGCACTACGTTTTTGTTGAATCTACTATGTCGAGTTATCCTTGTTTGTTTTGCATTTTCATTTAATACCATTACAATTTGAAAACGCCTTCTGTCCTCACTTCTACCTACGTTATGTAAGCCTTCTCGTCTCTTCAGAGGCATTTTCACGCAACGCTTATATTCCTCAAATTTCTAAAATTATTTGGTTTACAGGCAGACTAGTTCTTAAGAAATTGAGAACGTAACGTTAACTTTTGGATCAACACGGTACGTATAATAGCATGTTTGCTTTTGATGACGATACATCCACGTTAATAGTTATATTTAGGTACTTTATTTACATCATCCTGATCCTATAATCATTTTTTTGACTTTAATCTTTCTACGCTTAAATCCATTAAAAATAACACTTATCAAAATCTTGTTCTAATGCATTACGTCAAAACTCATAAATCTAATCAAACAAAGGAAGCAACGATTATACAAAGACTGATTGTTATCATCAAAGAAATAAGTGTAAGCTGGCAGAGAAATAATATAATCTCAATAAAGATAACAAAAAGAGATAAAGATATTAAATGAGAGGCCGCAAACTTATGTCGGTATAAGGTAATGATAGGCTCAAACAGAAAAAAAGTCGGTTTGAGCTATATTAGCTACATACATTAGTTAAAGTGTAGGTTGAACTGTAGATATGTTCCGCATTAAAGATGAAAAAGGTATTTTTCATTACAGTTCACGTTTTAAATAATTTATGTTACCTATGTATAGCTGCTATAGATACGCACAAAGCGAACTCTCTTCTCAGTAAGTGGATGTCATGGTTAATAACAAGGGACTAGTTTATTAATGCTACTCGGTCAAAGTCAGACTCCAACCCTACAGGCGACATTGCTATTACTTCCATAAGAGTAAGGCAGGTCGTATTAACTTGTACAATTGTTGTGATTGTTTCAAAGGTGAGCGAGATGATATAATTTGTCATGGAACCATGGTGATAATTATACTACTCCTTAAAGGCAGTTTAAAAGAGCAAGCAAAGAGTTGAAGGCTCTAATAGCTGACTAAGTCAATGAGGATGCTTTGCGGACAAAAATTAGAAAACCTTAAAGCTACAAAAGCAAATAACTAATCGCTGTGGAGAGATTGCATACCTTTGTTGACCGCTGCATCATTAGCCCCCTACACGAAAACCGGAAGGAAGTTGGGCTAGCACCAAACAAAGCAAGCTAGAAAGTTTCGCATAACACCTAAGCGAAGTATTCAGGCCAAATGATGCTGGACCTGAACCCTGATTCACAAACACTCGGAAAGTTTCCGTGTCGGATCTTTTCTGAATTCTTATGTCAAACACTCTTTCCGAACGGAGTTTGCGAAAGCTAATGTCATTTGTGCCTACTGGAAACGTCGAAGTTTTTGATTCCGACGTTTGAGTAACGCATTTTTTGACGTATTCGGAAACCTGCCTTTGGTATTCGAATTCTGTAGTTTCTGACGTTTGTGAATAAGGGTGCAGGTGCATATAAGTCAGACATTGACGCTGTCCTCATCAACGAGTTCCGATTTTACCATCGTCTAAAATTTGTGACGCTGAGAGAGATAGACCGAGAGACCAAATGCCTAGCAAGCAACAAGACACGAGAATACGACCTTCAAATCAAGTCAAAGTCAAAAATAATTTATTCAATTTAGGACAGAAAATGCCACTTATGAACGTCAAAAATTTAAAAATCAGTATAATATTGGCCCTTAGGGGGCCCGAACATGTCTCCTTATCTTTTGGGCCCTACTAGTGCTTCGAGACAAAACACAGACAATCAGGCAAGTGCTGAGAAGAAGCACCGGAACAAACTCAGTCACCACTAGCTGCCATAAAAAAGTGAAAAATAATACATTAAAAAGGCTTGTCAATAAGAGGGTTCTGGAAGAGCTACCACGTAAAGCATAACTCTACCTCAGCACGCTGTTCAATGCTATCAATAGAGTGGGACATTTCCCGGAACTCTTCTTGGTAATAATGATGCATATAAACCTGGCAAACCTGCTACAAATACTCAGGACCCTCAGTAAAAAAAATATTTATTTATTTCATCAGTACACTTGTAGCTTACAGTACGAAAACCAAATCGCTTACAAGCTTAAACAGAAGTCATATTAACATTTTACTAATTGACTTAGCCTATGTTCATGCAAAAAGTTAAACACATGTCAAGTAAAGACGATAAGAATAAGGGTCAGAACATAATTACAATAATATTATCATGTCAGCAATCTAAATTTATACGAAACAATGTCAAAAAAAACAATAGTAATAATTATAATATGTTAAATTTAAAAGTACCATTGATAAAAAAGTATAAGGAATAATATGAGTAATCATTTTTTTTTCACAATATTATCATTTTGTCAATGATCGTATAAAACAATGACAACAAAACCATTATTATTAGGTATTGATCCTAACCTTTAGTTCAGATTTCGGAAAGAGCACTGTACCGGAATTGCTGTGCAAGATAAAATTACTATTGCTGAGGCAATAGTGCAAAGAAAGGGCTCACCCCTTCTTTGGAGTGCTAAACTGTTGAAGTCCTACATCTCAGATAGAATATCCAAGTAAGAAAACAAGATTCCACATCCGGATTCTATGGAATATGTGCAGGAGTACCTACTTCAAGATTCCATGCTTGGCAAACGATACATTATCTGAGGCAAACGTTCAGTTTTCTGCCACTTCTTTATCTTCGCTGATGAGATGACACAACCATCCTGGCGTCGAATAAAATCAACAGAATCGTCGTTTTAATGCAGATGATTGAAAACAGGCGAGGAATGATGGTGGGACACCTTAAAAGTCATTATGACATAATGACTGACACACTTATAAAAACAATACTAGAAGGTAAAACAGACGGAAGAAACGGAAGGGGAAGGCCAAGAAGAGCATATTTATAGGTATATGAAGTTTTATTTTCATTTTGCGAAGGCCGTCCCTACTTGGGGTTGTTTTTAAGCTTATTTTAAACACAAATATATTTTTTCTAAATTCATACTTAATATTATAAATGCGAAAGTGTGTCTGTCTGTATGTTTCCTCTTGACGCTTTAAAACCACAGAACCGATTTAGAAGAAACGTGGTATGGGTATGTATTGATCGTTTGAGACCCTGGGAAGGACGTAGGCTACATTTAGTCTCGATATAAAAACATTAAGGAAATGAAATGGAGGGTAAAAGTTTATATGAAAAATCACTTTTGCATACAATTTTCTAAGGCATTTCAGTAGTATTTTTCTAGTAATGTACTACATTAAACTACCTACAACCTCAGACCAAATAAAAAAAAAAATTTGGTCTGAGCCCACGACTTACTATCGATAAGTTACATCCTTGGCGCCACTTGGCGGGAATACGACCCTCCCTATTATTTCCAAAATATACTTTATTCCAAATCCATCATCCAAAAGTAACTTTAGCAGCTAAATAATACAGTCTTAAATGGCATGCGTACAAATGACACAACATTCGGAGTCAATTGAATGTTTTTATACATTCGAAAGTGCAGGCTATTATAAATATTTTTGATATGCTCAAAATTTTAATTAAATTCGTGATCGCTACGTATGAGCATACTTTGCATTTTATTATCCGAAGTTGAATTCAGCAACAAAATAATAACTATTGGGAAAGGTACGTACGGTTTACTTCGTTCATTGATTTTTATTTTGACACTTTCACTGTGAGCTTGGTTCTAATCACATTTCACTGTGTTTGTCCGCGCCATTTCAGAACAATATCAATTAAAAAATAAAATAACCTAATACACAACCACCTTGACGCAGTATGAATGAACAGCTGATTATTTTCATGTTTCCAAGACGATGAGACAACAGTTGACAGGTATCGGAGTTACAGCAAATACAGCTTTATTTCAGAAGAACTAAGAGTGATAACGTTAGAAACTGTCAATAAGTCCGATTTTGCTAAAGCTGATTACTCACTTTACTCATTGTCGTGTTTTGCTTGCTTTGTGCGTTAGCGTTGCGTTATTGCGAAATATTTTTTATGGATAATTTTAAACTAGGTATGTATACAAGGTACCTATTTGTTAATGTATTGGTACAATATAATCTCATAAATATCATATAAATCCTTTAAAATCTGTTTATATAATTTCTTAGATCTTAGTGCTAAATTGTAGGTACCTAGACCTACACATTTATTTATAGTCTGACCAGGAATATATGGGACCTCGCAATATTTTCTTTTACTGGCAACAGAAACCACAAATCGTCATTGTCATGTCATCAATTGTCATAATGATTAGTGTCAAAGTAGACGCGTAATCTAATTTTCGACCAAGTGCAATTTTTATGTGATAAAAATACCGAGAATTGTTCGTTTTCGTAATAGAAAAGTGGTTTAACATGTGCTGTAGTATTTTTCGACTAGAAAGTCTATGTGATTACCGCGGTTACTTTAAATTACTTACTGATATAGTTGTCCTCACGAATTTTCGGTACGTCATATAGTGCGAATAGTGAAAATTGGCTACTGATGGCAATGGAGAATATTATAATTACAATGTTGTAAAAATATTATAATAAATACTTATTTAAGGTTTAATTTTCTTTATTTCAACTTTACTTGGATATTACAACTAAAATAGTTCTTAGTTTTCCAAGATTTACTATTAAATTATATAAAATAACATTTTATGTATATCATATCATTTTAATAATATAATTTAGAAAAACAATGGATTAATGTTTCTTTTACCTGTTAGTGGTTTTGCTAAAATAATTATGTTTTGGTCCAAAATTTAAGACCAATATTACAAAGAGTTACTGAATTTAATACGCACTCAATTTGCGAGTGTTCTGTCGTGTTTTTTTTATCGTAGAATCTGTTATCATTAGGCAGCAGGCTTAAAAAATTAACATGGATGTAAACATATTAAAAATATGTTTTTATGTTCAATTGCCAATCTACGCTGGTATGATTATACCGAGTGTTGTCATATAAAATGGATTTGAAGCGCCCTTAATTCAGGTCCCATATATTTCTGGTCAGGCTTTACCTCATTTCACTTTCACACTAAAGAAGTACTAGTACTTATTCTGTGCTAAAGTGTAACCTGAGTACTTAAGTATCATTGATTGATTGTATTGATTTATAGGTATATACTCGTAGTAGCGGGAAAAAGTTTATCAAAGTCATTAGGTCCTAACAATTTCATTAAATATAATAATTTATTACATTTAGAGTTGCTGAATCTGAAAAATAAGTAGGTAATTAAGTAACCCCTTTATTTTTTTAGCAAATCAACCGTCAATCAGTCGACTTCAGCAGGACCTAACAAACGCCTGCGCTCTTATTGACAGCATGATTTTTCTTCGAGAATATAGTCAGAAGTGATTAAGGCGCTTGAAGGCGCTTTCTTCAGCGAAGTGCGACTGTGCGATCTTAGAGTAGATAGAAACCTGGAAAATTTTGTAAATAGTGTTACATTGCTCAAAAAATATATTTATTATCAATTATCATTCATTGAAGTCAAATGGCTTAGATAAAGCGGCACGTTACTGATTTCGTACATGCTAGGCAACTCCGGCAAGTCCTTGTACCTATCGGTTATTTTTATCGAGTTATTATACTGCCTGTTGGGGGATATGGATTTGGAAAGCGGGAAAACAAGCGAAAAAGTTTTTTGGATGGGTCCACATCCTCGCATTTGAATAAGTTAGGTTAGTATGTCGTGTAGTAGTAATGGTAGTAGTTGAATTACGTAGGTATAAAAAATACTAGAGAAATTACAGAAGAAAAAAAAAGAAAGTAAGTTGAAATGAAGATTTGGCTGTATAGACGTAGCTCTTTTGCCGACCCAGAATGGGGTGAATGAAAAAAAAACTGATAATTGTCAAAAATGCGAATGAAAGCAAGAATTTTTGGCGAAATATTTTAAAATTAATTATAAATTTTTCCAAAATGATATTACGTGGAATCGTAAGATTTATGGTAAGGGGTATTTATGATACCCTGTGAAATTACGTGTTATTCGTTTTTAGAATCAGTGCGGTTTGTTATCTAATATAATGAAAAAAAAAAATTATATTTGTTGTCTTCTAGTAGTCATGTTTTTGTGTCTATATATGTATTAAATTATTTGTTTTCATTGGTTTATGATGCCACTCAATGCTCTGCGCGTTTCTCAGCTGTGAATACAAATTTTGAGTTTTTGGACAAATATTCTTTACAATGTCTGATGATTCACAATCAAATTCAAAAGATGTGTTTCGGGAATCCTGGGCCCGGTATTTGGGTAAGTTTTCACCTTTTTTTGATTTTGTTACCCTTATGAAAACAAGTTCATAACAATAATGTTATGTAACCTAAACCCAATAACTACTTTAATCTATTTGCATTCTTAAGTATTTTCAATTCTATTTTTTAATCTTTATGAACCAAAAATACACAACAGCTAGCTACATAACAGAACCTTATTTGGCAATAATTTTAACCCTTAAGCTATGTTAGTAGGCTAAAGCCAGCCATGTAAACCGTAATACAACCATGTACTTGCAATTTATTATATGAGTAAATGATTGCTTGGCCTAGTTTTCAAGCATAGGAAAAATGAGTATGATTTAAACTTAGGTGTATAATTCATTTTATAGAAAAATTTCATATTTTAAAACATTAACGCCTAGGACCATAAGACCACAGGCGTACCAATAACACTTTTATTGATTGTTTATTCAGTCTATGATACCTAAAGAATTTCACATTTTAGAAGAACTTATCTGACCTGCCTACATCTAGCGCCTAGCCATTAGTAGTAAATACACTTCTGGACACATCTATTGGCCCACCTTGTATTTTCAGTTTCGTTTGGTCCTAGCTAAAATTTTATATTAGGTCGAGCAAAAAGTTTTTATGCAGTTTTCAACCTGGCACATTCACAATTTCATTCAATAGTCTTTTTTTGAACTTCGAACACAGAATTTAAAGAAACAAAAGACAATTTGGAGCCTGTTTGTTGATATCAAACAATCAAATACTAAGAAAACTTGGTTTTATTGGTTTACTTGGATTTAATTATTGAAAAAGTGATTGATATCTTTGGTTTTGCAACAAACATTACTTATTCTTAACATTAAGGTGAGGTTCTATCAATAATCTATGGATACTTCACCTGAAGTCGCCGCCAAAGCTGTGGCACTTATTCAGGCCGGACACAGCCAAAGAAACGTGAGTGCTCAACTTAATTTAAGTCGATCTGCGGTCCGAAATGTTTATCGGAGGTACCTAGAGACTGGCGGCTTTGTTCGTCGCCAAGGAAGGCCACGATCTCGGGTCACAACTGAAAGGCAGGATCGATTCATCGTGACGACCAGCTTGAGAAATCGTCACCTTACCTCCATTGAGATACAAAACCAACTTCGCGACTTCCACAGAGTGTCTGTGAGCGCTCGAACTGTTCGGAGAAGGTTAAAAGATCGCGATATGGTACCACACAAGCCAGCTAATAGGCCCAAACTAACGCGAGCCCACCGAACAGCGCGCCTTCATTTCGCACGCAGTCATTTAAATTGGACACAGCAAGATTGGACCCGTGTACTCTTTTCTGATGAGTCTAAAATTGTGTTACATGGCAATGATGGAAGGAAGAAGGTCTACTGACGTAAGGGAGAGCGTTTCGCACAATGCTGCTTTGAAGAGAGGGTTGCTTATGGCGGTGGCTTATGGACTGTCTGGGGCGGTATATCCGCGAGCGGCAAAACTCAACTTGAGTTGTTAAAGGACCACGGCTGCCAACATTAAATGCTGAAAGGCACATTCGTGAGTGCTTAGAACCACACGTGATACCATACGCGGACTATGTGGGCCCAAATTTCCTTTTTATGTATGATAATGCAAGAGCCCATGCGGCCGGCATCGTCAGGGAATATCGTCGGGATGTGAACATCACAGTTATGGACTGGCCAGCCAGAAGCCTAGACATGAACCCCATTTAGCACATGTTGCCCAGACGATGCAGGAGTTGAAAACTGCCATAGAAGAGAAATGGGAGATGATCCCTCAAAATTTCATAGAGCGGTTGATAAACTCTATGCCTAATCGTATGAGAGCTGTGGTAGATGCCCATGGAGGCCACACGCGTTATTAAATTAAACCTTTATTTGATAAAACATGTTTTTTATTCAAAAATCAATTGCCTTTAACAAGGCGCATATCCGACTTGTTAGGCGTAGCTCCATGTCGTATGGTATTCTGAATTCAAATTTAAAACAATACGAGGGTCAAACTGAAAGTTCTTAGAACTGGCCACTTATAAACAATATAATAAAAAAAATATTCTAAAATTTGAAAATAGAACTCTTTGCCAATATTACTGAGTATATATTTCATTTATTTGTCATTTGTTTTACGACTTGGCGGCAAATTGAAAATTGTCTGTGTCACGTCAAAATGAATTTAACACGAGAAAATTTTCGTGCAATGATTTTTTATGACTTTCGATGTCATTTAAGTCAACAAGAAAGTTATGATAGACTACGATTGGCCTTTCACGATGAAGCCCCATCTCGTGCGACTGTTTACAACTGGTTTAATGAGTTTAAACGTGGTCGCACTAATCTCACTGATGATGTACGTGAGGGACGGCCTTCTACGGCGACGACTGAAAATAACATCTGTGTTGTGCGGCGTATGATAGAGACTGACAAAAGAGTGACCTATCAGCAGATTCGGACAAGCTTAGGCATCGGTATGAGTTAAGTGCACAAAATCCTCCACGAACATTTAGCGGTCAGGAAGCTTTGCGCACGGTGGATACCTCATAATTTGACTAAGGCTCAAAAACTCCATCGTGTGGATTGGTGCCGTAAAATGATTGAAAGATTTAACGGAGGTGACTCAAATGCTGTGTTCGACATACTAACAGGTGACGAAAGCTGGATTTACTGTTATGATCCTGAAACCAAAAGACAATCTGCTCAGTGGGTGTTTCCTTTCGAGGAGTTGCCAACTAAAGTGAAGAGAGATCGAAGTGCGGGAAAAAAAATGGTGGCCTCGTTCTTTGGAAGGATAGGTCATTTCGCAACAATTGTGTTAGAGGATCAAAAAACAGTTTCTGCAGAATGGTACACTACCAATTGTTTGCCACTTGTCTTGGAAAAAGTTCGAGAGAAACGACCTCGCAGTAGGATCCTCCTTCACCACGACAACGCCTCGTCGCACACCGCCAAGCGAACGATCGACTATTTGGCGACATCAAACGTTGAATTACTGGGTCACCCGCCGTATAGCCCCGACCTCGCGCCTTGTGATTTTTATTTATTTCCAAAAATTAAAGAAAAACTTAAAGGAAAGCGGTTTATGAATGCTGAAGAAGCGGTGGCTGCGTATCGCGATGCCATTGAAGAGACCCCTAAGGACGAGTGGGCAAAGTGCTTTTCCCAGTGGTTCCATCGCATGCAGCGGTGTATTGACGTCAATGGACAATATTTTGAAAAGATATAATAAAACTAATAACTGGCTAATGTAATCAGTTTTTGATTTTCTAAGAACTTTCAGTTTGACCCTCGTATGATCGAAAAAGATGGTAAAATGTATCAGGTTTAAAACTGCATCAACCGGTTTTGTTCAATCTAGCAATCATATTTTGGTAGGGGCCATCGAAACCTAAACTCTAAGGTGGGCCAATAGATGTGTCCAGAAGTGTAATTAATACCATTATTCAACACCAAAAACATAATTCGATATTTGCGGTGTTAAAGTTGCGGGCAACTTCTAGTTATAATTATTATTAGTAAGGTGACTAATTATCAATAAAATTATTATATTAACATAGTCATTTCCATATACAAAAATCAAAGCATCAATCTCCTACGTAACAAGCATAAGAAAAAACCTTACCCTTCATCTTTAGTGATATACAAATCACTGAACAGATTCATCCTCCAGGGTACGCTAACGAGGTGGGCGAGTCGTTCCGGGTGATAGCTCCGGCCAGGCTGGTCCGGGCGAGCTACGGGCTGGCGTTCGCTTACGTGCTTGCTGACACTGCGGACAAGGGGATCAGGATGTTTGTGGTTAGTATATAGTTTTATTTACTTACTAGCTGGCTTGGCAAAGTCCGTATCATACGTCAGTCGTCAGTACAGTCGTCTTCAAATACACAATTTCTCAAAATGTTCTCAGCATAACAATTGAAAACATTCATTTCCTCTAAACTTACCATAATTTCCTCTAACCTCTGAATTTAATAAATATAAAAAACAAAACAAAATTGGTAAAGCTATTTTTGTGTTTTGCGCTTAGCATGATTCATTTTTATTTATTTGTATTATTATTTGATTTAACATCCAACCTCTTTTTTGAGGGTCGGTTAAAAATAGTCTCCATTCTGTCCTCCTAATTACATATTTATTATAATCCTAAAACAAGCACCAACATCCAAAACCACCATCCAATCCTTATCCCTCACCCAATCCTGATTGTATGGTGTTTATTGTAGAGCGGATTCGGTGGATTATTACAGAAAGATGGCCGCCCGAGAAATGTGATGGTGGCCACGGGAGACGCGTTGCTGTGGCAGACTCTCGCCTCGATTATTATACCAGGGATTACCATCAACAGGTTTGTACAAAATTTCCGTTTTTTTCCGATCCATTGTTAAAACATCACACTATAGGGTAGGGATGTGAACAGTGAACCACGAAAATTTTGGACATAGTTTATTTTTTGGCGCAACTGTGTTAGGAAGGCAAAGGAAAGCGCTTCCTACCGACCGGTTGTTATGGTCGGGGACCAAGGTCCGATGGTCACCGTCTTGGTTTATCTATCTATGTCAAGCTCGTGCTAAATCTTACATATCGCGGTTTGTGTTGTATGGAGCGGGCTATCAGCGCCATCTAGCCTGTAGGTGCCGAGTCAGGGCGTCGCGTCTTGAAGTTGCTTGCTAGTGTGGGCGACAGTGGTAAGATGTCGCCACAACTTATTAGGGGTCATTTAAAAAAAATGGAAAAGGTTAACATAATTTCACTCAGTCGTAGAAAAACATGATATTTGAATATAAAAAAAATGGCGATAAAGTTTCTTTATATTGTTCCGTAGTATTTAGTACTAGTATTTATTCTGAGACTACACCAAGACGCTCGTAGATAAGACCATCTAGGCAGTAAATAGTATTGCATATTGTACAGTCGAGCAAATTGAATCATGACCCACTTTGCCGATTTCTTCGCTGGCTCCGTAAGGTTTTCTTCGCTGTCATGCATGTTGCACATAGTACGTTTTAAATATGAATAAAAATGCGTCATAACGGGTCAGAGATTTATGCAAGTTTAACCTTTATTATAACTGCACTAGACATGTTTTAGATAAACCAGTCTTAATATGAATTTAAAATAAGTCCATAATCCAAACTCTTTTCACTACGAAGAAAAACGTATTATAATTTAAAAAATAAAAAACGTCGTGTGTCAAATGTCAAGTATACCTACTAGTAAGTCAGAAATTTTATAAAAACCTAAGTCAATATCTACAAACAAATCTTATAGTTGCCAATTTGGCAGAACAAACAGCTAAGAATAAGTCGGAACACAGTCAGAACCTGGATCAGCCGGCATGCTAAAGAGGGAACCCTCGTAGACAGACGACGACATAATCATGGCGTTCGTCGAATCAAGAACGGAACGGAAGAGAACGGAAATGCAACACTATTACGGATAACATATTTACAGACGTGGTCGCTTAACTTCGTGGCGTTACGATAACACGCGATACACAGAGGATCACGTTGTGCCCAACCAATTATCTAGCTGAATTTCAGCTAACATGTGTGCCTGGATGGATGCCGGAAGTGTCGGAAAACTTGTTCAAATTTCTCCTCGTCATAACGCTATAAACTATGTCAATTTGATGGAAGAATCAATGTTACCGACTTTGCGAACAGTTTACTTGCGTGAAGAAGTGCCAGTAGTCTCCTTTGTTCATGATAACTGTCCAGTGCATACTGCCAGAATTGTCTCGAATTGGTTTACCTAGCATGAAAATGCATTCACTCTTATTCCATGGCCGTCTAGGTCCCCATATGAAAATTTGTGGTGTTTGGATTGGGGAAGTGACATTTGTCGTCTAATCGGGTTACTTTTCACTTTACCAATTTAATGCCACTTGTTAAATATATACTTAAAATAAATATTATTTTCTTCAACTAAGTATACTGTTTTATTTCATTATGGCAAACACAAGTTCCAGTGGAACTTTTATAAAAGAAACTGGTTCCCAATACAGACTTGGCGCCCGGCTGTGCCGAATCCCGAATATCTACCTACCTACTTGTGTGTTGCATTGCAACCCTTGAACCCATGAAATGAAGTTCTCGCCGATTTTCATACAAACTTATTCGTACAGATAGCGACCATTGCCTTGTCAGTGACTGTCAGTGTCTAATAAAATGATGACACGTTCGTTTCTAGGAAATGTATGTTCAAGCGAATTTCAACTTACTTGTATAAAATGACAGTAGAAAAATTACCATAAGGTGGGTCATGATTCAATTTGGTCGACTGTACACCACCGTATACTGTTATTACGTTACAATAATTACGTTTTGCGTGAGTGTGTACTTCGAATATCTGTCCGTGCTATTTATGCTTCTGTATTTATTATTTTTTACACATATACACATTATAACACTTTACGAGTATTTAGTTTATTACTATCATATTATTTATTTACATGTATTGTTATTTTTAATAATGTTTGGCGTAAATGTCCGTGACCTCACTCGGCTAGGGTATACTGAAAACCAGCGTCGGGGCCCCTAGCGGGTCACGACTTAAGCTGAGTGAGGCCCTTTTAATATGGACATCGCAGGCGCACAACTGCACAGTCCGACTGGTTTACCTCTATAAATTGTAATTTTACTGAGTTTCTTGTTTTAAACCCGTGCCCTATACGTTGTCTATTTTCGTGTGTTATGTGATGTCCATTCATTAATAAATGTATATTCTTTCTTTATTTCTTTATTGACACACCATCAAATATTTCAGGATCTGCGCATACTCTGGTCGCGCTTTAACAAAGTACAAAAAGATACCGCCCTCTATCCGCGGGTGGATGACTGTCGGCATAGGCCTAGCTTCGATTCCCATCATAGTGGTACCCATCGACCTGGGGGTCACCTTGCTGATGAACCTAACGTACCGGCGGTGGGTCCCCGTGGACGACTGAGGGGGTAGGGCGAAGAGGGAGAGGTAATGTTGTCTACATAATTCACAGAATGTATGTATGTAAGTAAATATTTTTAAAGAGCTCACAAAATTGAGAGTAATTTTATTGAATAAGTAAATTATGCAGCTATTTTTGTTATATGATGTTAAATATTTTATCCGTTTTTGAGTGTTTACCATTCATACATTATTTATTGAAAAGATTATATTTTAAATCAATATACATTATTTATATTTTCAGATTTTCGTGTGTGAAAATTGTGTCAGAATCTCATTTTAAAATCCGTAATAATGTGCCAAGTTATTGTGCTCAGGCGTGACAGCAATTTTAAACCCGTAGTCAATATTCTGTAATACAAAATTATGCCAATTATCAGACATTCTTTTTTGCCCGAATCATCCCACTGCTAGGCAAAGGCCTCCCCCAAACTTCTTTATCGGTTCATATCCAGCGTCAAAGTCGGCTATTATGTTGGGTAATTACTGAAATTGTCACACCATCTTTTCCTCGGCCTCACTCTTCGGCGATAGCCGTCTAAAGGCATCCACTAGGTGACCATTCGAGACCACCTTTTTACCGCCTGCTGTCTAACATCCCCCTCCAGGACACAAACTGCTATGACCTACTTGGTAGTCCCTCAACAGACTCCGGTCCCAAGTGGGTAGATGCAAAGACCACCATGTTCAGGTGGGGATTCTCCGATGGAACCGATCTGTCCTGAGTCTGCGGGTTCACTCCACAGGACATGTCCTTACTCTTGTCTCGTTCTGCATGCCCTGATTCCTGCTGTCCAGAAGACCTTATGTGTGCAAACGACAAGGCAATCCGCGTCGCCAATTACTGGGCACAACAAATTTAAGTCGCTTTGCCATCGACACGATAAGAAGAAGGATGCATTCTGCATACGTGGCCGGCCCACTCCCACTTCAACCTGGCAGTATTTTCACCCACATCGACTATCCTTGTTTTTGAGCGGATGGTGGTGTCTCTCACTCTGTCAATTCTTTTAGGCATAATACTAACTACGCTTCATTGCTCTTTAGCATAGTGGTGGCAGCGCTTTGGTAGTGATACTAAAGTTAAGCAACACACGGCGCGGTCGTGATTGGACGATTGACCATTCCGACCATTTAAATGACGTCCATGACAAGCATCTCCGTGCTTCGGAAGGCACGTTAAGCAGTTGGTCCCGGCTAATATCTGTTAAGCCTAGTCAGAGGCCCTAGGGCGGTTTGGTAACATTGACAGTAAGGTTTGTCCCTTGCCTTATAGACACCCCTCCCACCAATCCGCACTGAGCCCGCGTAGTGAAGTATGGCTCGTACCTCCTCATAGTTGAGGTGAGGCTTTTTCCCAGCAGTGGGAATATATATAGGCTGATTTTTATACATTAAGCTTGGACTTTAGACGTTCGGTCAGTGACCAAGTTCGGTCAGTCAGTGACTTAGTTCGGTCAAGACCACACATTAAAATTATAATTTATATTAATGTGGACATCATACTCTTTATTTTACACGTTTTACTTTGACCTTTTTACCGCCTGGATTTAAACTTTGAGCAATCTCAGTTCTGTGTGAATTTTTGCTATAAAAATTTTTACTTCGACATTCCTAGATATTTGTTATTAAATTATTTTTACTTTTATTTTTGTTTGTTTTTTTTAAATTCTATTATAATTTATTTTAGCTCAATTCACGCACATTGGAATGTAAAAAAAAATCCCTAGGATTATGTCAAATAAGATAATAATTTATGCTTTGATAAATTGCACAGGGATATGGAGGTAAAGCAATACAAAATATGGCGCTAATTACAGTTTGTAATTCGTATTAATTAGAGAAAACTACACATAAAAGATTAAAATTCCACCAAATCACGTCTTTGTTAGATTTATAAATGTCCCGTGGCTTGGGTGTAAGTTTCATCCTATATTTATATACAGAAGTGGTATTCTAAGAATGTATGTAATGCATGCAATTTTTCTACGAACGATGCTAATTGATGACGCTCGTTTTCGTGTTTTTTGACGTATCGTCTTTTAACGATTCGTTTCTTTTTTTGACGGCGGTAATGCTTTTTAAATGCCCGTCATGTTCACTCACATCACGAATTATTAAAAATTATGGATACATTTTGAAACACGTACTATCGTCTTTCAAAAATCACGGTCGTCAAAAAAACGTCACTATCTTGAAATTTTGGTGACGGATCCGCCGCTTTTCGTGGAAATTCTAAATTGGATGAACTTAGAACACGATGCGACGTGTGGACTCTGAATCACGACACGAATTTGAGCATCAATTCAGGCATGAAAAATCACGATTGATCGTGTGCAATTTGAACGTCTTATCGTCATGATACCGTGTTTTTTGACAAATCTTTTGTTAATGTGCCCTTCTAAAAAATACTGTTATGGTTTTGTAATAAATAAAATATTGCAATCAAACTGAAGTTTGAGAAAGCTCATGAACAAGCTCATGATATTTAAATTTAAAGCAAAAAGTATCTTTTTGTTAAAAACTTGGATATATAATGTTTTTTTAAATTATAATATTAAATTATATAATTAATTATATTTCAAATTATTTACATTTTAAGCTTGTAGGTATTTTATTTATTAGTATAAACCGAATCCAATTTTCGTCCATAAATTATTGTATTAATGAAATGTTTCAAAATTGAATTTAAATGAGATGAAAATGATATTTTTAGTATAAGATAATGGTAATATTACTAGCACATCTAAGACGCGCGTATAAAGAAAGCTTTTGCACGTAGAGTGGTATATACACTTGAAGTTTTCTTGGCGTGACTGTTATTTTTATGGGTAACTCTGCATACAGGGTGTCTATCCAGTAAATGGAGAAAAATTTTTGGTGCTGTTAAGTAAATAAAGGAAAATCCTTTGCCCACACATTTTAGTTCGACAAGTTCAGGCGCAATCCTTTGCGGTTGCTAGACGTGCAGGGAGCGAGCAAGGCAGATGTCAGCGGGGTGACGGTGACAGGTGACGTTGTGGGGAAAGGAATTTTGGTTTTGATCGTAAATAACAATCTCCTAAACAGCACCTTTATTTTAAAATATGTAAAAGAATAAGTTGATTTCTTTGACAAAATGTCTTGAAGTAAACATGGAGGCATTCAGTGCCAAAGTATTATGACGGAATTTTTTCGAAACATAATTAATAAGATCTCTATAGGCACCTATAGGTCTTTAAACTACAGGTTGCAATTCATAATTACAGTCACGCCATTAATGGACATTGGTAATGCACAAGTGTCCTTAATTTTGACGAGTAATAAACAATTTGTTAGTGGAATAAGTAAATTATTTATTATATTACATACAAAATATTCTATAGATATAAATATGCAATTATTCTCATGGACAAAAAGCTATGGCTGCTTTTGCATGCTAAAACCCATTTAGAACCATACACTAAAGTCGACTAGAAAATTAATTGTAGGATTTTCTTGTGTGTTTCGAGTCTGGATTTTCGTACAGGCGGGCTTAACGCCATTAAGCACTCTCGGCCGACCATTAACACACTAGGATTAGTAGCTTCGGCTTCTTAGCAAAATGTGTTCTATATTATAGAATTTAGTATTAAATAACTTGGTTCCATTCACGTAGTGCTACAAATCCATAATTAATCCTCTAACTAAACCTAAGTATATGGATATGCTTTTTAATTTCGTGTATAAATAAAAGTAATGAAATACATGAATTAACACTATCGATCATTCAATAGTACTAGAACAAAATCAATACTATTGATAGTATCGATACTATTGAACCAAACTACCTACTTACAAAACTATCGATAGTAAGTATGAAATAATAAATAGAAGTGTCGATATTATCGATAGTGTTGTGGTTCAATAGTGTCAATATTATCAAGCAATATCGATAACAGAATTGAGGTTCGAAGAGTATTTGAGGGCTATCGATAGTTTTTGTTGAATACTATTTTAACATAGTAGAACAAGAATTCCCGCCTATTTGGAATAGAGGCACCTTAGCTTAGTTTTACTAGAAATGGTTTTACATAGACTAGTATGGTATTAGAGGCTGTGAGCAAAAAATTCCAACCAAAATGATATATTTTGTTTGAATATAAATAGTTGACTAGAATTTTTAACATTTTATTCTTGTAAGTGCATGGAAGTATTGGCTCTACCCACATTGTATTACAAGTGTGTCTTTTTCTTGGCTACACACCAAATTACTGTAATTTTTAAAGACCATGCCAAAAATCCTTATTTCTTAAGAATGTATCGAATATTTTTGTTATTGTTGAAACCCTATACTTAAATTACTATGTTGAGTTACCAGAAAATAAATGCAGTGGTAAATTCAAGTAAGTTTTTCATTCAGGACTAGCCTTTACGCAATGATAGTGTATTTAAAAATTGGTAGATGTGTCATAAGCGTGCGGAAATTGCTTGCCTCAAATTGAGCATTTGCTCAATTTTGCATTCACGTACCTACACATATGACATTTGACACGGAAACAAATGTGTGCTCGGCGCATCAATATCGTTCGAATCGCCGCGCAGTAGAAGATGGCATGTCTACCTTTTTTTTGCACTTTCATTGCCTTAACGTTAAAAATAAATTAAACACGTCTAATTTTAGAAACCCCACCATTACTCCATTTGTGGAAAATCACATTGAATGGCATTTTAAAATGAACGGCCAATTTTTACTGCGAGATAAAAAATTCCTGGCCCTAGGTAACCATTTTAGAATATGTACCTAAATGGGTCAGGATTTTTTTTATCTAGCAATAAAAATTGGCTGTTGATTTAGTAAATGAACAACAAGCTATGAATTGCAATTAATAAACCATCTTATGTAATCTACCAGCTACTAGTAAATCTCTTAATTCACTCTTGCCTACTTGTAGGAGTATGAATGGATCGGCGAAACAATAACATTGTTAACTTAATAGCAGAGTACTGATTACAAAAAACACTAATTATTTTGAACATAATTCCACGTTTTTAGCGAGCTGGTAAGACACCTGAATTCAGTATTACGGTCAAGGTTTCTTTAATGAGTTTACTTACGATATTAGCAAAACGACGTCTGTAAATGCACAGAACGTTTTTTCAGTTTTGTAAGTAATAAATAAATAATAAACAAATTGTTTCAACAAACACACCAATTACCTAGCCCCAAACTAAGCGTGAGCTTGTGCTATGGTGACTAGGATAACGGATAGAAATACTTAAATACATATAAACATCCATGACTTAGGTACAAATGCTCGTGCTCATCACACAAACATTTGCCCCTTGCGGGATTCGAACCCGCAACCGCCTGGTTTAGTAGTCCGGTGCGCGAACGACTACACCAAGACGGTCGGTCGTCTTTATTAAGTAAAGGCGGATTCACATCTGGGCCCTTAGATAAGATGCAATCTTTCTAAGAGTATAGCGAACTTTGCTATCGCCAACAAAATGTATGCAAAAGTCACGTGATATTTCAATGGCTTATGTCAGTTTTATACATTTTGTTAGCGATAGCGAACTTCGCTTTAGAATAGATTTCATCTTGTCTACGGGCCTGAGCGGTATGCCGGTAGAGGTATTCTATTTTAATGGGCATGTAAATAACGCGTTATTTTACCATAGCGGTTGTAGCGACCGCAGCAGGTAGAGGTCTTCCGACGATGTTCGAGCTGTAGTGTCGTCGTTGCCGCCTTGTTACCCGACTGCGGAATATGTTTTCCGAGAGTATGTACATTGTACGTACGACCTACAGCCCAAACGGCTGGACAGTTTTTGACATATGAGGTGTTGTTGAATTTGTCAAGATAGTGTTAGCAATTTTTCTATTGTGGTGATGGTGACATAGGCTATATTATACAGGGTGTCTCAAAACTCAGCGTTAAGCGGAAGTGACGCGATTCTATTGCTCAAACACAACAACTTTTTGTATGGGACCAACATCGAAATCTCAAAAAAATTTTGGCTTCCCCATACAAAAGTGCCGATCAGCTGAGGGCAGTTTGTACGAAGAAGTCAAAAAAAAATTGAGATTTCGATGTTGGTCCCATACAAAAAGTTGTTGTGTTTGAGCAATAGAATCGCGTCACTTCCGCTTAACGCTGAGTTTTGGGACACCCTGTATAGGTACATTTAAAAAATGGCGCCCGCAAATAGAAATAAAGGGGGGAGGGGGATTGGTTTTTTTGTACCATAGCAAATGAAAGTACAAATACCATTTAAAAAAAATAATAATTTTGCAGTCGGGTGTTTTTTTTTTCAAGAATTATGTTTTTTGATGTAGTACCACATAATAAATAGTAGTAGGTACACGTACAGGACAACTCCGGGAAGTTATTCAATAGCGACTCTTGCTACGTACGATACAATAATGTGCAAATTGAGATCGCGGCACTCAGATACCGCTATAAGCAACTAGATATTTGCCTCTTTTTACCCGACTGCGGAAGGAGGGTTATGTTTTTGGAGAGTATGTATGTATGTATAATTGTTTGGCACGCCCTACAGCCCAAACGGCTGGACAGTTTTTGACATATGAGGTGTCGTTGAATTTGACAAAATTGTAAGAGTGACATAGGCTATTTACATTTAAAAAATGGCGCCCGCAAATGGAAATAAGGGGGGGAGAGGCGTTGATTTAATTCCTTACCATAGCAATATGGGTCTCAAATAAAAGCCAGTCAAAAGACCATTTTAAAAATATAATATTTTTTGCAGTCGGGTGTTTATTTTATTCAATAATTATGTTTGCTTTTTCTCGCGCGTCCAATTCATCTTACCTCACTGACAGCGTAGGGTCAACCGACGCGCCGCCAAACGCGCGCGTGAGTCGTAGATCTTACATGCGATGCGGCCGGCTTGTGACATCCATTACGACCAAACGCCGACCGGTCGATCTGCGCATGGACTTGTATATAAGTTGAGTGAACCAGCCTTACGTGGATTTTCAGTGTACAGTAAATTTCAGTTACCTACGTCGGGGCGGTAGCGGATACCGCTTAGGTCTGAATAGGTTTGAAAGCGGGTTGCTTCTCATGCGGAAGGGACAGTTCGATCCCACGGGCCGCCATGTACCAATGACTTTTTCTGAGTTATGTACATTAGTTGTTTCACTAACCAATGCTCTTAGGGTGAGGGAAAACATTGTTAGGAAACCTAAACATTCAGGCGATTGAATGTGTAACCGTGATCCAAACTGGTCGGGTGCCCCTGTTAACAGGGTCACGGAGGTCAGATAGTACGCTCCACTGTACCTGATATGCCATATCCGCCATAAGTGTTTTAGCTTAAAAGATTCTCAATGTAATTGTCAAATAACTTTTGAAATCAATAAAGTAGTTAGTAGTAGTAGTTTTTAAATTTTGAATCCTGGACCATGGTCAGCGGACCCTGGCTGGGTAACGATGGGCGATTATTACTAAATTAATCGAATTATTCGAATGATCTCTGTAATCGAATGTATTCCTTCGATTATGCGGCGAGAAATACCGGAGCGCGCGGTGCGCAGGCCGTACTACTAACACTTACGAATGAATCGCCAATCGTCGCGTCGATTAATCATTCATTAATTCGAAGGGCCGAGTATCTATAGATTATCATTCGCTTGACGATTTTTTTTTTTTGATTTACTAAATCGACATTCGATAGTCCGAATTGTCGATTGCAGATTCATTCGATATTTTTTTTTAGAACAATCGCCCATCTGGGCCCTCGCGTGCGAGTGCACAACCGGGATAACGCTAGGAGGATGATGATGACTCGTTCGTGAAATCACGTTTTTGCGTTATAAGATACCTTCTTTATTTAATTTTTATTACTTATTTCCTAATTAAGTATTCGCGATGCGAAGGAACACGATTTTAATAAAATAGGTCGTAGTGTATAAATTAAAATTCTTGAGCAACCAAAATAAACTGGTCATTTGAAACTGGTTTGCAAACTTTAAGAATATAGAATTATAGATACCTATGTACTACGTATAATTTTCTTGAGTTTCCTAGTATTTTTACTTATCCAAAGTCAACTGTTTGAATAGAGCAAATATTTACGAGCATTGATACAAGGACGTTTCATAATAACAAAGTATAATTAACTGATGTGTCTTCTATGACACGATAAGAATTGATATTATAGTCCGACCGCCTAACTGAGTCCTCGTATGCGAGGTAAGGGGTTGCGGGGGTAGATGAGGAGATTCTTTCTAATTCGTGGCAAAACCATCCAAGCGTTCACTGTTCCCGTTCTTGTCTCGCGAGAACTAAGCAATCGGACTAAGTATAGACACAGAATAAGTACTAGTACTCCGTACGTACTATAGACAACATTGCTCTGTACCATTACCATGAGTTTACGGCGGTTTAACTCGCTAGCGACGACGGAAAAAAAGGGTATTGAAAATTGCCCAGCGCCTCTAGCGGTTACTTGGGGAACTAAAATTTTCCATACACTTTTTTTACGTCGTCGCTAGCGAGTAAAACCACCGTAAACTCATGGTAACGGTACTGATCCCAAAGTAAGATTAGAAGCAATGGCAGTACCACAACACCCAGACCCGCGACAATATTTCTAGAAAAGTACCACAACATCTAAACACGTGCTAGACAATACAGAAAATATGGATTCCTACATTAACCCGACCGGAGATCGAACCGGGAACTTCACAGATGGCGACACCTTGAAAACCGGTGTGTGAGCCACTCGACTACAGAGGTCGTCAACCCTGCTTTAAAGATGGGGTTTTGCCGTCGAGATATTACAATTTGGAAAAAGGATTGATAGTTGCGTAGACGACGTCATGGAAAAAATAAGTCGAACTTAGGATACTCGTTTTTATTCTGTGACTTAGGTATATCAGTTAGTACAGATTAAACAATAGTCGTTAAAGTAAAGCTAACGGTTTCTGAGACTTCACCTAATTTAATTTCCCCTACAAATTTCCGCACCGCTTTTCACTCCCTTCAGGGGAAAGACCAGGCGCCATTTCTCCATACAAACGAAGTCCCCTGTTTTCTCCCTGGATAATGGCTCAAGGCTTTTTTCTTATATTCGAATAAACAAAGGAAATATGAGCCTTCAAAAACTAAGGAAATTGCCTAATTTCAACCTCAACTTTCAGACGCTCGCCAATAAAATCTACGCAAATAAACACTTAAACTAAAACATCGGAGCATAGTCCCACCTTTTGAGAAACTTTTAGAAGAAAATATTATCATTTGTCAAATTTTGGACGAGGAAATAGGGGACTTCAAAATGCTGTTTAGGAAGGATTTATCGGTCTGAGCTCATTTGTCCCTTTCTTGCTTGGGCGGCTACCAGAGATCGCATCGAGACAGCAACAATACCTATACTTCAAATACCACGTGACCGCGTTTCCTCTTAAAGTATACTTTTGGATTGAAAACTATCCTATGTCCTTTCCCGGGCTCTAATACCTACCGGATTTAATCTTTATCGGTTCAGCGGTTTATGCGTGGAGAAGTTACAGACAGCGACACAATTCGTATTTATATTTAACTAGAAGTTCCACGCGACTTCGCCCGCGCTAAAAGTTGGATATTCCATACAAACTTTCATTCCTAATTTCACCCCCCTGATGGTTTTTTATCGCGACAAAAAGTAGCCTATATTATGTCCTTCAAACTATCTCTGGGTTTCAAACTATCTCTGTACCAAGTTTCATTTGAATCGGTCCAGTAGTTTCAGAGCCTATTCAATAAAAAACAAACAATCAAATCTTTCCTGTATATAATATTAGTGTACCTAGATCAGTACGGATGGTGCAACCTTACCTTAAAGGAAAAAAAAATTTTGAACCTGGCTAATTAGAGTCATTACTTTTACCGAAAGATTTACCTTTCCCAATCTACCGTTACCATGAGTTTACGGTGGTTTTACTCGCTAGCGTCGACGTAAAAAAAGTGTATGGAAAATTTTAGTTCTCCAAGTAACCGCTAGAGGCGCTGTGCAGTTTTCCATAGACTTTTTTTACGTCGTCAAATTCATGGTAACGGTACAGAGTTAACTATAGGCAAACTCTTCTTTGCCACAATGCTTAGATGTAGGTACTTATGAGATGGTGTCGATAACATTTTCTTATCACTGTTTCCACGTGCTCCCTTGTATACGAGTAAACTATTGTTTTATATAAATAAAGCATTAGTAAGGTGCCAAGCACGTTTGAATGATGTTACCTTTATTAAATAATGTCAAGGTGTTTTATCATTTACTAAAAGAAATAAAATAGGTAGGTCGTCGTGTAACATAATAATTGGAAGAAAGAAAATACGTACGTCAAAAAACCTATTTCAAACTTTTTATAAGGCGGTTGTGTTGTTTTGGTATAGTATTTTGGCATTTTTAGTGATAGTAGGTCCTAATTGTCCGTAATAACACAATAGGTACCGTGATCGCACTTCGCGAACTCCCATTTAATGAGGAATTGCATACACTTCCATCAGCTCATCTCCATAAATTATGACCCCCAGATGTAGGTAAACGTAAGCGTTTACCTACATCCGGGGGTCATAATTCGGCATTTTTAGGTAGATAGTAAGCTATCTACCTAAAGATGCTGTAGCAAAAACAGCATACTTACAGGCTTATAAAACCTTGAGTTACCTTGATTTCTCCAGGATACCGCAGTTCGGGTTGTGAACACTATTAAGAACTTATTTGGGTCACTTCATCACGGAATATCTGAAGGACGAACTACTTAGATATTGAACGGGTAAGAAGGACACTAAGGCAAAATACTGGCTTCCAAGCTTTTTTTCTTATTTCGATATCATTATCACCATCCTAGTGTAAATCCTAGGGCCCAGGGTCCGCTGACCATGATCCAGGATGTGGCAGATCAAATAATTACAGTGGAGCGACTGCCATCTGACCTCCGTGACCCTGTTAACAGGCGAACCTGACCAGTTTTGCATCATGCTTACACAGTCAGTCGCCTGAATCTCCTCACTGTAATAGCATCAGTTAGTGGGATCGAACCCGGCTCCTCCCGCATGAGAGGCAACTTGCTAGCCAATGCGGCACCGACGCTCGACTTATTTCGATATGACCATAGTAATAAAACTGATAAGATGCACTTGAAACTACTGGTAATTTTTCAATAAGTTTGACAGACAGAATGAGAGTTGCTGAATTGGAATGTTTCTTCTAAGTACTTTTTTTATACCTTTACCCGGCCCGGCGAACCTTGATCCCTATGACAGTTCATGTTAGTGATGGGTCGTGTCGATGTAACTTAATGAGATTTGGCAACCGCCCTACCACTGCCAATATAATGCTTTAAAACTTTGTTTTGATGATTGGAATCGAGACGTGCGATACGACAGCATTGTAGATGAGCCGTTTTTGATAAACGTAGGCGACAGCAGCTGCAGTTCAGATTCCGAGTTCGTGACACAAACCCTAATGTCATAATCAGATTCAGATTAAAATATATAAATAAATGATCGGTGAACAGCTTTTGTTTTATATGGTTCTATCCTACAGTTAATTTTATAATTCTCTTGGGTATACAATCGTGAGTGCATGTATGCCGCGCTCCGTTCTATTCAATAGAGAATGTACTAATACTTAAGTATGAAAAAGTAATGACACTCATAATTTATCACTTAATTATGCCACACATGAAAACTGATACTAATAAAATCTAATCTTAAATAAAACAAAACCTGGTGTCCCCAGAAATATTTTATAAATTTGAGTGAAATATATAATACTCGGGCACTGGGTCACCGAAGACTTGAAAGACGATGTCGACATCGAACGGGAGCGCAGAGCGCTGTCGATAAGAGCGAATATGCTCGAAGATTTGCTAAGAGTACGAATGAAGTCAAAATAACGCTTTTTAAAGCATACTGCACTTCACTGTACACTGGCAGTCTTTGGGTCAGATATACTCAAAGATCGTACAGCGCTCTGCGAGTCCAATTTAACAATGCTTTCAGGATATTGCTGGGGCTGCCTCGTTTTTGTAGTGCGTCCGCCATATTCGCAGAGACGCATACAGATAGATTCGCGGCCATCATTAGAAAAAAACAAGCATCCCTGTTATTCAGGGTGCGTGACAGCTCCAACGGTATTCTGAAAGTAATTGCTGGGCGACAGCATGTTTGTCCCTTAATGTGGCACCTGAGCCAAAGTACTTGCACCAAATTAGTTATTAGGTACTAACATATTATGTAAGATGCATTGTTTACTAATCCTATTGGGATCTATTGTTGTCCTTTTCAATAAATAAATAAAAAACATTCAACATTCACACGCAACAACAACATTCAAATAAATAATTAAAATATATTGTTCCAACAAACACACCAATTACCTAGCCTCATACTAAGCGTGAGCTTGTGCTATGGTGACTAGGATAACGGATAGACATGCTTAAATACTTTTATAAAAATCCATGACTTAGGTACAAATGCTCGTGCTCATCACACAAACATTTGCCCCTTGCGGGATTCAAACCCGCAACCGCCTGGTTTAGAAGTCCGTGGCGCGAACCACTACACCAAGACGGTCTTGGTACTTTGTTTAACACAAACTTCTGTTTATTTTAATGTGTTACTAACGGATCTTAGCTTAGCGCCACTTCATGATTGGTAATAGACTGGGAATGTTTATTAATATTGAGTCGTATTACTAAAGATTGAATTGATGACATTTTAATGGGCAAAATATATTAGAGGCGGGTTTTAAAGTCACTCCTTCCAATTATTAGTATAATCAATTGCTGATCTGATGAACTATGCTTGCACTGGATAAACCTACATACTAATATAGTGTATTATAATATTTGTGCTATTACCGTCCCTCTGAAGGTATCTCTCAGTTCTCACCAACAAAGAATTTTAAACCATGTTGCATTGTTATAAAATACCAATGAAGTTGTGCATTGGTGAGAATTTTTAAACAGACCGACACTTGAAATTGATTGTCAGTAATTATTGAATCATTCCTATTATAAGTAAAACCAACTGTTTTTGACGATTTTAGTACCGTTCACTATCCGGGCGAATGCTATTACCAACTGAGCTACGGAGGACGTTAGGCAGTCGACGAATTTGTAAGTGCTTGCTACGCCAGTGAATCGGCGTTTTGTTAGAGCATTCGCCCGGATAGCGAAGAATAGTGGGTTCGAGTCCCCCCGGATGACACATTCGATCCATTTTTTAAAGCAAAATTTAATTTAATTTTGTAAAAACTTGCAAAAAAAAATTGCTTAAGTTATAAAAATAAAAATAATTATTATCTTTTGGTTTTAGTCGTATAAATATTAAAATGAAAACTGACTTAATGATTGATTGACTGACATATCAACGCACAGCCCAAACTACTGGGATAGAAGTTTCAAATGTTTTGCCATGCTTCCTTTCGAATTTCAATAGAAAATTGAATCTCTAGGGGGGTGAAAAGGGGGTTAAAGTTTGCACCACAAGGCATCCGCTGAAAATCAGTTTTTGTGGCATGGTTGCCTGCCACGAATAATGCTGAGCGGATGCCTTTTTGGCACTCAACATTTTAGTTGTAAAGTCAGCCCATATACAACTGCAGGCAAAAAGACCACACCACAACTATGAGGAGGTATGAGTCATACTCCACCACGCGGGCTTAGTGCGGATTGGTGGAGGGGTGACGTAAGGCAAGTGACGAACCTTACTGTCAGATGTTATCAAGCCGCCCTGGGGCCTCTGACTAGGCTTAACGACTAATACCAACAGATATTAGCCGGGACCAACTGCTTAACGTGCCTTCCGAAGCACGGAATGCTTGTCATGGACGTCACTTAAATGGTCGGAATGGTCACCCATCCAATCACGACCGCGCCGTGGGTTGCTTAACTATTGGTATCACTACCAAAGCGCTGCCGCCACTGCGCTACAAGCACCTCATATAAACACAACATTTTAGTTATAGTTGTGTAACTCCTGTCTTTGTAAACCTCGTGTGTGTGTGTGTGAATATCGAATAAATGTATTTTCTTTTTTTCTGTATGGGAAATTCGACATTTGCACGGACGCAGTCGCGGGAAACTACTAGTACTAAATAAGCAGCGGTTTTCTCTGTTAGTATGGGCATCAAATGTCATTAATGGATTAATGTTAATTGCCATAGGCTTCTTTGACGGCAGAACCGGGCTAACCAAGTCACCTTCACCTCACACCAACACAGGAATCGAACCAGCTATAGGTATAATAGGCATTTTGGCAGTTTGGTTATCGAATGTTTAATCCTATCGTATCTAAAGCACTTCTTATACCATCTGATTTGTAGCATCCCAACTAGGATTCTGCTTTTAGGATCCTAATTAGGAACCTTACGAGGAACCAATCGGATCCTACTGCAGACTAGGATCCGACTTGGGATCCAGACTAGAAGCCTACTTAGGATACAGACTAGGAACCTACTTAGAATCCAGACTAGGAGCCTACTTAGGATCCAGACTAGGAGCCTACTTAGGATCCAGACTAGGAGCCTACTTAGAATCCAGACTAGGAGCCTTCTTAGGATTCAGACTAGGAGCCTACTTAGGATCCAGACTAGGAGCCTACTTAGGATCCAGACTAGGAGCCAACTTAGGATCCAGACTAGGAGCCTACTTAGGATCCAGACTAGGAGCCTACTTAGGATCCTTAGGAAGGTAGGAACCTAAGTAGTAAACTCGAAAATGAATTCCATCTTCCTATTTCCTAAGAAGGAGGATCCTGGTTAGGATGCAACAAATAGGATAGTGTATTAAAGGCTTATTTAACCGAATGAGATAGGTAACAAAGAATATGTTCTTTATTGCACATTTTGAAATGAACAGACTATAGGAATTAATTGTGCCGAGTTGTATTGACTTAGGTGGCAATAGTCTATGTATCGATCTTAGTCTATCTAAATAGGCTCTGTTGTACAGTGAGCCACATCAACTTACCCGAATCTGTCAAAATATCTCAAATGATATGGAACTCTATGTAGTCAACATAAGGTTGAATTAAAAGTCAACACAAGGTTGCGGAAATTTGACAGATCAGGGGAGGTTGATGTGTGGCACACTGTACAGTCAGCAGCACTTCAATTTACCTATGTGAATGATTAAAACAGCTTTTATTACGAAGGAAATAGAGGCGGACTCAAGTCAAAGTGGGGTAGTCTAACGTGCGACCCAGTGTACTAACTAACATTAATTAAATTAAAACAAATCATAAGTATCTTTGGTGTAATTCACTTAATATGGAGGTATCATGTCAAACATAATTTATTACTTACGGTATATTTCTTCTGTTGCTTTCGATACACAATAAACACAACACTGGTATCTAAGTAACGGAATATTATTAGTTGGAAATATACGAAAGTCACACAAATTGATAACAATAATTTTTAGTTTATTTTAGGTAATGTGTGAAAAAAGCTACTATTGGCTAGCCAACTAGGCACTCAAAACTAAATCACTGTACACAAAAGAAGTCACTTTGAATTTCGAATATCCGTTTCACTCCAATTTTAAAAAAAAAACGAATATTGTTTTATGGCCAAAGAATAAAAACTACACATCCACAGTTACTTTTTTACAGCCAAGTTTAAAAGCACGCAAGAAAAAAAAAGAAAAATCGTCTATGGATGCGTATAAATTCGCGCGCGTGCTATCTGCGCAGCCGCCGCAGTACAATGCCCGAGATGTGAGCCGCGAGCCTAAGTTAAAAGAGGTTGTAAATCAATGGTATTGTATGTGTTTGCCAAATATAATCCTTACTTAGTGCAAGACAGGAGAAAGAACAAGCTATCACATTTTGACAGAAAAGCGGTGGGTTCTAAAGTTGTGGAACCTAGTCCAAAATAATTGAGAGCTCATTGTCTCCGAGTCAGACGAAAAAATCGACACATGTTGGATCCTACACTGCCCTCAGGCTTAGGTATTTATTCTTACTATTCTGTAAATTGCCTTCATAAGTATCTGAAAGTAAAGGAACAGAGAATGCATCTCTGTGTTGGGCACAAATACCATGTGATAATCTTGGTCGTAATTCTGTAAAATAGTACCTATAAGGTATTTATTCTTTTAATAAATATTAAAAAGAAAAGTGACGAAGTAGACTGACTGACAATATTAACGCACAGTCCAAACTAAGTACTGGAATTAAAAACTTTAAATTTGGCACGATGCGTCCTCTTATTGTGACGGGGAGCACTAAACTAAGAAATGATTTTTGGAAATTCACCCCTAAAAAAGGGTAATGTTTGATGAAACTTAGTGTTTACGATTAATCGATGAAATTGGTATTAAGCTATTTGGTTAGAAATTGAACCATGGCCGCCTTGAAGGGTGAAGGTTTGCATGGGAAATTCGACACTTGCGCGGTCGAAGTTGCGGGCAATCCCTATTTAAATATTAAGTCATCATCCCCCTAGCGTTATCCCAGTTGTGCACTCGCACACGAGGGCCCAGGGTCCGCTGACCATGATCCAGGACGTGGCAGAGTAGGTAATTACAGTGGAGCGACTGCCATCTGACCTCCGCGACCGTTAACAGGGGAACCTGACCAGTTTTGGATCATGGTTACACATGCAGTCGCTTAATGTGCAGGTTTCCTCACGATGTTTTCCCTCACCGTAAGACCGCTAAGTATTAAAATAAATTCCGCTTACTGTCTAAGCTTCAGTCTATAAATTGAACTCTCCGCCTAGTTCCGTTACATAAAGTAAAGTAAGCAAAATGTGGGTGACTTGTGTCTCTTACTAAACCAGTCTTTCATTCATAAAACATCAGTCGGTGTACCACTAGGCTAGGCTGGCTTTGCTTAGACATGGATTACAGGACAAGTATTATACTTGTTATTGATTCAAAAGGTTTCGGTCGCTTGGTCAATACAATACTTACTTAGATTAGAATATTGGTAACTAATCCGGACTTGCGCAATAAGGTTTCAACTCAGATCATAGGCCTTGCGCTAGTCCAGATTAGACAATCCGGACTGGCGCAAATGGAACTTCCGGATCAGCTAATCTAGACTTGCGCAAGTGGGCTTTCAACTCAGATAATAGGCCTTGAACAAGTCCGAATTAGCTTATCTGGACTTGCGCAAGTGGGCCTTAACAAATTAGATACACTATCACTCTAGGTATGCTTCTGACCATCAACAGTTATCATGGTAGAAAACCTTCTAATAATATTCCAGTAAGTTGACTGGCCTAGAAAATATCCGACTGATTTACTCTGAATTGAACGAAAAACTGAATCTTTCTTTATCTAAGTGCCCGGAAGCATTTTCTAATTTAGGTACTTACTTGCCCTGTTATCGATTACATTTGGGGTCGGAGCAGTAGGATTTTCTCTTCAATACGATCCTGCCACTTGTCATTGATTCAGCCACTCCTTTTAATTTGTTCTTTATTTTATTTGAAATGGGTTTGCTCTTGACACTAGATTAAGCCAGACGTGGCGTAGACACGGTAGTCGACGGTGGAGCGAGCTGACCCAGAAGATATAGTTCATCCATCTCTTACGCGGTCGACCTCTTCTCTTCCATCAACAAACATTCATATTCATTTGTTTTTTTTATGTTGCTCCTCTCTCTTCATCACATCCGAAACAAGATAAACGGTTTCAATTTCCCCTGTAGTAAATATTTTATAATCTCTGCCTCATTTCTTAACCTTGCCTTTCTTGTCACTCAATATTCTCATTTTCACTGCATTTCAAGTTTGAAAGCGCAGTTTGAAAATCTATGTATATCTAATTGGCAAACAAAAGCTAAGTAACTAAGGTACGTAATACCACAGAATAAAATAATACAAGTAATACGTTACAAACAGAAAGAAAACTAATATAATTATTATAATTTAAACATTTTAGACAAAGCTTTAAACGACTTATTTGACCGTTTTAAATATTACCTACTTAGGTATTTATGTAGATTTTTTAAATAATGAGGTGAGCGTATCATAATATATTTTTGTAGGACTGAACAAAGTCACTGTCAGGTCAGGGACCTAACCAGTTCTGTCTGGCTCTTTTCAAACTGCCTAGTCTTGGATCTTTGTGTTAGCTACGACTCAAATACTCAAACTATTTACTAAAGTATAGACTGGCTAAGTCTAGTTATCCTAGCTGCTTACCTAATAATACCTATTACTGAATTTATTTATTTATAAAGGTACACCAACAGCAAATCACACTATATACACTACAACATCATGACAAAAAAAAGACAAATGTGATTGCCTATCACAGGTATATAAAACATTTACTATAGTGTTATAGCTATTTTAAAGATGGTTTGTCTAAATTGTAATTGAATCAAGTTTATAAGAAAGTTATTTGCCTTCAATAACCTAGTCTATTATTTAGTTTTTTTTTTAATATTGGGACAGACACGATGTAACGTAGGTATTTTCGGTTCCTGCAACGGCTAGAATAGAGTTACCTTTAACATTTTTTTAATAATAAATAAATAAGAATATTGGACAACATCACATACATTAGTGTTATAGAAAACTGAAACGACTGTGGTACCACAACAACACCCAGACCCAAACAAATAGAAAATATAAAATTGAATCTACCGGGGATCGAACTAGCGATACTCTCGACAAACTCGGAAAGCACGTTAACCCGTTGATTCTGCGCCTGATCTCTCTACGGTCATGTCGGACTGCCGTCTCACCGAATTATGAGAGTGAAGGAACAGAGAGTGTTAAGTTAGGTTAGGTTTGGCATAGCAGTGCGATCGAACGTAATAGTAATAGTTAGGTCCGAAAAGAGTAAGCGTCAGGATGGCGGGTGTATGTCACTGATTTCAAAGTTGTTTTGGGGGACTTGGGGGACTTTTCATGTACCTTTGTGTACCTTTGATATTTTTCGTGTACCTACCCCAGAGTAAAGATATGCTGTAAATAATGTACACCCGCCATCCTGACGCTCACCCGAAAATACTTACCTAAGAACAACGAGCTCCGAAGTTACATAAAATACTCAGGATTCGAAATCCGGTTTAGTAAGAATTCAATATCGATTGCTCGCGCGACCGGTAGTAATGCCATTTGGCTTTAAGCCTCTATACCTACAAGATGAAAGAATCTTAGTAATAAGGACATGTCTGTTCATTATTGCCTCTTCCTGCTTTCCCCTGTCTTGACTGCTACCATGGACATATTATTTATCCTCTTCCTTAGACTGAATATATTTTTTGTGTTATGTAATAACGCAACTGTCCTATTGCGTCGTCGCTGCGCAGATTTTGCACATGAAGATGGGTTTTTGGCAATTTCATGAATAAAAATTTAAACAAATCAAAAATGTATTGCCATAGTTTTCGTCTTTGTGTACTGTGGAATAGATAAAAAGAGAAGGCTTCGAAGGACGAAATTCCTTGAATCGTGTTTCGAGAACAATAATTATTAACGATGTCCTGAGATTTCTGATAGTACAGGTGGTCCAAAGGTGACGTCCAAAAATGTTTTCTTCAAATTGTTTATATGCGTCCAAATATGATGAGTGATTCTCCGAGGGTCGGTTTTTGGCCTTAACACGTTCATAATTCCCAACCCATTAAATAAACCGCTTCGAAATCAACTTTAAATGATTCTCTGTTTATTCATCTACACAGACATAGTTTTAAATATAAAATAGGGCTTACGGATATTTTTTAAATAATATTTTACCGCCATAAACGGAAGCAAAACCGGTGTTCTCCGCGCGTCCCAACGACCTCGCGCTCAGTTCAACCACTAATATCTTTATTGTTTGTTGTGTCATGTACACATACTATATGTCAATTTTTTTGTAAAAAGGTCAAGATTGATCATTCAAAAAAACAGTATTGATATCGTTTAAACAGAAAGATTTAGAAAATAATTTGTCTCGGTCACACGATTGTGGTATATTCGTGAACGCGACATAAAAAGGCATATAGCTTCAAAGAGCCTCAACTTTTAGACACGCTTAATGGCCCTACGAAAACTTTGGTTTCATTACAGCATCATTGGAGAACAAATGCCTTTCTTATCGCTATGATATAGAAAATACAGGCACACAAGTTTACCAACTTTTATCTGGCAACCTTTTGAAGAAACCCTTCATGGTTGAATTTCAAAGACAATAGAATGATTAAGATTTAAGTGTTGAATATTCAGTATAAAACCCCTTTTCAATTTCGATGTCCGCTTTTTAGTTTTAATATTTGTCAAAAAACAACTTATAACATTATGAAAATGTAAAATTTTCGTAACTTTTGTGGCATGGTTTTTGTGGCCATTTGACCACGAAGGTTATCTTTTAATCTTAATTTACTTCTGTTGTTAAATAACCAAGATGTTTTTAAATAACAATGTTAACGTTTTCTCCCAAAATTGTTAACAAACGACAGTTTGAGTAGGTATAAGCATGAGTTTTTCTTGTTTTCATCTATTTTAGCCGAATATGGTTGATATGCCTAATTGATTGAACTCTGATGTTCTACGAACTAAATAAATGTTTGGCTTATCAATTTACCGATGTCATTATGGGAAGTTCTCCTAAGAATTCATATACGAATAACTTGATAAAACACTGCCCTTCATTGAATATATGCACATGGAATAAAAAGGATTTAGCATAAACAATATAACACACTCTGTTTACTAAAATATTTTGATTTGTTTGTGTACCCTATTGATACTACGCCGCGCACACTTACACGCCTACCTGCCTTATTTTTATTTGTTTAAAACGTACCGTGAGAACCCCGGAGACCGAGTCGACATCGAGACGTTACCTATGACACATGTACTAGACCGACCAGAGCGCTTTCGCCGCGTGTGTATCCTGTGAAGCTCCTTACAGACATTTCGAGTGATTGTGGCCTGTGAAGTTATACCCAAAAGCTGATGTGGCATGCTATAAGCGCCAAGACATAACAATTTTCCACATATCATTGTCGCCCTCCACGTGTAATCCACTGCCTAAACTCTCAAACATCTTGGTAGCAGAGCGTAGTTTTTTATTAGGACCCCTTATTAGTAACGCAATTTGTTTAATTGAGAGTTATTTATTTGCTACCTTCCTTTGTAATTTGAAGAAAACGTCTCGTCATATACCTAACCTATTTACAGTAAATTCCTTAATAACATTCGAGTACAACCCCTTTTACATAAGTGTCGATTAAATCGATTAGCGCGTTAATTACCTACCCTTTGAGTGCAAGTGAGGTGCGCGAGCGCTTTGTTTCCCTATTGATCACGCCATTACCGCGTGACCGCGTGCAAGTTGTTTACGAGTTACGTTTGCCATACCCGGTGCCGTCCCTTACTATTTGTTCCTTTACGCATCGTATTGAAATCTTTTGTGAGTTTAATTTACCTACCTTGTTTCTTGCGATTTAAAGTAAATAAAATGTCGGATACCGAAACCGGCAACGAGACCGTAAGGGCCGTACTTTACACGGATACAGCTGAATACCGTGAAGCTATTGGTGAACTCCGTTATATTAGTGACTGGGTTGATGATTCCCACCGAGTTCTTGAGACCTTTTCCTCCAATCGTATGCGAGCGCGTCTTTCCGACCTGCCACTTATGTGCGATAAGTTTTCTGCCGCTTGTTCCAAGCTGTTAGGTAATCTCGATCCTGCGATTTATGAACAAGAATATGGGCAAGTTAAGAACGAGATACGCGTAGTAAGGGACAAAGTAGACGACTTAAAAATTAAGTTAGACGAAATACGACCTCACCAATTTGAGACGTCCCGTACTAGCACCCCCTTCAAGGAGAATAAATCCCTGGCTATTGATAACCCGGCTAGTAAATTACCTGACCTACCTATACCTAAGTTTAATGGCCGTCCGGATAGTTGGATCAGTTTTATAGACCAGTTTGATAGCGTGGTGGACAACCAGCCTAGCCTTACCCCGACTTTGAAGCTACACTATTTAGTGGGAGCCCTATCGGATGAACCTCGTCGATTGATACAACACCTCAAGATTGAGGCGGGCAATTACACCGTGGCCCGCGACCTCCTAAAACGTAGGTACCATAACCTTCGTGTTTTAGCGGATACCCACATAGCTCAAATAATGATGCTCCCTATTATAACGCCTAAACTTTCCGGGTTACGTGTGTCGTTCCTGAACCCCCTGCTTTCGACTTATCGATGCTTAGAGAGATTGGAACTTCCTGTTAAACATTGGTCGTACCTATTAGTTCACTTATGCCTTGCTAAACTGCCTTCAGAGTTAAAATCGAGATTTGAACGTTGTTACGGCGATAATCCTAATCACCTCCCTACTTTTGATCATCTTATTACCTTTCTTGAGGATGAATGTAGGCACCACGACAATGTAGGTAGTGCTTCTGTCGTTGACACTACTACCCCCCCTACTGTGAGCTCCCCTCGTTTGCCTAAACCTAAGGCGCGTTCCCCACCTCCTGCGATAGCCTTTGTTACCTTTGCGACGACATCTAAATGTCACCTTTGTAATAGTACTTCGCGTTACTTACGCGAGTGTCCCGATTTTATTCGCCTTCCTACACGTCAACGTGTTACCTTTGTAAAAGAAGCCCGACTGTGCTATCGATGCCTGGATAAACACTCCATATCCCAATGCACGCGAGATTATCGCTGTCGCACGTGCCGTCGTTCCAGTCATCACACGTCACTGTGTTATGATGACTCCTCTCCTGTGAATTACGATCGCGAGCGCTCATACCGAGACGTCGCGGCCTTAGCTTCTAACCAACCGCGGAAATCTCCACAAAGTCACTTAACGGACCGTGTGTCACCCCCACGTACTGAATGGCACCGTGTTCACACCCCACCACCTCGTGATTCCCGTAGAGCATCACCTCCCCGTTCGGGCGGGCGATCCCCACCTGCACCTAACTGTAACCGTACTTATAATGCCCCTCTAGGTCAAAGAACCCAGGATGAACGTGCATTTCATCATAAGTACAATGAGGCCCCACAATTCTGACTAGATAGCCCCCCTTCCTTACCCGATTTTACATCTTTACCTCGCAATTCTCTCGTTCTTTTACCTACGGCCTTGATTCATGTTAAAACCTCGTCTGGATATTATGTGGAAGCGCGTGCTTTATGTGACACTGGTGCTCAGGGCTGCCTTCTTACTACTGAGCTTGTTGTTGACCACATGAACTTACCTATCATTCCTTCTCCAGTTCCTGTTCGTGGAATAGGTAATGTTCAAGCAATTAATTCCCCGGGCATTGTATCCTTTTCATTTAAGCCAGTTAATTCTGCCTTTCCAGAAATCTCCACCAGTGCAATAGTTGTTGATGTGATTGCTGGTACCCTCCCAGAGGTAGACCTACCTAAAAGTGTAATTACCTGTACTAAGCACCTCCCTCTTGCTGACCCTTTATTTTACAAACCTGGTACTATAAGTGTACTTCTTGGAGCTGACGTCATTGGTCGCCTTTTAAGGTCCGAGTTGTTTGTGTCCCCTGATGGCCTTACTGCTATCTCGACGATATTTGGTTATGTCCTGTGGGGTCCTGTTAATGGAGGATTTACTGATTTGGAACCCCCCATGACTGGAGTCTCGCTGTCCCAAATAGTTGAAAAATTCTGGAAAATCGAAGAGGCCCCCCAATCTCCAGTTGCAAACCCCTTGGATATAGAGTGTGAAACCTTTTTTAAAGCAACTACCACTCGTGAAAGCGATGGTCGATTTATGGTTAGACTCCCTTTTCTTCATGATCGTCCACCTCTCGGTGATTCTAAAACCAATGCCTCACGGCGATTCCATAATCTTGAGAAGCGTTTGCAAGCCAATCCTAATTTTCGAGAGAAATATGTTTCCTTTATGCGTGAGTACCTTGACCTAAACCATATGTCCCTTTCTTCATATGACTCGACCCGGGAACATTATTTTATCCCTCATCATGGATTTTAAGTCCGGATAGTAAAATCGTGTTGTGTTGGTTAAAAACCACTCCTCACCTCCTTCAGACTTTTGAGGCTAATCGTGTCTCCCAGATTAATAATAGTCCTTCATCTAGTGAATGGAGGCACGTCCCAGGCTATATGAACCCTAGTGACTGTGCATCGAGAGGTATGTCAGTCACCCGACTGATCGACCACTCCCTTTGGTTTTCACCTTTGTGATTGACGCAGTCTCCTGACAACTGGCCCGGTATTCGGAACCTAACCCAAGTAGTGATCTCCCTGGACTACGTTGTTTAGTAGTCTCTGCCGATGTTCCTAACCCGGATCCCTCATTCTTATTGGAGCGGTATAGTTCTTTCAACAAGCTAATAAACGTGACTTGTTACATAAGGCGGTTTTTATTTCCTAAATCTTACTCGTCCTACCTGAGCCCTGAGGAACGGAGAGATTCCCTTTTGTTTTCAGTGAAAATTGTTCAATTTACCTCCTTTTCTGATGAACTTGATCGCTTACGGCGTGGCGATCCTATCACTAACTCCCTGAGAAAGTTTAATTTATTTCTAGATGACAGAGGCCTGATTCGAGTTGGAGGTCGATTACGAAACTCCGATCTATCCTTTGATGCGCGCCATCCCCTTCTACTGCCTAAGAATGGTAATTTCGTGAACATCCTTATTTTACATTACCATCGCGAGAATGCTCATGCAGGTGTTAATGCAATTCTTGCCATGTTAAATAGAGAGTTTTGGATCTTGTCGGCACGCAGAGCTATTCAGCAAGTGATTTTTAAATGCCTTCCCTGTTATCGTCTCAAGGCGGCTGTATCTCAGCCCTTCATGGGTGACCTACCTAAATACCGCGTCACGGCTGCTAGACCGTTTGACGGTGTAGGTACCGATTTTGCAGGACCCTTTTTTTACCAAAGTCCAGGCCCATAGGAACAAAAGGCCTGCCTTTCCACTAAAGCCGTTCACCTTGAGGTTGTGTCGGACCTGACTACTGAGGCCTTTATTGCGGCCTTTTCCCGAATCATGTCGCGTCGTGGTGTGCCTCGCCTGGTCCGATCCGATTGCGGTTGAAATTACATCGGTGCCAACAATTACCTGAAAGAGTTAGAGTGTTTCCTGTCTCAAGACCGGGCGGCTATTGGTTCTGAGCTTTCAAAGCGGAACGTATCCTGGGTTTTCGATCCTCCTGTTTGCCCTCATTGGGGAGGTCTTTTTGAAGCTGCGTTAAATCGGCGAAATCGCACCTAAAACGAGTAGTGGGCGATGCCCCCCTTACGTTTGAAGAGCTGTTTTTTGCTAAAATTGAAGCAGTTTTAAATTCACGCCCATTGTGCCCACTTTCTCCGGACCCTAATGATGTCGAAGTGTTAACTCCCGGCCATTTCTTAATTGGACAACCCTTAACTGCACTTCCGGAGTACCCTTATAAAGACGTAAAATTGCATCGCCTTACACGGTTTCAGCTAATCCAACAAATTACCCAGTACTTTTGGTCTCGTTGGCATTTAGAATACTTAAATACATTACAAATTAGAAATAAATGGACCTCTCCTTGTGATCCTCCTAAAGTAGGTGAGCTAGTACTCATAAAAGATGACAACCTTCCCCCTTTGCAGTGGCGTCGTGGACGCATTATTAATTTATACCCTGACCAAGACCAAGTTGTTCGTGTGGTAGATGTTAAAACTCCTACTGGTAGCCTAAAGAGATCTTTGACGAAATTAGTTCGTCTTCCTGTCCAGTGAACTTCTTTCCCTTAGCTTTCTAATTTTCTCGTAAACACTTGACGTGTTTAGGGCGGGCGATATGTTTACTACAATATTTTGATTTGTTTGTGTACCCTATTGATACTACGCCGCGCACACTCACACGCCTACCTGCCTTATTTTTATTTGTTTAAAACGTACCGTGAGAACCCCGGAGACCGAGTCGACATCGAGACGTTACCTATGACACATGTACTAGACCGACCAGAGCGCTTTCGCCGCGTGTGTATCCTGTGAAGCTCCTTACAGACATTTCGAGTGATTGTGCCTTTGAAGTTATACCCAAAAGCTGATGTGGCAAGTACCTAGCTATAAGCGCCAAGACATAACAATTTTCCACATATCATTGTCGCCCTCCACGTGTAATCCACTGCCTAAACTCTCAAACACACACCTTTGATAATTCGCATCACACACTCAGTTGGGGCAAAGAAGCTGAAGGGTTTTAGGCACTATGCATATCTCCCAACAAATGAGTCTTAAAATTAACTTGGGCTAGACGAATCTTAGTTGAATTTCCGTGTCAAAGTGGCACCCACTCTTGTAACTATTGGAAACGGAAATTGTGATCTACAGTTTTAGACGACAGGAGTACGTTTACCTGAGGCACGTGTTTTTTTTTTTGGCAGGTTCACCTTAGCTGGATAGAGTCCAAAAAATACGCGAGGGCATCATTTTGAACCAAATACTTCAGTGCTTAAAAACGTCTACAACCAATCCAAAACATGGTCTTTTACTATGGGCGTTATAAAAAAGTTTAAGAACACACAACGAGCTAAGTTCGGTGTCTCTGCACGGGATTGATTGAATTGAAGAGATGCGTAGAAGAACATAAGTTACAGTAAGAGACATAGCTCTGTAGACCACTAAGCTCAAGTGGCAATGGGCAGGGCACAGTGCAGAAGGGTTCTTGATTGGATACCATTTGGTCAAGAGCGTAGCGTAGGGCGTCAACTAGCAAGATTGATAGACGACCCTGCAAAGGTCATATGATCGCATTGGATACAGGCCGCTTGTAACTGGTCACGTTGGAAGTCTTTGGGGTAGGCCTATGTTTATCAGTAGACGTCTGCGTCTGATTATGTTGTTGATATGCATGTGTGCATTTAGTATTAGCAGATCACAAAAATAAACCTTATTTTATTACCTTTAATTATATTTCGACGTCAAACCGGAACCTTTTACTATAAAAGACTAAGAGTTTTATTTATTAATGCTTTTCATGCTCTTTACTATAAAAAACCTATTAATTTTCGTAAAAGCAGATATTCTTTTAATTATTTAAGTTTTATTTGATTTTATTTTATGTAATGAAATAAAACGTCGTTGTGAAAAATACATTTCGTAACGTTCGTGGAGTCATAAATAACTTTCGTGGGTACCGACATTTCAAAATTAAATATCGGAGTAAATAATAAACCGATTTGTTTGATTCCAACAGAATTCAATATAATTTTAGGCCTTCTTCAGTGTAGTATTTTTTTCTATTCAAAAAAACTTTAACTAAAAATCGCCACGAAGGTGACGTGGAGAATGCTTTCCGGAGAATCACTCATCTACGTATAGTTTTCGAGATATGTATAAATTTTTCTTATAAATTTTCGATCTAATCAATTTTATACAATAGTTTTGCAGTATGATTCCTATAAATTAAACTTACTTAGATAAAAATATCAGGTAGCTAAGACTAACAAAGATTTCTAAAAAAAATTATGAAGACAATAGTTTATGTTCAAGCTAGTTCTGACTAGCTTGAACATAAACTATTGTCTTAATTTTGAACTATGAATTAAAATAATAAAAAGTGGTTTTTGAAATAATCTAGGAAACTGCGGAACCACTTATTTTTTTAGTTCAACGCTTAAAATTAGACTAGATAAGACCAATTTTTATTAAATCTCAATCTCTCAATTAATAATAAAGGTGTTTTCCCAATGTCCAATGCTATCCGATTTTTTTAATTGATCTGATTTAGACCCGAATAAAATAAATAGTGGCGTTGCCTTACTTCGCCATAAGTAATGAATAATGATTCACGTCATTGCTAATTTTTACAAGTATTTTTTCGTCTACAAGTGTATTATTGATATTGTTTAATCATTATTTCACAATTCATTAATTATCTAAAAACCTTGGTATTTGGGCCGAGGTAAGTATCACACACGTCATGGTGTATATCTACAGCTTTGAATGTATAATTATTTTTTTCAAAGAAAGTATTTTAACACAGGGCTGTATTGGTAACTAACTAAGTGTAACTCAGTGGTGGTACCTCAGTGAGTAGAGGAGCCTATCACAGGCATCGTTTAGTTAGGCAGACTAAATTCGTTTATCCTAGTCAGAGCAGACGCCCTAGAGAGAGAGACCAGGGGTCCAATTCTCGTGCCTTCCAAATTATATCACATACGATATTTATCGAAAAAAACATGGCGGATATCACAAAATGTAATAAATATCGGACATTTTCATACTTCGAGAATACGCAACATTTAAATTTTGTGTTTTCGATAAATATCGTATGTGATATAATATCGAAGGCGTGAAAATCGGGCCCCAGGGCCTAATTAATAATAGGATCGTTTTCTTACATGTAGGTATTAATGTTTTAGATAACTTATATTATATATAAGTCAGCCTATTAGATCCCACTGCTGGGAAAAGGCCTCACCTCAACTATGAGGAGGAACGAGCCATACTTCACCACGCGGGCTCAGTGCGGATTGGTGGAGGGGTGTATGTAAGGCAAGTGACAAACCTTACTGTCAGAAGTTATCAAGCCGCCCTAGGGCCTCTGACTAGGCTTAACGACTAATACCACAGATATTAGCCGGGACCAACTGCTTAACGTGCCTTCCGAAGCACGGAGATGCTTGTCATGGACGTCACTTAAATGGTCGGAATGGTCACCCATCCAATCACGACCGCGCCGTGGGTTGCTTAACTTTTGGTATCACTACCAAAGCGCTGCCGTCACTGCGCCACAAGCACCTCACTTAGTTTAAGAAAACACAACTATGTATATGTTACGGTAAATCTGATTAATTGAAAATTATTAATATTTTTACAAAATTATTAATAATAACCACATGTTTTGGTAAATGTGAATAAACAATCGAAATTTATTACTTTTAGTAGTAATTATTAATAATTCACGACACATATTGGTAAAAGTTATAAAATAAATAAAAACCCAATGTTTTTTGACCAGCAGGTAACTATTTATAATATTAAACACAGTCTTACAATTATATTAATTAGAAATCACACAAACAAGGTTACTTGTACTTGCTTTAAAACGAAAGGACAAAAAATTCACATATTCTGAACTAGAATATTAAATAAATGAAACTATAAGGGCATTTTTATCACAAAATTAACAAAAAAAATCTTATAAAAATCAAATCCACCATCAAACTTATGCAAGAAAGTCTTTCGTGGTTACATAAAATTGTACTCATCGACTATATGCCTCGCATGTCTCGAAACCTTCTCCCGGCGCGACTGACCCAAGAGACACGCTGACACGCCACTACACTGAAGACCTCCCAAATGTGGACGAAGACGAAGTTGCGGGGGCTCTCAAACACCTTAGCAATGGGAAGGCTCCCGGTGAAGACGTCATCAAGGAGCTCGTGAGGATATTTATTGCCGTCATTGCAAATGGGACTACCCCGGAGGCGTGGAGTGGGAGTGTTGTAGCGCTGTTTTTCAAGAAAGGCGACAAGTCGCTCTTGAATAACTACAGGCCAATCGCGCTCCTGAACCACGTCTACAAGCTGTTCTCGAGAGTCCTCGCAAATCGCCTCGCCTTCCAGCCACCGGAACAGGCCGGGTTTCGTAAAGGCTACAGTACCGTAGACCACATCCACACAGGAGTATAACCAGCTATTGTGTCTAGCTTTTGTGGACTACGAAAAAGCCTTCGACTCCGTCGTAACCTGGGCGGTTTTGGAATCCTTGCAGCGATGCCAAGTCGACAGGCGGTATGTGGAGGTGCTGAGAGGCCTGTATGATATGGTAACGATGTTCGTTCAAGTTCAACGTCACAAGACAAGACCCATCCAGCTGTTCAGAGGTGTGAGACAGGGGGACGCTATTTCCCCGAAACTGTTCTCAATTGCACTGGAGGATGTCTTCAAGACTCTTGACTAGGAGGGATTGGGCATCAGTGTCAACGGCGAATATCTCACGCACCTCCGCTTTGCCGACGACATAGTTCTAATGGCAGAATCGCCGCGGGATCTGCAAAAAATGCTGCACAGCCTAGACTCTGCCTCGCGATGCGTTGGTCTCCGGATGAACTTGGACAAGACTAAGATCATGTTTAACGAACATATTGTCCCGGAACCGATAGCAGTCAGCGGCGAGATGCTTGAAGTTGTCCAGGAATACGTTTACTTCGGGCAAGTGTTGCAACTGGGTAAAGACAACTTCGACCGCGAAATGGCCAGAAGGGTGCAACTAGGTTGGGCAGCATTTGGGAAGTTGCGTCACATCTTCTCGTCGCCTCTACCGCAATGCCTGAAGAGCAGGGTATATAACCAGCGCGTCCTACCTGTCCTGACCTACGGAGCCGAGACGTGGAACTTGACAGTCAAGCTGGCCCACCGACTGCATGTCGCTCAGCGAGTTATGGAACGGTCTATGCTGGGGATCTCGCTAAGGATAGAATTCGGAACGAGATCATCCACCAAAAGACGAAAGTCATAGATATCGTTCAGAGGTGCAGTAAGCTAAAGTGGCAGTGGGCTGGTCATGTCTGTCACAGAACCAACGGGCGTTGGAGTAGGAAGGTTCTCGAATGGAGACCACGTCTCGGGAAACGTAGTGTTGGACGTCCCCCTGCTAGGTGGACCGACGACCTGAGGAAGGTGGCCGGTAGTGGCTGGATGCGAGAAGCGGAGGACCGTAAAAGTGGGCGCCGACTTGGAAAGGCCTATGTCCAGCAGTGGACCGCAATAGGCTGATATGATATGATGATAAAATTGTAACAAAATAACTTATTACATTTATCACTACTAGGGTTAAATTATTAATAAAAACCGACAAATGTGATTAATTTATCACTTTAACCTCGACTTTCGGTAATTATTAATAATTTTCAATTATTCATTCTTACCGTAACATATATACAGGGTGTTCGGTTTTCGACTAGCGGTAATCTAAGGGCCTTTTTATTTAACAAATTTAAGAGACATAATCCCAATGAAAGCATTTTTGTTCCAAAAAAAAATTTATTAAAAAATCTGAAAAAATGCATTTTTGGCTTTAGTTTTGTTATCTATACATAAGTTCAAAAAACTTTTTAAATTTTTAACAAGATTTCAAAAAACATTTTTTTTTCTCTATGATGGTTGATAAATTTGAATTGACCTTTATATTTCACTTGATAAGGCGTTACCTTTCAAAAGAATTATTTTCATAACTTTTAGGACCTCCAGATCCATAGAAATAGTATTTACTTTGAATAATTAAAATGGCTGTGCATGCATTTCAAGAGTCAGAACACAACATAGGGTTTTTTTGTCGATAACATTTGATGAACAATAGCCCAAAAATTATCGCTATTCCAAACCCGGACACACTGTGTACCTATAAGTGCTGTCTTAACATAAATTAGTCAAGGTGTGTTTGCTTATAGATAATTATTCTATGTTGTATCACTGTGACGCGGTTAATTTGTTGTACCTTAGTTGCATCAGCTGTTATCTGCCGCTGATGTAAATGTGATCACCTGTTTTGATGCCAATATTCAAAGACACACGCACACTAACACTTTTTTAAGACTACAAAAGGCCAGGGCCCTATTTCACCAAACGCGAAAGGTAGAAATGCGACAGTAATTGTGACAGATGTTTTCAAATTATTTCATCTATACTATATAATATTATAAATGCGAAAGTGTGTCTGTCTGTCTGTTACCTTTTGACGCTTAAACCACTGAACCGATTGAGATGAAATTTGGTGTTTAGACAGTTCGAGACCCTGGAAAGGACATAGGCTACATTTTGTCGCGATATAAAAACATAAAGGGTGTGAAATGGGGGATGAAAGTTGATATGGAAAATCCAACTCTTGTGAAGTCGCGGGAACCACTAGTTTAATATATATTCTATACTGATTTTACTTCTTCTAACGAAAATTTCAACTGTCTAGCTACCACGGTTCATGAGAAAAGTACAGTTTGATGACAGACAGACGGGCAGTGGAGTTATCGCAATAGAGTCCCGTTTTGACCCTTTGGGTACGGAACCCTAAATAGTAACACTGGACACACACAATGTGCACACCTGGCCGGTTTGGCAAAGGGATGACTGAATTTTTAAACAAAACAAGTTTTCATAGTTTTGTCTTTGTGATCGTCTCCTACCCGAATAGCTGAATAACTATATAGACAAAGCCTGAAGAGAAGTTGGGAAAAAAATCTACTACAGGCGAACTCCTGTCTTTTTTCAATTCACAAAATAAGATTCCTGAGTTGTTTTCATTCCTTAATGGATTGCTCATTAGTGGAATGTCCACCTTTTCAAAATATTCATTAGTTTTTACAACATTGCGCAATAGACGATTCTTCTATTTTATAGAAATAGTTTATGATTTAAACAAACCTAATCGTATACCATGTTAATTTAACTAAGACATATAACTTATGATCAGGTGCCTATGTACGAGTAATTACTTATGTATTTATAGCTGCATATGAGATGCCAAAGTGTTTCGCTTGATGTGCTCTCGTCCGTATCCGTATAGGTAGGTATAGATTTTTTTGGGGAGTAAGAGGCCGGCAAGTTCGTGTGCGACCTCCCTGTGGATCAAGACGTGCGGGGGACGAGGGATGCTTGATGTCAGCGGGGACAAACGGTGTTGCGAAGTAAGGGTCCCCGGTGAGCAAAAATGCTGAAAACGTACCAAAGTTTTAATGTATTTTTTGACAGATATTAATAGGTACGACTATCACTTGCCCATTACTTCCGATTCCTTCTTAAATGACATTGGAGTGTCTACCTGATTCCGGCAATATTGCCCTTGCACAGATTTTAAATAGGTACTGTAAGGGATTTCCGAACGCAATACATTGCTGTTGTGCGCGCGCGTTCCCGCCAAATGTTTGATATGATGTATCTTCCCTCTCACTCGCACGATTCTCTCTGTACGCGGCGTCATATTTCTTGCGAATTAATGTGATTTATTAATTAAAATGTGTTTTAACTGAGCTCACTCACAGTACCTACTTATTTCCAGTTAGAGTCCATTAGTCAGTTGTCTCACCGCCGACGAGTAAAAAAGTAACTATCGGCGATTTTCTCTTTCAAGAAACGTACAATAGATATACTTACATTCCGTGTAAACAAAAGAGATGCATACATTAATATGATCGCTTACTGATCACACCACAGCCGGCGAGAACATGATTTACTAGTTTGTCGCGAGTGACAGAGCTGTCGAAAAAACACTTGGTCGACGATACTCGTTTGTCGATCAAATACTATTCCAAATTTAAATCTTGGCTGCCCAAGAACAATCGATTATATCCCAGCGACAACTCGCCTAACTCGTTTCTAGTTTCTAACTTTACTCGCTTCTCGCTATCGGAACTAACTAACTGTCTGTGTCTGTCTTTCCACCCACACCCCGCTAGAGAGGACGGGTTTCAAATAATAAAATCACCTAGCCCCAAACTAAGCGTGAGCTTGTGCTTTGGCGACTAGGATAAGGGAAAGACATACTTATACACGTTTATAAATCACCTAGTCCCAAACTATTTGATAGCCGAGTGGGTCGCACACTGGAGATGGCGACCTCTGAGGTCCCTGGTTCGATCCCCGGTCGGAAAATCTCATTTTCTGTATTGCCTCGGGTCTGGGTTTTTTGATACCACCGTTGTTTTAGATTTCCATAGTACAAGTGCCTAAGCTACTTACTTTGGGATAAAAACTAAGTGTTTTTATCCCAAACTGAGCTTGTGCTATGGCGACTAGGATAACGGATAGACATACTTGTTAATATACCTACGTTTATAAGCATCCATGACTTCTGCAACCCGACCAAGCCAACTAGATGAAGGTCAAACGACGACGAATACAACAAAAATACCGAAGGCTGTTAAAAAACAATGTTTTTCAAAGAAACTTGGGCATTTTATCAAAATTATAACAACATTTTTAATATAGCATACTTGTATGTCTTTTGACATTCGTCTAGTGGGCTAAAACAAGTTGCGTGTCGCACCGGCCAGCGACACGCTCGCGCGTTTTATTCACCGGCGGCCGCGCGGCTACGTTGCTGGCTGTGTCGCGTCGCGTGATATTACGTAACTGAATAGGTTTAGTGTACTATGAATGATATTCCTGAGCAATAAGTATAAAATTATCTTGCAATGGATTTTTGTAGGTGTCTACACGAAAATGTGCTTGACTCTGAGGCGAACTAAATTACGCCATATTGTTGACGACATTGAGTAGACATTTCTTTGAATACAATTGCTAAGTCATACTTCTGTACGAAGTACTACTTGTTCTGTACTTGGTCGGGTAGTACAAATGCTGGTGCTCATCACAAAAACATTGCCCCTTGCGAGATCTGAACCCACCACCGCGGGTTTTGTAGTCCGGAGCGCGAAGACGGTCGTCAAATAAGTTTCTCATGTCTGACTGACAACTTATAAAACTTTGTGGCGTTTTCCGCACTATGATTCGTTTCATGTAAAAAGACCTATTTTTTGCGAGTCTATGATGAAAGACCTAATTTTGTAATTCCCGCCACTTAAGTTGAGCTGTCAAACTACTTCCGGGAAAATCTTTTCTACAACGGTTTTTCTCCTGCAATATTTTATGTGAAAACCCTCTGAAACTGCATTGTATTATCGGTTTGACTACATTGTTGGAGCAAGTAAACACCTACGTAAAAAAGTATCCAATGTTTTATTGAAGAACCCTCATGTTTGGCACCGGCATCAGAAAGAATTAAGCAACTCAGCAAAGGGGCTGCTGTAAAAGACCCCAAAACTTGAACCTGAAGATGTTGATGAAGATTACGATGTAGGTACCCTGTCAAGACTAAATTTAATTTCATTGGGCTCAATTCCAATGCGCCCCGTCTAAGATTACATTTGTGTTTAGTCTCTCTCTTTGTCTATCAAAAAGAAAAGAGACAGACTACAATAGTTTAGAAACGTCAAATTAAGTGATGCGATTTCTAACGTATTTGTACAAGTTTTTGCGTGTTTTCTTCTAACTTTAGTCGTCATCGAATGACATCCCTACTAAATTGTCTATGGGTTCTCTAATTTCCTTAGCAACGGACAGCTGTTTAGTCTGACGTTTCTAAATTAATATACACTCAGAAAAAAATCGGTCAACAAAGCCACAGTAAAAGCGTTGTTAAAAAAATCTTGATAGGAGCAACAAAATACTTTGCTACTATCACAGAAAGAACATAGTGCTAATTTGCAACGTTTTTATTGTTCCGTGTTTGTTGAGCTAGGAACAATTGAAAACTTGTGACCTCAAAAATGCTGGTAAATAATTAGTTAGGTCGACAATGGATCATTGTACGTATATTAAAGTATAACTTTGTCCGAAAGTCTAACAAATTATCTATTGATGAAGTGACTAAGTAGGTTTTGTGAATTAAACAAACAATAGGAAATTTAATGTGATTACAAAGTAACATAAATGAGATATACTATGTGCGCGGGACAATGAGGAGGTGGGGAGGGGGCGGCAAGCGAGTGAGTGAGAGAGAGATGAGAGTACACCCAGCCAGTCTTGGCTTGTACTCATGTATTATAATATCTGTGGCTTGGCGTTGCTTTCGCTGTTCATATTGTGGTATCAATATTTTTATGTTTCTCATAAGTGTTTCTCTAAATGATGGGGGAATAAGAAGAATTCCTTAATGACGCCAAGTTGGGTCATCTTGTTAGCAATATGATCGGTAAGTATTTTTTTTGTTTTTTTCCTAAAGCTTACGTTTACAACTGTTACTACAACTACCTCTCAATATAAACGTAAAGCGTGGGTGATCAGACCGACAAAGTTACTTTGTCATCGGCATAACGGCAACGAACATTGTGCATACGTCACAGTAAAATTGGTAATGCATATATATAATAAATGATGATTTATTCTGGCAAATAGACCTACCTGTCTGATTTGGGAATTTTTTCACAGGTACCTACCCAACTATATTGATCACTTAAAAGTATATATATAACAGTTTTCCTTTCCTCTTTTTTGTAGAACAAAAAAGAGGAAAGGTTACTCTAGAAGTGCTGTTATTAGCTGATGAGAACGAATTGAGTCTGCTCACCCCGAAGATAGTAAATTAAATCAAGTTACGAGCTGCATTGCAAAAGCATCAAAATGTAAATTTAACTACACCTACAGTATTTTCCTACTTTAATTTGATAATCAAATTGTTACTATTTCTGCTACGATTTGGTATAATATATGCTTTTATATTTTACATTACAAAGTACAAGAAAAGGATCTAATTTGAACATCAACATAAGATGTGGCTTAACACATAGATCTTGTTTAATTTATCAGATCAATATTATAGCGAAAACTTTGTCTCAGCTAATGCCTGAAAACATAGATGAAGAAAAGGCAGATGAGGAAGTATATGTACATCCAATCGAAAGGCAATCTAATTTGATATACTCGTACATACGAGATGATGAGGTAAAGTCTGTTCCAACCCTGATTTTTTTGCAAATTATTTACTTTTTAGGAAATGTCTTGTTGTTAATTTTAAGTGTGTCTGTACTTTGTTGTGGTACCTACGTACAATACAATCATCAAAATCATATTGTTTTTTATTACAATTTCTAAATCCTATAATACTATTCTCGTTTTGGTACCGTAACAAAGGTAGTTTGTCCCTCAATGTTATGTTGATACCGTTGTTTACACAACAGAAAACAATACTCAATCACCGTATATCCACATTAAAGTCCTGGACATTGGACCATGTTGTACAGCGTGCAAATGACAAATAGGATTAGGAACTCCATTTTTCAACGTTTACTGGAATCGCATCTCACACAGTGAAAACAAGGTTAGTAAGCTGGATAACCCCTTAAAATATATCTTTGCACCCTGTACAGCAGGAACCAACGTCCAGAGGTCCTAACTATCTGGATATTGGTATATATTTTTACGCGTGGGCCTTTCACAAGTTTATAGTTGGAAATACGGAGCTTTGAGTTATTGGTTCCTGTTGTGTTTAAGGCATCAAGTAAGATTGAGAGCGACAAACTATCTTTATGGTAGCAAAGCAAAAAGTTGCCAGGGTAACAAAGGCAAATTAGCTACAGGAACAAAATTGCTATGCTGGGGAAGCGAAAGGAAAGTAGTTAAAGTGAATAAACAATTTTGCTGCGTGAGCAAAGTAAGAGTAGATCAATTTAAATAAAACTTTGTTATGGTAGCAAAAATATAGTAGAGGTAACAAAGGCAAAATACATATTTTTGCAAAGGACAACTGTCGGAGTAACAAAATTATTTTGTCATCACAACCAAGTACACTTTAATTTAATTTCTTATACTGACAATATTGAATTGTTGTAGTATCATGGCATGCTATTGTTAAAAGAAATTGCTAAATTGACAATTTCCTACTTAACAATAAAACCATTGCCGTAGAGACTATTTACTATGGGCTACAACAATATTTTTTTCTGAGTGTAGTCTGTCTCTTTTCGTTTGATTGGCAGTGAAAGAGAGAGACTGAACCTAAAGTTAATCTTAGACAGGGCGCATTGGAATTGAGCCCATTGTCTCTTTCTCTAGTAAATCGCAAAGAGACAGACTTAATTTGAAAACGTCAAATTAAGTGACGCGATTTCTTACGTATTTTTACAAGGTTTTTAACTTTAAAAATCCCTACTACATTTCCTTAGCATCTGGTATCTGTTTACTCTGACGTTTCTAAATAAATGTAGTCTCAAGGGAATGAAATATAGTTTAGTTTATACAGGCAGTCAACTTCAGCAAGTTTTCTAAACTATAAAATTGGCATATTGGCGCCCAACATCTGAAAATTGGAGCGATCATACAAACGGCATGAATTAGGTACGGGAAAAGCCGCGGGAAACAGACTAGTAGAAAATAAAAGCCATTTATTTGTGTCGGATGTTTACTCAGTACTAAATTAATTGACTAAAAATTTTACTAACAACGAAAATGGCGACCGAAGGCTGTACGTTAATACATCGTATTGTAAATAAACCATCTGTGTATAAGTATTTTTATTTCCGCATGTAATACATACTTAATTTGAAAATCGAAGCAAAGCAAAGGCATTTGTACAATCCGCCGAACGATTTATATGCGAAAATAAAAGCTTATTTTTAACTTCAATGATATTTTGTGTTCCCCAATCAGTAGAGATGTAAGAAATAAGTATTGTATGTGTCCTTTTGAAAAAAAAAAACCAGATAAAACAATCAGATTATTAAAATAATTCAGTGTACTACATATTTGTTTCTTACGTTTACGCGAATTGTTGAACTCATTAAAACACAATTTTACGCGAGGTAATCCGTAAAATTGTGTTTAAATGAATTCAGTGTTCTATATTTAATTTGACGTAGTAGTTTCAATATTTGTTATCCCAGCTATCTGCTACTGATTGGAAAACTAACACACAGACCGACGCGTTGAAATACAATACGAATAATAAATTAAGCGTAATTTTGAACAATACTTCCAATGTTTAATACAAAATTGACAGTACAGAACCCACGCTCGACTCATAGCCATAAAGAAAACCATGTAGGATTTTGACAAACGGAAAAAACATTTTAAACTATAGTTTACATAAAACATACATGTCAACGGTCCATTTGGTCAGATGTAAATATTTGCGTAATACATAATTGATAATGTATTTATACAGAGCGGAAAAAATGCTGTCATTTGCTAATAACAAAGCTTATGATTTTGGTAAGTGGCCACTTATGAATTACGACACATGAGTTTCGTCATTTTTTCACCCCCCTTGTGACAGATGGTCACATTTGTCAGACCCCTCCTTTCTCGTGTGACGTCCGTTACAAAAGATTTTATAATTTTTTTGGGGGGTTTTTATAATTTGCAATCTAAAAGAGTTCGATTTTTAGAATTTAATTTACCGTGCAGTTACATAGAATGGAAATACCTACGTAGCCAGATACTTCATCCACTCTGTATAATTCTCACATTATCTGGATACTTTATTTTAAACGACTGAATTAAGAATAAAAGTAGGATGAGCGACGCATGACATTATCTGGTATTCTTCAAACATTAACTCAATGAGACGAATGGTATAGCTAAGACAAGATTCACATAGGTACTGAACACTTGAGGATTTACTAGTTTCTTTTTTATTTAACAACGTGTGGAGCTGGATGTTGACAGATTTATCTCAAGTTATTTTAAGTACCTACCCACTGCATGCTAAGTAGTTTTTAAGTTAAAAGAGTTGTGAAGTCAAAGTTTTAGATGATATTTAGTATACTTTATAATAAGGAATTTCAGACGCCTAATAGTAATAACAAATATTGGCGAAACAATTGCTGCAATTTATTGTGATTGCTCTAGATTAAACCATTACAGTAATCAAGCAATTATTTCCGAAAAATTGCCCGTATAAGAGCACCTTTACAGCGATCCTGACTGAGTAAAGGTTTTAGTGGGTTATACTTGGCCATCCACTATGGGGTCCCAAATAATTTGCTGCACCGGCCCCCCACTGGGGTCTCAGTGAAAAAATGGGACAGTTTGTGTAGTCCACACGCACGGCTCCCAGCGATAAGACCGCCCAAATTTTACTTATGTTAATGAATTTTTAAAATGTATTGTGCCTTGGTTCTCTTTTATTGTACAACAAAGAATATCTATCTTTGCGCACGATGCGAAGGAAATCATTATAAATCACCCCTTATGTAAGCTGGCAAACTAAATTTATATAACGTCATTGTCTTTACTAAACTGACAAGATAATCTAATTACAGTGGCGAGAAAATGATGTTTTAAATTAGGAGTAAAGATAATACACGCCTTTTCGTGTTTAAATTTACTTGTCACAAATTTTACATAATGAGTAGGTACCTATGACAACGGCTTGTTGCGTTATTGTTTGGAAACGGTGTATATGGTTACAGAGATGGTAATAATATTAATTTTACGGAGAAGAAGTTACAGATTTCGCATAGGTAGAGCAGCTGATCTAGCTACAAGCGGATTTAAATATTTTGAAGATTTATTCCAATTTCGAGATATTGTCATGCGTTGACAAAGATACGGTAACCGTGATAACCTAAAGCGCGATGTAAAATCAAGTCCTGTCATCCATGGGTATGTGTTGTCAACTGTCATTTTGTCCAACAAATTGTCACTTAAATTAACGATAGTTTATTACGATTTGACACCCGACACTGTGTCAAACCTAATTCTGCGAAACTGGACTATATCGGCATATTGATACTTTTGTGATGGATTGCATACTATTTCTTTAACTTCAATAATAAAACTTGCTTTGCAAATATTTTTTAAGGCCCGACGCAAAAAGACATAATACTATTTTAAATTATGAGAAGTGTGTATTCTTCTTATAGATTGGTATATTCAGTATTTTTTCTTAAAAATAATAATATTTACTTGCAGATGTATAGTCTGAAAAGTTCATGCGCGACCATCTTTCGGGCGCCAGAGGTGTGAGGGGCGAGGCATACTAGATGTCAGCGGGGAAGGTTAGTGTTGCGGGAAAGGGGATGACATTGGCAGTTCCTCACCCCCACACGTCTTGCAGAAGGGTCGCGTATGAACATGTCGGACTATACCTACGTACCTATGTGTTATGTTAATAAATATGCCTTTCAGGCACTATTAAAGGTTAATATGACAAAGTCTCAGTAATGAGTTATTAAGCTACGAATCAGAAAAGGATTCTCTGTTTAACATAAAGATAAATGTTAACATTTTGTAAGTAGATTCTGAAAACTGTAACGGTGTTATTAAAAAAAAATAGACCAGGTTTAAAATGGGTCTAAATATTAGCCGTCAACAGAGGAATGAATGACACATTCGTGACATAATCTAATAGAGAAACGGTTTTCTAATTGGTTAGCTAATAGCTTAGTCCTGGCTTAAACCCGGTACTAAGTTTGGTTAAAGTTTAAATAAAATTAAGTACAGTCGGCAGCGCGTCAGGTTACCCTTGTGAACTACGAAAATAGCATTTATTACGTAGAGAATAGAGGCGGTCTCAAGGTCAAGGTGGGGTCTGACGTGCGGCCGTGTGTACCTAACTCTAGCATTTCTGGAATATATTGCTAGTTGCTACGATTGAAAGTCTTCATGCCTCAATAGCCCAATTTCACAATGGAAACTGATAAGAATTCAGAGATCTATCACTTAATTATGACTACGATTTTAGACAAATCTCAACAATGTCGCGGTTTTATTTTACACAAAGGTACTTCGCTTTAAAATATACAACAGATATGAACGTGTAAAATTACTCAAATTAAATTAATTATGCGATTGGACTTGCAGACGTTGAAAGTCAGGGTCAAGCGAATACCTATTCAGTTTTAACAAAACCTGTTTTTTACTGACATTTCACAAACAACTCTCAAATTAATTTTTAGCCAAAGCATAGAATCTAAACCTCTTTACCAAAATAGATCAACATTGAAACTTGTTTTATACAAACCCCACTTAGTTACTTTGAAATTGAAATGTAAGCAAAGCTTGTCTTATATATTCATACTAAATTAACTACCATAGGTATGTCGTATTTTCCCTTCGAAAAGTTAATTGTGATTTGTTCAGCGATAGCTCATTATATTAACCAACTATAATTTCTAAATGATGGTGTATCTGTCGCAGGCAATTATATGATTCCATTTACATACGGCGTCGTCAGTTAAAAAAGCGGGAAATTCACCATCGATATCCACGTGCATTGCATTGAAGGCAGCCAGGCTTCCTATTCTGCTAAGGTTAACTGTCAAAACTCAATAGAATCACAGAATAAGTACTAGTACTTCGTACAGAAGTATGACTTAGCAATTGTATTCAAAGAAATGTCTACTCAATGTCGTCAACAATATGGCGTAATTTAGTTCGCCTCAGAGGCAAGCACATTTTCGTGTAGAAACCTACAAAAATCCATTGCAAGATAATTTCATACTTACTGCTCTGCAATATGATTCATAATTCACTAAACCTATTCAGTGACGTAATATCATGCGACGCGATAGGGTTGACTGCTACGAGAAGCTTCTAACGCCGCTAGATGGCGTGCTTCATTTACTTTATTTTATCTCTTTCTAGTACTTTATTCATTCTCATCCAGCCAGCAACGTAGCCGCGCGGCCGCCGGTGAATAAAACGCGCGAGCGTGGCGCTGGCCGGTAGCGACACGCAACTTGTTTTAGCCCCTAAGTAAGGGTCGCCGCGCGTAGGTACGTTTTTGCTACCTACGCGGGGAGATACACAGGCCTGATAGACTGGTCGCCATTTTGACAGTTTAGTTAATATGGGCCAGCTGTCAGATTTAAACCATTTAACATTCTACAGTGTACGGAAAGCTAGCCATCCAAATTACTCCCATAACAACATCTGCAGGTCCCATCTTATCAAAGGTACTCATAATAAATAACTGACTAGTTAAATCACAGTTACTAAATTAAACCTTAAATTAAATTAACCTATTTGCAACAAGATTATTTGCAACAAGATTTTTTGCACCTAGTGCAGTTAGTTTCAGCATTCAAATAGAAGATTTGAATTTTAAGTAAATAAGTAAAATTGGCGTGTAAAAATATTATTCTTAAATTGCTAAGCAAAATAAAAATGTACCTAAAATATATCGAACATAATCACAGTCTAGTAAATAAATTAACTACTAAAGATTTACTAAAATTAACTATGAGTCGATTTTACCAACGTCAGATAATACTTACCCGACGGAATAAGCATAAAACGACCGATTTAAAAATGACATTTATTTTAATGATTGCCGACAAATAGGTGACGTTTTCAATTAGGCGTTTTGTATTCTATTCGACGAATATTCCTTATCTGACGTTGGTAAAATCGACACTAAGTAATACAAAAAAAGATGGAGATAAGCACATGCCACGTTAAGGGTTTTCCTTAAATTACTTGCTCGCACAGCCTGAATTATAAAACAACACTTACTCTTAGATTAATGTTCAAACTGCCTACTAATAACCGACTAAAGAATGGCGGCCAAAGATGGCGGCGCGTGGGTCACGTTTGACGCTGAACCAATCACCGCGCACACAATATTACGGTTTGGCCCCGCTAGTTTTTAATGTAACGAAAAACAATGCTTTGAATTTTAAATCATTTTTATTATTGTTTTTAAGTGAGAAGCATTCACTTTGCGATTTAAAAATTAGATATTGCTATATCGGATGGTCATTTTTTCAAGTGCAATATCTTATCTGTAAATCCGTTTTATTTTAAATATTTCGTTAGTTTAATCTCACTAGATGTATCTAAGTGTCTATGTAGAACTTTGAAAGTTCACTCATGACACATTGTTCACATCACATTTCTAAACTAGAACAGATGACTTTCTCAAACTTATTTATAAACAGTTTTATTAATGGCCGAAACTGACTGCACTGAGGGTAGCACCGTTAGACCGAGTGTGTTGATTACATCACATTTACACTGCGTTTGATGGAATACCTAAATAAAAAATAAAGAAGGATCACTCTGCGAAGTCGTTTAAATGAAAAGCGGCTTTTACTACGACAACATAAAGTGCTGTTTAGGTCGCGCAGCGCGAATAACTTAACCGCTACAACACCTTACTACGTAGGGATAACCGTAACAACGCAATACACCGCGAGTGAGTAAGTATCAACATATGTAAAACTACTTTTAATAGGCTGTTTTCTCAAACAAAAAATAAATTAACGCCTTCGACTGGTTTATTTGAAGCTTGACACTTAACTGGAGAGTGAGACAGGCCTGATAGAGATTTTCTAATTGCAATTGTATGAGTAGTAATGAACTAAACAATACCCGAGGTAAGAAGAAGCATCTAAAAGCACCCTTTTTGTGAAAACAATGCAGCATTCTAATTTATTCTGAGTTTTTTACTGAAACCTCGTATTGTAATTTAAATTTAATGGTCGATGATACTTTTATCACCGTTGAGCAAATACTGAAAACAGTTTATTTGTATACGCTAATACCCAAATCGTTTGTTTTTGTTTAATAAAGTCATTTGGGTTACCGTGTTATATTTATTTGAGGCTTTAAAAAGCAAAATTAGATACGAGAGACTGACTGAAACCAGTTATAAACAAACAAGTTGTAGCCAAACTGGTCATAATACCTCAAACGTAGTGTAAATGCTATCGGGTCCTCGAACTGTGTATAAAATTCGCTAATTAATTACTATAATAATAATAAAACACACTGCCCACACGACCTAGCGCTACGACGCCTAACTAATATTCTCTCATGTTGGAAACCTTACAAAAAAGCTTACAAAAACTCAACAAAATAAACTACGTTATACATATTTCACATATTAGAAGCGATTCATTTATTTTACAGTTTTTTTTGAAAGCACAAATTGTATACAACGAATTTGTTTGACTCGGCGATTGATTTTTCATAAACACTAACATTTGCCGCCGTTTTTGACAGCTTTTTTAGGTTATATTAATAATCAACTATTATCCTTCTAGATATGTAAATTAGTATTAAAGCACATTATTAGAAATTTCATTATTCCAAAGGCATTCGAAGATTGAGATTCCTCAAAAAGCTCACGCTAAACAAACATTTTTGACAGCGATATTTCTATTTCATTTACACATTTATAATAAGTACATACGTATTTATACTTATAAGATTAATATTGCTCATTAGAGAGGTATATAACAGTTTCTATAAAGCATTTATCCAGGCAAAGGATGATAATATACAGCCGCCGAGTCAAGCATACATCGTTTGACTTACAACCAGGTTGACGCGGATAGACTAACTCTTGAGCTCACAATGTCACTTTACTACTAAAAACATAGTTTATTTTTCCTTTATTTAGCAAATAAACAGATGTTAAAGATGGATTAATGTGTTAAAATAGTTTTATTGTTATCATATAACATTATTATTCACAGAATTGTTTTGAACAATTACGCAGGAAACTTGTTGTTTATTAAGGGATTAGTGATAAACATTGTACAGCGTCAGCACATCAAACTTAACATTTTTGTATCAAACCGCCTCTGTTACAATGACATAAGATACCGCGGTGCTTAGCTTGACGTGCTGTCATCCGTACAGCAATGACGATCTACGTGTGGCGAAACACTGACTAACGTAATACCCAGAGTTGATCTGTCAGCGCCAACGCCTACTTACAACTATATTAATGCTCTTGGTCTGAAGACTCGACGTTTTGTTCGGTTTGTGCGAACTTGAGGAACACCTGCTCTAATGTTGTCTGGCTGAAGCTGTACTCTACAATGTTCAGCTTGTCTTTAGCTGTGGAACAAACACAGGAATTCTAGAAAAATGGTTTCACTGAAATAAGACGAAACAAGTTTTTATGTACTTAAAAAATAAACAGTCCGTAGTCTATTTATAAGACGGCCAATTTAAAACCAAATAACTACTACTAACAACCATTGTATTGACTAGTGATGTGCCTGTGTGTCATTAACTTTAGATTGGCCGTCTTATAAAAGCAAATTGCAACTCCGTTGTAAAATTGTAAAAAGGTTTTTAAAACAACATGTTGGGCGCCAAATTCTTTACTTGGTGCCCAACGAGGTAATTCTATCTTTTGGCGGACTAAAACATAACTAATTTTCATTGTTACAAAGGCAGGAAAAAATATTTATTGATAACACTACGCTAGGCACCAAGTTGTTTACTTAGCGCCCAACGTGGTATAGTAATTCTATGTTTCGGTGGAATAAAATACAACTAATTAATAGTTATTGTTCATGAGGTATTAAAGGACTTTTATGATAGCAACACCCTGGGTGTCAAATTATTTGTTTGGCGTCCTACGTGGTACTGTAATTGTGTCTTGTGGCAGACTGAAATATCACTGATTGTCATAGTTACAAATGTAAAAAAACTTTTTTGATAGCAACACGTTGTGCGCCAAATAGTTTACTTGGTACCTAACGTGGTTATTCTAACTACAAATAATTCATTGTTATCGATACAAAGGTAATAAAACATTTTTGACAGCACCACGGGGGGCGCCAAGTTAACAATTTAATTTAATTAACAGTAGTTATATCTAGTAGTCGACTGAAATATAACCAATTTATTGTTACAAAGATAAGAATATTTTTGATAGCAACCCACCGGGCACCAAATTGTTTGCTTGGCGCCCATCGTGGTACAGTGATTTCATATCTTGTGGCGGGCTAATATATAACTAATTGTCATTGCGACAAAGGTAATAAAAACCTGTTTCAATAGCAATACGTTGGGCGTCAAATTAGTAATTTGGCGTTTAAAATACCACGTATTGTAAATATGTCCTAAACTGAATAAATTATTTTTGACTTTGACTAGTCAACGAAAGGCTTGTGGTGCATTTTTACTAACTCTCATACTACTAATTTAAAAACATACCATCCTCGATCTGTTGGAAACACCTCGCAAGGCTGGAGACCGAGGACTGCGGCACCGAGAACACGAGCCGCTCAGCGAAGTTCTCTTCAAGGATCGCCGATGGGAATATCTGGCTCACCAGCGCTATGGCTGCTTCCGCGCTTGGACCACCGCCACTTGATTCGGTCCTGATTAAGATGGTAAGATATTTTTATAAGTTTGAATAAGAAACGCAAAATCCGCACACTTAGCTTACCGGGCCAACGCTCTACCATCCGATCTACTGTGTACTTAATCCGTGCGGTATCTTTTTTGAATACGTCATAGCGTGACGTCAGCAGTAAGGATGGTAAGAGCGTTGGCCCGGTTCGCCAAATGTTCAAATCTTACACGTGTGGGAATTTTTGGTTTCATATTAAATCTTATAAAAATAAAATAACACAGTGAGTGTTAAAATATAAAATATTACCTTAAGAGGCCACGCAGACTTTAAACTTTATATAGGCTGATAGCTTGGTCGGCTTCTAAATTAGTATTCAAAGACATATGCAAGTGCGCGTACGGCCGATAAAAAAGTTTCTTCGTAGGTACTGCTTAAGAAGCCGCCGACCAAATCATCGGCCGATAAAATTAGTCTGTAGTCTATGGGTGTCTTATATTGATAATAAGCCTGATTGAATGATAGAATTTTATTAATTTAAGGTCATGCTGTATCTTTCTCTGCTGAATAAACGTACCGACACATACTACAAACATTTTGAAACGTGAAATTAAGTGTGCGATTTCAGGCAATTTTACAAGTTTTCGCGTGTTTTCGTTTAGTCATTATTTTACATTTCTAAATTGTCTATGAATATTATGATTTCTGAGCAACTGACAACTGTTTAGTTTGACTTTTCTTTGGCTAGAGACGGTATTAACTTTTAATTTAAGGTCATACCGTCTCTTTCTTTGATTAAGAAACAAAACGGGACAGTCAAAAAATAATTTTGTAATATCACATAAGTCTTTGAAATGATGTCTTAGTGATTTTATAATTTATGCTGCAATGAAAGTCGAAAGTGTTGCTATGAGCATTATTTCTGCAACATGGATGTTGTGTGGTCAATATCAAGGTCACCTATGGTGCTGCTGCCGCGTGGCGGGAGGGGTGCCGGCCACGAGCGGCGTGTGTATGCTGACGTCCACCGCCTCCGCTTCCGCTTCCGCCTCCGCTTCAGGGCACACGGACCCGCCGCCTGAGCCCCCTGGACACACAAATAGGGATGATGGTTAAGCCACAAATAATTCCAATAACCCTTTTTATAGAAATAAACAATATATTTCAGATATAGGTTCATTTATCATTTTGAATTATCTGGATTAATGAATTTCTAATGACCCTAAAACCTATAAAAAGTGAGTGAGTTGAGCAAAGGAAGCATGACGTCACCGTTGTGTATCTACACATTCCCATACAAAATATGATAAAATAGAGTTTTGATAGTCCTTAGAGGTGCTTGTGGCGCAGTGGCGGCAGCGCTTTGGTAGTGATACCAAAAGTTAAGCAACCCACGGCGCGGTCGTGATTGGATGGGTGACCATTCCGACCATTTAAGTGACGTCCATGACAAGCATCTCCGTGCTTCGGAAGGCACGTTAAGCAGTTGGTCCCGGCTAATATCTGTGGTATTAGTCGTTAAGCCTAGTCAGAGGCCCTAGGGCGGCTTCATAACTTCTGACAGTAAGGTTTGTCACTTGCCTTACATACACCCCTCCACCAATCCGCACTGAGCCCGCATGGTGAAGTATGGCTCGTTCCTCCTCATAGTTGAGGTGAGGCCTTTTCCCAGCAGTGGGATCTAATAGGCTGACTTATGATAGTCCTTAAAGAGCAACGAAACGTTTTTTGATACCCTATTATAATAATAATAATAATGTCCTCCTAGCCGAATTTCGACTACGGCGGCCTATCTCAACAGAGATTAGCCAACTGCGCGGGACATATTATAGTGCTCAAGTGTGTGCGCAATACACAGGTGCACTCTCTGTTCCTTCACTCTCATAACCTCTCACACGTCCGGACTCGCACTATGAACCTCGCGGATAACGTCCACACTGCAAGTGACGGCGCACGCTCTTCGGCGCGCTCAATCCTTCGTCAATAAATGCTTCATAGAAGCTAAACCTTTGCAGCTGTAAGCACAAAAAAAATATCTACGGATAGGTTTGAGTATACAGAATAATAATTCATGTCTTTAAAAACCCATGAATTCGAATTTCATTAAAAATTTAAAGGGTAAATCATGCAGAAACGAAAAAAACACAATCACTTTTCAAGTTAACTTTAGTTTAGTATTTTCCATATAATCTGTGTTTTGAATAGTGTGTGGGAAAGGCCTATTCTTTAATTTTAATTTACCATATAACACTTATAGAATTAACTAATGAAATACTGTACTTACGACATAATTCTGAGTAACGACAGACACAAAAAGTTTTGCACTAAAGAAAAAAAATATCTGTAACAAATTTTAAGCGTTAAGTACGCCATCTGTATTTTTTTAGTTTATCTAACATGTCAGCTTGCTTTAAACACTTTCAAAAGTTCGGAACAATCTGTACAGATGGCGATATTTAAACTTTTGTGCACGCACCCATGAAGCACTCTGTGTGGATACCAAACTGTCCACGGACGTAAGTTAGTACTTTTTTTTTTGGAACTAATCTATCCACGGACGTGTGAGTGGATAATTCAGTGAGACGCCAGTCCGACATGACCGTAGAGAGATCAGGCGCAGGACCAACGGCTTATCGTGCTTTCCGAGGCACGGGGGTGTTAACACCACCAACTTCCTGACTTCGAAGCTGTGTAATTTCTAGACAGAAAAACCCAAACACTTTCGGCCTGACCCGGGATTCGGACCCGGGACCTCGTGGATAGTACCTAGCGTGGTGACCACTAGACCAACGAGGCAGTCAATTATAATAAGACGCCTATTATAATACTACAAGGTAAAAAAGAAATAAAAAGTTTTGGGTGGCCATTATCACTCAGGGGTATGAAAAATAGTTTACGTCCTATTATCCGACCTATCACACACACAAATTTTCATAAGAATTGGTCGAGCCATTTCTGAGGAGTTTTGGTAAAACACTATGACGCGAGAAATGTAGTCTTCGCAAGAGAGGGATAGACTGTATTAAGCACGATAATTGTGAATGGGAGTGGATGTTTCAAAGACAAGTGATATAATTTCCTGGAAGAGAAAACATTTTTTGCCGATGATAAGTTGGCAAAACCGAAAGGTGAGATTATAGATAATTTAATAAACGGCATATTGGGCATGCCTGCTCAATCTTTTAAAATGCACTAAACAAACCTTCATCAGCTTCCCCTAACGATGGAGAATTTTCTGTTGACCGAAGCGGTGACGGTGACATCGACAGCTCGTGTTCCATCATCTGTATAAACAATTTGAAGATTAAAGAAATGTTTCTAAATAATTAAATTAATAGCAACAAGAGAAAACATATCACCTTTTGATTACTCTGCCCAATCTTCATTTCTAACGTATAACCAGCGCCATACAAATTCTTCAAGTGTTGTGTTGAACCGATACATCTACAACAAAAAATTTAGTTATCACTAAATTCAATAAAACTAAAAGTTAAACGAGATTTTAAAGCTACTTACCTTAGTCCACCTTTAACCATAATCCCAACTCTAGAACATAAAGCATCAGCCTCTTCCATGGAATGTGTCGTCAGAATAGCACCTTTTTTACCCTGAAAAGAAATATGATATCTGAGCGAAAGTATTATAAATGCATCAATGACTTTTAAGATTTAAATGGCCTCTCAGTCTGCTTTGAAAACCTATATGGCACAATTTTCGACGGGCACATGAGTCATATAAGTCGTAAAAGTCATTTGTTTTATTTATGCATGTATACCAGTGAACGCATTTATTGCATATAGGATAATAATATATTGCATATACGAGGGTCAAACTGAAAGTTCTTAGAAAATCAAAAACTGATTACATTAGCCAGTTGTTAGTTTTATTATATCTTTTCAAAATATTGTCCATTGACGTCAATACACCGCTGCATGCGATGGAACCACTGGGAAAAGCACTTTGCCCACTCGTCCTTAGGGGTCTCTTCAATGGCATCGCGATACGCAGCCACCGCTTCTTCAGCATTCATAAACCGCTTTCCTTTAAGTTTTTCTTTAATTTTTGGAAATAAATAAAAATCACAAGGCGCGAGGTCGGGGCTATACGGCGGGTGACCCAGTAATTCAACGTTTGATGTCGCCAAATAGTCGATCGTTCGCTTGGCGGTGTGCGACGAGGCGTTGTCGTGGTGAAGGAGGATCCTACTGCGAGGTCGTTTCTCTCGAACTTTTTCCAAGACAAGTGGCAAACAATTGGTAGTGTACCATTCTGCAGAAACTGTTTTTTGATCCTCTAACACAATTGTTGCGAAATGACCTATCCTTCCAAAGAACGAGGCCACCATTTTTTTTCCCGCACTTCGATCTCTCTTCACTTTAGTTGGCAACTCCTCGAAAGGAAACACCCACTGAGCAGATTGTCTTTTGGTTTCAGGATCATAACAGTAAATCCAGCTTTCGTCACCTGTTAGTATGTCGAACACAGCATTTGAGTCACCTCCGTTAAATCTTTCAATCATTTTACGGCACCAATCCACACGATGGAGTTTTTGAGCCTTAGTCAAATTATGAGGTATCCACCGGGCGCAAAGCTTCCTGACCGCTAAATGTTCGTGGAGGATTTTGTGCACTTGACTCATACCGATGCCTAAGCTTGTCCGAATCTGCTGATAGGTCACTCTTTTGTCAGTCTCTATCATACGCCGCACAACACAGATGTTATTTTCAGTCGTCGCCGTAGAAGGCCGTCCCTCACGTACATCATCAGTGAGATTAGTGCGACCACGTTTAAACTCATTAAACCAGTTGTAAACAGTCGCACGAGATGGGGCTTCATCGTGAAAGGCCAATCGTAGTCTATCATAACTTTCTTGTTGACTTAAATGACATCGAAAGTCATAAAAAATCATTGCACGAAAATTTTCTCGTGTTAAATTCATTTTGACGTGACACAGACAATTTTCAATTTGCCGCCAAGTCGTAAAACAAATGACAAATGAATGAAATATATACTCAGTAATATTGGCAAAGAGTTCTATTTTCAAATTTTAGAATATTTTTTTTATTATATTGTTTATAAGTGGCCAGTTCTAAGAACTTTCAGTTTGACCCTCGTAGTTTTTAATATTTTTTAACACTTACAGTGTTCTTTCTTATTTATATTTAAGTTTTCTTATTTAAACTTAGGCCATATAAGTTTTAGCAAAAATGTATACGCATAATTAGACTATCCCATAAATATTGTAAGTACTTTTTCTATACCTAAATGGGGAGCAAGACAGGTCAGGTTAAAGTAGTACCTGGAAGCTTGCCAGGATGGTGTCTTTCTAAAAGCACTACGGTAAACGGAACTGGTAGTGGACTAATGGAATATAAAATCTATCATTCAAGCTGTGGTGACTCTGGAAGTTGGCTATGGCTAGCATAGTATACCATATAATTTATTTGCTAGTAGAAGAGATGTTCAAACAGTCTCCCGCGCATTTAGGTATCAACAGAGACTGGCTTTGATTGAATTGGCTTTTGTAGTTGAAATTTGGCTAAAAGAACAATTAGTAATATCTGGAAGCTGGATTGGATAGTGTCCCAGAGAAAGCACTTGGCGCGCAGGTATAAGTCGGGATGGTGTCCTAGAGGAAGTATGATTTGAGCAAGCTAGAGCAGTACCTAGAAGCTGGTCAGGATAGTCTCCCAGAGGAAACGTTTGCTGCGTGGGTCCTTGCCAGAGCCCAATCATTTTGGCTAAAGTATTACCGGCTAAATAAGCTTGCCAAGATGGTATCCTAGAAGAAGTACCATTGTAGCTAGAGCAGTACCTGGAAGCTGGCCAGGATGGTGTCCCAGAGGAAGCGCTTGCTGCGCGGGTCCATGCCGGTGGAAGGCTCATCCAGTAACACAACCCGTGGCGTGCCCACCATGGCGAGAGCGAACGACAGCTTGCGTCGCGTTCCACCCGAACACTCATCCGCGTTCTTGCTTGCGTGCTCCATTATTTGCAAGCCGTTGAGATACGCGTCCACTATCCTGCAATTTGATAGACGGATGGCTTTAGTACAGTCGGTAGCTCGTCAAGTTACTCATGTGAACTACGAAAACAGCTTTTTTACGTAGGGTATAGGAGGCGGTCTTAAGGTCAAAGTATGGTAGTCTGACGTGCTGCTGTGTGTATATTTAAGTTTACTGTCCGCGGCGACGTCACTCGACGAATGCATGCTGCCAGGACGGCAGGTGTATTTTGTAGTGGGGCAAGTGCGATGTTGCCGCTTTGTATTTTTTTAGTTTCTACGCATGATGCAATCAACTGTTAAATGAAGGTAGCTTATGACATTGCAGTGAATAGTATAGGTAATAAAAGATTTTTGACAGAAGATAATAGAAACCTCTTTAATAGCAACATGTTGGGCGCCAAATTGTTTGCTTGGCGCCCAACGTGGCATAGTAAATATCTATCACATTTGGTCTACCTTTCTTCAGGGACCTAAGAAATAAAGAATTACCTAGCTAGTCGATCTATCAACCTGCTAAGTGGGCGGACTGAGTGACCACTTGAAGACGTAATTGATACAAAATGCGTGATTTCTTCATGGCCCACCTACTAGGATATGCCAAAAAAAGAAAATGCAAAGAATAAAAGAAGTTAGTATTTTGGCGTAGCACTCGATGTGCGGATGGTGACGTTCTCTCTTCGCCGGTACCTACCTACCGCAAGTAATCGTTATTTGTATGCCGTATTTGTTTATACCCTACTTTTCCACCCAGTTGCAGGAACAGACATTAGGTTTTAACGACTTTATTAGCTAACGGAACCATAAAAGCTCAACGTCTGTTGAGCTGAGCGTGCACCTGGTATAATATTTACTTGTACAACAGTTTACCTGGGCGTATCCCTCTTGCTGACGCCCCGTATCGCGGCGTAGCACTCGATGTGCTCGCGGATGGTGACGTTCTTCCACAGCGCGTCGTGCTGCGGGCAGTAGCCCAGCATCTGGAACGTCGACGCTTGCGGCTCGTCCACCTTTGACCCACCCAGCATCACCTGGACCGCAATTAGGAGATAATTAATTATTATTATTATTAGGAGCATATCGTGTGCCGCTGCAGGGCAAAGGCTACTCTACCCTTTTCCCACACTACATGATCTTGGGCCACTGATACCAAGTTTTTTTCTATGCATCAAGCTACCGGCTTCTGGGTCTATAGCGTGGCCGCCTTTCATTTACAGGGTCCCACTTGGATTTTGGCCAAGAGTTCGTTTGACAGAAGATAATAAAAGCTTTTTTAATAGCAACATATTGGGCGCCAAATTGTTTGCTTGGGGCCCAACGTGGTACAGTAAATATTTTTGTCGTGTGGTGAATAGTGCATGAATGAATATTATAAAGAATCTATCACATTTCAGATGCAAATGTTATTATTGCTCTTCGATCTGCAGTTCTCCTGTTACACATGGTTTTAGTAATCAGTCTCCATATTTAGGGGGTAAATATGGTGGATTTGTGTAAATAAATAATTGACAAATATTAATATACCTACAACTTTTATTACGGGGTCATGATTAAATTTTTTAAAAGATATCAGATGCTTCATAGAAACGATTCTGTTGTCTCGATATCTACCTAGCCAGGGCCTAGGCCAGCTCGCCTCACTCTAAAAGAACAACAAGCTCACCGTTCCATAAGTGGGCCGCTCCTCAGCTGTGATAATCTTCATGGTGGTAGTCTTCCCCACGCCATTGTGGCCTAGGAGCCCGAAGACTTATCTTCCGTGTACCACCTAGCCAGACGAACTCGCCTCGCTCTAAAAGAACATCAAACTCACCGTTCCATAAGTGGGCCGCTCCTCAGCTGTGATAATCTTCATGGTGGTAGTCTTCCCCGCGCCATTGTGGCCTAGTAGCCCGAAGACCTCTCCTCCGTGCACTGCCAGGCTCAGCCTAGCCAGGCCAGCTCGTCTCGCCCTGGAGCGCGGCTCGCTGTTCTCTCCGCCGCAACAGCTCGCGCCACCAGTGCCGCGGACTTTGTACTCTTTTCGGAGATTCTGGAATAAAGGATTGTAATATTAAATGTGAGAAAAGGGCGCCTTCAAAACGAGGAGGACTGAGATTACAAGTTATGAGGTAGCTACATGCTCTAGCGAACAGTTCCAGTAGAAAGCGGATTGATAGCTTCATCATTATTCATCGACTTGTGACTCCTCCAAGTCCAACTAATCTAGATATCTCTTTTTGTACCAAGAGCAGTTTTTAAGCCTTCAGAACACCCCTGGCATTGGTTGGAACATTTATATATTTGTTTGAATGTCTTATAGTCCGATAAGGAAACGGTTTTGCCCTTTGATAATTTTAAAGTGCCTGGTTTTTGGTGAGTTTATGCAGAAGCTTTATGTGATGCAATATCCAAAAGTTTGGAAAAATTCATCGAAGGCAATAGGTATGGGATAGGTATTTGTAATAAATGTGTGTAACTCTGATTACAAAATTAAAGTGAAAAAAGTTGATTGATTCGACACAAGGGCTATCTAAATATGATATTTATCAAAGTTTGGAAACATAGGTATTTGGGAAGTATGGAAAACTAAAAAAACTAAATATCTTCACCAATAAAATGTTAAAGTGATTGAAAAATATTTTAGGAAGTACTTTTAAGTTAGGCAAATCTAGTGGAAAAAGTTTGGAAGTCTACGTTTTCTGCTGAATAAAATTTTTGGTTTTTCTTGCGCTACATGTTCTACAGAAAGTTAAAATGTGTAAAGTTTGCATCTATATGATCATAGTAATGTATCAACTTACAAAAAATTATAAATATTGACTGCTTGCGGTCGAAGTTATAGAATTAAATGTAATGAAACAAATGAACAAAAGTATAGGTATGAAACAACGGGCGCGTGCGGTGGGTGGGGCGGGGCAGGCGAGTTGTCGCGCGGCGCGACCGCGCGGCCGCTAGCCGGCGATAAAAGACTATTCAGTCACGTGTGATGTTACTGCGAGGAGTGATATTCATGATTTCATTCAGTAACATACCAGGTATTCACTGTACCAAGGGGTCTCATAACGAAGAAAAAATTTTCACTAGATGGCGACACGTGTATCATCTCGTTATTGATGTTGTTTATAAACTTAAAATGCAACATTAAAATAACAAGGAAATATGCCCTTAAAATATCAAAACAAAATTTTGTACAGACCCTAAAATACAAAAAACAAAATATAATGTAAAATTTTCTGGAATTTCAATTTAATGAATCATGTCTAGCACCTCTGACGGAATTAAATGGTACCACATTGCAGACAAGATATTTGGCGAGAAAAGCAGGTGTATAGATGTCGCAGGTGTTTTGCTAGTTGTGTAATTTCACCCTAGAACCTAGAACGCACCTATTGAATAAATCGATTGATATTTTCGCTTAGGTGTTTGATAGTCGGCGTAGCGAAGCGCGCAGCCTATCAAACACCTAAGCGAAAATATCAATCGATTTATCATTTATTTATTCGTCATTTTCAAAAGTGTGCTTGATGTACTTTTCAATAACTTTTTTAGAACCGTCTGATGCCTGTGCGTTCCATAATTTTTACCACTTACATAATTCATCAATTAATATTTTTGTTCATTGTAATAAGTACGTAGGTACTTAAACCCTGTGCCCGCGCGCCTTCTGAAGCACACTTAAAATTCTCAATTTAATGTATAGTGGCCAGCACATCAGATTAATAATTTCCGTTCCGATCTATACTGAAAGATTACAACTGCATAAGATGCTGCAGAATTTTTCTTGATTTAGCTTTTTAGGTGATATTATATTTTTTACTCAAATGATACTGTCAATCTTAGAGTTTTAGCAGACTTCAGACTATCTATCAGCCTATAGCTTGCCTGGATTCTTATTCTTAATCATTATGAGGATTTGTGATATTAGCTATGTTTATTCAATACATATTTTGCGTAAGAACTGGGTCCCAGGTTTGTATAAAAGAAAGGATCGTTATGATAAGAACTAAAATTCGTTGATACTCACGTGGACGGGCGTACTGTTTCATCTTGTCTGGCTGCGTGTAGGTAGGATTGTCACTCTGATGGTGGTAATATATCTATTCTATATGTACTTATATGGATCTGTAATTACCTGATCTGCCATATCCTGGTCCAAAGCAGACCCTGGGCCCTCGCGTGGGAGAGCACAACCCAGATTACGCTAGGATGATGATGATATATGTACATGGATCTGTAAAATGACTAAATCCAATTGTTACTCACGTGCACGACGAGCACTGGCGCGTTGTGCGCGGGCTGCCGCAGCACGGCGGCGACGCGGCGCCGCTCGCGGCGCACGTCCTCGTCCTCGCCCGCCTCGCCGGCTGGCTCCGCCTCCGGGTCGGGGGGCCGCTCGCTACTGCGGAGCTTGCGCTGCGGACAAGAAGGCTTAGGTATACTGTCCATGGCGGCATCATTTGACGAATGCATGCAAGCCGCAAGGACGGCAGGCGTATTTTGTATGTGAGAGACAAACGCGATGTTGCCGCTTCGTGGACAGAGTTTCGTCACTTTCTACGCGAAATGCATGCAACCGTCAAATGACGATAGCGTGCGTAGGTATGACGTACGGTTTACGTGGACAGTAAGCTTTATTGAATTCTTCCCACAAAACTAGATCCTGATATTGGTCTTTAAAAAGAGAGTGTATGAACGGGTGATCAAACTGGGAGGTAGCAGATACGTCACCGACCACCGCCACCGGTGGCTGTTGCGCGCCACATCCTTTGCTTCCGCGCAAAGGAACGTGGTTGGTGGCCGCTACAATTGACACTTATCTGCTAGATTTTTTGACAAATGTCATGTTAATATTGCGAGTGTCGAAAAAACGTACTGTAATATAATAGTGTGTCGCTGTCCCTATCTGGCGAGTGCTGATGTAATCAGCCGCAGGACGTCCACGGCTGAACATAAGCCTCTCTTATCTTAAAGTGACTGGTTGTAAGTAGCTTGCATTCAACGCTATTCTTTAACATTAACTAGGTCTTTCCATCTTACTGGACATATGTAATTGCTAATGTTCTTCTTCAAGGACTTTTCAGATTCAAGGGCTATCAGTTTTGCCTGCTATGTTTGCAGATAAGCTTGTTAATTTGCAGAACTTTGCCGTTAATCTTAGTTCTTTTACCTTTTGTCATACTTATCCTTATACTTTTTTCAAATAATGCGAATGACTTTTTTCATTTTTCTGTACTTCAAACTATTTGCAAAGTTTCCTTTTCTTTGGATTCCGAGTTTCCCAAATGATTTTTTGTTTTGGCTCCTGGACTATTTGTCCTAATAATTTTCATGACCGATTTGATGCGCATGTGTACTTTCTTATGTCTTATAGAGGTACAATAACATTATGCCTATTCTTTAACACAGTAGAATAAAATAGGTACCTAGACCTACGTAGTTTTGTATAAACAACAACTAAGTTATGAGTTTTTTTGCCTCGGACGTCAGAAATGAAATGACAGGTAGATATAACTAGTAATCCGATATTCTGATTAACTAACCCTTAAACAATGTCAACCCTAACGCAGTTAGAAGAGCAAAGGTTACGCGATGGAAAGAGATGCAGCGACTACGGGCGGGGTTAGCGCTGCCGCGAGCTGAATTGCGCTTTATTGTGTTGCTAAAAGAGTCGCTATTCATTAAAATGATATTGCGGAGTGAGCCTTATTTAGTTGTACTATTATTTATTCTGCGGTTGAGATCATGAGCTTGGGGATTGATCCTAGTGAGACAATCTGGCTCCTTAACTTGCACAGCCTGCCTCCAGACTTCCACCGGTCAGCGACTAGCAGCACCGCCTCGCTGACCGGCACTGGAACAGCATGGCCGCTATCATCACACCTCTGCGGTGAAGTAGCTGACAGTGCTGGCGTAATGCGGGGTAAATAATAGCCACCATCTTGCTGGACATCTATGTATACTAAGGGTCTTCTTCAAGAACTTTTCTGATCCAAGGGCCATCAATTTTGCGCGCTATGTTTGCAGCTTACTGGCGCATTAGCTTGTCATTTTTTTTAAATTGAGATCATGAGCTTGAAGAGTGGTACTAGTGAAACCATCGATTTAGGTTCTATCCTTACCTTGCACAGCCTGCCTCCAGACTTCCACCGGTCAGCGGCTAGCAGCACAGCCCCACTGACCGGCACGTGGAACAGCATGGCCGCTATCAGCACCCACACCTCTGCTGTGAAGTAGCTGGACAGCGATGGCGTGGTGCACAGACCACGCAAGTTGCACGTCATGTACACTCTGTTGACGGATGTGACAGATTAGTCATAATATATACAATATTGTATCCTACATGATTTAATTCAGGAGTTGAGGGCCAGCTACGAAACGCAAATAAGAACTAAGTTGTGGTAGTTCTGAAGTTGTGGTTGTATTTTTTTTGTGGTTTGGATGTTACAGGTTTGACTAAACTTGATTACCTGTCTAGGAAGAGCACCATATTAGATAACCATAAAACGTTTCCTTAATCGATATTAATATTAGTTCAATCTTTTATATGACCAAGAAAAGGTATACTTATGTATACGTGAAAGGACAGCTGGTAAGAAAATTCAGAAAAAAAAATCATTAAATATTGTAATAGAATGATTATTCACTTACCTATCAACGTAATAGATGATTGCATAAGGTATGTACATAACATCCAAGAAACTAAAAACTAAATGAAGATAGAACGCGATATCACTACCTGTAAACAAAATCATTATAAATGTTAAAATTACATTACTTAACGTACGGCACGTTTATATTGTAATTCACAAGTGTAAGTAAACTACAAGTAATTGTTCTGCTAGGTACTAACCCCACTTAAAAGTATCCAAAACAGCGACCAATATAAACGGTATAACGCCCACCCACGTGGTGATGTTTGGCATAATGCTCTGCGCGGAGTCCATCTTGTCAAACACATACGACAGGCAAGTGTTGAACAAGATGGCGGAAGGGCTGTAGAGTAACAGGAGGAAACAAAGCATCATGATGGCGGACCCGTTGGTCAGGCTTGGGATGTCGTTGAGAATCACCTGGGGAGAAAAATTAACCATCAGTTTTGTAGTAGGAAAGATGAGAAATTCTTAAATTATGAAGAAAGGTCGTTCGTAAGCTTATAGCGAAAGACATTTTCAAAGAGCAAATTATTACCTTGCTCAGATCTTGCTAGCAATCATATGCGTGTGTTGGTGTTGAAGAAAGTTTAAGGGTATAAGTACTATTCTTGCATCCAGAAAGTGTCTTCATATTCTTAGGAACAAGCTTTAATCAACTAGATAGACTCAGCAGGGAGAATGCTACATAATATGCATGTTATATGGTGTTACCTAGTTACATTCCTACAATTGATTGGCTAGATAGTTCAGGGAAACGCCCATTTAGTTGATAAATAGACAACATCAGTGGAACAACCATTTATACGATGGATCATCATCCTCCTAGCGTTATCCCGGTTGTGCTCTCGCATGCGATGGCCTAGGGTCCGCTGATCATGATCCAGGTTGTGGCAGATCAGGTAATTGCAGTTGAGCGACTGCCATCTGACCTCCGTGACCCTGTTACCAGGGTAACCTGACCAGTTTGGATCATGGTTACACATTCAGTCGCCTGAATGTGCAGGTTTCCTCACGATGTTTTCCCTCACCGTAAGAGCATCGGTTAGTGAAACAACTAATGTACATAACTCAGAAAAAGTCATTGGTACATGGCGGCACGTAGAATCGAACCGGCACCTCCCGCACGAGAGGCAACCCGCTAGCCACTGCGCCATCAACGCTCCTTGTGTGCCACCGACGCTCCATTTATACGATGGATAATTGTCAATATTTTGGTGTGTTTTGCTACCCTCAAGGCCAAACTCCATCCTAAGAAATACCATTTAGCATTCTTAACTTACTAGAACCAGTACTCCTGCACTGGTGATGAGCATGATGAAAATTAGGATCGTGAAGTACGTCAGGAAGTACATGCTCATCGACAACCCGTTAACTCGCAACTGGTTTTTCGCTTTGATCTGGAACAAAGGAGTAAAAGGATTAGATACATTTTCAACTTGCCCTCTTAGTTGTTAGTCCTAGATCAGTTGTGTTGTGAACCCAGCCTGGTCCTGGATGGCCAGCAGGGCCCTTAGACAAGATAGGTACAATCTTTTCTACAGCGAACTTGGCTGTTACTAACATAATGTATGAAACTGTCATAAGATATCGAAACACACTTTTGCATATTTTAAAACATTTCATTGGCTGTAGAATAGATTTCATCTTGTCTATGGGCCCAACTGTGTCGCATTGAGGGCAGACAGAAAAATGCCTTCTTTGGCAGCCTTAAAATTCTTAGGGTTAGACTTACCTCTCTATCATAAACTATGTCCACGGCCAGTGTCACGGGTACCAGCGCGAAGATCATGCCCATGAAGATGGCGCAGACAACGTTGCCCACGTTGAACTCCTCCTGCTGTTCCGTCTGCTGGAACGGGTGGGCTAACACCTCGATTGGCTTGAAATTCTCCACGAGGCCGGAGGCTGACATCAATACCCTAGAGATAGGAAGAAATAGGTGAATAGTGCTGTTCATACACTGAATATAGCTTAGGATTATAGGATAGGATTCACTACGGCTGACAACAACGAAGCCCAAATATGGCACAACTTTCAACGGACACAGTGAAGTGACAGTTATAGTACGACAAGTTCATGTGCGACCCTCCTTGCACCCCGCAAGACGTGCGGGGAAGCACCAATAACACATGACTGACAAAGGAATTGCCTTTCCCCGCAACATCTCGTCACCGTGGATATCTAGCATGCCTCGCAACCTTATTTATAACATCAGACAGACAGACACGCTTTTACGTTTAAAATTTTAGTAAGGTTAGTTTTAGTAAAGGTAAACTCACCTATAAATACTATTGTCCAACAAATTAATGATGATAGGCAAACTGTGCGTATAAGTGCTATTGTAGTAGGCCATGACTCTCCCATATCCCGGCACTAGACTGCCCTTCAGGCTGAACGCTCCGAAGTTCTCCATATTCAGAAGACTCGAGAAGTTTCCATCGAAGTCTATGATTGGATGAGCTCCGAGCATTTCAAGCGAGTCTCTCAAATCGGTAACTTCTTTAAAGTTATCCGTCTCACTGAATACGGCTATTGGGGTCTTGTTGGCGTATGCGTTGGGGTCCAGTTTGAGTGGTTGCATCCGAAAAAATACAATCTGTCTGGACTTCATATAGAGGCCGAGGGCGCAGGAAACTGAAAAAAGGTAGGATAGGTTTAAATTCTTGCAATTTAATGTTGTCTGTTAGTTATAACCGTATGTTTTAAAAGTGACGCCCAACATGTTGCTATTTCGACGAAGTATCTTATAAAGACGGCCTGTATTTGGAGCATCCTAAAAAAAGACTATCAGTATTTTATGACGCTTTACTGATTTTCAAGCTGCCACGAAGTCCAAATTGTGTAGCCCTTGTCTAACAATAAATTGGCGCCCAACGTGTTGTTATTTTAGTGGCGTGTTTTTTAAAGACCATAGTACCTATTCGAGACTTTTTAATTGGACAGCTCTTAGTTTTTATGACGCTTTCTTGCACTTAAACCAAACAACAGTTGTGAAGTCAAATTGTTAAGTCCTGGTCTACCATTAAATTGGCGCCCAACATGTTTCAATTTCAGGAACTTTTTTCGTCGCCACAGATACTTACTTATAGGCATGAAGATCATGACATACAGCTTGTATGGGTCCCGTATCATGCGGACGGTTCTAATGTATACCAGCGCGCAGAACGTGCGCCAGCAAGAAGGATTCGTTTTGACTAGTTCTCCTAAAGCGTCTACTGAGACTGGTGCTTCTGGCGTCACCTAAGGAAAAACGTTTTAGTTTGTTAAAAGAAGAGGAACTACTAGTGAATGGCGAATTAATTGTAACATTTGATAAACTACCTATGCCATTTGATTAAATCACGGAGGACGTCAAAATAACACCAAAATTGTATCATTTCCATTAACAAATATGTTTAGTGATTTGAACAAATACCAGATCTAGTTTAGTGAAATGACAAAAAATACTTCCCATCAAAATGTTATTTAATAAGAACCATTGAAACCGTTATTACCTTCACCTTAACATGCTCAACGCCATGCGTTGTCGAATGCAGGGCATGTGAAGCGGGCGGCGTCGGTAACGACGTCGTTCTCTGCGTTTCCTTGTCATTCAACTCCTGAAAAATATTCTGTGTTCACGGCAGACCACAAGTTATATTCGTGTTAGAATCTTATGACAGTGCAATATCTATACTCTATTATAAAGAGGTATATCGTCAGCGTTATATGCTTGATTGTAGATCAACAACTACATTTTGCTAGCAAAAGCTTAAGTTTTTTGTTTACGTAAGAACGAAACTTTCTTCAGTTCGTTGCAAAGCAATATTAAAGCTAATTGTTATGGCATAATGGGTAAACAGGTAATTTTCTTCTATCCGAATTTCAACCGCGCCAGTAAAAGAAATTAAAAAAAAACTTTTTATTAAGAATAGGTTGGTAAAACACTATGACTTTATAAAGGATAATAATTATAATTGAGAGTAAAAAAGCCAGTAAGGGGATCTTGAAGGTTATTCGTGGACCAAAAAAAGCAAGAAAATCGGGAGAGCAAGAAAAATGCGGAGGATAGGGGAAAATGGAAGAAACTCAAACGACAACAGAAAAATTCTTAAATATTATCATGTATGAGGTAGGTCACGAGCATCAATATGTACTCGTACACATCTGTATTCGATTTAAGACCTTATTACAATGGCATAAAAAGTTATTTGTATACATTCATTGCTTGTGACTGTACAAACACGAAAGGTCCAAAAAATTTGAGAAAAATAATGAAATAGTTTGTCAAGCCAAACGCATTAATTAATTAATATAATGATAATGTTGATGAACAGTATATACCCTTACCTGATAGCTCAAAGTCTTGCTCTGTAAAGAGAGACTCCTTGAGAGCGCCCGCGCCCTCACAAGCTTCACAGAAGATACCCCTTCTACTGATTCCGTTTCCTCTGCGTTCTCTCCCTCCAGGCTTAGGAACACCTCTTCGAGGGTTGTCATGGATACGCCGTAACTGGTTATACCTAGAATATTATGAGAATTAGTGGCCAGTTCTGTCTCCACAGTACACTATCCACTAATATTTATAGATAGCTGGGTGATTTTCTTATACGGGGCAACTTCTTAGGGGTGAAAAGAGAACATAATACTTACTTAACAAATGAAGACACGTATCGTACAATAACGAATGAAAAGACCATTCCTCTAAAGAATTAAAAATGTTGGGAAAATACACAATGGAATGTATTTTGTTAGACTCTAAGTTAGAGTCTAAGAAATGGTTAGTGTCTAATTTATTCTTACATTTGAAAAACCAAGATTCTTAAATAATGATTTAATGATAAGCAATTTCTTTGCAACTTTCTATCAAGGTACTTATATGTATAAAGTTGGTACTTGGTAGCTCCGTTGGAGGGCCCGGATAGCGAAGGGTCACGGATTCGAGTCTCATCTGAAGACAGTCCAGAGCAATATTGACTTTCATTTTAAATACATACCAAGTCTATTCGTCTTTTCCTTAATCTCGTGCTCAATAGCGTGGAAGAGCGGCGGAAACAGATGCACAGCATAATGTGGCAGAATGTACGACAACTCCCTCCCGTGCCTCCTGGCCTTCTCTGCTCTGGGTACGTGCCCTCGCACCAGACGAGTAATTTGGTGTTCACGACACGCACCTAAAAGGAGAAAGTGAAATAAAAGCCCTTGGCGCCCAACGTGGTGTTTCATGATTTTCAGTTTTTTTTTTTAAGTTTAACTTCTGAACAAGCCTAACTCCTCTTGATGTTTTTATTTTTATTTTTCTATTATGTTTGTAATTTGATGTGTACCAAATAAAAACTTTTTCTTTCTTTCTTTCTTACTAGGGTATATGAATAAAACCAGATCTATAATTAACTTCAGTTTTTTAACACTTCTATAATTCACTTCACACTATCATTACTACAATGGCTGCTTGCATCCTTTCTTGAGATATAATTTAATTGTTGGTCCTTCTTTGGATAATGATGTAAAACCGCGGTAGCTTTTTGGTGAAGGAAACATATATACTCGCAAATTAGAAATACTAAAAGGATTGAGAGCCGCCATCTACTGGCAAAATCTGTAACCACTTGATGTACACAAAGTAGTGGGATCCTGATTTCTTTGCGGCCTTTTGAATTGTTATTTGTATTTTAAACGTGACATAATATTAAATTATTTTGAGTCGATTACAAGGCACTCACCAGTATTTGGCGCCCAACGTGGTACAGTAAAATGTTAATTAATTGAACCATATTTTATTTATTTATTTGAAATGGGTTTGCTCTTGACTCTAGACTAAGCCAGACGTGGCACAGACAGAGTCAATGATGGAGCGAGCTCACCCAGAAGAATAGTAAAATATGCATAGTAAAGGGAATAAGTATGCTACATTGAAAGGCATTATTGATTGATTATATCTTACCGTCTAGCACCAGTGTCAAATGATATCCAATACCAAATTTATTCTTCAAAAATAGCGATGTGCCCGCACACCGCACCTAAGACAAATTAACCATACTTAACTCCCAGCACAAGTACTGTAGCATAAAACAAAGTTAGAATAGAGAAACGAAAATGATAACTTACTCTTCCCTTACTAATTACCGCCTTCCTGTCGCCCAATATATCGGCTTCGTCCATGAAGTGTGTGGTGAGGAGCAGAACCTTCCCTCGCTTTGCTCTCTGAAGGATCCGCCAGGTCTGTCTCCGAGATACTGGGTCCACTCCCGCTGTCGGCTCGTCTAGTATTATTATCTGAAAGAATAATAATGGACTCGATTCCAGTGTGCCCTGAATAATAATAATTTTAAGTTCTGTCAATTTCTTTCTATTTTTAAACAAAAGGAAATATACTGATATTAAGTACCGTCAGATGAAACAGCTGTCAGTTGCTATAAAAATGAGAGAATCCATAGACAATTCAGTAGGAGTGTCATTCAATGACCACTAAAGTTAATCAAAACACGCAAAACTTGTTAAAATACAGCATCACTTAATTTGACGTTTCTAAAATGACAGAGAGATCAGACGCAAGACCAATGGCTTAACGTGCCTTTCGAGGCACGGAGACGTTATTACTACCAACTTCCTCATTTCGGGTTGTTTCGAGACAGAAAAACCAAAAAACTCAGAACTATTTTGTATTAGCAATGCTTGCGGAATGTGATTTGAACTAAGGTATTTGAGGTGTTAAGAATTAACACATTTCTTTTTAATTTTGGCCAAAGGAGACATGTAGAGAATACTTTACGGTGTTATGCCACTCTTTTGTACAATAAACTGGTTGCAGAATAATGTTTACTGATTTTATTTTTCTGAAACAGATCAACATCATACCTTGGGATCTCCAATAAAAGCTATAGCTATACTGAGCTTCCTCTTCTGCCCGCCCGAGAGATGTTTGGCAAACACTCCTGCCTGATCCAACAACCCCACATCTGACAACGCCTTGTGGATTTCGTCAGGGCGACGCTTTCTTGGGATACCCTGAAAATAAAGTACATGATCTGAATGTTAGCACATTATTGGCGAATTAGGAGTTTCCAGTAGTTTTGGCATTCGCTAGAGGGCGCTAGGTGTCTTTGTGGGTTTGTTCTTTTAAAGCATTGAATGAGGCAAAGGGACTTTATTCATACAGTCAAGCCAGTATAAAGTGGTTTTAAATGATACATTTTTAGGTAAGCAGATAATTTATTTTTCCTTCGGCACACACGGCCGCACGTCAGACTCTACCCCAATTTGACCTTGAGGCCGCCCGTCGTAGTAAAAGCTGTTGTTTACATGAGTAACCTGACGTGCCGACTGTACCTAATTAATTTTTATGCAAACTCTGGCTGATGATTTTTGATTTGACATTGACTGTTTAAATATAATTCCGCTGCCTCAATTACCATCGCGTTTAAATTACATTATATTCCGAAAGACTCCCAGCGCCACGAACTATACACTTGCTAACAAAGACTTGACAATATCTCCAGAAAAACTGCAGCATTGAATGATGCAAGTAACTGGAATCAGCCTTAGACATTATTGGTCCAGTAACAATAATTTAATGAACTAGAATATCAAATTAACTAACTTTTACTGCCGAGAAGAACAGAAGATGCTCTTTGACAGACAACAGGTCAAACAAGACATCCTGCTGTGGGCACACGCCAATCATTTGCCGGATTTCATGCATGTCGTTGGGATCTCTGGAATAAATTAAAAAATCATTCACGTTTCATGAATAGACACCGAATATTTTATGACTTATGCACACATCGAGTAGCGCTGGATAGAACCCAATAAGACCCTTTGCTTACCGACAGAATACTCCCCCAACTGAGCTACCAAGGACAACTGAGGTATATAACTATTCGATTAATTATTGTAAGTGCTTTCTACGCCACCACTAAGTCAGCGTTTTATTTCAATAATTCTTTGGTGATGCACCCACAAGTCGTGGTTTGATTTCCTTCCGAAAATCCGAGAATCATCATCATCTTAGCGTTATACCGGTTGTGCACTCGCACGAGGGCCCAGGATCCCCTTTGGAACATGATCCAGGAGACTGCCGTCTGACCTCCGTGACCCTGTTAACAGGGGAACCTGACGAGTTCTATTCGAAGATGGTCGATGAAATTTTAACTGCACAAATGTTATTGGTCAGATATTCGGATACAAATTCACAATTTTTTCTGAGTTACTGAATTATATTTTATGGCGGAAAAAACCGAAAGAATTTTCAGCCCTACCCAGAATTCGAACCGGGGTCAGGCCTGTGTATCTCCCCGCGGAGGTAGCAAAAACGTACCTACGCGCGGCGCACCTACGAAGTTGCTAAAACAAGTTGCGTGTCGCTACCGGCCAGAGCCACGCTCACGCGTTATATTCACCGGCGGCCGCGCGGCTACGTTGCTGGCTGGACGAGAATGAATAGAGTACTAGAAAGGCGCTAGATGGCGTTAGAAGCTTCTCGTAGCAGTCAACCCTATCGCGTCGCGTGATATTACGTCACTGAATAGGTTTAGTGTATTTTGAATCATATACCAGAGCAATAAGTATGAAATTATCTTGCAATGGATTTTTGTAGGTGTCTACACGAAAATGTGCTTGACTCTGAGGCGAACTAAATTACGCCATATTGTTGACGACATTGAGTAGACATTTCTTTGAATACAATTGCTAAGTCATACTTCTGTACGAAGTACTAGTATTCTGTGCCGGGGTCCAAAAGGACAGGAGTTAGCTTGTTGACCACTAGATCAAGGAAGCAGTTTTTAGAAATATAAGAAGAACACAAATAAACAAGCTCTTACCTAACATCGAGTCCATAAACATACGCCGTACCATTCGTGGGTGCTGTCAAACCAGTCAGGATATTGAATAGGGTGGACTTCCCAGCACCATTGTGGCCCAACACAGCCGTTATCTGCCCCTCGTAGATGCTGAGATCAATCCCGTCAATCGCTTTGATCTCTGGCCTGCGGCAGTGGCGGAAGCTCTTCTGCAGACCCACGATACGGATGGCTTCTTTGTCTTGGAGTTCCCTAGAAGATGATTCTTGCATTTTATGATGTACCTATTTGCTTAGCGAACTTGATGAATCCTATAGAAGGTAAGTAAGATGACATCTTTGAATAAATGATGACTACAAACTGTGAGAAACTCTTGGACACAAAGCCTTAAAGGTAAGTTGCCAACGGCTTTTATTTGGGCTAGTAAATAACCAAAAATAATTTCGCTAATATAATATCAAAAACATTTTATTCATTGCCAACTAACTAGTTATCAACGACCAAATGTTAGTACCTAGATTAAAGAGCAATGATTACTCAAGAGTTTTTTTAGTTTCGTCAGAAGTTAAATCTAATACAGTTTGTCCTCCTTGATCTCTGGTTGCATCAATTTTATGCGTTTTCTTTATTAACACCCACGCAACGTCATATCAACCAACGTTTGTCAACAGTTCCTCGAGCGAAAATGGAGGCGAGGAAAAATGGTGGGACACCTTATATGTAAACGCTAGAAAGCAAAATAGAAAGAAAAAGAAGCAGATCAAAAAAGAACACAGCACAGTTGAAAGAAAAAGCCGATTTCATGACGTATAATAAGTTGAAGGTGCTGGCAGAGTTTAAAGACATGTGAAAATTGCTCCACCGATAAGACCACAGCTCTGCATCAGTTATGAATAAAGAACCTTCTTGATTCTGATTACAACTTTATTTTGGAAGCAATGTCTTTAATATTACTTTCCTAACGTCATTGTTTTCTCAGCGGTTTATATCCTGCTAGAAGCTTCTAGAAGTAAATCTCACCTGGGCACGGGCTCGATGTCCTTGTTGTGAGCAGCATCGCCGTTGGAGTGGAGATGGACGGCGGAGATCCTGCCGCGTCGACTGCCGAGCCAGTACGAGGGCATCAAGCAGAACCACGGCTTCTGCTTGATGCCATACTCGCCTGAGAACAGAAAATAGTTCGATCAGCTCGGTGCTTACAAATAAATAGTAAATATTAGACAACCTCACTACATTGCTCGGATTCCACAATAATGTATAGCTAAATCACTTGTGTTATGAAAATTGGAAACAACACCCAGACCTTAGGCAATATGGATTTCTATATTGATACGACCAGAGACCGAACCCAGGGCCCACAAGCCGAACACTTTTTTCACTACGTAAACTCAGGATATAAAGGTCCTAATGCGCTGCTAAGTCATACTTTTTTTTTCAAAGATTAAAGTCCAGTTCAGGTTACCAAGAACTAAACCTTACTTGGTACATTATCCAGCCATTTACACGCCTGTTCCTGGGCACGCATGTTAGACAGTTGGTCCTACACCTGATCCCTCTTTGGTCATGTCAGATTCCGACGTACTGGACTATAAAGTAGAAGAGTAGAGGGTGCAGCTGTACATTGCAGACACCCTCCATATAATGCCCTAGGCAAAATATTCGTACTTATCATCATACATATCTAGGACCAGGGAACTTCAAGAATAGACTTACTGGGTATGACAGCGTCCAGCCAGTACGCGAACAGCCCGTACAGCACGGTGTCCACCGCCATCATAATGAGGCTGCCACCAAAGGGCACCCCAGGGCCACTCCACAAGTTCTCCCAGGTCACGCCAACACCAGCCATGTCAAGTACCAGGGCCTGGAAACATGGATTTTATTTACTTGGAAATAAGGAATAAATGTATCAAATCAATGCCTATTTGAGTTGACTGGTCAAGCTTTTCTCCAAACTACTTGGTCACTCTTAGTTATTATGTACTAACGCTAGTTACTATCGGCCGCTAAGAAGTTTTTAAGGCCTCTTAGTTAACTTACGAAGGGCCCAGATATACGGACAGCTGCCACTACATAGTAAACCACAGTGTGGCGACATCTTACTACTGTCGATCACACTATCAAGCAACTTCTAGACGCGACGCCCTAACTCGGCTCCTACAGGCTAGATGGCTGTTAGCCCGCTCCATACAACACAAACCGCGATATGTAAGATTTAGCACGAGCTTGACTACATATAGATAAACCAAGACGGTGACTATCGAATCGTGGTCCCCGACCATAACAACCGGTCGGTAGGAAGCGCTTCCCTTTGCCTTCCTAACCCAGTTGCGCCAAAACAGTCTTCTACGCCACGATCAGTCAGATGCGACTACTTCGGGAAGTTAGAGCGTGGTGAAAAGCCAGTTCACGTTTGAAACAAAGACCTAAACTGGATGAAGTACAGCCCCCTCATCATGTTCACAAATTAGATGTAGATGTCTTATCTTGTTTATAGCGAAGGTATAGCATCTGGAGCTGTCAGCTGATCTTTTTTTGTTTCGAATCGACTCTGGCGTTATATTTTAGAGAACCGACACCAACACTCCGACTAACAGAGCATTATCAGTAGCATTGTACAGCTCCTCTCGTGTGCAGGTGTAGGAGCACGTATGGCATCATAAAAGGTACTAAGCAGGACAATCGGACAGGACAGGCATCCTTCTTAAAACATCCAAAACGTTTTTGCCCTTGCCCTAAAAAAATAACACTACGATTGGGGACTCTATTTTTAAATAAGTCGCGTGCAGATTTCTACTGATTTTCGTTCGTCATCTAAACTCTGCATCGAGTGCCCCTACCCAATCTTTACAGAAGGCGAGTGATAGAATAAACGCCAAAATTAATGTGTTAAGTGAAAATAAAGTCGCTTTTGCCAACAGAATGTCATACAGAAAATTGTAATTTTTATCTTTGTTTTGCTCCTTTTTTAATTTAATGAATGTTTTAAGTTATTATTTCATAATCTTCAATTCAATTTATTTATGTACCTAATCTGTAATATTATGTTATTAATTTATTGTGTTATTTAATGTTGTTATGATGAATTTATGTTTTTATTGTTTATTTTTATTATTATTATTATTTTTTACCTTGTATGTGTGTACACAGTGCCCCAAAAGGTCCCTGCTGAAAATCAGTATTGTGACATGCCTCGCGCTGTCACGATTAATGCTGAGCAGGGACCTTTTTGGCACATAATTGGTCTTTAATAAGTTTAATTTTTTATTAATTTTTATATGCGTGCCAAATAAATGATTAAATTTGAATTTGAATACAAGTGATTTAGAAATACGAGTGTGTAACCATAGTAACAATTGGTGTTACTATGGTTAAGTACACACTTGTAATCCAAGACTAGTACGCTTTGTGAAACATGACCCTGGATAATTTCAAGAAAAGTGTGAATAGGCATACAAGTCAGACATGACAAATCTTCGGCTGCATCGTCGCTTACCATGGTGAGAATATTGCGGTCAAATGCCTGCCTAAAACACTTCTGCATGATCTTACCTTGTCCATAGCGAGGGCGTAGCAGCTAGAGCTGATGAGGGAGACGAACCAGAAGGCCAGGGAGTCCGCGTTGGACACGAACACCTGGATGAAGTACAGCCCACTCATCAGGTTGACGGCGAAGCTGCCCAGGATGCCGGCCGTCTGAGGAAATGGTGTGCGTCAGCATTCGGTTACGAAAGGAAACAAAGGAAAGCCCGACCGCTAAACTGAGTCATCGCTTGCGAGGTACAGGGATGGGGGGGGGGGGGGGTTTAGATAGATGAGAACGGTAGCATAGAGCAATGCGAGCGGCGACCGCTTGTGATTTGACTGTGTAATTTGAGTTCTAATGTTCGAAATTAGCATTCTTTTTAGTTTTTCTCGTCAACCCCCTCACCCCTGTACCCTGCAGGCGTAAACTCAGTTAGGTGGTTGGACTATAATAGCTAAATGATGCCACAGCAGTAGTCATCCTGCTTTTTAGTATTATCAATCAAGTAAGTAAACATGTTCTAAGGCTTTTTGAATACAACTACATATTGGCTACTAGCAGTTTTTTTGGCTCGCATTTTTTTGAGTATACCTACATATTGGCTACAAGCGGTTCCCTGCGACTTCGCTCGCGCCAAAAGACGGAATTTCCATATAAACTTTCATCCCCCATTTAAACCTCTTAATGTTTCTTTATCGCGACAAAAAGTAGCCTATGTTCTTTCCAGAGTCTTAAAATATTGTATATATATATATATATGTTACAGTCAAAACCCTTAACCAGTCAATAACCTTATTGACCGGTAAAATTAGTCAATGAGGTTATTGACTAAAGGTGTCGGTCAAAACCCTTATTGACTGATTGTATCTGACAAAATCAGTCAATAAGGATTTTGACAAACACCCTCAGTCAATAACCTTATTGACTAATTTAAAGAGCAGACATTCAGTCAATATAGGTTTTGACCAACGTACTCAGTCAAAACTGATATGGACTGATTGGTGTTTGTCAAAATTCTTATTGGCTGATTTTGTCAGATAAAATCAGTCAATAAGGGTTTTGACCGACACCTTTAGTTTTGACCGACACCTTATTGAATAATTTTACCGGTCAATAAGGTTTTTGACTCGTTAAGAGTTTTGACTGTAACATATATATATAATAATCCGTTCGAATCCCGCAAGGGGCAAATGTTTGTGTTGCAGTTGCAGTTGTTTGCAGAATTATTATTCTCGGCCCGGCGAACCTTGATCCCTATGACAGTTCATGTTAGTGATGGGTCGTGTCGATGTAACTTAACTGTTTTATAACCTAAATGATTATAATAAAATAATAAATAAATTGTTTCAACAAACACACCAATTACCTAGCCTCATACTAAGCGTGAGCTTGTGCTATGGTGACTAGGATAACGGATAGACATACTTAAAAATTTATATAAACATCTTAGGTAAAAACGACTTATGTCCAAATGCTCGTGCTCATCACACAAACATTTGCCCCTTGCGGGATTCGAACCCGCAACCGCCTGGTTTAGAAGTCTGTGGCGCGAACCACTACACCAAGTAGGTCGTCAACGGTCGATTATAAATCATGTACACTCGTTCCCATTTGTTTATCGATATTTTTCCACACTATCTTCCAAACGAAGTAACTTTTGCAGGACGTAAACGTAAAGTCTGATTGAGATAATTTCTTGTAAATGTTAAGAATTGTTATAATTCCGACGGAATATCATTTTAATAACATGTATGTATCTACCGAAATTAAATTAATGTCATTTTTAGAAGCCTCCAATTCGATTCTAATGTACCGGTGACGCCACTACAATTTTGTGTCGTAGTAATAACTGTCAATGTCATAGGGATCAAGGTTCGCCGGGCCGAGTTATAAATTCGTACGAATCTTAAATAATTAATTAGATTCACTAGGGTTCATTAGGACACTCACTCTGGCTCTATCGAAGAACGGCGTTAACATAAAAGCGAAAGTGATGATCGTGAATCCAAATAACAACATCAGCAGGAAAATCAGGATGTAAGATGAGTGCTGAAAAACCTGAAAAAATATGCAAATTAGTCTCGCTATTTCCATAACTAAGTAATTTGCTGTCTAACCTTGACCCTTGTTGTATTTATGATTAATTAATTAACCTATATAAAGATAACACGTAAACTAGTTTTGCAAAAATATTTTGTTTTGAATAAAAAACAAAAACGTATCATTTATTTTTTATAATGTTAAGTGGCCAGTAATAAAATCACATCGATCGACAAAAATAACAGCACTAATGAGGCTGTTATATAATAGGTACCTATTTTACAAATAAGTAAGTTTTGTTTTGGCTGACTCTCGCTACGTTATGCAAATCAAAGTTTTTTTTGGGTAGCATTTTTTTATAAAAGTATTATACTTAAATTTTAGATGTTCGTACCTTCAAAGTAAACAGCAAGACAGTACTGACGAGGGAAAGTATCGTAACAAACACTGCGTAGATCAAAAACCATGCGCCCCTGAAAGAAAAAAATACATTAATAAAACATTTAAAGTTACGCTTTGCAATACAGTGTGTAAAAAGCCCTGTCTGATCCAAAAACGTGAAAAAGGAGACCGTGGCGATAACATGCAAAAACTTTTTGTATAGAAACTACATAAAAATCTATATTTATTTATTTTAAAATTGGAAGTGAGTTTTAATTAAATCACTTCGTCATACAAACGACTAAACCATTTTAATTGGCAAGGGTGACGTAAATTAGTTTATAAGCTTGCTATGTTAATCCCATCTCATTCAAAAAATGGGACGGGATGAACATGGGTAACCGTTATCAAAACTACTCACCAATAAACCGAATCCTTCAGTCCCATGATCCTCATCCCCTCCCTAATCTTTTTCTCTTTCTCCCCGACCACGAACATGAGGAGATACGTGATGAACTGCGACAGGGTCATCACCATGTACATCGGCATGATGACGCGGAAGATGACCAGCCAGTCGCCCGTGTGCTGCCGTTTGGGGAACTGGCGGAGGTCCACACGTGGGGGTGGGATTGAGGAGCCGGTGTCTATCTGGAATTGTGACAGCAAGAATTAACTGTCGCAGCTATAACGCCGACGACAGGCTTGGGTAGCTTGGTTTCTCTGGTGCCCCTCCTACCGGAGCCCGGCGCCAAGCAGCTTGCTGTGTTCCGTCGGTGAGTGAATGTGCCAGAACCTTCTGGGTGAGCTCGCATCAATGTAGACTCTGTATACGCCACGTCTGGCTTAGTCTAGAGTCAAGAGCAAACCCATTTCAAATCATTAAAAAAAGGGGTTTTACCTCGGTCAGAGCGCTGACAGTCCTAGAATCTTTAGGTCTTTGCCGGGACGATAGTAAAAGGTTTGATAGGAAGACAACCAATCATTTCCTGGAGTAACAGTTGTTTATGTAGAATGAGACTTGCTTGGACACTCTGGCTACTTCTCACGTCTCTTCTTCCTCTAAGGTGCAGTGGCTGTTTCAGCAAAAATACTTACCTCACCTATTCTACTGCTGCTGTTACCGTTTTGCACCTTTTGAAGGTCCATAAGGACCTAAAGTCAGGAAACTTTTCGGTGAATCCGCGCGATTGGTCAGTAGGACTGTTGACAGCAAGGATTTACTTCGACCAACGTTTGCGTTTGGCATTCAGGGGGCTAACGCTGCCAGCAAGCTTGTATGGCGCCAGTTTTTTGTACATTTTCTAACTGTTAAGTTTCGTTTTGGTTTTAATTTTGTTTTACAAATGTTACAGATGAAGACATTAGTACCCAGAGACTGAGAGACTGACCAAGAGATGTTGACACCATGGACAGCAAAGATTGAATTATGGTCAGATAAAAATTTGACTAGGTACTGATGATAGCTAACCTTGATCTTAATATAATCAATCAGCGACTGCAGAGCCAGGAACCCAGAGTAGTAATACTGCAGCACAGGGCAGGTGTCTTCCCTGTGCATCTCCGAGAGCGGGATCAGCTGGCCCCCTCGTGACCAATCGGATGACCAGTCCTTGACGCCGGTTCTCTCGCGACACTTGGCCGGAGAGGTGTAGAGGGTACGGGTGGAGGGTGTTCCGGAGTGGGAGGGGTTGGTGCGGATGGTGTACCTGCGAAGAAAAGTGGCAGAAAATAGTGACTGGTTCCTAAACTTCTTCTCGGGAATAGCCCTCAATTATTTTAACGACTCTGTGGAACGTTCTATGTTGGCACGTGTATAAGTGCTCCTTGCGCGTCTGTGTATGCACATTTGGCAGCACGTCAGGTCATCCAATCAAACAACGAAAACAGCTTTAGGAAATATTTACACCTATACCTACCTACAGGCGGTCCCAAGGTCAAAGTGAGGTAGCCTGACGTGCGCACGTGTGTATAAAACTACATTATTACACGTTTGGTGACACAATAAAAATGATGAGGTTGAAGAATGGCGTAGCTGCTTGGTTCAGCTTCAGCACTTCCTTTCCACTGCAGTGGAGAAGGACACTTGCTAATCGCCACTCATTAGTTCTCCTTCTGGTGTCCGTGTCAGAGGCTAAAATCTACATTGGCCAGCGAGATTGGACCAGCGAAGTAAGTTAGTAGTTCAGTTAATTAATTTATTTAAAAACATGACACATTTGACCTTTTCAAATCAATGATCCTTCATCTTACTAAAAACAAGTATAGAAGAGTGATTCTACGGAAAGCATTCTCCGGGTCACCTTCGTGGCGATTTTTAGTTAAAGTTTTTATGACAAGAAAAAATTACTACACTAAAGAAGGCCTAAAATTATAATGAATCCTGTTGAAATCAAACAAATCGGTTTGTTATTCCCTCCGATATTTAATTTTGAAATTTCGGTACCCACGAAAGTTATTTCTGATTTCACGAAAGTTACGAAACGTATTTTTCATAGCGAAGTCCTATTTTATTACATAAAAATCTATATATATAAAAGAAAGTCGTGTTAGTTACTTCACTTATAACTCAAGAACGGCTGAACCGATTTAGCTGAAAATTGGCAGGGAGGTAGTTTAGAGCCAGGAGAAGGACATAGGATACTTTTTATCCCGTTCGACATCATTCCCGTGTGACTTGACATGTAACGTCAGTCACTATAAAACGTGGTATAACAAAAAAGAATCAGACTTGGAATAACAAAATTGACGTATAATGACAGCTATGTAATGACGTATGGATGACTATTTGATATTTGTAAGAAATCAATAATATAACTATTTCTATTAAATAAATAATTAACATTATTGCCCAATTGCCCATTCGTATAAACAGTGAAGTGAACTATAAAACTCGGTATGGTTAAAAATTTAAGTTTTTAGGTGAAGTGAAGTTTAATTAATAATGCCGCGACCAAGACGATCGAATCTTTCCCGACAAAGCCGTGATGCAAGAAGAATACGAAATACTGCAAATGAAAGGACTGAAGAAGAACAAGAAATTGCACGTGAACAGCGCCGCGATAGTATGGCTCGACTTCGTGCTTCTCAATCACGAGAGCAAAGTGAAGCAGCCCGTGAAACAGCTCGGTTGGCAATGCAGAATCGTCGAGCGAACAACAGAGGTCAACAAATAGATAATTTGCGACGCAGAACAAGATATTTATCAAGTGCTGATTTGAATCGAGCAGCGTTTCAATACGATTGCAGCAATGATTACAGCTTGCATCCTAGCGTTTGCATTGGGCAAATGGACGTAGTTTGCGAGTATTGTGGTGCATTAAAGTTTTCCGGAGAAACGCCTGGATTATGCTGCCTTAATGGTAAAGTGAAATTGCCATTGTTGACTCCGCCACCTGAGCCATTGTATTCATTGCTTTGTGGCGAAACACAAGAATCACGCCACTTTCTTGCAAATACTCAAAAATACAATGGTTGTTTCCAGATGACGTCATTTGGGGCAGATATTATCGAAGAACGGGGATTTAATCCGACATTTAAGGTATTTATTTTTGTACTTATATAGAATGTAGTTAAAGAATAACTTACTTTATCTATTGGTACCTATGTAGTATATTTGCTAATTCTGAACTCTACTCTCCCACCGAAAAAAGTGTTTATAACCCAGTTAATACTGTCTGGTTTTTATTTTGTAGATACAAGGACAGATTCATCATCGAATTGGATCATTACTACCTTTCGAAGATACACAGAATAAATTTTTACAAATATATTTCATGGGCAACATGGAAGAACAACTTGATCGACGCCTAGAGATCAATGCAGGAATGAAGCGAGCAATTCTTCAAGACTTGCAGTGTCTGCTTCATGAACATCATGCGTTGGTCAGGTTGTTTAAGAGTGCTTTAGAGCGCATGCCAAGTGATGACTATAAAGTTGTTATCAAAGCAGATAAACGACCATCTGGAACACACGAAAGGACATTTAATGCTCCAACAGTAGACGAAGTTGCCATCCTGATTGTTGGTGAACAATTGGAAAAACGCGATATTGTGCTTACACGTCGCGATACTGGGCAACTGCAACAAATATCTGAAACTCATCGATCATATGACACATTGCAATACCCGCTGATGTTTTGGCAAGGAGAAGATGGATATTATTTTAATATTAAAATGAAAAATCCATTGAATGGTGAGTATCAGTATCATAATTTATTTCATTTATTTGTGAAAGACACTGATTTAAAATAATGCTTATTAAAAAAATGGTTAATGTCTGTATTGTTTGCCTTTAAAATTTGCCTTTGAAATGGTTAATTATCAAATTTTTAATTTCAGGTGAAGAAACTACAAAGAAAGTTAGCTCAATGAATTATTACGCATATCGTTTGATGATTCGTCAAAATGCTGACAACTATTTGCTGCGGTTTCGTCGATTGTTTCAGCAGTATTGCGTTGACATGTATGTAAAAATAGAAACGGAACGTTTAACATTCATTAGGTTGAACCAAGCCAAACTGCGTTCTGAGGAGTACATCCATTTACGTGATGCAGTTAATACTGAAGGAAATGCAGCTAATATTGGTCGATTAACTATTCTGCCGGCGACATACATTGGTAGTCCACGTCATATGCATGAATATGCACAAGATGCAATGACATATGTTCGTCATTACGGTCGGCCCGATCTCTTTATTACTTTTACCTGTAATCCAAAATGGATAGAAATTACTCAATTGCTGCTTCCCGGACAAACATCAAGTGATAGACACGACATCACAGCACGTATATTCAGGCAAAAAATTCGGTCCCTGATGAACTTTATTGTTAAACAACGCGTCTTTGGAGATACTCGATGCTGGATGTATTCAATCGAATGGCAAAAGCGAGGCCTGCCGCACGCACACATTCTTATTTGGTTAGTGGAAAGAATTCAGCCTGACCAAATAGATGATATCATATGTGCTGAGATTCCTGATTATGAAGTCGATCCAGACCTACATGATGTTGTTACTACTAATATGATTCATGGACCGTGTGGTGCCATCAATCCCCAATCACCTTGCATGGTCGATGGAAAGTGCTCTAAACGATATCCACGGAAATTAACGGCGGAGACTGTCACTGGCAATGATGGTTATCCGCTGTATCGGCGTCGATCACCAGATGACAACGGTCGAACTGTCACAACGAAAGTGAAAAGAATGGATTTCGTTGTCGACAACAGTTGGATTGTTCCATATTCGCCACTTATTTCTAAATCGTTCAAGACACATTGCAACGTTGAATACTGCAATTCAGTTAAGTCCATAAAATATATTTGCAAATATGTCACGAAAGGCAGTGATATGGCGGTTTTTGGATTGCAATCCTCGAATACCAACGATGAAATTTCACGCTATCAAGTTGGTCGTTATGTGAACTGTAATGAAGCGATTTGGCGTATATTCGCATTTCCCATTCACGAACGTCATCCTACTGTTACGCATTTGGCGGTGCATCTGGAGAATGGTCAACGAGTATATTTCACGGCTTCGAATGCTACGCAACGTGCTGAAACACCTCCAGCAACTACATTGACCAGTTTTTTTGCAATCTGCCAAAGCGATCAGTTTGCACGAACTTTGCTTTACTCGGAGATGCCACGTTATTATACTTGGAATGCTTCATCGAAGAATTTTCAAAGACGGAAGCAAGGCGATGCGGTTCCTGGGTATCCAGATGTGCGTTCTACTGATGCTCTTGGTCGTATGTATACAGTTCATCCAAAGAATAATGAATGTTTCTATTTGCGGTTGTTGCTGGTAAATGTGCGTGGGCCAACGTCATTTGAGTCACTACGAACTGTTAATGGTGTAATATTCCCAACATATCGTGCTGCATGTGAAGAATTGAAGTTATTAGAAAACGATAGTCATTGGGATACGACAATCGCTGAAGCCATTATCTGTGCATCTCCAAGTCAGATACGCACATTATTCGCTATCATAATTTCGACATGTTTTCCATCAAACCCATGTAACCTGTGGCACAAATACAAGGATAATATGTCAGAAGATATTTTACATCAAATTCGTGTCAGTTCCAGAAATCACGATATTGAGATGAATGAGGAGATACATAATCGTGCTTTACTCTTGATCGAAGATATGTGTTACCTCATGTGCGGTAATTTATTAATCAGGTTAGGAATGCCAGCACCATATCGTGAAATGAATGACGCATTTAATCGAGAATTGGAACGGGAACGTGAATATGATCACCAGGAATTAGATTTAGTAGTTCAAACGAATGTACCCCTGTTGAATTACCAACAAAAGAAAGTTTATGATACTTTAATGAAGGCAATCGATGATGAAAATGGTGGTTTATATTTCCTAGATGCCCCTGGTGGAACTGGCAAGACATTCCTCATGTCATTAGTTTTAGCAACTGTTCGGGCGAGATCTAACATAGCGGTTGCAGTTGCTTCTTCTGGAATAGCAGCCACATTGTTAGAAGGATGCCGTACGGCTCATTCAGCATTCAAATTACCGTTAAATCTTCAAACTATTGAAGAACCAACGTGTAATATTGCAAAACACTCAGCAATGGCCAAAGTTTTAGCGGTATCGAAAATCATCATCTGGGACGAATGCACAATGGCGCATAAACGTGCATTAGAAGCACTTAACCGAACATTAAAAGATTTACGCAATGACTCGAGATGTTTTGGAGGAGCAATGATTTTACTTTCTGGTGATTTCCGCCAAATACTGCCAGTAATTCCAAGATCTACGGCTGCCGACGAAATAAACGCTTGCCTCAAATCGTCAAATCTATGGCGCCATGTGAAGAAACTGCAACTGACAACAAACATGAGAGTTGCATTGCTTAATGATACATCTGCTGAAGATTTCTCGGAGCAATTGCTGACTATCGGTAATGGTCAAGTACCTGTCGATGAATCGAGCGGATTAATATCATTTCCAAATAATTTCTGTAATTTTGTCTCATCAAAAGACGAACTTATCAACAATGTATTTCCAGAAATTATTTCTAACTACAAAAATTATGAATGGATGAGTGAGCGAGCAATTTTAGCGGCTAAGAATAAAGATGTAGATGACCTAAACAACATAATTCAAAATAAGATCATTGGAACAATGCATTCATTCAAATCTATTGACTGCGTCACAAATGAAGATGAAGCCACCAACTATCCAATTGAATTTTTAAACTCTTTGGACGTGCCTGGCTTACCACCGCACAATTTACGCCTAAAGGTTGGCTCCGTAGTAATCATGCTTCGAAACATAAACCAACCAAAACTGTGCAACGGTACGCGTTTGGTGGTTAGAAAATTGATGAACAATGTAATTTACGCTACGATAATGATAGGAAAATTCAAAGGTGAGCAAGTTCTCATTCCGAGGATACCGATGATCCCAACCGATATGCCGTTTGAATTTAAAAGACTTCAATTTCCGATACGTCTTGCATTTGCCATGACCATCAACAAATCACAAGGCCAATCCTTAAAAGTTTGTGGTTTAAATCTAGAACATTCATGTTTTTCCCATGGTCAATTATACGTGGCATGTTCACGGGTCGGAAGACCATCTGCGTTGTTTGTTTTTGCGCCTGATAATAAAACAAAAAATGTCGTGTATCACAAGGTACTTAAATGAAGAGCAACCTATGTACTAAAATACAGAAATAATTATGAATGATTGATGTAGAAATTTAATTTTTTTTGTATTTTTTCCAATAAAAAAAAAAACTGCTTATTTATTGACATTAAGGCGGAACAAAGTTCGCCGGGTCAGCTAGTATTTTAAATAAAACCTAAATAACTAATATTATACCTGTTTTTTAAAAATAATATAGTTTTTTTGAAGTTAAAAGCGTGAAAAGCATTAATAAATAAATCTCTAAACCTTTAATATAGTAAAGAGTTCCGATTTGATGATGAAGTAGAAATAAATATTTTGTTAGCAGACAACTAAAGCTAAAGTTAATACATAAAACAACTTAAAACATAAAATAAATTTCATGTATCAGCAGGCAAATGACTGATAATATAATATCTGCTAGCTGTTATTAACTGTGGGCCAGATCATTTTGTCTTTTGTTCATTTGGTCGGCTGTTCTTGTTACATGACTTTGTCAATGATTGTTCACCATGTAGCCATTAGTCTTCTTTATTGTCTACAAAAGTCTGTCTTTTTACTAACTCATTTTTATTAAGCGTATTTTTTATTTCTTCGATACACATGCCCAATCTATATCAGTTAGCTTTGAACCATCTTTTTCGCAACAGGAGCCACTTTGAAAAAGTCTGGTTCACTCGTAACGTCATTTAACGAGTCAGATCACTTTTACTGCTCACCGCAGCACCTTCATCTTAATTATTATTGTATTATCTTATGGGTTATAAGAAGTTTTCTCTTAATTTAATATGAGATATATAAAGCCATTGTATTTACACTGAGATAGCGATTCTTGTTTCAACTTATGCGCTGACCGCTGACTAGTCATTATGGTCTTTACATAAATTCAAAACAATTCATTGTTTAGATGTTTCATTTTGCTGCGGATTTTTCTAAAAATAACAATAGAGATAAATAAACACACTTAGGGGAGGCCAATGCCAAGCTATCGGACAGTAACGGCATAAAATGTGTACTATTTTAATAACAATTAGTAGATAGAAAGTAAAGTTTCTCTAGTCCAGTACAAGACTGGTTACATGCGACCTGCATCCAGTGCGATCATGCGACCTTTGCAGGGTCGTCCGTCAATCTTGCTGGTGGACGCCCTACGCTACGCTCTTGACCAAATAGAATCCAATCAAGAATCTTTCTGCACTGCGCCCTGCTTACTGCCACTTGAGCTTGGTGATCTACAGGATAGTCTCATAGATCATTTAGACATAGGTCTGTTACCTTAGTTCTTATAGGTATCGCTTTAATTCAATCCCGTGGAGAAACACCAATCATATAGCTCGTTGTGTGTCCTTAAACTTTTTTACTACGCCCATAGAAAAAAGACCATGTTTCGGATTGGTTCTAGACGTTCATTTTTAAGCACTGAAGTAAAAAAAAAAAAAATGCCATCGTGAATTTTTTCGGACTCTGTCCAGCCAAGGTGAACCTACGAGTACCTTATTAAATCACTTGTCCCAGGTAAACGTACTCCTGTCGTCTAAAACAGAAGATCACAGTTTTCGTTTTTAATAGATACAGGAGAGAGTGCCCCTTGAAATCGGGAATTAGACTAAAATGTGCCTGGCCCAAGTTAATTTTAAGGCTCACTTGTTGGGAGACAAGCATAGTGCCAAGACCCTCCAGCTTTTTTGCCCTTACTGTGTGTGTGATGCTATTAATCAAAAGTGTGTGATGGATTGGTTATGCCAAATCCTTTTTATTCCATATGTGCACACATTCAATCAAAGGCAGTTTTTTATCAAATTATTCGTATATGAACTCTATGGAGAACTTTCCTTATTGACGTCGATAAATTAATAAGCCAACCATTTATTTAGTTAGTAGAACATCAGGGTTCAATCAAATAGGCATATCAATCATATTTTACTAAAATAGATAAATACAAGAAAATTTCATGCCTCTTCCTACACACACGAATACGATAACACGGTTATTTAAAAACATCTACAGACCGATAGAGAAGTAAATTAAGATTGCATAAAGAGACTTTCGTAACCTCACGTGGAGTGAAAGATAACCTTCGTGGTCAAATGTCCACGAAAACCATGTCACGAAAGTTACGAAAATTTTACGTTTTGAAAAATTTACAAGTTGTGTCTTGATAAATATAAAAACTAAATAGCGGACGAAGAAATTGAAAAGGGGTTTTATACTGAATATTTAACACTTACATCTAAATCATTCTATTATCTTTAAAAATTTACCATGAAGAGTTTCTTCAAAAGGTTGCCAGAAAAAAGTTGATGAATTTATGTGCCTGTATTTTCTGTATCAAAGCGATAAGGAAGGCATTTTTTCTACAATGATGCTGTTATAGAACTAAAGTTTCCGTAGGGCCATTAAAAGCTTGTCAGAAAGTTGAGGCTCTTTGATGCTATGAGGCTTTATATGTCGCGTTCACGAATCTACCACAATCGTGTGACAGAGACAAACTATTTTCTAACTCTTTTTGTTTAAACGATATCATTATTGTTTTTATAATTAATTAATCTTGACTTATTAACAAATTTTTGGACATATAGTATGTGTACATAACACAACAAACAATAAAGATATTAGTGGTTGAACAGAGCGCAAGGTCGTGCGGACGCGCGGAGAACACCGGTTTTGCTCCCGTTTTTGGCGGTTAAGTATTATTTAAAAAATATCTGTAAGCCCTATTTTATGTTTTAAACTATGTTCGTGTAAATGAATAAACAGAGAATCATTTAAAATTGATTCCGAAGCTGTTTATTAAATGGGTTGGGAATTAAGAACGTGTGACCACCAAAAACCGGCCCTCGGAGAATCACTCAGAAACAATATCCTATCTTGGTTTAACTGGAGTACTTACTAGACCCAGTTTACAATAACAAAGTTCATTGTGTCCAAATGTCACTGGATCCAACCCTGAACTTTGCTTGATACCCACTCTGCCGCTACAAACAGCCAAGGGTATATAGTCACTTGAAATTTGGTGCCCGTTGCAAAATGAGTGGCATTAGCTAAATATAATAATGTCCTTCTAGCCGAATTTCGACTACGGTTATCTCAACAGTGATTAGCCAACTGCGCGGGACATATTATAGTGCACCAGTGTGTGCGCAATACACAGATGCACTCTCTGTTCCTTCACTCTCATAATTCGGTGAGACGGCAGTCCGACATGACCGTAGAGAGATCAGGCGCAGGACCAACGGCTTAACGTGCTTTCCGAGGCACGGGGGTGTTAAACACCACCAACTTTCTGACTCTGGAGCTGTGTCTGAGTAATTTCAAGACAGAAAAACCCAAACACTCTCGGCCCGACCCAGGATTCGAACCCGGGACCTCGTGGATAGTACCCGGCGTGCTGACCACTAGACCAATAAGGCAGTCAAATAATAAATAAAGACATGAAACGAATACCTACCCTTCTCAAGATGAACACTCGTCATTGGACACACAAGGTTGCCATTTCCTATCTCAAATGTATAAAAGTCATAGAAAGGGCTCAATCCTCTTTCTGTCAAACAAACCAAAGAAGAGAGAATAATAATTTAGAAACGTCAGACTAAGCAGCCGTGAGTTGCTAAGGAAATTACAGAATTCATAGGCAATTTAGTAGACATGCCTTTCGATGATGACTACACTTAGAAGAAAACACACAAAAACTTGTAAAATACATGTTACATAAGAAATCGCATCATTTAACAAATCATCAATCAACAATCTTATGTACCTAACGTTAATTTAGAAACTTTAATTTTTTTCTAAATTATTGTAGTCTGTCTCTTTCCGTTTGTTTGGCACAGAAAGAGAGATTTCAAGACAAAAACCCAGAAACAAATTTTGGTTGGCCACCTTGGACCTCTTGGATAGAAGCCAGAGTGCTGACCAACGAAGCAGTAAAAAAAGTATAAAGTAATGATGGCGATTTAAATTAAAACTACCCCAAGCCTAGGGACTCTTAAACCTGAACCTATGACGGTTGGAACTCGTCAAAGGTAAAAACATCTTACTTCAAAGGCTCTCCAAAGGCGCTGGGATCCGTGTGGAAGATGACGGCGATGGGGAAGTGCTTCGCGTTGTTGTGATAAGCGTCGTTCAGCTCCGTGGTGTTGTTGTACTTGATCCAGTTGATGGCGTGCTGGTCTGAACCCACTAGGACTGCATTGATGTCGTCGAGGAAGCTCTGAAAAGGTCAAGGAAAATTTAAACTTGATAAAAGGGCCAAGTGCGAGTCGGACTCGCGCACTAAGGTCTAATCCAGACTTATTCAAGGCCTATTATCTGAGTTAAAAGCCTACTAGCATAAGTGTCGATTACTCAATCCGGAAGGTCCACAAGCGCCAGGCCGGGTTAGCTTATCCGGACTAGCGCAAGGCCTATATTCAGAGTTAAAAAGCCCACTTGCACAAGTCTCGATTACCTAATCCGGAAGGTCCATAAGCGTGGAAGAACTCGTTGATACAATCTTCAGTGCCAAACCTATGTAATTCAGGTTAACTCTCTGATATTGTTTAGAATTAGATCGTTACGAGAATTCTACATAGAAAATCTCCAATGAAAACATAAAGATAAAAAACCTTTTGCAGCACCATCACATTCTGCACAGACCCACCAGATTTTTTCCTGTTCACGGGTTCCATATGTTTTACCTATTAATATTATAGTCCAGTTTCCAAAATAAGAGATCAGCTCTCACCATGGTTCCATTAGCGTTGTACCAGTCAGCTACCACAGCCACCGAGTGGTTCTCCGGAAACGCATCATGATGGATCCTGAGCAGGCGGCCCGGCTTCCGCACCTCAGGGAAGTTTGGGTTCGGCACCAGCATCTTCAGGAAGATCAGCACCCCCAAGGAGTAGAGGGGAACTAGCACCTCCTGGGAAAGAAGAGGATCGTTATCAGTAAGCACATACACACACAGTTTAGCACATGGACTTTCGACGACGAATACAAATAAATTACCGAAGGCAGTTAAAAAACTATACTCCTATAATTTAGATGAAATACTGAAGTTTATTTTAACATCATTGCTTTTTGATTTCTATGGGTATTTTCGTTGTATTCGTTGTCTAACATTTGTTTAGTTGGCTTAATTGATTTATTATACAGTGTGAGTCTTTAAAAAGTGCACATATGAAAATGGGTAAAACTAGACCCACTTTTATCGACAGAAAAATGACAAAAAAAAATAAAAAAAATTTTTGTTAATTTTTTATTTACATTACCTTTCGTTGAGTTATTGTAAAGAAAACGTTATAACTTTTGGTCTAAGTGGTATATCCTGATAAAACAAAAACAGTAATGATGGTAAATAACAGGTGATGCTAATAAAATACATAAAATACTCAGAAAACGAAAAAAAACAAATCTAGAGCCACCCTTAGCAACGAAGCGTTGAATGGCGCGCCCAGAGATACTTAGTTCAAATGCTTATTGCTAAAGTTGTGATAGGGATAGAGACATGGAATTTTTGGTTTTACAAAGGTGATACTATGAAAAATAACACAAAGTAATAAGAACCACCTGTAGTATGGGCATTATTTGGAGGAATTTATCAAATAATAGAAAAAACACCAATTAAAATACAGATTTTTCTCAATGTAACATTTTATTATTACTTGTAGGAATTTTATGTATTTTCTTAGTATTATCTGTTATTTACCATTATTATTATTTTCATTTCATTAGGATATTCCTCCTAAATAAAAAGTTATGTCGTTTTCTTTGCAATAAGTCAACAGAAGGTAATTAAACTTTAAAAAATCTATAAAAAATAATAAAGAAAACTCAGACTTTTTTAAAATATTTTTCCTTCTATAAAAATGGGTCTAGTTACACCCATTTTCATATGTGCACTTTTTAAAGACTCACACTGTATATACGTGATTATATATATGATTTATACAATACTAGTGGTTCCCCGCGACTTCGCCCGCAAGAGTTGGATTTTCCATATAAACTTTAATCCCCCATTTCACCTCTTAATGTTTGTATATCACGACAAAATGTAGCCTACGTCCTTTCCAGGGTCTCGAACTGTCTCCATTCCAAATTTCTATCAATCGGTTCAGTGGTGTAAGCGTCAAAAGCTAACAGACAGACAGACACACTTTCGCATTTATAATATTAGTATGGATATCAATGGTTGGCTTGGTCGAGTAATATCTAAGGTTTCGTTAATTCTGTATATAAAGTAAATTTTTAGGTTTTATAGTTTTTTTACCCGACTGCGGAAGGAGGGTTATGTTTTTCGAGAGTATGTATGTATGTATGTATGGCTGGCATGTTTGGCACGCCCTACAGCCCAAACGGCTAGACAGTTTTTGACATATGAGGTGTCGTTGAATTTGTCAAAATTGTGAGAGTGACATAGGCTATAAAAATTTAAAAAATGGCGCCCGCAAGTGCAAAATAAAGGGGGAGGGGGGATTGATTTTTTCCTTACCATAGCTATATAGGTATCAAATGAAAGCCAGTAAAAGACCATTTCAAAAATATACATTTTTTTGCAGTCGTGTGTTTTGTTTTTTCAAAAATAATGTTTTTTCTTGAAGTAAACCAATAAATTAAGAAAGTAATTTGAATATTTTGACTTTTTATTTAGTAGTTATTTTGTAATAACATCGGAAACCTGAACTTGTGACGTCATAAGCATGCCTGTGATGACTTTCTCCGATATTAACAGGGTTGTCTTTTTTATATAAGTTTAAATAAGAAACCAAAAATTCGCACATAGGATTTGAACCCACGACCTTTGGCTAAGGTTGTCTTTGGAAGCAAACTTTTTTCTCGGTTGGAAACTCTCACACATGCAAATAGTAACCACAAATGTCGGTTTTCGGTGTGTTTAGTGGTCATATGAAGGATATATTACCCCCATCTTTCAATTTTAGGTGGTATAAATAACTGTATAGTGATTATGGGAATGAAATCTCTAAATGGTTTTGAAAATACCATAGGTTGTTTTTTACTTATATAAGTATGTCTATCCGTTATCCTAGTCGCCATAGCAAAAGCTCACGCTTAGTTTGTAGCTAGATAATTGGCGTGTTTGTTGAAACAATTTATTTTGATTTATTTAGAAGAAATATTTAAAGTTTATTTTAACACCATTGCTTTTTGATTTCTATGGGTATTTTCGTTGTGTTCGTTTGACATTTGTCTAGTTGGCTTGCCTCGTTGGTCTAGTGGTCAACACGCTGGGTACTATCCACGAGGTCCCGGGTTTGAATCCCAGATCGGGCCGAGAGTGTTTGGGTTTTTCTGTCTTGAAATTACTTAGATACAGCTCCGGAGTCAGGAAGTTAGTGGTGTTACCATCCCAGTGCCTCGGAAAGCACGTTAAGCCGTTGGTCCTGCGCCTGATCTCTCTACGGTCATGTCAGACTGCCGTCTCACCGAATTATGAGAGTGAAGCAACAGAGAGTGCACCTGTGTATTGCGCACACACTTGTGCACTATAATATGTCCAGCGCAGTTGGCTAATCTCTATTGAGATAGGCCGCCGTAGTCGAAATTATTACAACTAGTAGCCAACTGGCTTGGTTCGTTGATTGCGTAGGGAGAGCACTTACGGCAAGCGTCTTCCTGGTGTCCCTCTTCTTCAGAAGCAGGTTCCTGACGACGGTGGCCCACAGCTGAGGCCAGAAGCGCGCGGGCGGCCGGGTGCCCATCGCGCCTCGCAGCCTGCTACCTATCGCCACACAGTCTGCCACGCTCGACTTCTCTGGGCATTTCCTGAAACAAATACAATACAATGTTTGCTGTTGTCTCGAAGAGCGTCGGTGGCGCAGTGGCTAGCGAGTTGCCTCTCGTGTGGAGGTTCGATCCCACGTGCCGCCGTGTATCAATGACATTTCTGAGTTATGTACATTAGTTGTTTCACTAACCGATGTTCTGACGACGAGGGAAAACATTGTGAGGAAACCTTCACATTCAGGCGACTGAATGAGTAACTATGATCTAAACTGGTTAGATGCCTCTGTTAACAGGGTCACGGAAGTCAGATGGCTGTCGCTCCACTGTAATTACATGATCTGCCACATCCTGAATCATGGTCCAAAGCGGACCCTGCCCTGGACCTTCGCGTGCGAGTGCACAACCGGGATAACGCTAGGATGATGATGAGATGTCGTCTCGACTTCGCACTAATCGAATTTCTACCCCCTTTTTTACTATCTTAGAGGTTTTTTTCAAAAATCCTCTCCTAATGCTCATCTACATATAAAAGGAAGCATGATGCAAAATATAAGTTTCTAATCCTAATAAATTGTGTGTCAGTTAGTTAGTAAGTTAAGAATTATTTTAGTGTAGCGTTATTTTATATAATAATTAACATACTAGGCATGTTGTGTACGCTAATTTTGGATTTCTGTCTTCTAATTGACGGTAATCTGTTTGTGTACCAATTTTAAATAAATAAATAAAGTCATTAAAGTCGGCTCCGAAGATAGTTACCTATTCTTGCCCATGTCGCGTTCGCACGGGTCATGCCCCCATTTCATAACTCTCCTCTGGTCTGAGCCCAGGGCACACTTAGTTATTAACCCCTGACATCCAGTGTCAGGGATTTGAACTTATTCATTAAGCAACTGTCCAGGGAGGCCCCGTGAAGCTTAAATATTTCCTCGTCAACTTATTCTAATGCTCTATCATAAATTGTTTTTATAAACAGAACATTGAGAACAAAGAACGCCTATGGATTTCTCTTGAATTCACCTTAATGGTCAAACTGCACGTAACACTTTCACCCAAGTGCAGGTGTTGTGACGTCATCGCAAATGCATAAAATATGTGTTTCCCCATATTGATTGAACTCCTCGTACCCCAAACGACAGATAATTGACAGGCCCCTTGGCGCCGGCATAATACAATAGGTATGCACCCTAAGTTAAAGGGATATATTAAAAGGTAGGCTGCTAGGGCTTCATTAGAAGGTATGTCTTTTTTTATTGATATAACGCGGAGTATGTGTAATACTGGCGCCCAACGTGGGGCATCATTGAAATTGAAGATTATTTTTATGAAGAGTTAAAGTTTGAAGAAAGTAATCTCTAGAACTACTGAACCCATTTCTAAAATTCTGCAACCAGTAGAAAGCTATTATTCCTGAGGGATATATTTTATTACTTTACGTAAGTAGAATTCAAGTCTCCTAAAAGTAGAATTACTAAGGTAACATGTAGGAGTTATTATTATTATCCAATCTATTCTCCTGTCGATATAGCCATCGCCTGAAAATTCATAACAACTTGGGGTTTTCAACATATTGACTTGTCGACTTGACAAATTAGGGTTCGCAACATACCGGGACGAAAAAAAAACTTGCGACAGCCCTATATCTCCCCCGCCGCCCCCAACTTCCGGTCAAATAACTCACTGCATTAACAAAGGGCGCTGTAGGGGACACTAAATGATTGATTTGTATTAGCACGGTCGTTTAAAAGAATATAACTGAAAATTTGTGGCCTTTTAACGCCATTTCCCTGGTAGGATTGAAACCAACTTGTACAATACAATTATAGAGAATGTTAAAAATATTGTTGACACTGTTTTAACCCCCGTAATACACGATAATACGTAAATCGTGGAATAAACAAAACATCATGTTGTATCATGCGTTTGGACAAATTTGTTTAAAGAACTTCGAAATCGGATGTACATTCGGACCTACATTGTACATTTTTCTGTGTAAATCGTTGTACTTCTGTATTTTTCTGTTAATGTGTGAAATAAAGAGCTATCTATCTATCGCAAAACACTATTCTAGGAAATACTGTTACTTAAAACCGTAGGTAGGTAATTTATTGAGTAGGCCCACTTTCAAGAAGCTCGTTACATTACAGACTAATCTATTGAATATATTGTAGAATGCTGTGCAGTTGAGTTGAAACCTGATGTGATATTAGTGAGCGTATATCACAGTGATCGTGAGATAGACATTCTTTAAATTCCTTGACCTTCTACTTAGTAAACTAAAATCACACCACTATAAAAAAAACATATAATAATTGCCGGTGATATTAATATAGATCCTGTAAAAAAACCTAATGATTATAGAAAACTTATAGAAACTATGCTAGAATATAACTTACATCAAATAATAGATAAACCAACAGAGAGACACTTAAAACTGCAACATGTATCGACCAGATTTTCACCAACAACAGAGCCTATTCTGTATCCGTAGAAGACCTCGGTGTGTCCGATCATAATTCTATTTCGTATACTTTTAGGTCAATAAGCCATAACGAAATAAAATTAAAATATAAACACGTTCGTCATGTAAATAACGAAAAAAATATTAAAACTTTTAAAAATGATTTGAGAAAAATTAACTGGAACATAATTTTTCAAAGTAATAATAACATAAATACAAATTATGATTTACTTGACAAAATACTAAATGATATTTTAAATACACGAATGCCTCTAAGACGGGTAAAAATAAATAGCAAACAAAAAAACAAATGGTTAACAAAAGGTCTAAAACTTTCATGTAAATACAAGCGATTTTTAAACACATTACTAAAACGTACAAATAGCAAAAATTTCAAGAAACACTTTCAAAAATACTCGAATATTTTAAAAAAATGCATAAAATTATCAAAAAGTGTTTTACAAAGGAAATGATAAGTTCCAAAAATAAAACAAAAAAAATGTGGAATATAGTAAAACAAATCACATCAAAACGGCATAAAAATCGAACTAAAAATCTCACAATTGATGCTGACGGAAAAATAGCATGCCCCAAACATATCGCTAAATCATTTAATAAATATTTTGCTTCAGTAGGAAATATGAGTACTTTAAATGCTTTGAACCAACTGCATCCATGTCCAGTGGTTTCTCCTACATTAAACTCGATGTTTTTAAAACCTGCAACTGAAGCAGAAGTATTGAAAATAATAAAAAATATATCAAATAAATACAGTTCTGGTATAGACGACCTCCCCCCTAGTTTAATTAAATTATGTGCTGAAGAACTGACACCTTCATTAACCAGATTGATAAACCAATCCTTTATTGAGAGTAAATTCCCAAATAAACTAAAAACAGTTTTAATTAATCCCATATTAAAAAAAGGTGGCAGCACTAAAGAACTCAATCAATACCGACCAATAGCAATACCTTCAACAATATCGAAAATATTTGAAAAAGTCATGGCAAACAGAATCAGTATATTTATACGAGGGTCAAACTGAAAGTTCTTAGAAAATCAAAAACTGATTACATTAGCCAGTTATTAGTTTTATTATATCTTTTCAAAATATTGTCCATTGACGTCAATACACCGCTGCATGCGATGGAACCACTGGGAAAAGCACTTTGCCCACTCGTCCTTAGGGGTCTCTTCAATGGCATCGCGATACGCAGCCACCGCTTCTTCAGCATTCATAAACCGCTTTCCTTTAAGTTTTTCTTTAATTTTTGGAAATAAATAAAAATCACAAGGCGCGAGGTCGGGGCTATACGGCGGGTGACCCAGTAATTCAACGTTTGATGTCGCCAAATAGTCGATCGTTCGCTTGGCGGTGTGCGACGAGGCGTTGTCGTGGTGAAGGAGGATCCTACTGCGAGGTCGTTTCTCTCGAACTTTTTCCAAGACAAGTGGCAAACAATTGGTAGTGTACCATTCTGCAGAAACAGTTTATTGATCCTCTAACACAATTGTTGCGAAATGACCTATCCTTCCAAAGAACGAGGCCACCATTTTTTTTCCCGCACTTCGATCTCTCTTCACTTTAGTTGGCAACTCCTCGAAAGGAAACACCCACTGAGCAGATTGTCTTTTGGTTTCAGGATCATAACAGTAAATCCAGCTTTCGTCACCTGTTAGTATGTCGAACACAGCATTTGAGTCACCTCCGTTAAATCTTTCAATCATTTTACGGCACCAATCCACACGATGGAGTTTTTGAGCCTTAGTCAAATTATGAGGTATCCACCGGGCGCAAAGCTTCCTGACCGCTAAATGTTCGTGGAGGATTTTGTGCACTTGACTCATACCGATGCCTAAGCTTGTCCGAATCTGCTGATAGGTCACTCTTTTGTCAGTCTCTATCATACGCCGCACAACACAGATGTTATTTTCAGTCGTCGCCGTAGAAGGCCGTCCCTCACGTACATCATCAGTGAGATTAGTGCGACCACGTTTAAACTCATTAAACCAGTTGTAAACAGTCGCACGAGATGGGGCTTCATCGTGAAAGGCCAATCGTAGTCTATCATAACTTTCTTGTTGACTTAAATGACATCGAAAGTCATAAAAAATCATTGCACGAAAATTTTCTCGTGTTAAATTCATTTTGACGTGACACAGACAATTTTCAATTTGCCGCCAAGTCGTAAAACAAATGACAAATGAATGAAATATATACTCAGTAATATTGGCAAAGAGTTCTATTTTCAAATTTTAGAATATTTTTTTTATTATATTGTTTATAAGTGGCCAGTTCTAAGAACTTTCAGTTTGACCCTCGTAGAGAAATACAATATTTTAGACGCAAACCAATATGGATTTCGCAAAAACCGCTCGACTAATTTAGCAGTTACTTACACACAGGAAATACTCAGTTACATTAGAGAGAAAAAGTATGCTATTGGTCTGCTGCTAGATATGACCAAAGCATATGATAATGTTTCCCACGAAATTTTACTCACAAAACTTTACGGAGTAGGTATTCGGGGTGCTGCTCTTGAATGGCTACGGTCATATCTACATAATAGGGAGCAATGTGTACAAATACAATATTTTAATGATTCCACTGGCGAGCTACAAAACCTGAGGTCAAACATTGAAACAACAAACTGGTCTATACCCCAAGGTAGTGTTCTAGGATGCTTACTTTTTACTATTTATATTAATGACTTACCTAAGCTCTGCAACTCACTATGCATACTTTACGCAGATGATATCTCCTTACTTTTTAAAACTCCTGACAAAAATCAAAATAATATTGAAATTGTAACTGAAACTTTTAATAACATAAAAAATTGGCTGTCTAACCATAATCTGGAAATTAATAATAAAAAAACAAAAGTTATTTAATTCAAACCCTATCAAAAACCGCCAATAGATCTTACACCAATAATAAATTCACTACAGATTCAGGAAGAGAGCAATGTTAAACTACTTGGTATAAATCTAGATACACACCTCAATTGGAAAAAACATGTAGAAACCACTAAATCAAAACTTTCACAGTTATACATGAACTGCTATGCTACTGCTATGCTCTTAGCGTCATAAAAACAAACTCTTCCAAAGAAGCAGCTTTTTCAGCATTCTATGCCTACGCGTATGCGTGGCTACGTTACAGCATTATTATATGGGGACATAGTTTTGATGCTACAGACTTATTTGTAGCACAAAAAAAGTGCCTACGCATTATCCTGAATTTGAAGTCGAGGATAAGCTGTAAACCTCACTTCATTAAGGAAAAGGTTCTGACCTTGCCCTGTATATATATATTAGAAATGGCAATTTTTGTTAGAAAGCATATTCACTTATTCCAGTACGACAAAAACCCTAGACGCAAACTGAATCTCTTGCTCCCAGTCCCATTAATAGAAATGTACAGGAACAGTCCCATGTATCGTTGTATTCAAATATTCAATAAATTACCAGACAGTTTAAAAAGTGTAGAAAAGGATCACATATTTAAAACAAAACTTAAGAGCATACTTATAAAAATGCTATTACGATGTTAAAGATTTTATGGAAGATAATTAACTTAATTACATGTAGTAACCTAAACATAAACACTAAATAATAGGTATGTAAATAAAGTTTTAATACCTAGTTTATCTAATGTGCAATATGGCTTTAAGATTGCAAATAGCTAGAAAGGAAATATACTTAGGATACTTACTGTTTTTTTTATTATATTATACTAAGCAATAAATAAGTTTTTGAAATATGTCATAAAAATTTAACTATGTAACTTATTATATAAGTCTCTACTTAAATTATGTATACGTCCTTTACTTAGGTTACATCCAGTTGCTGTGCCCTGCCGGGAGTACACAATTCTAGTGTTACTTTTAAGTTTCTTCTGTGTGTGTACTTGCAAAATAAATTAATTAATTAATTAATTAATAAAATTAGCGCTAAATAAAAAAAAAATATTTGTTTCGGAAACATGTCCATAGGTGTTAGTAACAATAACTCTTAAAAACTATGTTTAGTAAAATAAAATAAAATAATTATTATAATTAATTTTGGTGTCTTTGGCGAGTTGGACCCGAGTCCAGTGTCGCATACTGACAACCTGTCATTGTGTGTTCAAACTCGCCGCGACCATACTCAGGAGGCTGTTGGAGCTACCCCGCACCCTCCGCACCAGGGACGCAATGCGTTTCCTAATGATAACCGAGAGAAACATTATTTCAAACTTCATTCTGTCCTTTTAAGTCATTCGACGTTGAGAGAAACGGAATGATGTTTTTAGTGCAGTCAGCAGCACGGTTACCCATTTGTACTATTAAAGCAGCTTTTATTACGTAGGGAATAGAGGCGGTCTCAAGGTCAAAGTGGGATAGTCTGACGTGCGACCGTATGTACATGTTTGTGTTAATGCGTTCACTGTTTACTGTAAAAGTGGGCCTAAGTATAATGTCCTCCTAGCCGAATTTCGACTACGGCGGCCTATCTCAACAGAGATTAGCCAACTGCACGGGACATATTATAGAGCACAAATGTGTGCGTAATACACAGGAGCACTCTCTGTTCCTTAACACTCATAATTTGGTGAGACGGCAGTCCGACATGACCATAGAGAGATCAGGCGCAGGACCAACGGCTTGACGTGCTTTCCGAGACACGGGGGTGTTAACACCACCAACTTCCTGACTCCGGAGCTGTGTCTGAGTAATTTCAAGACAGAAAAACCCAAACACTCTCGGCCCGACCCGGGATTCGAACCCGGGACCTCGTGGATAGTAGGTACCCAGCGTGCTGACCACTAGACCAACGAGGCCAATCTAAGTATAATATTTTTGTAAAAGTCAGTTTACTTATGTTCCGTTCAGTTACAAGTTATGATGTAGGTAACGTTAGATAAATATATAAAACTGCGCAATATGTCACTCTTCATCAGTCATTCACGCAATGACTACGTGACTCCAATGCGAAACAACGAAGTATTATAATCCAGTAATTAATAATTCAAACCTAATTAGTTACTGGGCCCAAATTAATGCGCGACGCCATTTTTGAGATAAAATTATCTGTCGGGTCTCGTTATTGTGATACAGCCAGATGAATACCAACCCTAATGGACAAGAGCTGGTTACCGTTGCTGGCGACTTACCTATCTTATATAGGGTGTCCGGATTTCGACTAGCGATAATTTAAGGGCGTTTTATTTATCACATTTTAAAGACATAATCCAAATGGTTTTTTTTCTGAAAAATTTCATTTTTGGTTAAGTTTTGTAATAGGTTTAAAACCCTATTTAACTGTTTTAAAGTTTTGGTAAGATAAAAAAACCTTTTTTCCTCTATGATGGTTAATAATTTTGAATTGATCTTTATTTCACTTAATAGGCCATAGTGTTACCTTCCAAAAGAATCATCTTCATAACTTTTAGGACCTCCAGATCCATAGAAATAGCTTTTTTTAAATATATAAAATGGCTGCCATTTCGGGGGGAGTTAGACTCCCAATATGGGGGTTTTTTGTCGATAACATTTGATGATCTAATAGCCCGTAAATTATCGCCAGTCGAAACCCGGACACACTATATATTTATCTATATTATCGAATAAAGGGATCAATTCCAATGCGCCCTGTCTAAGATTACATTTAGGTTTAGTCTCTCTCTTTCTCTGACGAACAAACTTAAAGAGACAGACTACAATAACTTAGAAACGTCAGTCAGACTAAATAGCTGTCCGTTGCTAAGGAAATTAGAACCAATAGGTTTGGTAAAATAGTTTTACGGCTTTGATTGAGAGTAACCTACATGATTAATAAAAACATAAGGAAAAACGAAACATGACAACCTATTTAGAGTTAATACTGTCATCCGCATAATTTAAGATCGCTTATGCACCAACAGCTGCGGTCGCCATAAAATTGCATCTACGCGTAAAGTATAAATTATTCCGTTCTAGGATTTGCGCCAAAACCGCCGCCATCTTTGTAGAGTTTAAGAAGTATCGATACTTTGTGGGAACATAACTCCATACGTAATATTATAAATGTGCACGTGTGTATTAAATGTGTTATTATATTATTATCTTCTGACGCTTGAACATAAATATTGATAGATGATTTAAAATGATACATGAAATTTCCTGTGATCTGCAACCGCATACGCGTCGTATTCCTCACTATATGTATACCTAGATTTATCTCCAAGTTTAATGATTTTATAACGCAAAAAAATTTGCCTAAGTTTGTAGGATCTTAAATTATCTCCACACCAAATTTCATCTAAATCGGTTCAGCTGTTTATGCGTGAAGAAGTAAAAGACAGACTGGTAGTCACACTTTTGCATTATAATATTAATATGGATTTCATGCACTATGGCCCAACTGACCCATTTTGCGTTGTTCCTGCGCAGATTTCACGCTTGAAATTGGGTATTTGACAGTTTCTACAATGAAAATTTAAACAAATCAAAAATTTATTATATAATTAAGTAGTTTTCCTCTTTGTGTACTGACTGAGAAACAGTTTAAAAGAGAAGGTTTCGAACATATAGCACCAGTATTAAACCAACAATTTAAAATGTGCAAAAGGGCAAAGTTAGATCAAACATCAAGAGGATTTTCTATAGAACCAAATTCCTTTCCTGTCTTTCATTTGCAAGGCATCAAGCATATTTCGTCTTAAAAACAATAGATATTTTACCTAAAGATGTATCAAAATCTAATCACATAATGTTCTAAGTCTCATGCCTTAAAAAGCAAAATGTGCAAAGGCTTATGTGTCCGTATGCGCTCATGTAAGAGTGTTGATTTCATCGATAAATTTTCTATCGATACTGTTACCCTACATTTTGACCATGACCGGACACGTGGTCGCGCCGCCATGTCTGAACCATAGAGATACGGCACGAGGTCATAGATAAATCTTTAAAAAAATTGGCAGCAAACCATGAGTGCAGGAAGCAGTAAAAGTAATAAATGTAGATCAACCATAGATATCCACATTCATGACCGGTACTCTACATAATCTAGCGTCAAGTCGACCAGGTACGAGTATTACACAAAAATATCTGGTTCTACCTACAATGTGCCTATTGTATGTAAAACCAGATCCTATTTAATTAAAATGGCTCCTGTTAAATGTACATTTAACGACTTAATTCATTATTATTTATAATGAAGAAACCCGATGCAAAAGGCAGTCGTCGTTTTATGTCCGCATTTAATAAATTAACGCTGCACAAAGACAACAGGAAAACTATAGTCGTTCCAGCCATCATTAAGCAAAATGGCGGAACTGTCAGAAAAGGGCGGGAAACAGGCGCGGCTCCTGCACGTAGACAATTCAGTTTATTGTAATTTATGATCAATAAACTTCGTGACATGCAGAATATCTTTTCTGTTCAGATGATACAGCGAAATAAAACTCCAGTGTGACAAATTGAATATGATAATGTTGGAGAAAGAGCTTCTGTTCAAATTAATTGGAGTAAGACAGAAAAGCCCAGCCAATCAGTAGATCGACAATATACATATAATGTAACAACTAATCTTCTAAAAGATACGAACAAGAGATGTCGCTGTGTGCATATTGCCTCGCACTTTTTCCGTACGTGAATATACGGTGAGGGAGAACATCGTGAGGAAACCTGCACATTCAGGCGACTGCATGTGTAGCCATGATCCAAACTGGTCAGGTTCCCCTGGTAACAGGATCACGGAGGTCAGATGGCTCCACTGTAATTACCTGATCTGCCATATCCTGGATCATGGTCCAAAGCGGACCCTGGGCCCTCGGGTGCACAAACGGGATAACGCTAGGAGGATGATGACTTTTTCCTTACGTATTACGCTCATATGGAATCAATACGCTTCTCAATACTGTTTTTTAAGCCCTCGATCAGGCTCTCACGATATGCTATACTAACATCGAATGCAAGATATATTTTACAACATCTTCGATCTATAACTATAATCTTAAATGTACCTAAAAATCCTTAAACGACAACGGTTATATTCGATATAACCAAAGGGGTCCTCTTTGACTTTCCACCGGTCGGGTACCGAACCCTACAAATCAGCCCCAAAGGCAAAATTCTGACAGAGTGAAAGAAACGTCTTTGAGTCTCAGTTCAGTACAAAATATGAATTTAATAACCGGATAAGGGACCAATTACTCTCTAGTCTATAGCCAAAGCTTTTGCAAATCCAAACACAAAGCAGAACTTCACAGTCTTTATGTAAAACGTTAGCCTTTTAAAGACACAGCTGAACTTACTTGCAGTGAAATAGAGTGAAGACTGCGCTTATCGATAGATTTTTTATCGATACCTTTGATTTACGTATCGATTCCATAAAACAACATCATTGAGACGATAAGCATCTAACGGCGTCTAGCCCTTTGTAAAAATTATAACAGATTTTTTTTGTTTTAAGGTAAGTTTACCTTTTTCTGTATAATGAAGCCAAAGTGTATAAAAAAATGCAGTACCTTAGCTTTTTTGCATAAACATTCATATAATTCAGGTAACATCTACATACTTAACATGTGCAGAATACATAGCTCCTACTTTAATTTTGTTTAGAAGTTTATTGTTTTATATACTTACACAAATACACTGAAAAAAAAAAGATTGGTTAACAGTAACCAAAATTTGACTACTAGAAAGCCGTAATCTAGTGACTTGCGATAAACAGAAGATAGTTTATAATTAACAAAATGACTTCCCTACAACGAAACCTTTAACTACCAAAACTATTTGGTTGATCCTTTTTTCAGGGTAAACCCATAAAATAAACTAAATGTACACAAACCAAACCAAAGCTACTTCATCAAAAACAAAACCATGCGCATATGGCATGAAGCACGGAAGTGAGTAACGCTGGCTGCTGCGTTTCCGCAATCGAATTATTTTCCTATAGATAATTTAGACTCGGAACTATCGATACGTAAACATCACTAAGCTCTAGGCGGCCAGTGACGTAGTTCAGCTGGGATCGATACGGCACTGTTGATAACGATGCCAAACTATTGAAATTCGGTATACTGGGCGAGTTAGCTTGCCGATCCTCGAGGGAAGTTCTATGATAGTTACGAGTAAATACGATACTTTTAGTTTAACAGTTTTAATTGCTACAATAATACGCTGTGCTCGATACATGGAAAGTTGTATTAGTTCTCTCTATTCTATCTCAATGATATGTGTTCTGTGTATTATCCTACATAAGTAGATACTGGTATCTACTTATGTAGGATACTACACAGATGGTAACAGCTGGCTGTTACCCCCTACTTTATGATACTAGAAACCTTTGAGTCTAGGTACATTTAAGTAAACGTTATATTATTAATCCCTAACTGCCGTACTCAGAGACGTCAATTAAAGTTAATTCTTCATTAAGTCTCATGCTGTCCTTTTCTATTTAATTGACAAGGAAAGTGACAGAACGAGACTTACAAACTTTAAACGCTTCAGATACCAGCCGAAGCTAGAGGACAAAGGACAGAACGAGACTCAATCAAAGATTAAAATAAATTGACGACCATCTTGGTGTAGTGGTTCGCTCCACGGACTTCTATCTAGGCGGTTGCGGGTTCGAATCCCTCAAGGGGCAAATGTTTGTGTGATGAGCACGAGCTTTGTATTTAAGTCATGGATGTTTATAAATGTATATCAGTATGTCTATCCGTTATCCTAGTCACCATATCACAAGCTCACGCTTAGTTTGGGGCTAGGTAATTGGTGTGTTTGTTTAAAAAAAAATGACGACGAGTTCGGCAGAAAGACTCTTAGGCAAAGCCTGGAGTTCACCACCAACACATTTTTAATTTTTTAACAGCTGTTATAATATTGAACATATTTTGTAAAGGAATTGTGTCAATTAACTTTCAAATGAGGTTCACCGGTTGATTAAAAATTAGTTTAACTCTGGTCTTAGGCTACGGGGGTTAAAAGGAGATGAAAAGGTTTTTGTATTAAAAAATATAGGGAGAAGTAATCTTAAGTAATGTAGGTACCTAATCCCTTTGTTTGTACGGAACCCTAAATGCGCAATTTGTCTGCTCGATAAGACCGTCTATATTCCTACATCTTCGTGTTAATTACTTTATTTTCGTGAGCAATAAAGGGTTATCTGTCTTTGCACCTAGCGATGGGCGACTATTCGAAAAAAAATCGAATAAATCGATAATTAACCATTCTAGCTATCGAATGTTGATTTAGTAATTCTTAATAAAAGACAATCGAATGATAATCTATACTGGGCCCTTCGGTGCATTCGATCGAATTGCCGCGACTGTGCGCACAGGACAGGCAGTGACCGAATGATTAATCGACGCGACGAATGACGATTCATTCGTTAGTAGTTAGTAGTACGGCCTGCGCACCACGCGCTCCGGTATTGCTCGCCGCATAATTGAAAGACTGCGGTTGCTTATCGAATACATTCGATTTCAGAGACCATTTGAATAATTCGATTAATTTAGTAATAATCGCCCATCGCTATTTGTATCTATCTACCCCAACAGTCGATAGCAGCTTATCGGCAGTTTAACAACATTACGCAGAGGTTGACTTTTAGTAAAATGTGAGCACAACCTTGACCTCTCATTTACTTACTGTCCTTATTATTAACTCCAATGTGCACGCTACCCAGTGCCGCCAGCCAAGTTCAACCTATAATTGATGAAATCAGGCATAGGTACTTTCGCCACTCCACACGACTCCTCAGCCGAGGCGACAACATCTTCTGAGGATGCCGCGTGGAGTGGCGAAACGCGTCGAGGTTTTTTGCACGTTGGTATTGGTAACTAATAACTGCATTAGCTGTAGTGCATGCGTATTGAGAGAGGGCGGGCGGTGCATTCTGCATTTGTTTATTTCATTTTGAATGTATAATGTGTTGTATCTATAAAACAAAGTCGGGTTTGTTCAAATATAACTTAGATATAACTTAGTCCATTCGACTGATTTTAATGATCACTGATTTGTTGGATTCGTCTCCTCCTAATAGCAGAATAACAACAAAAACATCAAGAAATTTGACATAAAGAGGATGTAATGGGGGATATTAGTATGTACAGGAAATAAATTTGCACGGATTAAGACGCGAGTATGAAGTAAAATATTCACTGGTGGCTTGTGTACGACACAAGACACAAAAGTATTCACGATTTCGCAACCTCTGTACTCTATAAGGACTCTGTGTCATATTTAATCAATATTGACTGCGTTTTCCTGAAGGCCACGGTTCTGTAATGCCACAAACATAATAATGCGAAACGCTATTGGAAGGGAATTTTCATGAAACAAGAATGCGCTTTTACTGGCAGAGTTCAAGGGGAAAACAGTAACTTAATTAACGTACAATGGACTCGATTCCAATGTGCCCTGTCTAAGAATAAATTTAAGTTCAGTCTAGCCCTTTCTCTGCTTAACAAACGTTAAGAGACAGACTAAAATAATTTCACGTCAATTTCAGTCACGTAACACGTATTTTTTCGTTTTTGCGTGTTTTCTTCTAACTTTAGTCGCCATCGAATGACATCCCTACTAAATTGTCTATGGATTTTATATTTTCCTTAGCAACTGACAGCTGAAATATTAAGCATGTGTTCGTGAACTCCAGGCTAAGTAGGTACACAGGTTTGACCGGTCGGTCGTATTAAGTGGGGCTGCCACGCGTAGGCCTATTCGTCGGTTTATTATAATATGGTTTGGATGAGTGTACGAAATTCGTACTACTACTGTTATACGGTATACTTACACTAGTTGTTAGAGTTTTTGCATTGTACTCATCACTAAACAAATATGGACAAAGGCTAGATATCTATGTTAATATAGCAGGTGTCCAGTAAATAAAAAATAATGCTTTTAACTACACATTAATAGCATCCTGCACTTTTACTTGCAAAAAACAATGGCTTATGTAGATACTTAGATCTTTCGAGCACTGGACACCCTGTATAAATCAGGCGATATGACTGTTGAAAGTTTTTATATCACAAAGGGATTAACGGATTGACGTAGGTGGCCTGATAAATCTGACCTAAAACTACTTTATATGGTTTCATTTAGGTGATGTAGGTTGTACAGTCGACAGCACGTCAAGTTATACCTACATTCGAACCACGAAAACCGCTTTTATTTCGTAGGGAACAGGGGCGGTCTTAAGGTCAACATCAGAACGTGTACCTACCATAGTTCTAAATCCAGCTACAAATCCTAAGCCAATTATAGTATTCTTAAAATACTGTTAGATGGCTTATTTTGTGTCCTGTCGCACTGATTTTGCTAAACTTATTTCGTCCTATCTACTAATTCGTAAATACTTTTTATCATCAGCCGTAGGATGTCTCCACTGCTGAACATAGGCCTCTCCCAAGGTTTTCCACCACGACCGGTTGCAATTGCAAGCGGTCTGCATCCAGTGTGATCCTGCTATCTTTACAAGGTCTGTCCATCTTGGCGGTGGACGTCCTATGTTGCGCCTTTGATCAAAGGGTCTCAAAACTAGAACTCTTCTGCCCCAAAGGCCATCAGTTCCCTGCCACTTGCGCTTACTAAGCAATGGCAGGCCTGTGTCACTTCCCCCTTAGGTAGCAAAACGTACCGACGCGCGGCGACCCACCGTAGTGGACTAATCAAATTGGGTGGCGCTCGCTTTTTATTCACCGGCGGCGCGGTGCAGTACGTTACTGGCTGGACGAGCATGTATAAAGTCCTAGAAAGGTTCGCTAGATGGCGTCAGTAGCTTCTTGTAGCAGTCAACCCTATGGCGTCACACGATTGTACGTCACTGAATAGGTTTAGTGTATATTAATCATATTCCGGAGGCATAGGAATGAAATTATCTTACAATGTATTTCTGTAGGTCTAAATGAAAATGTGCTCGACTCTGAGGCGACCTAAATTACACCGTATCGTGGACGACATTGAGTAGATATTTCTTTGAATTTCATCGCAAAGTCAAACTTCTGTACGAAGTACTAGTACTTATTCTGTGGCAATAGGTACTTTTTGTTTAAATATTAAAATGATGCAGACATAATTTGTATGATATATTTTTATAAATGATTTCTAAAGCTTTTACTCTTTTTAAAGTTGCCAGCACAGCACGTGGGACTGGACTATACATAATCGTTGTAAAATCACCCATATTGCTACAGCTTAAGATGCTTTAGCGTCTAACTTGGTTAGATTATAATTAAATATTTTAATATTGCTACGGTTGTTTTCTTTGAAAATTGGAGAAACTAATTGAATGGATACTGTATAAACTTTGTTCAGTTTCTGTTTCTTTATTATTTTAACACATAATTTTATCCGCAAATATCCTCCAAACATATTCTGTATATCACGGAAAATACGTCTCAAGCCTTGAAAAACGCCAAAAAGGTTTATTACAGAGCTAATTGTTTCAAAGGTCGGCCATTACCTTGGCAAACAGTGCGTTGATTAGTTACCGAGCTTTGGGCGTGGAGCGTAGGGCTGGCAACACTAAAAAAAAAATTAGACTAGCGATCACTCTTTTTTAATAGAAACATAGATCTCCTTCAGGCTTTTAGCAAAAGCTTTCAAACTGACATTAGATGAAGTATAGTCCTTTTTCAGAGTTCTTTTTTTTGACGGCGGCAACGCATTTGGAATTTCTGTATTCACATGCATCACGAATCGTGATAAACACGTATTGTTATTTAAAAATCACATTTGTCAAAAAACACGAAGCGTGAAATTTTTGTGACGGATCGGCTAATTCGTTTTTGGAAATTCATCCAAAACTAAACTTTTTTTGTACGAATCGTCAATGACGGATCTTGTGTGAATAAGCCCTTATAGTATCAAAAGTCAAGATGAAAAAATAATATTTCCCTCTCATACTAGCGTTTGCAACTTTAGACAAAGACAGAACTGCATTAACATCGAGATTTAAGTGAATTAAATCAACAGGATAGAACCCTTGGTGCGGGTAGTTAGGAAATACCATTACATCATCGCCACTATAGCCCGACCGCCTAACTGAGTCTCCGGGGTACAGCCACAGGGATGTGGCGGGGGTAGCCACTTGGGTGCGGGGGTAAACGAGAACAAGGACCATAAGTAAGTGGTGCGGGCGCGCTTCTGATTTCATTGGGTGATTTTAATTTTGAAATTCGAATTCCTTTCGAAATTTAAATTAAATCGAAGAGCCCGCTTCCCGCACCACTCACTGTCCCGGTTCTCGTCTATCTCCCTCTACTACACCTGTCCGGGGTACAGACGAGACGAGGACTTAGGCAGCACTATAAATTCATGACGACAATAGACTGGTAACTTTTATTGAACACACCCACTCTTAATTACTTTGCATAGCGTACAAGGTTGCAAGTTATTAGGAGTAATGTAAAAATACACAGAAAATGTGCAGGAAACATGACAGGCCTGGTTCATTCCTCAATTTAGGTATGGAGCTACAAGTAATGCGTACGTCCGACTGGTCGGCAGGGCTGTTACATGCCAAAGTGGGGTAGTCTGAAATGCGACCGAACGTAAGGTACTTACCACATACAGGCCGTTGTTTTGGTCAGCGCGCCCCGACTAAAGGGTAGTTAGTTGTACAAACGATACTGATGCCAAAAAATATAAAAATGTATCCTATTTTTTATGGGAAAACCCACAAAATCAATTTATTATTGCGATGTAAAAACTACCAACCTATCGGTAGCTACGACGTAGCTTTCTAGCTACAGCGTAGCGTTTTGTAGATACGCGCGAGGGCGCCATTCCATTCGTTGTGAATTTTTTTAGACATGTTGTGAAGAGGTTTTCTTTTTAAAAACTTTATCTGCAGATAATATTTTTTTGAATTAGCATATACCGCCATCCCTGAGTCGAGGGCGCCTACCAAAAAACATCTAGTTTGATTAATTCTTCATTCCTCTAGTAAAAGTGCTACGTAGGTTACAGATCCGTGCTACGAAGTTTACAGCTCCGTGCTACGGAATCGTAGCAAGCAACATTTTTTTCTTTTCAATAGTTTTTAATATTTTTAACACTCTCAGTGTTTTTTCTTACACAGGTAGGATTTGAACCCACGCACGTCAACGCACGTTTGGCCCGATTAGCCAAAGGACGTGGGCAGGCCTGTGTATCTCCCCGCGGAGATAGCAAAAACGTACCTACGCGCGGCGCACCTACGTAGGTGCTTAAACAAGTTGCGTGTCGCTACCGGCCAGAGCCACGCTCGCGCGTTTTATTCACCAGCGGCCGCGCGGCTACGTTGCTGGCTGGACGAGAATGAATAAAGTACTAGAAAGAGGCGCTAGATGGCGTTAGAAGCTTCTCGTAGCAGTCAACCCTATCGCGTCGCGTGATATTACGTCACTGAATAGGTTTAGTGTATTATGAATCATATTCCAGAGCAATAAGTATGAAATTATCTTGCAATGGATTTTTGTAGGTGTCTACACGAAAATGTGCTTGACTCTGAGGCGAACTAAATTACGCCATATTGTTGACGACATTGAGTAGACATTTCTTTGAATACAATTGCTAAGTCATACTTCTGTACGAAGTACTAGTATTCTGTGACGTGGGTTCAAATTCTACCTGTGTGCGAATTTTTGGTTTCTTATTTAAACTTATATTTTTTACTTTGCCAGCAATCCAATTGCAACGTAAACTAAAACTCTGTGCTACGAAATCGTAGCATTTCCATTGTTCGTAGCGCGTGTTACATTTGACGAAATCGTAGCAAGCTACATTTTCAGGGTTCCGTACCCGATGGGTAAAAACGGGACCCTAGAAACCGGGACTAAGCCTCCGCTGTCTGTCCGTCTGTCTGTCACCAGGCTGTATCTCATGAACCGAGATAACTAGACAGTTGATGATTTTCACAGACGATGTATTTCCGTTGCCGCTATAAGTACAAATACTTAAAACAGAATAAAATTAATATTTAAGGGGGGCTCCCTTAAAACAAATGTGATTTTTTTAGCGTTTTTTGCTTGCTATTTATAACGGCAACGGGTAGACGCTTGAAATAATCACAGCATATTAAGTTGTATTTCCCTTCAAAATAAATAATAAAATTAGAATAAAATACTTAAGGGGGGGCTTCCATACAAACGTGTTTTTTTTCCTATACTGTCTAGTACGGAACCCTTCGTGCGTGAGTCCGACTCGCACTTGGCCGGTTATTTTACTTTGCCAGCAATCCAACTGCTACGTAAACTAAAGCTCTGTGCTACGAAACCGTAGCATTTTCATTCTTCGTAGCGCGTGTTACATTTGCTACAATTTGAGATCACATGAAAATAAACAATAAACTAAATATGTACACTTAAACAAAACTAAAAAAAACTACCTACTTATTCAAAAATCTAACCGTGTCCATGAGGCAAGGAAGCAAATGCTGGCTGCGTTTGAAATGCCTTACAATATACAACCTCCTTTTGGTTTGTTGAATTCATTTGTATGAAAAATACAGTGAAAATAATTTTGATTAATATTAAGGCTTGATATTTAATGCATTTCGTGGTCTCAATAGAACTCTATTATGGGGCATCAAAAAATTGTATTAGTCGCATAGTTATAAAGGAATTTTACAAATAATAAACTATATTACTTAAAATACGCTTTGTAACTACCAACCTAAAACCCTTACGGTGTTATTACAAAAAAAATAGACCAGGTTTCAATCAGGTCTAAATATTAGCCGACAACAGAGTAATGAATGACACACTCGTGACATAACCTAATAGAGGAACACTTTTCTAATTGGCTAGCTAATAGCATAGTCCTGGCTTAAACCCGGTACTAAGTTTTTGTAATAACGGGGTAAACGTTTCAACCCCACTTATATCTTAAATAGCCATTATAATAATTCTAGTGACGGTATTCCAAAAAAATTTCCATTGTATTCTGGGCTTCCATATTTCGTTGGAAACAACAAAGAAAAGTATTTCGGGAAACTTATACGCGTATATGAAATAACATTACCAAATTCCATCCAGAATGGTTTAGCAACAGGGTGACTAGCAAAAAATATTCTTCTACCACAGAATAAATAATTTGTGTGTGGATGCCGAATAAATGTCTTTTCTTTCTTTCTTTCTAAGTTCTATCAAATTTCGGCTGAGGACCCCGATGGCAGGAGTTATTAAAGTGCACATGTGTATTTTAGAGGTAGGTATAGTGCACATGTGTGCGCAGTAACATCTCTATTCCTACACGTCTGAACTTCAGGACATCGTTAAGATAATTGTGGACCTCGAAACTCAATTTTAGAAAATTAGAGGAACATTTGGTTTGATAGAAAATCCTTAAAGTTTGGTCTAAACTGGCCCTCTTTGCATGTTCAAAAATATACTATATAAAAATGGATAAAAAAACCGTCATTTTTGGAAATTATAACCAAATTTGTAAGGCAAGGTAACGATTTCTAAAAAAATTAAAAAAAATTTTTTTTTTTGAAAACCCTGTACATAATTTTTTTTTAAATACTGGTATGTGGTGCTTCAGTGTACAGTGTATCCACACCTTTGCTTTGGACCACTATTTACGCCACACCCTGTATTTGCTGGAGCTGAAATTTCGGAGTCTTCTGTTTTATTCTGTTCATCAGTACATAAAGACGAAAACTATCGTAGGATACATTTATGTTTCATTTAAAATTACTATTTATGAATTTGCCAAAAACCCATTTTCATGGGCGAAATTTGCGAAGCATCGATGCGATGGGCCAAGACCGTAAGTTAACTCGCTCTGTAACTTTGGAAGTGTTTTACTTATTAAATTAAATTACGTACTGTGTGTTCATGTCAGTCTCTTTCAAAGATATCGCTACCTGACGGTGAAGGAAAACATCGTGAGGAAACCTGTACACTAGTCGGCTAGTGTGTGAAATGGAGAAGGCAATGGCAACTCCATTAAAATTGCCAAGAAAGTCGTTGTGATTGTTTCGTTCCACATAATGATCACGACCCTCAGTTATTTAGGTATACGACTGTGAAGAACTGTGTGTTTCTAGCGCAACCGCCATCTTTTGCTCTTTGTTGACAACACTTCGACACAGCACTCAGAAAATTTGTCGTGGCTGGCAACCCTGCGTAGGTAGGGCAAGCTCCCCGTCTGCCCAACCCTAATGCATTAACTTGCCGATGGGAAGTGTCGTGTGTCTTCTATATGTGATATTGCTACATTTATGTAAATGAGGATTCTAGCATTTTAGCAATGACTTGCCATTATGTGAATAAAAAAGTGTTTCATCATATAATAGAACGTTACCCAAAAAGATGAGACACAATAGGAAGGAATAGAAATAACATTACCCTCCTTTGGATATTGAATGGGTAAACAACTACTCTAAAAAGCATAGCCCTTATGATAGATTCTACAGATGTAATATTCGTCTGAACTAGTATAATAAAAAGATAAAGTAAGTTTGTGAGATTTTTTTATAGTAAGCCTTCTCTGATACTACTATTATGTACCGACTTAAAAATTTCTCTGACTAGTAGAAAGCTGCTTTATTGCTAAATCAGGTTGTCTATTAGATATCCTATCTCACTCAATTACATAATATTTTTAATTGACTCGTGCGAAGCCGGAACGGGTCGCTAGTATCTCATAATAGCTCTAAGCTCACTGAGCTTCAAAGATAAGCTGTTTGCGGATGGAAAACCGATTTCCCCGATCATACTCTATCCACTGAGTTTATTAAACTGGGGTGTATGGGGAATCTAGGGTATAGTACTTCCCGTGGCGTCGTTAGCCGGCCTTTTCGAAGGTAGTGGCGCTACGGTACTAGACCATGGATAGCCTATAATCTCTCACCAGTGGCTCCAAGAAGCTGTTGTACACACAGCGGCCACACCCCGGTAAACCACGTCGGCTCGTGGGCTAAACCTGGTTGAGAGTGATCGCTCAATCTGTGGGTAATTTTAAGTGGAAACCTCTCATTTAGTGTATAATGCCTGGCTCGGCATCGATGGCAATTCCCCGCGACTTCGTTCTTTTCGATCGATTCGATTGGATCTCGATTTTCCATATCCCCAATTTCACCCCCCTGATGATTTTTTATCGCGACAAAAAGTAGCCTATAGGACATAGGCTACTTTTTGTTCCAGGTCTTTTGATTCAAGATTTGACTGAAACCACTTTTGTTTGCTGCGAGGTACAACGTAACATGAGTTACAAAACACGTCGATATTCAACTTTATCTGACTCTTGTAGAGTAGCAAACAGATCGATTCCACTGCAATCTGTCAAAGATAAACAATTGTTGGCGGATGCAAATCCGACGGTGCTCGGCGAGATTGGATCCTCGTTTAATCAGCAACTCGACTAATTGTAATTGAGAGACGCTTTATTGCTGTTTATCTGAAGAACCATCGATACATAGTAGGTAATACAACTTCTTACTAAACTGATTGGCGTCAATGATTGCTCATAAAACAAGTGCCTAATTATTTAAAAAATAAAATACCCGACTGCAAAATGTATGACATTTTTGAAATGGTCTTTTTACTAGCTTTTATATGATACCCATATTGCTATTCTTACCCTGTTTTACCTTAACCTTACCCCCCACCCCCCATGTTATTTGCGGACGCCATTTAAAAAATTTACGTAGCCTATGTCACCACCACAGTTTTGACGAATTCAACGAAACCTCACATATCAAAATCCGTCCATCCGTTTAGGCCATAGTGCGTGCCAAGTAATTATTCATACTCTCGAAAAAACACTCCTTCCGCAGTCGAGTAAACAGTAAACAATCAAAATTTGGCAAGAAAAAAGGTCTTACAAGACAAATAACGAAAAAAACCCAATAACCGCAAAGTGGTTCATAGAAAAAACCCTTTGCCCATTCGCACTTGTCCAGATTTTTTTTAGGCCTTTTCCAATTTCATAAACTGGTTTTAAGTACGTTTACATCCGATGTCGTAGTTAGCCCGCAACGCACGCCGAGACACGGTGGCGGCGGGCCCACGCGAGCTTGGCGACGCGCCAGCGAAATGTGGACCACGGCACCGAACGGGTTAAGGACATTAGGCTTACGAAGTTGACGCTGAATTTGTATTTACCTACTTTTAGAGGTTTGCGCTCGATATACATAGCGATAAGACCGCCTAAAAGGTTCTTGTAAGTCTTGTAACATTTCTGTTTAAATCGTTATGAAAAAAAAAACAAATAATTATTGTTTTGCATAGACCCAACAAGGGACACTCTTACATGCCCCAATAATGATCCTACCGCTGCTTCGGGACAATTGTGGTTGTGGGCTGGTGCTGAGAAGAGGGTACTAAACTTAGTCACTCATCACTATTGTCATAGCCTCTTTTCAAAGTTTATTGTTATAATTGTTTTGTTTTGTTACTGTGCAATAAAGAATATATCTATGGTTAACTTACATATTATGAAAGTAACCATATTCATATTAGTATTATAAATGCAAAACTGTGTCTATCTGTTTGTTGTTACTTCTAATAGGCAAATCTGCTGAACCGATTTAGCTGAAAGGTATAAATATAGTTTGAGTTTGACCCCCGGAAAAGGACATGGGAGTTTTCATCCCAGAAATCAACCTTTAAGGGGGTAAAAATCCAATAAGATTTTATGGGATATCCGAAAATTGCAGGGGACCATAGCGGTCAAAAGCAAAAGAAACTTATAAAGCATTTTTTTTTAATTTACAACTAAAATAACACTCTTATCTAAATGCATAATAAATAATATATATTTCAGTTGTTTGATTCGCGTGAAAAGGTATCAGTCAGACAGGCAGAAGAGTTAATTTTACATTTAAATATTGGTAGACGGTTGTTAACCTTTTCAAATGTTATTCTTGCTAAAAACTTACATTTTCTTAACTTTTCTTTTTTATTTCTAAGTCTAGTCGTTATAGCGTCACAGCCTGCGTCTGAGACTAAGTCTATTTTTCAGCCCGTAACGAAGGTCACCCTCTTCGGTTCTATCCCTCCGAAATCTAGAGATGGGTATATATTTTAAGTCTACGTAAGTGTAAAAAACAAAAACCCGTGACAAAGAGTTTGAAAAGCTGTCAGTTGGATGCGGTGTTTGAATAAATTAATAAATAAAACCAGGCGATAATTAATATTGGTGTAATTGAGCATCATATATCAGCCTATTGCAGTCCACTGCTGGACATAGGCCTCTCCAAGACGGCGCCAACTTTCACGGTCCTCCGCTTCTCGCATCCAGCCACCACCGGCCACCTTCCTCAGGTCATCGGTCCACCTAGCAGGGGGGCGTCTAACACTACGTTTCCCGAGACCTGGTCTCCATTCGAGAACCTTCCTACTCCAACGCCCGTCGGTTCTGCGACAGACATTACCAGCCCACTGCCACTTCAGCTTACTGCACCTCTGAACGATATCTATGACTTTCGTCTTTTGGCGGATGATCTCGTTCCGGATTCTATCCCTTAGCGAGGTCCCCAGCATAGACCGTTCCATAGCTCGCTGAGCGACATGCAGTCGGTGGGCCAGCTTGACTGTCAAGTTCTACGTCTCGGCCCCGTAGGTCATGACAGGTAGGACGCACTGGTTATATACCCTGCTCTTCAGGCATTGCGGTAGAGGCACGAGAACATGTGACGCAACTTCCCAAATGCTGCCCAACCTAGTTGCACCCTTCTGGCGATTTCGCGGTCGAAGTTGTCTTTACCCAGTTGCAACACTTGCCCGAGGTAAACGTATTCCTGGACAACTTCGAGCATCTCGCCGCTGACTGCTATCGGTTCCGGGACAATATGTTCGTTGAACATGACCTTAGTCTTGTCCAAGTTCATCCGGAGACCAACGCATCGCGAGGCAGAGTCTAGGCTGTGCAGCATTTTTTGCAGATCCCGCGGCGATTCTGCATTAGAACTATGTCGTCGGCAAAGCGGAGGTGCGTGAGATATTCGTCGTTGACATTGACTCCCAATCCCTCCCAGTCAAGAGTCTTGAAGACATCCTTCAGTGCACTTGAGAACAGTTTCGGGGAAATAACGTCCCCCTGTCTCACACCTCTGAGCAGCTGGATGGGTCTTGTCTTGTGACCATGAACTTGGACGGACATCGTTGCCATATCATACAGGCCTCTCAGCACCTCCACATATCGCCAGTCGACTTGGCATCGCTGCAAGGATTCCAAAACAGCCCAGGTTTCGACGGAGTCGAAGGCTTTTTCGTAGTCAACAAAAGCTAGACACAATGGCTGGTTATACTCTTCGGACTTCTGTATAACCTGCCTGACTGTGTGGATGTGGTCTACGGTACTGTAGCCTTTACGAAACCCGGCCTGTTCCGGTGGCTGGAAGGCGTCCAATCTTGCGGCGAGGCGATTTGCGAGGACTCTCGAGAACAGCTTGTAGACGTGGCTCAGGAGCGCGATTGGCCTGTAGTTTTTCAAGAGCGACTTGTCGCCTTTCTTGAAAAACAGCGCTACAACGCTCCCACTCCACGGTGTAATTGAGCAAGTCCGGGAAATATTATAGGACCTAAAATCTTGGGAAATAAAGAAGATTCTAAACCTAAAAACGCGGTCATTCGAATTTGAAGCGCCAAGCAAACGTTCGTTTACTTATAAAATGTAACATGTATACGTCTTCCATTGGAGGTTTAAACTAAAATTTGATGTCATACACATCAATCCACACAGATACAGCGAAACTTTTAAGACAAATATCCGTGTAAATTTTAAAAGCCAACATAAATAACGAAACGTTGCTATTAATTTCTTAAATACATTCTAAAGTGTTCGTCACACTTTGTACTGCGTGAACGCAGTCAGCTGTCACACGCTGGCTTCCCGCCAAAGTGACGATGGGCGCGTCATCATTGAGGAGTTCCGAATCAATGAAAAAGAACGGTTTTGTTTGTTGTTTGACTTTAGCGTGACATGTAAAGTTAGCCTATAAAGATCCCACTGCTGCACAAAGGCCTCACCTCAACTATGAGGAGGGACAAGCCATACTCCACCACGGGGGCTCAGTGCGGATTAGTGGAGGGGTGTCTGTAAGGCAAGTGACAAACCTTACTGTCAGATGTTATCAAGCCGTCCTAGGGCCTCTGACTAGGCTTAACGACTAATATCAACAGATATTAGCGGGGAACATCTGCTTAACGTGCCTTCCGAAGCACGGAGATGCTTGTCTTGGACATAACTTTAATGGTCGGAATCGTCACCCATCCAATCTCGACCGCGCCGTGGGTTGCTTTACTTTGGTATTACTACCAAAGCGCTACCGCCACTGCGCCACAAGCACCTTAGCTTGTCATGTCATGATGATGATAGAAATAAGGAAAAAATATTTATTCTCAGATCAAAAATTCAGAATTACATAAAAAGAAAAATAAAAACATTACACTGAAAAGGCATGTCTTTTCTGTGGACCACTTAAATTATTGCCCAGCATTGATCTTGGTAGCTGGGGACATAACATGACACTGGTTTTCAGCGAATTCATAGGGTAATCAACATGTTAATTAAAATCTTAAAATAACTCAGCCACAGCCTTGGGGTCAGGAAGTTGGTGGTGTTAACACCCCCGTGCCTCGGAAAGCACGTTAAGCCGTTGGTACTTGCGCCTGATCTCTCTACGGTCATGTCGGACTGCCGTCTCACCGAATTATGAGAGTGAAGGAACAGAGAGTTGCGTATTGCGCACTTGTGCACTATAATATTTCCAGCGCAGATGGCTAATCTGAGATCTCTGTTGAGATAGGCCAGTGAGTAGTTCTGCTAGGAGGACATTATTATTAATTTAAATCATAAAAGATGTAACCTTTTTTCGTGAATTTGACAGAATTTAACGTAACACTGCAATCTCGAAACCTGACCTTCCTCGAAAGCAATCTATTTAATTTAAAATTAAAGCTTTTAGAAAAGTCTAGTATACTGGTCGTTATGACCGTTAGTACAACCTCTGTATTCTCTAATCTATGGCAGGCTACAATAGACAATAAATATTCAACAAAGTCTGAAAAGGAGCGAACTGCCTCGAGCTTTCGAAGCTTTGAATCTCAATTAAAAGCTCATCCTAGTTTTAGCATAAAGATAAGGTAATTTAAGTGGACAGAGAACATCTATAGCTAAGAACGGGTTTGAAGTAGGTCCAATCCTATCTTAACAAGACCTAATCCTAACTAATATTATAAATACAAAAGTACCTAACTATGTCTGTGTGTTACGCAATCAGGCCTAAAATACTGAACCGATTCAAATGAAATTTTGTACAGTAATAGTTTGAGACCCTGGGAAGGACATATGCTACTTTTTGTACGTGTCGGGTGAATTCGTCTAAAATTGGGGTTCCGTGCAAGTAGGGTGACTTTGGTCAATATCTGGGTCACCTAAACTTATACAATTTCGTAACTGGGACTAACTTGTATACTGTTCAGAATACTAGTATTCAGATACCTAGTACCTCCTAGTATATAAAACATAAAAGATGTTACAAAACTCTATTATTGCTAAAATCAGTTTGCCAATATTTTGTAACGTTTGCGTTAGTTGCTCTTTTTTACGATTTTTTTTTGTAAAAATGTAGAGCTACGCAAATCTGCGTATACATACAGTCATCACATGAGCAACGTAATGTATTCAAATCACATGTGCTTTTATGTCATTGTAATAGGTTCTCAAATGAAATGTGCTTGTAAACATACTAATCTGCGTGATGGTACTGCGTACTTAGTAGACCTAAGTAGGAAGGTACTTTACTTACCTAATATTACTAAATGATTTGACTTGGAAATTGGTATTTAATATGTCGTGTCGTTACTGTTGACCCAAAAAAGATAACATTCTTGTGAGTTTGGGTATGTAATGTAAAATATTAAGAACATCTAGTTATATAGTTCGACAAATTCATGGGCGACCCTTCTGCGGAACCAAAGCCGGGGGGTAAAGACAGACCAATCACACGCGACTGCCATGGGGAATCCCATAGTATTTCAAGTAACAGTTATCCTTAGGTATTGTTAAACAGGAGACGATAATTCAAAACCGTAAGGACTACGCGACGAACTATACGCAAATTGGATCTAAACTCCCCCTATCGTTGTCAAAGGGAGACTTTAAAGTGTCCCGCGGCTGTCAGTATCATTTATGTCAGTAAGAATATACAATACTGGCAGTTCCCTGCGACTTCGCCCGCGCCAATGTCGGAATTTCCATACATACTTTCATCCCCCAATTCACCCCCCCTTTGATGTTTTTATATCGCGTCAAAAAGTAGCATATGTCCTTCCCAGGGTCTCAAACTATTACTGTACAAAATTTCATTTGAATCGGTTCAGTATTTTAGGCCTGATTGCGTAACACACAGACATAGTTAGGTACTTTTGTATTTATAATATTAGTTAGGATTAGGTCTTGTTAAGATAGGATTGGACCTACTTCAAACCCGTTCTTAGCTATAGATGTTCTCTGTCTACTTAAATTACCTTATCTTTATGCTAAAACTAGGATGAGCTTTTAATTGAGATTCAAATCCTAACTAATATTATAAATACAAAAGTACCTAACTATGTCTGTGTGTTACGCAATCAGGCCTAAAATACTGAACCGATTCAAATGAAATTTTGTACAGTAATAGTTTGAGACCCTGGGAAGGACATATGCTACTTTTTGACGCGATATAAAAACATCAAAGGGGGGGTGAATTGGGGGATGAAAGTATGTATGGAAATTCCGACATTGGCGCGGGCGAAGTCGCAGGGAACTGCCAGTATTGTATATTCTTACTGACATAAATGATACTGACAGCCGCGGGACACTTTAAAGTCTCCCTTTGACAACGATAGGGGGAGTTTAGATCCAATTTGCGTATAGTTCGTCGCGTAGTCCTTACGGTTTTGAATTATCGTCTCCTGTTTAACAATACCTAAGGATAACTGTTACTTGAAATACTATGGGATTCCCCATGGCAGTCGCGTGTGATTGGTCTGTCTTTACCCCCCGGCTTTGGTTCCGCAGAAGGGTCGCCCATGAATTTGTCGAACTATATAACTAGATGTTCTTAATATTTTACATTACATACCCAAACTCACAAGAATGTTATCTTTTTTGGGTCAACAGTAACGACACGACATATTAAATACCAATTTCCAAGTCAAATCATTTAGTAATATTAGGTAAGTAAAGTACCTTCCTACTTAGGTCTACTAAGTACGCAGTACCATCACGCAGATTAGTATGTTTACAAGCACATTTCATTTGAGAACCTATTACAATGACATAAAAGCACATGTGATTTGAATACATTACGTTGCTCATGTGATGACTGTATGTATACGCAGATTTGCGTAGCTCTACATTTTTACAAAAAAAAATCGTAAAAAAGAGCAACTAACGCAAACGTTACAAAATATTGGCAAACTGATTTTAGCAATAATAGAGTTTTGTAACATCTTTTATGTTTTATATACTAGGAGGTACTAGGTATCTGAATACTAGTATTCTGAACAGTATACAAGTTAGTCCCAGTTACGAAATTGTATAAGTTTAGGTGACCCAGATATTGACCAAAGTCACCCTACTTGCACGGAACCCCAATTTTAGACGAATTCACCCGACACGTACATTTTTACATAAATATTCAAAGAGGTTTTAGGTTTCGTCGTCACAGGAAAAGCTTGAGAGGGCTTTGTGAAAGAACGCATTAAAAAAAATATTTTCAAATCCAGCCAGCCACCATGTAGGTTATTTTTTTGTCTTAAACAAAAAGGTTTTATTTCTTACTATGAAACGATATTTAGACCACAAAGAATACGCGCACCTACTACAGGCATTTGAAAATGGAATACGTTTTCGAACTAAATTATTTTTAATACATTTTAATTATTTTGTGCCTGTGCTACGTTCTTATAGAATATCAACCAAAAAGGCTAATTGGAATAGACCTACTTACAATAACCTTCTACACAAAGGCGAAATATTATGCGCCTTTTTCAAATAATTAGAACGTCAAATCACGCTGCTTTTTGTAACCAGCCAGTGTTGTATAATATAAAATTCACCAAAAAGGCTGAAATACTAACGTTAGCTGTTCCGTGCTGGCCGGCGAGTCTCGTCCATCCCGTCGCCCTACCACCCCATCGGTAACACTCATGCAACACCACTGTAGCTCACTGCACACAAAAGAAACCCGAAAATGGACACAGCACTATAACATTTTAGTATTACCACAAATATTTACAAAGAACAGTGCACGGAAGCGGTATGGTGGGTGGTATATTCCGGGTGTTTCAAGATGCGAGGCGCGCTCTCGGAGCGATCGCCATGTTGGTTTGGGGAGCTATTCGCGCGCGCGCCAAATGTAGGGTAGTGTTGCCAGGAATGTTTATTTTCCATTTACACAAGGAAATTTATCGTTACTAAAAATACAATGCTTGTAACAAACAAACACAATAGTAATATAAATTGCGTATTTACATGACATGCATTAAAGATATTAAATTAAATTGTATTGGAGGTGAAGTTTCTAAGTAACTAACCAATAAAAACTTTTCTCCTTAAAATTAAATAAATCATGTTTAATGTCTATAGTCCGACCGCCTAACGGTGTCCTCGCCAATTACCTAATAAAATTACAAGCGCCCGCCGCCCGCACCGCTCACAGTCCCCGTTCTCGTCTACCCCCGCATCCCTGTACCCCGCAGGCGAGGACTCAGGCGGTTGGGCTAAAACGGAGATACTACAATAGTAGTAGATTTACCTACAGCAATGTTAGGTATGTAATAACATACCTAGTAAATCTAGTTTTTTTTTTTAATAATTTTCACACTATTTGATGTAATGTATAATATACGTACGAGTAGTACCCATGCTTATTACATTTATTCTTAAGTATACCTTTCTATAATCAACATTCTTTAAAAAACGCATGCTTTCGAATGAAAGCATCCGTTTTTTAAAGAATGTTGTTGTTCTTGTTTTTAAAGAATGCGTTTTTTAAAGAATGTTTTGTGGGGTAAATAGTTGCGGGATGAATGCCTATTCATCCCGCAACTATTTACCCCATAAAATCCAAACCAAGGGGTAACTTCAGCCGTCCCCATGGCAACCCCAGCACGCATGCGCGTATTCCCGCCTCTGCAATACGACGTCGTATAAAACATGCACCTATTTTTATTCCTGCCGTGTTGAGTGACGACAATTAAATACATTTAGAGACATTTCAGACGTCCAACTTATTTGAACGAAGGTCTTGTAAAAAGGACTTGTTTGTTAGAGGGTGAATGAAAAAGTAATATATTTTTCTAGGGAAAACGGAAAATTGTGAGAAAGATTGTCGGGACACCTTTCGGTTAAAACTAGGGCTGGTTTGGTGATACGGTTTCTATTGATAATACAAATTGCTAGGTGAAAAAATATGCTTAATACTGCTGAAAGACATGTGGTACCAAATAAATATTATCTACCCCTAGTTCACCTAGGGGTAGATAATATTTATTTTATATGTACCAAATACAACGAAAAAATAATGTATAACAAAGGAAATTAAAAAGTAATATTGTTACAATTTCGATGAAATGCCTAAGTATATTTTAACACCATGGCTTTTTAATTTCCATCAGTATATTTGGCGTCCTACGCCGTTTGACATTCGTGTAGTTGGCTTGGTTAGGTAGTAGGTACTGTTGTGACTAAACTATTTTTAATTACAATTAAGCTTACATTACAAGTAAACCTACAAACCGACCTTTACCTACATTGTGACCTCATTAGATCACTAATTAAGCCGAATACTGAACCGATAACGGAATAGACGCCAGGATTGGTCGCAAGACCGGTTGACCGAATACACAATGTTATTAAAGTTTTTAAATATAATGCCATTCGTTTATTATCCGTCTTGCAATGGTATCTGAATAATAATGACCTTTTAGCCGAATTTCGACTACAGTGGCCAATCTCAACAGAGATTAGCCAACTGCGCGGGAGATACTAGTCCACAAGTGTGTGCGCAATACACATGTGCACTCTCTGTTCCTTCACTCTTATAATTCGGTGAGACGGCAGTCCGACATGACCGTAGAGAGATCAGGCTAGCTAGATAATGCTATGATGAATAGACTTATAACAAATATTGTTAAAAATGGAGCGTCGGTAGCGTATTAGCTAGCGGGTCACCTCTTGCGGGTAGGTACGGGGTTCGATTCCACGTGCCCTCATGTACCAATAACTTTTGTTTCACTAACCTATGCTCTTACGGTGAGATGTCGAGAAAACTGGTCAGGTTCTCCTGTTTACAGGGTCACGGAGGTCAGATGGCAGTCGCCTGAATCATGGTCCAAAGCGGACCCTGGGCCCTCGTGTGCGAATGCACAACCGCGAAATTGATAAATGATGAGCATTTCTATAAATTATAGATGTCCGTGTGGTACTGATGTCGGCTCGTTGGGACATCACGGACTCTCCTGTACTAAAAGTGCAGGCCGCTTTTCGCGCAATGCCAGCATCAACGACATCATCCGTCAGTCTCTTGCCTCTATCAACGTGCCGGCTTTACTCGAGTCGAACGGTATCGCGCGTGATGATGGCAAGAGACCGGACGGGATGTCACTTGTTCCTTGGCGGATAGGTTGGGCTCTTGTTTGGGACGCTACCTGTGTCGACACACTTGCAACCTCTCATCTGCCCGGGAAAAGCCGTGATGCTGGTTTGGCTGCGACAAGTGCCGAAGACTTTAAAAAAACAAGTACAGGCAAATCGACTCCCGGTACCACTTTGTACCGTTTGGAGTCGAAACACTGGGTCCGTGGGGTCCGAACGCTATCTCTTTTTCAAAGAGATTTCCAAGAGGCTGATTGACATCAGTGGTAACCCAAGAGCTGGCAGCTACCTTGCTCAGCGTATAAGCATCGCTATCTAGGGTAGTAATGCTGCCAGCATCCTTGGAACCTTACCACAAGGACCCTTTTTTATAATTTTTGTTTTTCTTTTGTATTAAATAATTTATCTTAATTTATATTAATAAGTTGTATATGTAAGCTACTAATTAATAAAAAGATTAATAAAAAGTTTGCCATTTATTTATACATGTAGGCCCACATGGGCCACGTCCCAACATATAATAGTAATCAGAATAATTTGAATTCGGAACTAAGTACTTTTTTACATGTATGGGAGGAGGTATTACATGTATGTAAATAAAATTACCCCTTAAAAAGGGGTAATTTTATTTTTTTGTATTTTTAAAATTAGATCTATATGTGAAGTATCCTCGAACCAAGTTACATGCAAATCAGTCCATAAACGTAGAAGATATTCTGCTGTGACGGACTAGGACGGACTAGGACGGACGGAACGGACGGACTGAACCCTAAAAATAATTCAAATTCTAATCGCAATTTGACGTCATCCTTCAAGAGATAATGACTATCATCACTTGTTTAATCGTCTTACAATTACATAAAAAAATATGTTAATCCTTTTAATCGATAAATTCATCATAACCTCGACGTTCTAAACCTATTTACAGTCATATTTTATTTGTTTTATATAATTTTATTTAGATATTTATTATTTTATCTAATTTCCCATAAAACTGATTCAATTAGCTACTACCAACTAAACATTCAAGACATGTAGGTGTAAGCCATGGTGTAAGAGAAATTGCATTATGCCGTACGTAGCCTCAGGGACACTTAGCCCGACTTGCACCAACACGGGTTAATCCCTAACCCGAGAATAGTTCATACAAAAATGACAGGGTCAAGGGTTAACCCGGGGTTAGCGCCATGGTGCAAGTGGGCCTTAGATATCACTTTCCACTTCTTAATATTAGGGAATGGCCGTGACGAATAATTGTACGTATGCGCTAGTATATGATTATTTTCGAATGAAGTGCCTATTGAGTACTTCGAATCAATGTTAACAAATACATACATTACATACTCATACATAAACATACGTAAAAAGTTTAAGAGCGTTGTACTTTAATGTACGTAGCTCGTACACATGTTATGTAATGAATTATACAAAACCAATATTTTTCAAAAATAAACATATTTTATAATTAAGCAATTTAAAAGGTATTTCATACTAAAATACATTTAAAACGACAGTAAAAATAGATTTATTCATTACTTCGACCTTTGCTCGGCTACTTCTATTAAAAAAGCTTTTAATTCGTAAGTCTTATTCAACACATTGAGCGCCATGGTGGTCACCGGTGACCACCAAACAATGTTTTTCTATTGTGTCTAGTTTCTTAGCAGTCAAAGGCTTAAAAAACAGAAAAGCTATAAACTTGAATAAATGGCAAAAAAAATTTTCGTCATCGAGCGAGATTTAAACCCCAGACACAGTGCTATCGGTCATACGTCTTATGCACCCTACCACGACGCTCATGCCTTTTCGGTAGATCATTTCATAATATTTTGTAAACTGTTCCATTGTTCACCGATCTCCGAATAAATGCTTTTTCTTTCTTTCTTTCTTTGTTACTTATGCGTACTGGGGCGAAATAAGCGACCATATTTTGCGTTAAACAATGCGAAAAACAAACGCAATCTCGAAAACACGCATTTTCTCAAACATAAGACTAATCTAGATCGATTTTTGAGCCCCAATAACCTCCACATACAAAATTTTAGCTAAATCGTTTGAGCCGTTTCCGAGATCACAAATACACACACAAGAATTGCTCGTCTAAAGGTACGCTTGCTAAAGGAAGCAGAGAAACGTTTGACCTCTAAACAATAGAATTATTAAAGAAACAGTAATGTAGTGAGCACATGTCGAAAATAATAGGAAAAAGCATCAGACAGTATCGTTATCTCTGTCACACTTACAGGACATCTTTTCAGGCAACGGACAAAACCTTTCTCATTCGTCAATAATGGCAACTTAGGGAAAGCGCACTCTCTAGAGTATATTTTTCTCATCCGATCGCGGCGAAGCCTAAAAGGAGTGCCACGTTTTCTTTCTATAGCAGAAAAAAGCAGGGATGTTATGGATATGAAATTTGGGATCTGGATACGGATATGGATATCAGAATAATATTATTCCGGTTTTGGATACGGTTACGGATATGCAATGATTTCGGATTATCCGTTAGTTTCGAATAATTTCGGTTACGGATAATAGATTTTTAAGAAATTTTCAAATAAAAATCAAGTAGGTAGGTAATAATCTGCATTCACTTCATCAAAAAATGTCCAAATTGAACTCGACTTAGGGCGCATTTTGTTTTGAAAAGTCAATTTGGTAGATTACCAGGTAAAACAATACAACACAACACTTTTCTTTCTTTATTTCAAGTTAATGGCTGTCTATGTAAACAAACTTTGCAATACTCGCGACTCGCGCGAGGCGGTGTGTGTCGGTTCGGCCGGGAAAAACAAAAACCTGTCAATACATGTTTCATTTAGACTCCGCCCTTATCCAAAACTTTTATATCAGATTCGTTACGGATAGATATTTATTTCGGATATCCGATAGTTTCGGTTACGGTTACGGAGCTCCATAACATCCCTGGAAAAAAAAGCATGACTTTTCTACAGCTGGAAAAGAGAATGGCACGAAAAAAGATATATGGCACATTTGTAAGTATTTTTAATGTTATATTTCTAAATCTGATTACTATTTTAACTTAGACCGATTTTTTAAAATAATATATCCCCCGCGTGGCCCACATTTTTAACGACTGCTACCATAATTTATTTGGCTTGAGATTGGCTTTAGATTGGCCAAAACAATTAATTCATTTTTGGGAAATTGTATTAAAATTTTTAACAATATACCACACAATGTTGTCGAACTACCTATTAATAGGTTTAAGTGGCATGTCAAAACTACCCTCATGTCTAAAGGGTATTATTAAATTCAAGACTATCTTGATGACGAGAATGTATGGACAGGCTTTAGATTGGCCAAAACAATTAATTCATTTTTGGGAAATTGTATTAAAATTTTTAACAATATACCACACAATGTTGTCGAACTACCTATTAATAGGTTTAAGTGGCATGTCAAAACTACCCTCATGTCTAAAGGGTAATATTAAATTCAAGACTATCTTGATGACGAGAATGTATGGACAGTACAGCTTGCACCAAACTGATGTGTACCTACCTTTTTATTGTAACTTTTTTCACTTTTTTATGGCAGCTAGTGGTGACTGAGTTTGTTCCGGTGCTTCTTCTCAGCACTTGCCTGATTGTCTGTGTCTTGTCTCGAAGCACTAGTAGGGCCCAAAAGATAAAGAGACATGTTCGGCCCCCCTAAGGGTCAATATAACAGATTTTTTAAGTTTTGACGTTCATAAGTGGCATTATCTGTCCTAAATTGAATAAATTGTTTTTGACTTTGACTTTGGCACACAATGCGACCCTGATTTTATTGTAAATTAAAATATTCTAGTAGAGACCGAAAAACGGGTCAAATATATTATTATCTCGATATCCGATATAGATCACTGATATAAATATTGTTTATAATCATTGTAACGCTTTACGATTAAATAAATAATAGATTAGTTAACAAAATCAAAATTAAATAGGAATAATAGGTATGTAGGTACTTAAAATACATTTTTTATTTCTTTATTAAAAAGCTCTAATGTGAAATGAAGTTCGTTGTTAAAAGAAAATGTTACTTCTGTATTTAAAAAAAAACATTTATTCAATAGGTAGATTTCCTCACAAGCACTTTGAACCTAGTCACATTTTTATTAACTTCCTATTATCTACTTGTCTTCCTCTTGGCTGGAGCTTTCGCTGGATGATGAAGAAGATTCTTTGGATTCACTTTCTTCGCTGTCTTCTTCAGGACTTTCTGGTTCTTGCTCTGACTCTGGTTCTGGCTCAGGCTCAGGCTCGGGTTCTGGCTCAGGTTCTGGCTCTGGTTCTGGCTCTGGCTCAGGTTCTGGCTCAGGCTCGGGCTCTGGTTCAGGCTCGGGCTCAGGTTCTGGCTCGGGCTCAGGTTCGGGTTCGGGTTCAGGTTCTGGCTCTGGTTCAGGTTCTGGCTCTGGCTCTGGCTCGGGCTCAGGCTCAGGCTCAGGCTCGGGTTCTGGCTCAGGTTCTGGCTCTGGTTCTGGCTCTGGCTCAGGTTCTGGCTCAGGCTCTGGCTCTGGTTCAGGCTCGGGCTCAGGTTCTGGCTCGGGCTCTGGTTCTGGCTCGGGCTCAGGTTCGGGTTCGGGTTCGGGTTCGGGTTCTGGCTCTGGCTCTGGTTCTGGCTCAGGTTCTGGCTCAGGCTCTGGCTCGGGTTCTGGTTCAGGTTCTGGCTCTGGTTCTGGTTCTGGCTCTGGCTCTGGCTCTGGCTCGGGCTCTGGCTCAGGTTCTGGCTCAGGCTCAGGTTCTTTTAAGTCCCAGTCAAAGTCAATACCAGTTACTTCAGTGTACCAATCATGGTAGTATCCCGGGCGGATGAAGCCTTAAAGAAAGAAAATAATAATTACTATTATTTACATCACCACTAATGATCAGTAAGCTTATTCAACCGGATATACGAGTAAGTATGTCATTATTATTATTATTATGTCAGGTTCTAGTGGGACCTTTTTTCTGAACGCTCTCGGTGATATTACAAAAAAATTAGACCAGGTTTAAAATGGGTCTAAATATTAGCCGAAAACAGAGGAATGAATGACACATTCGTGACATTACCTAATAGAGGAGCGCTTTTCTAATTGGCTAGCTAATAGTTTAGTCTATCTTAAACCCGGTACTAAGTTTTTGGAATAACGGGGTCTAAGTTTTAGAACAAAAAATTTGACTAAAGGACTATTCTAATCTAAGCGGTATCCGCTACCGTCATGAATAGCCGTAACACGAGCGATATTTCTCCGACAGCTGCGAAAATCTCTAGGTATACCTTTAATAACTTGTGGCGAAACCATAAAGTTAATATTCCTAACGGAATTTCCGTTAACGAAAATATTCCGTTAGGAATATTAACTTTATGGGCGAAACTGCCACATCTACTAAATGTTGGTAGTATTGACTAGGCAATCTAAGATTGTTATGTTGGCACTAAGTGTGTCAGCCATCTTGATTGTGAGCAAAAAAGTAGCAGGTAGATACGTTATGCTTGAGTTTTGAGTTTAAATAAAAGCAACCCACCATTAAAACCTATCGTTTTACTCATATTGCATCACAAAAATAAAATTGTATTTTTGCAGCTGTCTTAAAACCGCATTGAACAGCGCGTTTTTACTTACAATTCTTAGGCTCAGGCCTTAACAAGTTTGTGTAAGTACTCTTTGAAAAAGTACTTGAAAACTTTTCATTGAACTTACCAGCAGGGAAATCGGTGTGGCATCCGGTCCCTGACACGAAGGAAGTCACTCCCACGAGAGTGAGGCGGCCATCTTCATCGTAGATTGTGAGAGGTCCACCGCTGTCACCCTAGTTAAGAAAAATACTAATTTCGTGTACAACTATTGAAAATAATTAAATATTCTATTTTGATGTTCTTAAGGGGGCTACCACTTGTCAAATGAAGGGTTGTTAACAACAATCATCAAGAGAAGCGCTTGTAATTTTTAGAATATGTGTATCTACTGCTCTTAAAGCGATGACAATAAGGCAATGGAATTCTACAGTACCTTCAGCCACAGATTATATAATAGTGCTACAGCTATTATACAGTCAATATACTACTACTTATAATGTCCCAAATATTAATAAAATAAAAAAATATATCAAATCCACTCTGAGTTAATTTATAAAATTCGATAACCGATGTAGTGCTGCACTTCATAAGATGTTGGTGTCTAAGCTTCTAAGCAGAAAAACAAAAATGTGGATGTACAAGAACGGTCTTGGGTCTAATTACGGAATTAGACCCATTTTAATGTACGGATGTGAGGCGTGGACACTGACACTAAAAGAAGAAAATAAAATATTGGTCGCTGATAGGAAAATTCTCCGCAAAATCTTTGGGCCTCACAAGAGCCAGGTGGAAGTTGAAGAATTCTAAAGAATGCTGGAATAGAACCGCTAATGGCCAATCCCAATTGGAGAGACTAAAGCGCATAGGCTTCGATGGCTCAACCATGTCGGGAGGTTGTCTACAGATCGCAGCGCCAAGAAGGCATATCTCGGTCGACCCCCGGTCGCCGGCCGGTTGGCCGTCCTCGGTATCGGTGGGAAGATGCAGTGGACGCAGATCTTCGAGCTTGAAGCCGGCGACTGGCGTGAAACTGCACAAGACCGGGAAAAAAGGCGACGGCTCACATTGGAGGCCAAGACACACTTTAGGTGGCTGAGCAAGCAGTAGTAGTAGAGTTGTAACCTCATTCATTATCATCGCTTTCTAAGTACATATTCCCAAAGACGACCAGCGCTATCTAGCGAATCAATAAGATTTAGAAAGGTAGGCCCTAGGCATGGCTTGGTCCAAACTTACCTGGCAAGTAGACTGACTGGTGACGTTGTAGCTGCTGGCACAGATTGTGGACGGCTGGATGATGGGGCTGAAGCCGTAGCGGATCGAGCAATACGCGTTGGTCACTCCCGTCAAGAACACCCAGTTCAGAATTTCAGGAGATGATCCTGTTAAGAAACAAGCAAACATATACATATTGAAAAAATAGACCTGACTATACGATAGTATTTTCACTGGCTTTCATTTAATACCCATATTGCTTTGATAAGGAAAAATCAACCCCCTCCCCACCCTTTGTTTCCATTTGCGAGCGTTCTTTTAAGAAAAATTATGCCTATGTCACTACCACAATTCTGATGAATTCAACGACACCCCTTATGTCAAAAACTGTCCAGCCGTTTGGTCTATAGGGTGTGCCAAACAATTAAACATACACTGACAGTGTATTTACTAAAAAAGAGGTAGACCTTTCATCTCGTACTGCGCGGCGATTCGACTTTGATGCTCCGAGCACACGTTCTTTTATGGGTCAAATGTTGAGGCAGTCAATTTCCGCGCGCTAATGACCCATTTCCATTTTTTTTAAATGCTCTATCAATGCATACATACAGCACTCGGAACTCTCGGAAAACATAACCCTCCTTCCGCAGTTTCCGCAGTCGGGTAAAAGAGTAAGTAAGTAAAGAACATCTGGTACTGGTCTGCCATATCCTGGATCATGGCCTTAAACGGACCCTAGGCCCTCGCGTGCACAACCGGGATAACGCTAGAATGATGAAGGTGAAGTAAAGAACATCTGAGACGCTACTCCAGTTGATATTTTAAGTCTAGCCATGTCGCTCGTTTGCGTTGTCATTCTGGCGTGAGTGATAGGGACGGCTACATCCGAAGTAAGGCCTCTGGTTAAAATAAAAAATAAATTTATCTATGGTTATTATTTATTTTGGGCCATACGATAGCCATCTCGATCAATCATTGGTCTATTGTGGCAGCCCTTCTGATCGCAGCTCACTGTTTATGCCCGTTGAATCCAGGAATCGCCAAGTTTTCGGAGAGTGAGATTTGTTATCTCTTCCGGGTGCATCACATGCTACCCTAGATGGATACTTCTTTTTCTCATAAGCAGACACATGGACTTAGCAAATGAATCCATAAAAATGTAACGCCAGTTTCAAATAGACAGTTGGCATCACAGGATCGGAAAGAGTGGTGTCTTCTGGAGCCGGAAGCCAAGAGCTACTTTTGGGTCGCTGCGCCAGCGAAGTACTTTAAGTTTCTGCAACAGGGCGCTTAACCCTCATTTTAACTCCAATAAGTACTTAATCCTAACATTGCATAGTGAATGCACATCGCTTAAAAACAAAATTAAGCTTACCAGCAGTCCAGGTAGCGCCCCAGCCACTAGCAATCAGTACCAACCCATCATAGTTCTTATCCTTGTCCGCCGAGCGCTGAATCCTTATGGGTTTAATATAATCTGCAAAGAAAAAGCAAAATTAAAAATGATGCATACAACATTTTGTTACACGTATGTTCTCCTTTCTGTTTCGACCACGGCAGCCTAAACAGGTGCGGTATTACCTACACAAGTTCGATAAGACACGGTTCCGACATGGCCGGAGAGTGATAAGGCGCAGGACCTACGGCTTACGTTACGGTGCTTACCCTAAAAAGGGAAAGTACAAAGCTCTCTGCGTCCACGTCGTTAGCTCTGAGTAAAGCTAAAGGAAAGATGAAATTCTTAAAATCTATATTGAGACCGGTTCCGCAATAAATTAAAAATCTATGAAAATTTCATTAAGTGGGCACCACAATTATTCCCTCCTAGCTCAAATATAAATCCATATCCATACTTAATATTATAAATGCGAAAGTGTATCCATCTGTCTGTCTGTCTGTTACCTCTTAACGCTTAAACCACTGAACCGATTGAGATGAAATTTGGTATGGAGACAGTTCGAGACCCTGGAAAGGACATAGGTTACATTGTCGCGATATAAAACCATTAAGGGGGTAAAATGAGGTATGAAAGTTTATATGGGAAATACAACTCTTGTGGGCGAAGTCGCGGGGAACCACTAGTTCTTTTATAAAAAATACTTTTACAACGCGCTCTTTTCTGACTGAGATTCTCATTAAGACATTGAGCATATTTCGTCTTAAAGAGACATCGGCTAATTTTAGCTTTGTTAGTTGTTAGTTTAAAGGAACAAAAAGTACTTACTTGGGTTTACATTCAAATTATGACTAACGATAAATCTAATTATTAATGGAATAAAAATAAGCTTACGGGCTGTTGTTTTGGACAGCGCCCGACTCAAGGGTGGTAGTACAATAAACCGATGCCAAAAAATATAAAAAATACCTTAATTTTTCATGGGAAAACCCACAAAATCAATTCATTATTGCAATCCCAGCGAGCGAATCGAAAAGCTACCAACTTATCGGTAGCTACGGCGCAGCGTTTCGTAGGTACGGCGTAGCGTTTCGTAGCTACGCGCGAGAGCCCGAGTGTCCCTATTCATTGTGAACATTTTTAGACATGTTGTGAAGAGGTGTTCTTTCAAAAAACTTTAATAAATTATTATTTGAATAAAATATCTTTGTTAGAATTAGCGTAACTCATACCACCATCCCTAAGTCGGGGGGCGCTGACAAAACAACTCCCTGTATAGATATTAAAATTAATTTAAAATAAAAAATATTTTGAAATGTGACGATGCCAATACCACCCATGCATTGTCTTCCGCCAGGTTAGGGGCGTCAACGCCGTTAAGCTCGTATTACACTAGCCTATTTGTAAGGATCCTTATTAGGAAGGAAGTTAGGAACCTTAGTAGTGTAAATACGAGGGTCAAACTGAAAGTTCTTAGAACTGGCCACTTATAAACAATATAATAAAAAAAATATTCTAAAATTTGAAAATAGAACTCTTTGCCAATATTACTGAGTATATATTTCATTCATTTGTCATTTGTTTTACGACTTGGCGGCAAATTGAAAATTGTCTGTGTCACGTCAAAATGAATTTAACACGAGAAAATTTTCGTGCAATGATTTTTTATGACTTTCGATGTCATTTAAGTCAACAAGAAAGTTATGATAGACTACGATTGGCCTTTCACGATGAAGCCCCATCTCGTGCGACTGTTTACAACTGGTTTAATGAGTTTAAACGTGGTCGCACTAATCTCACTGATGATGTACGTGAGGGACGGCCTTCTACGGCGACGACTGAAAATAACATCTGTGTTGTGCGGCGTATGATAGAGACTGACAAAAGAGTGACCTATCAGCAGATTCGGACAAGCTTAGGCATCGGTATGAGTCAAGTGCACAAAATCCTCCACGAACATTTAGCGGTCAGGAAGCTTTGCGCCCGGTGGATACCTCATAATTTGACTAAGGCTCAAAAACTCCATCGTGTGGATTGGTGCCGTAAAATGATTGAAAGATTTAACGGAGGTGACTCAAATGCTGTGTTCGACATACTAACAGGTGACGAAAGCTGGATTTACTGTTATGATCCTGAAACCAAAAGACAATCTGCTCAGTGGGTGTTTCCTTTCGAGGAGTTGCCAACTAAAGTGAAGAGAGATCGAAGTGCGGGAAAAAAAATGGTGGCCTCGTTCTTTGGAAGGATAGGTCATTTCGCAACAATTGTGTTAGAGGATCAATAAACTGTTTCTGCAGAATGGTACACTACCAATTGTTTGCCACTTGTCTTGGAAAAAGTTCGAGAGAAACGACCTCGCAGTAGGATCCTCCTTCACCACGACAACGCCTCGTCGCACACCGCCAAGCGAACGATCGACTATTTGGCGACATCAAACGTTGAATTACTGGGTCACCCGCCGTATAGCCCCGACCTCGCGCCTTGTGATTTTTATTTATTTCCAAAAATTAAAGAAAAACTTAAAGGAAAGCGGTTTATGAATGCTGAAGAAGCGGTGGCTGCGTATCGCGATGCCATTGAAGAGACCCCTAAGGACGAGTGGGCAAAGTGCTTTTCCCAGTGGTTCCATCGCATGCAGCGGTGTATTGACGTCAATGGACAATATTTTGAAAAGATATAATAAAACTAATAACTGGCTAATGTAATCAGTTTTTGATTTTCTAAGAACTTTCAGTTTGACCCTCGTAGGATCCAATTTGTTACTAACTTCAACCACATCTTCCTATTTTTTAACTAGGTTTTCTACAAATAGGATGGTGCAAAAAGTGCTTAACTGGGCCCAACCACATTTGAACTCCGTCAAGGGCAGGATGACGAAGAAGTTCATATATGCTACACACCGTTAAACTCAATCCACCTCCTGAACTTGATGACTCCGATGTCATTGGGCTGCACAATGCCAGGGATATTCTCGTTGTAGCTTGGATGGTTGAGGTATTCCGTCGACTCGTCGACGTAGACAGGCTGCGTCAGGTTCGTAGTGCCGAACCGAAGAACGACTGTGGGGCGGCTAAAAACGCAACACGTTTAATAAATGGGAGGTTAACAATTGTTGGCATTATGTAATAATGTTAGGAGGGAGTGCCAGGACTGTAAAAAACACGTTTTGCTTTAAAGGTGTCGTATGTTACCGGAGCGCAGATCTGCGCTTAGGCACACGACGGGATGCGCGCAGATCTACGCTTCAAATATATAATAAATATATACGAAAGGTTAATAAAACTTGACTCGCACATTTCCAAAATACAAATTACAAAATAAAGTCTTTATAAAATAGAATACAACTGATCTAGGCCAGCCGAAAGCATTAATCAGTATAAGAAGAATTACCTTACATGAACATAAGTCATACGAAGGCTATTGTGTGAGCCTAGATAGTGGAGTTTCTTCTTCAGAACATAAATTAGACGTTGTAGTTACAATAGCTGGCAAGGGTTCTAGGTACTGAAGAAAAGGGCGTTGGTGGCGTAGTGGCTAGCAGGTTTCCTCTCATGCGGGAGGTGCCGGGTTCGTTCCCATGTACCAATGACTTTTTTTGAGTTATGGACATTAGTTGTTTCACTTACCGATGTTCTTACGGTGAGGGAAAACATCGTGAGGAAACCTGCACATTCAGTCGCCTGAATGTATAACCATGATCCAAAACTGGTAAGACTCCCCTGTTAACGGGGTCACAGAGGTCAGATGGCTGTCACTCCACTGTAATTACCTGATCTGCCATATCCTGGATCATGGTCAGCGGACCCTGGACCACCGGGATAACGCTAGGAAAGTGCTAGATCATACAAACACTCACTTCGCTGTACAGTGAGCAGCAGTGAGAGCCCACTGGTTATGTATGACGGAGGCACCGCAGCCGAAGACAGCGCCAGCCGTGCTGACCATGCGCAAGCTGATCTGATGAGGAAACTGGCCCTCATACGCCTCCCATCCTGACACGATGCGAGTGTCGCCTGCGGGATAATTTTGAGGACCTTGAAGAATCTGCTGTAAAAAGCCAAGTGCGAGTCGGACTCGCGCACGAAGGGTTCCGTAACATAATCTTACAACATTAGAAAGGTCATAATATAGTGTATGACCTTTTTTAGCTTAGAACGGCAAAAAAGTAACGATGAGACCCACCATATTTTAAAAAAAATATGCCTCCATTTTTTTTAATAGTCTATATAACTTAATATTCTGTGAATAATTTAAGCGTCTGCCTGTTGCCATTATTAATATATAAAAAATCGGTAATAAACTCACATTTGTTGTATGGGGGCTCCCTTAAATATATTTTTATTTTATTTTAATAATTTATTTAAAGGTTAAAATATAACTTACTTAAATAAAACGTTTACTTGTTGCCAACTCTAAAAATGAACAACCCACGGCCTCACTGATGCCCGGTTTTGAATCTACCTATTTTCTACCTAAGAGTTCCCAGGATTGAAACCCGAATCAGACCGAATTGGTTTTAGGGTTTTTTGTCTTATTAACACAGAAACAGCTCAGAGTCAGAAAGTTGGTGGTGTTAACACCGACTTTAAAGCCATTGGCCTGCGCTTAATCTCACCTCAAATTTCGGCTAGGAAGGCATTATATCTGTAACTTTAATATTATTAAATGTACCTTTATTATGGTTTTATATCGTTACCGAATACATAGTCATCGTTGATGCATCGCAGAAAACGGGCATGAGGATCGCTTTAGGTATTTCAAAAGAAATTGTAAAGGTCTGAATAGTTTGTTACATACCTCCTCGCGCAAATTCAGGAAAGGTCACGTCTTCTTCGGCAAAAGCCTGAAACACCAATCCAAGTTGTCAGAAAATATCGTTATGTTTCTTGCAGCTGACGACTGATTGCTTAGGTAGATAATGAAAAAGAAAAACTGTATTTCAGTCACGAGAAAAAAACGGTCTAGACAGGGCACTTAGACAACGACTATTAACAGCGAACTATGGCCAACGAAATGTCAAAATGTGTACCTATGCAAAGGTCACGAGATGTTCCGTTGCTAATGTCAATTTTATACACTTTGTTAGCGATAGCAAACGTCTCTTTAGAATAGATTGCATCTTGTCTACAGGCCCTGTAGGTATTTCAGTCACGGAAGATGACGACAATAAGTCGGTCTAGATCGACTGGTCACTGAAAGTCATTTACTTACTGAAAGCAAGTCAGTTAGTCAATCCAACCTCCATACTTATGCTGACTGATTACATAACTGATTAGTTCGGGGCTTCCCAGAAAGTTATCATACAAATCTTGGGAAAACTGCACTCTTCCTACGTTATCAATAGAAAAAGATTAGTAGTACCTACATCATTATGATTTAAGCTTCGTAAACTTTAATTGTACCCTTTTCCAAACTTTAGTGTGTTCCTTTTTGTGAAAATTAAAGGGAAAAAGAAATTGAAATGGAGTTTTCAAGAAATAATACAGCAGTGGTTGAGTCTGTAGCGTCTACGTGAGTGTGTGGATGTGTAATGGCTCGTGGTCGAAAAGGCAGTTGATAAATGATATTCGGTAAAATAACGTTCTTAATGAATAACTAAGTATCCGTCCAATAATTATTATTTGTAAAAAATCCAACAACCTCAAGAGCTTCTGGTTCTTAGTGAATACAGAAACATTAGGTATCTATGAAACCAACTTGGAAATCAATAGGTTGTTGGTGTAAAAATAACTCTGAATATATAATAAGGCGGATTAAGCAAATTTTGTTTATTTTCAGAAAGCTTTTATGGACCATCGAGCAAGTAACCTGTAGAGGCGAAGTAAGGGCGATTTTTCATCGAAACTTATCAGTGATTGGTACTGAAAAGAAAAGTGTCAAATTAAGCATGTATCTTTTAATCGATATTATAAAAAAATATTTCGGTTTTGATCATAGTTAACAATAGCCTACACAGCGCCTTTATTTTAAAAAATGAAAAGAAATGAGTGGATTTGTTTGACGAAATGTTGTGTTAAAGAAAAACCGGAGGCATTCAGTGCCAAGGGATTTTGACGGAAATTTTTCTGAAACAAAATTATGACATTTTGGCTCTATAGGTTATGTGCACGGGGGCTATGGACTTTTTTAAAAATAAATGGATTAATGGATTATATTTATAATTACCGGAGATCCGGCTATCGCCAACACAAAAACTAGGAACCCCCACATTTTGCCCATGGGAGGAAACTAATAATGAAGTCGATACTCACTTATATAAGTACATACTATCGTTAATTATAATTAAACCGATTAATTGATAACAACTCGGATTATCCAATTTTGAGCTCGAAATCAGTTATTTGGGGCCTAGCTAGATTATTTTAATATTCTATCTTGAATAAGAAGCAACGTCATATGTAAAAAACCGGCCAAGCGCGTGTCCAACTCGCACACTCAATGAGTTCCGTGGGTAATATTAATTAAATAGATAAACGCTGGTATATGTACTTTTATGGATCCCACTCCGCCACGTTAATTTTTAACTTGTTTTTTATAGTTTAAGCAACTTCTTTGCAAATTTTCACGAAAGTAAAACTTGCACTAAAAATAATTTTGGGAAAACTAAAATGACCCGACCGCAAAAAAGATTACACTGTATAATTTAATGTAAAGAGTAAGTATAGTGCACCATATTTATTTGATATTTACACAAACAACAGATATTATTTTAATGTAAATTTTAGAAATATACCTACCTAGGTAATTACGTTGTTTATCATTGCAGGCAGAGTAGGGCTAGAAATAAATAAAAAAAATATCGAATAGAAAATGTAAGTAAACTATTTTACTATTTATTTGGGTTATTTATTATACATTACAAAATATTTGTAATACATTAAAATACATGTAGGAACCTTTATGTTTTTTGATATATTGTTTCATATAGTACAATATATTGCGCCATTGGTGATCCGCGATCTGAATTCGCAATTTATTGTGTCTTGGCAAGAGTATTACACTATCTATAAATAATGGCACTATTTATAAATAATTTTGCGCAGTGATCCTACGGTAGTATATAACTATCGGCCGAATACTGAAACGCTGCTCAAATCTATCACTCACTTGAAGGCCACCTAAAATTGAGAGTCTCTCACATTTAAATGGTATACACAAACGCTACTCTGGCAATTTGAAACCATGATTAGCTAAGCAGTCGTTAAATGTTTACATCATGGCAGCATTCATTTTAAAAAGTATGTTCTCGTTTACAATTTTCAAATTTTTAAGGAGCTTATTCGTTTTAAGCAGCATTGTTTTTATAGATTCTTTGTTTTTTTTGGGATAGAAACTTTAACGACGCCATTGTTGTGAAATGAAACGTTCGAGTGACAACGAAAAAAAAATATTTTCCAATCTTTTTGACATTTGTCACAGCGCGGTTCTAATGAAATTAATTTCAATTCACATCATTAAAATAAGTTTAAACAAGGTTTAAGTGCAGTGCAGTATTTAATAACTATTCAATTACCAAAAAAAAAATGAAAATTAACAAGTATAAAATAGTCATACAAATTTATAAATGGAGACAAAATAGTTTGGTTTGTCTCATGTGTTCTACATTGGTGGATCAAACCCATCAGCCAGATTGTCCGATGACCTACAAGATCCTGCCGGGACAACTTGGTCTAGAATTACTGGCGACAGAGCGTTTGTGGAAAAGTTCGAAGAGCCAGAGTATGGCCTGTAGTGGGCAGATAGATTCTGAAGAAGAAGAAGAACACATCGAATACTACTCGCTTATTTCGACTTTCTACTTATTGTTATAATATTTTGTATGATGTTAATTGTAATTATATGATGACTACTGAAAAAAATGTGTACATATTTATTAGCATAGTGCTGACAACAAAGTTTCGATAATATCAAGACCGATAGGCTGAACTATTGGCTCTTCCTCAACAATCTCTTCCTCCTCAATAAGGAGTTCTTATCAAAATTAGGCTATCTCTTGAGAGGGCAACAATGTGCAAAATACGCATATTACAGTAATTAGAAGGATTTGTAAATTAAATTGTAATTTCCGCTTTGGAGGCAAAGAAAAAACCTTTGTAAGACAACAAAAAGCGTCTCTGTGGGATTTCTAGTGCATAACTGAGCCCTGATTGTGTTCCAGTATTTAAAAGTAGGCTCAAAAAGGGCGACAAGACTTTATTTTATACCATTATACCACGATTAACTGATTTGAGAGACCTCAAGACCACTCTCAGATTTAGCGGCTACTTAAATCGATATGACAGTCATTTGACAGCTAAACAGCGTTGAGTTGCGTTTCAGTATACCATTTTTCATCTGAGTGGCGTTTGAACACGACTTATTTTGCCAGCCGTTTATCTACTATTATTAATTCTGTGGTAATAAGTAGGCATGGAAGATTTCATGAATAGCAGATGAAAAATCATATGAAATGAATTTCATTGTTCACACCTGCTATTTTTTTTCATATAGACTGCTACAAATCGCACTCTGCGAAATCATAGATCATGCTCATTTCATTTCATTCATTGATGACTGCTTGTAGCAGAGCGAGTCGCGAGCGACCGAGTAGGAATGATTTGCCCTAGGTGCGTGTTAGAAAAAGACAAACACACTTGTTATGCGATCATAGGTGACGATCGATACTGGGTGGGCATTTTAAGAACTTAAAACTTATGAACATAAAGTTTACATTCGTTTGCCATGATTTTTCATGACAACCTAAATATGACATTTCATATTAGTAGCAAATTAGCAACCGTTCACAATAATTCATATTTCATTATAAGTAGCAAATAGCAAAAAGTGTTACATTATGACAATGCGAAAAAAAATCATTGTCAATGAAATTTCGCATGTGATTTCATATGAAAAAAAAATCATCATTTCATGAAATGAAAATGAATTAAAAGTAGCAATCATTTCCATGCCTAGTAATAAGGTCACTCCGTTTTACACCCTTCGGGTACGGAACCCAAAACATTATCACATGAAACAAACCCAAAATAACTAGTTAATCAATTGTATCTGATACGCACCGTCTTTTAATACCTTGTCCTCGTCATCAACATAATACCTTCGTCAGTAGTTTTGGTATTAAGTAGGTAGGTAGGTCACGCTATGGAGAAGGCTATGCTTGGTGTTGCTCTACGGGATCGAATCAGAAATGAGGAGATACGTAGAAGAACTAAGCTCAAGTGTTCAAGTGTGCTCAAGTTTTTGCGCAATGTGCCCACTGAGGGCCCAACGGCCATCAGTTCCTCGCGCAATGTGGCCTTTGCGCGAAGAACTGATGGCCGTTGGGGCAGTATGGTTCTTGATTGCAGACCATTTGATCAAAAGCGTAGCGTAGGGCGTCTACCGGCAAGATGGACAGACGACTTTATGAAGCTCGCAGGGACGCACTGGATGCAGGCCGCTTGTAACAGGTCACTTTAGAAATCTATGTGGGAGGCCTAGGTTCGGCAGTGGACGTCCTGTGGCTGATAAATGATGTTGGGCTAGGTAGGTAGGTAAAGTTGGGGGGGTTGGGTACATATCCACTCCTCCCTCCGTGGAGATCCACCCTCTGAATTAGAGCGCGGAAGTTGCCGCTGGCAGGGCCGCGGGACTGTCGAGATACCGCGGCCCCTGCTGTCACAGCCAACACATGCGGCGGGCGTCGTCAGGTTTTAGTGGGTATACCCGAGTCCGGGGGAGTCCCACACACGCCTCTTCGTTCCCCGACGGAGAGGTACGGTGCGTAAGGCATTTCCTGACGTAAAAAAAAAGAAAAAAAAGGGGGAGGTAGGTAAAGTGAGCAGCACGTCAGATTTGATTTTTCAAGCAAAATCACCCTTATAGCTGCTTAAGATATTACGATGTATTGTCGTCCGTACTAAACAATTAAGGGTAATATGGAGTGGGAGAGCTCCCTTATATACGCTTTTTATGGACCAGTAGCTCTTCAAGGCATTTTCAATACGTCGGTTGATTTCCATGTCTTGCCTGTTATCGAAGGAGACAGCTTTAGCTGTCCCAATTCTACATGGCCAACAGCGTGGCCAGTAGTAGGGGGAGGGGGCTAAATAGGCCGGACATGTACACAGAATGTGTACCATTACTAAAGTCAAAGATCGTCACCCACTGGCTGTCGTCTTCAAAAGAAAAGCTATTGGGATCATTATTGCAACTTCAAAGCAATAATAATAATAATAACAAATTGTTTCAACAAACACACCAATTACCTAACCCCAAACTAAGCATGAGCTTGTGCTAGGATAACGGATAGAAATACTTAAATAAATATAATAATATAATACATATAAGGTGTGCAATGACAAGCTACCACCCTCCCACAGGGCGGAGCCCGTTGCTAAGTAGCTTGCTGTGTTTCGTCGGTGAGTGGGAGTGCCAGAACCTCTGGGTGAGCTCGCTCCACCGACGACTCCAGAAACAGATTCAGTTTTTTTATTGCGAGCTACATTAGTGTTACACAAAGTGACAAACACATGGTGCATAGTAATATAAATCGTTCGTCTACGTATCTGGTTTAGCCTAGAGTTAAGAGCAAACCCATTCCAAATAAAAAAATTACAACCTTTTTTAAAGCTATACCTATTGCAATTTAAAAGCAATCGAGTTGGGCCATACACCTTCTGATCTAGAATGTTTGATGCTGCCATTTTTTGTGATATTCCATTCTCATTTTCTAGAATTTTATCAATAAAACAAATAATAAATCATACTAATTTCGACTCCTTTAAAAGGAAATAATCACTCATCATTAATTAGGTCCTTACGTGAATGAATAAACGTATAATAAAAGTACGATAATCTATAGTAAAATATCGGTAATCTGATACCGCGTTAGATTTTATCCGACTTATAGGTACCTGGCTTCGTCATCAACACTTCATCGTTCAAAATGTTTTGTTATTTATTTACAAGCTTAAAATAAATAAAATAAAAATACACTACCCCGCATACAAAACTGAGCCTAAACATGGGCCCGTAGCCAAATGGCAATTCATTCTTAAGCGAAGTTCGTTATCGCTAACAAAATTTATGCAACTGACATAAGCCATCGAAACATCAGGTTTACATACATATTTTGAAATTTCGTTAGCGATAGGGAAGTTCGCGCCAGAAAGATTGCCATTTGGCTACCATTCAACTGACACTTTAAGTGACAGCTATTAAGGTATTAGATAAGCTATTAGACTAGTAGGTATCTCTTACTTGCATACTGGATAAAAACAATATCAATACAATATTATATTTTTAGAACTTAAGCAATTATTCAATACAATACTTTGCGGATACGTTCCCAAAGTATTGTTATACGAGTATCTTTGATCCAGTTCAATTATTACTTTTGAAAGAAATAAAAAACATTAATTTGATTCGGATTGATTTATAATTAACTAGAAGTTCCTCGCGACTTCGCCCGCGCCAAAGGTCGGATTTTCCATACAAACTTTCATCCCCCATTTCACCCCCTGATGATTTTATATCGCGACAAAAAGTAGCTATGTCCTTCCGAGGGTCTCAAACTATATCTGTACTGTAAATTTCATTTCAATCGGTCCAGTAGTTTTAAAGCCTATTCAATACAAACAAACAATCAAATCTTTCTTTATAATATTAGTGTCGATTTCAGGCGTAAGAGTATCAAATTCACTTACTGCATTTTACCTTGAGATGTTAGAAAAGTTACAAGACGAAGAGAAAATATTAGGTAGTCTCCTTTAGGTTTGGTTAGTCAGTGTAGTCTTGGTAACTACCTACTAGTAGGTATAGTTGTATTCGGTTTCGGAGTGACGACAGGTCTGCTGGTAGTTGCTGTAGGACGCTTTGTAGTTGCTGTGGGACGTTTTGTAGTTCTTCTGGTAGTTTTACGACGTCCAAATTCGTAGTCGTTAGAATTCCATGATGGGGTAGTGTACGGTTTAGGGGTGATTGCATTCCAGACCGGGGTATTAGTCATGTTCCCACTTGGGGTACTGGTAACATTCCAACTTGGGGTACTGGTAACATTCCAACTTGGGGTATTGGTCACGTTCCAACTTGGGGTATTGGTCACGTTCCAACTTGGGGTATTTGTTACATTCCAACTTGGGGTACTGGTAACATTCCAACTTGGGGTATTGGTCACATTCCAACTTGGGGTATTAGTCACGTTCCAACTTGGGGTATTGGTCACATTCCAACTTGGGGTATTAGTCACGTTCCAACTTGGGCAATTGGTCACATTCCACGATGGAGTTGACCACGTTGGGACTGGACTAGGAGTAGTTACGTTCCAACTTGGTGTATTGGTCACATTCCAACTTGGGGTAGTAGTCACGTTCCATGATGGCGTATTAGTTGTATTCCATGATGGCGTATTAGTCGTGTTCCATGATGGGGTATTAGTTGTATTCCATGATGGGGTGTTAGTTGCATTCCATGATGGGGTCGACCATGTGGGTAATGGATTAGGGGTGGTTGTATTCCAAACTGGAGTATTTGTCACATTCCAAACTGGGGTATTAGTCACGTTCCATGATGGAGTATTAGTTACGTTCCATGATGGGGTATTAGTGGTATTCCATGATGGGGTATTAGTGGTATTCCATGATGGGGTATTAGTTATATTCCAGGTTGGGGTTGACCACGTGGGGACTGAAGTAGGGGTAGTTGCATTCCAAACTGGAGTATTGGTCACATTCCAACTCGGGTTATCTGTTGCATTCCATGATGGGGTATTAGTTACGTTCCATGACGGGGTATCAGTTACGTTCCATGGCGGGGTATTAGTTTCATTCCATGATGGGGTATTAGTTGCATTCCAAGCTGGCGTCGACCACGTGGGGGGTGGATTTGGGGTAGTTGCATTCCAAACTGGAGTATTGGTCACATTCCAACTCGGGGAATTAGTTGCATTCCATGATGGCGTATTAGTCATATTCCATGATGGGGTATTTGTTGTATTCCATGGTGGGGTGTTAGTTACATTCCATGGTGGGGTATTAGTTACATTCCAAGCTGGCGACGACCACGTGGGGAGTGGATTTGGGGTAGTTGCATTCCAAACTGGATTATTAGTCACGTTCCATGATGGAGTATTAGTTGTATTCCATGATGGGGTATTATTTGCTTTCCAGGAAGGAATATTATCTCCCAATTGTAGTGATACATCAGCTAAAGCCTGAAATAAAAAATAAAAGAATTATTATAAAATCATGTTAGGTTAGGTTAACTAATTGCAGTAATATGCAGCTACTAAATTTTTATTTACCAATGTGCAGCTGATGATGAAGGCAGTTATAATAACTCCCAGCTCCATGGTTGTTAGTAGAGCTAGTGTTTGCGGATTATTGATCTTTATTTATACATTAACTTATCAAAGATTTTTTTAGATAATTTTGATTAGATACACCTGACTAATACCGGATCTGATGAAGCACTAATTATTTCTATTCCGTATGTTATTCATATTTAATCAAGAAAAAAATATATTCATTACACAGATATCTGATTAATGTGACAAATAGTTTTTATTAGGATAGAATTCTTACGGAAATATTTTTTTTACTTTTTTAACTAACAGGCCAAAAGGCCAACGACATTACCAACTCCGGTTTGTGATGGCGGTTTAACGGCAGCGGTGGTTGGCACCGTTAGGTACCACCTGGTAGCTACTACCCTCCCACCGGAGCCCGGCGTCAAGCAGCTTGCTGTGTTCCGTCGGTGAGTGGGAGTGCCAGAACCTTCTGGGTGAGCTCCACCGTCGACTCTGTCTGCGCTACGCCTGGCTTAGTCTAGAGTCAAGAGCAAACTAATTCCAAATAAAAAATGCCGACAATTTTTTTGCCTATACAGTATGTCCCGTCACCGATGGCGGAGCCTTCAAGAGGTGATAGATGAGTTAGATGAGAAAAAATATGACTTTTCCATACAAATATACCTAGCCAATTTACTAAATAATATGGGGAAGGGAAAAAATAAATTGGGATTTCAAAGTTCATCCTATTAAGAAAGTGGTAGCAATTTTGCTTCTTAGTCACCACATGAAGGCTCCGACACCGGTGCCGCGACACATTTTATAAATTGTAGAGAGAAAATACAGATCCCTATCAGGGTTGTTAGGACTGTCTTCCTGAGACCTGACCATATCGTTGACATCGAACGTTCGTAGCACATAGCCCCTCAACGCACCGCAGAGCTACTAAGCTACGATACGGCACGCTACGGCGTAGCCTCGGCTACAGGGCCGATGCTACACCACTAAAATGTCAAAATTATGTATGCAAGAGTCACAAGAAAGAAAAAAGAAAAACAAGCAAATATAAAATTAAAATAAAGTTGAGTTTGTAATGTTACCAAACTGGTAAAAAAATATATATGATGAGTTCGGTTTTCCACTCAGCTTTAATGCCATGGCAAGCCATGGCGCTAGTTTTATGTGGAAACCATTGATGAGGAGGAGAGTTACCACCAGACATTACAATTTAACCTAAGAAAGACCTATAAACTATAGACAAGAACGAAACTATAAGTGGTGAGGTATAACAAACTATCAAAAACAATGACAATTGCTTGTAAATATGCATGTGCTTGTACATCTATATATATACCGTGGTACAAGGATGATTCGACGGCTTACGTGTCAGTTTCTAACATTGTGTTAGCGATAGCTAGCTTAGCTTTATAATAGAATAGATTGCATATTGGCTAGGGGCTCTGGACTTTCACGTGTGTCGAAGTTAACATAGATTACTAACCTTATAAATTCCTTGTGACTGCGGAAGAATGCCAAATTGCCAAAAGTTAATGGTCAGGTTTCGTTCGGTTCTGGGGTAGAGAAATAACTCCTGGTATCCCTGGATTAGTGCGTAGTACATTTTCCAGTCGAAAAAAAATACTTTACATCAGTGCAGTAGTTCTTAAATGGTAGTCCGCGGATCCCTAGGGTTCGCGTTCTATCCGAGAGTGAAATAAAACGTTGTTTGTAGTCTGCCTCGTTGGTCTAGTGGTCAGCACGCTGGGTACTATCCACAAGGTCCTGGGTTCAAATCCCAGGTCGAGCCGAGAGTGTTGGGTTATTCTGTCTTGAAAAAACTCAGACACAGCTCCGGAGTCAGGAAGTTGGTGGTGTTAACACCCCCGTGCCTCGGAAAGCACGTTAAGCCTTTGGTCCTGCGCCTGATCTCTCTACGGTCATGTCGGACTGCCGTCTCACCGAATTATAAAAGTAAAGGAATAGAGAGTGCACCTGTGTATTGCGCAGACACTTGTGAACTATAATATGTCCCGCGCAGTTGGCTAATCTCTGTTGAGATAGGCCGCCGTAGTCGAAATTCGGCTAGGAGGACTATTATTATTAATATTACAACCACAAGGATCCGCCAACACAAACATGATGAATTCGGTTTCCGTGATTATAAAATTGGGAAACTGCTTTATTTTACGAAGCGAAAGTTAAGCCTAAACTTTATAATTTTAAGTATAATGTTCGTGTAAGTTTGGAATGTCGGTTTTCTTACTATCCACTAAAAACCCCACAAATATATCCCTAATTTTACATTTGCAAACACAAACAACCAGTGTAAGTGAATGATAAAGATCTTATCGTATATTTGATAACTAATTGCGAATGGATTTAGCAATAATTTGATTGCACTGACAAGACTCTAGTTCCGTTAGCATAGGAGCCAACGTTTTTTTGTCTTTCAGAAATACTTTGTCTCCAAGTTTAACTTATCAACCTTAACATAATAATATAGTGGACGATCTAACTAACGGTATAGAAAACTAGATCGTAGATCTACCACTAGTATAGCTAATAGTTCTTAGTAACATGTACTATAAGATAGCTGTTTGTTTCCCTACGGCGAAGGGTAAGGCCGGTGGTGAAGGATCTACCTCCTAGTGGTCCACCCCGGGCAACGACATCACAAACTCCAGTTCAGACATGCGCAAAATCGTTCTCTTAAGTGAAATAAGTGATATAGTTCAGTGGGAGCTGAAGATATGTATCACTCATCTAGTTCAATTAGTTCATTTAGTTCAGCAGATCTACTATCAAAATCTCACTCACTACTTCAGTCAGTTTAAATGTATCGTGTAATACAGAAAATTCTAATGACTAAAAAATTACATTTATAATATTTAGGCAGTCTGGAATTACGTATTAAAAACATTTTTATTAATTTCGAATATATTGTTACACGCATTTTACACATAGTGTTAACAAAGGATGTAGTGTTATTTATGTACGTAATGTACGTGCGTTACGTATTAAAAACGTATCAATAAATACCGAAATTTTTACATAGAAAACTGCGGTGCAGTAGCAGAATACTGCAGTCTCGCTCTTGCAGTATTAACAAATATATCCGTACGTTTTACTCTCATATCACTGAGTTACTGAACTAAATGAACTGCTTTGGACTATAGTGAGTGAGTGATACATACGAACTAAGAAGTACTTCAATTGTATCATTCATTCAGGAACTACCCATGTCTACTCCAGTGATGGCGGCTAAATGATTCTATCAGATGTGGTAGGCTCCGTTAGGTGCCGCCTGGTAGCTACCACCCTCTTACCGGAGCCCGCTGCTTGCTGCTTGCTAGCCGGAGCTTGCCGTGTTCCGTCGGTGAGTGGTGAGTGCCAGAACCTTTTGGGTGAGCTCGCTCCATCGTCTTCGTCCTCATCGTCATCGTCTTTGCCACGTCTGGGCTTAGTCTAGACTCTAGACTATTCAAAAGCAAACCCATTTCAAATGAAAAAAGATTTTTTTGTTCCATAACCAAAGTTACCATATAAGTAGGTACCAATTTTATATCAGGTTTAACATTTTTTTTACTTCGCCGCTAATTCTACTAAATTAAACTAAATCCTATGATTGAAAATAAGATTACTCAATGTGACTTGTCTAAGGTCAATTTACATGCAATTTTTGAGCTAAAAAATGGGGGATAGAAAAATAAACGTCAAAATTATGTATCACAAAAATACTTTAATCAAAAACAAGCAACAAAAACTTCTTCTTAAAAGTAATAATTACGATTTTGATGTGTTACATCGACCACTTGGTGCTTGGATCACAGATTACAATTTCAAAATTAACTCGTGAACACTCAGGCTCCGCGCAGATGGGCCACCGACCACAGCGACCGGTGGCTGTCGCGCCCCACGTCGTGGCCGCTACTGGGAGTCGGTGGCCGCCACTAGTAGTGGGTGGTAGTTCTCAATCACCAATATCGATTGACAGACGTTTTGTCAAAATGGCAAGTGGCTGTGACCGGTGGCATTTCGCGGACACTGAGTCTCGAGTGGCCGCCACTCGCTTCACGTATGCGACGACTACATAAAAAACATATTAAAAACAATGTAAACAGCTAGTTTGGACTAATCATCGATGGCTCAGTGGTCGGTGGCCCATCTGCGCGAAGCCTTAAGAATAAATTATAGGGTAGTTTTTATATAAATACAAATTATATTTTCACTGAGTGGCCCCAGTAAAATACACACCTTGCCTGTCATTTCTGTTATTTATAATTCAACTGGATATCAGTGGTTCTAATACTTAAGATTTTAAGTTTACAATTAGCCATATTCGTTAACTCAAAATTAAATCAACTCAATATTACATATTCATGAAAAAAAGTTGATTGACTGATTCACTTAATTTATTTAGTAGTACATATTTGAGTGGAGCTCTAAGTTCACAAACGTTTTTATTTTAGATGACACGGATGAAAAAATATAATTGAGAATTAAAGTTACAACAATATTTTTTGTCAAGTGCAATTTTTGACAAGTGGCAATTTTAAGAGCTCCCGTCAAACGACCAGGGAGCCAAAAAGAACGATAGGTACCCCAAGTTCTCCTTTATTGAATAAAGGTTGGAATGACATTACACAAACTGGCCAACATACATTATGTGATAGATGCAAAACAAAGTAATTACAAGATTATTTTTTGGCTGAAATCAAAATATTAAACAAAAATTCAAACATCCTTCCCTAGTTATACATTACAAAAATAAATATACAACACAAGAAATACTATGGTACTGTATACAAACTTATGATTAAAGCTGGCAACATTTTACAAAAAAACACACGTTAGAAAGAGACAACGACGGTGGCCTTACTCCTGTTGACGATGTCCGTATTATCGAATGTAGCCGTCCTTTTCACTCACGACAGAATAACAACGCGAACGAGAGTGATGGCTAGACTCGAAAATACGGACAATCGCCAACAGGAGTAGGACCTCAGGGCCCGTAGCCAAATGGTAATCTTTCTGGAGCGAACTTCGCTATCGCCAACGAAACGTCAAAATATGTATGCAGGTCACGTGATGCTTCGATGGCTCAGTTTCATACATTTTGTTAGCGATAACGGAATTCGCTTGAGAATAAATTGCCACTTGGCTACGGGCCCTGGACTGGTAGGAGTTCAGCTATTCCTTTCTAGCATGACTCAGATGAATGTTGTCGAATAGGCATATTCGAATCACGGAATCAGCAGATTTTAAGTGAAGCAATCTCTAAAATCAATGGCTCGCCTCCATTTTGAAAAAAAAAACTTATATGGTGTTATTACAAAAAAATTAGACCAGGTTTAAAATGGGTCTAAATATTAGCCGACAACAGAGGAATGAATGACACATTCGTGACATAACCTAATAGAGAAGCGCTTTTCTAATTGGCTAGCTAATAGCTTAGTCCTGTCTTAAACCCGGTACTAAGTTTTTGGAATAACGGGGACATTGTTTAGCTACGGTAGATATAGCTTAAAAATTCAATATGTGGGAGTATGTTACATTGCCAGCATTTATATAAAAAATATGACACCTTTTTCAAATGTGCGTTTTAATTTCACTTTGAAATATAATAAATAGTCCTTTGATACCAAAAGAAAATTATCCTCAATCGAAGAATATAACTGAAAGAAAATGATACATTTTTCTTACTGATGCCGCGACTCTCAAAAACAATTTGTACGATCAGTATTAAAAAAGGCGGGCGTTTTGCGACAAAAAAAAACAGCAAGACATCGCAACTAAATTGTGTTTTTTGAGTGCCTAATCTGGGGGCCTATTCATATATCTATAAACACAGTCGAATCACAACATCCAATGTCATAATTGGTACTCCCCTCACATTAGCGAATGAGACAGAGACAGACCACGAAAACACGTTAATGATTTTATTGAAATTAAACACGGGAATAGGCCCACTGACAAAAGACGGCAATCGAATGTCATCTTTAGAGATCGGATATTTGGATGCATATTTACTTGACGATATTTACTGGGGCAGCCCAAAGCAAACGTACAGTACAGTGGGCCCCGCATCAAGTTACCCAAATCTGTCAAAATATCTCAAATGATATTGAACTCTATGTGATCAACATCAGCCTCCTAGCGTTATCTCGGTTGTGCACTCACACGCGAGGGCCCAGGGTCCGCTGACCATGATCCAGGATGTGGCAGATCAGGTAATTACAGTAGAGCGACTGCCATCTGACCTCCGTGACCCTGTTAACAGGGGAACCTGACCAGTTTTGGATCATGGTTACACATTCAGTCGCCCGAATGTGCAGGTTTCCTAACGATGTTTTGCCTCACCGCAAGAGCATCGGTTAGTGTAACAACTAATGTACATAACTCAGAAAAAGACATTGGTACATGGAGGTACGTGGGATCGAACCGGTACCTTCTACTTGAGAGGCAACCTGCTAGCCACTCCGCCACCGACGCTCTTGTTGACACTATAAGGTTTAAATATTGTTGCAGAAATATGACATATCAGGGTAGGTTGATGTGTGGCCCACTGCACCTGGCAGTAAATAACGCACATCAGCCGTCATTGCATTTCGGAATAGGAATGTATTTATTTATAAATATTAGATGTTGCACTTGAAATACTGACCGTCTGAGGCGGGAATTAAACTCGCGTTGTTCGCAAACCGGGCCATCGCCTAACCACTCAGCCATCCAGACCAAAAAGGTTAGCAAAGCCAATGGAAATTTTCAAGTGCTTAGACAATCGCCCGTTGTGAAATCTTAAAGTAAATGCTTATCACTTAAAAACAATGCTGATTTTCATTCTATTAATGTATTGAATTCATCGTTTACCAGAATTTGAATTCAGAATTAAGTAGGTGTAACACAATGAATCATTATAATCAAAGCAACAAGGTTACAGCTACTTCTTACTAGATGGCGCTGTACCCATTTGACTCACGGTAGCATTTCGTTTGCCACATAACATTAGAAGACCGGCAATGTTACCACTATGCCTCACTAGATGGCACTGTATCCATTTGACTCGCGGTGGCATTTCGTTTGCCTTTTAAAATAAGAGCACTGGACACACATTTGTAAGGTAACTCTGTCATCACTAGCTCTAGCGCTCAGTAGCAGCACTCCCTCTGGCTCTCATTTCTTGCGACCTTTGGGTGCCTGTATTGTGCCTATTGTCCAGTACCTAGTTTATGAGTTAACCCGCGTACATTTGAGTGTATACATATACGTCAAATACAAGACGCTTATCACCAAGTTCATGTTTTATTACAAATCTTCGCTTGTCGTACCTCGACGTCGTCATCGTTACTGGCCTACCAAGAAACACCCTTCTGCATAGGTACTTTATTGTTGTTTTGAAATAAGTAAACGTTATGATAGTTTGTCTACTGACGACTTTGTCCCGATTACGTACCCCGGCACTTTTTGATCGGAGATAAGTATGTTACTATCTGAGCAGCACTTGCAGAGGTGATTTTTTTTTACCAAGAATTTTGCACGGGTGGATGGACTGCACGGTAGCTCAGTTGGTAAGAGCGTTGGCTCGGTTAGACAAAGGTCGTGGGTTCAAATCCTACCTAGCTTCGAATGTAAATGCCAATTCAAACCGTGGTTAGTAGATTTCATGGTATTTTTGAAACTGTATAGTGTTTATATTGTAACTGCCATTTAATAATAAAAAACTAGTATTTTTTCTGTGGCACAGATTACTAAAGTTGTCCACAGGTAAATATGCATCCGAATTTCCGATCTCTAGTCATCTGACAGCATTGAAGGAAAACATGTAGCTTTATCGCTTTTGTTATATTTCTTAAGTCGCAAGAAGCCCGGCTAAAGTCAGCTAGTCTCTGTCTACGTCTTCTTGGGGAGCCTGTACACTTTGACGTCGTTCGAGTCTTCGAAGCCGCAGTCGGTGCGGGAGGGGTATACGCTCTTCAGGTTGCCTTCCAGGTCCACTATCTTTACCTGAAATAAACAAGGAAATGTTGTCTTTTACCCACAGGTTGTCTGGAAGAGATCGCTTCCAGCGATAAGGCCGCCTAAATTGTACTTTTAAGAAAAAAAGAAAGAAAGAATGAAAACATATTTATTCGGCGATCAAAGTTAAGGTTCATGTTACAAAAGCATGGCACTAGCGAGGGAAAGAAAAAATTGGGATGGAAATGAAAAATACGGGAAAGTATGGGAAAAAAGATTGTGAAATATTCCAATTCGGCGGGAAAATGGGGAAAATACTCAAAGTTGGAGTTGAATTAATAAAATGCGAGAATTTAGCTACTTTAACAATGGTTTTACGCCTGTAGCAGCAGCTTCTGGTTTTACAGGCGTAAAACCAAACTGCCGTTTCTAATGTAGAGATTTTACTATGACCCTGTTTGTATATGTCGAGATTTCTCCAATCCTTCTCAAACGCCTACATTTCTGCACCAATTCGCGACATCTTGGACACAGTAGTAGGAAGTATACTACAGGATCGTTGAACCTCAAAGAAAGAGAGACTCAGATAAACCTAAGCATTAGAACATGCCGTTTACGTTTGGTGTACTAAAACTGAAAAACAGGCAAATAGCGTCCCGCTGTTATGGTTTAATGTGAAGGTGTGCTACAGGCGTAAAACCATTGTTAAAATAGCAAAATTCTCGCATTTTATTACTTTAAGTGCACTTTGAGTATTTTCCCGACGTTTTGGAAATATTCCGCATATTTTCCCCGAATTTGGGAATAAACCCATCAGTTGGAAATATTCCGGGGAGTAAACCCAACGCTACATGGCAATTAATTATTTAAGTTAATTTAATTAATTAAGTTAATTTAATTTTTAAATTCATTGTACCTTTTTTCTTTTATTGTGCAATAAAGAATCTATCTTATCTATTGTCTTTTCTGTGCTTAAGAAATGAAAAGAGATAGACTAATTTAGAAACGTGTATTTTTAATTTAGTTTTAACAACGGATTTTAATGCAGGATTTAGTAATAGATATTCGAGAGAAAGGTTCATACGGACAATATGTGCACACTGCACCTCGTCGCTAGTTTATAAATAAATAAATCTAAAAAAAATATAATATGTTCTACTACCATCTTAATAATACGACGATTATGTGATATTGTCCAACATTCATTTATTTATATTTACCTGCTGCACAGTGAGCGTGTGGTAGTTCCCCGCCTCCCCAGGGTTGTCGCCAATGCCCAGCAGCAGGCACTCCTGCAGAAACTTGTTCAGCACGGTGCGGCACGCGCCCAGCGACCCGTGCGCTGTCACCTCTACTAGCATCGATTTGCTGTCGTGGGACATCTAGGGAAAATTATAATAGTTTTTTATGTTTTTTTAACACTCACTGTGTTCTTTCTTATTTATATAAGTTTAACTGCCGTACTCAGAGACGTCAATTTAAGTTAATCCTTCATTAAGTCTCATACCGTCCTTTTCTATTTCATTGACAAAGAAAGTGACAGAACGAGTTTAATTATAGATTTAAAAAATTAACGTCTGAGTGCGGCAGTTAATAAGACAAGCTTGAAATAAGCTATTAAATAGCGAAAGCGTTATCATTTAAGTTGAATTTATTCTGTTTAGAATAACTACTTGGCCCACTGCTGTTGCAATACAGCTCGGGTAGATGTCGCTGACGTCACGCAATAACGTATTCAAACAGAGAGGCCTAGAATTTCGCACGGGTGGATGGACTGCACGGTAGCTCAGTTGGTAAGAGCGTTGGCTCGGTTAGCCAAAGGTCGTGGGTTCAAATCTTACCAGTTGGCGAATTTTTGGTTTCTTATTTAAACTTGTATAAATAAGAAAATTTAAAAGCCTTTATTTACTTAAAATTTAAATTGAATTGAAATAAGAAAATGATGATATTTGAAAGATATAGAATAAAGATGATGATTGAGAACAGACGAGGGAAAATGGTAAAACACTTTATACTGACACACTTATAAAAACAATACTGGAAGACAAAATAGAAGAAAGAAGAGGAACAGGAAGGCCAAGAAGAACATCCACACTGCAGTTGAAATAAAAAGCTGATGTGACATATAAGGAGTTGAAGTTGCTGGCAGAGTCCCGAGAAGTGTGGAAATCCAGATCCAGAGTCCAGAGAAGCGTAACAACTACTTGTCATGTCGACGTCTCGTCTCTTTAGCAAAGCGCAGCCATTTTACTTGACGAACGAACAACGACAAAATTTCGTTTGGGCGCTAGTTGTCGTGATCGTCTTCCGTCTCCAAGCCAGCTGACGATAACCGTTTCGACAACAAGTTTCCGTGTAAGAAAAAAACGGTTGCGTTTCGTTCTTTAAAAATTTGATGATCACTCACCACTAGCACAGAATAAGTACTAGTACTCCGTACAGAAGTATGACTTTGCAATGAAATTCAAAGAAATATCTACTCAATGTTGTTAACGATATGGTATTATTCATTCGCCTCTGACTCAAGCACATTTTCGTGTAGATACTTACAGAAATACATTGCAAGATAATTTCATTCTTATAACTCTGGAATATGATTCATAATACACTAAACCTATTCAGTGACGTACTATCACGCAACGCGATAGGGTTGACTGCCACAAGAAGCTACTTACGCCATCTAGCGCATCTTTCTAGGACTTTATTCACGCTCGTCCGACCAGCAACTTAGTGTCGCGCACCGCCGGTGAATAAAACGCCGGAGCGTGTCGCTGCCGGCTAGCGACACCCAACTTGTTTAGTCCCTTACCAAGGGGTCGCCGCGCGTAGGTACGTTTTTGCTACTTACGCGGGAAGATACACAGACCTGCCTGCATGAATGCGGTATGTTTTATTTACAAGCTCTTTACCTTGGTGTCTTCAGAGTTGGTGATGGGCGGGAAGCTGATGACTTTGCCGCTGGCGTCTTGCAAGCACGGATACTTGGGCTTGCCTTCCAGTAGGTACAGGTATCTGGGCAAACAAGTATGTACTAGTGATGGAATAATTAGCAATTATTAGCATGCGAACTTGTGATTCGCAATTGCAAAATCATTTAAAGTTTCAAAATTTCGTGAATGCAAAAAAAATATATTAGTGCGCGCCGCTCGTGAAAGTAGCTGCAGCGCGCAGAGCGAGCGTGCGATAGCTTTCGAAGGTTAGGTTTATAGAACTTTTTTATTCTCAAAAAGACAATGTGTCACTTACATGAGAACATTAATTACTTATACTTTTACGATTCCATGCCGTCGTCCGCTGTAACATCATCGCACCATACACACCCACTTAACACAAGCACTTTGCAAGCACTGCTAGACTAGCTAGCTGCTAGTGCTATTTTATTTAGCATGCGAAGTGAATCTGGTGCTATTGGGGGATCTTGATGTCAGCGGGTGACGAATGATGTTGCAGGGAATGGATTTGCTTTGACAATCTGTTAACAATAGCGTAAGATTGGCGCTTCCTTGCCCCCCGCACGTCTTTGAGGGTCGCGCAAGAACTTGTCGGACTATAGCAGCATATTCATTATTGAACACTTACTTGTGTATACCCGAGTAGACATTCCTCTTCTTCTCCTTCCTCAGAGCGTCTGCCTCAGCTGTCAGCTGGTTGAACAGCTGTTCTCCAGTGTATGGCTTCAGCCTCGACAGTGGGGTCAGGGAGAGTGAAGACGGTGCCTTCGCAGTGTAAACTAGGTCTCCTGCAGACAAATAATCATGAAAGATACTAATAAGTTATTTGACAAGCAACTAGTCTTCTTAGGCAGCAGTTAGACGACGTAAAAACTTTCGTGCGTCCGCCGCGGCGTACATTTCGTTCATAGAAAATTTAAACTGTGTTACCTAGGCTACAACATTAAAATTCTTTCGGATAACTACACCACGAGGTGGCCGCCGCGCTGCCACCTCCTACTTACCCTGCCCGAATTTTCTGGATGATGCGCCCCCCTCGCAGCACAGCGCGGGGGTTGCGCTATTGAATTTTAACTTTAAATGCAGTTACTGAAGAGCTTACTTTTCCATAGCAGTCAATTCTTAAAAACACGTATAAGCGGTGGCCACGAGGTAGTACGCGGCAGCTGCACGGCCCTTGGCGTCCCATAGAAACGGGCCTTTACAATGTTTATATTATCATGCAATAGAGAAGGCAGTGGATAGAGAAAATAGGTCAGGCGTTACAGTTTACAGTTTGTTGTTTTGTTTAAAACATTATTTCTGTGGTAACTGTAGCAGCATTCAGGTATTTCATTATTGTTCTTAAATCTTTGAGACTTGATACTTAATTATTTATTTACTGAAAATATCATGTTTCTTTAGCTCTTTTTACTCAGTTAATTTAAATGTAAAGTGACTATTTATTTACCTACCTAATGTAAATGTTTTAAATAATGCCACATATAACAAAAAAACTTTTTGTATTAACTGTGGTAAAAATTTTTTTGTCTTTCTTTCACAATGTAATCTATCACACATTGGGATATTCAGCATTTTAAAAAAAAAAACCTTCTTAGTAAATGACGAGGAAATAAACTTTAATACGCACAACGCGCGAGCGTCGAACAGAGCAGACGTGTCGCAAAATATTTTTAAATTTTAATTTGTTTACTCAACCAAAAACAAACCCTAACAAGGACAACGCAAGAAATCTTTTCCGTCAACGGTGACCTGTGTGTTATTACCATCGTCTATTGAATCGCATTGCACTTACCGCAAGTTGACGTCAGTGAACCAAAGATCAAGATGAGCATTCTACGGTCACCTAGAGGAAGTGGCATAAACGAGAGACGCAGTGGATCACAACCCAACTTATTCACTGGAAATTATAAAACTACATCAGAATTGTCTACTGTCACATTTCGCAACAAGCGCAAACACGGTTTCGAGGAAGATATGGTTCGTTCACAACTTGCAAATATACAAACTCAAAGGACAGCAATGATGGAGCTGCTGACTACGTCAATAAATGCTCAGAACGAGGCTACCATGAAAATAAAAGAAGACATGGCGTCTATAAAAGACCAAGTGCTTGATATAAAAAAGGCATGGGGCTCACTGAGCAAAAACTGGCGAGTCTAGTAACTGATCAGACAGAAACCAGAGCAGATGTACAACGATTGACGAAATCAATACATACTACAGACCAAAAGCTCTTGTCTTTGGAAAGTGATTTTCAATCGCTAAAGCAAAAATCAAACCCACCATCTACGCACAGTGCAATTCTCGAATATGATGAAGTTCTGGCCGAGCTTGCCGATCAATACACAAGAAAAAAGAATATTATAATAGCGGGAATCCAAGAGCCTAAATCTAGTAACAGTAAAGAACGTCGAGACTGGGACAGATCTGAAATTATACAAGTTATCAATAATGCTATCGAGAACTACCCGAACCCTTGAAAATTATGCGAATTGGTAAATATAACCCCGAGAAAAATCGACCAATTAAAGCAAGTTTTGAAAAAGAGGAAACAGTCAAACTGATATTGCGGAATAAAAACAGCCTAACAAATCCTGCTATCAAAGTGTACTCTGACCAAACACTGTATCAAATAAATAAACTTAAAAACCTGAAAGACGAATTGGCTCTTCGGATATCTAACGGAGAAGACAATATTACAATTAAATACATAAAAGGCATGCCCAAAATAGTTAAGACGTTGCCAAAAAACTCAGGAACCCCGAAAATCTCCACCGAGCTCGGCCAGAAATAACATATCAAGCTCTCGACTCATACGATCAACTAAAATACAACATTAATTCCCTAAAATTCTTGTACGCAAACGCTCAAAGCATTGTTAAACCAGGAAAATTTGATGAACTGTGCTGCGTCATAGACTCCCTCAAAACCCCCATTCACGTGATAGTCCTGACGGAGTCTTGGATAAAATCGGATGATGATGCATAGCGTCTTCAAATTCCGGGTTTTACGCATTACTACCACCATAGAATGGGTACGGTTGGAGGTGGAGTCTCAATCTTTCTGACTAATCAAATCGAACATCGTTTAATTGAAGAAATGACTGATGCTGATGATAACAATTTCCTTTGGATCCACCTTAAGAAGTTTTCTATCAAGATAGGTGCGGTATACAAGCCTGGTTGGACTAATAGCAAGCGTTTCCTGGACACCTACGCACTGCAGCTAAGCCGTAAAAAGCGAGCAGTTGTAATAGGAGATTTCAACTATAATCTTTTGGAATCGGATACCGAAGTTAACGATTATAAGGCTACTTTAGAAGAGAACGGCTTCCACATACTTAATAAAGTTAGCTTTAAGCATTGCACAAGAGAGACAATGAAAAAAAAATCTTTACTGGATCATGTATGCACAAACCTTAAAGAAAACCAATTCCATATGGCTATCATAGAATCGGGCATGTCAGACCACAAACAAATCTTTTTGGATGTTAAAAAATACCAACCTCCATTGAAACAAAAAGTTCAATACGAATCAATAGATTACGGAAAATTATACGAACTGATGAAACTGAACATGGCCAACAACGGCAACAACGATAAATTTAATATTTTTGAAGATATTCTCTGTAAAACTATACAAGAATCCAAAAGCTTTAAGACGAAAATTCTTAATCCACCGAAACAGGATTGGATAAATGCAAAAATCATAAATAAAATAAACAAAAAGAACCGGTTATATAGAAAACACAAGATGAATCCAAACAATGAACACTTCAAAAACCAATTTATGACCGAGAAAAAATTGGTGACAGATGAAATACGAAAAATGAAGAAGGAGTACTACTACAAACAATTCTCTACGTGTAAAAGCAATCCAAGAAAAATGTGGAGCCTCATAAACAACCTGACTCATAACAAAGTGAAAGAAATCTCATCACCAACGACGCTGATAGATGGGGCTCGCACAATCACTGATGGACAAGAAATTTGTGAACACTTCAACAAATATTTTGCCACGATTGGAAAACGTCTTGCGGAGGCCATACCGCGTAAGTATCATAATAATAGGACGAACACTGCTGCGATCGTTAACTGTAACCAAAACTCCTTTGGTCTTGTTTCTTTAGCTCCTGTAACGGCTGACGAAATATTAAAAATAATAAATAATTTAGATCCCAACACTAGCTCTGGCCTTGACAAAATGAACACAAAATCAATCAAATGCGTCGGAGAACACATTTCGCGCGAACTAAGCAACTGCATAAATCTATGTCTTGATAGAGGTGAATTTCCGACTAGTCTAAAAACTGCCAAAGTCACACCGATTTTCAAATCAGGCTCTCGTTTAGATCTGAACAACTATCGGCCGATATCGGTTCTCCCAGTATTATCCAAAATTTTTGAAAGGGTTATCTACAATCGCCTTGTGATATATCTAGACTCGATAAATTACCTCTATTCTCAACAATACGGTTTCAGATCTAAGTCAAGCACACTTTCGGCAACAGCTGACTTAGTCACTAAAATCAAAAATAGCATTGATGAAAAAAAAAAATGTCTGGGGATATTTATAGATCTAAAAAAGCATTCGACACCATAAGCCACAAAATCCTTCTAAACAAACTTCGGGATATTGGTGTCGAAGGCAATGCCCATAAAATCCTAGAGTCCTACCTCACGGCAAAGTCACAAAAATTGGGAACCTCCACTCCCAATTTTCAAAGTTCACCTGCGGCTGTAACGTTTGGTGTCCCTCAGGGATCAATTCTGGGCCCCCTATTATTTCTAATTTATATTAGCGGTATTAGTAATCTCGAACTAAAAGGCAACCTCTCACTCTATGCAGATGACACATGCTTATTTTACTTTGGGTTCGAAATTGACTCAATCATTCAGGATGCCCAAAATGACCTTGATCTGCTTGATAATTGGTTTCAGTACAATTTGTTAACAGTTAACGTTGCAAAAACACGCGCACAATAACTGACCGCAGTGTTCGTCTTGTTATGAATGATACAAACAAACAACCCACTAGGATTTTAATTAAATTTAACATGTTTATATTGCTCGCTCGCGCGTCGAAATTTGTAATGTTAATATTGATTAATTTATGTTTTCATGCAAGTGAAATGTATTTGTTTCTCATGAGAATAAATCATCTTTAAACCTAAAACAAACCTGGTGCAATTTTATTCAAGTCATGAGTAGCAATAGTAGCTACATTCCTTTTATCGCAGATAGTATCGTGAAGCTTTGTTTGCATTTGAATAAATTTCTTGAACAGCGCCTCTGTGAAGTGCAAGTCGTTGACAATACAACATACAATGTACGGACGGACACTAGCAACCTCAGATTCTACAATCTTCACTTTAGGAGTGTCATCTACAACATGTAAAATTTTCATCGAGTGGCACAGTTCACAGACATCGTCTGCCGGTGGAGGTTCGTCCTGCTTTTTGGCTTTCTTGCCTTTTCCTTTGCCTTGGGCAGGCTGGTTCTGGTCACTTTTAGGGCAGTGGTCACGGATGTAATCTACGACCTGCTTTGTGCGGCACTGATCGACAAGCTTCATCAGCCTTTTGTCTGATAGCTTGTTGCCTTTAAGATTTAGTTCTGAAAATAGATAACAGAACTATTAATTTCATATAATTAATACCATTTTATTATAGAGGATTTCAATTATGTAATTGGCGTTTTAAAATAATTTCAATGATGAATAGTAAGAAATCTTTATCCTAAAAATTGGATCTTTAAATGATTTCAATAAGAATCTTGTAGGAAAAAATATTATTGTTTTGTAGGAAGAAATACTTTGATTTGGCACAATGATGCAATCTTAAGAAACATTTTTCAATTTCAATAAACTGAGTAACATTGGCATAACATGTTTAATTATTCTACAGATAAACTAATTAGTGACTTTACCTTTCAATTTGGACATAGCAGCCACTTCGCCGGGAATAACTTTTAGTTGATTGTCTCCTATGTCGAAATTCTTTAGGGACGGCAGACTCCGAGCGACATAACTTGGCAGAGCATCTATAGCATTGTCTTTCAGCTTTAAATCCGTGAGATGGGGCAAGTTTGCATTTTCTAGATCCAAAAAGCTGGTTAATTTATTATTAGAGATATCAACTATTATCAAATTTGGAAAATCTCCAAACTTCGGCATACTCTCAATTTGGTTCGAACTTAAATTTATGCTCGTCAAATCTTTCATATTGTTCAGCGAGTCAGGAATACTAGACAACTGATTACGAGACAAATCGAGCACTTTTAACTTTGACAAAGAGGTTATGTTTTCATTGAAAACCTCCAACTTGTTGCCAAAAAGAAGTAACGATTGCAAGTTTGTCAGCAGCTTTATTTCATCAGGAATCGAAGACAAGCATGTGTCGCTGATATTGAGTAAATTCAAACTGGTCAGCTGAAATAAGCTCTTGTCCAAACCACCTTCAGAAATACGTTTAGATATGCTAGATCCCGCCAATTTGATTTCATGCCTGTTTTCGGACTTGGCAGTCAAAACTTCGGGCCAACCACTCATTTTGATCACTGATTACACAAAGTACTGGGAAATGTAATGGTTTGAGATGTTGAACATCGGTAAAAATATTCCAAAACTCTTACGGCCACGATGATGGATAAAAACTACACGAATAGAAAAAAATGCAAAACTGCCAAATCTGTCAATCCCAAACTGACTGTCGGTCTCTCAGCGCAACGTCAAACGAATATCCGGTAATCGGACGCAAAGAAATGTCACATACATAAGCCATGCTCTTTCCTACATTTGAGCTACAAATTGAGCTCAAAATATTGGGCGTGTTTAGTTTATTACTAAAAAAATTCAGACGAGTTCCTAACTACTCCAAGGTTCCTTCATGCAATTGCTGCATCAATAAAACCTGATATCATGCTGATAGATATCCCACTATCCGATGTTATTAGAATAGTTATTTACGGGACTGCTACCAAGTACCTTTTTATCTTCGAGTTTCCGATATAAATAAAATGTATTTTGCAGGATTTGAACCTGCCTGCAACCTCTGGTCTTGAAGTCTGGAGAACGTACTACTACTACACCTAGATAGACGGCCGTTAAAGCTTCAAAGTGTAAGTGCACAAAATGTCCTAAAGTACAAAAAAGTAAAATATAAATACCTTAACTACCTAGTAGTAGGTATCTTATAAGTAAAATAAAGTAAAGGTAGCCTGTATAGATCCCACTGCTGGGCCTCACCTCAACTAAACTAAACTAGACGTAAGATACGTCTATATCATCCTCCTAGCGTTATCCCGGCTGTGCACTCGCACGCGAGGGCCCAGGGTCCGCTGACTATGATCCAAGATGTGGCAGATCAAGTATTTACAGTTGAGCAACTGCCATCTGACCTCCTTGACCCTATTACCAGGGGTAACTGACCAGTTTTGGATCATGGTTACACATGCAGTCGCCTGAATGTGCAGGTTTCCTCACGATGTTTTCCCTCACCGTAAGAGCATCGGTTAGTGAAACAACTAATGTACATAACTCAGAAAATGTCATTGGTACATGGCGGCATGTGGGATCGAACCGGTGGTGCCTCCCGCATGAGAGGCAACCCGCTAGCCACTGCGCCACCGACGCTGCTGGATACGTATATATATACAATTAAAAAGTAGGTAACAACGGGTGGTTAAGACATCTTGTTTGCGCCCGACAAAAATTTCATTCAGCAATAAAGGTGATATTCGTGACCTTTCGGCTTTCGTACGTTCGGTACATTTAGAGTGCTGGTTAATTCGTTTTTGTTACTGAGGATTTTCGTTTTATTTTCCAATTGCTTTTGTTCACTAACGGTCACGATGACGACACATCAACAAGAGAGATAATCAAATTGACTAATTACGCAGATTACAATCGCTTGATTAGGGTTAATCAAGAATGTTCCTTCTTCTCTTTCTCGACGATAAAAAACTTAGTAGGTACTATAAATGCATGGTTTATACTAACGACCCACCCCGGCATCACACGGCCCACGGCACGGGTGCAATATACATGGTATTATACCTACATATAAAACGCTTCTTCTCAAATCACTCTATTTGTTGCTGAGAACTGTATTAAAATCTGTTGCGTAGCTTAAAATACATGTAACTTATTAGCGGTCATATAGCGGGAGCGACTTCATTTTACGGAACCTGATTCAAGCTCTTTACAAATCTAATCAATGTTATCAATAATCGCTTTCTTTCATCTTTCATTATAATAAACTGTGACATCAAATTAATTACTTGTCACGAACGGCGGGCATGGGACGAGTGTTTTTTGTTTTCCTCGCATTTGTCGGGGCATCGGTAACTAGCCAACAATGGAATAACGTTATTGGGAGGGTTTTTATTTTAAAAAGAGTCAACAAGATACACATTAATGTTCCTCATTACAGGCACTAGTCGATGTTTCGGTCACGTTTCCTGAATTAGAAAGAGCAAAAGGTGAGACCATAAATAGTTAAAGTTCAATATTTAGTAGCTGTAGGCACAAGAAACACAAGTCACTAACTTATTATTATCATACAGGTTGTCCAGTAATTCGAATAAAATTCTTTAACTAAGTATAGATTATAAAAATCATGTACTACCAACTTTAATATGCATTTTTAGTGAATTTCTATAAGTGAATTTCTTGGAAAAATATTGGCCATTTGCGCACGATATTACCAAACTTTAGTTGAAGAATCATCTGTCATTTACTAGACACCCGTATAGTTAATATTTGTACCTGCATAAAATATGGTTATTATTTTATTACGTTCACAGCCGAAACTCGTATCGTGTCAGGATGGGAAGCCCGAGAAGGCCAGATTCCTCATCAGCTGGCATTGCGTACCATCGCCGTGAATGGCCAGATGTTCTCTTGCAGTGCCTCTCTCATCCATTACGAGTGGGCTCTCACCGCGGCTCATTGCGCCGCTCAGTACGTTCATAATCAAGTTAATAATAAAAAATTCTATGAATCAACTTCTTGCATTATTGCTTCAGTGCAAGTGGTCTACACGTTTCGTAAGAGTTTAATTATTGGTTTCCTATTGTTTTAGACGAACGAAAATTGTCGTGTTGGTTGGAGCTCTTGACTTGGAACATCCCAAGCTGACCCTCGAGACTTCATTGTTCTACATCCATAATGGATACAACGAAGCCAACGTGCATCTGGTACAGACAGACGACATCTCCTTGATTCAATTCCCCGCATTAGATCTTAATAGTAAGTTGGCACATTAATAATGCTGGAAGGTACTTCTATCTCTACAATGCTATTAATATTCACTATTTAATTACCGAAATTTATGCTTTCAGGGTTTGATATCTGGCCAGTGAGGATTCAACGGTTTGAAGATAGGAATAGGAACTACAACAATATCCAGATGGTAGCCAGTGGTTGGGGGCGTACTTGGACTAATGGTATGATTAAATATTTAGACTAAAATCTATTAAACTATGCACAATGCACATAACTTCCTTGAACTAACAAAACAATTTTAGGTACCTACACATAAATTTAAATACACATTAGGCGGTTTTATCCCTAATTAAAAGCGTATGTTCCAGACAACAGAATACTTGGGTACGGGGTATTCCCCTAATTCAATAAATTCTTTAAGAATCACGTCTTTAATGTGTTTAAACCTTTTTCTTTTAAATATATTTTATGTGGTATTTTTTTTGTTTATTGCAAATTGCATTTAGCGTTTTATGATAAATTTTAATTTCACTATATATTTTTTTATAATACTGTTTAAATACTCGTACCATTCCGTAGGTCCCTTCTCCGAACGGCTTCGTTGGGTGTATCTACGAGGCATAACCAACTGGTCATGTAGACTACGATATGGCATATCGAGCACCACTATTCAGCCCGCTACAATTTGCGCAGTAGGATACAACGACTCTACGCAGTCCACCTGCGAGGTGAGATCCAAATCTGACTTACCAAATTTTAACTTTAATAGTTACCAATATATGTTTGTATACACGAATGTAGTACACGTAAAGCCATACCAGCAAAATGAGTAAATTTTGACAGCATCAGCATCGCATACAAATGAAAGTATCCAGTATACATTTCCGCTCTTGACACGCTATTATGTTACGGTGCCGCGGGAGTGTGAGGATTATTATACTACCTAGGTACTTTGTTTTCAAATAATTGAAAAAAAGTTAGCCTAAATCCTACTGCTGCGCAAAGGCCTCACCTCAACTATAAGGAGGTACGAACGAGCCATACTCCACCACGCGGGCTCAATGCGGACTGGTGGAGGCGTGTCTGTAAGGCAAGTGACCAACCTTTCTCACAATTGTTCGTGGTTAAAAAGATAATTTTATCCTTTTTTATTCATCAGGGAGATAGCGGAGCCCCACTTACAGTGGTCGAAAGCGATGGCGAAATCACACTAGTGGGCATCGCCTCCTTCGTGTCGACAAGGGGATGCCACGTAAACTTCCCTGCTGGTAAAATACGAGTTTACATTTAATACTATGATCAAAAAGAACCTTACCTCTTTTTGGTTTCTCTCTAACTTCTTGTATTAGTCGCAATTGCAAGTGTTCTTTAGTTATCTTCAAAACTGTTCGACAAATCTTTTAACATTATGCCTGACAAACAGATCTGTCATTAGATTTATTCATTGCAGGTTTCGTGCGCCCTGGGCACTATCATACTTGGTTTAACACTGTAACCGGAATCAACTTTGATCAACCCCTTGAATTTGAGGCCGCGACAACTATCCCGCCCTCATCGCTAAATACGGAAGCTACTACAACGAATGAGGTTCCAAACACTACAGAAATAGACACAACCTTTACAACACCTCCATCTTCAACATCTGTTGGTAATTTACCTACGAGCACAACGTTATCTGAAACTATAACAACAGAAGGCCTAATCACCACCACCGAAGATGCTACTACTTCATTAGCTACGCCCACTCCTAGTGAAACTGAGTCACCATCAACAATAAGACCGCCTACACCACCATCTCATCCTAGCCCGCCTCCTCCCCCTGGGCCACCTACTCCCCCAAGTCCACCAACTCCACCGAGGCCACCAACACCCCCAAGGCCACCAACTCCACCGAGGCCACCAAGGCCACCAACTCCACCAAGGCCACCAACTCCACCAAGGCCACCAACTCCACCGAGACCACCGAGACCTTCCACTCCCACAAGGCCACCAATCCTCCCAAGGCCACCAACCCCGCCAAGACCACCAACTCCCCCCACGCTGCCAACTCCCAATACACCACCAAGACCCCCCGCGCCACCAACACCACCCACACCTCCAACACCCCCCAGGCCACCAACTCCTACTCCACCAATACCCCCCACGCCAAGAACTTCCCGTACCTCACCAACTCCTCCTAAGCCCACTACAGAGGAGCTAATCATGACAACTGTAGCTTTAACTTTACCAAACGAAAATCATGGTGGTAAGGATATTAAAGATGCAAACAACTAAACTCCGGATTCATGCTCCAGCTCATCGAGCTCAACCAGCTCTTCTAGCTCATCAAGCTCGTCAAGCTCATCTAGTTCATCAAGCTCGTCAAGCTCATCTATCTCATCAAGCTCCTTGCGTTCTTGTTCAAGCTCTAGCTCGTCCAGCTCTTCTAGCTCAAGTTCCTCTTCTGCTTCGGAGTCAAAGTAAAAACGATCGTCTGTTTTTCAATAAAGATTTTGAATGGTTTTTTTAACTTTACTTGTGTGTTATTTTGTCTCCCTTTACATTGAGTTCTTCAACAGAACTATGATCAAAAAGTACCTACGTCTGCGATGCATGTATTATATACGTGTGTGAATACAAAAGAGATTTCGAATTTTCTATGTATGTAGCCTACCTCACCTATTTTACTTGCTATTTTGTTTTATTATTTAAAACGACGACCTTAATGAAGAAAAAATCAAACCGTCGAAACAGCCAAGGACTTTACTCTGGTTGGATACACGGTGGGCGCTAGGTACTTTGATCATTTGCTGTACAGCATCTTACAGAAACTTTACCTATTTTAAAAATATAGGTACTATTCCACGCCTCACGGCACGGCCCTATCCATCATGTGTCTCGTTTTAAGGCAACTTCGAAACACGCTAAGCAACTAGTCAAGCACGCAGTGGCCGGTCATGTACTTCTTAGAACGATCGTCTTCCTAAAGCACTTGTTACACAATCCTCTAAGTAGGAACCTAAGTAGTGGTAATAGGGTCCTGATTTACCTACATTTGCCTAAGTAGGATGCTACAAGTAGGATGGTGTAATAAGTGCTTAAGGTACTCGCTAGTAGGCCCTCCCTACTATTATAAGCAAGCCTGCTGTGTCTGGACTGGATACCTGCGGCATCTATCTGTTGTGCCAGCGTAATGGCCAGCGTCCATCAGGCGGATCGGAGCGGGTCGCATCATCGAGAGTGGGTAGTAAAATCCTACCTGCCTGTGTTTTGTATAAAAACATAGAAGAAATGCGTTGCAGACCGCACCGCACTGCCCCAATCCGCCGTTAGTGTACGATATGTCCTACAAAAATGGGCAAGTAGATTTTGCGTTGCAGCGCGCCCCGATCCGCCTAATGGCAAAAGTTACAAACTCTTTTATAGCTCATTCGGGCTTTGAGCTACTTGGCCAAAGTCCACAAGGCCACTCACAGATTTGAAAAAGTAAAAAACTAGGCAAGTACGAGTCGAACTTGCGTACTGGGAGTTCCGCTGAAAGGTTTGTTTTCTATTATGTAACTACAAGTTTTCAGACCTTTCCTTGACTTGTGCTATAAGAACTTCCATCTTGCCGAATTTCATGCTTCTAGATCTATGGAAAGTAACCTACAGGTTTTGATTTCCCTGTAAAATGTAAGAATATACGGCTAAATTGGCCGTTTCATTAGATCGCGTTATTTGATGCTTGATTTTTGCACCGTGTTTAAAATTTTAATTTTAACGAGGCTTTTGACACACAGACGATGACATTGCGGTCAAAAAAATATATAAATAAAAACGGACAACGAAGAATTTGACCCTTGAATCTTGATATCCTTTTTTCCTATTGTCTTCTTCTTCTTCTCTTTTATGGCTAATCTGTGCTGTCACATTCGCCAATGTCACGTGAGTATAGTTTTATACACTGTTTGTGGGGAATGAGTCACTGTAATTCTGTATTACTTGTTAGTTTCTACAACAAACCCAAAAAATATACGTCACAATGAATACATGTAAAAAATATATAAGTATATATGTATTATAAAATAAAATATAGGGATGCACAAATAAGCAGGAAGAATAAAGGCTGAAAGAGTATAGGTAGGGAAACAAGATAAAGTGGAAGAATGAGTAATTAAAGTTTAATTTTGTTGGTCAAGATAAATTTAGCTAGAATTTCGACAAAAGGAAAGTTAACTTGACTCAACAGAGAGTCAAAGTTACAGGGGCGGGGAATGTAGTTAGGTAGAAGATCATATAGTGAGGATCCGATTTTGGTACAGTAAAAAAATATGTGGTCTGTGAAAAATGTTTATAATGTTCTAGAGTGCCGGTGGAGATGGCGTTCTTAGCGTAAGAGTCTACCGTCTCATTGCCCTGAATACCACTATGACTAGGAATCCAGGCCAAAACAATATTGAGATTTTTTTGTTTGCAACTGAAGAGGGTTTCACGAATTTCGAGGATAAGCGGGAATTTTGTTTTTGATTTAAACTGATTGGATAATAAAGATTGAAGGCAACTTAATGAGTCGGAAAAGACAATTGAATTATTAAGGTTGTGAGATTCTATGTAGGTTACGGCTTGGAGGATCGCTAGAGATTCGCCAGTGAAAATAGAGGTTGAAGGGGGACATTTAGATAATAAAACAATTTTGAATTTCGGGAACCAGACGGCGGAGCCTACGCACCCACCATCCGAGAGTTTCGAAGAATCGGTGTAGAAGTGGTTCCAATCTGGCCAGTGCTTTGAGAGTAAGTCCAAGAAAACTTGAGGGGCTGAAGGAGAGTTTTTTGGAATACCCAAATTCAGAATTACGTTGGGTTTGAAAATAAGTGAGTCAAAGTTTGTAGAGAAGAGGGGGTTAAGGGCGAATTTTTCAATTGGGGCAAGGAGGCGTAAAAATTTTTGATACGAGTGCAGGATACACGGAAGTTTATTAGCAGGAAAAGCAGCAATAGAAAGTGATTGAAGTTTCACTAAGAGGGGATGCGACGAGTTTTGGAGGATCCTAGAGAGAAACCTATCGCTGAGGTATTGTCTTCGCAGATAAAGGGGAGGGTCCACACATTCGATCTGTAGTCCATTTATGGGTGAAGACTTCATAGCTCCCAATATTATGCGAAGGCACCTTGACTGGACCTTCTTCAGTTTGTCCAAAGCAGCCTTGTTACAAGGGTCCAACAGAAACGAGGCATAGTCCAAGTGGCTCCGGACAATAGCGTTGTATAGGAGTTTTTGCGAATATGGATGTGCCCCCCATCGGACACCAGAAAGAGAGCGAAGGATGTTAATTCCTTTTTCAGCCTTGTCGACTATATAGCTAAAGTGAGGTGAGCCGGACAGTTTGTCATCTAAGATCAAACGTAGAAATTTAGCTTGACTTTTCTGAGGAATGGGTTCGCCGTTAATATAAAGGTCAGGATTGGGGACTCTCCTATTCCTGGTGAAAACAACCACTGAACACTTCGGGGCAGAGAGGCTAAGGCCGTGATCTTCGAGAATTGTTTAGATAAAATAAGGCAGAATTCAACCTAGAAGAGGCCTCAGGGACCGGGCAATATCGTCGGCATACTATAGAATGTTGGCGAAGGGCGTGACGGTTGAATCCAAATCCGAAGTGTAAATACTGTAGAGAAGAGGGCTGAGCACAGAGCCTTGGGGCAAGCCTTTCCAAACGACATGGGAAGAAGATAGGAAATCTTGAAATTTAATAACTATTGATCTAGACATCAGAGCGTTGCAGATAAAACGAACCATCTTCGGCGAGATACTCAGCTGGTGGAGCTTCTCCCTGAGTACAGGAAGGAGAACGTTATCATATGCTGCAGAGACATCTAGGAAGGCACCCACAAGGTATTCTTTGTTTTTGAAGGCCAAGCGAATTTCAGTAGTCAGGATACTGAGACTATCCAGGGTGCTGAGGCCTTTTCTGAAGCCAAACTGGGACTTAGAAATGGTTCTATTGGACTCTACAAACCATTCAAGGCGGTTCTTAATCATATGGTCTGTAACTTTCAAAAACACAGAGGATAGGGCAATTGTCTTGTAGGAGTTGTGATCCAATGAGTTTTTGCCTGGCTTAGGAATCGGAATGACTATTTGCTGTTTCCATGCCTCTGGTAAAGAACCACTATCAAAAAAGCAATTTACTAGGTGAAGAAAGTAGGTTTTGGCACTAGAAGAGGCTCTACATAAGAATGAGTAAGGCACGCCGTCACCTGGGTAGGAGTCGGAAAGACCAGTCAGGGCACATAGGAGTTCGTCAAGACAAAAAGGTTGATCTAATTTCTTAGTAGAGGAATAAGTAGTGTTAACACCATACGGGAAACTGTCGATTATTGGGACGAAAGAGGGAGCTAATTTATTAATAAAATCCGGAAGCCTGGTGGATGGATCATTGGCCGAAATGTTCGCGGAATTTACTGAATGTCTAAATCGTTTTATTAGTTGCCAGACTACGGATGAAGGAGTCCTAGGGGACATAGTCTCACAAAATTTTATCCACCCTAGTTTCTTTTTTTGTGATAAAATTCTTTGGGTCTGAGCGGCTATGCGTTTATATTCTAAGTAATTGTCAACAGTCATAGCACGACTGTAGGTTTTCTCAGCTTCTTTCCGTTTGCGGATAGCAGTCGTGCATTCCGAATCCCACCATGGTGGGGAGGGGATTTTCCTAAGCGGTTTCTTGACAGGAATGGAATCATCGGCAGCGGAAGTCAGCACTTCAACAAATTCCGTGTAACAAGAGGATGAGTTGTTCGGGTTTATAATTGGAAGGGCTTTAGTTCTCTCTTCAACTAAAGCAGAGAAGGTTGCCCAGTCGGCCTGATTTAATTTGTATTTTAATAAGGGAGGGGGGGGGGAGTACTAGTTGAAGAGGAATCTGAAAAGTTGATTAAAATTGGGAAATAATCCCTATCAAAGGTGCTATCAAGAACCTTCCAAGATAAAATTGATGATAAAATTGGATTGCAAAATGAGACATCACCTGCCGAAGCTGGATTTTGAGATGGAGAGCACCTTCTAGTTATAGAACCGTCGTTAAGTAGGCAGAGGTTTAAGTCATCTAGAAGTTGAAGGAGGGATGTGCCAGGAGAATCTGTGAGGTGACAGCCCCAGGAGGTATGGTGACAGTTTAGGTCTCCCATGACTAAAACAGATGGAGGAAGGGAATAAATTATAGAGCGGAGTTCAGATAGAATAGAAGAGTTTGGTCGGGGGATGTAAACAGAGAGAAAAGAAATATTAAGGGCCCGTATAGCCACAACATTTAAGTTCTGGCTATGGGGCGGGAGTGTAAGTTGAGAAAATGTAAGGGAGCGCCTTACTAATAAGGCACTTCCTGCATAATCATCAACCCTGTCATCTCGGAGACATGAATAACCCGAAACACGAAAATGTGAATCCGGGACTAGCCAAGTCTCCGAGACCGCAAGGATGGATGGGGAGTGCTTCCTTATGATATATAACAATTCATGTTTTCTCCTACGGATACTTTTACAGTTCCATTGCAGAACCGCCGTAGGAGCCATGAGGAATAGCTAGACTGCCGATTTGGGTTAGTTTTTGGGCGACGTTGGGCGGTAGGTTAGTATGAGAAGATAGCAGACAGAGCAGCATGGACAAAAGGTAATCTAAAATATTTTCAGTTGATGTTGACATGGGGTTTTTATCTTGTTCATTATTATCTTTGTTTGACAGTGCACATCCATTAGGGAGGGATGAGGAACAATTGCCAATAATGGACTGATGGGCTTGTCTGTCATAGCCCTTACCTAGAGGAGCATGGGGACGAGATGGACGGGTGATTGTCTTCCTGTAATAGACTGAAGAAATAGGTGTTTTATTGGGGGCTGGCTGGGGAGTCAAAAGTGACTGTGAGATTGGGGTTTTAGCAGTGTCAGCATATGATTTGTACACTGAAGGAAACTGAGAGGATGCTTCGGAGTAAGAGATATTCTCTTGGGACATGACAAATTTAATAGATTTTTGGCGTGAGTGCTCAGGGCAGGATTTGTTGAGTGCCGAGTGAAATCCGAAACAAAGGATGCAGGTGGAGTTTGATTCGGTGACCTCGCAGTTTGCTCCGGGGTGAGGTTGTGTGCATTGGAAACAGCGGGGTTGAGATGTACACTGTGCCTTTACATGTCCAAAACGGCAGCAGTTGAGACATTGGATTGTAGGAAGCTGGTAGGTGTCCACTGGAATTGAGGTGTGACAGCAATAAATGCGTGCGGGGAGAACCTGTCCCTTAAAGGTTAAAACAACAGCTTTGGTGAGGGTCCGCGATGCTGTGCCGTCGTTAATCATTTTTCTATTGAGACGTCTCGCTTTGAGAAGAATGCCGCAACCTTCTGGGGTCTCAATAGATTCGGCTAGTTCACTCATTGACCAGTCGACTGGAATGTCCTTAATGATACCCATTCGGGTAATGTTAAATGTGGGGATGGAAGCGACGTATTGGTGGGAGCTGAGTAAATTGTTGTTTAAGAAGCTATTTGCATCAGCAGCCGATTTCAGTTCTACTGACACACGGTTCCTACCTATCTTCTTGATGCCATCCTTAACAATACCACAAACCTTGTTTTTCATTATAAGTTGGCCGAACTTCAAGGGATGAATGTATGTTGCAGAAGGAGACTCAGACTCCATGCGAGACACGAGGATGATGAATGGACCGCTGTCCTCGGGACCGTAGCATTTTGGGGAAATTACAAGAGATGGGTGAGTAAAGATCCCAGGGTTGCTTAGCGAAGAGTCAAAAACAGCCCTCTTTGCGGGTTCCGGTTCGGTATCAGGGACCAATCTGCGCTTAGTACCCGATTGCGAAAACAAGGGAGGAGAGGAATCGACATCGTCTTGCGAGACGTCTATAACCCCATCTGGGGGATCCGGAGGATCAGGGGGTAATGGATGCATAACACTAACCTTATAACACGTGTTTTTCTAAGCCTCCGACAATGCGACCGTCCAAACTCGATTTTTAGGCCGAATGCCATTTTTCTATTATCGTAAGGAACCCTAAAACTGACAAGTTTTGTCATGTTATTTTATCTGTCAATGTCAAAATGCAACTTTTGTTTTGGCCGCTTTAGCAGTTTAGCCGGAAGTTTTTGTGCTTTTTAAAATCGTTTTATTAATGTAAGAAGATTGTGATCGTTGCAAAATGAGGCGCAGTCTCGCGCCGAGCCAGACCGGCTCTGGGGACCACGTTTTCAAGAGCCCCTTGATAAATTCGGCTAAACGCAAACGGCGGGAATGCGCCAGAATCCCACTCGCCCAAAAATCAGCTTCCCAGTCCATGTCTACTTCGGAGCACGAGACTTTGATTAAACAGATATTGAGCAAGCCTTTCAAGGTACCTATTCCAAACTACGTGTCGTCGTATTGTAGTAAAAGTCTTGGGTTAAAACGGAGTCAAGTGCGGCGCGCTCTGCATGATCCCGATGAGCCGAACGCCTTGGTTTTGTACCGACCTCCGTATATCCCTGAACACGAGAAAATGAAAATGAGTCCCAACGAGATTAAAGTCGCTGTTGTCGTCGACCCAGTGCTTGGAAATATACTCAGACCTCACCAAAGAGAAGGCGTGACCTTCATGTACAACTGTGTTACTGGGAAACAGATTGAAAACGCGTTTGGATGCATTATGGCTGATGAAATGGGTTTGGGTAAGACATTACAGTGTTTAACACTTCTCTGGACACTGTTGAGGCAAGGACCAGATTGTAAACCAACAATTTGCAAAGCAATAATAGTGTGTCCAAGTAGTTTAGTAAAAAACTGGTACAATGAGATCCACAAGTGGTTAGGACAGAGAATAAATGCTTTGCCCATGGATGGCGGCTCTAAAGCAGAGATAACATTAAAACTACAGCAGTTCATGAACACATATTCAGCTACAAGAGTTGCCACACCAGTTTTGATAATTTCGTATGAAACATTCAGGATATACTCAAATATATTACACTCTTCTGAAGTTGGCTTGGTGCTCTGTGATGAAGGTCACACGCTGAAGAACAGTGAGAACCAAACATATCAAGCTCTTATGGGTTTAAAGGCTAAGAGGAGGATTTTAATCTCAGGAACTCCAATCCAGAATGACTTGACAGAGTACTTCAGTTTGGTGCATTTTGTCAACGAAGGCATACTTGGCACTGGCCAAGAATTCAAAAAGAGATATGAAAACCCAATTCTGAAAGGTCAAGATGCTTTGGCGAGTGAACAAGAGAGAGAAAGAGCTCAAGAGTGCCTCCAAACTCTTACTTCAATAGTCAACAAATGCATGATTCGTAGGACAAGCAGTCTGCTTACAAAATACTTGCCGGTCAAGTTTGAACAGGTCATTTGCGTCAAAATGACACCACTTCAGACACAGCTTTATAAGAACTTTATTAATTCAGATGCTATTCGTAATAAATTCAGCGGGACCGGTGAGAAAAACACATTGAGTGCTCTGTCCAGTATTACAACATTGAAAAAACTATGCAACCACCCTGACTTGGTCTACGATAAGATCGTTGAACAGTCTGAAGGGTTTGAAAAAGCGCTGGACTTGTTGCCAAGCCATTATGACATCAAAGATGTGAAACCAGAGTTTTCTGGTAAACTTATGATATTGGATTGTATACTGGCTAACCTGAAAACTAATACAGATGACAAGATAGTGCTGGTTTCTAATTACACACAAACACTAGACTTGTTTGAGAAGCTGTGCAGGAAACGGTGTTACCAGTATGTGAGATTAGACGGTTCAATGACTATAAAGAAAAGAGCCAAAGTTGTTGAAAGCTTCAACAATAAGGAATCTAAAGAATGGATATTTATGTTGAGTTCAAAGGCTGGTGGATGTGGCTTGAATCTCATTGGTGCGAATCGCCTAATAATGTTTGACCCGGATTGGAACCCAGCTAATGACGAGCAAGCCATGGCGAGAGTCTGGCGCGACGGCCAGAAGAAACCATGTTACATTTACCGGTTGTTAGCAACAGGAACGATTGAGGAAAAGATATTCCAAAGGCAAGCGCACAAGAAAGCCCTCAGTGACACAGTGGTAGATCAAAACGAGGAGTCATTGCGTCACTTCACATCAGATGATTTGAAAGATCTGTTCCGCTTAGAAGAAAACACTCTTTCGGACACACACAGCAAGTTCAGATGCAAGAGATGTGTTAATAATATACAAGTGACTCTCCCACCTCCAAATTCAGATTGTACTTCAGACTTATCAAATTGGTACCACTGTGCGGACAAGAAGAATCTGGCGGATCTCGTTTTAAAGCAGTGTTGGGATCTGGCCAAGACCATTTCGTTTGTTTTCCACCACCGCTCTGCAGAGACTGAGGCCAGCAAAGAAGAAAGTCTGGAAGATGACAAAGAAAATGTGCATCAAAAGAAAAAAAGGAAAATTGAAATCGATGAGGATTACTCTGAACCAGATGACAGTGCAGATGAAGATTATGAATAACGATTATTTATTTTGTTTTTTAGTTGTGAAAGAAAATAAGTTTTTGTTTTACTGTAAATATGTATTAAGAAGTAAGAACATTATGTGAGAAATATAACAATTATTTTCTGTTTTGTGTGTAAATAAAAACCCAAAAGCATTGATATATACAAAATATATTTTTTGAAAGAATAACAATGTTTTGAACTTAAAGTAAATTAACAAATGCATAAGCAAACAATATAAAAAAACTTTGTACAAAATAATCCACTTAAAAAAATCATTGATGATAATAAATAACAAATATTAGATACATATTACATTCTCAACTTGTAATGCTAACATATAAAACTTGCTAGCTAGCTTATTGTAAAGGAATCTGAGCACTGCACTAGTTTTAAAAATAAACCTAGTCCAAAATTAAGTGTCAACTGGTGCTAAAGAATAGTTTTTTTGTTAATCCTCAACCTCATTGAGGTCTTGAGCTTTTGTGACAACACTGACAAAATAGTGACTTTAAACGCTCTGAGGAAGCTTTATCCTCGCAATCACAAATTACTAATATAACATTAGGTAAATAATATACCAGACAGATACAAGTTGAATGAATATTATTTACGTCGTCGTAATATTATATACGTCAATATAGGGTTGCAATGCAAGCATTTCTGTTGTGTTCTGTTTATCTACTAATGTGCCAGCGGTCTATACAGGGTGGTCCGGTAATGAAAAATATTTTTTTAGGTACAGATTTGTTACATTATACCCTATTATATGCCAAAAGTATTATCAAGTAATAGTGTTACCATTTTCGAGATATAAATATTTAATTGTTGTATGGGTACTTCTACATTTAATGACTTTTTAAAAGTCTGTTTCTATTTTAATACTCTTGAATATTCCAAACACCAAAATCAATAGTAACTTTTTACTTAAAATCCCTAAAATGGCAACACTTTTTACTGGTTTTTTTTGGCACATAGTAGAAAATGATGATTATCCTTCATTACCGGACCACCCTGTAGATTACGACATAGACTGTATTAACTGGAACAGCTTAGCTTGAGCCCATAAGACCAGCTCGGCGGTTGTGAGGCGTATCCGCGTTTCTCTGCTTCTTCATTTTCTTCAAACGGATTCCTCAAGATCTTCAACATGAACCGAACCTAGGCAGTAAAAATGTTGAATTTAGTTTTAGAGTAAATAATAAAGGTAAAAGCGCCTCATAATAAAATATTTATTTCAGGCATCTTGGCCCATAATTCTACATAAAATCATTTATACCTAATTGAATGAGTACATCAAGAGCCCGCCGCCGCCACACCCGAAGATACGGCAACATGTCTGTTGCAGCAGTTCCGGGTGTAGGGGCAGTCGACTCTATCAGCGATCATCTTCAGGACCGTATTGGGGCTGCCCCGAACCCTGCGCACCAACGACCAGCACCGCTTGCGCATAGTCGTGTGGAAACAGTCCGTGCGCGCCGCCACGAACATGGCCGAGGCGCTGCAGTAGCGGGGCAGCCCCAGCACGGCCCTCAGGGCGTTGTTGGACTGCACACGAAGGGCATTGGCTCATAATTGGCCCGATTTAGCTATGTCCTTTTCGCTGTCATTCACAATATTGTGATCTTACAACAATGTTTCAAGCTAACAAATTAATAGCATCAGACAGAAAAAAAGATGGCGGCGACCGACTCAGCGCGTTCTTAGAAACGTGTGGTGAACGTTTGTGTTACAGTGCAACATCACGTCCTTTCGCTATCCGGGCGAGTGCTCTTACCAACTGAACTACGAAGGACGTTAGTCAGCCGACGAATTTTTGCAAGTGCTTGCTACGCCAAGAGTAAAAAATATAATGGTGGCGCCATTGTCAATAACATGTATCAAGAGACCATTATTTGCTTACTATGCTACGAGTATGTGAACGACAGTGGCGCCTCCATTTATTTTGTACCCTTTTTTTGTTGCACTGTAACTAGAATTCAGAGTGGTGTTAGTTACAAATGTTAGAATAGATAGAAAGTAAATACAATATTAGTTCTCTACAAAGTTTTTTTTTTTACCCAGCACAGTACTAAAAGATGACGTATTTTATTACTTAAAGAGCCCCAAAGAGATACTAATGTACCTTTTCAAAGTCGTTTTTCTCAGCATCAGCAATAGCCTCTTGCATGAGCCAGTTGCGCGGCGCGTACGCAGGATTCACGGAGAGCATGCGCCTACGACGATCCTCTTCTGACACTGTGACACAAAATAAGTACAAGTACTCAGTACAGAAGTTTGAATTTGCAATGAAATTCAAAGAAATATCTACTCAATGTCGTCAACGATATGGTGTAATTTAGCTCGCCTTCGAGTAAAGCACCTTTTAGTTTAGACGCTTACCAAAATACACTGCAAGCGAATTTTATTCTTATAACTCTGGATAACAATTCATAATACATTTAACCTATTCAAGGACGTCGGAACATGCACCGCCATAGGGTTGACAGCTACACGAAGCTACTATCGCCATCTAGCGCACCTCACGAGCACTTCACTCATGTTCGTCTAGCCAGCAACGTAGTGTTACGCGCCGCCGTTGAATTAAACGTACAAATTGAGTCACTGCCTGTTCGCGAGTGTAGTATGCTCCTATCTTATAAAGACCGCTCCTATCTTATAATTTGTACATCTTTATTTGTAAATTACTTTTATGGTGTACGTACAATAAAGAGTTATCTATCTATGCCACGCGTAGGTACGTTTTTGGTACCTACACGGGGAGTGAGACAAGCCTGACGGTACTTTTCCCCACAAGTCCTGTTTATAGGAACACCGCTTGAGTCCTCGCCTAGGCGCGGGGGTAAGACGAGGACGGGGACCGTGAGAGGTGCGGGCGCGGGGGCTCGTAGCTTGATTTGGATTTTGACAAATATGCGCCTCTGCAAGTCTTATAAACATACAAAAAGTAGGTACTGTGTTTGTTTGTGATGTCCCAAATTAATGTCTCTTTCTTTCTTTTAAAAATTCATATATTTCGTCTTTATAATATTAGTATGATAATCCAAAAGGTACCAACCTTTTTCTTTGTCCAGCCTCTTCTGGTATCTCTTCACCCACGTCGTCCAAGTTTTATCTTCAGCCAGTTTCTTTAGAGACCATTGTTTCTCTGACACGTTGTTTTCTAAATCTTGTGGCGTTACCTAAAACATTAAATAAAACCAGTAACCTATATATATTATTGCACTTGAAAAAATGACCGCCAGGGGCGGGAATCGAACCCGCGTTCCTCGCATGCCGGGCGATTGCCGAGAGAGAGAGATTGCAAAGTGAATGCTTATCACTTAAAAACAATAATTTGCAGTAACCTATAGTTTGAATAATCTAAAAGGTGCAATTTGACAGCTCAGAGTTATCACAGAACGTAGCAGTGTATCGGAGGGAGTCCATAGACAACACATAAAAGTATGAAATAAAAATGCTTTTGATTTTAAAATAAGAAAAAATGGATAGCACTGACCTGAAAGTATGTAATGCAAAACATTTTAGTTAGTAATTATTTTTATAACTCAAACAATTATTTTGCAAGTTTTTACGAAATTAAATCGAATTAAAAAAAGTCCCACCGGATGACGATTAATTTTTGTGAGCGAAATTCGATTTCATTTTAGTTAATATTTTCTACATTAAGTGTAAAATGAACAGAAATTCTTTACTGCTTACAAGAGTCCCAAAACGGCCATAATCTATTATGTTTTTTTCTTAATTTTAGTGTTGTCCTTGTCACCTTTTTCTCGTTAAGGAGGTACAGTTCTATCGATTCATCAGCTGGTATTGAACAAATAACATTTTCAGTATAATTTTGAGTTTGAAGACTAAATTTTATTTTCTAGTTCACAGAAAGTATTTTTTTATTTACCAAATTATATTTTCCAAAATATACTCGCTATTTATTTTAATCTTTTTATATACTGTGCTAGAGAAGCAAATATCTAGGTTTTATAAAAGTAGACTTTGAATTTGCACTTTATTGGGTCGTGACAAGAGTCGCTATCTATTTAAATAATTTTGCGGACTGATCCTCCTTTACTTGTACTATTATACTATTTTATTATGTGTTTTTACCAACATTTCTAACCTGTGCTAGTTGCCGAAATGTGCATGTGAAGTCAGCCATAGTCCGCTGCATCAAATCGAGCAGGTTTTCAATAAGACTCTCGTCGCCATCTTGATTTTCTTTGAGGCCCAGCTTTAGAAGATAGGTTTGTCTGTTGTTAAATCATTGCGTTAGTTTTTATTGTAGCATCGACGTTGCATTCTACAGAATTTAAAAAAATAATAATAATTTATAACAACACAATTTTACGAAATACTTCGCGTTTTATTTACCTACATTTTATTTAAAACCTGAAACTTGAAAATTATTAAGTATTTACTTACAATATTTTTTCTTTGACGTATGCTTCTAATGTTCCTCTGATGTCAGTTATTTTCTGTTTCTGATCGTCTGATAGAAGTGGTTCTAGAGCAGCTGCCAACTTCTCCAAATTCCATAACATTATCTGTAAATGTTAATACAGTTATATGCATAATAATTTATTTATTTATTCACATTTGCGTACTAGGTGTATACATTATAAGGATAAAATATATAATACAATTTGTGAACTTATGACCTAGTTACCCAGAAGGTATGGCAAATTTGAGGGCAGCTCAATGTAAGTAAAGTATTTTGTATATTAAATAATAATTAAATAGCAGCCAATCAAAGGGTACAGAATAAATAAATAATAAATTGTTTTAACCAACACACCAATTACCTAGCCCCAAACTAAGCGTGAGCTCGTGCTATGGCGACTAGGATAACGGATAGACATACTACGTTATCTAGGTGAATATAATCGTGATAGTAGGCGATTGGAGCTCCGCGTTCTGAATTGTAATTTATTACGGCGGAGAAAGGATTGCTATTTACTTTAATGGTTTTGCAGAGTGATTTTTCTATAGATACTTGTACCCCTTGTACTATAGTTTTTTAAATATTTTTTAACACTCACAGTGTTTTTCTTGTTTATATATGTTTAAATAAGAAACGCCGTCACGCAATGACGTAAGACAAAAAGAGACCAAGAATTTCACACGGTTGGATGAACTGCACAGTAGCTCAGTTGGTAAGAGCGTTGGCCCGGTTAGCCAAAGGTCGTAGGTTCAAATCCTACCACTTGTACTATTCTAGTACCTGTACTTTAACTTACTTCTGGCTGCCTGTAGAACGCGTACCGGCCCATGTCATCGGAAGTGTTCGGGACATGGTGTCGGTTGTAGTGGTCCATGAAGCCAAATGGGCCGTAATCTATGGTCAGACCGAGAAGACTCACGTTGTCCGTGTTCAACACGCCGTGGGTGAAACCAAAACCTTAAAACACAAAAATATTAGTGTACAGGTGTATTTAAAAATTTGGGGCGGTGTAGAATCGATCATAAAATAAAAGTGAATTCTAGGTGAGCTCGCTCCACCGTCGACTCTGTCTACGCCACGTTTGGATTAGTCTAGAGTCAAGAGCAAACCCATTCCAAAGAAAGAAAGAAATATATATGTCGGGGAATGAGGCGTTTGGCGCTGTTTATTATGAAGTTTCGAGTTGTCAGAACGCGATGACAGACGTCATTCGGATTTGTCGTTTAACCATAGAGCTTCGTTTGGAAATCGTATCTACGATACGATATATACGATGACGTCTGTCTAGCGCCATCTATTGAGTTTAGTCGGAAACGCCAAGTAGTTTACTTAGCATGGTCGATACAACGATGGCATGGACGAAATATATAAGAACCAACAATCGCCATACAAAAAAGCGTTCCCCGGAAATTCACAAAAATCCAAGTACCATCCAGATGGCGTTGCTAATATAACCAGCCAATGCTTTAATTTTCGTGCAATGTCTATCTGTCTGCTATCAGCGGACTTCCATGCTTGTTGCCAATTTCATTTAGTACTCTTAAAAGTCATAGATGGCGTTTATTAAAATACCGTACGAAAACAAATCTGTCTATTGTGCTCTTGGTTTGTAGTAGTTGACAAACAGCGGCAACAGTATCAACATTTCAACTAATGACGTAATGATCGGATGGCGCAATTCGTTGAGTTGTGGAAAATATCAAATCTGATGGGGTCGGGATCGATCCCCCGTCTATATTATTTTTACATTTTCTCAAGGACAACAAACAATATGATACTGTTTTTTTTATTAAAGTCATTTATTTGAGGGGAACGGGGGACCTAAATATACACATTCCTATTTTCCCTTTGACTTTTTGGCACAGACTAATGATCTCCTTTATTTAAGTAAGGCAAAACTTTTTTTACAGTAAAATCTACATTTATCTACCACAGCTCTTATTGTTTGATTTTTCTCATATTCGAATTAACAAAGGAAATGTGTGCGGGACGGCTGGAGTTGGTGAGAGGAGTGGACTGTATTACGGTAGGCTGTGCGCTGGTTCACGGAACTGTAGGTAGGTACTCCGGTGAACGGTGTCTCCAGTCGCTGCACACTGTAGACGGTGGGTGGATCGTTGTTTGTCGTCTCGTAGAAGGTGGAAGTCTGCTATAAACTCACGAAGTACGGTATCCAAGTCGTAGAAGGGATCGGTGTCCTAAAATCTATGCGGAGGTCTTCACTGTATTAAATTCACTGTAGAGATTCGTTCAAAGGCGCTGGGAGCTTTTCTGCTCTTTGTAGTACTCGGTATGTTACCAGAAGAGAACTGATTCGCTATTCTAAACTGTAATTCAAAACTGTAACTTAAAACTGTAATGCTTACTGCGGCCGAGCCGCCGGCTTATATAGTCCGGCGCGCAGTTCAAAAGTCCCGCCTTTATTCTGGAAAGTGCTGTCAACGTCGACCCGCCTCGATTCGGGAATGCACGCGAAAACTCTGTACACATCTCGTGCCGAAAAACCCGACCTTATTCCGTACGCCATAAGGTCGTCATCAGTTTGCGCCGGGCAGCGGTCGTTGTAGCGTACGTAGCTATAGATGTATAGCGCCTATTGTATTCGAGCGCGGCTATATCTATTCTATAAGTATAGCTAATACGAATATTTGTTTACGAATTATAACTGCTTTTTTACGCGCGCTCTTTAAAGTCGCCTGTACAAAATGTGAGCCTTCAAAAACTAAGAAAATGTCTAACTTAACTTTCAGACGCTCGACAAAATTTAATAATCTACGCGAATTAACACTGAAACTAAAACATAGGCGCATAGTCCAAACTTTTGATTAATTATTTCGGAAATAAGCAGGTATTATTATTTGTCAAATTTTGGACGAGGAAATTGGAGACTACGAAAAGCTGGTTTGGTCAAATATAAGAAGCGATTTATCGTCTGAGCTTATTTGTCCCTTTCTTGCTTCGGCAGCCGCCAGAGATTGCATCGAGACAAAAACATTTCATTCAAATACCATTTCTTCGAATGCCACGTGACCACGTTCCTTTTAACTGAGCCAACTGAGCTAAATTACGAGGTGCTACGGCACGCACTAAAACTAGGTGCCGCCGTAGTCTAAGCTTTGACGAAGAGAGTAGAAGAGAAATGTCAAACTGAAAATGTTATTTCACACGCCACTAACACTATTTAGTTTCTAGGTTATTTAACTTAGAAATAGGGCTCGATTCCGAAGTGCCCTGTCTAAGATTATTGCATGGGATCATGGATTTTGATGACATTTGGATATAGCGTGGAACTTGAGATGCACAACTCAGGAAAAAAAATGTCCACAAATTTTCAGAAAAAAACCCTAAAAATCCAAAAACCCATATTTGTCATCTCATTCAATTCGGCATACATTTTGTTGTTTTCCAAATATGTCATAGCATGCAGTAGTGGGATAAAAGCCAGCACTATATCGTGTGCTGTGATGAATACCTATGTAAATAAATCAACTTTTGATTGCAAATGATAAAGTACCAATATCAAGTTGTCACAAAGTACTAAATCACAGGTGATTATTTCAAAATTGTAATATTTTTCTTTTAACAATATTGTAGTTTAGTCATTAAGTAAAAAAATTGGTACTATCAAAAGCAATACTCTTGCAAAAATCATGCAATACTGCATACTATGCCATATATGAATTTCAGTGTTTTTGGTTTACTTGCATAGAATGACATATTTGAAGTTGTATTTTTTGCACAACTGCATAGGATGCCATATCTGGAACGTTACTTTAAAGCCAGATTTCTAAAAAACTACTTAAGGAAACTTAAATGTTTTTTCATTTTTAGACTATTCAAGAACCTATTTCTTAGAACTACCTGAAGCATTTGCAATTTTAAACGTAAAACTTACTGAAAATCGATACTGAAAGAGCAAGACTTACCACTCCGTTCCACTCAGTTCGTCCGACAGCGTTATAGCAAGCGCACGCTTACTCCGCTCCGATAAAATCTAGTGTTGTGGACATAGTTTGTCATTATCGATATCGATCCTCAAAATCTACGTAATGATCTGCCCAAATGGATAGATTCCTAGTCAGATCATTTTCGAGCCCGAACATCTCCAAACGACATGCTGATGAACCATCTCCTGCAGCCCGAACGGCAAAAAGGCTGGCTTTTGCACGGTGCGTAGATGAAGAGCGCCCTGCATCTATCTTTCACAAAAACAGTTTTGAACCTTTACAAAGTGATGTGAACACTGACTCTGATGTCGAGAGTGTGGTAGGACCAACTCCGCCAAACATGAATGGCCGCATACCTCCAATTGTTCTTTCAATCGACAAAAACATGACTCATCAAAAAATCAAAGATGTGATATCAACCTACACAAAGATGTTCCACCTTAAATATCAAGGAAAAGGCAAACTGGCGGTCATATGTCACTCATCCAAAGCCCACTAGGAACTCAAGGAAGGGCTATTGAAAGAAAACTTGAACTTCTTAACATACTCCAGAAAAGACGAAAAGACTCCAAAACTTGTCATCCGTGGAATTCCATCCACTCTGTTTGACGAATTGCCAGCCGAGCTAGATTCGACACTAAAGTATCGTTAATGAAGACCAAAGTACCTATTGATTGCCCTCCTGTCTTAGTAAAACTGGCCCCAGGCAGTGATGCTCGAAAATTTCGGATGATCAAAATATTACTTGATTGCGTGGTCAGCATAGTCTGATACCGCCCCAACAAGTCTCTGGGCACCCAGTGCTTCCGGTGCCAAGCTTTCGGTCACTCCTCGAGGAATTTAAATATGCCACCTCGCTGCGGCAACTCGATGTTAGACAAAGTCATGCTAGTGCTAACGCACTTAGGTCATTGTGTGTAAAACTACTTGCTCTCTTAAACTATTATGTTGGAACGCAGACGGTGTTCGCGCAAAGGTACATGAATTGCTTCATCTGGTGAGTGCTAAAATATTGACATTGTAGCTATTAGTGAATCCAGGCTAAGCCCAATCTGTCGTCTCTCCACACCGGGTTATGTGACTTACAGACAGGACAGGCATTGTGTCAGTGGAAGCGGCCAGGGTGTAATGCTAATGATTAAAAATAATATAGTACACAGTCCCATTAACTTGCCCAAGACCCAACACTTCGAAGCAGTATGCATCAGGGTAACTATATCTGGTATCGATCACTTGATTGTATCGGCATATCAGTCGCCAAATCTTCCACTAATACTTAGTGATATTAATAGTATTCTGGCTCTTGGAAGTCGTGTTGTGTTGATGGGGGACCTCAACGCAAACCATGACACGTGGATCCCTGGTATTAACAACGCTCATGGGAGGAAACTATTCGACCACATTACTTTCGACTTTTTAGTTATCACATGACTTTCAAATTCATGCAAGCAGCTCACCTACTCTTCTACATTATCGATGCGGCCTCAAACCTACGAACCCTAACTTGGTTATTACACAAAATGTTCATAATGTAAGCAGCATTGAAGCATTAAAATCTCTCCCATCAAACCACTTACCTCTCTTTTTCTCCATAGGTGGCCAACCAACTCTTAAACCACCTGTAACATTCTATCAGTTTAATAAGGCAAACTGGAAGAAATTTTGAACTCATCTTAACGTTAAAATCACACTTAACTCGACTGCCCTTAAAACAAAGAGTGACATAAACTCTTGCCTTGGTTCCCTGAATAATTATCTCTCCGAGGCTAGAAATCTAAGTGTTCCCAAGAAAACATATCAAGTCACTAGTGACTATAAGCTTCCATGGCATATACAAAAACTAATTAGATTCCGTAACCGTCTTAGACGAGACCTTCAATCTTGTGACGACATGAACACCAAAAAAGCCATTAGTCGAAATTTAAATGACCTAAAACGTCTCATTAAATCAAAAACTTCTGACTACCTAGACTCAGTCTGGAATAGGAAACTTAATAAAGTAGACAATTCTAGTACGGACATCTGGCGCGTAGTGAAATCACTTAAAAACAAAACTGAAACCATCCCTCCCCTCCTAAAGCCTGATGGCTCATTAACTCGAGATTTAGTTGATCAGTGCGAAGTACTAGCTGATACCTTTGTAGCAAACATGAAGCTAACCCATGACTGGCAGGATCCGGAAGTAGAATCAACTGTTCGTAGGTCTATCAGCACACTTCACAACACTTTCAAACCCACTCAGATTAAGCTGGTGCGTCCACATGAATTAGGGCGACTTATCCGTAAACTCAAAAAACGAAAATCGCCGGGCGAAGACAACATCCATAACGCGATACTCAAAAACCTTCCTCAAAAACCGATTGTTCTCTTGACTAAGATAATGAATGGTTGTCTACAGCTTGGTTATTTTCCAGGAATATGGAAAAAAGCGAAGGTGATTGCTATAAAAAAGCCCAACAAGGATGATAAAATACCTGTAAGTTATCGTCCCATTAGCTTGTTGCCTGTGCTGGCTAAGTCATTTATTCTCGACTTCTCAGAGCTTCTGAACATATCCTTCCTAATGAGCAATTCGGTTTTAGGTCCAGACACTCAACAACGCACCAGTTAGTCAGAGTGACAAAACATATTGCACATCAACTTAACCTCCGTCAGTCAACGGGAATGTTTCTTCTCGAAATTGAGAAAGCTTTTGACACAGTGTGGCACGATGGTCTTTTGCATAAACTAGTAGACATGGATATTCCCAGTGGGCTTATAAAAATGATACAATCTTACTTAGCCAATCAAACCTTTAAAGTTTATATAGGTGAAACTTCCTCCCAGTCTAAAGATGTGCCTGCGGGCGTCCCCCAGGGTTCTATTTTGGGTCCATATCTCTTTCTCCTTTATGTGTGTGATATGCCAAAACAGCCAAGAACCGAATCGGCATGTTTTGCTGACGACACAGCATCTTTCACATCATCTGCAGACGAGGATCTCATTATTGGAAGGCTACAGTATTCTCTAAATTTGCTGAAGGCGTACTTTGAGAAATGGAAACTTAAGCTCAATGAAACCAAAACGGAAGCCATACTGTTTTCTAGAAAACGTCGTATACCAACGAACACAATTAAAGTAGGTGAGCTTTCAATTCCCTGGAAAAACTGTGTTAGATATCTCGGTCTTAAATTTGATAGGAAACTAAATTGGACAAGTCACAGTACTGACCTGAAAAACAAAGGCGTGGTATCCCTGAGTGGCCTACATTCCATTTTAAGCAGGAAAAGTCCCCTTAGCTCGAAAACCAAACTTCGCTTGTATACAACCCTTGTTCGACCGCTTATAACCTATGCCTGTCCTGCTTGGTACGCCACTTGTCTCCCTAACTATCGATCATTACAAATTGTTCAAAACAAAGCATATAACACACCCTTTTGCACTAACTTACTCAAGCTTCATGAAAAAATAAAACTACTGACATTACGAGACTATGTATTAAAATTAGCTTTAAATTTTTTCAATAACGTAAATGACCATAAAAATCCCCTTATCTCAAAGTTAAATAAAAATTAAAACTCTTAATACAAATAATGTCGATACGTACGGCACTTACCATCGATCCACACCACTACGTGTGATGTCTGTCACCCATTGTGCGCCTGAGTCGAACAAAGCGGCAAACAGATTTGTTTGTTACATTCTTTATGAAATGAATTTTATACTAAAAAATTCATGAGTCGATTTGCTAAAGTTTAATAATTGTTAACACCTAATTATAATGATTGTTTACCTTTCCAATTTTGTTAACTTTAAGAGGTGGTTAAACCTATAATAAGTTACCAATTAATTATGATTGTGCTCATACTATTTTATTGAAATAGCATGGCATGTTGTTAAATTATTTAATTAATAAAGAATTTTGAAAAATATAACACACCCTTTTGCACTAACTTACTCAAGCTTCATGAAAAAATAAAACTACTGACATTACGAGACTATGTATTAAAATTAGCTTTAAATTTTTTCAATAACGTAAATGACCATAAAAATCCCCTTATCTCAAAGTTAAATAAAAATTAAAACTCTTAATACAAATAATGTCGATACGTACGGCACTTACCATCGATCCACACCACTACGTGTGATGTCTGTCACCCATTGTGCGCCTGAGTCGAACAAAGCGGCAAACAGATTTGTTTGTTACATTCTTTATGAAATGAATTTTATACTAAAAAATTCATGAGTCGATTTGCTAAAGTTTAATAATTGTTAACACCTAATTATAATGATTGTTTACCTTTCCAATTTTGTTAACTTTAAGAGGTGGTTAAACCTATAATAAGTTACCAATTAATTATGATTGTGCTCATACTATTTTATTGAAATAGCATGGCATGTTGTTAAATTATTTAATTAATAAAGAATTTTGAAAAACAAACAAACTCCGTTCAACTGTAAAAACAAACTGGCATATTTTTTCCACTATTGCAGGACACTGTTTATGATATTTAATGTGACAGGTATTTATCGGTTTTTAGATATGAGGTGTCCACACTAACAAATTTTATTTCAAATTCAAACTGTGGACGAAAAACTGAAACTGCCCGATATGGCATCACATACAATACAAAAAAAACCGGCCAAGTACGAGTGCGCAAGTCTGACTGTACGATTATCTACTCACGAACAAGTTCAAAGTACAAGTAGTGACTATATTATGACCTTTTTTAGTTTTTGAAATGGCAAACAATAAAATGAAACCTTTAAGCGGCTCCTTAAAGGTTTTTATTTTATTTTAATTTATTTTTTGTTTTTAAAGTGAATATACGAGGGTCAAACTGAAAGTTCTTAGAACTGGCCACTTATAAACAATATAATAAAAAAAATATTCTAAAATTTGAAAATAGAACTCTTTGCCAATATTACTGAGTATATATTTCATTCATTTGTCATTTGTTTTACGACTTGGCGGCAAATTAAAAATTGTCTGTGTCACGTCAAAATGAATTTAACACGAGAAAATTTTCGTGCAATGATTTTTTATGACTTTCGATGTCATTTAAGTCAACAAGAAAGTTATGATAGACTACGATTGGCCTTTCACGATGAAGCCCCATCTCGTGCGACTGTTTACAACTGGTTTAATGAGTTTAAACGTGGTCGCACTAATCTCACTGATGATGTACGTGAGGGACGGCCTTCTACGGCGACGACTGAAAATAACATCTGTGTTGTGCGGCGTATGATAGAGACTGACAAAAGAGTGACCTATCAGCAGATTCGGACAAGCTTAGGCATCGGTATGAGTCAAGTGCACAAAATCCTCCACGAACATTTAGCGGTCAGGAAGCTTTGCGCCCGGTGGATACCTCATAATTTGACTAAGGCTCAAAAACTCCATCGTGTGGATTGGTGCCGTAAAATGATTGAAAGATTTAACGGAGGTGACTCAAATGCTGTGTTCGACATACTAACAGGTGACGAAAGCTGGATTTACTGTTATGATCCTGAAACCAAAAGACAATCTGCTCAGTGGGTGTTTCCTTTCGAGGAGTTGCCAACTAAAGTGAAGAGAGATCGAAGTGCGGGAAAAAAAATGGTGGCCTCGTTCTTTGGAAGGATAGGTCATTTCGCAACAATTGTGTTAGAGGATCAAAAAACAGTTTCTGCAAAATGGTACACTACCAATTGTTTGCCACTTGTCTTGGAAAAAGTTCGAGAGAAACGACCTCGCAGTAGGATCCTCCTTCACCACGACAACGCCTCGTCGCACACCGCCAAGCGAACGATCGACTATTTGGCGACATCAAACGTTGAATTACTGGGTCACCCGCCGTATAGCCCCGACCTCGCGCCTTGTGATTTTTATTTATTTCCAAAAATTAAAGAAAAACTTAAAGGAAAGCGGTTTATGAATGCTGAAGAAGCGGTGGCTGCGTATCGCGATGCCATTGAAGAGACCCCTAAGGACGAGTGGGCAAAGTGCTTTTCCCAGTGGTTCCATCGCATGCAGCGGTGTATTGACGTCAATGGACAATATTTTGAAAAGATATAATAAAACTAATAACTGGCTAATGTAATCAGTTTTTGATTTTCTAAGAACTTTCAGTTTGACCCTCGTACAACTTAATTTGACGTTTCTAAATGATTGTAGTCTGTCTCTTTTCTTTCGTTTAGCAGAGAAATAGAGAGACGGAATTTAAAGTTAATCTTTGACAGGGTGGGCACATTGGAATCGAGTTCATAGGCAATCGATTTTGAAAGTTCATTCTCTCCTAATCTCTCTTAATTTAGACGGCCATGTTAAGAGGTGCTGACTAAACTACATAATGAATTATTTGAAGATAAATCTGAAGTAAAATGAAAGAATATAAGAAGGTAGTAGTTTAATTTAATGATAAGGCACCATAATTGTTATTGGTGGATTATTACAACCATCATTCATCATTATTCGCTTGCCCTGTTCCCATTATATTTGGGGTCGGCGCAGTATGTTTTTCTCTTCCATACAATCCTATCACTTGTCATTGACTCATCCACTCCTTTCACAATCATATCATGCTTTACACAGTCCATCCATCTCTTTCTAGGTCGGCCTTCCATCCACTAACATATATGCTCATCACTCTTTTTGTCACATGATTCTCCTCTCTTCTCATCACGAGTCCATACCAAGATAAACGTTTTCCCGTCATCTTTTCTGTCACAGGCGCCACTTGCAAACTTCCCCTTATATATTCATTTCTTACTTTGTCCATTCTTGTCACTCCACACATCCATCTCAACATTCTCATTTCCGCTACATGCAGTCGTTTTTCATACATCTTCTTAACGGCCCAGCATTCCGATCCGTACAGTAAGGCAGGTCTTATGATGGTCTTGTAAATTTTGCCCTTCAACCTTAAGGGCATCCGTGGAGCGATCCACATGCGAATGTTGATGCTGTGACCTGCCTCCATTTCATCCAACCTGCGTTGATTCGATGTTTAATGTCCCTGTCAATATCGCCGTCATTTTGCACGATAGACCCGAGGTACCGAAAGTCGGAACAGACTGGTAAGGGCATTCCTGCAAGGGTTATAGGTAAAGGACTGGAGAGACCGCCAAAGTCACCGCCAAAAAACGATTTAACAATTTTTAATTTTTAGCAAGATTTCTTTAAAAAAAATTACTTATTAGAGGAAAATAGTTAATAATTTTGAATTAATCTTTATTTCACTTGATAGGCGATAGCGTTACCTTTCAAATTAATCATTTTTAACTTTTAGGACCTCCAGATCCATAAAAACAGCTTTTTAAAATATAATTAAATTGGCTACCATTTCATGAAGGGGGGAGTCAGAACCCAACATGGGGGTTTTGTCGATAACATATATTGATCTAAGCTCATAAATTATCGCCAGTCGAAACCCGGACACACTGTATAGATAAAATGAGGTCAAATTATTTGGATAATAACATAAATCCAAAAGAATATATAAATCCAGAAGAATAATAATATAATTATAATTTATTCATTGTGTAAAAACAAATTGTACGAACGCAAACGACAACATTTAGCATTCTAGGACGACACCGTCTAGTTAGGTATACGCTGTTGCATCTTATGCAATTGTAATAGGGGTAGTTTTGCAACTTAAATTTATATTTCGATGAGTTGGCCATACCCAGATCACCATCTAGTAAACGTGTCCTGTCACACTGAACTACCAAACCTGTGGTTGCGGGTTCGAAATCCGAAAGGTAAAATCTTTCCGTGATGTTTATAAAAAATATTCGTTATCCAATTGCATCAAAATTAATTAACAGGTCGAGCCTATCCGCTCAAATGAATTTCGGGGACTACAATCTCAAAAATCAACATCCAATGAGAATTCCGGGACTGTAGTAACCTAAAAACCGGTTAAAAAAACGTTGTTATTCCTCTTGTCATAGTAACTAACTACCCAAGCAAACCCAGATGATTTACCTAAATGTGAAATTTCAACATCGAAACGAAGCAGCGGCGCCGGCCAGACGCAACCCGATCGCCACTGCTGACACTGCAACGGACAGCCCGCGCGTCACCGACGCGATTCCACGATTTCTACATTTTAACTATAAGACACTCATTATCTAGCATCGATAGGGTCAACTCATGTAACTAGTTTTATTTTAATTAAATTACTTTTAGACCAATTTTGGTTTTTCTTGAAGCCTCCGGCCGCAACCTCCATAATTGGCGCAGTCGGTAGGATACTCAAGCCGCCTTGGGTTTAGATTCACTAGCTAGGATATTCTAACATCGAAAATCCCGTGAAATCGCAACCGTCGCGTGCGATCGCGAGGCGTCCTTGGGTATCCCGTATAAGAAGAACCTGGAGTATCGGCTGGAGGATAAGTCAAGACATCGATTTCAAGAATACCAGAATGCAGTTTATGTAAGTACGCTGAAATCATTTCTGTGTTGCTTCCTTTTTATTCCTTAGTTTCCTATATTTGCCACCATTTTTCATCCTAAGCAAACTACCCCTTGTGGGCCTGCTCGATCTAGACAAGCCCGCAGATTAGATTTAGATGCGAATAGGGACATTAGTGTAGATTTAGATAATTCATTTCTTAGTTTAGAGGATTCTGTGAGCTCTGAGAGTCCAGAAAACCCTATAATGGCCGATGTAGACACCATTTTTAAGGCCTTGCGCCTAGTGCCCGAGTTTGACGGCAACCCACATATCTTGCCGCGATTCATTCACCTGTGCGATCAAATTGCAGCCGAGTATACGCAACAACATCCGCTAGCTAATCTTTGCCTGGTTAACGGTATCCTAAATAAAATTACTGGACCCGCCGCACGAATAATAAATTCAAACGGCATTGCTGAGGATTGGAATAGCATTAAACTCGCGTTAATTAATAATTTTGCCGACCAAAGAGACGAGACCGCCCTTTATAACGACCTTATGTTAGCAACTCAGGGTAGTAGTTCGCCACAAGAGTTTTATGATCGATGTACAAATTTATTCAGCACAATCATGACTTATGTTACTTTACACGAAAGTGTCGCGACTACAGTAGAAGCGAAGCGCGTGCTATATAAAAAATTAACAATGCAGGCATTTGTACGCGGATTAAAAGAACCCTTAGGGTCCCGCATCCGGTGCATGCGTCCTGATAGTGCTGAAAAGGCCCTTGAGTTTGTGCAAGAGGAATTGAATGTAATGTACCTACAGAATCGTAACGAATCAGTAGATAAAAAGTCACAATTGCCACAGTTGCATAAACCTATGCAGGCAGCATCCCTGCCCGCCGCGTTCAAACCATTCAATTTCCCTGCACTGGCCCCACCTATGTCTAATTTTAAGATTTCACAGCAGCCAATGAAACCTACTTTCAATCACCAAAATTACCCCGTTTCGTATAGGCCAGTAGGTATGCCTACGCGTACGCAACAGATATTCCGTGCGCAGCCCCCTAATTATAACGCTTATCAGAATAAGTTCCAAATGCCGCCGCGTGATAATCCACCTAACCCGGGCCCTAAGCCCATGAGTGGCGTTAGCCACTACGCTGTAAAAGAAAGACCGACCTTCAGTCAACCACCTGGTCACGATTGGCGAAAGTACGGTAATCCGCCGCCATCTAACTATTTTAAAACCAGAGAGATGAACTTAAATGAATGTGCTAACTATTACCAACCCGAATATTACTATAACGAGGCCGAGGACTATTATAATGCAGCCGGCCACCCGGAATACTATGACGTAGAACCCGTGTATTATTTAGATTACGAGCCATCCTATGAGTCATCTTATGACACGGCTCCAGCATCCGGTAGCGAGCCTGAGCCATCTGCTAACACCGCTCAAGAGCAGGATTTTCAGATTCGCGGAACATCACACACTTTAAAATAGAATTAAATATGCAATGTCAAAGGCAACTCCCTTTCATACAAATCGCTGAGCCGCCCCTGAAACTATTAATAGACACAGGCGCAAATCAATCGTTTCTAAGTCCGGAAGCTATAGAAAGATTTTATGGTAACGTGCCCTTAAACTTTGATCCTTTTGAAGTTACCAATGTCCATGCTACTACACGTAATAATTATTCTATTACTATCCCGTGTTTTAAAGAATTTCAAGATCCCGACAGTATTAAATTGTTCGTATACAAATTTCACGACTTTTTCGACGGCCTAATTGGTCTAGATTTATTAGAAAGATGGGAAGCTAAAATCGATCTTAAAGACAAACAGTTAAAAACTCGTAACTCGTGTCCCTCCGATGCTACGAACCGCTCTACGGATTCCTCGAGTGCTACGAACGGAACACAGCATTCACATGCTACGGATATTGTAGAACCGCGTTATTCAAATGCTACGACACTTTGCAGCCGCGCTACGGACGTTCTCTCTCGTCTACGAACCAGTCACTTAAACCCAGAGGAACGCGCGAACTTAGAAAGACTCTGCGCGAAATATGCCGACATATTTTACATAGATGGAGAGACTTTAACTTTTACGAACAGAATTAAACATCAGATTAAAACTACTGACGAATTGCCGGTCTATACTAAAAGCTACAGATATCCTTACGTACATCGAGATGAGGTTAGGGATCAGATAAGCAAAATGTTAAGTCAAGGAATAATACGACCTTCAGAGTCTGCCTGGAGCTCCCCTATATGGATAGTCCCCAAGAAAACTGATGCTTCGGGAAAGCCCAAATGGCGCTTAGTCGTCGATTTCCGTAAATTAAATGAAAAAACTTTGGATGATAAGTATCCTATTCCAAATATTAATGATGTCCTTGATAAATTGGGTAACTGCCAATATTTTTCAACTCTTGACCTTGCAAGTGGATTTTATCAAGTAGAAATGCACCCGGACGACATCCCTAAAACCGCATTTAACGTAGAGAATGGCCACTACGAATTTTTGCGAATGCCGATGGGATTAAAAAACTCTCCGTCCACCTTTCAAAGGGTAATGGACAATGTTCTAAAAGACCTTCAGAACACTGTGTGTCTAGTGTACCTCGATGATATCGTCGTCTTTAGCACCAGCCTCCAAGAGCACATCGTCAACCTTGAAAAGGTCTTCTCAAAATTACGCGAATCTAATTTCAAAGTCCAAATGGAATTCCTCAAACTAGAAACCGCTTATTTAGGCCATATAATCACTAGAGATGGTATCAAACCAAATCCTGATAAAATTCAAGCTATCCAGAAATACCCACTGCCCAAAACACCCAAAGAAATTAAACAGTTTTTAGGTCTAGTTGGGTACTATAGGAAGTTTATACCAGATTTTGCGCGTATCACTAAACCTTTCACGCAATGTCTCAAAAAGGGTAGAAAGGTCATAGCAGACTCTCAGTACATTGAATGCTTCGAGAAATGCAAACAGCTCTTAACCAACGACCCCATCTTGCAGTACCCAGACTTCACCCGTGATTTTATCTTAACTACCGATGCCTCCAATGTGGCCTTGGGTGCGGTATTATCCCAAGGTACTGTAGGCTCAGATAAGCCAGTTTGCTACGCATCGCGCACTCTTAACGAAAGCGAAATGAATTACAGCACTATAGAAAAAGAATTGCTTGCGATAGTATGGGCAACTAAATATTTTAGGCCCTATTTATTCGGACGAAAGTTTAGGATCGTTACGGACCATAAGCCATTGCAATGGATTATGAACCTTAAAGAACCGAACTCACGTTTGACTAGATGGAGACTCAAACTATCTGAGTACAATTTTTCTGTAGTCTACAAAAAGGGTCAATCTAATACCAACGCAGATGCTCTCTCACGTGTTGAAATACATAACGAAGAAACTAATTCAATGGCCGTTAATGCATCCGAGCATCCACCATCTGTAGCGAACTCATCGACAATATCCGCGCACACTAGTAGAGAGAATCCCATTCTGGAAATCCCAATAGTAGATGAACCGCTCAATAAATTTAACAGACAGATTGTTATATCTGTAGTCGGAGATATTAAAAAACGTCCGACAGTATCTAAGCCTTTCGACACTCATACAAGAACCGTTGCACAAGTATCTCAATCAAATTTAGATAACGACATTATTAATATTATAAAAGAATTCGTAAATCCAAAAGTTAAGACTGCATTACTAATTGTTCCTCCGTTAGCTATGTACGACATTATCCCAATAATTCAAGATAAATTTAAGAACTCCGCGATGAATCTAGTACTAGCCAAAACTGAAGTCGAGAATATAAAAGATTATCTTAGGCAACAGGAGATAATAAAACAGTACCACGAAGGTAAAACGAATCACCGTGGTATAAATGAATGCCATCTTGCTCTCTCTCGTCGTTTTTATTGGCCTAAGATGAAAGAGGAGATTACTAAATTTATTAATAGCTGTACCGTCTGCGGTCAAGCCAAATATGACCGCCATCCTATTAAACCACAATTTAATATCGTGCCTCCTGCTACCAAACCATTTGAGATCATACACATAGATTTACTCAGCATCCATGGCGAAAAATACTTAACCATGTTTTCTCCAAATATGCACAAGCCTACCATATTCGTGATGGTACAGCCATCAGCATCCTTCAATCACTTTTAAAATTTTGCACTCATCATGGTTTACCTTTGACCGTAGTCTCTGATAATGGTACTGAATTCACCAACCAATTATTTCATGAATTCGTCAGTCTTCACAAGATAAACCATCATAAGACCCTGCCTTACTCTCCAAATGATAATGGTATCGTTGAGAGGTTTCACTCCACATTATTAGAACATCTTCGAATTTTAAAGTTAAAATACAAAAGCGAAGATGTAATCAATCTCGTACCCTATGCAATCTTAGCTTATAACAGCTCGGTGCACAGCCTCACCAAATGTAGGCCGTACGATATTATAACTGGCCATTTTGATCCGCGGGATCCCCTCGAAATAGATTTAACGAAACATCTCATGCAGCAGTATACACAGAATCATCGAGAACAGATGAAATTAGAATATGAAATTATCAATGAATCCACTCTTCCGTCTCGTGCTAATATAATAGGTAATTTAAATAAAACCCGTCATGACACAGTAATAGCAGACTTACCCATACACATCTATACCTCGCGAAGACGTGGTCCCGTTGCTAAGAACCTTCTTAAGAGAGTACCAAAAAGTGCCCAATTGTTCCAGGGTACTACTGGTCCTGACTGCACCCATGCTAGCATCTCAAGGGATGACTCAGGGGATAACACTTGAGAGCCTCGATGAGGGTCCCGGGCTGCTACCTTTTCGCCTCGGTGCTACCAGGCTTACTACGCACTATCATTCCTTTATCCAATACGTAGATTTAAAAGATATTAGTACTAAGATTTATCTCTTACAGGATCAGTTAGTAGATTTTAAACATAAATTAAGCAATGATACTTACGTCCTTTACGAACTTCAAATAGACTATCTTTCCTCTAAATTGCTAAAAGTCATCAGTCAGTTAGATACACTAACACCACGTCGCTCAAAGAGAGGTCTCGTTGACGGATTAGGTTCAATAATTAAGAGTATAACCGGAAATTTAGATAGTTCAGATGCTCAGAGATATGATAATGCTATTAAAATTCTTCAGAAAAGTAATGACGAAATAGTTCAAGAATTTAACAATAATGTAAGCTTAAGTAAGGAATGGATAGTCCAGCATTCCAATGTTATAGATAAACTAGTCGATAATCAGGCTAAGATAAATGAAACACTAGAATTAATTTTAAATAGCGAAGCTCATAAAGAATCGAGCCTGATAAAATATGCAAAATTTGCTCAGTATCTCGTTATTATAACTGAAAATATCGATGATGTGTTAAGAGAATTAAACAGGATCGAAAATATATTAGCTTTTATTCATGCTTCAACCTCGTATCACTCGATGTTAAGCATTGATATATTAAGTCATATGATTCAACGATTAGTTAAGATCTATGGCAAGGAACAAGTGTTAGAATTAGAATTTAGAGAATACTATGATATCATAAAACCGGGCTATTACTTCTCAGATAATCTGATAGTTATAATTTTTAAGATACCGATATTCAGTAAAGATAGTTTCGACTTATATAAACTTTCAATAGCTCCTAATAAGAATAGACAGGCCCTTATCCCTCCTTTTCCCTTAATAGCAACTAACAGAAAAGGTTACGCGTACATAGAGGCTGAATGCCCGAAGTATAACAACTGGTACCTTTGTGGAGAGAAGACCGATCACCAACTACGCCAGGATCCAGACTGCATCCAGGGACTTATTGCAAATCAATACATCGACAAGTCCTGCGAGATTGTGACTGTTACCCTGTCAAGAATAGCAATGGAAGAACTGGACGAGAAACACTACGTGATATCATTCCCCAATTCCACGAGAGTACACACACTCTGTGGGAAAGAAGATTACGATATCCTCAATGGAAGCTATCTTGCAACTATTCCTGCGAACTGCTTCTTATACACTCCCGAGTTTACGGTCACCAATTCCAACGATCAAGTCGAAGGTCAACCTCTGAAAATAATGAAGCTTACTTACGACATGGAATCACTGCCTGGAGACAAACCTCGAATTCATCTAAACTCCATCGACCTAAGACGACTACACGATGTTCAACAAAAAGTTATCACAGAACCTGCACTGCAGCTAGACCAAGCATCGACGGAGTCTGCGATCTATCACACGACGATCCCGCTGTACATCATGCTATCGACTACATTTGCACTCGTCATGTACCTGCTCACACGACATTATAAGATGCTTCAGTGCAAATCCGAGAAGTCTGCTCCCGAAACCTACGAAGATCCCGAAAAACCCGCAACCCATACGCAGCACCCGTCACTATTTACTCAGCTTCGGCTTCAAAAATAGATGACGTTCTGAGGGGGGAGGTGTCATAGTAACTAACTACCCAAGCAAACCCAGATGATTTACCTAAATGTGAAATTTCAACATCGAAACGAAGCAGCGGCGCCGGCCAGACGCAACCCGATCGCCACTGCTGACACTGCAACGGACAGCCCGCGCGTCACCGACGCGATTCCACGATTTCTACATTTTAACTATAAGACACTCATTATCTAGCATCGATAGGGTCAACTCATGTAACTAGTTTTATTTTAATTAAATTACTTTTAGACCAATTTTGGTTTTTCTTGAAGCCTCCGGCCGCGACCTCCATAATTCTCTAAAACCAAAGCGAATATTTTCTAAAGTAATGCATTCTGTTTAATTCGGTACACACAGACGATAAATACGAATATAAAATACCTAAACACTTCAATATATTTTACTAACCTAAACCTATGACTAACTGCTAACAAAACTAAGGCCTGAGAAGTATTATTGTTTTTTTAAACAATGTACCTAAGCACAGAATCCATTGTTTAGTCTACAAATCACGCGATTAGGTAGTCTTTACATCCAATTAGGCTTTTACATAGGTCAGTGTGTTCATGTTGTACGTTACAACTTACCATGTTTATTAAAAACATATTACCTACTGACGACAAAAATATTGCCTCTGTATGGAAAGGACTTGTCCATTTATGGTTTTTTATTCGTCAATATTTCTAACCAGAATAAACTAAATATTATATGAAAGAGTTCACAAAAACTAGCCTTTCTGCACAATTAAAATATTTTTTAAGGCCTCTGATTTAGAGAAAAATTAAAATTAATTTTTCTCCTTGCCTGTACATAAACCGCACCTTCGCCTATATCAATTAACGCATGAAAAAAAAAATGCCAGCAAAATTGACATTCCATTGACAGTAGTACCTATAATATAATCTGTGGCAGTACCTAGTAGTATTTATCCACCAGTGGAAAGGCAGTGGTACATAGCCATACAGCCAGGAAATACAAGTAAGTGATCAATGGATAATGCCTGTTACAAAACATATTTTTTCTCAAAAATGGAGGTGTTTAAAATTCTGATTTCTATGGTTACGTGTTTCATATTTTTGTAGCTTAAAGATAAATATAGGTTATTGGTGGTTGGTGATATCTTGTAATAAAAAACCAGCCACCATACAAAAAGAGGACAAGTCCTTTAGTGCTAAATTTACCGCGCGACAGCCCTGATATTGGCTTCGGTTTTGTTCGGAGAGTGTAGTAGAGTGAGAGTATTTTTGAATCGTCGCGCTCGTTCGCACTGACATGCTGGAATATTACGTATGACAGGGACGGCTACAGCCAAAACTACCGATATCGTCTTACTGAGTAGTTATCCTCTAGTTCTAAAACATTTTCAACTTGTTATCAAATAATCATACTTATCGTACATAAATTAAAAAGAATGTGTGAAATGAAGTTAATTTAAAAAAAATGTCATAAAAATCACTACCAAAAGTACGGCAATAATTTGTCTGAGAACGACATATTTCTTTTTTTTATTTAACAATTATATTAAACACCACGTTATGGCTAATTAAAAGGTCCAAAACGAAAATATTTTCAATAAACAGTATAATGTATCAAAGTCCAGCAGATTTTAGATTAAGCGCCATCTATTGTACCTAATTAAATTTACTACGTCATCTAGTCGGGTCTGAGGTTCCAGTTTGCAAAGTGTTGTTAAAAATATGCATTCTATGAGCGATTGATACCCCTATAGACATCTCATCATCATCATCAAATTTAAGAGCTAGGCTCTTGTCGGTGGAGTTTTTTCCATTCCTCTCTGCTTTTCGCCCTTCTCTTAACCTCCTGATACGACCCGACATTTATCTTATCTTTTATTTGCTGCATGTAGCTTATTCTTGGTCTTCCTCGCTTCCTTTTTCCTTCTATTCTTCCTTCTATTATCGTTTTAATAAAATTGTCGTGTCGAATCAGGTGGCCTAACATTCGTCCCCTCCTACACTCTATTGTTTCCATCAATCTCCTTTTTTCCCTAACCATAGACAAAACTTCTTCATTTGTTTTCTTCTCCGTCCAACTTATACGCTCCATTCTCCCCCAGCACCACATCTCTCACCAAGGCTTCCAGTCTCTCTCTGTCCCTCTTTGTCAATGTCCACGCTTCACATCCATAGAGTGCTATACTCCAAATGTACACTTTAACAAGTTTTTTGCGAACTTTGCTTGATATTCTGGCCTTGAGCAGGTTCTTTTTTGCATTATAAGCTTGTCTGGCCATCGCTATCCTTGCTTTTTTATCTGGTGTACATCTGGAGTCACTAGTTATCAAGCTACCTAGATATTTGAAGGTTTTAACCTGTTCTATTTTTGTGTTATTTATTGAGATAGGGCTATATTTTTCCTTTTTAGAAGCAATTAGTGTTTTTGTTTTATTTATGTTAATTTTGAGACCAAATTCTTTAAAAATAGTGTCCATTTCTGTAACCAGTTCTTCCAACTCCAATCTGTTTTCTGCAATGGCTGCAATATCGTCGGCAAAACGAATGAATTTAAATACGTCCCCATTAATTTTGACGCCCCCCTTTTTTGATTCCGTTATTCTGCGTATCGCACATTCTATGAATAAATTAAAAATTAGCGGTGAAAGTGGACATCCCTGCCTAACTCCCTGTCTTATTTTTGCCTTTCCGTTTTCCTCTCCTACTTCTATTACCGTTTCTTGGTTTTTATATAATTCATAAATAGTCCTTCTGTCTCTATAATCCAATCCAGCTTCTTTGAGTACTTCCATCATTATTTTCCAATTGATCGAACGATATCGAACGCCTTTTCCAAGTCGATAAAAGCTATATGTGTGTCCATGTCAAAATCCAGTCTCCTGTCTATTACCAATCTCAAAGCTAGTATCGCTTCTCTGGTTCCCTTCTCTTGCCGAAACCCATATTGATCCGGTCCCAAAAAGCACTCTGTTAACGGTCTTATTCTGTTCTGAATTATTTTTATTAAAATTTTACTTGCCTGTGAAATAATACTTAGTGTTCTATGTTCTTCGCATTTGAGTGTGTTTGCTTTTTTCGGTAGTGTTACAGTCTTGCTTAAATTAAAATCTTGAGGTATTTTGCCTGTTTTATACATTTCTTGAATTAAATTAAAAATTTCCTCTTTTAACTGATTGCAAGCTGCATATTTAACCATCTCAATATAAATATTATCAACTCCTGCTGTTTTTCCGTTTTGAATACATTTCAAAGCTATTTCGAATTCTTCTTTCAATATCAGAGGTCCCAGTTCTAAAGTATCTACATCTTCTTCTTTTTCCATATAGCTTTCTGACATCCCTTCTCCTGAATAAAGCTCTTCTATATACTCTATCCATCTTTTAACAATTTTTTTAGAGTCCATTAGTATTTTCCCTTCTTTATCTAATATAGCTGTACTTCGTCTCTTATGTTTCTTGTCCATTTGTTTAATTATATTGTAGGCTTTTCCATTTTCCCCAGTTTCATCATAAACTCTACTTTATTGCATTTCTCTTCCGTATGTTTTTCTTTCGCTTCCCTGCACAGTAGTGTTATTTTGTTTGTTAATATTCTGTACTCCTTTGCCTTGACATCATCCGTCTTGTTTCTTAATTCTCTTCTCTCAAGCATTAGCGCTATAATTTCTGGGCTAAGCCAGTTTTTCCTCGGAATCAGCTTCTCTTTCTTTATCGTCTCTTCTGCGCTTTTGACCATTATGTTTTTGATTTCATTCCACCTTTCTTCAATATTAATATTTTGAATGTTATTCTTACATCTATCAAGAAAGTGCTCTAACTTATGACCTACTTTATTACTATATTGCACTTTACTATCACTATTTATATCCTTAAGTTTATTGAGATCCAAGTTCTTTGGTTTGTGTTTTTTTTTTTTTTTAGTTGCTTAGTTTTAAAATTGTGTAGACTTATAAAAAGGTTGTGATCAGAATTTAAATCGGCCCCAGGTAAAGTCGTACACAAACTTATCTGTTTTAGAAATTTACTTTTAATTATTATGTAGTCAATCTGGTATCTAGCAATATCTCCCGGCATTTTCCACGTATAGAGTCTTCTTTTTGGTTGCTTGAACATTGTATTTGTAATAATCAAATCTTTTTCTTTACAAAATTGTACCAGTCTGTCCCCTCTCTCATTTCTCTTTCCCAACCCAAAACTACCTACTGAGTTTTCTTCCTTTCCTTCACCGACCACCGCATTGAAGTCAGTCAAGTAATAATCAAACTATCTGTATCTTTAACTGTATCTAAAATTGAATCTATGCTGTCATATATCTCTTCTATCTCTTCATCTGGGTAACCACTCGTGGGCATATAAACTTGCAATAAAGTAATATCAAATGGTTTAGCTTTTATCTTAACTGCTGTTAATCGGTCACTAAGGTGTATGGTATTTTCTATGTTTAAACCCCATTTTTTATTTAATATTATAGCGGTGCCATTAGATCCCTGTTTCTCTCCCGTATATATAACTTTATATTCACCACTCCAAAAATCTCCACTTCCTCCCCATCTTACTTCAGCTAATCCCAGTATATCAGTTTTGAGTCTGTCCATTTATAGACATCTAGTGAGAAACAAATGAACCAAAAATCGGGGAACGCTCTTTTGTATGGCGATTGTTGGTCCTTACATATTTCGTCCATGACGATGGCAGCACATGTTTCCGTCGTTTTAACGTTTCCTTTGACGGGAAAGTGAAAACACTGGGCAGTCTATCACTGAGCGCCGACACGAACGGTTGTGTCGTGGCTAGTGCGTCGCTGTATCGAACTTGCTGCGTTTCTCGATTGTAATCCGAAGCCATCCATATAATCTTTAGTTATTTTGTGTCGATTTGTTTGTGATACTGAAAATAGGCGTCTGTATTATCTAACTAGACTATTATTTTGAGCATACCGCGTTGAATAAGCCACCTGACAACGATTCCTCAGACGCCTCCGACGAAATATATATGTTTTTTTGTAAATCATTTAGATTTTTAATAGCTTTGTATACACGTAAAGGAGAAACAAAAATTAATTTGACTCTCTCGATATAGGGCCAATCACGTCACACGTTAAGGGGGGAGAAGAAGGTCAACAAAGTGTCAAATTATGTGAAAAGGGGTGGGAGGGAGGGAGCAGTCAGCTTTGTGACGCACTTGTCTAAACAAAAGTTTTAAGTCATTTTAAATATTTTTTACACTCTCAGTGTTTTTCTTATTTATATAAGTTTAAATAAGAAACCAAAAATTCGCACACAGGCAGGATTTGAACCTACAGCTACCTTTGGCTAACCGGGCCAACGCTCTTACCGATTGAGCTACTGTGCAGTTCATCCAACCGTGTAAAATTCTTTGTCTCTTTTGTCTTACGTCATTGCGTGACGGCAGCGACATCTACCCGAGCTGCATTGCAACAGCAGCGGGCCAAGCAGCTATTCTTTAAAGAATAAGTTCAACTTGAATGATGACGCTTTCGCTATTCAATAGTTTTTAATATTTTTTAACACTCAGTGTTTTTCTTATTTTATAAAAATTTTAATAAGAAACCAAAAATCACAAAGTGTAACCCTCACACGCATTTTTTGAGCAATAGAGTAGTCAAAGCATGGAATGGGCTTCCAGAAGATGTGATCTCTGCCCAAAATATCAATCAATTCAAAAACCGACTTGACACTCATCTATACTCGCTTAACCTAATGTGAAGAACTGGATACAGGCGGCTATCAGTTGTCTCAACTGCCTGCCTGATAACTAATAATAATAATAAAAAAAATCGCACACAGGTAGGATTTGAACCTACGACCTTTGGTTTACCGGACCAACGCTCTGATACCAACTGAGCTACTGTGCAGTTAATAGTATTATAAATTTTCGGGTGTGATATTACAACAAATGTGACAACAGACCAGGGGGTAAGAGTCTCACAATCTCTGACAATGACGAAGGGAATAAAACACCCAAAGATTGAATTGGCGTGACGTAAATTTATAAATGGCCTCTAAACTTTAGTAGCCAAAGAAAAGATACTAACCTTGCCATGTCGCAATCATATCCAAATTCTTGTGTGCGACTTCAGAAAACCATTTGACGTATTTGTCTTCGTCGCTCGAGTCTATTGCTGGGAAATAATGCTGAAAAAAAAACAAAATAAATATTCAAAAATAATTTAAAGGTATAAATTATTGTTTTAACCGATAAGCATTCACTTCCATCCGTGGTAATGTGGTTAGCACGCCGGATTCCATGTTGTCGCCATATCTGTCCCGGGTTCGATCCTCGGGTCAATTATTAAACCTGTTTTCCATAATACCTCGGGTCTGGATGTTGTGGTACCACTGTTTTTTATAACTCAAATGCTTTAGCCACTTTCTTTAAAACAAAGCAATGTATTTGATATTATTGACTTGTTAATTTTCTAAGCAATCTTAAGATCAGACACGGTCCCTGGAAAATAACGAATTGATACCCGCACGCGTTCCTGAGAATACAGGTCTTGATTTGACAGACAGACGGACAGACAACCAAGTGATCCTATAAAAGTTAAGTTTTTTCTTTTGAGGTACAGAACCCTAAAATGACCACTTAAGGCGGGAATCGTACCCGCGTTCATCACGGTCCTCCTATCTGTATAACATGGTCTACCAGTCTTTTCAGCAACTCCGGCTCGTTCCTCTTACCAGTACGTATTTACCAGGAAATCCGTCATAACCGGAGAGAGGTTAGGCGCAGGACCAAATACTTAACGTGCCTTTCGAGGCACGGGAGTATAACACCAATAACTCCCTGGCTCCGGGCTGTTTCTAAATTATTTTAAGTACCTGTATAAGAACGTCGTTTAGAGCATCAATGGCGCAGTGGCTGGCGGGTTGCCTCTTATGCGGGTGACACCGGTTCGATCCCACATGCCGCCATGTACCAATGACTTTTTCTGAGTGATGTACATTAGTTGTTTCACTAACCGATGCTCTTTTGGTGAGGAAAAACATCGTGAGGAAACCTGCACATTCAGGCGACTGCATGTGTAACCATGATCCTAAACTGGTCAGGTTCCCCTGGTAACAGGGTCATGGAGGTCAGATGGAAGTCACTCCACTGTAATTACCTGATCTGCCACATCCTGGATCATGGTCAGCGGATCCTGGGCCCTCTCGTGCAAGTGCACAACCGGGATAACGTTAGGAGGATGATGACCTGTATAAAATGGTCCACCAGCCTCTCCAGCAACTCCGGTCTGTTCCTCTTCAGCAGTATATAATGACCAGGCAATCCGTCATGACCGGAGAGAAGTCAGGCGCAGGACCAACGGCCTAACGTGCCTTCCGAGGCCCGGAGGTGTAACACCACCAACTTCCTGAGTCCGGGATGTTTCTAAGTTCTTTCAAGTACCCGTATAACATGGTCCACCAGCCTCTTCAGCAACTCTGGTTCGTTCCTCTTCAGCAGTATCTCGGGCGAGCCGATCCTGTACCACGCGGGCGCGATTCTGGCCATTATAGCCGCTCGCTCCTGCTTCGCGTGCCCTGTGTAAGACGTGGCGTAGACAGAGTCGACGGTGGAGCGAGCTCACCCAGAAGGTTCTGGCCCTCCCACTAACCGACGGAACACAGCAAGCTGCTGGCGCCGGGCTCCGGTGGGAGGGTGGTAGCTACCAGGCGGCACCTGACGGAGCCAACGCTGTTAGGATCGTTCCGCAGCCATCGTCGTTGCCTGGGGTGGTGAACCACCAAAATTGTTCAATCCGGGATTTGAGCCCGGGACCAACTACTAGACCAACGCGGCAGTCAAGTCAGTACCTGTATAACATGGTCCACCAGCCTCTTCAGCAACTCTGGTTCGTTCCTCTTCAGCAGTATCTCGAGCGAGCCGATCCTGTACCACGCGGGCGCGATTCTGACCACTATAGCCGCTCGCTCCTGCTTCGCGTGCCCTGTGTACGACTTGTCGCGCCAAACTTTGTGATCGTCGCTTACTGGAAAGAAGCGAGAGTAGTTTTAGTCCTATGTTAGTGGCAACACTGCGGCCGCGTAAATTGGTCTATCAACTTGGGAGCTGCCCTATTTTAATAAATAAAAGTATGTATTTCAGGACATACTTGGTGGGTAGTCCGATATTTTATTATTTTTAAGTGATAATGATGATGATGATGATGATGATATCCTCCTAGCCGATTTCGACTACGGCGGCCTATCTCAACAGAGATTAGCCAACTGCGCAGGACATATTATAGTGCACAAGTGTGTGCGCAATACACAGGTGCACTCTCTGTTCCTTCATTCCCATAATTCGGTGAGACGGCAGTCCGACATGACCGTAGAGAGATCAGGCGCAGGACCAACGGCTTAACGTGCTTTCCGAGGCACAGGGGTGTTAACACCACCAACTTCCTGACTCCGGAGCTGTGTCTGAGTAATTTCAAGACAGAAAAACCCAAACACTCTCGGCCCGACCCGGGATTCGAACCCGGGACCTCGTGGATAGTACCCAGCGTGCTGACCACTAGACTAAGTGATAAGCATTCACTTTGCAATCTGAATATATTTTTGCACTTGAAAAAATGACCACCAGAGGCAGGAAACGAACCCGCGTTCCTCGCATACCGGGCGATTGCCTAACTTCTCGTCCACCCTGGCGTTGGCAGAGCCTGTCGAAATTTTCCCGCATTTTTTTTTTTTTATAAATCTACAATCAGCCCCACGGCTTTTATTAGATGTGATGGTTTATGCTAAGTTTATTTTGTGAGGGCACATCCAGCAATGTGTATTTCTATGTCCAACGACAATATTGTGTTGGATTGGCACCAATCTCATTCTCTTCAGTCGAGATGTGCAGTCCCCTTGATTCATGAGGTCCGAGGCTAGGCTATTGCGCTGTTGTTGTAGTCTTTTACTATAGGCCACGGAAGCCCTTTTTATTTCTTCCCTGACCGTCGGGATTTTCAGGTAATCGTGGACTTCAGTGTTTCGAGTGTACCAAGGTGCATTACACAACATCTTTAGAGCTTTATTTTGATAGCGCTGGAGAATTTCCACATTTGAATTACTGGCTGACCCCCATAGTTCAATACCATATGTCCATATCGGCTTTAAGATGCATTGTATATATGAGAAGCTTGTTTTCCAAACTGAGAGTTGATTGTCTGCCTATCAGCCAGTACATGTCTCTGAGCCTCAAATTGATCTCGCCAGGTGAGTCTCCTGTCCAGGTGCATTCCTAAGTATTTAACTGTTGTGTTTTGAGGCAATGTTGCTCCGTCTAGTGTCACAGGCGGACAGTCCCCTTTTTTTAAAGTGAACGTGACGTGGACTGATTTTGCTGGGCTGGCGCGTATTCTCCACTTTTTCAGCCATGATCCTATTCCATCCAAGCATTCTTGCAGTTTTGTGGATGCAGCTTTTGGGTCTTGTTGCAAGAGAGGACCGCAGTGTCATCTGCATATGTTGCAGTCACTATATCTTCTTCTTCTAAGGTCGGCGGTAAAAATTGTGTATAGAACTGGACCCAGCACCGAGCCCTGAGGCACACCTGCTTCTATTCGGCAAATGGATGAGTGGTAGTTTTCACATTTGACCTGGAATATCCGGCTTTGCAAGTAAGACTTGAGAAGCATATACGCAGTGTTGGGCAGGTGCGTCTTTAACTTGTAAAGGAGACCCTTATGCCATACGCGGTCGAAAGCCTGCTGTATGTCCAGAAACGCAGCTGAGCAGCATTCTTTCCTCTCCATAGCTTGCCGGATTGTGTGAGCTACGCGGTGTATTTGTTCTGTCGTTCCGTGGTGTGCACGGAAGCCGAATTGGTGGTCTGGTATTACTTTACGTTCCTCGAGTACTGGGAGCAGGCGTTTTAAAAGCAGTTTCTCGAAGTCAAATTGATTTTCGCTTACAAAAATTAATCGACTGTGTCATCCCACCGGATGACACAGTCGATTAATTTTTGTAAGCGAAAATCAATTTGATTTCGTAAAAACTTGCAAAATAATTGCTTAAGTTATAAAAAAAAATATATAAGTTTCTCGAAGACTTTTGATAGTAGAGGGAGAAGACTTATAGGTCTGTATTACGTAACTTCTGTAGGAGGCTTTCCAGGTTTGGCAACCATGTTTATAGTGGACACTTTCCATAGTTTTGGAAAGTACTGTAGTATTGCGTTGAAGAGGATTGTAAGTAGAACGATGCCTTTCTTTGGTAGATTTTTGAGGATTTCTGCCGTAATCAGATCGAACCCTGGTGCCTTCTTTGGTTTTAAATGGGTGATAGTTTTTCTTACATCTGCCGGCGTGACGGGTTTCAGTGGTAAAGACATTTGCTGGTCACTGTTTAAGATTTCATTAATTTCCTCTTCCGTGTGAAACGCGTCAGGTTCGTTAGGCTTGAACACGTCTTTTAGAAAGTCAGCGAATAATTCCGCTTTATCCTGAGGTTTTCGTGCCCAGTTGCCGCTGGCTTGTCTTATTGGAGGCATGTGCTCTTTTGATCTTTTCAATGATTTAGTTATCTTCCAGAGTGAATAATTATCTGCTTTGAACGGAGACAGTGTTTTAAGTTTTTCCTGTAAGGTGCTGTTTTCATTAGCTCTGAGCATTTCTCTCAGATCTTTTTGCGCTTTGTTGAATGCTCTCTTGTCTTGTTGATTTCTACTAGTGTGCCACTGGCGTCTGAGTTTCCTTTTCCTAGCTAGAAGTAGACGTATTTCCAGGGTGGTATCAAAGCATTGCGGTTTGTATTCTACATAAGGAGTTGATAGCCAGGCCGCTTTTTGTATCAGGTTGGTGGCACACCACGTGGTATCTTCTATATCATCTTCCGATTTAAGGGGTATGCACAGATTGGCATTTTCCTCAATATAATCACGAAAGGCATTCCAGTCAGTTTTATGATTATATAGGGACTCGCGGGGTTCCTTCCAGATGACAGTTGAGCTCAATGTGCATATTACAGGTGTGTGGTCGAAAGATCCATCAAGGCATGATTCAACTTTGGTGTAGAGTCCTGACATTCCTTTAGTTATAAAGAAATCGATGACATCTGGAATTTTATTAGGGTTCCCCTGTAGAAATAACATTGAGATTATTATGATCGATTGCCTTTTTGTGTTCTCGTCCTCTTGTTGTCGTGAGTAAATGTATGACCAATAAGACGATTGGAGCGGATGATATCTATTAGTTCTTTATATATTTCAGTTGATTGTGTCATAACTCTTAGCTGATCTCTATTGATGATTTTGTATGAGTAGCTGTCTTGTTTAGTAGATCTGTTAATTTATATAGGTCCTCTATACCATATAATATGATAGGTGGAGGTTTGTTGATTCTTTTAATATGGGTGGGTGAATTTTCTGTAGACTTCTCTGTAAGATCTATAGGTAATCAACTGTATCTATTAGAGGTGTTGATTGCTATTTCTGTTCTTTGTTCAGGGTCTTGAGTATGTGGCGGACTATTAAATAGTCTCTTTCTTTTAGGATTCCGGTCGGTAGGGACTCTTTGCCATGGGGGTGGGCAAATATTGTTGGCACCATCAACTGTGGTATTTATCGCTGAGGATGTGGAAGGAGAATTCCCAGTATCATTGAGATTTCCCATTGAAGAAGACCTAGGTCTTGTAATAAAAAGTCTTAGGTGGAAAGCCTGCTGGGTAAGTTTTTTTTTGTTAGTGCTGCTGCCAGTAGCATTCACCGTTACGGGGGCCTGGTCGCCCACTCCTGCACAGTCTTCGGTAACATATTTTACACTCGCAGGCCCGGTTACCTGCGAGCGCCGGGCGTTAGCCGGATCGCATGACAAATCAACATTCGTATCGCAAGTGCAAAAATAAAAAAATATATATTTAGTCCGATATTTTCAATCAAAATATTTTTTTATTACGTTTTACCACAGAATAAATACTAGTACAAGAACAGAAGGATCACTCCACGATGACATTTTAATGAATAGCGACTCTTTTTGCGACACAATAAAGCGCAATTCAGCTCGCGGCAGCACTAAGCCCCGCCCCTGGTCGCTGCATCTCTTTTCATCGCGTGAACTTTGCTCTTCTAACTGCGTTAGGGTTGACATTGTTTTCAGGTTAGTAAATCAGAATATCGGATTACTAGTTACATCTACCTATCATTACTTTTCTGACGTCCGAGGCAAGAAACTCGTAACTTAGTTCTTGTTTATACAAAACTACGTGGGTCTAGGTACCTGTTTTATTCTACTGTATTAAAGAAAAGGGAGCATTCAAGTATTACGTAACGCAATTTTTGAAGATTTTAGACTCCCCCTCCCCTCCTTGTAACGCACCGTAACGTTTCCCCCCTCCCCTCTCTAAACGTTACGTAACACTCAAGTGACCATTTTTACCCTAAAAGCGCTAAAAGTTATGTTATAGTTTTTGTCCTTGGTATAGTTTTAATTGCTTTTGCGGTAATCATGCTAAAGAAAACAAGAGATATTTAATCCGCAACACCTGCGTATTTTGTTTATTTTTCTATAATTTTTTGGCTTTACACACACACACACACAATTGTTTTTCTCCGTCATTCCTAGCCTATTTTAGCTTTTTTTACTAATAAATTCTTAAAATACATAACATGTTTATTTTAACCTTTGGGAATGCAATTATAAACAAAAACTCACCTGAAATTAAACATTTTACTCGAAATAAAATCGTATTCTTAACAAAATAAAAAATAATCAACTCTTAACCAAGTGTCTAAGTAGGTCTATAAAAACAATTCGATTGAAATTACAGCTCCTCTGTCCACGGATTAGCTAGCCACTCAGATTCTTTCATCACTCTGAAACGAATACTGACAACGAAAACAACATTAAATAACGTTCAATACAATCTAGGGATACCCGGTGAAATATAAACGAAAAGCTTCTATAAACAAATGAAAAATGACGACTATAATACAATCGAAGGATTCCCCGTAAAACGTAAACGAAAAGGGTTGCCAATTTGGAAGTTTTAATTCCCTAATTTTTTATTTAAAAAAAGAAACAATGTTACGTAACGTCTTGTAAGAAAGACCGCCTCCCACCCCTGTAACGCATCGTAACGTTTTACGAGACCCCCCTCCTGACCGCGTTATACAAAACCCTTTTGCGTATCGATTCGAAAATCAAAGGTTTCGTATTTTTTTTATTGTTAGTTTATTAGTTAGGTAGTATTTTATTAGATATTAATTTGTATTAGCTTAGATATATTATTTAGTAAGTATATTAAAGTATTTTATAATTAAAATTTCTTAATTTTAAGTTTGATTTTACAGTTAAATTAGATTTTAGTTTTTTTTTAATAATTAGGATTAACATATATAGTTATAGAAAAGATAGGATAAAATACACTACGTTACACTCCCCCCCAGATTGCGTTACGTAATACTTGAATGCTCCCATAGGCATAATGTTATTGTACCTCTTTTAGACAGAAGAATGCGCATCAAATCGAACATGAAAATGATTGGGACAAATAGACCTTGAGCCAAAACCAAAAATCATTTGGAAAGTTCGAAATCCAAAGAAAGGGAAACTTTGCAAATACTTTGAAATACAGAAAATTTTTGTTTAGTCTTCTTGTTTATACTGTTAGCAATACATAGCACAAAAAACCGCGCCACGTAAACGTACGTATCGACTATCGATAGTCAAGATAACGTGCGACTCGGCTGCCGCGCGACAGCCCCGCTGAATCAATCGACCGGTCGATCCGCGCATGTACTTGTAGCTTTAAGCTAAATTGCGGAGTGAGCCAGGCCTGGTTTTACCTCCAGTTTTAAACTTACAGTTTTAAATTGAAGACGAGTCATAGTCACTCTGTCTGTCTGTTAGCCCTTGACGCTTAAACCACTGAACCGATTAAGATGAAATTTGGTATGGAGACAGTTCGAGACCCTGGAAAGGACATAGGCTACATTTTGTCGTGATATAAAAACATTAAGGGGGTGAAATGGGGGATGAAAGTTTATATGGAAAATCCAACTCTTGCGGGCGAAGTAATAAAAGCGAAAGTCAGTCTGTCTGCCTGTTTGTTACCCCTCCAAGATTTAGTATCATGAAGTTTGGTATGAAGATAGTTTAAAAGGAGAGGACATAGAATAGTTTTATCCCCGAAATCATCCTATAAGGGGGTGAAAAGGGGGATGCAAATTTCTGTGTAAAATTCGAAACTTGCTTCTGAAACCGTACTAGCGGTTTCAGAAGCAAGTTAATACTAGCGGTTTCAGAAGCAAGCAAGCAAGTAAATATCTTGTAAATGAAATGTATGTAGTAATTTAGTAAATAAAATCGTGCAATAAAACAAAACACGTCTTACCCACCAGCGCTGCGGCCCTAGTGGTAGGGATGCCAAGGTGGTAGCAAGCTTCCGACGCGATCATCTCCCTTATTGAGGACCGGAGCACAGCCCTGCCGTCGCCGAAGCGCGAGTATGGCGTCTCGCCTGACCCTTTCAGCTGGGGCTGCCAGGACTCGCCTTTGCTGTTGAAAATTATATCAGGGGGTTAAGTATTAGGCCGTTTATTGGAATGGACGCGATAAGAGCGCGATATCCGAACGGAGAAAACTTCTCTTCTCATCCGTGAGTACGTGAGTTCAATCCCCGTATGTACCACTGGTTTGTAAAAAAAATTTAACACAGTCTTTTTCAAAGATATCGCTGTGAAGGAAGGAAAACATCGTGAGAAAACCTGCACACTAGTTATAGTGGCCAGTGTGTGAAATGGAGAAGGCAATAGCCAACCACTCCTTTCAAAATTGCCAAGAAAGTCTTAGTGTGTGTTTCATTCCACATAATGATCACGACCCTCAGCCATACGACTGTAAAGATTGGCATGGACGTCATCTAAGAGGCAGCGATGGAGAGACGACCTTTTTAACGGAAATTTCTGTGAAGATTAACTAGCCCTACATAGAGGAATGGACGTTTGGAGGTCTTCAGACAGCATCGGCTACAAAAAAGGGGGTCTATTTACTAAAACTTAGCCAGAAAAGCGGGTCTAAAAAAATGTATTCAAAAGAGACCATGAATTTCGCACAGGTGGATAGACTGCACGGTAGATCAGTTGGTAAGAGCATTGGCACGGTAGCCAAAGGTCGTGGGTTCAAATCCTGCCCGTGTGCGATGTTTTTAATAAGAAATGATTAATTCTATTTATATTAGAAATAAGTAACGTTCTTGCTTCTTGAAAATTAATTCTTGCTGTGTTCCATCATCAGTGAGTATGAATGCCATAACTTTCTGTGCCAGCTCCACAATCGACTCTGTCTATGCCACGTCTGGCTTAGTCTAGAGTCAAGAGCAAACCCACTTAAAAAAAGGAGGATTTTTCTCCGTCTGTAGTCTCTCACCAAAAAAACTTAACTAGGTATGATGACCATCCTTCATCATCATATAATTTGGCTACTTTAGTATCAAATACCTGTTGACATACTCTCCAAGAATATGCGCTCTTCCATCCCCAAGCTGATCAGACCAAAAGCCAAACTGGTAGCCACCATATCTGCAAAAATGTGGTGAAATGTGATGTTTTAAAATATTATTATGTAATTAAAAAAGTAATAAAAAAATTAATAAAATTTTCATGTTTTTAAATTGATAATCTTCTACCGACATAGCAGCCTCTGATTTTAATATTATATTCTTTAAAGGATGAGTATTTTCCAAAAAAAACACTTTCGGGTATTTTGTGCTAGCCCTTTAATTACTTTTAAGTGTAATTTTCTAGCATGTCTAAGCTTGGCAATTGATAGCTCTGAATAAATAATAATACCAGTAAATATTAGTTAGTACACAACAATAAGACAAAAAAATAAACTTTTTTTGCCTACATTCTTTAACAGTAAGGGCTTATGGTGGGAGTGGAACATTGGAAGTCAGGCTTTTTATTACCTGTGAGAAACACTTAAGCCACCATCCGGCAAGTACTTCCCCACGATGAAGTCAACGAATTCCTCAGTCTCCGCCACCACTGGATCAAGATCTAGGACATCTGTGAGACATTCCTCTGATACACACACCAAGTGCAGTGCCCCTACTAACGGTTCCGTTGGTACCTGTTAGTAAAAACTTTTTAGACTAAGTAAATCATGATCATGTAAACCAGACTAGAGTTGCTGCATATAGAGCCTAGTGGAAAAATACGAGGAGGTCCTTTCTAAGAGGCAGTTTGAACTAAAGGATTTAATCAAATGTAACACTAAAAATTCAAATGTATCTGTTACGGTAAGAGTGAGTAATTGAAGATTATTAATAATTATCTATTATTATTATTAATTACCGAAAGTTGAGGTTAAAGTGATAAATTAATCACATTTGTCGGTTTTTATTAATAATTTAACCCTAGTAGTGATAAATGTAATAAATTATTTTTGTTACAATTTTATCATCATATCATATCAGCCTATTGCAGTCCACTGCTGGACATAGGCCTCTTCAAGACGGCGCCAACTTTCACGGTCGTCCGCTTCTCGCATCCAGCCACTACCGGCCACCTTCCTCAGGTCGTCGGTCCACCTAGCAGGGGGGCGTCCAACACTACGTTTCCCGAGACGTGGTCTCCATTCGAGAACCTTCCTACTTCAACGCCCGTCGGTTCTGCGACAGACATGACCAGCCCACTGCCACTTTAGCTTACTGCAGTAAGCTAAAGTGGCAGTGGGCTGGTCATGTCTGTCGCAGTCATGTCTGTGGCCTCTGAACGATATCTATGACTTTCGTCTTTTGGTGGGTGATCTCGTTCCGGATTCTATCCCTTAGCGAGATCCCCAGCATAGACCGTTCCATAGCTCGCTGAGCGACATGCAGTCGGTGGGCCAGCTTGACTGTCAAGTTCCACGTCTCGGCCCCGTAGGTCATGACAGGTAGGACGCACTGGTTATATACCCTGCTCTTCAGGCATTGCGGTAGAGGCGACGAAAAGATGTGACGCAACTTCCCAAATGCTGCCCAACCTAGTTGCACCCTTCTGGCGATTTCGCGGTCGAAGTTGTCTTTACCCAGTTTCAACACTTGCCTGAGGTAAACGTATTCCTGGACAACTTCAAGCATCTCGCCGCTGACTGCTATCGGTTCCGGGACAATATGTTCGTTGAACATGACCTTAGTCTTGTCCAAGTTCATCCGGAGACCAACGCATCGCGAGGCAGAGTCTAGGCTGTGCAGCATTTTTTGCAGATCCCGCGGCGATTCTGCCATTAGAACTATGTCGTCGGCAAAGCGGAGGTGCGTGAGATATTCGCCGTTGACATTGATGCCCAATCCCTCCCAGTCAATAGTCTTGGAAGACATCCTCCAGTGCACTTGAGAACAGTTTCGGGGAAATAACGTCCCCCTGTCTCACACCTCTGAGCAGCTGGATGGGTCTTGTCTTGTGACCTTGAACTTGAACGGACATCGTTGCCATATCATACAATCCTCTCAGCACCTCCACATACCGCCAGTCGACTTGGCATCGCTGCAAGGATTCCAAAACCGCCCAGGTTTCTTCAGGTGGCTTTTTCGTAGTCCACAAAAGCTAGACACAATGGCTGGTTATACTCTTCGGACTTCTGTATAACCTGCCTGACTGTGTGGATGTGGTCTACGATACTGTAGCCTTTACGAAACCCGGCCTGTTCCGGTGGAGGGAGCGAGGACTCTCGAGAACAGCTTGTAGACGTGGCTCAGGAGCGCGATTGGCCTGTACTTTTTCAAGAGCGACTTGTTGCCTTTCTTGAAAAACAGCGCTACAACGCTCCCACTCTATGCCTCCGAGATAGTCCCATTTGCAATGACGGCATTAAATATCCTCACGAGCTCCTTGATGACTCCTCTTCAGACTCAACTTTTCAGACTCGACTTGATGATGGAGGTCCTCCTACCTTCAGGAGCTCGGATGTAATGCCGTCTTCACCGGGAGCCTTCCCATTGCTAAGCTGTTTGAGAGCCCCCGCAACTTCGTCTTCGTCCAAATTTGGGAGGTCTTCAGTGTAGTGGCGTGTCAGCGTGGCTCTTGGGTCAGTCGCACCGGGAGGAGGCTTCGAGACATGCAAGGCATATCGCTTCCCGGCAAGAAAAGAGTCACAATACAAAAATAGCTGTTTCGAGAAAATGTAATTTTAATAGTTTTTCGTTCATTTAATCGTCAATAATTTAAAACTAAAACAGTCAGATAACTCAGTACTTTTAAGTAAATAACTTATTTATATGATATTTATAGAGCTTTAAATATAACAGCAAAAATTTCATTGTGTACCCAATATGTGTTGTGACTCTTTTCTTGCCGGGAAGCGATATAGTCGATGACACAATTTTACAGATACAATTTTATGTAACCACGAAAGACTTTCTTGCATAAGTTTGATGGTGGATTTGATTTTTATAAGGTTTTTTTTGTTAATTTTGTGATAAATGTGCCCTTATAGTTTGATTTATTTAATATTCTAGTTCAGAATATGTAAATTTGTTGTCCTTTCGTTTTAAAGCAAGTACAAGTAACCTTGTTTGTGTGATTTCTAATTAATATAATTGTAAGACTGTGTTTAATATTATAAATAAATACCTGCTGGTCAAAAAACATTGGGTTTTTATTTATTTTATAACTTTTACCAATATGTGTCGTGAATTATTAATAATTACTACTAAAAGTAATAAATTTCGATCGTTTATTCACATTTCCCAAAAAATGTGGTTATTATTAATAATTTTGTAAAAATATTGATAATTTTCAATTAATCAGATTTACCGTAACATATCTTTTTACAGAGGAAATAAAGGCTATTTTTTTATTTTTGTGTAAATCATGAGATCAAAAGCAGAGTCCCTGCTATGTTTGTCTGTACACTACAGGAACAGATTTTGTGCAGTTTTCATGTAAATGTCCAGAGTGATTGCAGAGGAAGGTTTATTTGTGGAGGTTTATATAAATAATTTGTTTGTTAAGGTTTTGTGTAAATTGGTTGAAATATTATACTGATTGTTAAAAATGTCGAAAAAATAAAGCTTTAAAAAAAAACGCTGCCTAATCCATATGTAGTCTTTTATAGCTTTACAAAAATTTTGTGAAAGATTTAAGATGTTAATTATTTTTATTTTTATTTTAATAATAACACATAACAGTTTCAGTTGCGGTAATAAAATTTTTGATTTTTAACATAAGTAGGTACTAAACTGTAAGCCAAAACATGTGTTTGAGTAGTAGAATAATGTAAAGAGTTACATTAGAAGTGGTTTTGCAATCCCCCATAGGGCATCATACAAGAGGAGAGTTACAGGTTACAGGGTTTACAACTAAACTTACAAAGACCACAATACACCCTACGTGAAGTCTCCCACATGTGAGCGAAATTATTTTATTTTAAAATATCGTGAATAAATCTTTTGAAAACATTTAATTACTGACCTACCTTGGAAAAAACGGCATTTTTCACAGCGACCGGCACGTTGTACTCAGGATTTACATCAATCGGGAGCTCTGTGTACACAGGAGGTTCTTTGAACCTCCATTCCTTGAAATTATTCACCAGTTTCTTACATCCAGACATCATGGGTTTTGCATCAGAGAGTAACGCGGTGGCTATACAAAATGACCGCCTCATTAGATGAATGTAATGATGACTCTTCAAAACATTTTAGCAAACAATTATCAAGAACCAAATTATAATCACATCTGTTTTGCGACGCAAAGTTTCCGAGAAGGCATATTTTAACACCTGCACTTAGTTCTTAACTGCCTTAAAATAAAGGCTTTTTTTAAATGCCTCAAAATTATGCAGAGAAATGTCATATGTCAGCTGTTTGTGACGTTGACATGACTTAGATGCAGTCCGAATTGGGTGGTACACTATCTACAAATAATTCCAAAACCTTATTTCTTGAAAATAACATCATATTTAATTCACACTTTCATTGATAAAATTATTAACTATCTGCATTATTTGATTTATAATTAAGCTAAACTCGACAAAAAGTAAGTTTAGTCGAGTATACTAAAATGTGACGTCATAGTATATTAACATACAAAATCATGAGTAGATCTATTCAATGTACCAAATCTATGGAAGAAGAGCGTTTTGACAGTTTATTAAAAGTACGTCGACGATTGGTGGTGCCAAATAGCCAATTTTGTATGAGCTGGAGTGCTTTGGGAAAAAAAGAAGCAACAAGGTGTTTAATATTGTCCAAGCGTTTTGACGCTTATTGCCAAAAAACTTATTATTAAAAGCACTCTCATCATCATTTCCTGTTGTCCAATGTTTCCCAATTTATCTGGGATCGGTGCATAACATTTTTCTCTTCCATACAATCCTATCACTCGTCTTCAGTCACTTGAATCATTCACATCACAGCCTTGTTTCACTATCAACTTGTTTTAATTCCTTATTCATCATTAAGAAATATCATATCTACTCTTATTTACTAAAGACAGTCAAAACGAGCAATTTCCAGGTAGTAATATTTTATTGGTCTGTCAAATAATTAAGTTGAACAGCTAACTTTCAATGCGTATGCCCATTGCGGTGGTTGAGAAGAAAAGTCCCGTTTCTCAGCTTCTGGTTGCACCTCATAGGGACGACGAAGAACTTCGAGCAGGAACCGAACCTAGAAATAGAGCATTTATTGCACCATCCTATTTGTGTAGCATCCTACTTAGGAAATAGGAAAATATATTTGCAATTTACTACTTGCGTTCCTACCTTCCTAGTTAGGACCCGAGCTTCCTAATTAGGAAAGTGTCTGGGGCCTCACTCTGTAAGACGATATCCGTAGATAGTTGCGGCTGTAGCCGTCTCTGGCACTAATGCCAGCATGTCAGTGCGAGCGAGCGCAACGGTTAGACGCGAAAATACGGACAATGCGTTACCAGAGTAGAGCACCTGTATATCCATTCTTCCTTCCTAGTTAGGATTATAAGTACTAGGATGCGACCTTCCTAGTCAGGATCCTAACTTGGATGGTACCTTACTAGTTTAGTTAGAAACGTACAAATAGGATGGTGTAGGTAATAAGTGCTTAAACTAACTTTCTGAAAGTCGTCCTTTTCAGCATCAATGATAGCTTCATGTAGGAGCCAGTTGCGTGGAATGTACACTGGATTCACGCTCAGCATCCGACGACGACGTTCATCTTCAAAGACACCTACTGAGCTTGCATCGACTAAGCATGACAGAAATAAAAGGACGTAAAAGTTTTAAAAGCAGCATAGCAAAGTTTAAGCTACGTTTCCGCCCGAGATGTGCGAGGACGCGTAGCGAAAGGAGGATGTGTTTGTTAAGAACAAATAAAATCGTTTCTAGGAGCTGCCCTGAGCCACAGATTATAATATACTAATCAACATTGTCTTGGGATATTTTGGATATAATAATACCATGTTTTGTATATCCCTAGACAGTGTTGATGTAAGTAGTTACTACACTACTACTGAGTGAGCCTCGCTAAACGGAGCAATTCTATTGGTTCTTAATAAACAAATCCTGGCTACGCATCCTCGCACGCACATCTTTGGTGGAAACCTTAATATTTACTACGCTCTATGGTACAAACACAGCTTTATAAGTTTAAATTATATACCTACAAGATTTTCATCTTTTTAGCATGACCTTAGATGGATAGATGTTCTTTATTGCAAAATCAAAGAAAGCGTTGGCCCGGTTAGCCTAAGGACGTGGGTTTCAAATCCTACCTGTGTGCGAATTTTTGGTTTCCTATTTAAACTTATATAAATAAAAAATCAAAGAAAATAAAGGTAAGTTTGATTAACATAACCATAGGTACATAACTTAAATTTACCAGCTTCTTTGTCCAACCTCTCACGATACTGGTCGAGCCAGCACCCCCAGGATGCATGGGACGAGAGACGCTTCAAAGACCATTTCTCTTCTACCTTGACTTCGCTCACCATTTCACATGGTTCCAGCTATCAAATAAAAAAGAAACTAGGTATGTATGTGGTGGAGTATGGTATCGCTCATACCGCCTCTTAATTGAAGTGAGGCCATTTGCATTTCCCATCAGTTAGATGGATACCCATGGATACAGGGGTGCGAGGGAGGACTAGGACGAAGACTGGGTGAGGTGCGGGCAGCAGCCGACATGCAAGCGCACTCTTATTAAAATTCAAATCAAAGATGTTCTAAAGAATAGGGGGAGAAACACATCAGGCTCATCAAGGTTGACAAATATCTTACTTCAGCAAGCTGCCTAAAGGTGCAAGTGAAGTCAGCGCCAGTCTGCTGCATCATATCTAGAAGTTTCTCTACCAGCTGTTCGTCGCCCCAACGCTCTTCTTTCAGGCCGATCTTCATTAGAAACGTCTCCCTACCATGAAAAAAGAAAATGAGTAACAAGAATTAAATATCCATTTCGGTGGTAGGCACTTAGATTTAACGTCTCTGGGAAAAACTTACAAGATCTTGTTCTTGCAATACGTATCTAACGTTTTCAGGATATGCGACATGTGGACTTGCTGTGAAGATGTCAGGAGGGGTTTCAAAGCATTCGCAAGCTGTCCGATGTTCCATACCACCACCTAAAATTATTGTGACAACAGACTGATATTATCAAGTACTAACAATATATATTTCTTTGTTAATCTGATCATCTCATTTGATGGAAGCTAGAAAATAATGGGTTTTCCTCGTGTTTGTTACTTACATCAGGTTGTTTAGCTAAAGCGTATCTCCCTTCTCCATCAGAGCAGTTGGCAACGAATCCCCCATCGTACGAATCGACGAAGCCAAATGGGCCGTAATCTAGAGTGAGACCCAAGAGACTCATGTTATCCGTGTTTAGAAGACCATGCGTGAAACCCAACCCTAGAAAGTAAAGTAGCATATTAGCATCAAATTCTAAGTTACCACCAGTTTAACAATAAAACTGTTTCTTACCTTGCCATTTAGCCACGAGGTCCAAAGTCCGGTGTGCGATTTCAGAAAACAATCGTATGAAGCGGTTTTCGTCTGTCAAATGAATATCTGGGAAGTATTCCTGAAATAAGCAGATGCTTGTTTTTTTCACCCAGATTTTTTAATATTCAACCAAGCTACAAGCACCAATGGTTCTTACTTTGATGATAAAGTCGGAAAGTTGTCTTAGTACAGCAACTTCACCGGTCCTGGACAAGATCTCCAAGGATCCGAAGCGGAACCACGATGGAGACATGCGGAGAAGAACAGCAGCTCTCTCCCGTTTGGGGCTGCCGGTGTAGTAGACGTCTCTAACGACCGTCTCGTCACTTACTGAAAAACGAACCCCAAAATACAATTCCGGGATAGACCTCAGACCGAAAACTGCAAGCGATATGAAAGTAATTTCAATCGTGGCTGAATCGTGACTGTTCGCAACCGCTGAGCCGATCGCAGCAAATGTGCCACAAATGTTGCTGGTCCTAAACGATACATCAGTTCCAAACTTCTGCATATCAATTTGATCAAGGATAACATGTGGAAAGTAATTAAGTACATGCATTGAGCAGCCGCGACATGACATCACATTTGAAAGAGGCAATTACAACCGCAGGCTGCAATGAGCAGTCAAACGCAGCCGCAGCTACCGCAACCTGCAGCCCATCTTAGACTTGTACAACCTTCTCCATTCTGTAGGCCTACTTTCTTTATAAAATGTGTAGTCCTTCAAGCAACAGCTGAAGATGACCGTTATAGGTAAGTAATGATAAGTTAAGATTTAACAACTTAAAAATTAATAGGGAAATACATGACATACAAGAACCCTAATATGCACAACAAATTCATATATAGTCCGATCGCTTATCTGAGACCTCGCCTGCGGGGTACAAGAAAAGACAAAAAAGGGATTTGTTAGGGTTATTCGAATTTTGAAAAGAATACAAATATCAAAGTTCAAATCACATAATCAAATCACAAGCGCCCGCCGCCCGCACCGCCCAGGAACCCCGCAGGCGAGGTCTCAGATAAGCGGTCGGACTAACTTATGTAGTTCGACAAGATCAACAATTTAATTGGAAATGTGAAGGAACCACTTTTTTCTAAGGCTGAGCTGAGCATATACAGAGTGTTCGTGTAAGCAGTCTTATCCTTTAAGGAGCTAAATTACCATCAATACCTACAACTTTTACTAACGGACCATGGTCGAAATCTTTAAAAAAAACTGATGCTCCATACAAATAGATCTGCTACCTCGGTAACAATGTATGGAGAGCAACATTTTTTTCACGATTTTCGTGTTGACTTCATAGTAAAGTTGTTGGTATTGATGGCCATATTCACCCCCATAAAGGATAAGACTGTTCACACTATCATTCAAAATCAGAGGCTTAACGAGTCCTTAGATTATAAATCTAACCAACAAGTCCACCAGCCCTAGTGGTGGGTATTCCAAGGAAGTGGCAAGCTTCCGCTGCTATCATAGCTCTGATCATGGACCGGAGCACCGCACGTCCATCGTGCACCCTCGCGTAGGGAGTCTGCCCTGATCCTTTCAACTGGATCTGCCATCTCTCACCACGGCTGTATGGAAATATTATCTGTTTTATAGGCAAGTGAAAACTCAAATTGAAGATTGATTTAGACCGTCGGTTTTTTGTACCCTGGCCTTATTCCTGATCTCGTCTGTCAAAGTACTTAGGTATTATAAGTCCAGTACCTGTTCACATATTCTCCGAGGATATGAGCTCTACCATCTCCGAGTTGTCCAACCCACAAGCCGTATTGGTGACCACCATAGCTGAAAATAGTTTTGGACAGTCAGACTATAAAGATTCTGAAGGCAGATCTTCTATCAACGAAACATACAAAATAGGAGATCTACCGATGAGCAACAGGCAGGGCTCCGTAAGGCAACTTTCGACCAGCTATGAACTCGGCAAACTCATCTCGAGATGTTATTTCGGGATCCATGTCCAAGAGGCTGCTGAGAGCATCTTCTGAGTAGCAAACCAGTCGAACATTGCGTTCTAGGGGGCGAGGGGTCACCTAAAAATTAAGAAAGGGGAAAAGGCTTAACACTTACGCCGACGGCATAGCTGAAAAAGCTGAAAACAAACTATCAACAGCTGATAAGTTTGAAGTCTTTTGCATCCAGCGACTTATTACGTATCTAGCTAATGAATGAACACCGAGTCGTGCAAACTATCAGAGATAAGTCGTGGACGTAGCCTTGAGCGTTCGGGCGTCCGAAAGAATTTTGGCGCGCTGGATGCAAAAGACTGCGCACACTTCGCATCCATATCCGTCAGATCCGACGCGTTCGATAGTTTGTTTTCAGTTTATTTAAACAATAGTATTTTACCGTCGTAAAGACTATAGGCGTGAGGAGGACCTATAGGCGTCACTGTCACAAAAAGTAGTAAGCAGTTTTTTACCTTAGCCTTCGATTCCACCAGCGATGTGTGCCAGGGATGCGTAGCGAGGGTTGTGTTTGTTAAGAACAATAGAATCGCTTCATTTACCTAGGTAGTCTCGTTCAGCACAGCTCCTGTGGAAACGGCAAGCAAAGCGAATAGATACAAATTGTGATTTTTGGTTCTTAACAAACATCCGTCGCTTGCTACGCATCCTCGCACATCTTTGGTGGAAACGCAGCCCTATTCTGAAGCTTGGTCGATTCCTCCTTAACAAAGGCTTACCTAAATCACAGAATAAGTAATAGTACATAAACAAGTAGCTACTTCTTCTTCTCGGGAGTACCTACCCATGGTACCTAGGTACCCATGGTCAGAGTGTTTAGGTAGGTAGGTACTATCTAGATTTAGCTTGTAGGTGTAGCCTGGTGGGCGAATAGCCCGTACAGGAACGTTAGGTATCCACCAGAAAGGGGTGTGAATTAAGTTTACCTCCGAAAAAACAACATTTTTTATGTTGGACTTGATTTGATCATGATTCTCATCAATGGGTAACAAAATGTATTTTGGATATTGACTAAATCTCCACTCTGTTAAATTCTTCTTTAAAGTAGTCGCTTCTCCTTCCATTTTCATTTTTGAGTTTTGATCAATTTCTTTTCTGAAATAATTTATTGAAAATATTTTTTTAAAACTTCTAACTTTCAAATTAAAAATGACACTTTCAGTGTGTCACTTGACCAATGCTTGACCAAAATGAATGAAACGGAACATGGTCAACGAAATTGCATTAATAAAAAAAATATATAAAATTACAATTTTTATTCTATATTAATAAAAAAAGAGGAGAAAGAAGCAGCAACAAAGGCATTGAGTTTATGTAACCCGGTCAAGGTCATGATAACACTGCTTTTAGAAAAGCCGCTTTGAGTGTGTATCGAACTTTGCGCGAGTATAATTCTTTCAATTTGGTCGGTTAATACTCGGATGAATAAGACATCCGACATGAAATTCGTCAGAACCACGGCCGCATTTCAAGTTCACTTTCGCGAGTGGTCCACTTTCTCATTTTCTCACTTTCGAAAAAACCCAGTTCTCATCGAGTAATATCTTGTTTTCGAAAATTAGAGTGTGTGGTGCAGTGGCTTTGTGACCTGTGTACCCATATGACTGGATTTTAATTGACGAATATGGTGTATTCGGAAGGATATCTGAAAGAAAAGCTGATCAAGGATTTGGACGCCGTTCACGTCGTAAGTATCTGTCAAAATTTTGTATTGACCACCGCATGCAGCGTCATTTTTTATTCGTTTTGTTATCATAAATGAACACGTTTACGAATCGCAAGTTGCACGATTTGGCGTGATGACACGAAGAGCGGACCCGGATAAGTTCAGTGTCACGAAGGATGCGCTGGTCCCAGGTGTTTTCTTCGCCCTGCTTGTGCGGTGGTGTGTGGCAGCGTATCCCTATTCCGGGTACAAGACACCCCCTATGTACGGGGACTACGAAGCTCAGCGGCATTGGCAGGAGATAACCGTGCACACGCCTGTCGTGCAATGGTACCACAATACTACTCAGAACGACCTTAATTACTGGGGTCTCGATTATCCACCTCTGACAGCATACCACAGCCTCCTCATGGGCTTAGTTGCGGAATGGTTGGATCCAGAATCTGTGCGACTTTTCGCGTCTAGAGGTTATGAAAGTGAATCCCACAAATTATTCATGAGATGGACAGTTTTTCTCAGTGACATTTATTTTTATGTGACTGCAGTGCTGTGTCTATGCATTGACTTGGAGCGTGTGAGGTTTAGAGAGGTCAAGCCTGTGTTTAAGCGGACAGATCTGTCAACGATTCTTATGCTTCTGTACCCGGGCATAATACTTATAGACCATGGACATTTCCAGTACAACTGTGTGTCACTAGGACTGTTTCTGTGGGCTACATTCTTTATAGTGGCCATAGAGAATGATATTTTAGCAACAATATTTTTCTGTCTTGCATTAAATTACAAACAAATGGAATTGTACCACGCATTACCATTTTTTGTTTATCTGCTTCGGAAATGTTTTATAGGGATGCCGCCGAAGGACAAATTACTTCATTTTATCAATAAGTTTAACAAATTGTCTCTAGCTGTATTGTCAACATTTATAATTGTCTGGTACCCCTTTGGTTCTTCATGGCAGACTGTATACCAAGTCTTCAAAAGATTGTTTCCGTTGAACCGAGGAGTGTTCGAAGACAAAGTTTCGAATGTATGGTGTTTTGTCAATGTATTTATTAAGTTAAAGACATTTTATACCAATGAAACTATGGCGCAGATGTGTCTATCCATGACCGCTGTAGCATCCCTTCCTGCATGTGCTGATATGTTTTTTAGAATAAATAAAAAGAAGTTTATTTTATGCCTCATCAATGTTTCACTAGCATTTTTCTTGTTTTCCTTCCAAGTTCATGAGAAGACTATCTTGTTGGTGGCCGTTCCAGTATCATTGCACCTTCCAGATGATCCATTTATGTGTTTTTGGTTTTTGCTTGTGTCAAGCTTCAGTATGCTACCATTGCTGATCAAAGATGGTCTAATAATGCCATTCATTGGTACTAACATCATTTACATTTGTTTCTTTACTATCTGCATGCGACTGGCCCGGTTAAACGCTGGGATTTTCTCCTTCATGAATGCTAGTATGGTGTACCGGACAATCCAGGACAAAAAAGAAAGTTCGGTGCTGTTGAAACTCCTTAGCACTGCTTTCTTCTTTTCTCTTCTTGGTATGTTTTGGTTAACTGTCGGTTCATTCTTTGTTGAACCACCGCCCCAATACCCTGACTTGTTTCCACTATTAGTTTCTATGTATTCATGCTGCCATTTTGTTATGTTTTTCATATATTTCAACTATCAACAAATATCAATTCCATTTTATTTGCCAAAGCCAAAGGTGAAATTGAATTAGTGTGTCTAGAACAAAGTAGGTACATTTTAAAATAAGTGTAATGATTTTACATTCCTAATAAATAGTTTTATAGATTTCAAAAATTGTTTTCATTTTAGACATTAATCTTGCACAAAAATTTCCCATTACTTTATTACACTAGTATCATCAATGTGACTTTCATCAAACATTTAATAAAATAATTTACACACTTCAAAATCTCTGATATATAATATGTAAAATCTATTGGTGTAAAAAACATTAATTTGGTTTTTCAGTAAGATTTAAGTTGTATTTTATCTCACATTCACTTAAATAAAATGAAAGTACTTACATGTAATAGGTACTTTTACCAAAGTTAAATTAATAATCTATAAAAAACCAAACCCAACCCTAAAATCTCTAATAATATTATGGTTGATTAATGCACATAAGAATAGTGACTGTACTATTAATATTTTAAAATAATTAAAACATAATTTCAAGAAAAGTGAAATAACCCCTCTACACACAAATAGTAGTACACAAAATTAATTCTTTCCCGGTTTTTTTTCTATGTGAGAAAAGTTACGTAAATACGTGTCTTTATTTTATCTACACTAATATTATAAAGAGGAAAGATTTTATTGTTTGTTTGTTTGTATTGAATAGGCTCCGAAACTACTAGACCGATGGAAATGAAATTTAGTACAGATATAGTTTAAGGCGCTGGAAAAGATATAGGCTGCCTTTTGTCGCGATATAAAATCATAAGGGGGGTCAAATGAGGCATGAGAGTTTGTATGGAAAATCCGCTCAGCTCGTTTATTAGAAAACAAATTAATATGCTGATTGGATGTAGAGCACTCGAACTCGTGCTGCGCGGAACTACACACGTGAATCGATCGCAAGATTCACGTGATGGCAGTTTGAAAATGTGATGCAGTGATTCAACCACTATCGAAGGAATTAAAATTCCATCTTACTACTTGCTACAAGCAAATATGTTTAAGAGTAAGGGTATTCATTGATATAGAAAGCTAGTTCACCGGCTACTCATCTACAGCTCAGCTCAGCATCATCATCTGAGCGTTATCCCGGTTATGCACACGCCCGCGAGGGCCCAGGGTCCGCTTTGGACCATGATCCAGGATATGGCAGATCATGTAATTACAGTGGAGCGACTGCCTCTGACCGCCGTGACCCTGTTAACAGGGGTACCTGACCAGTTTGGATCTTGGGTTTTTCTCATTCAGTCGCCTGATGTGCAGGTGTTTTCCCTCACTGAAGAGCATCGGTTTGTGAAACAACTAATGTACATAACTCGGAAAAAGTAATTGGTACATGACGGCACGTGAGATCGAACTTAGTACCTCCCACATGAGAGGCAACCCGCTAGCCACTACGTCACGGACGCTCTGACAGTACCGATTTTTTGTGGACTGGAATAACTGGAATTATTTTTATGGACTGGTATACTCCTAAGGTGGTCCCATTGTCATCAAGTCAGTATCTGAGAAATATAATGTATATTTTGTAATCAGTTTAATTTAGACTACCTAGGGTAGTTTTATTAAGGGCAGTTTGAAGTTTCAAGTCTTGACGTAGATGTCGGTTTGACAATCATAAAGATGGCCGTGCGGGTTTCACCGGTTGCATAATTACACGCATGATTTGCAGCCGCGTGCGCACTGATCGTGCGCTTCGTGTTGTGGAGGGGCGCGGTTGCCAGGGAGAGGATATAATTATGTTTAATCAACTTTACAGGGGTTTAACTAACTTTTACTGAGTTATGTACATTAGTTGTTTCACTAACCGATGCTCTTACGGTAAAGGAAAACATCGTGAGGAAACCTGCACATTCAGGCGACTGCATGTGTAACCATGATCCAAAACTGGTCAGGTTCCCCTGGTAACAGGGTCAGAGGTCAGATGGCAGTCGCTCCACTGTAATTACCTGATCTGCCACATCCTGGATCATGGTCAGCGGGCCTGGGCCCTCGCGTGCGAGTGCACAACCGCGATAATGCTAGGAGGATGACAGGGGTTTAACCAAGTATAGGCCGTTTTATACCAGCCGCATCTATCTTAGCTAAGGCAAACGAACTCCACCAAGCAACAACGGTTGACTGCTAGAGAATGCCTTAAATGACATACATTTCAGATTTATTTATTGCAAGCTACATTTGTGTACACAAAGTGACAAATAGGTACATGGTAATATTAGAAAAATACCCCATTAAATCCCCAATTTGTACTTTTTTGTGCAGTAAAGAATAATAAATTTGTCTAAATTCCTTTCATTGTTTTTGTTACCCAATTTCTACAACATAGTAAGCAAATGTTAATTAAGGAAATGGATAATGCTATGGCTTGAAATCTAATCTACTTGAATAATGTAGCAAAACTACCAAACAATGCGATTGGGAAGTCTGTCAGTAATTATTTAATGAGGGTTGGGAAATTAAATGCACGCAATTTTTGATTTATCTATTCCGCGCCATAATCACAATGATTCGTTTGTCAAAAATTTACAAGCAACAGTGTAAAATCATATAATAATCAACACTGTTGTATGTATGTAAAATTTTGGATATAACAGTACTATGTTTTGTATATCCCTAGACAGTGTTGATGTGTGTAGTTCAAACACCAACATGGGATCTTAGCTCACGTATCATTGAATTACAAAAACACTGACTTAGAAAAAACGTCGGTATACAAAGAACTACCTAACTAGCGACCTTACAAAACATTCTAATTTTTGGAATCCATCCAGCGTTGGATGACACTTTTAAATGACTTTAGCCTAGGTCATGGAAAGGAGGACACCTGATATTTGCTCTCTGCTAAAGAGTCAAAGATTTTTGACGGCTCTCTTCACTTCAACTCTTTATTCTAGTCAAGGTGCTATCATCACCCCATACGCCATGTCGTAATTGTCTTCCTCATCTCTTCTTGATTTCTGTTAGTTCTCTATTCCGTTATCCTTGTCAAGAAGAAAGCGGTCTCTTCTTAGAAGGCAAGACATGCAGATGTAGACAATATGCTGACATATTGCGTCATCCCATTACCAAGAAACAATATCGCAAAGTTTCAGTAACGTGTAGGGGTTTTTCCAAGCGTCTTTAGACTTTAGATTAGTCATCTTATCATCTGATATGACGTCACGGGTACACATGGCCTATCCACAATATAGAAGGTATTAACAGAAGCTTCGCTCATTTATTAAGTAGGGATAAAGAACTGCCCGATTGTCTTGAGATTGTGATCTTGGTAATTTTAGTATATTGAACAGAATCTAGATATTTTCTCTGACTAGTAAAGTTAGCCTTTATATATTATCTGGGCTGGGAGGCTGGGAAATGGCCTCACCTCAACTATGAGGAGGTACGAGCCATACTTCACCACGCGGGTTCAGTGCGGATTGGTGGAGGGGTGTCTGTAAGGTAAGTGATAAACCTTACTGCCAGATGTTATCAAGCCGCCCTAGGGCCTTAGACTAGGCTTAACGACCAATACCAACAGATATTAGCCGGGACCAACTGCTTAACGTGCCTTCCGAAGCACGGAGATGCTTGTCATGGACGACACTTAAATGGTCGGAATGGTCACCCATCCAATCACGACCGCGGCGTGGGTTGCTTAACTTTGGTATCACTACCAAAGCGCTGCCGCCACTGCGCCACAAGCACCTCACTTTTCTCTGACTAAAACTAGTTAAAGCCTAAATATTTTAGGAGAACAGAGCAAATTAATCCAGAAGTACTGTAAGATCCTAGAATCCTTTACATCTATTCCTGTACCTATTAAGATGTAACTTTACTGTGTCTTGCCCTCGTTCTGTTAGGAAACTTCCTACTGTTAGGAAATAAAGCAATTATTCAATTTTGAACCTTATTTGTTTGGCTTGTAGTTATAATGTTTGTACTCGTCGGTTTCTCTGAAATGAGTTGGCTTTTGATTACGTTCCTGAAATATGGGATGAATGAAATCGACGGTGTTTTCCGATTACACTTACGTCTTCAGCGAGTAATTTAGAGAACAACCTTACCGTGTAATTTAGGATTCTGGAGTAACTGAAAATTATTATTCTAATCCGTATTAATGAGATTAAACGCGGAACAACTTAAACAAAAAAAAAATGGCACGAACAGTCTGTGGAAAGTACTTTTATTTTAAAAAAAACGAATTAAGCGTGTATCATGCATGAGCCTTACCATTGTGATCAGGCTTACTTAGTCCACTAGATGGAAGGGATGCCTGATTGTGGGGCATCCACCGGGTGCTATACCCGCACTAGGGGGCACGACCAAAAGCTCTGGGGCGACGAGGTGCCTGCTAACAGCGATCCTTCGTCATATGTATAATTGGCCATTCTCCAAGGAGTCCCGCATAGCCTTCTTCCATCCCCTGAGCACCACGTTTGCATAATGAATTTCCGCTGCGCAAAAAAAGCTAAAGGGCTCTACCATTGAATTCTTATGGTTTGTCACACCAAAATTCCTGGAGTTTCCCAACACCACTAATTTGGGTACATCGTCACCGCTTCGCGCCATGCATTCGAAATGATAAGCATTCTTACGAGAAGTAGAACAATGGGACCTTTCGGATATATGTATTTGTTTCTAAGTATTGCCAGTGACATTCAGCTTGTGTGAATCTTTACTACTAAATATACATTAATAATATTAAGGAAGAATCTTAAGTCTGTGCTTGACTCAACTCAGAATTTTTTTTTTCAATCACAAATGACCTGGTTACACATCACAAGATACTGTCATAATTTTTATTTATTTATCCCAATATGACTCTTACGAATACTACTTTGCAATAAGATACTAAATGCAATTTTGTGATTATATTGCAATATCCATGAAATAAAGGTCAACTGAGTAAATGAAATAATAAAATATTTTAGATAGTGTACATTTCAAGTGCAGTTATTGCTTTTACACTCCGTAAGAGGCGTAATATTCGTTTGCAAATAAATAAATAAATAAAAAATTGAAATGCGAAGCGCTACACCATTAGCATGGTCTTCGTTAAATTTATCAAACTTGGCAGTGATCACAATCTAAACCGGCACAGTGGGTTTAGCAGACGTAGGTAAGTAAAATCAGGGACTCGCGAAAATACACGTTCTATCATCCTGAAAAAAATTTGCTTTGCTTTTCGTGTATCTATCTACCACATACCTTGGTTTAGGCCTAGTATATTATGTTACATCAAGCGGTAATGATCACAAATACCCCGATACTAAGATTAACCAACTGAATTTACCCCTATTGGCACAACTATATTTTTTTCGTTTCTGCAACCGAATTAGATGCGCTTGCGTTATCTTGCTGGAGACAATGGCCTCTGTACAATTGAGAAATAACTTTGCACAATAATTTAGAGGACCCTGAAGAAGTCATGTATTATATTATACTGTTACTGTTGACAAAAAAGGTACCTTTTAGGGGTGATCAAGAGTTTCTATCGACACAGGAAAATTGAAAATGTATATCTCAGATAATTTTGTATGGAAAGAAACATTGGCGCCCAACATGGGGCTCGTAGGTGACAAATCGCTGTTTTAGCAACACAGTTTGTACACTCATTCGAGATTATTCAGGTCCATTCGATGAGACTTTATAACAATGACATAAGATCACGTTTGTATACTTGTCATTGGTCGTGGCGTGATTTTAGCAGTATGGTAACTTCCTCGTTTCTTGCCTAGCGCAAATGTCACGTTTCTCAAGTGCGATGCTTTTGTATTGACGTCTATAAGTTTAAATCAGAATTAGCACTTGTTGATGAAGTCGTGTGGATTCAAGTGTTTGAACTCTGTACGTCAATCTGTGTTCAATGCCACCGAGGCGTCAATATTGCCCTGGGCGTTAGTGGGTTATTCTATTTTACACTTTATTAGCAGACCCCCTTTCGCGTCTACCCCCGCACCCCTGTACCCCGCAGGCGAGGACTCAAATAAGCTGTCTGACTATTAGTATTTTTATATGATTTTCAATAGAAATTGATTGATCCTGCGCCTGGTTTCTCTCCGGTCATGCCCTGCCTGGCCAACGCACTGGCTTAGGTACATATGGCCGCATGACAGACTACACATGTTGACCTTTAGACCGCCTCTATTCCCTATGCAATAAAAGCTGTTTTTGTAGCTCAATTGTAACCTTGACGTGCCGACCGTACATACTAATTCATAATACACCCTTGTCTTTGTTCAGCTATCGCAAACGACTACTTTCCATTTATCCACACAGCTGGGTGTCCAATCAAGATAGATCAATAGTATAGTTCAATAAACTCATCCATTCCAAACGATCCATTTCAATAAGTATTTTTTGCGGTTATCCGTCATTAAAATTTATATTCCTATTGCATTACGCCACTCGGTTTTTGTATGACATCATGTTTACTTTTACTGTAACTTCATATAAACCTGAAGCTAAAAACTAGATAGTAGTGTGATTAAAAAAAAACTGGCCAAGTGCGAGTCGGACTAGCGCACAAAGGGTTCCGTACCATTATCTAATTAATCTTAGTCACTTTAGAGAATTTTTATTAAGAAGGGTTGAGGCTTTTGAGATGTGGGTGTACAGAAGAATGTTAAGGATATCCTGGAGAGATAAAATCAAAAACATAACAGTTTTGGACCGCATGAAGAAGGACAGAGGTTTTATACACCGTCAAGAAGAGAAGCGGGAATATCTTGGACACATTATGCGCAACCCGAAATATGAATTTTTGCAATTAATCATACAGGGAAAGACTAAAGACAAGAGAAGTGTCGCATGTAGGAAGGCATGGAAGGTAAATGGGGCAAGAAATCGAAAAAAAAATTAGGAACCCCTAGGTAATTTTAAAAGACCTACTCAATGATACCCCACACGATGAGCTACCCTAAAAAAACTATTTTTCTAAATTTTATTCTACCACTTTGACGGCGTAATTGGTACACATACGCCCACAAAATTACAGCTTTCTAGTACTAACGGTCTCTTTGCAAAACCTCCGGAAAGACAGACGGAAATGACGAAACTATAAGGGTTCCTTGTCAGGACTACGGAACCCTAAAAAAACTGGGCAATGCGAGTTGGACTCGCGCACGAGGGTTCCGTACAAACAAAGGGCTTTTCTACGATGTAACTACTTATTTTCAGTTTTCTGTATTTTCGCACAAATTATGCTGTGATGACCTACCTAAATGCCAAATTTCACGATCCGTGGTCAATTGGAAGTGCAATATTTATACATTTTTTCCCTTGCGAATAAAGCAAAATAAACCTACGAAATAAAGGGTAGTATCTTTTGGTTGCGTTAATTTATAATTTGCAATACAATTAACTACTATTACTATATAAGAGAAATTAGTTGTATTGATACCGGCTAGTTTTTTTGTTTAATAAACTCTGTACAAAGGTGCAAAAAATAAATAATTACGCGGTAAGTTTCGTGGCAAAATATTGAATTATTGTTATACTTTTAATTTACCTGCTTCTTGTGTTTGTAACACAGTGGTAATCAATCAAAACCACAATTTTTCCACGGTGGTCGTCAAATACACAATTCAACTTAATATCCTTTCTTTAAGTAATTTCCTTCAATGTATTCATAAATGTGGTTATGAAGCTCATGCGATTAGGCTGAAGGTTGATATAGCTACAGTATTCTTCGAGTAAACTTGACCAATCACATAAAACATAACGCTGAAGATCCAAAAAATAATCTTGTCTTTCTATTGGCGTCTCATGCAATAAATAATAGAATCAAACATCTGATTTGAATCCACTCCTTGATGTATTTATAAAACGTACAGTAAAGAATTACCATAATCAATAGATTTATTTGTAAAATTATCACACAGCTTCGTTTTGAATACGAATGCTATGTCAATTTATGATAGGTAACGTGCGTATATTTCAAATTTAAATTACTAAACGTAGCTATACGAGAAGGTTTATACCTAGTATGTATAAGCGTATGGCTATGTGTGTAAACAAAATACAGTGGTGCACTCCTATGTACTATTTCAGTTTCCATATATTTTTTGTACTAGTGTCAGTAACTTCGACGGTTGTGGCGGTTAGCAACTCGGAATAGTCATCAAACTAAAGATTATAACAGCGCTTACTGTTATGACCAATTGGTGTAAATTATAGAGATTCTAGTGGTTCCCCGCGACTTTACCCGCAAGAGTTGGATTTTCCATATAAACTTCCATTCTCCATTTCACCCCCTTAATGTTTTTATATCGCGACAAAATGTAGCCTATGTCCCTGCAAGGGTCTCGAACTGTCTCCATACTAAATTTTATCTCAATCGGTCTAGTGGTTTAAGCGTCAAGAGGTAACAGACAGACAGACACACTTTCGCATTTATAATATTAGTATGGATGTGCATTTCATAAGGCAATTTGGAGTGGCCTTCGTCGCGTGCGCATTATGAATGATGGGATTGCGTAAAGCCGTGACGCGAAACGTTAGGTTGGCTGTTAACTATAAATTTGTTTGATATTTGAACATTTTTCAGCCACAAATGTCTTTGGTCAAAGGTGCAAAACGCTGACAGTTATTTTTTTTCACCAATTACATTGTCCCAATTTAATTGAGTGGGATAACGGATTGACTGGGTTATGCGTTTTATAAACAAACATGCATGACATACGCTTGTGCTCTTCACACAAACATTTGCCTCGTGCGGGAATCGAACCCGCAAAAGCTGGCATCGAAGTTCATAACGCGGACAGCTACACGAAGATAGTAGCCAGTGCACTCAGCCACTATTTAGATTTTTCAGTTATTTAGAAAAAGGCGCACTCCAAAAAATCTATAAAATTGCGTATGAAGATTCTGAAACCCGCGCACAATGCATTTAGTTGAAACCTTTTTTCTTAAACATTATAAATATTTTTAATAATACTTATTTCATAAATCAATATAATATTTAATTTAATTTATTCATCTAAGTACCTACACAACAACGGAACATCAGGAAATTTTTTCAAAGTATATAAATTCGACGGACTATAATCTACAACTGAACTATAATTTTGTACTAAAGTGATTGCAGAATATAAAATAACGCATAGGAAGAGTGCCGAAGGCTTTTCCGTCGCCGCTACACCAAATTAGCATGAGGATGTTTGATTTTGTGAATGTAAACGATACGTGAACTGACGTGCAGCGTGGAATGGGCGGAGACCAACTAATAGAGAATGATGTTGCAGAAGGGCCCGTAGCCAATTGGCAAAAATAATTGTGAAATGTCAAAATATGTATGCAGATGTCACGATATCACGTGACATCTGCATACATATTTTTCGATGGCTTATGTCGGTTCGTTCGCTAACAAAATGTATGAAACATTTTGTTAGCGATAACGAACTTCGCTTTAGACTAGATTTGCATGTTGTCTACGGGCCCAGGTCTACTCTAGGTCTAACGCCAATCAAGTTGTAGTCGAATAGTGAACTACTTGAAATCGAAAACCGCCATTTCATCCTTGGGGCTAATTACGTAACTCTGTTGCTAACAATTCAGGATTGAAATCGCTTGAAAATGTCACATTTGACAACTTCAGTTATTCTGTTAAGCTGGCCATCACGGTCAGTTCAAAAAATGACTCCACTCACTAACATAAAAATAGTCTGAAAACTGACTTTCATTCAGTGCTGCTAGAACGTGGGCAATTCCACACGCAAAGGGGACTTTTAGTTTTTTGATTTAGTGGGTAAAATGGGCGAGAAGGTCTTAGAACCGGTAAAATATGGACAATTGTGGAAAATAATAATAACGTTAAGTTACTTTTTTAGTACTTATGCCTATAGCCTAGATATTTATTACCGATATTGATAACGTACAATTTTGGACGTACCTCAGACCGACTAATTAGTGTAACTGGCCGTGAATGGCCATAATAAATAATTTCATTCAAGGTTACATACTCCACTACCTTACCACAGGCGCCATCGAGTTCGAATTCAAGCTTATGTTTACCAGATCGCCATTTTAGATCGATCTCGACTCAATTCGGATTTCGATTCGATTGAGCTCGGGAGTAGGTACAGTACATCAGGTCGAATACTGGCCAAAGTTACTGACAAGCCCAACAAGTATATTATTTCACTTGAAAAAAACGACCACCAGAGGCGGGAAACGAACCCGCGTTCCTCGCATACCGGGCGATTGCCTAACCTCTCGGCCACCCTGGCGTTGGCAGAGCCTGTCGAAATTTTGACAGCCTGACAGGCTCTGCCAACGCCAGGGTGGCCGAGAATTAGGCAATCGCCCGGTATGCGAGGAACGCGGGCTCGTTTCCCGCCTCTGTTGGGCTAAGATGTACAACATCGTTAAATTGTCGTTAGACATAAGAAAATTTGTCATCGTGTCTTATTTTATCATTTTTCCTAACATGGCAACCACTTACGATAGAAATACTTCCCACGAGAAGCCTTTATCCACACGACCACAGATTATATACAACATTTCGTTGATATTCAATCATTCGTTCAATTTTACTACCGATTTGGCTTAAACACTTAATCCCAAGCACGACTATCGATTTAAAACTAAATTACTTACATCTGTTTTTGACATGACATTGACAGTTTTGACAGCCGAGTCCCTACTCTAGTTGACGATGTCCGATAGCCATCTCGCTCGGTAGCGATGTCATTCTGGCGTGAGTGACAGGGACGGCTAAAGTCGACAATACGGACAACGTCAATCGGAGTAGGGCCTCTGTTTTATAAATCAAAGTCAAAGGCGTACCCATTAATATTTTCCAACAAATTGTGTTATTAAACTAACAAATGGAAAATAAACTAATATGATCATTTACTTTTAAAACTGTGATGTAATATAGGTACAGATTACTTATCATACATGAAAGCGCACCTGGGTTTTGCTACCTTCCTGACTCCTCAAGGAGCTGCTATGGTGGAGCAACCAGTAGGATTACCTTAGGCCTATATTGGTTGGACGAACTGGGTCCATATCGCTCAGTAGAGCAGTGAAAAACAGTAAGTATTGAAGCATTTAAGCAGACATGCAACATTTTGTCATAGAGTGTTTTCTTTGGTATTTGAAAATTTGGTAGTAACTAAACCAACTATACCTACATACTTAGACGTTTAAGTATGCACAGAAAGAAAATACATATTAGTTTATTAAATAATAATATGTGTTTACATTGTATTTCAGGATTTAATTTTGGAAGGTACGCTGGAACAGAACAAAATTGGATTCAAATGTAAGGAAAAGATTATTTCACAGAATACTTGTAGTAGTACCAACATGCATCACTTTGATAGTAATTGTGAATAATTTTTGATCCCTTCAAGCTTGTGATATGTTAGTAAATATGCAGGTTCTATTGACATGTTCATTTGATTGTTCATAATTATTATGATTTAATTGCTTTTAACATTTTCCAACTTTAATAGATACCTTGAGTCACCTGGAACAAAATCAAAAGATATCATGAAAAACATAGTATTAAGGAGTACATATGTATTATTTTTCAGAAAATGTCATCGCAGTCAACGTTGACTTGTAAGAAGCAGTGGAGACTATGGTGATAAGACTTATCGTATTAAAATTTTAAGAAAAGGTTTATCGTTTGTAATACCTTATTATTATTCTATAAAATTACATATTATTGTTTATTTGACTAATGATTTTTCTACTTCAATTAATTTTACTTTTATCCACCTTTATTATAATAAGGTATATAAGTATATGGTACGTAGGTAAAAGTAGGCTCCCCATAAGTTATTCAAAAGCGTTAGGCGCAGATATTGACTGGAATACTTTTTAGTGCACAAAGCTACATTAAGGAAGTTTACATATCTAAGATATTTTAGTGTGCAAGTTTTCACAATTTATTTCACCGATTTACATACACTTAATATATGCTTCCTACTACTGGTCCTAGACTGTAGACACTGCTTACAGTAGTTTGGGCTTAGCACAGAGAGCGGTGTTGTCCAATTTGCTGTTGTTTTCATGGGTCAAAAGGAGGCAACATAGGTAGACCCTAAGAAACAAAAATAATGATTACCTAACCTATCCTACCTATGTAAAATAACATACATTATAAAAGGTTAGGTTCTGTTTTCAATACAGTATTTTGTAAGTTTATAAAACACAACAATAACAGCTATTCTTTGCTTTTGTGTAGGTGAAAGAGCTCTTTGTGATAAATGATTTCCGTAAGTGTTTATATTGGAGATCTCACCTTCAAATAGGCTAGATTCTATAAGCCTTCTAGCCGCTAGAAGGCTTATAGACTAGTTGGGGCCAAGCTAAGCCTGTCAATGATGTGAAATATCAGTATCCATGGGCTTAAATATTCGCCAAAGTGACTGAAATACACTCTCAAAAATCGACTTGATCGCAAATATCACCGATGCGTTTCTGTCGTATTTCTTACACTGGTCGTTCGTCATATGCGTTTAACACAAAATATATAATGGTATTATGGTACGGACATATTTTTCGCCTTTTACACAGTTTTTCACCGACTTTAATCAAGTTTTTTCCTTTGTCGCTAGCACCAAGTGACCACGATAATATGTCATGCGAAAATGTCAAAAATAGATTAAAATTGACAAATAAAAGAGACTCATGTTAGAGTGTGTAGACAATTTTATCGTTTTCTATCGTATTTTGACAGTAAGACATGACATAAATGGCATGACATGTTAGCAGCGGTAGACTAATGATATAACGCTGTCAAAATACGATAAACGGCCGCGATAATGATATGTTGTTTAACTCATGCTAGGGCCACTGGTGGTCGTTTTTTTCAAGTGCAATAATATATTTAGATTGCATAGTGAATGCTTATCATTTAAAAAACAATAATTAAGCCCAACAAGGCAGTCTTTCATTCTTTCTTGAAATTATTCAGAAGCAGCTCGGAGTCAGGTGTCCGGCCTTAAATGAATTAAGGATTCACTAAGTATGCCTCATTAAAAACCAAAACTTAAACGTGGTACTTTTAACTGACAGACAAATATTGTCAAAGGAGATTTTAAAAATGTTCTGCGGCGGCCAGTTCTATGTTATGTCTACAGCTGCGGTTGATATAAGGCTATAGAAAAAATAAGATAAAATTAATTCCGTCCCGACCTGAGATTCAAACCCTGGATACCTCTTGGATAGAAGCTAGCGGACCACTGGCTGGATTTCTAAATATGCTTTACTTAGAGCACCGGCTTCCTTTACCCATACATAACTCTAAAAATATTTGGTATAAAGTATTTATTTATGAATTATTACGGAACAGAATTTGAAGTATGAATAATGACAGCTGGCGCTAATCGTGGGCTTCATGACCCGAGTTCACTAATGTTAATACTACAATTTAAACAGTCGGTAAACCTCTATTTACGGTAAATTTTTCAGAATTTCCATACGAAATAATGCTAAACTGGCTGATTAAAAATTAAATATATGTTAGTGAACTCCAGGCTATTGTGTTTTTGTTCATGTGGTGTGGACATCGACACGTAACCAATACAGGCGAAGTAAGCGCGATTTTTCTCCGAAACTTATCTATCAGTGCTTGACACTGATACGAATAGTGACAATTTAAGCATATACTTTTAAATCGATAGAAATATGAGATATTTCGGTTGTAATCGTATATAACAATCTTTTAAACAGCACCTTTATTTTAAAACTAGCTGTTGCCCGCGACTTCCCCCGCGTAAACTACTATTTCTGTATCCTACAGGAACTCTGTTTTTTGGGATAAAAAGTAGCCTATATGTTATTCCAGACTATAATCTATCTCTGTGCCAAATTTCATCCATATCCGTTCAGTAGTTTTTGCGTGAAGAAGTAACAAACATACACACTCACACACTCACAATTCGCATTTATAATATTATAAGTAGGAAGTAGGATAGGATATGTAAAGAAAAAAGTAAATTTCTTTAACAAATTGCTTTGAAGAAAAAACAGGGACATACATTTTCAAAAGATTTGGACGGAATTTTTCTGAAACTAAATTAATGACATTTCGCCTTTATAGGTTATATGCTCGGTGGGTGTGGACCTTCTGTCCGACTGTATTGTATTTGGATGGTTAGAACTTAGAACCTGTCTGACCGCATGTCACATCTCCTAAATATGCATACGGAATGCGAAATCCAATCTGAGCTGGTCTGACTAGTTAGTTAATTTGGCCAAAAAAAATATTCAAATTGATTTGACTCGACCGGGCCTGCCGAAATTTCAGAAAATATCTAAATGTTTGACGCACAATGAATTTTAACAATAGTAATTATTGCACAGACTCGTGATTTCGAAAACTAGATGATATTTGCAATTTAATCTTTGCCGAAAATATTTCTATTATTCTTTTTTATGGGTAAAGACTACTGGCACAGAATACTAGTACTTCGTACAGAAGTATGACTTAGCAATTGTATTCAAAGAAATGTCTACTCAATGTCGTCAATAATATGGCGTAATTTAGTTCGCCTCAGAGTCAAGCACATTTTCGTGTAGGCACCTATAAAAATCCATTGCAAGATAATTGTATACTTATTGCTCTGGAATATGATTTATAATACACTAAACCTATTCAGTGACGTAATATCACGCGACGCAATAGGGTTGACTGCTACGAGAAGCTTCTAACGCCATCTAGCGCCTCTTTCTAGTACTTTATTCATTCTCGTCCAGCCAGCAACGTAGCCGCGCGGCCGCTGGTGAATAAAATGCGCGAGCGTGTCACTGGCCGGTAGCTACACGCAACTTGTTTTAGCCCCTAAGTAGGGGCGCCGCGCGTAGGTACGTTTTTGCTACTTACGCGGGGAGATACGCAGGCCTGCTAATGGGCTAATTCTTAATCTTTATCTTAGCCCTAGAGCAAAGATAAGCTGATCCTCATGAGTCCTGGGTGTTTTCGTTATTTTAGGAGTTAACCGTAATGTATGTTTGTCACACGGTTTGTTGTCTAGCAGCCACATTAAAAAAAAAACAGAACCAACCTGCAGTGGTATGAAACACTACGGTGCAAGTGCTAATTAAGGTATTCATAGGTGTGATCTATTCACGTAGGTGCGTGTACAGTGGGCCACAACCAACCTACCCTGATCTGTCAAATTTCCGCAGCCATATTTCGACCTAATGTTGATCACATAGAGTTCCATATAAATGCGATTTTTTGTTGGCCGATATTACGCAAGTAAATAACAGCAAAATGGCGTTGTACAGGACCTCATGTGAATCTCTATATAAATAAAATGAAGGGAATTATGGTAAAAAGAGCCATACCAGCACGTCTAGGTGTTCCTACTCAGTATTCTAGTAAAGTAAGCAAGTGACATCACTGATGTGTGTCGGGGAGATGGGCCTAAAGCGGACACCTTAAGGAAAATTTGATGAAAAAATGGTTTAAAAATTAGCTAGATTGTTTTCTTTTTCGCCAAAAGGTCCAATTTTTAACGCTTTTGAATGGGGTATGATTGGGTTTATCAAAAACCAAAAAAATATATAAACGGGCATGGGTTCAGGTAAAGTGGGCATAGGTAATTTGCATCCATAGATTTAAAAAAACGTAAGTGGAATTATAAAGGAAACAAACAATATGATCAAGTTTTGTATTTTAACAAAATTAGCAACAATATCACAATTTTATTAATTAAACCTAAACTTATGTAGAACTTCCTACATATTAATAATATAAAATCCAAAGTCTAGTCTTATTCTCTTCTAACAATTATAACACAGAATAGTTGTATGTTTATTATTTATTCTTAATTTTCATACTTAATCTTCAATATTTATTCTAATCAGACTAATCAGGCTTTCTAGTTATTTTAAGTATTTTTGGCGTGTATTCATATTTTATTAAACTACCTACATAACAAACAATAAAATAAAAGTAATATGGGTTAACTTATAATTCCTATTTTAAACAACATTTTTCGATTGTATTTGTTTATTTACCATCTAAAATTAAAAACCAAAAGCTATAGCAACTTATTTTTTAATATAATAGGTAGGCAAAGCGGGCACGTGCCCGCTTTACCCTGCCCGCTTTGCCTTTTTCGACACTTTGACGTTCAACACTACCGTTTTATGATCAGATAACTACTTTTTCACTTAAATAAATCGATTAAAGCATTGTAAACAACAAAAAAGAGAGAACACATGAGACATACCCTGCGATATTGTTCAAAAATCCACTCAAAAACTTTTTTTTATCACAGCGCGTAATGACGTGCTCGCAGGTAAACTCGACGAATGACGCGAGGTTAGCAGGGTGCGGGGATTACTCGTGTCGTGTTAAGAGCGCGCGTTCTTTTTGAATGGTAATATTATCGAGAGTGCCCTCTTTAGGCACGGTGCCCGCTTTAGGCCCATCTCCCCTACATAGTAACCTGAAGCAGGCATTACTGTTTGTGCAGTGGAAATACCACGTCAGCAGGGTAACCTTAGATTCCTGACTCCAATCCAATGGAGCGGTTCCCGAACTTCACCTGTGTAAATATCAGATTTTCATTACGAACTGTCATCCCCCTTTTCACCCGATTATGGGATGATTTTCGGCATTATTTAGGTGTTTACAATTGCTTAATTACCTTGGATTTATACACTAAGCCTGGAGTTCACCAACACAATGTTTAATTATTTATCAGCCGGTTAAGCATTATTTGACATGTTTAGTATGAGAATTCTGTCATATTAACCGACTCGAGGTTTACCATTGGTGAACTCGAGTCTAACGGTGTTATTACAAAAAAATTAGACCAGGTTTAAAATAGGTCTAAATATAACCCGCAACAGAGGAATGAATGACACATTCGTGACATAACCTAATAGAGAAGCGCTTTTCTTATTGGCTAGCTAATAACTTAGTCCTGTCTTAAACCTTGTAGGTACTAAGTTTTTTAGAATAACATGGTAAAAGTTTAAGAAAATGACGTTTATCAGCGCAAAAACTCAGATAAGTATTCTTATCATATTTTTTAGCAAATTAGCAGCTATCTAAATGTTAAGTTATGGTATATCATGTTAAATTAACGTTTAATTCTTTCATAAGTTATATAAGTTTCCTCCGTGGGTCCTGGGTCTACATCATACTACTTATAAAACATATCGCTCCCAGCGATAAGACCGCCTACATTGTACCTTACCTACCAACATGATTTTTCTTTTACTATATGTTTGTAAAGTGTTTTTCTGGTTGCAATAAAGAGTATAAGATCTATCTACTTACAGATAAACGTATTTTTATCATTTTCAATCTCATCCTTAGCTTGTTTGTAAAATTATTTATTACTTAGATGTATCGTAAAGTAACCGCACTAGATACATCGTTGCAATCGTTACAACACGCACATTGACACAAATACATTGCCGACTTGGGATGGATTGGAACAATGGCATACAACACTTCCTGTGATCTGGTTGCGAGATCATAGGCGGAAAATCTAGAGCTGTTCTACGGAATACTGCTGATGTTATCACTCAAATTTTTGTAATTAATTGCGATAGGAATCGATGATTTATTAAAAATTAAAAATAAAAGAGTCCAAGCGAATAAAAATTAATAAGGCACATCAGATTACATTTGCTGCAAAATCGTATCTTTCTTCTGATCGGATACTAATATCGAAATGTTTAGTTTTACTACAGATTATATAAAAGTGGTTTTACATGCTCTCTTTAGAGCTTTCCTAAATCTACACCTAAACCGCTTAACACAGCAAGTAATCATTAGGCTCAGCCATTTTTCGATAAATCCAATGATCAAGCAAGCTAAGGTAATTTATAACACACAGTTCGTAAAATGTATGCTGGCACGACAATGTGACGTCGCGAGGAAAAACGAATTCAATCAATATTTACATCAAGCATGCTTGGCATGTGTAACAACTTTCCTGTTCGCCATTTTTAGGGTTCCGTACCACAAAAGAAAAAACCCTTAGTATAAAATTACATTGTTGTCTGTCTGTCTGTCTGTCAAGACATCCTTTTCCCAAGGAACATATGTCTGCGGTGCCTTGAAGCTTTAAAAACGGGGTTCTAAATCAACGCAATCCAAAGATTTTAAATTTCCCGTATTTATTAACATCGCAGGGGAATCAAAACCTATAGGGTACTTCCCACTGGAATCATGAAATTTGGCAAAAATATGGAAGGTCTTACAGAACAATGTTGTTCTATCACAAAAAAAATGCGATTGCACAAGTTTGTACAGAATCCTCAGTGCGCTAGTCGGGATTACACTTGTCCGGTGTTTTGTGCTTCCACATTATATATTATAGTCTAAAAATAGCTGAGTCTTTCTTCGAAAACTAATAAACAACGTACAGTGACTAATGGACTATCCAAAAATTTAACGACGTGGTGATGCAAGTTTAAGTATTAAGCCTCATCACGTATAACAACAATGAACATAGCCATCTTCCGTTTGTATTTCCTAAGCGAATGTCCGAGCCTCGATCAGTTGGCGCGCTAGCAGCATCGATGCCAGCCGCCATTTTCGCGCCGCAAAGTTTATAAAAGTTTCGCGAGCATAGAGTATTCATACTTTTTAAAACTTTTTATTCTATTGCGAATAAAAACGTTCTTAATTCAAAGTGACTGTGTCGTGCAGTGTACAGTTTTGTTTTTATTTGTTCAGCGATTTCAGCTCCGTAAAAGGTTAGCAAGTTTGCATTTTATTTTTACGTTTCTTTTGTTTTTCTGATAATAATACGTTTACACCTGTAGCTAACCAATTAACTTTGGTATTGTGTTAGGTTTTGTGACTTATAAATGTGTATTATTTTATCTTGAAGTTGCTAAAATATTGATTCTTATCCAATCATACTTATATTTTATTTCATTTATTTGACATGCAGCAAGTTTTGTCTCTATATTATGTATAGTTATTACTTAATTTTCAATCTTCCAATTAAAGAGTGCTAATAAATAGCTGTTATCACTTTTATTTTCGTTCAACATTCATTATGAAGGTCAATATAATGGTTTTCGCCAACAGAAACTTTCTTTTATGCTTTCTCTTTATTACGTCGTCGCTCGAAATTATAAATATTTTTTGCTTTATCTTATAATCCTTTATACATAGATATGTAGGTCGCGAGAAATAAACCGTTACAATACTAGAAAAACCTGAGCCAGACGGACTAGTTTGTTATACTAGGCACTTGTAGCTTGATCTCCGTGATTGAAGTAATGTTATGTTATCAAGAATACGAGTTCTCACTAAAAATTTAATTATTTTCTTTAAAACACCGTAGTTTCACCAAAAAATCTACGAAATCAAATTCTACAAACAAATTGCTGATGTTTGTTTATGTTATGATTGACGTCAAGTTACATGGTGCTACCGAGCCTTAAACCGCCGCCATACTATTTTCGCTTTTAATTGCATCTGCCCTATAAAGGGTTAAAACTATCTGAAATATCGTATGTGTAGACGTCTTTATTGGTAAAAAAGTATTTTAAGCCGTTCCACGGCTTGCCAAAGAAAAAATAAAGGCATTATTAATTGTAGGTAAATTAGGGTTCTGTACACAAAGACTTCACTGTGTCTGTCTGTCACCAGGCTCATAAACCGGGATAGCTAGACAGGTAAAATTTTCACACATGATTTTTGTTGCCGCTATAAAGGCTGGCTTACACATATCAGTGAAGTCACAGTTCTGATACAGTACCGGCACAGTGCAAAATATTCCTTAATACATTTTCAATGAACGCATCCCCACTTGTCAGGGTCAGTGACTGACAGTGCTCTCAGTGTCACTATGACACGTTTATTATTTTTTTCTATCGGCCTTTATTATGTGGCAAGTGTAGAATAATGCTGCAAAAAAATACGAAATAAAAACAATACGATTTTTTAAACTAAAAAAAGTTTTAATAATAATAATAAATTGTTTCAACAAACACACCAATTACCTAGCCCCAAACTAAGCGTGAGCTTGTGCTATGGTGACAAGGATTTTTTTATTTATTATTATTATTTTATTTGAAATGGGTTTGCTCTTACAAGGTTGGTAAGGATAACGGATAGAAATACTTAAATACATTTTCACACTTCCTACGAGACAATAAAAAAATGTACTTACTTATTTTATCTATAAGTAGGCATATATCCTTTGACTTTTCTGACAGAAAATTATTATTATTAACAATACCAGCAGCTTTACATCTAATGTCACTCGACAGTTTTACGAAAACATTGTTAGTAACTAAGGTTTGTAATTTCTTAAAATACTAAGGTTTTTTTCTTTTTTTAGAAGCGCGCGCTTTTTTTTTCAATCTATTCGTGCTAAAATTCTTGGCTGCCAGGTTCAAATTTTAAATATGTTCTCTTTGGTGCGGGACGGGCTAGTGTGATCATGCCTACGAATTCTTGTTCGAAATTTAAATCACTTTGCCTCCGTAATGTAATGAAATCTTATACAACATTACGTCCCTAGGGATGCAATGACTCACTTTGAGCCAGGTTTACTTGATGTGTAATTGAACATTGCCGAGTAGGTAGTGTGAAAATACATATAAACATCCGCAACCGCCTGGTTTAGAAGTCCGTGCGAATAATATGGTGTTGTTATAGATCATTATCTATAACAACATTAGCACGGAACCCTCTGGTCGCGAGTCCGATTCGCACTTGTCCAGTTTTCAACTCCAAGTTTTTCTACAGCCTTTTCGAATAATATTTAATAGCATGCCTTAAGCACGCATAATTTTAAACATTGTAGAGCGCAAAAATTTTACTTACATCAATCGATCTTATTACAAACATAAATAAATACTAGGCTTCACAAATATTTGACCCTAACTTTCCGTCTTATTTTTCAAACTTTAACTGCAGCTAAGGTGGTGCAACTCATCCTTAAATGATTAAATCATCTCGGGCGACATTCTTTCAATACATAACTTAAGTTTTTATTTAACTGTCGTATGTATACAGACCTGACCTTTGCAATTTCACTTTCAAAAGATAATCGCAATACAAGGCATGCCGCATTCTTTTGAAAAATCTTGATTCTGGCTTTATAACGAAAGCAATAAAACATTTTGAAAACGATGCAGTCTTCGTTCGTCCTCGATTTTATTTTACTGACGTAAAAAACCTAAAGTAATCGAAAACTTAAAAGGTATTCAACTCAGATCATACTTTCTATGATCTGAGGTATTGAATCTAATGTTTCTGCACAAATTAAGTAGTTGTCAAAATTGTGGACTTAATGCCACAAGGATTCTCTGCTAGTCAACCATAGGGCTGAAACAGAGGAGTTACAGGTGGTGCAAGGGAAGTAAGAGAGAAGATTCAAGAAACATATCAATATAATAGAATGAAAGTACATATTGTTAACGCCACCTGTCAATCTTTTTTAATGGAAATATTCAAATAAAAATAAATAAAAATAAATATTAGAAAAACACGACTTCTTCTTTCTTTCTGGTCGTTCCCTCAATGCTGAGGATCGTGACTGTATGTCAATTTTCTCCACTCGGTCCGGTTCTGCGCCATATGTACCGCTCCCTGTATCCGGCCTCCAGTCACCTCCTTGAGTTGGTCCTATCTAGCTGGCGCTCTTCCTCAAGCGCGCATCCCCTCCATTTGTCCGAGAATGATGAGTTTCTCCAGGCTGTGCAATGGGGATCGCATTATGTGCCCAAAGAAACTCCGGATCCTTTCCTGGCACGTAGTCAGCAGGCACTTGGTGACCTTTAGTTCTTCAAGGATAGAAAAACACGACAGACCTTATAATTTTTTTTTCTGATATTAGTTGAAATGCTATTTTTAATTCTGGGATTTTTTATTTCCTGACATTAACACGATTAGTTGTATCATTCTACCTATCATCATTATCTTAGCGTTATCCCGATTGTACACTCGCACGCGAGAGTCCAGGGTCCGCTGACCATGATCCAGGATTTGGCAGATAAGGTAATTACAGTGGAGCGACTGCCATCATGTTCTCCGTGATCCTGTTAAGAGGACAAGTTTTGGATCATGGTTACACATTCAGGCGCCTGAATGTGCTGGTTTCCTCACGATGTTTTCGCTCACCGTAAGAGCATCGGTTAGTGAAATAAACAATGCACATTACTCAGAAAATATTTATTGCTACATGGCGACACATGGGTTCGAACCCGGCTTCTCCCGCATGAGAGGCAACTAGCCACTGCGCCACCGACGCTCCTTATCATTCTACCTAGCATTACAATAAAAACCTTTGGATTCCCTATGTCATATCGAAAGTCACATAGATTATCACAATAGCGAGCACTCTACGCCCAAGTTTTACCAAATCAATAATTCGCATCGAAAGTTACGGAATTGAAGTCGTGACATTAAGTTTTTTAAAACGGTAATATTGTAACATATCATAACCTTCTACCAAAGTTAATAGTACACATTTTATTCAAAATACATTTTATTTTAATCATTTGAAATTGCGGTTTTCGATGTAGCGACATGCCGTCGTTACATTCTATTCTATGGCTCTTTTTGATATGACATAGGGAACCTTCATTATAGTTATTATAAAAGATCGAATATCTATTTTTGTGATATTACCATAATAATTCTTGATTCACGACCTTCAGCCTCTTGAGTTACTGGAAATGGTAGTTCACCTTGTGTGAACAAGCCACCTTGAATCCATTCGGTATATCAATAGTTCAACGACTTTTCAATCCGGGATCCTTGACGGAGATCGGAGAGTTTACCCATTATACCACAAAATTAATAATAGTACAAGTTACAGGACAAGAAATGGGGCTCTACTATGTGAGACGATGTCGATATTTTCAGATCTTGGGGTCCTACTCAAGTACCCACTAGGCCCTAATATTCCGACCGCTTATCTGAGACGTCGCCTGCCGGGTACAGGGGTGCAATCTTGTCGTCCTACTCAAGTACCCACTAGGCTCAAATAGTCCGACCGCTTATCTGAGACGTCGCCTGCAGGGTACAGGGTAATTTGAAATTCGCGTTCTTTTTACAATTCAAATCACTTAATCAAATCCCTGTTCTCGTCAACCCCTACACCCCTGTTGTACCCCGCAGGCAAGGTCTCAGATAAAAGGTCAGACTATAGTGACTAAGGGCGTTTTAGAGCCGTGTGAATTTGCTCACGCACGCGGGATTGAGACACATAAGCTGTTATGACCAAAAAACATTCCACATTATCACTGCGCAGTCGCGGGTGCTACACATCAGATTATGTAAATCAACCCGCGTGCGTGAGCAAATCCGCACGACTATAAAAACACCCTAAGACTCAAGCAGGCCTGTATATCTCCCCGCGTAGGTAGCAAAAACGTACCTACGCGCGGCGACCCTTACTGAGGGGCTAAAACAAGTTGCGTGTCGCTACCGGCCAGCGACACGCTCGCGCGTTTTATTCACCGGCGGCCGCGCGGCTACGTTCCTGGCTGGATAAGAATGAATAAAGTACTAGAAAGAGGCGCTAGATGGCGTTAGAAGCTTCTCGTAGCAGTCAACCCTATCGCGTCGCGTGATATTACGTCACTGAATAGGTTTAGTGTATTATGAATCATATTCCAGAGCAATAAGTATAAAATTATCTTGCAATGGATTTTTGTAGGTGTCTACACGAAAATGTGCTTGACTCTGAGGCGAACTAAATTACGCCATATTGTTGACGACATTGAGTAGACATTTCTTTGAATACAATTGCTAAGTCATACTTCTGTACGAAGTACTAGTACTCATTCTGTGACTCAAGTTCACCAATTCTTAAACAGTCGGTAAACCTCTATTGACGGTTAATTTGACAGAATTCCCATATAAATATGTCAAATAATGCTAAACCAGTTGACCTAAACTAAACATGTGTTGGTGAACTCCAGGCTAAGGGCCGACGGGGCAGGATGTTTGTTTTTGAAAGAGAACAAAATAACATCTCGGGCGAGATCGTGAATTGATAAATTCGTGAAAAAAGATGTAGCAAAAAAAATTCTTACGGACGCTGGATACCAAAACCTGCAGCAATCATGTGAATCCAAAGACAATAATTCCTTAAGCTTTCTGATCTTATCAAATCTATAAAAAAAAGAAAATTAGCATTGGTTTTTCTTAATGTCTCATCGTCATCATAGTGCGTTTTTCTCTTGTCGTCAACCTGTCTCGGTTACCTGTTTTAAAAGTTGGAAATTCTATAAGTGACTGTTTAGTTAATTACCGTTATAAAACTCGCTCTTGTGTAAACAAGCTACTTTATTTCAACTTGATTGCTAATTAGTTTACAATTAATAAAATTCTGTATTAGTGTTAATCGCGATGTTATCAAGTTTCCAACGATTCGCGCGCACATCAAATTACTGGACAAGTTATGGCTACTTCGTAAATGCGTTTTCAAAATTTTTTTTTTTTATGTTGTAAGGGTTGGTGGAACCACAGATAACGTAATTATGGTGTCGTCTATTTTTACTTATATACTTTGAGGTGCTTGTGGCGCAGTGGCGGCAGCGCTTTGGTAGTGATACCAAAAGTTAAGCAAACCACGGCGCGGTCGTGATTGGATGGGTGACCATTCCGACCATTTAAGTGACGTCCATGACAAGCATCTCCGTGCTTCGGAAGGCACGTTAAGCAGTTGGTCCCGGCTAATATCTGTGGTATTAGTCGTTAAGCCTAGTCAGAGGCCCTAGGGCGGCTTGATAACTTCTGACAGTAAGGTTTGTCACTTGCCTTACATACACCCCTCCACCAATCCGCACTGAGCCCGCGTGGTGAAGTATGGCTCGTTCCTCCTCATAGTTGAGGTGAGGCCTTTTCCCAGCAGTGGGATCTAATAGGCTGACTTATTATATATTATCTATTTTTACTAGCAGTGTACCGCGGCTTTGGCCGCGCAAATGTTGAATTCCCCACACGAACTTCTATAAATGTTTCTATTTCTACCCCCCTGTTAATGGATGATGTCTGGAAAACATTAACATTGTTTCAACATTATTGAAATGTGTTATGAAACATTTGCATGTCAGCTTCTGGTGAATTGTGCGAACTTGACTTTTGTATGTACCATAATTCAAGCAAATAAATGAATCTGAATAAGAGGTAGGTAACAGATAGGCAGACACACTTTCACATTTATGATTTACGAATTATTCCAAGATTTTAAAATGAATCAGTATTATCAGTATAGTCATTTGCAATTGCATCTGAGCAGTGAACGACTTAAGCCTGTTTGCTGCTGAACATAGGCCTAGGAGATAAAGATTTGAACTTGGCCGTGTCGTGTTACTTTTATCAAAGGCAGATAAGAATCTGATTAGATTATGCTTGGGGCTCGCTTCTGTACACTGAAACGTCCTTTCATCATCAGTACACTATAGGGAAGTTTTTAAAAGGTGTCAACCTCCTTTATTTTCGTAAACCGTTGCCTTTGTTGGGATCTACCCAAGACATTCCGCTTTGGCTTGTTCAGATGTTTTTGTTTTGTACCTATTTCCTGATTATTGTAAACGGTTGTCTTAAAAAAAAGTGTCAAACCAGTATCCCTTCGAACTGAGCCCTTATTCTGGCAGTCGTACGTATTTTCGGATCTAGCCATCACGCTCGCTCGCACTGCCATACTGGCAAGCGTGACAGGAATGGCTATAGCCGAAAATACGGACATGGTAATGCAGAGTACACCTCTGAATCTGGAGCGCCTGAATCGTCCATGACTTTGATCGATGGCCGCCGAATTGAATCGAATTGGCAACATCGGATAGGGTTGACAACTTCAAAGTTTTTAATAGAAAAATAACCGGGCAAGTGCGAGTCGGACTCGCGCACTGAGGGTTCTGTACAAAAACGATTTTTTCTACGATGTAACCCCAAAGGTTTTTGGGTCTTTTTCCTATACAAAGTACCCTATAGGTTTTGATTCTCCTGCAAAATTTTATTCATATAAATTAGGCAAATGTAATTTTGGAAATACATAAATAAACCTTTTCTCATGTCAGAGATTCTTTAAAGGTCACGTCGACTATGAGAATTTTAAAGAAGTTTCATAGTTTTAAAATTGCATGGCAGGTGACAGCCCTAGGCGGCGATCGCTCGACCGCTCCCAAGGATGCGCATGATTCGATCTGGGCCACGACTGTCCGCCGACGGATATATCGAGATCTTTTACCAAATTGGGCTTAAGGTTGCCAAGTGGCGGCGATATTATTAAAATGTCGCTATTTAAATTTTGGTCAAGGAATTTGTTTTGAAGACAAAAAAGATTTGCTGCTAAAGTTGCAATTTGAATTGTTTCAAACGACATAGGTTTAACTGTATCTCAACTTATTTATTTGATATTTTAAGTCAACTACGGTTAATTTTCATATATAGGTGTAATTAAATGAAATGAAATGAAAATCGTTAATTTGCTTTAAATGTAATTGGTGTTGGATTTATTAACATTTTGTGTTTTAATATCACCGCCAGCCTTCGGCAATATGGGTATACGATGCGACCTTGGGCCCAATTCTCGCGCCTTCGATATTATATCACATACGATATTTGTCGAAAAAACATAGCAGATATCACACAATGTGATAAATATTCGACATTTTCATACTTCGAGAATACGTAACATCAAAATTTTGTGATATCCGCCATGTTTTTTCGATAAATGTCGTATGTGACATAATATCGAAGGCGTAAGAATCGGGCCCCTGGATATATCAATTCTTTTATCGTAAGGTACATAGACGATTTATAGGCTCTAGGTCAGGCCGATGCACACACAGCTGTAATGTTCACAATATTTACCCGACTGCGGAAGGAAGGGGGGTTATGTTTTTCGAAAGTATGTATAGTTGTTTAACACGCCCTACAGCCCAAACGGCTAGACAGTTTTTGACATAATGAGTTGTTGTTGAATTTGTCAAAATTGTGAGAGTGACATAGGCTATATACATTTAAAAAATGGCGCCCGCAAATGGAAATAAAGGGGGGAGGATTGATTTTTTCCTTGCCATAGCAATATGGGTATCAAATGAAAGCCAGTCAAAAGACCATTTCAAAAATATTTAAAAAAATGCAGTCGGGTTTTGTTTTTTTTTCAATAATTATGTTTGCTTGTTTTCATTGATTCGTTGCTCCACTATGCTAAACAATTTGATGCCGTGCCGTAACACGTGCGGAACGCATGCGTGCGTGACTATACTTTGGCCCAATGGAACAAGTAGGTACTGCTGCACTTGATTGTAGCGATGAGCGATTGTTCGAAAAAAAATATCGAATGAATCGACAATCGACCATTCGAACTATCGAACGATTTAGTAATTCGAAAAAATAATAATCGAATAATAATCGACAATCGAATGATAATCTTTACTCGGCCCTTCGATGCATTCGATTGAATTGCCGTGTCAGTGCGCACAGGACAGGCAGCGAACGAATGATTAATCGTCGCGACGATTCATTAGTTAGTAGTACGGCCTGCGCACCGCGCGCTCCGGTATTGCTCGCCGCATAATCAAATGACTGCGGTTGCTTATCGAATACACTCGATTACAGAGACCATTCGAATAATTCGATTAATTTAGTAATAATCGCCCATCACTACTTGATTGTAGCGTATTGTAGTAATAATCACGAAAACGGCATTGGGAAGTAACCCTGGATGCAGGGCTGATGAAAGAGATCTCGAAGGCGAAATATTCGCACGGCATTCGTTATTCATTTTTTATATTATTGCCACATTATCGTTTGTTTAAATAATTATCTGTAACTAACACTTTTTAGGTTTCCATACCCGAAGGGTGAAAACGGGACCTATTACTAAGCCGCCGCTGTCTGTCTGTATGTCTGTCACCAGGCTGTATCACATGAACTGTGATAGTAGACAGTTAAAATTTCACAGATGATGTATTTCTGTTGCCGCTATAACAACAAATACTAAAAACAGAATATAGTCCATTGAATAAAGCAATTCTAGAGTGCGTGAGCGGGATCATAAGATTTTTTTTCGGAAACATGTTCAGAATCTCTAGTACATAAACATAGGTACTAAAAGTCCTGGACACTAGAAGAACTGGCGGAGTGGGGGGAGGGGGGGAAAGGGCCCTTCCTTGTGTTTTTCGCTTATATCTTAAAATTGGTGCGTTCTAGAGAAAAACTTTCAAAGAGTAGTTGAAAGACCATAAAATTATCTGCAAATTATACCCTAGAACATAGACGCGTTTTTTGCTCGCTATCAATATTGGCAACAGGTAGACAGGTACTGTCAAATGTTGTAAGTTAATGGTACGGAACCCTTGTGCGCGAGTCCGACTCGCACTTGGCGGTTTTTTTTAAAATCTAGTGGTCAGCACGCTGGGTACTATCCACAAGGTCCCGAGTTCGAATCCCGGGTCGGGTCGAGAGTGTTTGGGTTTTACTGTCTTCAAATTACTCAGACACAGCTCCGGAGTCAGGAAGTCAATGTAATGACTGTTTGTGCCAAAATTATCATCATCCTAGCGTTATCCCGGTTGTGCACTCGCACGCGAGCGCCCAAGGTTCGCTTTGGACCATGATCCAGGATGTCCGGTCGAAGACGTGACATGTCTGTCTAGAAGCAGCCTATTCACTCTTTTATTAAAGAAATCCAAATCGTAATGTTTAGGAAACACTTCAGTCGGCAACAAATTCCACTCTCTAGTCGTACGCAAGAAGAACGATCATTTACAACGTTTGGTGCGTATTAGTGGTATGTCAACGACGTACGGTAGAACCGCCTGCGTCTTATGCCCTGATAGGAAGGGGCAAGTGGAATCAATTCCTGCAATATTACTCAAGAGGAATGTCTTTCCTAAATCCTGTTGTCTGTTTGTCCGCAGGAGGTGACAGATGAGAGCGACGGGTGCGGCGCCAAGTTCTCCGTCCTGGTCGTGTCTGACAAGTTCCGGGGGAAGCCGCTTCTCTCACGACACAGGTAGGTCGCACGACGGAGTTCAGAACGCGACAAGTTTAAAGTAAAACTAAAAAAGTAAAGTTAGCCTATACAATGTGTTAATTTTACACTTGATCAAAAGAAATGTGCGAATATTAGACAAGAAAGTATCGATAAACAAGGAAAAAAATTTTTTTTTTTAATGTATGAAAAGAAAATTACCGAGATTCTCTGTGATATCGTAAGTTTATTTACTTTTATTGCTAGTTAGTCTTTCTAGCTTTCAAATAAAAATGACTACTTTGAATAAAATACAACATTTACTTAAAGAAAAATAAAACTTGAGATCGGACGATGAGAATTTTATTTCTGTTTCCACACGACTATGCGCAAGCGGTGCTGGTCGTTGGTGCGCAGGGTTCGGGGCAGCCCCAATACGGTCCTGAAGATGATCGCTGATAGAGTCGACTGCCCCTACATCCGGAACTGCTGCAACAGACATGTTGCCGTATCTACGGGTGTGGCGGCGGTGGGCTCTTGATGTGCTTGTTCAATTTGGTGTGAATGATTTTATATGTATTTTAATTTTTAATTTAATTTTTTAATTTTTTTGTAGAATTATGGGCCAAGATGCCTGAAATAAATGTTTTTTTATTTTTTTATTTAAAAAATTAAGTACTTATTTTTTTCAGTTTTTTATGGATAATTATTTGTCTTATATCTGTAAATTTTGTTTGATCAAGTGTAAAATTAACACATTGTATAGATCCCACTCGGATTGGTCACCCATCCAATCACGACCGCGCCGTGCGTTGCTTAACTTTGGTATCACTACCAAAGCGCTGCCGCCACTGCGCCACAAGCACAAGAGATAAGTTTAGAATATAATAGTTTATTTGCGTTTAAATTTGCGTGATTGCCGCGCGAACGAAGAACTTCGAGTTCGAGTAAATCTAAACGATCTTCAAACAGAAACGAACTTATTAATATTAGTAATTAGATCCATTTGCTTTAAAGTTTTAGACTTTATGATTGCATCAGGCATTTGTGTTAAAAACTGAAAAATGATCATATTTTCTTATTTATACAAGCAGTAAGTAAAATAAATATATTTCATTGAAATATTAAAATGCTTGCTTGTTAAGAGATTAATAGTTGTAATTTAGTATGTTATGAACCTTATTGTTAAAAGAGCGGTCCTTCCGACCACAGGCGATGTTTTGCCTAAAAGGGAGTTCCCACAACTGATACTTGTTTTAGACTAAGTTACAGAAATAAATATTTGTATTTGTATTTCTTTCTCTGCCAAACAAACGAAAAGAGACAGACTATATCAATTTAGAAACGTCAGACTAAACAGATGTCCGTTGCTAAGAAAATTAGAGAACCCATAGACAATTTAGTAGGGATGTCATTCGATGACGACTAAAGTTGGACGAAAACACGCAAAAACTTGTACAAATACGTTAGAAATCGCATCACTTAATTTGACGTTTCTAAATTATTGTAGTCTGTCTCTTTTCGTTTGTTTGATAGAGAAAGAGAGAGACTGAACCTAAATTTAATCTTAGACAGGGCTCATTGGAATTGAGCCCAATATATTTGATGTTCGGCCCATGTAGACATTACCAACCCCACTTTGCATGACCGAGATGGATAGGTGTTGTTTTACTAAATTTAGATTCCATTATAATAAATATGAGTATTATCATCAATTAACTCGGAGTTTTGTTCAGTAACATTTTTTTTTTTTTTTGTTAGCCGTTTGTGTCCCACTGCTGGGCAAAGGCCTCCCCCAAACTACACCACGCGTCCCTGTTGCCGGTAAGGGTTTGCCAGTCCTCATAATATTGGTCAAGATCGTCGCGCCATCGCTTTCGTGGTCTGCCTTTTAGTAACATAAATATTAAGTTTAAAACGTAGACGTTTAAATCTACGTGCTAATTGTTAGGGAACCTAGAGAGTACGGCTAGAGAGTGGAATTCGTTGCCGGCTGAAGTGTTTCCTAAACAAGTAAATAAATCCATACCAATATTATAAATGCGAAAGTGTGTCTGTCTGTCTGTCTGTTACCTCTTGACGCTTAACCGATTGAGATGAAATTTGGTATGGAGACAGGTCGAGACCCTGGAAAGGACATAGGCTACATTTTGTCGCGATAAAAAAAATATGAGGGTAAAATGGGGGATGAAAGTTTATATGGAAAATCCAACTCTTGCGGGCGAAGTCGCGGGGAACCACTTGTGTTATTATAAATCATAATCAGTTGCTAACCAGTAATGGATAACTCACTGTCACTTGCAAGTTGTGACTATGTCACGTTTTATAGCCCGACAAGTTAGTGCGCGATCTTTTACGGTTGCCAAAGGTGCGGGGGGCGGGGCACGCTAGACGCCATGCCATCAGGCCCCACCTCTTGGTTTTATTTATATATTTATTTATATAGTACTTACACTATCTATAACTAGAGAAATAATTAGAACAACAATCGAGAGGATAATTTTACATTTAAAAGGCCAGTCATGTACTCAGTGTGTGTGTGTGTGTGTGTGTGTGTGTGTGTGTGTGTGTGTGTGTGTTAGTGTGTGGGTGTGTGTGTGTGTGTGTGGATCGTGAAACACTGATGTGGATCCCTTTAAAAAAAAAAGAGTGAATAGGCTGTTACTTGTCAGACATGCATGACCTATCCTTGTCCGCATCCGCAAATAAAAATAAAAATGCGTTTACTATTATTATTATTTTATTATGACTTTGATATCTGACCGAGACCGATCAGATAAAAATTGTTCTTTGTTCTTAAATGTCCGTTTTTCAACAATCATAATAGGGCTTTATCAGACCAGCTCTATGAGTTACTGTCTAGAGTCTGCGAGGGGTTTGACACGTACGCCTAGATAATTTCATATGCACTATACTGTTAGTTTCTAGTGTTATTAAATTTAAAATCTATTATTTTAAACTTAAATGCAAATACAAATATGATATTGCGCATAATGGTAATGATTGTTTGAGAGTTTAGGCAGTGGATTACACGTGGAGGGCGACAATGATAGGTGGAAAATTGGTCAGGTCGGAACGCTTATAGCTAGGTACTTGCCACATCAGGGGGTTCAGGTTTAGGTATCACTTCACAGGCCACAATCACTCGAAATGTCTGTAAGGAGCTTCACAGGATACACACGCGGCGAAAGCGCTCTGGTCGGTCTAGTACATGTGTCATAGGTAACGTCTCGATGGCGACTGGGGCTCTCACGGTACGTTTTTAAACAAATAAAAACAAGGCAGGTACGCGTGCGAGTGCGCGCGGCGCAGTATCAATAGGGTACACAAACAAATCAAAATATTGTAGTAAACAATGATAATAGCCAATAGTCAAATTGAAACGAAGACTTACATCTAGTTCGAGGGGGGATCACTTTCAGCTGCTGAACCCGCGCTGTGCTTTTTTACTAATAACTACATTAGTCTAAGCTGACCTGATTGTAATATGGCGCAATAAAGATTTATTTATTATATTATTATTAACCTTTTTTTTAAAACACTAATTACCTAGTCCTAAATTAAGCGTGAGCTTGTGCTATGGTGACTAGAATAACGGATAGACATACTTATATACATTTATAAAAATCCATGACTTAGGTACAAATGCTCGTGCTCGTCACACAAACATTTGCCCTATTAGATTTTGCTATTCCATTAACCTATTAGATTATTCTGGATTATTCAGACTATAACAAAAAATAAAAGGGCCATCGAAACATCACGTGACTTTTTATACATATTTTGACATTTCTTTGGCGATAGCGAAGTTCGCTGTAAAAAGATTGCATCTTGTCTAAGGGCCCCGGATTCTTGTTCTTTTCGATGCGTTATTATTGTTGTTTGTCGTATTCTGATCTGTGATAAAAAGTATGGCGTCACATCTCCAGTCATACTTAAATGGCACTATTCAAATGATCGATATACAGGGTGTGGCGTAAATAGTGGTCCAAAGCAAAGGTGTGGATACACTGTACACTGAAGCACCACATACCAGTATTTAAAAAAAAATTATGTACAGGGTTTTCAAAAAAAAAAAAATTTTAAATTTTTTTAGAAATCGTTACCTTGCCTTACAAATTTGTACATATTTTTTTTTTAAATACTGGTATGTGGTGCTTCATTGTACAGTGTATCCACACCTTTGCTTTGGACCACACAGAAAAAAATTACAACCCTTGTAAACCCTTGAACTTCAAATAAATTGTTTTTCTGAATTGGGCTCCTTTTTGTTTCGAAAAGCAATAACTTTTTTTCTGTAAGTCGTAACACTTATTGTTGCACCATTTTAGAATCTGCAAAAGATGAGCATTTTTTTTAAACAATGGGCCCTGACAGTGTGGTACATTTTTTTTGCACCAAAAGCATTGAAAGTCAAACGATTTGCTAGCAGTGAGTATTGAATTTTGAAAGAAACTTAATTTTTTTTATTAAATTCAGTTTGTAAAAAAAAAAACGAATGGAGTACTAAGTACAAGTGATCAGCAATAATAATAAAAAAAATGGATAAGAAAAAACCGACATTTTTGGAAATTATAACCAAATTTGTAAGGCAAGGTAACGATTTCTAAAAAAATTTAAAAAAAATTTTTTTTTTGAAAACCCTGTACATATTTTTTTTTTAAATACTGGTATGTGGTGCTTCAGTGTACAGTGTATCCACACCTTTGCTTTGGACCACTATTTACGCCACACCCTGTATATTTCAAGATAAGAACAGTTTGCTAAAGGAACATTAGCATGACTATACATGATCTAGATACGAAGGTTATCTTGAATCTTCTCAGCAGAAAAACATCAATTGTATCCGATATAGGTTCGGGAAAATTACAGAGTTTGAATTAGGGATACGTAGGTTATAAAAGGAGGCTAATTTCTTGTTAAGATATCCATACTAATATTATTAATGCGAAAGTGTGTCTGTCTGTCTGTTACCCTTTGACGCTTAAACCACTGAACCGATTGAGATGAAATTTGGTATGGAGATAGTTCGAGACCCTGGAAAGGACATGGGCTACATTTTGTAGCGATATAAAAACATTAAGGGGGTGAAATGGGGGATGAATGTTTATATGGAAAATCCAACTCTTGCGGGCGAAGTCGCGGGGAACCACTAGTTATTAAATAAAATAATGATAGTTACATAATAGAAGCTCGATTGCTGCTATATTGTTAATATCGGAATTAATGTATTTGGCCGTTATCAATGCTGGGACGAACGTGCCAATTTGATATAAGGAAATTAGTAGCAATTTTCACGCCAGCCGGCCAGCAAGAGACAGCGCTCTACAAATGTTTATGCAAAGTAATATTGTCTCTATCTGATGGCGCTTTTTAGTCTACTTTATTCGAGTATCATGTAAATTATATCATTTATATTTCTTAGTATCTACCTACTTGATGTTAGAAATCGCCTGAGACTTGTCCGTCCAGGTGTCGGCTTATAAGAACATTTCTACGCATCATCACGTTAATTTATGGGGATTAAATTTTTCCGCACATGCTTACAACTAATAAAATAATTTAAAGCGAAATCACGTCTCCCCGTGTCGAACCGAACTACCGAAAATCCTCTTCAAGCTTGACGATTATATTTACAAAAATTACCATAACAAAACGACACGCTCATATAAAAATGTTTTGTTCCAGACTCGTCAACTCAGTGCTGCAAGAAGAATTGAAAACCATCCACGCGGTCACACAGAAAACTCTGACAGTGGAACAATGGAAAGCGCAGTCGTAAAATTGTAGAAATTATAACAATGTACATGTAAATAAGTAGTTTTTCTTCAAATGCCCGAAATGTTTTGCGCGATGGACAATCTGTACACTGTGAGTGTGTCGGCTCCCGGCAAAGTGATACTTCACGGTGAGCATGCTGTCGTCTATGGGAAGACGGCCATAGCTGTCAGTTTGGGCATGAGGAGTTCCATAGTGATCAAGGTAAGGTTTTTATTTCTTTTTTTTCTAGACACAAAGACACACTGGCTCATCATTCCAGCACTGAAATGCTTTTCGGGAAATATATTCGGGTTTGATGGATCTCTTTCTGGCGGATTATCAGTACAAATCTTCTTTCTTCTATTTCTTTATACTACAACTACAAATGTAATTAACCTTGTTGGTAAATAAATCATTTTCATTTTCATACTAATTGGACAGTTGGGGCATCTACTTACTAAAGCAAAATACTTGGCGGTACACATCAAATACAAATTTAATTTGAAAGATATGAACTTCAAGGTGTTTTTTATCAATTCATGTGGATCATTATATGTAGTTGAAAAATCCGAAAATGGAAATTGATGAGAAAGTATTTGTGGGTTCAAATGCCAATTACAATATAACTCAAACTAAACCTATACGGTGTTATTACAAAAAAAAATAGACCAGGTTTAAAATAGGTCTAAATATTAGCCGACAACAGAGGAATGAATGACACATTCGTGACATAACCTAATAGAGAAGCGCTTTTCTAATTGGCTAGCTAATAGTTTAGTCCTGCCTGGCTTAAACCCGGTAGGTACTAAGTTTTTAGAATAATGGGAATAGTGATGATTACTTATCACTGACTGCCCGTTCGTCTAGTGGCAGCCAGGGTTTGAATCCCCGGTCAGACAGGATTTTTCTACTGCATGGAAATCGAACCCCAGTACGAAAGTTTAGAAACGAGGTAGGATCTCATTTCAGATTTCTTTAGTACTTTGATTTTGAAATTCGCATTAGGAAGTGAAGAATTACAGGAAACAAGGTAAAAAAACTATCAACAAACTTACTCCTTACATAGTTCAGTATTATGCATTTCACACGCTAACTGTGATCACATAACATAGGATATTTATTATTTATGCTTTACCTACTTGGGTAATCTATACTTACATACATACATAATCTTAGAATAATACCACCTAGAAGCCTAGTCCGCGCGCGTAAACTGAAGCTTATCAATAGTAGCTCTTATACATAATATAATAAAAATGTTTAATATCAAAGCTGTACATTCAATTAATTAATTCATACGTTTTATTCATTTTAAGATAATGCTATATAATTCACTAGCAGAATCATACATTCAGTATGGTTTATGCATTATTATATGTTTATAACTTAAGCAATTATTTTGCAAGTTTTTACGAAATTAAATCAAATTTCATTTAATTTTGTAAAAACTTGCAAAATAATTGCTTAAGTTATAAAAATATAATAAGTTAAGTAGATTTCATCTTAACTGATGGTTAAATATTTGTAAAAATATTTCCATTGGATACATGCGGGTACATTCCCCAAGTATTGATGAAATCGAACGCCGGCTCACTGGCGTAGCAACCACTTGCAAAAATTCGTCGACCGACTAACGTCCTCCGTAGCTTAGTTGGTAACAGCACTCGCCCGGATAGCGAAGGGACGTGGGTTCGAGTCCCACCGGATGACACGGTCGATTAATTTTTGTAAGTGAAATATGATTTAATGGTTTATGCAACTACGGCCGCACCTATAAGACTTATTTAAACAAAATGTATGATCTTCAAGTTAGAATATTAAATAATATAGTATCAAATAAAATTAAACATCAGTATAGCGATGATAATATTGGCCTTTTTAAACACTGTAAAATATTGCCCGTACAATCACAGGTTAAATTTATTTTATTAAAACAACTCTTCTTCATTACTATTAATCAGCCACAACCCGAAGACCGTGTATATACGCGATCGGTAGCTCGACGACCACTAAGTTGCAGCTCTGTCCGCGTAAACAATGAATACGGTAGGCGAACATCTGATTATATTGTTCCTCGACTCATAAATAATCTAGCTACGGAATTACGAGATAACTTAACTGTAAAAAATATAAACTTAAAGTGCATTTTCTGGATTCACTTATAAATGCATAATAACCGAACAGTATAGGTATATGCTGCTGAGGTGCTTGTGGCGCAGTGGCGGCAGCGCTTTGGTAGTGATACCAAAAATTAAGCAACCACGGCGCGGTCGTGATTGGATGGGTGACCATTCCGACCATTAAAGTGACGACCATGACAAGCATCTCCGTGCTTCGGAAGGCACGTTAAGCAGTTGGTCCCGGCTAATATCTCTTGGTATTAGTCGTTAAGCCTAGTCAGAGGCCCTAGGGCGGCTTGATAACATCTGACAGTAAGGTTTGTCACTTGCCTTACAGACACCCCTCCACCAATCCGCACTGAGCCCGCGTGGTGGAGTATGGCTCGTTCCTCCTCATAGTTGAGGTGAGGCCTTTTCCCAGCAGTGGGATCTAATAGGCTGACTTAACTATAGGTATATGTGTCCAATTCTTGTATCTATAATCTATAGTTTATTGTTTTTTATATAAAGATTTGTTTGATTTGCGTAAACGTAATGCTTAGAATAATATAAACCTTAGTGGTTTCGCTTTACTAGAGGTCAATAAATAATTGTTTTGTAAGATTTTTATACGATAATAAAGAGAAAAAAAAATTGAAAAACGATACCCCTCAGGTCTAGACACACAGCAGTGTGTCAGCCAAGTTCGCGAACCAACATTTTAGTAGGTCATTGTATATAGGTAGGCTTGTAACCATGGCTGCATTAGTTCGAAATCTGCAGAATCAATTTTAATGACACACATTTACCCCCTTATTACAAAAAACTTAGTGCTAGGTTTAACCCAAGACTAAATATTAGCCGACTAATCAGAAAAGCGTTTTTCTAATAGGTAATGTCACGGATGAGTCATTCATTTCTAATTTGTTTGCTAATATTTAGGCCTAGTTTAAACCTGGTACTAAGTTTTTGGTAATAAGGCTGTTACGGTGTTATAACAAAAAAATTTGACTAGGTTTAAAATAGGTCTAAATATTAGCCGACAACAGAGGAATGAATGTCAGATTCGTGACATAACCTAATAGAGAAGCTCTTTTCTAATTGGCTAGCTAATAGCTTAGTCCTTGCTTAAACCCGGTACTCAGTTTTTAGAATAACGGATTTATTGTTTAGTACACTACATAGGCTATCTTTCATCTCAATATAAGCAGGTAGGTAGGCTCAATATAAGTAATAAGTGGGTACATAAAAATATGCAGACGATAACCTAAGGTTCTCTTCACCATACGACATGATACGCATAAGAAATAATAATTATTTACGGTGATGGTAGTAGTCGATTAATAAATTTTTATTTCTACGCAGACGAAGTCGCAAGAAACAGCTAGCCTTTATGTTTTCACAACTTGTCTATCTATTTATGAATTATCTTCTGAGTTCCTGCTAACAATGAAACAATAGCTAATGCATTTCACTTAAACTAAACACCTAAATTACGTAACTAACTGTTTAAACACGCTACGTGGAAATGCAGACTTGAATTTTAAGTTGCACTGGCCTATAATAGATTGCCATGCTAACGTGTATTCAATGCCTAACGTTTTGTTACTGCTTTGGAAAAAAATATATAATAAATAATGTCCTCCTAGCCGATTTCGACTACGGCGGCCTATCTCAACAGAGATAACCAACTGCGCAGGACATATTGTAGTGCACAAGTGTGTGCGCAATACACAGGTGCACTCTCTGTTCCTTCACTTTCATAGTTCAGTGAGACGGCAGTCCGACATGACCGTAGAGAGATCAGGCGCAGGACCAACGGCTTAACGTGCTTTCCAAGGCACGGGGGTGTTAAACACCACCAACTTCCTGACTCTGGAGCTGTGTCTTGAGTAATTTCAAGACAGAAAAACCCAAACACTCGGCCCGAGCGACCCGAGATTCGAACCCGGGACCTCGTGGATAGGACCCAGCGTGCTGTCCACTAGACCAACGAAGAAAAAAATACCACAACACGCACATTTTTGCATAACTTTTTTTTTTACAAATTAATGAGCAAGTGTTCTCTAAATGACTAAATACCTCACTGAAACACTATTGTTATTCTTTTGCAAATACTTTTCTTCTATTGTTTGCGTTTGCTATAAATTACTTTTCCTCCAGCTGCCCTACTAAAGAAATAAATATTGGACAACATCAGATACATTTATTTCTTTCTTGCTTTGAGAAAAGCAAGTTGCTAAAGCAAAGTGTTATAGAAATTAGAAACTAGTACGATGTTACAACATTCAGATTCAGAGTTAATATTGAGTCTGAATGTCAATACCTGGCCGGGGATAGAACTCAGGACCTTAGAGATGGTGACACCATGAAATCCGGCGTGCGAGCCAGTCAGCCATGGAAATCGTCAAACTGGGATTATTTTAGAAATAAATTATCCATGCTATCTTCAAAACGAATATAAATAAATAAATAAATTGTTTCAACAAACACACCAATTACCTAGCCCCAAACTAAGCGTGAGCTTGTGCTATGGTGACTAGGTTAACGGATAGACATACTTATATACATTTATAAACATCCATGACTTACGCATCGTTAAGACGTCTGATTCAAGGCTAGAGTGACGCACAAGGCCTCTTCTTCACCACAGTGCACACGCAAGGTAGCCGACCTATGCAACTACTGCGTGGCCGAGAGTGGGGGGCAGAATTAGCACAGAGCTGCCTTCCAACCACTGTCTCACTGTGTAGCAACGGACTCCCCATCCATGACTTGCTCGTGCTCATCACACAAACATTTGCCCCTTGCGGGATTCGAACCCGCAACCGCCTGGTTTAGAAGTCCGTGGCGCGAACCACTACACCAAGACGGTCGTCAATATAAAACCGCTCTTCTCTTTAAACAATATTAATCTATGCCGACGTTTCAGGAGATCAACACCACCAACGAGCCAGCCGTGTACATCCACATGCCAAGCGTTGGGCTCCAAGAAGTCATCCCTCTCGCTCCCACCGTCAAGGCTCTCTTTCGTCCGCAACTCCTCCCCGGCATCACCGGAAAGTTCTCCTGGAGATTGCCCGACAAGCTCGATCATGATCTACACTTGAAGAGAGTCGAGGAATTCCTGCACATTATCAAGCCAAACTTCGACAGCCTTCCAAGCAACCAGAAGAACTCTTTGCGGAGTTTCCTGTATATGTTCTCTGGGATCTTCGGCAGTACGAGTATGCCGGTTAAGCCTCTGGATATTTCTATGGGTTCCGAGCTGACTATCGGTGCTGGGACGGGGAGTTCAGCATCGTTCGCCGTCTGCTTGGCTGGTGCTTTGGTGCAGCTGATCAAGTTGAAGAGCTCGACGAATTACGACGCGTTTTATGATGAGGACTTCACGATGACGGAAAAGGAGATCATATCGGAGTGGGCGTACAACTGCGAGAAGATTATGCATGGGACGCCTTCTGGTGAGTTCTCTTGTATACTTATTTTACTAATGTTTTGCAATAAATACTTTTGGATAGCTTAGGTTAGTGTTTATACTTATTGTACTTCCGTAAGGTAAGAAAAGCGTAGCGTAGGGCTTCCATTGGCAAGATGGACAGACGACCTTGTGAAGGTTGCTGGATCACGTTGAATGCAGTCTGCATGTAACGGGTCACTTTGAAGTTCTATGAGGGAGGCGTACGTTCAACTGTGGACGGCCTGCGGCTGATAATGATGATGAGGTCTGAAAAGACTTCGATAAAGCACAGCTTAGGATATCCACCAGCAAAACAGATGGACGTCGTTGTAAAATAGTCTTATCGATCGCGCTTTGAATTTTTTTTACACAAGGTTTTTAAAGGGTTTCCCGTTAATGAAGGATAATCATCTAGGTACAGATTAGTTACCACATCTTTTTGTACCCGTCTGCGGAAAGAGGGTTATGTTTTTCGAGAGTGTGTATGAATAATTGTTTGGAACGCCCTACAGCCCAAACGGCTGGACAGTTCTTGACTTATGAGATGTCGTTTAGTTCGTCAAAATGGTGGTAGTGACATAGATGCTCTACTATATGTCATAAATTTGTTTAAGTGAAAGTGGTTTTGGTTTTGAGATTTATATATTTTTGAGAGCCTTACTAACATTTTAAGTAAAAAGTTATTATTGGATTTGGTTTATGGAATATTCAAAAGCATTGAAATTAAAATAGACTTTTTAAAAGTCATTAATTGTAGAAGTAGCCATACCACAATTAAATATTTTTATCTCTAAAATGTATAACCAGTGCGTCCTACCTGCCATGACCTACGGGGCCGAGACGTGAAACTTGACAGTCAAACTGGCCCACCGACTGCATGTCGCTCAGCGAGCCATGGAACGGTCTATGCTGGGGATCTCGCTAAGGGATAGAATCCGAAACGAAATCATCCGCCAAAAGACGAAGGTCATAGATATCGTTTAGAGGTGTGCAGTAAGCTGAAGTGGCAGTGGGCTGGTCATGTCTGTCGCAGAACCGACGGGCGTTGGAGTAGGAAGGTTCTCGAATGGAGACCACGTCTCGGGAAACGTAGTGTTGGACCCTGCTAGATGGACCGATGACCTGAGGGAGGTGGCCGGTGGTGGCTGGATGCGAGAAGCGGAGGACCGTGAAAGTTGGCGCTGTCTTGGTAAGGCCTATGTCCAGCAGTGGACTGCAATAGGCTGATATGATGATCTCATTTTGGACATGATGTAACTAATCTGTACCTAAAGGATTATTCTTTATTAACGAGGCACTCTGTAAGCCTTACAAAATCGATATCTGCGATCCGTCAAGTTCTAGCGCGGCCCTCCTTGCACCTCGCAAGGCGTGCGGGAGGCGAGGAAGCGCCAACCACACGCGACTGTCAAAGCAAATCCATTGCCCGCAATATCACCCGTCACCCGCTGATGTCTACCGTGCCCCGCCCCCCGCACCTCTGGCAACCGCAAAAGGTCGTGCACGAACTTGTCGGACTATAAACGTGACATAAGTCACCACTTGCAAGTGACAGTTAGGTATCCATTACTGGGGTTAGCAACTGATTATAATTTATAATACCACTAGTGGTTCCCCGCGACTTCGCCCGCAAGAGTTGGATTTTCCATATAAACTTTCATCCCCCATTTCACGCTCTCATTAATTTTAAATATCGCGACAAAATGTAGCAAAATGTCCTTTCCAGGGTCTCGACCTGTCTCCATACCAAATTTCATCTAAATCGGTTCAGTGGTTTAAGCGTCAAGAGGTAACAGACAGACAGACACACTTTCGCATTTATAATATTAGTATGGATTGTAGTTTTAGCGACAGTGCATGCGCGTGATTCGATTTAAAGTCCACCAAATGTCGTCAAGCGAGGATTTGAAATTGTTCCGAGGCAGTTTCATGCAATATCTCAGTGTAGAGTATATTTATTCCCTTAAGACACTTACATGAGAACATTAATCTATCAGAAATAACATATTCGCAGACGTTCGAACATTTTAACACAAACAACATTAGCTCAATACTTATACCAAATATATGATTATACGTTTTCGATATATGTATTTGAAAGTTTTGATTTGAACGCGTCGAATGACCTAACATTCGGCCAAGTGCGAGTCGGACTCGCACGCGAAGGGTTCCGTACCATTAACTTAAAACATTAGACAGTATAGGCAAAATAGTATATATTTTTTTATTTTATTGATAATTTTAAAAGTATTTATCACAGGATACCCAAAACAATTTTAAATAAGAGTTTCCGCGCCTGTTTCTTTACGTGAGTGATTCAAATTTTATGGGTCCAAGACTTTAGAAATTACAGGGGGGGGACACCGTGTAAACGACTTTGGTGGGCTATATCTCGCGATTAGTAAAGCTGATAAAAAAGTATTGTATGGAAACCCTACCTTATTGTCATAGTGTTTTTCAACGATACCGCACACAAGGGGGTGCACTCAAAAAAATAACTTATCCCCCTTTTACATGTATGGGGAGGTACCCTAAAAAGGGGTAAATTTAATTTTTTGTATTTAAAAAAATGAGATCTATATGTGAAGTATCCTCGAACCAAGTTACATGCGTAACTAAATCAGTCCATAAACGTAGAAGATATTCTGCTGTGACAGACTAGGACGGACGGACTGAACGATCTTATAAGGGTTCCTTGTCGGACTACGGAACCCTAAAAAAGAGGGTATCTACACTAATATCATACAGAGGAAGGATTCGATTGTTTGTTCGTATTAAATAGGCTCCGAAACAACTGGACCGATTCAAATGAAATTTAGTACAGAGATAGTTTGAAACCCTGAAAAGGACATAGGCTACTATTTGTCGCGATATAAAATCATCAGGTGGTTGAAATAGGGGACGAAAGTTTTTATGGAAAATCAGAACTGCTAGTTTTGTTGTTTATCTACAGGTATAGTTGATCTAAGAGCACACAATAAAGAAATGCAGATTATAAGGTAGAAGAGGTGCTTGTGGCGCAGTGGCGGCAGCGCTTCGGTAGTGATACCAAAAGTTAAGCAACCCACGGCGCGGTCGTGATTGGATGGGTGACCATTCCGACCATTTAAGTGACGTCCATGACAAGCATCTCCGTGCTTCGGAAGGCACGTTAAGCAGTTGGTCCCGGCTAATATCTGTGGTATTAGTCGTTAAGCCTAGTCAGAGGCCCTAGGGCGGCTTGATAACTTCTGACAGTAAGGTTTGTCACTTGCCTTACATACACCCCTCCACCAATCCGCACTGAGCCCGCGTGGTGAAGTATGGCTCGTTCCTCCTCATAGTTGAGGTGAGGCCTTTTCCCAGCAGTAGGATCTAATAGGCTGACTTATAAGGTAGATCAAGTTTAGCAACATTTATAAGTGAACGTTCTGGTTATTAGATTCTTCTATGTAGTTGGTGGTCTTCTATATAGCCACCACACTCTCTGCTATTAGCCTTTTTTTCGTTTCCTAATATAGACTGGCTGATAAATCGTATAGAAAAAGCTGTTTGCATAGCTGATTTCCCATAGAATCACCTTGGGAAAACCATAAGCAAACACCTAATATTGGTTCAGATAACAAAACCTGATACTTATCAGGTTTTGTTATCTGTACGCTTACTTTGCAAGAAAAAACTCGGAATGTTTGCTACAAACGTGCTAAATGGCAAGATATTTGGTTTACTCAATTCGTTAGTTTGGTTTACCTACTCAGTTCGATATTCTGGCCGATTCGGTATTACCATTCGACTTGTTTTAAGAAGAGATTGCTCCCAACTATTAAGAACGCCTATATGGCGTATTCTTAAAGTGTATATAAATCATTTTTGTTTGTGCGGAAAGATCTTACTACCGAATGTTTTAATTTCGGATATTTTATGTTTGTAATGCAGTATTTTTTGTAAGTAAAGGTCTGTGCCCACTACATCGTACCATACCCTGACCGTGCTAGGACCGTATAAAAATACACATTAGATTTTCAACCCTAAACAGAGGAGGTAAAGTTCAAAATATTCAAGCGCGGTGTTTGTTTTCGCAGTGCCAGAACGGTGCATCGACGAACACCGAGCTTAAACATTTTGAACTTTTACTTTTGACGCTAAGGTCGAAATTCAAATAGGTACTTTTTATACGGTCCTGGCACGGTCATGGTATGGTGCGGTGTAGTGGGCAGAGACCTTTAGTCTTCACTAAAGCACAGATCATTTTTATTTATTTAATTTTATTTATTTAGGAACACAAAACGGAATAACATCACAAAATACACAATATATAAAATGACAAAAAATTTCGGCTAGATATTATACCAAAGTATGTGTCCACTGCTTGATTATCAATTAGTGTCAACCTTAGAAAAAAAATATCGAAAGTAAATAAGACATTTACTGTAGGGTAGTAAAGACTTGGAAGTTCCAGTCCCACCAGAAGATGAAGACGATCAATGATTTTTCCTTTGCATTTATTTTTTAAATAGTTTTTTTTACTAGAATTGCAAATACCTAATGTGTCATAATTTTGGATATATGACTAGTCATTCACCTTGATATGGCAACCAGTTATCTTAAATATAAAGGTCAAAAATGGTCGTCCACCTATTTCTGTCATTGTACAATGCCGACTTTAAATCGTCTTCTTAACATATTTAAAACTGGCCAAAACCTGCATCTCCGAGCAGTTTCTAAAATGTAAATAAGTATTTATTAAGCACAGAACGAGAACATAAATTATTATTTACGCACATTAGAGTTGCATAACTATCGATATTTTACTATCGATATTTTAAAAATAAAAACATTACATTTACTTACATGCCTTAAGTATTAGACTCCTTTCATGCATCTATAAAAATACATGTGCCAGGGGACTTCGCTCTTTATTTCTTTCGCGTATTTGAGCAATACTAAAATACGCGAATGCTATCTATCGATAGTGTATGATTAGATATACTCTAAAACTTATTACTTAGTTTAAAATATTTCGGTTGTACCGATACTACTATTAAGTATTCAATAGTACCGATATTAATTTTGTAATAGCAAAAATAGTATCGAAACTCTCCATAATATGGTTGTGTTTCACACATTTTCGGTACCGTCGATAAATTCGATGGTCTATCGATACTGGAGAATATTTATTTGTTATGATGACGGCAAGCATCGACTGACTATCGAATATCGATAGGCAACACTAACGCATACGAACAGCCGCGCACCGTTCGGCCTTGACACTAATGCAATAGAGGTCAATTTCATTTACTCGGCGGGTATTATACAAAATAATAACACGCGGCCGGTCTCTGCCGGCAGAGGTCCGTAACCTCTGCAATTTAAAAAAAAGACTGTCAAACCTTGAGTGTGTATTAATTTTAATTTATTTATTTAGTATGTAACTAGGTTGAATTGACTTCAGAACTAAGTTACTGCTTCTTTTACTGACATAAATGTTTAATGACGACCGTCTTGGTGTAGTGGTGCGCGCCCCGGACTTCTAAACCAGGTGGTTGCGGGTTCGAATCCCGCAAGGGGCAAATGTTCGTGTGATGAGCAAGAGCATTTGTACCTAACTCATGGATGTTTATAAATGTATGTAAGTATGTCTATCCGTTATCCTAGTCACCATAGCACAAGCTCATGCTTAGTTTGGGGCTAGGTAATTGGTGTGTTTGTTGAAACAATTATTTATTGGAATATAACATCAGGAATAAAATAACCTTACACAATCCAACTTAATTTTAAGTTAAAAGTGATATGCTCTTAAATAAATAAAATAATAATGATTTGTTTAAACTAACACACCAATTACCTAGCCCTGAACTAAGCGTGAGCTTGTGCTATGGTGACTTGGATAACGGATAGACATACATAAGACATACATTATACACTAGACTTTTACTTAGTGAGTTTCCACATCTTAGCGGTCTCCGATTTTGATCACTTAATTGTTTAAAAAAAATACTTTCCACGCTTCTATCAAAATTGTGTTATAGTAGGGGGTTATAGTAGTTAATAATAAGAACCTAGTGAAGACAGTTCAACTGGGAATCTTGCCCAATATCATTAGTCAATATTTCTGTAGTAAAAAAGTAAAGTCAGCCTATATAGATCCCACTGCTGGGAAAAGGTCTCGCCTCAACTTTGAGTAGGTACGAGCCATACTCCACCACTAGCGATGGGCGATTGTTCGAAAAAAATTAATCGAATGAATCGATTATCGACCATTCAAACTATCGAATGTCGATTTAGTAATTCGAAAAAAGTAATAATCGACAATCGAATAATAATCTATACTGGACCCTTCGATGCATTCGAACCGATTGCCGCGACTATGCGCACAGGACAGGTACCGACCGAATAATTAATCGACGCGACGAATGAAGATTCATTTGTTAGTAGTACGGCCTGCACACCGCGTGCTCCGGTATTGCTCGCCGCATAATCGAAGAATAATCGCATGACTGCGGTTGCTTATCGAATACATTCGATTACAGAGACCATTCGAATAATTCGATTAATTTAGTAATAATCGCCTATCGCTATCCTCCACGCGGGCTCAGTGCGGATTGGTAGAGGGGTGTCTGTAAGGAAAGTGACAAGCCTTACTGTCAGATGTTAAAAAACCGCCCTAGGGCCTCTGACTAGGCTTAACGAATAATACCAACAGATATTAGCCGGGTCCAACTGCTTTACGTGCCTTCCGAAGCACTGAGATGCTTGTCATGGACGTCAGTTATATGGTCGGAATGGTCACCCATCCAATTACGACCGCGCCGTGGGTTGTTTAAGTTTTGGTATCACTACCAAAGCGCTGCCGCCACTGCGCCAGAAGCACCTCATTTCTGTAGTGCCTATAACAAAACAAATAATATATATTTCTACCTAACATCCAATTAGAGTGCGTACTACTAATGTCACTGGCCATTAACAGGATCAACCTCCTTACAGCGACAACTAATAGCTCTGCTCTTTGATAAACTATACTTGGGGATATAGCATGCCATACAAAAACGAAGCCAGACATGGCACAACAGTCCAGTAACACTTTAAGTAACAGTTATTACTGGTTACAACAGTTGTTTATTGACATTGAAGTTTAAAAAAGCGTCAATGTATGTATTATAATATAAAGTGTCTCGTAAGTAAAGCATTTAATTAAAGCCTTTGACCCTGCTGCGCCTGATCTCTCTCCGGTCATGTCAGACTCCGTCTTACGGAACTATAAGAGTGAAGGAACAGAGAGTTTAAAAAAAATAAGGATCTACCTTCTGGTGGTCCACCCCAGGCACAACTCCAGTTTGTGATGGTGGCCAAATAATCCCATCTGCGGTGGTAGGCTCCGTTAGGTACCGCCTAGTAGCTACCACCCTCCCACCGGAGCCCGGCGCCAAGCATCTTGCTGTGTTCCGTCGGTGAGTGGGAGTGACAGAATTTTTGTGGGTGAGCTCGCTCCACCGTCGACTCTGTCTACGCCACGTCTTACTTAGTCTAGAGTCAAGAGCAAACCCATTTCAAATATTAAAGAAGTTCACCTCTGTGTTGTCCACACACTTCATCATCAAATTTAAGAGCTAGGCTCTTGTCGGTGGAGTTTTTTCCATTCCTCTCTGCTTTCCGCCCTTCTCTTAACCTCCTGATACGACCCGACATTTATCTTTTCTTTTATTTGCTGCATGTAGCTTATTCTTGGTCTTCCTCGCTTCCTTTTTCCTTCTATTCTTCCTTCTATTATCGTTTTAATAAAATTGTCGTGTCGAATCAGGTGGCCTAACATTCGTCCCCTCCTACACTCTATTGTTTCCATCAATCTCCTTTTTTCCCTAACCATAAACAAAACTTCTTCATTTGTTTTCTTCTCCGTCCAACTTATACGCTCCATTCTCCTCCAGCACCACATCTCGAAGGCTTCCAGTCTCTCTCTGTCCCTCTTTGTCAATGTCCACGCTTCACATCCATAGAGTGCTATACTCCAAATGTACACTTTAACAAGTTTTTTGCGAACTTTGCTTGATATTCTGGCCTTGAGCAGGTGCTTTTTTGCATTATAAGCTTGTCTCGCCATCGCTATCCTTGCTTTTATATCTGGTGTACATCTGGAGTCACTAGTTATCAAGCTACCTAGATATTTGAAGGTTTTAACCTGTTCTATTTTTGTGTTATTTATTGAGATAGGGCTATATTTTTCCTTTTTAGAAGCAATTAGTGTTTTTGTTTTATTTATGTTAATTTCGAGACCAAATTCTTTAAAAATAGTGTCCATTTCTGTAACCAGTTCTTCCAATTCCAATCTGTTTTCTGCAATGGCTGCAATATCGTCGGCAAAACGAATGAATTTAAATACGTCCCCATTAATTTTGACGCCCCCCTTTTTTGATTCCGTTATTCTGCGTATCGCACATTCTATGAATAAATTAAAAATTAGCGGTGAAAGTGGACATCCCTGCCTAACTCCCTGTCTTTTTTTTGCCTTTCCGTTTTCCTCTCCTACTTCTATTACCGTTTCTTGGTTTTTATATAATTCATAAATAATCCTTCTGTCTCTATAATCCAATCCAGCTTCTTTGAGTACTTCCATCATTATTTTTCAATTGATCGAACGATATCGAACGCCTTTTCTAAGTCGATAAAAGCTATATGTGTGTCCATGTCAAAATCCAGTCTCCTGTCTATTACCAATCTCAAAGCTAGAATCGCTTCTCTGGTTCCCTTCTCTTGCCGAAACCCATATTGATCCGGTCCCAAAAAGCACTCTGTTAACGGTCTTATTCTGTTCTGAATTATTTTTATTAAAATTTTACTTGCCTGTGAAATAATACTTAGTGTTCTATGTTCTTTGCATTTGAGTGTGTTTGCTTTTTTCGGTAGTGTTACAGTCTTGCTTAAATTAAAATCTTGAGGTATTTTGCCTGTTTTATACATTTCTTGAATTAAATTAAAAATTTCCTCTTTTAACTGATTGCAAGCTGCATATTTAACCATCTCAATATAAATATTATCAACTCCTGCTGTTTTCCCGTTTTGAATACATTTCAAAGCTATTTCGAATTCTTCTTTCAATATCAGAGGTCCCAGTTTTAAAGTATCTACATCTTCTTCTTTTTCCATATAGCTTTCTGACATCCCTTCTCCTGAATAAAGCTCTTCTTTATACTCTATCCATCTTTTAACATTTTTTTTAGAGTCTATTAGTATTTTCCCTTCTTTATCTAATATAGCACACACACACTTGTGCACTATTAATATCTTATGCGTACTAGGCTGATCTCTGTTGAGTATAATTGGATGCAAATTCTAAAACATCGTGTTCAGTGGACATCTGTGGCGGTTGTTTCATGCAATATCTAAAGGTACAGGTGTAGTGCTGGTGAGGTGCTTGTGGCGCAGTGGCGGCAGCGCTTTGGTAGTGATACCAAAAGTTAAGCAACCCACGGCGCGGTCGTGATTGGATGGGTGACCATTCCGACCATTTAAGTGACGTCCATGACAAGCATCTCCGTGCTTCGGAAGGCACGTTAAGCAGTTGGTCCCGGCTAATATCTGTGGTATTAGTCGTTAAGCCTAGTCAGAGGCCCTAGGGCGGCTTGATAACTTCTGACAATCCGCACTGAGCCCGCGTGGTGAAGTATGGCTCGTTCCTCCTCATAGTTGAGGTGAGGCCTTTTCCCAGCAGTGGGATCTAATAGGCTGACTTATATTATTATTATATACAGGTGTAGTGTACCGAAGGTGACAACTAATAGGTCTATGACGTAACATTTGCTCATGTAACCAATATTAACATTGAACTGGGCCACTCATGACCCGAAACACGTAACTTTGCCAAACACTGTTTGCACTACACTACTGCGCAATGAAGGTTGCTAATATTTAGCTTTATAATAGGACAGTCGCGGCGGACGATTTATTTAACCTTATGCAAAGAATAAGGTTTCTAAGTACAGAAGTGTCACTTCCTTACAAACATACCTTGTGGACTCAAGAAGACGTATCTTACATATTAAAATATAATCGCGCCGCGTCTGCCTATATGAAGTACTAATGGTTCCCCGCGACTTCGCCCGCAAGAGTTGGATTTTCCATATAAACTTTCATCCCCCATTTCACCCCATTAATGATTTTATATCTCGACAAAATGTAGCCTATGTCCTTTCCAGGGTCTCGAACTGTCTCCATACCAAATTTCATCTCAATAGTTTCAGTGGTTTAAGCGTCAAGAGCTAACAGACAGACAGACACACTTTCGCATTTATAATATTAGTATGGATATACGAGTATGTTCGCGATGATCTCAGAAACTACATCTACATTACCTACACAGTTTTTTTTATAAGTGATCCCTCATCGCTAAAAGCTAGTACGTCACATTTACAACCGAGATAGTTTCTAGTGCGTTCTTAAAATAAAGAAAATTCATCTTTTTCTACTAAGGCTCTGTGCAGATGTGCCACCGACCACAGCCACAGCAAAGTGGCTAGCGACAAGCTGACGTCCACTCGCAACTCAGTGGCCGCATGCCACCGTTGGCAACCACTTGCCACTCGCGATTGTGACAAATCGTCTTTCAAACGATATGGGTTGGTGATAGACCACCAACCACTGGTGGCGGCCACCGATCAGTGCTGGCGGCAACCGACCTGTTGTGTCGGCCACCGACGTCTTATGGCGGCCACCGGCCACCTTCGTACGCGGGATTGAAGGAGGGTGCGGGGCAGCCACCTGTGGCTGCGGTCGGTAGCCCAGCAAGCGTCGAGTTTACTTACATGAACATTAAAAAATTATTGACAGTTGTTTATAAACGCGTCGGTGGCGTATTGGCTAGCGAGGTGCCGGGTTCGATCCCACGTGCCGCCATGTACCAATGGCTCTTTCTGAGTTATGTACATTAGTTGTTTCACTAATCGATGCTCTTACGGTACGGAAAACATCGTGAGGAAACCTGCACATTCAGGCGACTGAATGATGAACTATGATCCAAAACCATCCAAAGGTTCACGGAGGTCAGATGGCCACTGTAATTACCTGATCTGCCACATTCTGGATCATGGTCAGCGAACCTTGGGACCTCGCGTGCGAGTGCACAACCGGGATAACGCTAGGATGATGATGGTTGAAATATGACGATGATTGTCTAAGATGTATTGTAGCGGCCACCGTATTTTAGTGGCGCCCAGCCACCACCTTCGTTTAGGAAGGAAGGTGCTCGGCAGCCACCGGTGGCTGTGGTCGGTGGCTCATTTGCGCAGAGCCTGAGAGTCTACTTACATGAACTAAAAAATTTGTAATAGTTGTTTGTAAAAAAACACTTCCTTTTTCTTCATTCCAGGAATAGACAATGCGATCTGCACCTACGGTTCGCTCGTCTCGTTCAAGAAAGGCACCAAGCCGAGACCTATGGACGTGCGCCTGAACCTTCGTATCCTGCTGGTGGACAGCAGGGTGTCCCGGGAGACGCGCGCGCTGGTCATGAAGGTGGCGGCCGTGCGCCAGAGGAACACTGCCGCCGTGGACCACGTGCTGGAGGCGTGCGACCACGTCGCCAACACCGCCACGCAGGTGACAATAATAAATATATTTTTGCTTATTGTTAGCGAACCTCTGTCGCCTCGCAATATGCGGTCTGTTGTCTATAAGTAAACTGCTGGAGTCCGTCTGCGGGGTACAGTGGTGCGGGGAGATAAGTATGACGATGACGGGGACTGGAACGTGTACGTGTCTGGTGAATTCTGCAGGATAGCCATCTAGTGCCACTATATTCCTGTATCTTTACTCCTTTCTAGGAAGATAGAGGGGGCTAGCTTGCTTACTTATTAGCACCAGCTTGCAATTCTGTCTTGAATACCTAGCCTCGTGTATCCTGGGTTAAGGCGGTCTACCTATTGTGGTCGGCACGCATGCTTCTATCTACGAGATCCCAGGTTAGAATCCCGCGTTGGGTCTAAATTAGTTGCTGTGTTTTCCTGTCTTTAAATAACTCTTTTTTTTTAATTATTTCACTAACACAGTTTTTTTTATTATTTTCAGGTTTTAGTAAAACTCTCTAGTGGCAAGTGCGAGTCGGATCCGGAATCCGAATATCAACATTTAGCAGTAAGTAACTTACCTAATTATACACCATCGAAACCACTCTAGTTGTTGTATGTTGCTTAAATTATTAGATGGGGTATATTATAGCGTTTTTAAAAAATGTTTTTTATGTTCATTTGCCAAGGTATAATCTATGATAATAAGTACTAGTGTTGTCATACATATAAAGAGGATTAAAAGCGCCCTTATTTCTGGACAGGCTATTAATATTAAAAATGTCCAGATAAACTACACTATAGGCAGGTCCCCCGTAGGTATCGACCGTGTAGGCGGCGAACTGCCGCGGCAGGCTATTCCAGCAAGGGCTCGCGAGCTAGCATTGACACGCCCGCGTTTTCTTTACTGGCGGCGCGCGGTGTTACGTTACTGGTTGGACGAACATGAGTAAAGTTCCAGTTGGTACGCTAGATGGCGATAGTAGCAGTTAACCCTAGTATGGTATTACGTCACTGAATAGGTTATGTGTTTTTAGTTAAAAGAATTAAATTTGCCTGTAATGGATTTCGGAAACGCGATATTTTTGAAGACATTGAGTAGACTATTCTTTGAATACCATTGAAAAGTAATGCTTCTGTACGTAGTTCTACAGTCTGATTGCCTAACTGAGTCCTCGTCTAATCTTAACATTCTAATAATATTAATGAACAATTATTAAATTGCATGACGACGAAATGTTTGCATATCGAGGAATCGATGAAACATGCATGTTCACACTATTTTTTATTATAAGAACTTGTTAAAATGTACCATGTTTTATGCAAATAATTACAATTCTATTCTAGGTGTAAACATGAATGCGGGGGTATACTAGATCGATTGTGATGTCATGTGTTGATTTAATTGAGTTGAAAAAAATGCGAAATTTCGTTTTTCAGAATTTCAAAAATAGGCGGTGGCTATAGTATTTATTCTGTGCATATAGGATATACTACAAATTGTATTATAATTGACTTGCAGGAGCTATGGGACATGAACCACTGTCTGCTAGGCGCGTTGGGCGTGTCGCACCCCGCATTGGAGACGATACGTTCTGCGGCGCGCGCGCGCGGCCTCGCCTGCAAGCTGACCGGCGCCGGCGGGGGCGGGTAACTTCCACTTTATATACCCAGGACTGCCTCGTTGGTCTAGTGGTCATCACGCTGGGTACTATCCACGAGGTCCCGGGTTCGAATTCCGGGTCGGGTCGAAAGTGGTGGATTTTTCTGTCTTGAAATAACTCACACACAGCTTAAGAGTCAGGAAGTTGGTGGTGTTAACAGGCACGAGGGGCCTCGGAAAGCACGTTGAGCCGTTTGTCCTGCGCCTGATCTCTCTACGGTCATGTCGGACTGCCGTCTCACCGAATTATGAAAGTGAAAAACAGAGAATGCACATGTGTATTGCGCACACACTTGTGCACTATAATATCTGCCGCGCAGTTGGCTAATCTCTGTGATTGGCCACTGTAGTCGAAATTCGGCTAGGACATTGTATTACTACCCTCATTAGCTCTACAAACCCACTGGTTCTTCAGGGTTCCTATACAGGGTGACTTTTGTATCAGTATCTAGAATTTAAAATTCTTTGACGAAAAAAATAAAACACGTACTTATTTTATATTTGGGATATTCAGTACAAAAATGTCAAGATAAAGCACCCAGAAACCATACGAAAAATTTATAAAACGGTGGACACCACTTAAAGCCGTTGTCGCCCGCACAAGGTAATCATAATAATAGCAACCTCGCGCCAATTGAATTTCAATAAAATATTTTAAATAATTTGATGCTAATACATAAGTATATAAGCCACTGAGCTCATGCAGAAGTCTATATGGGTGCCTCGTCGTCTAATGGTCGGTACGTTGACTTATAACTTCTATCCACGAGATCGGGCCGGGCCGGAATTGGGTTTTTCTGTGTTCAAATTGCGGAGTGAGCCAGGCCTGGTTATAGTTGCAGGCAGGCAGTGTTGATAGCACAAAATAATACTATTAATAACTTGTTATAACATTTATAGACTCGGTATTAAAGTTTTAAGACTCGATAAAACGCAGCTCCATTTACTCAGCATTAGGTTTGAGACATTCTCTATTTAATTTCAGGTACGCGATGGTGCTGATCCCGCCGTCCACGCCCCGTTCCACAGTCGACTCCCTGTCCGGGCAGCTACTAGAGCTCGGCTTCCGCGTCACGGAGACTCGCCTCGGCGGCGCTGGCGTCTCGCTCGAGATGTGACCTTCGCCCCCCTACAAACGGCTGAAGGAATCCTAGCAGGGGGTAAGAATAAAAGGACTTATAGGATATAGTTAAATCTTCGAATACGGCCAATCCCCACATGCTGAAGGAATCTTAGCGGGGAAGTAACAAAATGGGACATATAGGATTTAATAAAAATCATGTCCTCCTAACTGAATCTTCGACTACAGAGATGTGACCCGCGCCCTCTACAAATGGCTGAAGAAATCCTAGCAGAAGATAAAAAAGGGGACGTATGGGATTTATCTGAATCTGTATAATGTACTAATATCTGAATCTTTGAATACGGTCACCAATCTTCACAGGCTGAAAGCTAATCTTATATAAGATATAGTAAAAATAATATCCTCCTAGCTGAATCTTCAACTAGGGACATGTGATCCGTGTCCCCCTACAAGTGGTTAAAGAAATCCTAGCGGTGGGTAAGGATAAGGGGACGTATGGGATATATAGCTGAATCTTCGACCATGACAACCAATATTAACAGGCCTAAGGAATCCCAGCGGGGAAGTAACAAAAAGGGACATATAATATAAAGTAAAAATAATGTCCTCCTAGCTGAATTTTCGACTACACGAAGATGTGACCTTTGTCCCCTACGAATGGCTCAAAGAATCCTGGCAGGGAAATAAAAAAGGGACGTATCGGATATATAGCTACGGCGGCCAATCGCATCAGGCTAAAGGTACTCTAGCGGATGACGTATAGTGAAAATAAGTATCATCCTAGCCGAATCTTCTTGTCTTGATGTACATTGATATAGTAAAGTATCGAGTGTGGTCGGTTGGATTCGAAGTAATGTTTACCAAGAGGTACATTACTTAGCTACATACTTTCTTCGCTGGCTCAGCGATCAGTAGATCTTGGCCTTCGACATCAGAAGACGCCGCTCTCTCAGATCACCGAGTGGAAGGCGTTACATTGGTAACAATTTTAAACTATCATGTCCCGGTAATACTTAAATAATGTCTGCCACAACCTGGATCATGGTCAGCGGACCCTGGGCCCTCGCATGCGAGAGCACAACCGGGATAACGCTAGGAGGATGATGATGTCCCGGTAATACTTTATAAAATCTTATTATATAATAGGATAAGCTTCCAGAGTCTCGAAATAATAAATCAACGAAGAAAGCCAAAGAAAAGGCTTACGGTACAAATGGTGTTATAATAAAGTGTTGAGGGTGTAATCCTAATAAAATTGATGAAAGCAACGCAGCATTAGGCCGAGAGGTTAGGCAATCGCCCGGTATGCGAGGAACGCGGGTTCGATTCCCACCTCTGGTGGTAATTTTATTCAGGTGCAATAATATATTTATATGGTGTTATGTGTCACTACGCTGTGTTTTAATGGTGTACGTGTATCGAGATATGACTTGAATGAAAGAAATGGTAAAAATGCTAGAAAATGAAAAGACATTGTTTTTAGAAAACAGAAAGAAGACTGAGAGTGTTTTATGTGTAATCAAACATTTGTGAAAACAACTTTAAATCAATCACAACTTTGGTTGTGAACGTATATACAACCGGACTTGAATCATTTATTATAGAATTATTGTATCATAATTATATATTTATGTATAGTTAAATATGTTTATATCATAATTTAAAACGAGTTTGTTCCAACATTCTAGTGCAAATGAAGCTTCCTTTTAATAAGCTGTGTAAATGTTGATAATGAAATGCCTCCGTTATAAAATTCCGTTGTTGATGCATCTTCTTGATACAAGATATTGATTTATCTTGATCTTAATTATGGTATTGATTCGTCTTGATGGTAATGTTACACGAAATATCAGCTTGATCTCAGATCATAGAAAAAATAGATATGTAACTCGGTAATCCTTCGCGATCCTGTGTCACCAAATTTATTTATGTGTGCGTTACAGTAATACCCAACTGATATGGCTTGCCGATCTGCGCAGAAGATGAATTTTAAAGCCCGGGAAATACTGTTGGCGAATCAGCACGCTCGCGCGTCTTTTTCCTGTTCCGCTGTTGGTTATTAGCTAGCGCTCGCGAGAGTGAGATGGAACTAATACGTTAAAGTAGTGCAATCTAAGGTCTAATGTAAGATTGGCATAAATCGACCCAATAGATAGAGACACCGTACTGAGTGAGATACATGAAATATAAATTTCACTTTATTAGCGGGCGTTTGTATGATTTTATTTTAATTTAAAAAGATTTAGAATGTACAAATTATTAACAACTAAACGTCTTCAAGGATGCAAAAACAAAACGAAAGGCGTGTACTTTGATGTGTCAGTCAATCATGAAGTATATTTTTTCTATCAAACGTCAATGTTGACCGGATCACACATTGTTTAAATGTCAGTCCGACATAATGCACCAAATTATACCCGGCCCGGCGAACCTTGATCCCTATGACAGTTCATGTTAGTGATGGGTCGTGTCGATGTAACTTAATGTGATTTAGCTAACGCCCTACCACTGCCAATATAATGCTTTAAAACTTTGTTTTGATGATTGGGATCGAGACGTGCGATACGACAGCATTGTAGATGAGCCGTTTTTGATAAACGTAGGCGACAGCAGCTGCAGTTCAGATTCCGAGTTCGTGACACAAACCCTAATGTCATTATCAGATTCAGATTAAAATATATAATGATCGCTGAACAGCTTTTGTTTTATATGGTTATAGTTAATTTTTTAATTCTCTTGGGTATACAATCGTGAGTGCATGTATGCCGCGCTCCGTTCTATTCAATAGAGAATGTACTAATACTTAAGTATGAAAAAGTAATGAAACTCATAATTTATCACTTAATTATGGCACACATGAAAACTGATACTAATAAAATCTAAACTTAAATAAAACAAAACCTGGTGTCCCCAGAAATATTTTATAAATTTGAGTGAAATAAAAACAATTTCATGCAACTTTTTAACATTCAGCACCTATAACTTAAATGATTATAAATCATGTACACTCGTTTCCATTATCGACATTTGTTTATCGATATTTTTCCGCACTAGTTGATATCTTCCGAACGAAGTAACTTTTGCAGGACGTAAACGTAAAGTCTGATTGAGATAATTTCTTGTAAATGTTAAGAATTGTTATAATTCCGACGGAATATCATTGTAATGGCATATATCTACCGAAATTTAATAAATGGCATTTACAGAAGCATCCAATTTGAATCTAATGTAACGGTGACGCCACTACAATGTTGTATCGTAGGAATAACTGTGAATGTCATAGGGATCAAGGTTCGCCGGGCCGAGTATAAATGTCGTTAAATGTCAGTTATATTATTTAGTCCTCTTAACAGTTTTAGGCTTTTCACCAAAGACTAAAACATGCCAGCATTTGGGGCTGAGCATCAAAGAACTTTGCCGTTCTTCTTTTAGCTTTTTCGTTAATCTTCGGAGTCATACTTTCTTTTCTGCGTGAACGAAGATTCACGACGCGCCTTGTCAAGTGGGTACTACTGCACAACTACTAGAACACTCTAGTAAGCATAATAAGCACAGAAATCAATTCAAAACGCTCAATGGCGCGAAGTTTACGCACACAAACGGCTTTGAAATGTGACCAACAGCGGAGATCGATACTTCTATTCGACCATGTCGCGTTCGCGTGGGTGACGCCCCCATTTCATATGACTTATTTCTATGATCTGAGTTGATAGATACACAAGACATACTAAATAGAACTTTTATCGTTGTTATTATAATATTCATAATCTACATGTTTGTACAGTCACATGCATAATTTATTTCATATCGTACTCCGTTACGGTTTCATAACGCGGATCAATTAACACTGAAGTCCAGTTAGAAGTATACACTTTATTGAATTAATCCTACCAAATTTCGTTGACGGAGACCAATTTGCCCAAGTTTACAAGATGTATTGTAGTACTGCGTGTGCGCAATACACAAGTGCACTTTGTTCTTCACTCTTATCATTTATTTACACGGCAATGGCAAATAAAATAAAATTACTATAACCCGACCGCCTAACTGAGTTCTCGCCTGCGGGGTGCGGGGGCGCTGTCACCGTTCTCGTCTACCTCTGGGGCACCTCGCCACCCCACAGGCAAGGACTCAGGCGGTCATGCTAAAATAATAATTAGGCATTAACAAAGTCAATACCGATGTGTTTTCTTTTATCTGGACTTCATAGTGTTAAAGAATGCTAGCGAAATGTAATTTGTATGTAGATATAATTGTTCGTTTTGATATCTGTTAATTTATTTTAGGTTTTTTTGTATATTTCTTACGATTCGAAAGGGCATCAATTAATTTGAAAATAGATAAATTCACCTCCTTGCTAAACAATTATATTAGTTACTTATTATTATAGTACGTGCCAGATAAACGTGCATAAAAGGTCGTTCACCTTGACAGCTAAAACCTTGTGACACGTATCATTTGTCTTTCTAACTAGCGATTATTACGACTTTTGGTTTTTGGGTTCAAGGTCGACCCGTACAGAGGTTCATTTGTTAGACAGATTCGTATCGCTTCGGCTTATAGTTAGGGTCGCCGCGCTTCGCATACTGGCGTGCAGTGGTACACGGGTGACGGTCTGCAGGGGTGTCGGGTCAATGACTTTTTATGCAACGTTAAATGGCACGGACTATAGCCTTATTTTTTTTGACGGATCCATACTAAAGTATTTTGGAAAAGTAATATCGTCTTAAATACATTGATGCCCATTTGAACCGAAAATACGGGTCGTATTTAATAAACAGGGTGTACTTTTTTAACATCCTGTATTTGTATCCAACCATAACTAATAAAATGAAGGATACTTTATAAATCTATAATCACTAGCGATGTGCGATTGTTCAAAAAAATCATAATCGAATGAATCGACAATTGACCGTTCGAACTATCGAATGTCGATTTAGTAATTCGAAAAAAAATCGAATAATAACCGACAATCGAATGATAATCTATAACCGGCTCTTCGATGCATTCGATCTCATTGCGCCGCGACTGTGCGCATAGCACAGACAGCGAATGAATGATTAATCGACGCGCCGAATGATGATTTATTCGTTAGTGGTTAGTAGAACGGCCTGCGCACCGCGCGCTCCGATATTGCTCGCCGCATAATCGAAGGACAATCGAATGACTGTGCTTGATTATCGAATACATTCGATTACAGAGACCATTCCAATAATTCGATTAATTAAGTAATGATCGCCCATCGCTAATAATCACTAAGAGTCGGCATTACGGCCTTCAAAGTATTTTTTCTTTCTTTGACATTGTATGATCGTGCTGTTATTTGAAGTATATTGTAAATTGAATTTGTTCGTGTATTTTAAAACGCCTTCTGAATTAAAATATAAATTAGGTAAAATTCGGGTTATGACATACTGTTTTAAACTTTCATGGTCATTATCATTAGAATAGTTTTTTACGGGATTGCTACCATGTACCTTTTTATTTTCGAGTTTCCGATATTTCGGCGCTGTTGCAAGCGCCATGATCACGGAATAACTGAAGATCTTGCGGGTGGGATGTTATGGGCAAACATATCGGTCTACCCTCCTTCTAAGTCTTTTATTGCGTTCACCTCCGGTACCACTGTTTGCAAACAAAATAGTGATATGTTTGCCCATAACATCCCACCCGCAAGATCTTCAGTTATTCCGTGATCATGGCGCTTGCAACAGCGCCGAAATATCGGAAACTCGAAAATAAAAAGGTACATGGTAGCAATCCCGTAAATAACTATTCTAATTCGTGTTATGGTTTTTTTACTTGTTAATTTTATTTATTTATTGTAAAGTGTTTTTGTTGGAGCCAATTGTTTTAGGATTATTTTAAGAACAGCAATATATAATTTGTTTGATAGATCAATCATTAAATATACTTTATTATATTTTAAAGGATCTTTTCTGAAAAACGTGTTCATTTTTAGCATTTATTTGTTTTGAAATGAAAATGTTCCAAAATACTTCAAAGGTTAATTTTACTGAAAGTAAAATGAGAAAGTGGATTCTTACCGAGGCTAATGTGTTCCCGCATTAATGAAAAAATCTATATATTATGTGTAATAAAAAATATCAGGTGAAAATTACTCTAAAACGAAACTACAGCACCCCCAAATTCAACAACTACTTTGAGTAAAATCAAATTGATCAGTTATTTTTTTGTGATTGTTTGTGTTCAAAACCATTCCAAAATGTCTTGCATGCAGTTAGTGTGTCTCATAAAAATATAATGTTATTTTAACTCTTACTTCACTGTGCAAGCGAGAGGTCTCAATTCATGTCACGACAACCGATAGGGTAGTTGACATGTTACATACTTTTTTTTGAGCTGTCAAATGTTGTTTTTTAATGATTTTGTATGGCAACAGTAAACTGTGACGTAGTATAGTACGTTATGTTATATTTATTGATTTAAAATAGTCAGAATTCAAATATGAACACACAGCACCACATCCACCTACCCACCTGATCTGTCAAATTACCCCAACCCCAAACAAAAAATTCAATAAATTTCTATTTGTTTTTGTGTATATGTGACTTTAGGGGCACTTATAATACACCTCTTAATATGGACCCTACCATTGCGGGACAATTGCAAGGTTAGTGCTGAGAAGAAGCAGCGAATATTGATCACCTACCCCGTTATTCTAAAAACTTAGTACCGGGTTTAAGACAGGACTAAGCTATTAGCTAGCCAATTAGAAAAGCGCGTCTCTATTAGGTTATGTCACGAATGTGTCATTAATTCCTCTTTTGTCGGCTAATATTTAGACCTATTTTAAACCTGGGGCCTTAGACAACATGCAAGCTTCTTACAGCGAACTTCGCTACTGCCAACGAAATGTCAAAATATGTATGCAAAATCACGTGATGTTACGATGGCTTATGTCAGTTTCATACATTTTGTTAGCGATAGCGAACTTCGCTTTAAAGTTTATAGCATCTTGTCTACGGGCCCTGGTCTATTTTTTTTTTGTAATAACCCCGCTAGGGGTGGGTGCTTGTGGCGCAGTGAGGTGCCTGTGGCGCAGTGGCGGCAGCGCTTTGGTAGTGATACCAAAAGTTAAGCAACCCACGGCGCGGTCGTGATTGGATGGGTGACCATTCCGACCATTTAAGTGACGTCCATGACAAGCATCTCCGTGCTTCGGAAGGCACGTTAAGCAGTTGGTCCCGGCTAATATCTGTGGTATTAGTCGTTAAGCCTAGTCAGAGGCCCTAGGGCGGCTTGATAACTTCTGACAGTAAGGTTTGTCACTTGCCTTACATACACCCCTCCACCAATCCGCACTGAGCCCGCGTGGTGAAGTATGGCTCGTTCCTCCTCATAGTTGAGGTGAGGCCTTTTCCCAGCAGTGGGATCTAATAGGCTGACTTATAACCCCGCTAGAGTTTAATAACATACGCAGATTTGGGTTAGTCCATGTGGCGCTGACTGTACTTTTTACAAACAATTAAACATTTCCAATGTTATGAATGATGTTAGCTTCCCTGTTGTTTGGAGCTGAGTATTGTATGTAGTAATTTAGAATGCTTCTGTAAAAAAGAACTGTTATAATATGCGTAATGTAAGTGGATCATTGAGTTTTAAAAATATTTATGCGCTCAAAAATAGTTAAAGGTGCTAATCAAACGTAGTATTTGTTAAATTATAAAAGACTTCGAGGTAACAATAAAATAAATGTTCTATTTTGAATGTAATTTATTGGTTTCATTTTGGCCTTACTTAGATTTACCGAACAAAATAAACATAGCTTCGATTTTACCTTTTAATAGGGACAATAGAAGAAAAAAACCTTATCCCGAATGATTGCGGTTACATCAGTTGCATTAGCGATGGGCGATTGTTCGAAAAAAAATAATCGAATGAATCGACAGTCGACCATTCGAACTATCGAATGTCGATTTAGTAATTCGGAAAAATAATAATCGAATAATAATCGACAATCGAATGATAATCTATACTCGGCCCTTCGATGCATTCGATTGAATTGCCGCGACAGGACAGGCAGCGAACGAATGATTAATCGACGCGACGAATGACGATTCATTCGTTAGTAGTTACGGTCTGCGCACCGCACGCTCCGGTATTGCTCGCCGCATAATCGAATGACTGCGGTTGCTTATCGAATTATTCGAATGGTCCCTCCATTCGAATAATTCGATTAATTTAGTAATAATCGCCCATCGCTAAGTTGCATGGTTGGTCGACTATTCCGTTTCTATTGTTTTATTATGGACAGAGCTAACTGGTAAGACTGTGCATAATATTTTATCGAAGGTTAGAGAAAAATACTTTTTGAGGGTAGTCAACAAGAAAGTTCTGTCGAGTTGTGAGCTCTGTCGGTTTTGTTGTAAATTACTGCAGTTTTTTTCAATATTTCTCACGCATTTTCGGTTTGTTGAAGCCTTACTGCCGTAACCTTTCATCAAGTCGCATGCCGTCCTTTTCTTTTTCATTGACATAGAAAGTGACAGAACGAGACTTAATTATTGATTGAATTTAATTGAGGTTTCTGAGTGCGGCAGTTTGCCACATAGTTACTAAAGGTCGCCCGGCCCAAAGGGTTGGGATTAAAAGCACCATAATACTTATAAAGTGCATTTATTACACAAATAAATAATTTTATCACGTCATTAGTGTACTAACTTGCGTATCAACAATGTGAATACAAATCGTAATAAATTATAAAATATCAACTCGAAAATTAATACTGATCTTATCTAACTCATAATTATTGTAAAATAAAAGAACTTACATACATAACTTTGGAAGACAACACAAATAAATCATTTTGGTAAGTTAGGTTTAAGCCCAATTTTGACTGCGAAAAATATATTTCAAGTGAGGATTGCGGGAGTGTGAGTAAACAAAGAATATTAGTAGTTGGGGTAAAGATATAGCTCTAGGTCAAAACAGTTCCTGAAACTATCGTGAGCGATATCCGAGATGAAATATATCTTTCGTTGTGAAAAAGGGCTTTAGCTTGTAAAAATATTTACCCAAAACAACTACAAGCAACCCCAAAATCAGGTCAAGCAATTAACGTCTTTAATTGCAAAACAATAGAATTCAATATCAACAAAGAGATTTTTCAACGTAGATTGGTTGAAGAATGTGCTGTTGTGTGTTTTCAAATAAAATATTTTAAAAATTGAATTAAATAAAACAATTTATATGTTTTTGCATAGGGATACGAATATTTTGTTATATTGGATATCAAGAACTTCTTAATAAATAGCTGCCAAGTATTCAATATTAGATTAGTATAAAATTAATCATAACACAGATTTCATTCAGTATCAATTAAATATTTTACCTATTTACACATTACAAACAGTAAATTAATAAAAAATAAGGTTAAAAATTAAAATTATATTACACTTATTATTAATAATTAATAAATATAATAATAATCACCTTCTTTTATTATAATTCGAGAGATAATTCACACATCCAACTAAAAAAACTGAGTATAAAATGTTTTCGCTGCCTTATAATTATTAATAATAACTAAAATATGTGACGAGTAAATAAAAAATCTAAAATAGTTTGATTTCTATCACTTTTGATGAATACTATCTGATCACTGTTCTACTACCCGACGGGACTAATCTAAATCTAATATTACTTAAATGAAGGCAAATCCAATTAATTCAAATTAGCCTATTTTACCATGTCTATCTACCCAATTTATTCCAAGCCAAAGCACCATTGAATACCTAAGTGATCGTCAAAGTTAATTTGAGACGTGTACTTTATGTAACTAGTGACCAATTCCTATATTCGACGAACATTGTATTATCAAACTACTAATATACGTCTTTTTACTTTACTTTACTTTAAATGTCTCGTCAGACTGGAGAGATCGGATATTTCGACGCACGTTTACCTAAAGTTGACTAATCAGTTGTTCCCTGTCTTTGTGTTGACCGAAATCAAATATCCGATCGCTCTACTTATCCATACCAATATTATATACACGAAAGTGTGTCTGTATGTCTGTTGCTTCTTCACACTTTGACAGCTAGACCGATGTAGATAAAATTTGGCATAGAGATGTTGAGTCCCGGGCAAGGTAATGAAAGCTTTAATCTCAGTAATCATCCTTTAGGGGATGAAAAGTGGTGTAGAAGTAATTTTTTATTTTCAACTATGCTGCATTTTCATAAAGTCTAATGCTTACTTCATTGCTCCGAAGGAGGAGATAATAAAAACAACAAGAAGTATAAATTCGTTTGACGAATACAGGAATGGGGCTTTAATAAAATTAGCGCCTTTGAAACACATGTATAAAATTAGTAACAAAAAAATAGAAAACATTTGATCGATTCAAAAAATAAACGTAGATATGAAAAATAATAGCCTATGTGGTCCACACAATCATTATACTATAACATTCAAATCTAATTCTTATGTTTACTACAATCTGATAACAAAAAAGAGCGTATTGCACACAAAAAACGTATCAGTATATTGATAATAAATAAATTCATATTATAATCTGCTACGGATATTTCTTACACCTATAAGTATTTATTTACATCGGTACCTGTTTTTAATGCACTATCTAATATCATTCGTTTCTACACCTAATTGTAGGTTCTATGCAAAATATTTAGTACTCTTCTACAACTTCATTTTAAACAGTAGGTCCTGTTAACCTACTCACTCATCAGCAGAGATCGGATTGTCGGTTGCACTTTTCGGTTGATCGTTACGCAGACAGTGCGTGTACGGTTTTTTAATAGTGGAGATGATTTTTTCTGATCAATTATGTTACAGATTCTAAATCGCCCCTAAAATTTTAGCAACTCTGCAATGTAACCCTGTAAGTCCGTTTTTGTTTATGTGTCAAACATTGTAAACATTTTTTTTTTGACTTTTAAAACTAATACTGATGTAAAAACATGTTTACTTGCATTAATGTTTGTTTGCATATATTAAACGATAAACTACCATGTTAGGATGTAATTTTTGTGTCTATCTTATTTTTAAATAAATAATTTCGTTAAAAAGGAATGTCAAGATTGTTTTCAATGTCGGACAAGCAATCAAAAACGGACTTTATGCTCAGAGTATTATAATTTAGGTAAATATGCATCCAAATATCCGATCTCTTCACAAATCAGCTACATACTTGCCTACATTTAGTTAATATCTTACGACTAAAAGCTTTTCTTATGCGTTTTAGTATATTAGTTGCCGATTATTGTTAATCGATAGACATTTATACCGGGATAAATAAACTATAAAAAATACGCCAGTTGTAAAATATAGTACCTACATAACTAATAGTAATAATAATAGACTTCTTTTCACGAAATATTTTTCAAAATTTATTGGATTTTTATTGATCTAAATAATTGCTGAAAACCGATTTTTAATGTACCTATCCGTTGGTCTATTTTTCGTGAAAAGCAAGAAAGAAATAGCTAACGATTAACTTCGGATATTGTAGAATGGCGTCTCTTTCTTTCGTGCCACTCGAAGCGAACAAAGGCAATTGTCAAATTAGTATTTAAATTTAAACAAAATAATATGATAGGTATTGCAAGTTTGAAAAGCACTTTGGTTTAATAACAACTAAATCTTATAAGCTAAGGGAGATGGTTTATTCTGAAATATTCAATTAATTTAATAAAATAATAATTTTACATGCAAGCAAGTTTTGGTCAAACATTGATCTCATATCACAGATGTTTGTATGTTATTTCGAATTCCTCATTCATTCATACATTATTTATAATATTCACTTATCCGTTTCGTAAATAGTGGCAGCTCAATTTATTATTTATTTTAGATAGTCAAAGCAGAGATAGTAAAAAATAATAAATGGTTTGTTCCAAGGTCAAATAAGCTTATAAGTCAGCCTATTAGATCCCACTGCTGGGAAAAGGCCTCACCTCAACTATGAGGAGGAACGAGCCACACTCCACCACGCGGGCTCAGTGCGGATTGGTGGAGGGGTGTATGTAAGGCAAGTGACAAACCTTACTGTCAGAAGTTATCAAGCCGCCCTAGGCTAATAAGCTTAATTGACAATTAATTATTCACAAAGTTGTTGTTTTATGGTTGCTGTTTTCAGTGTACTAACTTATTAACATGTTATTCTAATAATTGTTTGCATGACAAGGTAATAATAAATACAAATAAGTTAATATCAGTCGATTAATTTGGGGTAAGAATGATCATTACTTTAAACCAGCCAGTCTTTCACAAAGTGAGCGATAACGCCCCCTTGTGGGCGCTGCAGGCATAGACGGGGGCGATAAGGGACCCAGAAAAAATTGGGGTGCTAAAGTTGCATTATTATTGCTCTCTGGTAAGAAGTCTTGTTTAAAATATAGGTTTGTTTGAACACCAGATGAGACTAATATGTTATTGAGTTTTTTAAGGTGAAAAAATTCGGAGTTTCAATGTAGCCGTCAGACAAATTAAGTTTGGGAATATCTCCTTTAAACAATGTGTTCTTCTTGATACTTATCCTATAACTTTGGATATTAATGCTTCTACTTAAATGTTACAAGTTATTCTGAAACAATATGGTGCGGTAATAAAATTTGGAGTCCCGATAGGACTTTGTTTTTTTTTTAATTCAACCACTAACTGAGGAAGGGGAGGGGGTGTTACAGTTTGTATGGATAATTTGACATTTGCGTGGATAGTCGCGAGAATCGACTAGTTGGTACCATAAAAAAGTTGTTGCATTGGTATAGCAACAAATGTCAGTCATGAGATCGTATCGTAACTCATTCCTGTATAGATCTTAACATAGCACTACAATCCCGTCCGCTTCAGAATAGATTACTTCTTATTTAAGGGTTCCGTATATCCGTTCGAAAGTTTGAAGAGCGCTGTAGAAATATTGCATCTTGTATTTGGGCTCTCATTTTGGTTGCGACCGTATCATACCTATCGGTTTCAAAACAATAGTCTTAATCTAAAGGGATAGGAAGTCACTCTTGTATAGTCCTGAACATAGCCGAGCTCACAGTCCAGTACGCTCCAGCCAGCAGTCGTCACAGCGCGTCGAGCGCGCGTTCGCTTCAGAATAGATTACATGTTATTTAAGGGTTCCGTATAGATCTGTACATAGCTGAGCTCACAGTCCAGTACACTCCAGCTACCAATCGTCATAGCGCATCGAACGCGTCCCACAGCAGGCGCGCGCGCCGCCGCAGCGCCGCCGCCAGCCAGCTCTACAGTTGGTAGCGACCCCCCGCCCCCGCCCCCGCCGCTGGCTCCGACACCAGCGGGGGGGAGAGCGGGTCCTCGCTAGAGGTCAGCGTTGTGGAGGGGGGGACACCTGGAGATAGGCAAGGTGGAAATACAGCTACGATATAAAAGTAAGTTTGCAACGAAAATGGGCAGTCTGCACCCTCATTCACAAACGTCGGAAAAGTTCATGTTCTTTCCGAATGTCAAACGTTCTTTCCGAAACGGAATTTTCGAAAGCTTACCTATGTCATTTGTGCACAGTGGAAACGTCAAAGTGTTCGATTCCGACGTTCGAGATGACATTAGCTTTCGAAAACTCCGTTCGGAAAGTACCTATGTCTGACATTTAAATTCGGTAAGGATCCGACAGAGGTGCTTGTGGCGCAGTGGCGGCAGCGCTTTGGTAGTGATACCAAAGTTAAGCAACCCACGGCGCGGTCGTGATTGGATGGGTGACCATTCCGAACATCTAAGTGACGTCCATGAGAAGCATCTTTGGAAGGCACGTTAAGCAGTTGGTCTCGGCTAATATCTGTTGGTATTAGTCGTTAAGCCTAGTCAGAGGCCCTAGGGCAGCTTGATAACATCTGACAGTAAGGTTTGTCACTTGCCTTACAGAAACCCCTCCACCAATCTAAGCCGGCGTGGTGGAGTATGACTCGTTCCTCCTCATAGTTGAGGTAAGGCCTTTTCTCAGGCCTTTTTTTAAGGATCCGACACGGAAACTTCCGACGTTTGTGAATGAGGGTGTTGATGTAATGGACACTAAACTTTTTCCGTGTGCTGCTAGTGTCTAGCTACGACAAAGCCAAGAGAGAGGGAGAGTGACAAAAAGTATTCTTTACTATTACCCATACAATATCACATCTAACTTTTCTCCAGCTCCCCTAATATAAAAAAAATGTTTATGATTCGCACTATGGAGTGTAAATAATTTGGTTATAAGTAATTATTAATTAGTACTACGTACTAGAACTAAGGCCGGTAATGTAATCGTTTGTTTTCCCAAAGAAGGAAAAAAAGAACAAAATTCTATCATGAATTTTGTTATTATTATATTTTTTTTAGAATCTCTTTGTTGCACATCACACGTGTAAAAAAATCATAGTGAATTGTACAATTAGGCGGTCTTATTTCAAAAAGAAATTTCTTCCAGACACATTTTTTTTTGTTTGCAAACTAATAAGATTTCGAAGTCTCTGTCTCTCTTTTTCATAAAGGGGGTGTCAACAGGCTATATCAAATCGTCACTGCTCAATCTTGAACTTACCCTCATTCTCATCCTCTTCAGCGAGCCACTTCTGTATATCAGTCTGGTACATCCTGCGCTGCAGGACTTCTTTCGTTCTCGGTCTTGATCCGATGAATGTCACCTCTGACTGCAAAAAAAGTTAACGGTATTAAATTAAATTTCGCTTACAAAAATTTATCGACTCTGTCATCCGATGGGATTCGAACCCATAAAGTCTATCCGGGCAAATGCTCTTACCAACTGAGCTACGGAGGACGTTAGTCAGTCGACGAATTTTTGTAAGTGCTTGTTACGCCAGTGAGCCGGCGTTAACGTATTACTTATTTCTAAAAGATTAATAGCAAGCAAACACTAAGTTGAGTCTTTTCAGAGAAGCGGTTTATTTCCTGGAAACTTTCCTTTTACTGGAAAATGCTTTTCGCATTCACACCGGGTGGGCGGGGCCGCTGGGGGTTATGTATTTTTTATTTATTGTAGGGACACAAACGGTATGTGGTTTACAGGCAGAATATTCTATAGTTGCTATAGTATACACCAACAACATGTTGATAAGAAGCGTAAGGCTACTAGCACAGTTATTAAATTAGTTCATTAGTAAGTGTAATGAACAATAATAGGATTAGTAAATTATTCAATTGAATTACATCCTACCCTAACCCCATTAATTTTTTTTCGTGACTAAGTGTTGGTAAGATATATTAACAAAGCAGCAATATCTAGTATGTAGTTGATACAATAAAAAAAAAGTACACGAAAATATAAAAAATAAAAGTACATGGTCAGTGATTAATTGCTTTGTCACTATTCTTAAGAATATTTATAACATGGTCCTTATATTTATGAGCGTTATATTGAAAAGAGTCTACCTCGTGTGCAAACAGTTCATTATAGCGTTTTAGCATACGATACAATGGCGAGCGTTTTCCTGCATTAGTACGACAGGTAGGTATGGAAAATAGGGCTTTGCTATTATTTCTAGTTCGGCGAGAGGGGACTCTGTAGTAAACTTCATTGACTAATTTTGGGCAATCCATGTGATTATTGAGAATTTTATACAGAAAAACTGCCTCCAACTGGATACGTCTCTGACGCAAGCTAAGTAGATCAAACTTTTTCAGTAGGTTGTACCTGAAAGGGTACCTGAACCCTTACACCCAGAAAGGGCGAAAAGAAAATATTCACTAAAAACCAATCGGTGTTCACTGGTGCCATTAGTGAGGACGGAGCTTAAGTTAGAACCCACAGGAGGAATATACCGCAGGCATGAAGCAGTTGTCCGACTGGCAAACATAAGCAAGAAGCGAGCTAAAAACTAGAAACGAGTTGGCGAGTTGTAGCTGGGCGATAAAGCGATTGTTCTTGGGCGACTGACGATTTGAATTTGAAATAGTATTGACCGCTAGTTGATTGCCGACCAAGCATCGCCGAGCGAGTTTATAATTGATAGGTCTGTCGCTCAGCGACAAACTAGTAAAGTGAATTCTCGCCGGCCAAAGTGAACAGTCTGTGTCAAACTAAATTTATGCATCTCTTTTGTTTCCACGTAATGTACATCTATTGTACCTACGTTTCTTGGGCGCGAAAACACACATTCAATAATGATGGCAATTTCTATCGCCATATTTGAGAACTTTCAGAAATCAAAATGCAGTGTTATCTATCAATGATTCAAAAATCAACCTAGTTTTACTATAAACATTAGAAAACTATGTTATCAATATTAAGTTCACTAAGAAAGAAATATAACTCGAATGATGAAACTGATAACTTAATTTGAATTTACATGCAAAGCCAAATATGTTTTCTAAACGATCAGCGGCCAAAACGTTTAGTGCCAAGCGTGAAAAAAGTAGCTGTCATTTGTCATTCATTTGTGCCGTTCCGTCATTATGTGATAGTATTGCCGTGAAATGAACATTAATCTTCTTTGTGCAAGAAAACAACGAAGAAATTGTAAAAATAAATATGTAGGTAAGGTTTCATAGCCTTTTTCCTATTTTTTGGTATAATGTACAAGGGATGGCCAAAGTTCCAAGGAAAACTGAAACATCTCCTTTATAAACTCTAACAGTGGAAACATGTAAATGGCCTTCGTTGTATTTATAATTTTAAGCAATCACGTTCTAGCTGTAAGTTTTCCAAAAATGCAAAATAAAATAAATAAATAAATCCATATGCGTCACAAAAACCGTTTAGCTTTGAATTTGATAGATGTAGTCAAATGATCTTAACAATTTTATTTGTAATCTATCCGAAGGAACCTACATCTTAACTATAAGTTGTTTCTGAAGAAAGTGGAAGTGTGGTTGGAGTAATTCCTCCACCTAGATACTTCTTTATTGTCACTTACCCCAGGTGGTAAGAATGGTCTGAGTTCCTCGGCGAGATCACCCGTGGCGCCTAGCCTCTGGGCTTCTTCCCACGAAGTGTGGACCTCTTCGTGGAGTAACTTCTCCTCTGAAATAAGTTATTCATCGTTAACATATCACATTTCCACATTTAAAGTTTTTTAGTTAAAGATCCTCATACACACACACACACACACACACACACACACACACACACACACACACACACACACACACACACACACACATCATTATTTTGAAGTGCATACCTTAAGTACTTTGTTAAGATACCTTAATTGTTTCTGTTTACTTTTTGTAGTATGCATCCTGAGCATTTTGATAAATAGATCGTAACATAAGGTTATCACTTTTTGTAACTTAAAATGGAGACAAGTAAATTGTTTGACTCACCATCTCTCTTAGTGGTGCTCCGTTTGTACTGTATCCTAAAACGGAATGCTTCCAGCACGCTAGCCACCACAATAGTCAGCACGACCATAGTGAACAGGTAGAATACCTGAAACAAACGATTTTATATCATTTAAACTATAAAAGAGATCCGTTTTTGATCGTTTAAAACAAAATTTCAACGGCCTCCAAAAAACTACACTAAAAAGTCAACAATAACTTGAGACTTTTACAAATACAGATAAACGGCAAAATTGATTATTGGAGTCACATGTTGGTGTAAAGTTCTCATCAATACGAATAAAATAACCCAAAACCGGCCAAGTGCGAGTCGGACTCGCGCGCGAAGGGTTCCGTACCATTAACTTAAAACAGTAGACAGTATAGGCAAAAAAAATTTTTTTATTTTATTTATAATTTCAAAAGTATTCATCACAGGATACCCGAAACAATTTTAAATAAGAGTTTCCGCGCCTGTTTCTTTACATGAGTGATTTGAAGTTTATAGGTCCAAGACTAGAAATTACAGGGGGGGGGGGGGCACCGTGTAAACGACCCCCCCCCCCCCCTTTACATGTATGGGGAGGTACCCTTAAAAAGGGGTAATTTATTTTTTTTGTATTTTAAAAAATGAGATCTATATGTGAAGTATCCTCGAACCAAGTTACATGCAAATCAGTCCATAAACGTAGAAGATATTCTACTGTGACAGACTGGGACGGACGGACTGAACGATCTTATAAGGGTTCCTTGTCGGACTACGGAACCCTAAAAAACGAGGTAGCTACTTTAGACCGTTGAGGAGTTTCGTTGACTATGTTATCTCCATCATCAAATCGGCACTAAATCTTCATTCTTCTGTATTGACGTCAGAGATACTCGGGGAAGTCAAGATTTTATACGATCATGGTACGATTCATGCCTACAATGTTCGATAGTAACCCTGATTTCTCTAGGATTCCATCATCAGATCTTAACCTGATGACTATAGGAACACGTGCGGAGTATACACTTTCACACGAAAAAAGAATTTACATATTGCACTTGAGAAATGACCGCCTGAGGCAGGAATTGAACTCGTGTTCCTCGCATACCAGGTGATTACCTAAAAGAATTTTCAAAATCAGTCCGGGTGTGTTCGAATTTTCTATGAGGTTACAAACATAAAAAATACAGTCAAATTGAGAACTCCTTTTTGAAGTCAGTTGAAAAGGGGTCTTACCATGAAGTAGATCCTGCTGAACTGGCCCGCGACAGTGGCGTACGCGTTCATCAGAATGAACCAGTTGTTGACTACCGTCAGCTCGAACAACGTCACGCCGCTTGTTACGATGTTCTCGAAGTTGTTTAGATAGTAGTACCCGAGTGCTGTCGACCCGTTCAGGGAGTATTTGTAGAAGTCTTCCACTGTTGTGTTTCTGTGGGAGAATGTGGATATAACGCATTGTGCCGAAAAAACGAGTATGGGTGATCTAGTCTATGGTTTATACTTCTGTACCGTTACCATGAGTTTACGGCAGTTTTATTTGCTAGCGACGTCGTAAAAAAATGTATGGAAATTTTTAGTTCTCCAAGTAACCACTAGAGGCGCTGTGCAATTTTTCATACTCTTTTTTTACCTAGTCGCTAGCGAGTAAAACCGCCGTAAACTCGTGGTAACGGTACTGGAGTGTCTATGGGAGGGGTGAGGGTACAAGCCTCAAAATTTAATATTGCGGATGTAGTAAAAAGTACCTAGGCACCATTCGTTCGTTATACCCCCTCCCCTCCCCTCCACTACAAAGTATAGGTAAGAAGTCAAGAGCAAACCCTTTTTTTAAAAAGGGAGTGTCTATAGTTGTATCTCATTTCCTCATACTCGAATATCTGTAAAGCCTATAGTTACTTCTTTACTCCCATGTTTTTTACGATAGGTACAAAGTGAGTAGTTGTGGAAATCTATGATTCCTCTCCTCCCCCCTCACGCACCGACTCAATTTAGTCTTGAGACGTTATCAAAACACAAGACTCAATTTTCACCACCAACGTGACACTAGCGACAGCTACTCGGTAATAGCTGTGGAGCATTCATTCTTCTTCTAATACTGTCACTATGTAAAGATATACAGAAAATACATTTATTGGCATCCTCATTCAAGCACTTAACAACGTGGGTTCGAGTCCCACTGGATGACACAGTCGATTAATTTTTGTGAGCGAAATTCAATTCAATTTCGTAAAAACTTGCAAAATAATTGCTTAAGTTATAAAAATAATTATCACTTAACAATATTATATAGTATGGTACCTAATTATTATCACATACACAACGAAAAAGGAAACAAAACTGAGACATTGTTTTAAAAAAAAACAACAACGAGGGATGTGCCAATAAGGTCCCTGCTCAGCATTAATCATGGCAGCAAAAAGTATGCCACTACGGCACTGATTTTCAGCAGGAACCTTGGGGGAACAGCGCAGATACTATGTCTATGGTTACTCACACGCAGCAGTTCCTCAGGTCATGCTGTGCGAACAGCTCCATGCCGACGATGGCGAAGAAGTAGTACATGACCAGCATCACGCAGCCGGCAGACGACATCAGCGGGGAGAGGAGGACCAGCGTCCCGAACACGTCGCGGTAACGTTTCTTTAGTTTGTAGAGTCTCATCAGTCTGGGGGTAAAGAATTAGCAAAGTAAAGTAAGCCTATTAGATCCCACTGCTGGGCGAAGGTATATATTATCTGTAGCAAAGGCCTGTCTACTAAGAGGGGGTATGAGCCATACTCCATCACGCGGGCTCAGTGCGGACTGGTGGACGGGTGTCAGTAAGGCAAGTGACCAATCTTACTATCAGATGTTATCAAGCCGCCCTAGGGCCTCTGACTAGGCTGAACGACTAATATCAACCGATGTTAGCCGGTATCAACTGCTTAACGTGGCTTGCAAAGCGAAGCACGGAGATGCTTGTGATAGACGTCATTTAACGATGTAGATGAGTAAATGTCAGTGAGCTACCTTTGTAGCTCACTATACTATCATGTCTTTATATGGCCCAGTTATAGTACACGATCTTCCTGCGGTCGCCAGAGGTGCATGAGACCAATGAGACAAAGCATTCTAGACGTCAGCAGGGACGGGTAAAATAAAAGCAAACAAAAAATAATAACACTTAGCTAACTCCACGCGTCAACGACATGATACGTTGCGCGCGGTATCGCCTTGGAATCTCAGAAACAAGACTCCAGGCCAGAAAGGGGTCTTCATGAAGGTCACAAGATGATGGGTCGGCATTCTCACCACAAACGAATAAAAATGCACTTTGTGGCGAGACTTTAACCTTTCGAAAAGTTGGATGTCTATGGCATGATTATGTATCAACGGATCTCACCTTAGCGGCCTAAATATGACCACAATGAATAGCCCAGGGGCAATAGTCAGCATGACGGCGCCTATCAGCGCCAGCAACGTGACGCTCAGGTCGAACACATTCCAGCCGCTTTCCAAGTACGATGACAGTCCGGCCGCCATCATGCGTAGAGCTGCTTCTATTAGGAACACTGAACAAAAAAAAAGAATTTATGAAAGATTAATGATCTCTGTATACCTGCTACTATCACTATGCTAGTGATGCCGCTAACAAACCCTGCGGATTTCCTAGCGGACGCCAGGGGCCCAATTCTCACACCTTCGTTATTATGTCACATACGATATTTATCGACAAAACATGGCGAATATGAAAAAATGACATAAGTATCCTAAATTATGATACTTCGAGAATACGGAATTTAAAATTGGCGGAATAAAACAAGGCGTGCGCCTTCGATATTATGTCGCATTCAATATTTATCGCAAAAACATGGCGGATATAACAAAATTTAGATTTTAAGTATTCTCGAAGTATGAAAATGTCGGATATTTATCACATGTTTTTTCGATGAATATCGTATGTGATATAATATCAAAGGCGCGAGAATTGGGCCCCTTGTTTGCAACACAAACGAGCCGCCAGCATGGCGTAATAATAATAAATCATTTATTTATTCACATTAACAAAGGAGAAAAGCGATTCGAGTAATAGCATCGTGCGTGATAGGTGTGATACGCCAAAACAAATAAAAACGCCAGTTATTTAGTATGACGTGGCTGTATTGCTTTTAATTAAACAATTTTACGAATATGACATTTTGTGGAATCCCAGAAATCTGCTTAACTGGTTCATTCTGTCAATGGCATACCCGCGCGGCAAGAAGCATTAACCTTAATTTAAGGAACATTAACAGCCGTACTCAGAGACCTCTATCAAAGTTAGTCCTTCATTAAGTCGCTCCTTTTCTATTTCGTTGACCGAGAAAGTGACAGACCGAGACTTTATTATAGATTAAATTTAATTGACGTCTCTGAGTTACAATTGTCATGTCAAACGATTGCAGCGTGGCGTCACACTAGACATACCTACAGGTTATACAGGCGAACCCGAAAACAATGGATAGTCTATGATATTCGATAATTATGAGCCCTAATATAGCATACCTTGGTAATTAGGTACTTACGTGTCAAGAATAACCACGTGTCCCAAGAAGCGCACAACAGCCGCGCGCTGTCCTGCAGGTCGCCGGCCGCCTCGCACACTCGCAGTACCATAGACACTCCGTTTCCTATAATTAGAGCATCTGAAAACAATTTTAGCATTCAATTCTATATTAAAATGGAACGATACATTTTTCTGTATGGGTTTAGTTCAATAATCCACGAGATTGTAACCGATTTTAAAAAGAGTTCTATTTATTCTCAAAATATGCTATTTTGGCGCAACTGAGTTAGGAAGGCAAAGGGAAGCGCTTCCTACCGACCGGTTGTTATGGTCGGGGACCAAGGTCCGATGGTCACCGTCTTGGTTTAGCTATATGTAGTCAAGCTCGTGCTAAATCTTACATATCGTGGTTTGTGTTGTATGGAGCGGGCTAACAGCGCCATCTAGCCTGTAGGAGCCGAGTCAGGGCGTCGCGTCTGGAAGTTGCTTGCTAATGTGAGCGACAGTGGTAAGATGTCGCTACACCACTCCCCCCGAAGAACCGGAGGTTGATTGAGCCAAGATGGTTGAGAGCTCAGCAGTCTGTGCGTAGTGAGCTTGCAAGTGCCACGGTGAGTCGGGATGGGCATGCGTAATGTCCACGGCGTGTTGGGATGCGCGATGTCCACGGTGAGTCGGGATGAGTGCGCGATGTCCACACGATGAGTCGGGATGTACATGCGTGATGTCCACAGTGAGTCGGGATGAGCATGTGTGATGTCCACGATGCGTGCGGGAGAGCTCGAAGTCCACAGTGAGTCGGGATGATGAGCTGAATGAGGCTGCCGAGGAACCAGGTAGAACCGGTGCGGTCTGCGGTGGTGTCCTTAGGGCTGGTGAGCTGGCTTGCAGGAGACTGCTGGCTGGATGCTGCTGGCTGGGTGCCTGTTGGCAAGGGAGAAGGCGACGATGATGATGACGACGGTGAGGCTCCATGCTCCAGTGTAGATCACGTCGGGGTCACCAATTTGTCGCAACTGTGTTAGGAAGGCAAAGGGAAGCGCTTCCTACCGACCGGTTGTTATGGTCGGGGACCAAGGTCCGATGGTCACCGTCTTGGTTTAGCTATATGTAGTCAAGCTCGTGCTAAATCTTACATATCGTGGTTTGTGTTGTATGGAGCGGGCTAACAGCGCCATCTAGCCTGTAGGAGCCGAGTCAGGGCGTCGCGTCTGGAAGTTGCTTGCTAATGTGAGCGACAGTGGTAAGATGTCGCTACACTATCAAGTGCTACCCAATTATTAACTTTTGTGAGCAAGACTTTTCGTCTATGCTAGAACTTAGGCTAGTAGGCCCAAAAAATAAGGAAAGATGTTCTGGCTCCTCAAGGGCCAATATTGATTGTTATTATTATACAGGGTGACTGGTACTGAACCTGCCATCAATGCACGCATCCCGCATCAAATCAATAATGTATAAAAATTACATATCTCCCAAACCATGAAACTTTAGTTCGGTAAAGTTGTGTTCAATAAATAGCAAACGACGTCCTCTATATGTGCTTTTGCTATGGCGGGTTTAGTACCAGTCACCCTGTATAATTATTTTACGTGGAGTTTTCTGTCCGAACTTGAATAAATTTTGTCATTAACTTTTTGGTAATTATCTATGCTTTGTGAGACGAATTGGGGTGGTGAAGGATCTATCTCCTAGTGGGCCACCCCCGGCAACGACTTAACTAACTTCGGTGATGGCGGCTGAACGATCCTAACAGCGGTGGTAGACTTTATGTACGCCTTTTGTCTAGAGTAAAGAGCAAACCCATTCCAAAAAAAACAATCGTCGACCTGTTGCTATTATTAATATCGAACAAAAAACGGCAAAAACCGTCTGTTGTACGGGAGCCTCCCTAAAATATTTATTATATTCTGTTTTTGGTACTTACTCGTTGTTATAGCGGCAACAGAAATACATCATCTGTGAAAAATCCAACTGTCTAGCTATCACGGTTCATACGGTGACAGATAGACAGTTAGACAGACAGCGGAGGCTTAGTAATAGGGTCCCGTTTTTACCTTTCGGGTACGGAACCCTAAAAAGAATAGTTGCCCTCCCAACGCCAGAAACCGTTTTGCGGCCAGTAAGCATAAAATAATGACTAAAATCAATTAAAAGCAGTCCAAACTCACAAACAAGGTACTCGAAGTAAGGCCACCTGACGGCGGCGGAGGCCGCCCGCCCGACCGGCTCGAGCGCGCCGTCCGCGTACCACGGCGCGCGCGCGTGCTGCCCGCACCACCGCAACGCGAACACTTCGTACAGGTTCGCGAACTCCGCTCGGGATAGCCCGCCCGTGCCGGAGTGGTTGAGTTGCTTGAACATTAGGTAGACGTCTAGGCCGGCTGCAAAGAATATACAATATGACCCCCGAACGAGAACGAGTACCTCTGTCGCTAAAAGGGCCGCTGCCCACTCTCCGTATTTCATAGTAGGTAGGTACTTGTTCGGGTGTCGTTTTTAATCAATAATAGCTCCTAAACAAATCGACATAGAGTTGTGATTTTGGTATCGTTTTGTAGCTGATAGAATAGACTTAAAATGTTGGTGATAAAAAAATATGTTAATAAACGAGACGAAAAAAATCGTTTTTTTTTGTTTAACCACAAAATCTTTAATTTTTGCTAAAGTAACCAATTAACTATCATGTTATTTAACATTTTCTATTAAAAATGCTCACAGTGCATTCAAAACACTTTTTTTATTGTTTTATAAAATATCAATGAAATAAGGTCTTAGTTTCATGATTTGAACTTCCGTTATTTCAAAAAGGTTATGTTGTATAAGTTATAAATAAAGGTAATAGGGGTGATGAAGGTCGCAGGATCCCACTGGATGCAGGCCAATTGTAACAGGTCACTTTGGAAATCTATGAAGGAGGCCTATGTTCAGAAGATAGCAGGTAACATTATGTAGGTATGTTGCGCCAGTGTTGAAATGTTTCTTGGAGTGTGATGTGTGATTTTTGTCTTACATACCCGCATTCAAAAGTATCTACAGACCAAATATTAAATCGACGTAAAGTATTCAAACTTTATCGACAGTGTTCAGGTGGGGCTCAAACCCAAGACCCCTTGCTATCCGGGCGATAGCTCTTCTAACTATATCTGAGTTTCGAAGAAGTTTGTCACTGTTAACAGAATTTGAGTTTTGAGTGAATGTTTTTAGGTGCTTGCTGCCAGTAAGCCAGCGTTTGATTTCAAAAAATATTTGGTTGGTTAGGTATTCGTGTAACCTAAAAAAAGCTTAAACATTTCAAATAACGTCACCTGCGCAGTAGCCGTTTCATATTCAATTTGCAACTACCCTACACTTTTCAAAGAAAATATCGCATGTACTATAAAACTTACTATAATGCGGCGCATAATGCCTCATCAGACCAGCGAAGTGCCTCAGACGGACCGCGTGAGGCGCCCGCCTGGACACGAGCAGTCTGAACGCGTGGCGCGCGGCGCGGCGTCTATGTAATAGCAGTGCTCTACACTTCTCCCGCTCTATACGGGTGAAAGTTTCGTATACTACGGCTAACATCTGTAAATAATATTTTCTAAATTAAAGACATAAAAAGTTAAAAGTGAGGTTAAGTTCAATACTAGTAACAAGATCCATTGATCCCCTGTTTGAGAGTTCAGGCAGTGGATTACACGTGGAGGGCGACAATGATAGGTGGAAAATTGGTCAGGTCGGGTATGTCGGGCGCTTATAGCTAGGTACTTGCCACATCAGTTTTCCGGGGTTTTTGGTGTCACTTCACACAGTTCACAGGCCACAATCACTCGAAATGTCTGTAAGGAGCTTCACAAGATACACACGCGGCGAAAGCGCTCTGGTCGGTCTAGTACATGTGTCATAGGTAACGTCTCGGTGACAACTGGGGCTCCGGGGTTCTCACGGTACGTTTTAAACAAATAAAAACTAGACAGGTACGCGTGCGGGTGCGCGCGGCGCAGTATCAATAGGGTACACAAACAAATCAAAATATTATAGTAAACATCCCCTTAATAAACAACAAAAAGGAATCTTGATATAAAGAAAGACTTCAGATAATATAATCATAATATTTAACGCTTATAGCAACATTATAAGCGCATTAATTATAGTTTATCAAAGAAGAATCATTTAGAATGGGTTTTGAAAAATAGTACTTACCAAATTCATAAGAACATACAGTACTGTAATAATGTACAATATGAAGAACAACGCGTACCACTTTGACTTAGCATACGAAGGCATCATCACGTCTGGGAAACTGTAAAAATAAATCGAAACATTAGCATTTCGCTCTCTACTACAGTTAAAACGATATTGATTAATAATTTAACTTATTTTTAACTTACTTAGCAGTAGTCAGTAAGACAAACATACTGACAAATGAATCACTAATGGTTTGGAAGTGCCCGTTATCCACGTGCTCGGAAAACAAATAGTAACCCAGCAACGAATACGTCGCCACGAAAAACATCAATAAACCTGAAAATAGAAAAATCATACTTTATTAATACAGGTGACGTAAATTTTTAAGTTTCAATAACTAATTAGCTCCAGTGGATCGAGTTAGTTAGGCTTTGAATTTATAACTTTCTATGTTAAAGGTATAACTAATGGCGACAAAAATCCTCATCATATAAAATTGGTTCATAATATAGCATTCGTTAGTAGCCGAATTATCAGAAATGTTTATTTAGATGACATGCTTGACAACACCAAAAACTTAAAAAAGCATTAAAGTACGGTGCCATTTTTAAGTGTTTCAAACTCCTAGCACACCTTTCTAGGTACGTGAAAGAGTTTTTGACTCATACCTATATGTAATAAGATCCATTTCCTATAAAATGGTCGAGAGGAATCTACCAACCCAAGGTTTTACTAGCCCGACGGGGTACGAAACGAATCTAAGGGAGAGTGCGTGGGTACTGCGTAGGCTCTTTTCCCCTACTGCGCTTGTTTAAGCTCCCAACAATTTTTTATATCCCTCCCATTTTAATTATCACCTCGCCCGGGTCGAAAGGACTATTACTTAAAGAAACCGGCCAAGTGCGAGTCGGACTCGCGCGCAAAGGGTTCAGTACCATTAACTTACAACAATAGACTGTATAGGCAAAAAAAACACGTTTGTATGGGAGCCCCCTTTAAATTTATTTTTTAAATTTGAATTTTGTTATTTATTTTTAAAGTGAAATACAACATAATACAAAATAATATAAAACCCTAAAAATGAAACTGTTTACGTACCTAGCATGTCAATAATAGGCGGCAGTGACTGCAGTATCTGCCGTATAAACCGTCTCACACCGCCACAGTGCCGCGTGTCAACTAGGAATATAGGTCGCAGCGCCCGCGTCACTCTGAAGTGCGAGGACTGCCGACACACCACCACTACTGCTTCTAGGACCATGATCAGGAGGGTTATGCCCTGGAAAAGAATAGAAAACAATATACATACTTGACTACCAATAACTGTTGCTACACAAGAATAAAACTGGAGAATCATGATGAAGCTGCATCATTGGTAGCTTACATTTTCGAAAGAATAAAAGATGATAATGAGTCGCAGATTGCAGAAGAGTTCATGTATTTATTTATTTATTCTTTATTGCACAAACAGAGTAGTACAAATGGCGGACTTTTATTAATTTTATTTATCTTACTGACATTTATCCTTACAGTAAACCCAAATCGACTTAATGCCTTAAGGCATGTAAATCTGTATGTTGTTTATTATAACCAACCTGGCCTGGCCTCTCACAACACTATTAAAAATTATGTTAAGTAATTAATGACTAACTAAAGTATTGAAGATTTATTTTAAGATTTATATGGATGAATTTTTGACAGGTTTTAAACTTTTTACCTATTAGGAATTACAGAATAAACTGGATAACAATTCACAGTTAAAAATAAAGACAGAAAAATAGATCAAAATCATTTAAGATTCACATACCTACCTTTATCATAGTTCTTTTGTGTTTGAGTATCGTGCTCCAACCGATCCACTTCAGTTTGAGGTGTAGCTCGATGCCTATCACGGAGAGTGCTAGCAACTCTATCGTGCCGTGTGCCCAAACTGGAAGCTGGATAAAAAGAAAAGAAATATCTATGCTTAATTTAGAGCCACAACAATAACCTCTATAAACGTCTAATAACCACAAAATACAAGTAACATATTTTGATTGCAATTTTAATAGGACGACGTAACTGTATTCACTTCCAAAAAAATTAGACGGTTTAGCCTCGCGGTCATTAAATAACAGCCCGCATCATAGCAAATCATTAAAATAGTCAAGTCCGCTAACTACAAAAACATATTTTACATTAATTAGCCCTAAAAGTCATCGACCACTTACAATTCAATTTAATAATGACAGTAGACATTTATTTCATGGTGATTCGGTAAACTACTCTAAAGCAAGCCAGGCTGCTTTAACTTACCCTAAAAGCAGGCACCGCAGGGTCTTCAGTGAAGGCTAGCAGTATCAGCAGCAAGGAAGCCAGCAGATCCAGTCCGTGGTACCAGGGGTTGTGGACGCGCAGGTACGCGGGCAGTTCCTCAGGACTCGAAGGGTGGGAGTCGAACTTCTCATTGTTTAAGCCTTCCTGGAAACAAGGACAGCAGGTCATAATATCCAAAGTTAGAAAGTAATTAGGTTAGTTAGAAACTGAGCTAAATTGTATTAAAAGTACCATTTACATATTTTTAAAATTATTGGGCAGACATTTGACCGCTATCTCATCCGATGCGGTCGAGGATGGATCATGTTTGACTATAGCCTATTATCAACTGTTTTTTTTAAAGTACCCACGTCTTACTACAAACTTAAGTGTTTAGGGAACACTTCAGCCGGCAAAGAATTTCAGTCTCTAGCCTTACGCAAAAGGAACGTAGATTAGAAACGTTTGGTGCGTAAGAATATCTCTTGGGAGAGAGAGACAGTAGACGATGATAGCTCTGTCAAGCTATAGTAAGAGAGTAGAGTGATGCAGCTTCTCGTCACCAGTGTCGGCGTGAGGAGGGAGGAGGCGTGATGGGCAACGACTCAGGGCGGGGGAGGGGGGATAGTCTGTGGTTGACACGGCTGATATTGGTATAGCAAGAAAAACGAAACGGAAATGCAGCCTAACGCCGTTTCTCGACACTGTGGCCTCACCTCCAAGTATATGGCTGCCTCATGGTAGTTCATCTCCCAGTGCTCGTCTTCCGACATGTGCAGGCCGGCGTGCAGCGAGGAGCGGCTGCCCATGTCCAGCGCGCCTGCGTCGCCCGCGCCATCTGTGCTGGTGCGCGAGTCTGGAAACAACGCCTTATTTATACAAAACTACCCGCATATTAATAACGTGGCTCTAACTAAAGTACCTATTGGATTGGATTTAGATTGGATGGTACCTTGTATATACAAGGTAACCAGAAAATTACCTACCTAAGACTTTCACAAGCAAATAAATCATTGGTGTTTGAGAGTTTAGGCAGTGGATTACACGTGGAGGGCGACAATGATAGGTGGAAAATAGGTAAAGTCAGAGTGCTTATAGCTAGTTCCGGGGTTTTTGGTGTCACTTCACAGGCCACAATCACTCGAAATGTCTGTAAGGAGCTTCACAGGATACACACGCGGCGAAAGCGCTCTGGTCGGTCTAGTACATGTGTCATAGGTAACGTCTCGGTGGCAACTGGGGGCTCCGGGGTTCTCACGGTACGTTTTAAACAAATAAAAATAAGGCAGGCAGGCGCGCGAGTGCGCGCGGCGTAGTATCAATAGGGTACACAAACAAATCAAAATATTGTAGTAAACAATTGGTATATTCGAAAATAAAGCAAATAAACAATATCAATTCACAAAAAAAAAGAAAGGCAAAAAGGAAATGTTGATCAATTATTTTCGCAAAGTCGTATGTTCCTGAAGGCGTCGCTAGAACTAATACTTAAATCTATTACCTCCTCGGGTATGGCATATTGTCTTTTTTTCGGAAATTTAAACCAAGGACCAGGCAGTCAGCATAATGTCATTAAAAAGACTAACCCTTAAGGATCGGAAGACCGCCGGCGGTCGCATAACAGTTGATTTTCTATTGTGTCTGGAAACATGATCTCTGAAGTACACGGCGGTTAATTCATCCAAGGTAAAGCTATCGATGATCATGGCCCGTAGCCAAGTGGCAATTTATTCGCAAGCGAAGTTCGTTACCGCTAACAAAATGTATGAAACTGTCAAAAGTCATCGAAACATCACGTGACTTTTGCATACATATTTTGACATTTTGTTAGCGATAGCGAAGTTCGCTCCAAAAGATACGGGCCCAGATCATTGTAGATCCAATTTAAGTAATTAGCTAGTTTTTAAATACTACATATGTTTTCACGCATTTAAAGTGCAACCATGTAGGTATGATGGTACTGTGCTAAACATAGATCAACCTTCACAAGCGCATAAATTAATTTCAATAACAATTTCAACTCTAGCAAACTAAGTTTATTAGAATGACAATGATGATAATGACTTTCTCATAACAATAAGTACCTGGCGAGGCAGATGTAACGACAGTTTCCTTGTCCTCCATTTAAATGAGAATTAATCTAACAACCACTTTGATTTAAAGAACAATAAAAGTAGCTCTGGTAACATTCAAGTTTTTTTTTCACTTTTACAACATTGGAATTCAAAGAGATAATATTGGTACCTAATATGTTTTTTTTTTTAAATATAAGTATAAATAGTACACAGACTTTGACTTTGATATCAACACTTTTTATTGCAATTTCATTTCAATGTTTCGAACAAAAGCACACAGCTCATTAACCTTGAGTTTAGTTTTTCTAGATTTTCTTGCACTATACTAAAGTAGAACATGCACACTATGTGAGTAGTTCTGCTTAACTACAGTGTGTAGCACAATGCGTTACGGTTAATAAGCAAATGTGAACTTTAGGTGTAATGACCGGATAACTGCGGATCGTGGGTACGTATAATAAGCCACGTGGTTATTGATGCTGTAATCTTATCATAATAGGAGCCATGGGTATTGACGCACGGAGCACCTCGACCCACTAGGTTTTTTTTTGACTCCCCATACGTTTACTCTTTAGTGTTCCTAAAAGACTTTCTGTACAATTTGTACTATGTCTTTAGGTCAGAAGAGCCTATTGTCTTCCGAGTGTGGGTAAGCCACTCCAAGAAGACCCATTCGGGTTCCAGCCATCGCATAATGGTGGGGTAAGGTTGGAATGGATCAGCAAATTGTTAAGCTGATTAATACTCAGTAAGGCTCCGCGCAGATGGGACACGAACGACCGCCGTCCGCCATCACGGCTCCATGCCCTTTGGTCCCGCGCAAACGAAGGTTGTCGGTGGCCGCTACAATTTAAGGCCTTTTGTACACACACGTTTTCTCGCCATGAAAAACTACGGTTAATTCGCCATATGTAGACACGGTTGCCAGTGGTGTATGGATCACTGAAGAGTTTGTTGACATAAATGGCGGCAATTCTTCCCGGCGCCGCCGCCGTATCCTTCCCACATCCAAAACCTTCTTTTACTTATCTCTTCTTTTTTATAAACATAGTATGCAAAGATAGATAGTATTTTTCTTATAAGGATTCATTGCGAGGACGTCTGAAGTTAAGCGCAGAAAAATCCCAATTAAGCGACACCTGGCCGTTGTCTCGACCGGTAGCTTTGCCGTGCCATGTACAAGGTTGCACATTTTCTTAACCGTACGGTTAAAAAAACTTGCAGGGGACAAGAGGCCTAACACTCATCTGCTAGATCCTTTGACAGTTGCTTTGTTAAAATGGCGAGTGGCCGCCACCGGTGGTGTGTAGCGAACACTGAGTCGCGAGTGGACGCCACTCGCTTCACGTGTGCGGCGCGGTATTAAAACAACTTAAACAGCTTGTCGCTAGCCACCGGTGGCTATGGTCGGTGGCCCATCTGCGCGGAACCTTAAGACTTTGTGATAACTAAATGATCTACAGAGGCCTCAATGTTTACCCTAATCAGTGCTCGTAAAGGTAATCTTAGAAGAGAGCTATTTAACTCTTCTTCCGCAACAAAATTATTCACAAAGATAATATTATATTCTTATAACTTAAGCAATTATTTTGCAAGTTTTTACGAAATTAAATCAAATTTAACTTACAAAAATTAATCGACTGTGTCATCCGGTGGGACTTGAACCTACGTCCCTTCGCTATCCGGGCGAGTGCTCTTATAGGGAGGACGTTAGATAATAAACAACAAAGATAATAGTTATAGCAAAGGCAAAAGCTTAACACGCCAAAGGCCAGTAAAATCTCCATGTTAATCACCGTTAAATTTTTAATTAGACATAGTCAGAAATGTCACAGTCTACTCACTAACAGTTACGCTAATAAATGCGTTCATATGAGTAACAATGAGCGAGCAAAAATGAAAATAAATGGTCTTATAATCGCGGATAACATCAATCTTATTTGAAGGCAATAAACAGCAAGACATTATTTACTATTAACGCCTCGGTGGCTCATTAGATTGTAGGTCCTTGGTTCGATTCCAGATTTTTTTAAACACATTAAGAAATTTTATTTGAAAGAAACATTGCGATTCTGTTGAGTGGTAGTCGGTAGTGATTAGAACAGCATAAGATACCGCAACGTTTACCTTGTTATGCCGTTCGTATTCGTACATCATTTACGTTATCCACTTTTCTCGTGAAAACAACAAATTTAAGCGGAAACAATTAATAGCCCGTGCCGTCCGTGACTCAAAACGTCAGATATCGAGATCGATGTAGAAGCTTAGTGTAGAAGGAACTCAAAACAAAACATAATATTTTGGCCGTGTCCTTTTACGAAAAAAAAACATAGCAGAACTACCTAAGTAAGTATATCATACGGCATACCTCCTAAAAATCTCGTAATTGATGAATAAAGTCTCTCAGGGAAAAGCCTCCTTGCTCTGTACATGACGGTATCAAGACGAGCACTCATTTTCACTTCTAAAACATACTAACGCAAAAAAACTATCTCGATGTGATAGAAGAGCGGAATTTATTTAAACAAAATTATATAGGACGAGATAACTTGGAGAAATGTATCGACAGCAAAAAAAATTTATTAAAGTATTTTTTCTAACACTTATAGGGAACAATATTGTTACTACGACGCCAATGAATAAATAGATATACCGTAAATACTATAATGGGATTACGAAAGCGGCTGCGCTGTGCAGTTAATAATATGTCTAGGTATACCTAGGTACTCTACTTGTGAATCGAATAATGAATCACTATGACAATAATGGTGCAGTTTTATTAACTAACTACAACAAAGCAAGGAAGAGTATTAAGTACCTACCTATGATATTTCACTTCCTTTTTAAGATTTAGGTTATAATATCTAAGATTTCGTAGTCAATCTGCGATGTCCGTAAATTTCATTTAGGAGGGATTAACTTACAATTTTTTGGGTTACCTCTGCGCTAGTGATGTACAAGGGTCGAGGCGTCCAGCTTTTTTTTGAAGCCTCGAGGCGGAATGGCAAGACTCAGTGAGCTCGGGAGGCTCAAAGTCCCGAGCCTAGCCGAGCCGCGAACTCTTTGAGCCATCAAGCTTCTAGGTCAATGCAGTCCAAAGTTACGGCTTTATTTTCACTTTTCGCAGGGGACTTAAAACCTAACCTATGTATAGACTTAGGCTACTTCCCGTAAATCGAGATTCATAAAAGAAAGATAATTTATTTATACTTTTCTGCACAAATTAAAAACAAATGTACAAATGGCGGACTTAATGCCAAAAGTATTCTCTACCAGGCAACCATAGGTCAAACACAGAGAAGATACAGGCGGTGCAAATGAAGAAAGAGAGAAATTATCAACGAAAGAATCAAGTGACAGCATGCAAAACGTAAAGACAAAAAAATGAATAAACATACATACTACTTACTTAAATAAAGAATGGGGGTGTTAGAGCACAAGTAAAGAAAAAGAAGTCTAAAAATCGCAAATTGCGTATACATCGTAGAAAAAAGCCTTCGTTTGTATGTACGGAACCGTCAGCGCGCGAGTCTGACTCGCACTTGCCTGGTTTTTAATTTTTATATTATAATCATAAAATTATAATCGATTTTTTGTCAGACCGTACTAAAATCAAACAAAACGGTAGCGCGTCCTTTTATCACAATGTAAACAATGCTGCGCATTTTGTTCACTTTTATCACGCCAATGTTAATCAAGTATCAACATATTGTCTTTCGTAATTAATTTGCCCTGTAATTATTCAGTTTATATGTTATTATAAGTATTTTAATAAGTTTCAGTTTTTGCGCGATAGAAAATAGGTAGGTACGCCTAAAAATAAGGGCGCTTTTTCTTGAATGTCAGGATTCAATTTCGACAAAAAAAATGTATTTATTTATTAAAATACCCATTTTCTAATTGAAAGCGGCATATGGTAAAGTTAAGCCTAGTTATTCAATCTGTTTACTATCAAGATAGCATGGACGAAATATATACAAGATAGTCAACAGACGATTGACCTAGAATTTAATTGATAAAACATAGAAGGAAGTCAAAGTCAATCAGCTACCTCTGGCTAGGGTGACATCACTTGCCCTCTCGTCTAAAGAGGGGATGGCAACAGATAATACCTACCTACCTACTCGCACCCCTGCGATGACGTCACCAAATTACAAGTAACCTTGAATGTATCTACACAGGCTAAAGGTTATCACGAGGATAGAGATTGATTGAATCGAGATTATCTATGTAGGTCAGGCAACGATTATACGAAATTTATTAGATGTGAAGTCGATTTGAAAATTAAACTACATATGGAAAAGAGAATTTATTCAGTTACGTTACTAGGCTATTTGACAAGTAAAAAAAAAACATACCAACTGAGATCATACATTAGTTTATTAAATATTGGAAGACTTAACTAATCCACTAAACATATCCTTGCTACTAGTACCTACTCATTTATTCTGTGACAATACCTACGGAGGTGCAGTCTCTGTTCCTTCACTCTCATAGCCCGGTGAGACATGACCGGAGAGAGATCAGGCGCACGACCGAAGGCTTAACGTGCTTTCCGAGGCACGGGAGTGTTGATGACGTTTCCAACAAAAAACACTGTGTTGATGATTGATCTAGTAAAAGTAAGGTGTAGTACTTACTCGTAGTAAATACCTCCTAACTACCAATTCCCCAAATTACCTGAGCTCTTTAAAGTCAGGCTGGCGGAGTAGATTGAACTATTTTCCAAACTTGCAATTTCTTGGCCACTCCCGCGCAGATTTGAAAAATTATGATAGATCCCTGGATCCGATCGATGTAACTACTAGATGTTTATGAAAGAAAGAAAGAAAAGAACGAAAAAGCAGTTGATCGCTAATGGGGAAACAGAACAGCCCTAGAACATATGGAGTTACGAACTCAATGTAACAGTCCTAACTCTCTTAATTAATGTGTAATTATTTTAATAACTTAAGCAATTTGTTTGCAAGTTTTTACGAAATTAAATTCAATTTCGCTGACAAATATTGATCGACCGTATCACCCGGTGGGAATCGAGCCCACGACCCTTTGCTTAGTGCGTTCCAGTTCCACCGGATGACACTATCGATCAATTTTTTGTCAGCGAAATTGAATTAAATTTCCATAATGTGCAAAAATAGAGGATCTTTTACAAAACCTCTATTACATTGAGTTTTTTTAATTAGAAAGAAGTACCTACTTAGTTATTATGCGCTAATGCGCTGGTCATATATTATGGACTAATAGAATTGTGATAATCTAACTGACCGACCTTGCCAGGCCGTGCAATACGTTGCACTTAGATATCTTTAGTGCTATTTTGAACTTTACACTGACAGCCAATAAGACTCAGCATATAATATAAAGTTAAGACAACTGTACTTAAAAGACTAATGCGTATTTTAAACTCTATTCCCTTTCATTTACAGTGCAAGTAAGTTTTTTTATGAAACAATAGTAAAATTAGGTAACCGAGGTTACTGTTCCGATCTGTGAATGACTTAGCAACAACTTTCGATGACGAAGGTTTTAGGCGAAAAGAGCCTTGCTTGATCGTTTCGCTTTGTAGGTGGGCGCAGTGGCAGTGGTATTGAGTAGGTGGTCCTTAAAAAAGTCTCACGTTCGATTTCGTCATGCCAGCAGACAGCAAACAACTTACTTCACTCTCAAATTCTCAATCAACGCGATCAAGCTACTTGTATATTCACCTATGTGTGATAGTGTAACTGACAACCAATTTTACACAGTCTGAACTGGTTAAATCCTCCTATTGATATCAGCAGTAAACTAACTTCCACCACCTAATACCAGTTAACACAATGGCAATGCAATGATCCCACAAATAGGCTATGACAATAGTAACTGAGTTTCTTGCGCTGCTTCTACTCAGCATAGCCATTATTGGCCCTAAGCTGTGGTAGGGTCTTATAAGTGCCCCTTGTTGGGTCTATATTTAAAAATGGCTGCCTCGTTGGTCTAGTGGTCAGCACTCTGGGTACAATCCACGAGGTCCCGGGTTCGAATCCCGGGTCGGGCCGAGAGTGTTGGGTTTTTCTGTCTTGAAAAAACTCAGACACAGCTCCGGAGTCAGGAAGTTGGTGGTGTTAAAAAAAACCCCGTGCCTCGGAAAGCACGTTAAGCCGTTGGTCCTGCGCCTAATCTCTCTACGGTCATGTCGGACTGCCGTCTCACCGAATTATGAGAGTGAAGGAATAGAGAGTGCACTTGTTATTGCGCACACACATGTGCACTATAATATGTCCCGCGCAGTTGGCTAATCTCGGTTGAGAAGGCCGCCGTAGTCGAAATTCAGCTAGGAGGACTTTATTATTTATTTATTCAAAAATAAACTGAACTTTTAATGTATGAGTTTTATTGAATGAGCCCTAATTCCAGCTAAAACTAGCAGTGATTTCCGCTCAATAACGTTAACCTTAGTGTGAATGATGTACCTATTATCTTCGTATATCATTCAAAATTTGCGCCGGATGTAACGATCCCATTCAACTCACATGATTTCAGTTTGTACCATTGTTCTTTCAACGGAGACAGCACTTTGTCAGACACATACGCCACTTTGGTCATTTTTCACTAAATTAGTTAACTTACAAAACTTTAGCTGGCTAAACTTAATTAAAATACAGAAATCGTTAAGTTACTCGTACATCTCAGAATAAATACTATTGCTCTGGTTACACACGCGTCTGTCAGATCTTACGTATTGCACCTCTAACAATAAATTCAATTTGATGAATCACTGATAAAGTGATAAAATATTGGGTCTAGCAGATTTGCTCAACATTTTTTTCCGTTCATAAACCCACTTTTCTAAAGTGATTCAATTTTCAATGTCAAATTGTTTAGGTTTGATTCTATTTTGTAAGAAAATTGAGAAGACCAACATAATTACTTAAACTGTTATTGATTCTGTGTTAATAACTCCATTCCTAAGCACTTAAGTCCTACTTCCTATATTTTAGTTAGTAATAAGGTAACTACAAAAAAAGGCTCCTACTACCACAAATTTAAATTATCTTGGTCATTCTAAAATCGCACCATAGCATTTGTTAGTCAGTAGGTCTTATTAAGATAATAATTATAATATAATAAAATTGTTGACAAAGTCTGACTGATAAAAGGCTGTCATGCTTATTGATAAATGATAAGGAAGTAAATACATACTGTAGATGTAGTACAGTGGTCATCACATCAGACCCATTTTCATTAAAAAATGGCCCCTATTACAACTACTTAAGCTGCCAGTGTTCAGCTTGGTGTGCTGTCGCTTGTACTAGACAAGCAAGCAAGATAAATAGGTAAGGTAAAGGACTCTGTGCCGTGTGGTCAAATACTCACTGTTTTATTCATCTGCAGTAGTCATCAACATTATTTATGTGTCAATATTTGTTAAACGAAAGAAAGAATGAGAAAAGACTGCAGCATGTCATGTCAGGTTACCGATTTGTACTACAAAGAACAGCTTTTATTACATAGGGAATATAGGCAGTCTGAAGGTTAAACTGGGGTAGTCTGACGTCTGGGTGTGTGTACATTGTAACAACCAGGTTCAAATGAATCTAGTACCTATTTCTCTAACAGAGATAGTTATTATTAGGTAGCAAAGGTTTTTGACTTTTAAAAGGCCAGAAATTCTATAACTACTTTATTGGTACAATATTTTAGCATTGATTCTGTGTGGGCTAATTTTATGTTCAGTTTAGTTGACTCATAGAAGGCTTAAAAGTTAAGTTTAGTTTCTCAGTCTATAAAGAAACTGTCAATATATGTGTATTCCTAATAGGAATATAGTATTATGATTGATAATTATCTCTAAAAGATTAAAATTACTCTGATAGAGTAGGTATGTTGCATTCATAAACCTGTTATAATATGAACAAACAAAACTTATAAATTCAGTTCCAAATGACATCACAAAGTGAGTCAATGAACATTTATGGAAGGTAGGCTTGGATTAAGACAAATGCAGCTTAAAATGACTCATTTCTTTAAATATATTCAAATATCAATTTAATCTTCATTCACATTAAGGCATGATTTGACTGCTCTTTTAGAAATAAATTACCATTATCACCAAACATTTAACTATAGTTTTATCTCTGTATATTAGGTAACCCTAATATACAGATAATGATACAGAGAGAAAATGGTTACCTAAATTGAAGTATCTTGTAAGGTAATACAACATTAGAACTTGAACTCTTTCCCATTACAAAAATAGTAAATTAATAGCTGAAAATAGGCAAAACTTGAGTACGTACTTGAGTAGGTTAACACATAAACAAATCGACCTAACTAGGGGTTACCTCCTATTACTTTTGTCACACACAAGCAATTTCCTACACAATGTAGGCATGTCTTGACAACTGACATGTCTTATTATAAGACATCATAATTCTCATAGACTGATACCTTTGTATAGAAAATATATGGGGCAAAAAAAGATCATCAAAAGCAGTATGCACAGGATTAATCTAGTCGAATAGCAAAACTACCTGTATAATTTTAGTTTGTTTATACATTTACTCAAAATCCTGTGAATTAAAGCATAATTATGAGCAGTTCCTTACAGAAACATACTTTCACAGTGCAACTACTACAAGCATGCGGGCTTAACTCATGCAAAGGGTAAGAATTAATCACACCAGCCTTTTGTACTACAAATTGCTAAGCTGCGAAATAAATTGGGGTCGGCCAACGGGTTTGTTTATATTGAGTAGGATTAGCAGAGCAACCTATGACTCACGCTATGCGTCATTTGCAAAATGGGATTAGAAGACTGTATCGATCTCTTGAGTATTAAAGTTAAATGTAAGACAGGTGATAAATTAAAACAAATAAAATGTTAAATGAATTACGAAATGTATTGTTAATACAACAAAAGCGTACATGTACTTTGCTGCTACAGTGCATAGAAAAATCATAGCTTCTCGTTTACTTGTCACGTTTGAGCCGTAATTGTTGACGCTGGTTGTTGTAAATTCATCACTAAACCTTTTATAACCGTCGGACGGCGAAGACGGGCTCCTCAGAGAAGCCATTTTTCAGCACTGATTTTTTTATTCAAAATTGACATAAGAAAGCTGTCAATTTATCGCGAGCTTTGACAGATGCTAATCTCGTTCTCATTTACGCATTTATTTACTTCACATTCCACATTAGACAAAAAAAAAATATGGAAGATTCCGAGGATTGTGTTCCACTGCGTAGCTAATTTTAGCTGATAAAGTGATTATTGAGACTCACAGAGGGGGTTTGATTTATAAAATAACGTTGAGCTCAAGTGAGCTCATATGTTAGTCAATACTTAAATGGCAACACTGATGACACCATAGACACCTGTCACATCTATGAAAAATTCTTTTTTCTTGATCCCGGTCAAAGTGTGAGTAGATGTTGTTTTTATTCGAGATAAATCCAGTTGAATAGGGTTAAAATCAAAAGATTTGTGTAAATTCATGTAAGAATCAGGCGTTATTATTCCCACAAGAGCGATATTATGTTGTATTTCCGACGAAACACTTCGAAAACTTAAGTTTTGAAAGTTTGACGTTTGGTTCATCAGTGATAGTGATATCGGAATAAAATATGTTTTCAGCAGGTTTTTTACGTATATACGGCTAATGTTTAGTAAAAAATATTTCCAGGATACATTCCGAAGTAACCTTTGTGAAGTTTTGTTAAAAAAAACAGTGCAGGATTTTCTAACCTCACTTCGGGAGTCAGGTGGCAAGTGTTACAGGTTGTGTTTCGTTTGTGCAGATAATAAATGGCTCCACCTCAGCCCAAGGCGGTGGCCAAGCCCGCCGCAGCGCCCGCGGGCGGAGTCAAGAAGGCCAAAGTTGGCAAACCAAGGAACTATGACCTGGGTAATGGAGTAGTTCGATTCTCCAAGACCAAGATGTTCCACAAGAAGGTGAGTGCCCTGTTCCTTACTCATTTAATTGTGATTGGAAGTAAAAGTTATTGGAAGAACTTGCTAATGTTTTGTTTGACCTCATGGTAAACAACCTTAGGAACTTTATTTTTTAAGAAGTCCGATTGATTTCAAATGTAAATTAATTAAAGTAAATATAAATTATTTAGATTCATAAATTGAAGTACATTTAAATTCAAAACATATGAAGGAGATTACACCACCTACCTTTTCTGTGTGATTTAAACCATAAGCTGAATTTTAAATTGATTGATACTTCAATCCAATAATCCCCTTTGGTATAAGTCAATGTTAATGATAAAATCACACGCTTTAATGGTGACTGACTGTCACAACAAATATGAATAATAATAAACAACTACCTCTGCATGCAATTATAACACAGTAGAATTAGTTGGATAGTACTTATTACTATATAACTGTGCAATCTATTTCTAGAAAACATCCCTGATAGTAAAACTATATATTTCAGGCTAAGTACAAGTTTGTGGGCAAGAAGAACCCCAAGGCTGAGAAGCCCAAGAAGCCAACCGCAGTTGTCAAGCAGATTGGTGGTGAGAAGAACGGAGGAACCCGAACAGTCCTGCTACACCGCAGGAGGTCTTTCTACCCTACACAGGACAAGTAAGAATCTTATTTATGTTTTTTACTTGTTTTATTTGACAACCTTTATAGCAGAGTGGCTCACACACTGGTTTCGCGATCTCTTAGGTCCCTTCTCTTAGGTTTGATTCCTGATCTGGTCAATACAGAAATTCACATTTTCTAAATTGTCTTGAGTCTGGGTGTTGTGATACCACTTTTGTTTCAGATTTTCATAACAAAAGTGCTTTAAGTTACATTCTATTGGATCTGAGCAATGTATTGTATTGTTTTAAAGGGACATAATATCACTCCTACATAAACAAGTAGTTTTTAAATTATTGATCATTGTGTATTTAAATTAAACATGCTGGCTTATTGCTGATAAAAAAAAACCTTTGTGTTAACATATTTCTTAAAATGTGAAGACAGTTAATAAAATTATGTAGGTATGCAGTATTTATTTCAACTGAAGTAGTAGTGACAAGTATGGCACGTAAACAATTTTTTTTGTAGCTCATAATCAACATTTAGTTGCCCAAATATTATAGTAAAAAAAAATTGTGGGATTTATCATCAATCAATTTCTTCCGTTCCTAAGATTCTGAACAGAAACTTCCAAAATACTTTGGGGTTCGAATCCCGCAAGGGGCAAATGTTTATGTGATGAGCACGAGCATTTGTACCTAAGTCATGGATGTTTATAAATGTATATAAGTATGTCTATCCGTTATCCTAGTCACCAAAGCACAAGCTCGCGCTTAGTTTGGGGCTAGGTATTTGGTGTGTTTGTTGAAACAATTATTATAATTACTTTTAAAATGTAGCCTACCACTTTACAGAACCCAAATGCTAAATGTACGATCTACTGTTTCAGGATCCGCACCCGGTCACACCACAAGACGTTCAGCAAACACGTCTGCAAGACGCGGCCCAACCTGACGCCCGGCACCGTGTGCATCCTGCTGGCCGGCCGACACGCCGGCAAGCGCGTCGTTCTGGTCGGCGTGCTGCCTAGCGGACTGCTGCTGGTCACCGGACCTTTTGCTGTGAGTGCAAGCTTTTTAAGGCGAAACATGCTCAGGCCTCAGGCTAGGGTTCATGATTTCTCGAGCTTATCAATCTCTCTAGTCTCAAGAATTCTCGAGCCCAATTTCTCGAATCTTCTCGGGTTGTCGAGAAATTCACCTTCACGTATGTTTTATTTAGTGTATCTATTCGGTTTAATAATTCGGGTAAAAAAATGAAAAAGAAAAAAGATCAATAGAACAATGTCTAAACATTCCTACAAAACAATTGTCTGCTTGTTCTGTCTTATAAATAAGCCTTTAGAAAAACTAAAGCATACTTATATAACTTTATCAGACAGCCGGTTCCTTATTTTATTTATTACATTTCCTGATATTAAAAATATCTATAATTATTAAAGTAAAAGTTGTGAAATAAGTTTTAACTATGAAAGTAGTACTTTTATACATAAAATAGTCGGGTCTGTTCAAGTATTTTAGCAACGACGACGACAAAATATGATTTCTCGAGTTCTCGACTTTACTCCGAGCTTAATTTCCCGGGAGCAAAACCCAACGATTTCCGAGCCGAGAATTCCCGGGAATTACTTTTATACATAAAATAGTCGGGTCTGTTCAAGTATTTTAGCAACGACGACGACAAAATATGATTTCTCGAGTTCTCGACTTTTCTCCGAGCTTAATTTCCCGGGAGCAAAACCCAACGATTTCCGAGCCGAGAATTCCCGGGAATTAACCCTAGCTCAGGCACACAACTCCGATGCCTTGCAAATATAGTAAGCAGCCTCAAGAAAGATCATTTCTATGATAATTAGTTTGGTTTGATTGAAAATCCTCCGCAAGTTTAATCTTCCTTTGTATTTTTTTTCTTGTTTAATAATTTAAGATTGAGACGATTGCTCGCGTCTTGTGTAAATAGTTGGGTTGTTATACGCCAACACCAATATTTTTCGAATCAAAGGATGAGCCTTGGCATACTTGTTCCTTAGGTAGACTAGTGTAGAAAACGCCCGGGAGTCAGCGGCTCACACCCCGCTGGGGGAGGGGGTAAAGTTCCCTTACTCCGCTCGCACTGTGACTCGTCATAACTGCTAATTTATACCTACTAGGGCATGTTTGGTATCGTTTTCAGCTAAATCAAAGATGGCCAATTGTTTTTTGAAACAAAAACCAAGCATTTCATTTCATCATACAAAAAAATGGAATTACGGCCAAAAATTAAAAAAAATAATTCAATATTTTTTTGGGTAATGGCCATAAACTTTAGGGTTCTGTGCCGCAAAATTAAAAAAGTGTGGAGGTATCAAGTTGAAATTAACACCAAATACTTATGGCTGCAGTCCCTTTAAGCTGTGAAAAAAAGTATTAAGTTAATGCAGTCATTATGCAGGGGAATCAAAACTTATAGGGTACTTCCCATAGACCTAGATAGATAGTCATGAAACTTGGCAAAAAGAAAGGTCTTACAGTATTGAAAAAGTTTTCCTACATAGTAAATAAGGCCTATTTTTGTTATTAACAGCTGGATAGTTTTTAATCTTTTAAAATATGCATAATTCAACCAAAAACACCTTTTTTATCACTAGTTTTTTATCATCTGGTGCTATTACTCGCTATCTGGCCTGCTCCTTTTAAAAAAAAAACTTGTGGCCAGTCTACGCATATGTTACAAATGTTGACTGCCTTGTTGGTCTAGTGGTCAGCACGCTGGGTACTCACCATGTATCCACTAGGTCCCGGGTTCGAATACCGGGTCGGGCCAAAAGTGTTAGTTCTGTCTTGAAATAACTCAGACACAGCTCCGGAGTCAGGAAGTTAGTGGTGTTAACACTCCCCTGCCTCGGAAAGCACGATAAGTCGTTGGTCCTGCGCCTTCTCTCTCTACGGTCATGTCGGACTGCCGTCTCACCGAATTATGAGTGTGATCCTTCACACTTCACAGAGAGTGCACCTGTATATTGCGCACACACTTGTGCACTATAATATCTCCCGCGTAGTTGGCTAATCTCTCTGAGACAGGCCTTTATAGTCGGAATTCGGCTAGGAAGACATCACCAATGTTTGACCACCAACTCCTCCATTCCAGTTCAACTCGTGCCCACTCCGGCGCATCCCCCAGCGCTACGTGATCGGTACGTCCACGAAGGTGGACCTCGGCAAGTTCCAGCTGCCCGCGCACTTGGACGACGCGTACTTCAAGAAGAACAAGAAGAGCGCCAAGCGAAGCGTCAAGCGTAAGCAGGGCGAAGACATCTTTGCCACCAAGAAAGAGGTTGGTTTGGATTTTTTAAATTACTTTAGGCCTTTTTTCTTTATAAAAGTAACTATGTAAAATTTTGCACACAAAAATTGATCAACAGGTGAATTCCGGTGGAATATGAACTTACCACCCACCGGATCCCATGGTGTCTCACCGGATGACACGGTCTATCAATTTTTGTGGGCATATTTTGCTATTGCAAACAAATTGCTTAAATTATAAAATAAAGCAGTTATTAAACTACGCCGTATTCAGACAGTCTTACTGAGACAGTCTATCCCCCATCTCGCTCTTTCATCCTGCGAAAGAGCGAGACTTGTATTAGACGTCAGCTACTTTTATCCAATAATTGCGCGCAGCACCAAACTGTTCCAGTGTCGTGAAGTCGATGCATTGTAAAACTTGACGTAAATGTTTTGGTAAAATTAATCTCATGGAACTCTTTCATGTCAATCTTACAAGCCGATAAGGAAATATTTGATTGTTTGTGTTGAAGAGGCTCGGAAACTACTGGACCGATTCAAATGAAATTTGGTACAGAGATAGATTCAGACTCTTGAAGGGACATAAACCTACTTTTTGTTGCGATACAAAATCATCAGGGGGTAAAATTCAAATTCATTTATTGCGGACAAAAAAGATCTGTGGGTAATACATTATAACGCTTAAAAACTAGTTGTTAGTATTATGAAAACTAGGTTTTAAGTTGGGCTGATGAAAGTTTGTATAGAAAATCCGACTTGGCGCGGGCGAATTCGCGGGGAACTGCTAGTCTAATATTTCTCTAACCCTTCCAGAAATACGTTCCATCGGAACAACGCAAGGCGGACCAAAAGCTGGTGGACGAGGCGGTGATCAAGGCGATCGGCGCGCGCGCGGACAAGAAGGTGCTGCGCGGGTACCTCAAGGCCGCCTTCGGGCTGCGCTCCAGCCAGTTCCCGCACCGCCTGCGGTTCTAGACTAAGATACTACTAAACCAATAAAAAAACTGTCAAAAAAATAACGCATTTTTATTTCGAACGAAAGTGTAAAAGTCTTATTATAGAACACGTGAGTTCATCGTCAACGTACAACTGCGTACGCGCCCATAACTGGCTGTGGGTTGTGGCAATGTGTGTGATGCCACAATTTTTACTCCGCCAATGTCACGTCATACTTATGACACTTTCATTACTATCAAAAACGTTATTTAAGCATATATTTTGCAAGGGGAATGCACAATGCTACACTCAGGATTCTACTTTTAACTCCCTTGCTATACTCGGGAAGGCTGATAAGAAACAAATGTTAGCGAATTAACGTTTACCAATTTTCGCACGCCCAATGTGGGGTCAACCTGGGTTATTAGTTAAGTGATCGGCCCGCGCGCAGACAAGGTGCTGCGCGGGTACCTCAAGGCCGCCTTCGGATTTCGCTCCAGCCAGTTCCCGCACCGCCTGCGGTACTAGACTAAGATACGACTATACCAATAATAAAATGACACAACCAGTTTGCTTTTTTTATTGAAAACTAGCTTCAATTGGATATCGATCTCTGCTTCGCTGCAGACGGCTACATTTCATACCCTCACACTTCATTTATGTGCGTGCACTGCGCGCCAATGAGCGTTGTGAATTGAATTACCGTGTAAGGAACAATGCCTACAAGGATTACCTCAGTTGTACCGCACAGAAAAATAAATATGGCGACACGGGTTCACGAAGGATTACCAACCAACGCGTTTAAAGCACAAACTGCGGGAGACGCCCACGCTCGCTACTAAAACTATAGTGGGAACTATAAAACTATAGGGCTCAATATGCGGAGGCTCTAAGCCACCAGTGGTAGCGTTTAGTGGTACCCTATGTAAAATTCGGTCGTGCTCTTAAACACGGGGTATGCATGCCAATAAATAAATTACACAGGGTGTACAGAAATTGAAAGGTAATCCTTAACTATGTACATTTTAGCCATGATATTAGTCACTTCATGCCTAAAAACAAGTGAACGTCTTACTGGAGGACAATGAATAATCGTAATGACGAAAAAGATAGTTGAACGAAGCCTCGCCAAAACACAAAATAAAAATCTTGACACAATAACTGACTAGGTACATTTAATTTATAAAAAACAATGTTACTATACAAAACTTTATCTATATTGCATTTGTGACGAATCAGGAGCAAGTAGCCTGCATAAAGCTGGCATACTTTCATACACGTTGATATAAAAGGTGAAGGTAGTTTTATTTGAACTTGTTGGCCGGCTGCCGCGGCCGCGCCGAGACCGCGTTGCGCGGCCGCTGCCCGTGCCGCTCGCGCCATTCTGCCTCCAGCTTCGCGTATACGCCACCTGAAAATATGTTACTATTTGCTGTAACTGTGATGCAGAACTCAGTGACATATGCGTTTGATTCCAATATCACCGCCATTAATTTGTACCTAAGGCGTCACGTACACTGAGTCACCACTGGCCACTAGTGGAGTGGCGTGTCACAGACACTTACGTCGCGTGTGGATGCCACTCGCTTTACGTGTGCGACTCCATACACAACGTAGTAAAAACAATGTAAACAGCTTGTCGCTAGCCACCGGTGACTGTGGTCGGTGCTCCATCTCCTCGAAGCCTAAAGTCATGGATGCTTTATTAACTTACTTATGTATTTTTATCCGTTATCCTAGTCTCTATAGTACAAGCTCGCGCGTATTATTGGGGTTTCGGACAGGGTTGGTTTTGTCAAAGGAATCTTTGATTTTAAGGATTGTTAGAACTGAAAACTTAGATAGGTAGATACTTTCGAGGGGAGAGGGTCTCGAGCCGCTTAGCCTACCCCTCTTGAATCCGGCTCTGAAGAGGAGGTCCTTAGTCCATCAGGAATCAGGATTCATCCATTCTGCTCTGCGATCATATTAGGGTCGCTTATTCATTGGTGCAACGTCCTACGCTGCGTGCGTAACTGTTACAAAACGCTTAATTTTCGCATTCAAAACTGAACCATGTATTGTTAAATGTAAGGTTGAGTATAGGTAATTTTAGGGCAAACTGATGCACTATAAAATAACTCAGATGCCTTTAAATGTACTATACTTTACAGTATGTAGGTATTAGGTAGATACTTTTAAAGTTATACCGTCCATTCCTCCAAAAATGTCAACAGCAAATTCCCACTCAACAAACCTGCAGGCGCCTTGCTCTTGCTGGGCGTGAGCGCCGCCCGCCGGGCCAGCGCCGCGCGCATCTGCCGCGCCGCTCGCTCCTCGAACCGACGCTGCTGGTCCTGGTTGCTGCGCGCCGAGAGCGACGCCACCCACACGCGCCCGACTACCCGCACACGTCTGGAAATAGAAATAGTGTTGTGAGAAGCCCGTGAGTGGGGTTATGTACAAGCGTGCATGTAGTAGGCTAATTAACTTTGGTGTCGCGAGCGAGCAGCGACACGCCCGCGCGGTTTATTCACCTGCGGCGCGCGGTACTACGTTGCTAGCTGGACGAGTAGATAGATATGAATAAAGTGGTAGAGAAAGGTGCGCTAGATGGCATTAGTATCATCTTGTAGCAGTCAAACCTATCGCGTCGCATGATAGTACGTCACGAAATATGTTTAGTGTAGGTATAATGAATCATATTCCAGAGTAATAACAATGTTATCTTGCAATGAATTTCTGTAGGTGTCTAAACAAAAATGTGCTTGACTCTGAGGCGTACTAAATTACACCATATAGTTGACGGCATGAAGTAGATATTTCTTAGAATTTCATAAGTCAAACTTCTTCTTCACGGTGTACTAGCACAGATTAATAATAGTACAAGGTACGAGGGTCAAACTGAAAGTTCTTAGAAAATCAAAAACTGATTACATTAGCCAGTTATTAGTTTTATTATATCTTTTCAAAATATTGTCCATTGACGTCAATACACCGCTGCATGCGATGGAACCACTGGGAAAAGCACTTTGCCCACTCGTCCTTAGGGGTCTCTTCAATGGCATCGCAATACGCAGCCACCGCTTCTTCAGCATTCATAAACCGCTTTCCTTTAAGTTTTTCTTTAATTTTTGGAAATAAATAAAAATCACAAGGCGCGAGGTCGGGGCTATACGGCGGGTGACCCAGTAATTCAACGTTTGATGTCGCCAAATAGTCGATCGTTCGCTTGGCGGTGTGCGACGAGGCGTTGTCGTGGTGAAGGAGGATCCTACTGCGAGGTCGTTTCTCTCGAACTTTTTTCAAGACAAGTGGCAAACAATTGGTAGTGTACCATTCTGCAGAAACTGTTTTTTGATCCTCTAACACAATTGTTGCGAAATGACCTATCCTTCCAAAGAACGAGGCCACCATTTTTTTTCCGCACTTCGATCTCTCTTCACTTTAGTTGGCAACTCCTCGAAAGGAAACACCCACTGAGCAGATTGTCTTTTGGTTTCAGGATCATAACAGTAAATCCAGCTTTCGTCACCTGTTAGTATGTCGAACACAGCATTTGAGTCACCTCCGTTAAATCTTTCAATCATTTTACGGCACCAATCCACACGATGGAGTTTTTGAGCCTTAGTCAAATTATGAGGTATCCACCGGGCGCAAAGCTTCCTGACCGCTAAATGTTCGTGGAGGATTTTGTGCACTTGACTCATACCGATGCCTAAGCTTGTCCGAATCTGCTGATAGGTCACTCTTTTGTCAGTCTCTATCATACGCCGCACAACACAGATGTTATTTTCAGTCGTCGCCGTAGAAGGCCGTCCCTCACGTACATCATCAGTGAGATTAGTGCGACCACGTTTAAACTCATTAAACCAGTTGTAAACAGTCGCACGAGATGGGGCTTCATCGTGAAAGGCCAATCGTAGTCTATCATAACTTTCTTGTTGACTTAAATGACATCGAAAGTCATAAAAAATCATTGCACGAAAATTTTCTCGTGTTAAATTCATTTTGACGTGACACAGACAATTTTCAATTTGCCGCCAAGTCGTAAAACAAATGACAAATGAATGAAATATATACTCAGTAATATTGGCAAAGAGTTCTATTTTCAAATTTTAGAATATTTTTTTTATTATATTGTTTATAAGTGGCCAGTTCTAAGAACTTTCAGTTTGACCCTCGTACTAGTAGCACTAGTAGGTACTTATTCTGTGGTACATACAAGCGAAAGTGTTTGCAGACATCTGGAGCGACCAGTCGGACATTCAGTCGACGGCGTGCACACGCTTGGAGGTGGAAATTAGGTATGTTGCAGTTGTTATAATCGGCCCTTTGCAATCAATTGACGATAGTTACTGCAATTTTACATTAAGCGCAGATACAAAAAGACTTTTTCACACTACCTACTCGGCAATGTTCAATTACACATCAAGTAAACCTGACTCAAAGTGGGTCATTGCATCCCTAGGGACATAATGTTGTATGAAATTTCATTACGCCCCTAGGGAGGCAAAGTGATTTGAATTTCGAATAAGAGTTCGTAGGCATGATCACACTAGCCCGCCCCGCACCAAAGAGAACATATTTGAAATTTGTACCTGGCAGCCAAGAATTTAAGCACGAATAGAATGAAAGAAAAAGCGCATGCTTCTAAAAAAAGAAATAAATAAAGAAAAAAAACCTATGTATTTTAGGAAATTACAAACAATGTTTTCGTAAAACTGTCGAGTGACGAAGTTAATGACACCGGAGTCCGGTAGATGTGAAGCTGCTGGTATTGTTAATAATTTACTGCCAGAAAAGTCAAAGGATATATACTTATAGATAAAATAAGTTTTTTGTAGTACATTTTTTTTATTGCCTTGTAGGAAGTGTAAAGCCGAGTATTCTCCTCGGGGATAAAGATGTCTTTGTCTTGGGCGAGCTTAAATCCCTCGCTCCACTCAGGATTCTACTTTTAACGCCCTCGCTATGCTCGGGAGCAAAAACTAAACTCCCTCGCTGCACTCGGGAGTTACCTCTCGAATCCTTCGTTACGCTCGTGATTCAAGATGACGTCCGTGACGTAAGACATCACTTTACCCCCTTGGTGAATAATCTATTATTAACATCAGTCTACTGTTTTCAACGGTGTAATGAAAGAAAAACCGGTCAAATGCGAGTCGGACCCGCAAGGGTTCTGTACCATTACTACTCCTATTCATCTTAGTCACGTTAGACAATTTATTCTAAGGATTTTGTATTCGGTACAAAATTATCCAAAACCGAAAACAAAATCTACGAATATTACTGCTAAACTGATAGGTTATTTTAACCGCTATACTTTTCCTTTAAAGTTTATGAAATGCACTATCATCATGATTTTTTTTAGATTTTTTAGGCTTTTAGAGGGGGGAGGGGGCTCGGACAGACAGACAGACGGACGGACATGACGAAACTATAAGGGTTCCTTGTCAGAACTACGGAACCCTAAAAAAGCAGTAAATTGACACTGAGTTATCATTCTTACCACAACCAAACACATAGAACATTGGAACCTATTTTTTTTTTAACCTTGCACTAATTACGCGTTTATGGTTTGCTTCACATTGAGGTTATGGGTTATAACCTCAATGTGAAGCAAACCATAAACGCGCTTTTCAATACAATAAGTAAACAGGTTTCTTAAAGTCTACTTTTCGGTATATTTGCATTTACCTAACAGTAAATGAGTTTAAACTTTTTTGAAAAAAATAAGTACGAGGGCAAATATTGGTACAGAACATTTTTTGTTGAACAGTTGACTAATCAGCTTTAATATAAAATAAAGGGTTTAATAAAATTCTATATTTTTGCCGCTGATTTGATTGAAGATGGTTATGACAAATCGGGAGCACGGATACGCCATAGGAATCAACTTTCCGGAGGGTCTGGTTTTTTTTCCAGTAGGATTTTGGTCTTGTATACGTAATAGGTATCTGTAGATGCACAACACAATCAGGGTGTAGGTAAGCTATAACAAAAAAATCTATTTTTGCAAATTCGCATAAAACGCAGGCCTTTTGCATCCTGACAGTGAAAATTGGGCTCCTCAGGTATAACCCACTTATGTCAGTTTCATACATTCTCCTATCTATAGTGAAATTCGCTGTAGAATAAGTAAGATGCATTATTCATGCCCATACCCGGCCCGGCGAACCTTGATCCCTATGACAGTTCATAATATCTATCTTAATGTTGACATGTTGTTACGTCTGATAGTCATTATATGGAGCTGAGCTGATGGTGGAACTCCTTAAAAATTAGGAGTTTAGTAATTAAAACACCAGATGTTTTGTCAGGTACTGTATAGGATGCTAACAAAACAAAGTCAAAGGCGCAGCTCCCTCCTCTTCCCCAAGGCTTGCCTTAGTGTAAAAAAATAAAAAAGATCGAACACATTTTATTTACACTTAAATTTTCGCGCGTGCATTAATTCTTCATCGAAACTTGAGTGAAAACGCGACACGTAACGCCATCTAGCGTGCGAGCAAACAAACCCGCGTTTTGCGCGCGATTTTAGAACGTTATCTAGCGTCTCTCTCGCACCAGTGGGCTTCTTATGAGGCTTGCTTTACGGCTCCGGACGAACTCTTCACACATAGGGGAAAGTGTGTAAAAGACGTATAACTACCGGTAAGTATCTATAGTCGGTCAGTATAAAGAATTAAGCCGGGCTTGCAAATGAAGTTCGTGCAAGTGCGAACTAAATGTGGGCGGAAGTAATGAATGAATGGGGTTTGTTTATGACCGAAAGAGGCGAACTTCACGTATATTGTCAGTCGAGCGAGTGAGAGTTTGAGGAAATTTCGTTGTGTTTTTTCTAAATTGTATGAAAGTTTGGTTCATTACAAAATGAGTGCCGCTAGTGATAATAACATTGTTCCTTGTGAAGGTTTGAAATGTGTGCAAGTGTTAACAAGCGGGGGCAAGGTAAAATGTTTAAATTTTGCTAAGAAAAAACAACTCATAGCTTCGCCAAAGCTGACACCGGATTTGAATATTTCGCAAACAAGTAAGTCTCGCAAGAGACAATTTAACAGATCAGTTTATTTTATAAACTGGTCTGTTAAAATAAACTCATTGGTTAGCTGGCTGCTCGCATTCCTATAAATTATATTGTTGGTGTTGCATATGTTTTTCTAATGAAAACCATGTTTGGAATACAACTGGTTATGACGACCTAAATAACTTATCAAATGTCATAAAAAGGCATCAAAATTCTCAGAAACACATGAACGCTGTTATTTCATTTTGCAGTTTGGGTAAACAACGTATTGAAACATCTTTGTAAAAAAGATGACGCATTGACTTAGAATACAAATAAAACAATTATACTATAAAGTCCTGACACAGTTTTTTATTTACCATTGTTTGTAATGTCGTATATTTTCTCGTGTACTATATTATTTCCTCATACTCAGCTCAACAACTTCAAAAGGTTTTTTTCAAAGCCACCGAAGGTATGTCATTGCTGGTATGTTTCCACAATTCTGCCTGGTAGTAATATGCCTTCAGTGTGCTTTGATTAACTCGCCAGAAGCCGAAAGAACTGAATGTATTGGAGGTATGAATCAAGTAATTTCATTTCAACAACAGCAGTGCTCATTTTCAAGAATCAAAAAAGACTATTAACTTGTGCCGAAGCTGTAGCTTGGCTTGCCCTGTCGCGATACCCCAGGCACGCCACTGCTCCTAACCCCTCCCTCCCGCCCCCAACAATAAAAATGTATAATTACTTCAAGAAATATATAATTACTGCCAGAAATCAATTAACTCTTACCGCTGATACCGCTGGCGGATTTGATAGTCTGAGTACCGAGAAACGACATAGAACAGTTTTTATCCCCAAAATCATTTGTATAGGGAATACGATATACAACAAACTAAATTAAAAATGCTATTAGCAAATCTTTAAATGTTCTTCTTGAAACGGTCTTCCTTCTCGTTACTACTTTTAACGCGGTTAGAAAAATTAGACATTTGACTGATGTTGAAACAGCAAGGCTTGTGTATTTTAGTTACTTTCACAGTATAATGTCTTATGGTCTTCTCTTGTGGGGTTCTGCTGCGGACATAGATACCATCTTTATTTTACAGAAAAGAGCCATTCGTGCCATTTACAAACTTAGTCCCCGCGAATCCCTGAGATAATTCTTTAAAGAAATTAACATCCTCACTGTCGCTTCTCAATACATATTTGATAATATAATGTACGTACGCAAAAATTTAGATCTTTTTATGAAAAAAAGTGATATTCATTCGTATAACACAAGAAATAAAAACAAACTTGTCATTCCAACCTGCAGATTAGCCAAAACAATTAATTCATTCTTGGGAAATTGTGTCAAATTTTCAATAAAATACCTCATAATGTTATCGAACTACCTATTAATAAATTTAAGTTACATGTCAAAACTACCCTAATGTCGAAGGGGTATTATAAAATTCAAGACTATCTTAATGACGAGAATGTATGGACAGTCCAGCCTGCACCAAACTGATGTACCTACCTGTTTATTTTGATTTGTTTTATTTTTGTGGCAGCTAGTGGTGACTGAGTTTGTTCCGGCGTTTCTTCTCAGCACTTGCCAGATTGTCTGTGTCTTGTCTCGAAGCGCTAGTAGGGCCCAAAAGATAAGGAGACATGTTCTGCCCCATATGGGCCATAATTGATTGATATTTTGAGGTTCATAAGTGGCATTTTGTGTCCTAAATTGAATAAATAATTTTTGACTTTCGACTTTGACTTTGCAGTTCAGATTCCGAGTTCGTAACACGAACCCTAATGTCATTATCAGATTCAGATTAAAATATATTAATAAATGATCGCTGAACAGCTTTTGTTTTATTTGGTTTTGTCCTACAGTTAATTTTTAATTCTCTTGGGTATACAATCGTGAGTGCATGTATGCCGCGCTCTGTTCTATTCAATAGAGAATGTACCAATACTTAAGTATGAAAAAGCAATGACACTCATAATTTATCACTTAATTATGCCACACATGAAAACTGATACTAATAAAATCTAATCTTAAATAAAACAAAACCTGGTGTCCCCAGAAATATTTTATAAATTTGAGTGAAATAAAAACAATTTCATGAAACTTTTTAACATTCAGCTCAGCACCTATAACTTAAATGATTATAAATCATGTACACTCGTTTCCATTATCGACATTTGTTTATCGATATTTTTCCGCACTCTTAATATCTTCCGAACGAAGTAACTTTTGCAGGACGTAAACGTAAAGTCTGAGATAGTTTCTTGTAAATGTTAAGAACTGTTATAATTCCGACGGAATATCATTGTAATGGCATATATCTACCTTACCTTAATAAATGGCATTTTTAGAAGCCTCCAATTCAATTCTAATGTAACGGTGACGCCACTACAATGTTGTGTCGTAGGAATAACTGTCAATGTCATCGGAATCAAGGTTCGCCGGGCCGAGTATAGGAGCTCAAGAATTGCAAGGGTGTATTGAATAAAAGAAAATTTTACCTTTACATAATCAAAATATTGTTACGTTGTGCTTACAATTAAATTAATTGAGCAAGCAAATACTCATAATGGGTCTCAAAATGGACAAGCACTCACTTCACCCATTGGTAGGTAAGACTGAGGCCATGGGTATTTGCAAAAGTAAGCAAAGCATGCCAGTTTAGCTCAGGAATTGCAGGTGAGGAAAGTCAACTCACTTATTAGCGGGGTGGCTATGCGGCCGCTGGTGGGGCGCAGCCCTGCGCGGGGCGGAGTCCTCGTCGCTCCTGGCGCTGCAGGTGCTCTGCTCGCTGGCGTCCGACTCGCTGGACTGCTCCTCGCTGGCGTCGCCCGCCTCGCCCGCGCCGCATATTGCGCCTTTCTTTGTATACGAGCATGTGTTATATGGTTGTTGAATACGGTACGGTCAACATCAAAAGTAGTTTTTTTTCAATCGAATTTTAGGGTTCGTGGGTTAGGCCCCGATGTGTGACGCCCCAGTGGTGGAGGCACCCGATTTTCAAGATTATTACAGACAATTTCGTCAGAATAAAATTCGAAATCGGGGGCCGAGACCGAATTTTATTACTTAGTACGGGATTTAGTTTTACTTTTGCTATTGACCATGAAAATGTGCGTAAGACAGAGAAAATAGTAGTGCTGAGTTATATAGGTGTTTATCCCAAGAACTGCCTTCAAAGGAAAGTGCAAAAAAGTCGGTAGTGGACAATGAATCTGTAAAAAAAACCTTACATATATGGTGCCTACTCACTACAGTCACGACTACCTACACATTAATACAATTATAGCTAAATGTTATAGGCATAGTAAATTAAATCTACATACTTACTTTAGGTAGGTACTAAGCTACGCAGTGAAGCCACAATATACAGAAAGTACCTAACTACCTACTTAATTAAGTCTACATTTACATGACAATGTTAAGTACTTTAATCAATTCTAGAAATACTAACTACGAGCAAACGGTAAATACCTATCTAAATAATAATTTGAATGTGCACTTGTATATTGCGCACATACTTGTAAACTAAAATATCTCCCGCGCAGTCGGTTAAAAATCTCTGTTGAGATTGACCGCCGTAGTAGAAATTCGGCTAGGAGGATCTAAATAATGTCCATGCGTCAATATATAATCTAAACGTCACAACTTACTCACTATTATGAAGGAAAACATTCATTCATGCTACAATACAACATACACATTTCAGTAACATTCCAATAACGCCTACTGTCCACGCAAATCGCAAATCATATCATAGCACGGTATAGTCCGACAAGTGGAGCGCGACTCGCATACTAACTGACTGGCTGACTCGCGGACTAATGCGCTGACTATATAGCGCAGCGTGACGTTTCTGCGAAACGAACGAAGTCCGCGCAAAGTCCCGCAAGTCTTGCGTATAAAAAAAACTAACAAAATTCTGTCCACGAAGCGGCAACGTCGCGTTTGCAATGAAACTAGACCAAAGGGGAGAAAAACTAACTCACAAGATAAAGGGCGTATAAGCGACCACACCTTTTATATGGTATTTAGTTAGCGTCACACAACTGGCACGGACACAAGTTTTTTTTTTGTGGTACGGTCATCTACAAACAGCTTTGCGTGATTATCCCCATTGCGAATCGGTAGCCATTATGCGAATTGGGCATTCTGCGTAAACCTTGCAAAACACGCATGTAGATTGCATGCGTCAATCAAATGACGCCACCGTGAACAGTAGGCCTTACTCACTACCATGAACGATTAGCACATTCATCCATGCTACAACGTACGCATTTCAGTACATTCCACAATCTCCATCAAAAGCAAAAGAAGCGGGCCTCGCCTCGTCCCTTGCAAGAAGCCCTCTTACCTTCGGCCTCGGAGATTGCTCTTTAACCTCCTTAGGCTTGATGACCTTGGACTCTTTGACCTCCGGAGTGGTACTGGAGCAGTAGGCGAGGGAGTGGGCCTGGGAGGGCGCTCGGGAGGTGCCCAGGGTAGGGGACCCGGGCCTAGCGCATGCTGTTGGAAAATTTTAGCGGTGTGGTGTGTCCGGTGGAAAATCGAAGGATTTTTGATATTAGCGGGCGTTTGTTTGTCAAGAGTATTGTAGCTTGTTTGCAGATTTGTTAGGGTATAAGACATCATTAAAGTTTGTTCTTAATTATGTGACAAAAATATGAGTTTCAAAAAGCATAGAGAGGTAAAACAGTAAAGTCACCCTTGTTTGGTGTTGTAAAGTTTAAGTACTTAATTTATAACATAAAAATGTAGAAACTGTGTGCCATCATTAGAAATAAGGTTTTCGTAATAAGTATGTAACAGTCAGGAAAATTAGTCAGGCGTTTCTACGTGCTAACAAAAAATATCTTCTTTGTAAGATTTTAAATAGAAAATCATTTAAATCACTATACTTTGATACTTTCGTAATCGTCAGTATTTATCTGTAGCTGAAAAAATATCTGCTTAATTGAGTTCTATGGTGTAATTAGTAATTTTCTATAAGTAATATGCCTTTTTCTAAGATGGTGATAGCACACTGCATCGCTTTGCCCGGGAGAGTTGTGTATTTACATATTTGGGTAGTTAAAAAGCCAATCGCTGCGAATGCTTGTAATTTTGGCAAAAGCTTTATTTCATTCACATGGCCGCTACATGTGGTCCATAGGGATAGAGCGTATTTACAGCCCATTTTCTAACCTAGATACGAATGAGGTGACGGGGATTTGAAACTTTTTTAACAACAAAAACCTTTTATTAAATACTAGCAGTTCCCCGTGACTTCGCCCGCACCAAAAGTCGGATTTTCCATACAAATTTTCTTCCCCCATTTAACCCCACTGATGATTTTATATCGCGATAAAAAGTAGCCTATGTCCTTCTCAGTGTCTCAAACTATCTCTGTGCCAAATTTCATTTGATTTGGTCCAGTAGTTTCGGAGCCTATTCGATGCAAATAAACAAACAAACAAACAAATTTTTCCTCTTTATAATATTAGTATAGATTAGACCAAAACCTTTTTTGCTCCAATCCCAGTCATCTCCTCCAGCCATTTTCCTCTTTTCTTGTTTAATGAATGCTATTCTCTGATATATTCAAATAGCTGTGGGAGTTTCTAATTTGAGCCAATGATGGGAAATAAATGGACTAAAGTCGATAGTATTCGGATCTTTTCAACCATAAATCAACCAGCCAGTCAGTTAAAATCATCGATAAATCCAATAAGTTCAAAGCCTTGATTACGAATCATCATAGTTTTTCAGAAGACGGAGCCAGAGCCACCTAGGTATATTAACAGACCCCTACCAAGCCCCCGTCACCCCACCCGTCGCCACTGGTCCTCATTGTTAATGTTGTAAAAGACTTGAGTTCCTGTATTAATGAACATGATTTCAGCTAAAGACTCGGAGGACACAGATGACTTAAACCAGTGTTCTGCATAGGCTTAGTTTCAAGTTCTGAGTTCTCGTAATCATGACTCAAGTCTTTTTTAATAGACTCAAAGACCAGCGGGTCACAGGCTCGAGTCTTTAAATAGAACTGAGTCTTCCAAAAGAACTCAAGCCCCATTATTATAGTCCAACAAGCTCGTGCCTGACTGACGAGCGCAAGACGTGCTAGATGTCAGCGGGAATGGGTGGTGTTGCAGGGCAGTAGATTCCTTGTGTCAGTCAGTTTTTATGACTTTTATGGGGCGCAGGAGAGTCGCACAATAACTTGTCGGACTAAAAACTTCAGAACTCAGGTCTTCACAACAGCACTCACGGTTGAACTTGTTGTTGCTGGTGTACAGCTTGCCGAGCAGGCCGAGCGGCTGGCGCGGAGGCACGAGCTGCACCCCTTCCCACCAGAACACCTCCTTGCACTGCAGCCGCCCACCACCCTCCTCGCCCGGCTCTGGAACATCTGGTGTGTATTGTTTCGGAACCACATTGACTAACAAGATCGAAAAAAAGCGGTAATTTAAAAAACTAAAAAACCCGACTGCGTTTCTGTGTAATTGGAAATTAAAAAACCCTAAAACAAGAAAGAAGTCATACCCCGGTTAAATTGGTACCCATATTAAAAATTGTAGCAGTCCGGACCTGTGACGCAGTGCGTCTGATCTTTCCGTCTCTTAACTTAACTTTAAGAGTAAGGGAACAGAGAGTTAAGATTGCTTGGGCTGTGGCCGAAATTCGGCGAGTAAGACATTCCTCATTATTAGGTATTATCATTGACCCTGTAAACCTTGTAAAGTACATTGTCCGTCGGTCTGATAAAGAAAATCGATGATATAGTTACTGCAAATGGTAACTACCCTCAGTGGCGAAGCTCTCAGATGAAAAACGCAATGAAAATAAGGCGGGATCACCCCTTACCCCTACCGACGAGTCGGGTCAGCCGCTCAGGGAACATCAGCTGCGGCGGCCTCATCGCGATGATGTCCCGGAACTTGTTGTAGATCTCCATGACGGCCGCGTCAGTGGCCAGCCGCTCGTCCGGCGCGTGCTCGCGGAATTGGCAACCCTGGAGAACAGCAAGGAAACATGTGACCACATGGAAAATTGTGGCTCTCGTAGCGTAAGAGGTATTCATATTTATTAGAATGCGATTGGGATCACTAAATTACATGCCCCGGACCTACGTTTTTTGCGAACCCGGGGCACATAATTTTCAGCACGGGTAGATGCCCTTCAGCGCGAAGAGTTCTCTCGTGTTCATGGTCTGATTGTATGCTGCTGCCCCGGGCCCGGGCGTAATAAATAATTCATCTTCTTCGTAGAATACCTGCGGTGGTATCTTGCATCACTGACTCAATACTGGGCCTATTTGATGCTGACTCAGATGAATCATCAAAGGATTCATATTCATAACGCCATGACATTCAAAAACAAAGTCGAAACGTGGCACGACTTTTGTATCTATTATTAGTTAGCAACAGATGATAATTATAATATTGAAGTTTTAGTGATAATTAAAAGGTCCCCCAAATACTGTCAAGCTTTGATTTCCTAGGATACTTATAGTGCTCGCTTATACTCACAGTGTTCCTAGTGATGGTCTCGAAGCGGTAGGCGCGCTCGCCGCAGCACGGGTAGCGGCCCGTCGGCAGCGGCGCGCGGCCCTCCAGCGCGAACATGTGCGCGCCCTGCTCGTGGTGGGAGCACCACTCCATCTGGGCAGAGAAGGCACTCCATCAGGGAAAGACTTGACAAGGGTTGATAGAACTGCAGAGGATAGCAGATGTGTGTGACCTATTGCCGTAGGGTTTAGGAGGTAGTAGGGTCTAATCTAAATTAGATTTACTCTCCATTTTTTTTGGAAAGGGAGTGTCGGTGTGGCGTGGAGCTAGCGGGTTGCCTCTCATGGTGGATGTACCTGGATTGATCCCACGTGCCGCCTTGAGTCATGTACAAATGACTTTTTCTGAGTTGCAGAGGAACAGAGTGCCTGAGTATTGTGCTCACCACTTGTGCATTATAATCACTTGCGAACCTGATCTCTGTTGGGAATTGGGATTGGCCTCTAGACTAATATTATAATTAGACGTACTAACCTGGTAAGCAGGAAAGAAGCTGTCACACAGCTGGCAGCGCAGGAAGTGGCAGTCGGCCCACAGGCGCCAGTACACGCGCCGCCACGAGCGCAGCTCGCCGTACAGCCACGTGATATAGTCGTTCAGGCTCCACGTTGGGTCTCTGGATGCAAACAACATGTATTCAGCAGCGCAACAATGCTTGGTGAACCAGGTAATAAACAGTTATCTAGCCAACTCCAAACGAAGAGGTTTGTCACAGGTTTTCGACAATGGACCGATCTTCAAAAATGTTTCGTACTGGCATTAGGAAAACTCCCAAGGTAGATCTTGCAGAACTCGAGAACACTCCATATTAATGTTTGTATTTGGTATGGGACCCTAAAAAAGAAACGAGGTAAAGCGACTAACTTGGTGTGAGTGGAGACGACGTTCCCGCGGCGGTCCACTCGCATGCTGGACGGCTGGCACGGGACCTGCTCCGCGATGTGCCGCCCCAGCAGCTTGTTGCACCTGGTAAGAGGCAAGATGTTGGCAAGGGGAAACAAAAACGTGAAAAGGTGAATAGCCATTTTTATTCTAGCGATCCGGCCCGGCTTCGCACATTTTTAATAAGCAGTAGGTACCTGGGCGATTGAGTTTTGGTCGGTTACTACTATTTAATATAAAAAAAAGCTTTATAAGTCGTCAGTCTTGTATAAAAACAAAAAACCTATAAACTTAAGAATAAATACACAAAAAAATAACAAAAGAGGTTTTTTTGTCACCGAGGGAGAGTCGAACTCACGTCTTCTACGTATCTTCAGTCTTACGAATTACACCACGACGCCTATGGTCACCAAGACGAAACTAGCATTCTAAATCTGCATCGAACAATTACGAAAGATAAACGCATGAAAACTTGAAAACACGCGTTTCCCCAAACAAGACTATTTAAGATCGATTTTTCAACCCCGATACCTCATACTCGTACCACAAACCAAAATTTTACCGAGAGTTTCCAAAATCACAAATATATCCATACTAATATTATAAATGCGAAAGTGTGTCTGTCTGTCTGTCTCTTACCTCTTGACGCTTAAACCACTGAACCGATTGAGATGAAATTTGGTATGGAGACAGTTCAAGACCCTGGAAAGGACATAGGCTACATTTTGTCGCGATATAAAAACATTTGAGGGGGTGAAATGGAGGATAAAAGTTTATGTGGACAATCCAACTCTTGCGGGCGAAGTCGCGGGAAACCACTAGTTATAAATAAATATATAAATACAAGAATTGCTAAAGGTATAAGATGTCATCATCATCAAATTTAAGAGCTAGGCTCTTGTCGGTGGAGTTTTTTCCATTCGTCTCTGCTTTCCGCCCTTCTCTTAACCTCCTGATACGACCCGACATTTATCTTTTCTTTTATTTGCTGCATGTAGCTTATTCTTGGTCTTCCTCGCTTCCTTTTTCCTTCTATAAGTATAAGATGTAGTACTCATATTAACCTTCTCCTTGAATCTATTGCTGAAAACTGCATTAAAATCCGTTGCATACTTTAAAAGTTAAAAGCGCACAGAACCTGAATGACGCCCTAGGCAAGAATATCGTGACGCCTACATAAAGAAATCACTATCGACTGTTTATTTTTTGCTGAACTTATTGCTGCCCAGGGCCCGTAGCCAAGTGGCAATTTATTCTCAAACGAAGTTCCGTATCGCTAACAAAATGTATGAAACTGACATATGCCATCGAAACACCACGCGACTTTTGCATACATATTTTTACATTTCGTTGGCGATAGCGAAGTTCGCTCCAGAAAGATTGCCTTTTGGCTACGGGCCCAGACCTCGGCGCCCCTTAAATTTGCCCCCACCCCCCTGAAGTACTTAACAAAAGCTGGTAAGCTCACTTGCTACACTTGAACAGCGTGGCCAGCGTGGCATAATGTCCCCTTAGGGTCTCAGGCACCGGTTCCGCGAGCGACAGGATCATCTTGCAGTACAGCCGCGACTGGATCTTGTCTTTGCGGTCCCTGATTGCCTCAAGCTCTGCGTTCGTGTACATTGCTGCCAGTCTGGAAAATTAAAGATAATTTGTTCCAGTCTGCGTTAAGAGAGGTCTGCCTCGTTGGTTTAGTGGTCAGCAGTTCAGCACGCTGGGTCGCCTTGGTCTGTCCTGTCCAAGGAGCCGGATTCAAATTCCTCGCCTCAAACATCCTCCAACAGCGTTTTGTGCTAGTTCGCACAATGTAAACTAAAACATTGGAAAACGTGCAAGTCCTAATGTGATAGCGTGTTTAATCAGAAATGCCATATATGTATAACAAAACTGTGTTCGCGGTGACAGCGAGTTACGACGCCACAGAATAAATACTAGTATGACATCGCACACCTAGTTATAGGTCGACAAATTCATACACGACTCTCGTGCGCCCCCGCGAGACGTGCATGGGGCGTGGAAGGGCCAATCATAGACGACTGTCACAGTTTGTAGCTTCCTAACTAGGAAGTACGTACCATCCTAGTTAGGATCCTAACTAAGGAAGATCGCATTCTACTTAGGATCCTAACTAGGAAGGAAAGATAGAGACTATGCCACCTGCCTACTCTCTACTCTAACGCATTGTAGGTACGTAATTTCGCGTCTAACCATCGCGCACGCTCGCACTGACATGCTGGCATTAGTGACAGGGACGGAGCAGCCGCAACTACAGATATCGTCTTACAGATATATTATTGCACTTGAAAAAATGACCGCCAGAGGCGGGAACCCAACCCGCGTTCCTCGCATTTTTTCAAAAAAAAAAAAAATATATATATATATATATATATGTCATTTTTTCAAGTGCAATAATATATTTAGATTGCAAAGTGAATGCTTATCACTTAAAAACAATAATTTATCGTCTTACAGATTGGGGCAGACACCTTACTAGTTAGGAAGCTCACTTCCGACGGTAGGAACCAAAGTAGTGAACTGCGATTACATCTTCCTATTCCCTAAGTAGGAAGCTGCACGTGGTGTTGATAGCGTGTTGTTATAATGTGCCATTCATATTTTGTCAGACAATGACCTCAGACATGTCGAATCGAGTATTAATTTTGTGAATTGAACAACGTCCATTTAGGTATTCAACATTTTTTCAAAAAGGAGCTTCTCGGTTCTCGTCGCTTCTTTTCCAGAGAGAGTCTGCTATGGTGGCTATAGCAGTTAGGGGGTTATGAGCGATATTCAGACAGTCTAACAATATAGTCTAAAGCCCCATCTCGCTATTTCACAGGATGAAAGAGCGAGCTGGGGCAGACAAACTTACAGACTAACGCTTATTGCACTACGATGAATCCATCTAAAGGGAGTTATCAGACTTATACGCGGTATTTAGACAGACTTACTAAGATTCAGATTCAGTGCCATAATATGACCTTAAGACTGTCTGAATATCGCGAAGTCTAATAACCTAGTAAGCAGCGCGTCGCTGAGGCAGGCGAGGTTGGTGGAGGTCTTCACGATGTCGTTGATGTGCGCGTGGCAGTAGATCAGGCAGTCGTGCAGAAGGGGCTCCATCTAATGATGCAAATAAGTAAGTATTAAAGTTAGCCTATATAGATCCCGAGAATTCATTCTCGGACAAATAAAGGGGAAGCGCTTGTCATGGACGTCACTTGAATGGTCGGAATGGTCACCCATCCAATCACGACCGCGCCGTGGGTTGCTTAATTTTGATATCACTACCAAAGCGCTGCCGCCACTGCACTATAAACACCTCTGCATGCAAATACATATGTTTTTTTTTTTTGGAATAATTTCGCTCTTGACTCTAGACTAATCCAGTTTGTACCTACACGTATTATTATAAAATTTCGTTTTGTATTTTAAGCTCAATGATTTCGACTCAATATTTATATAACTTGGATGAATAGCGCCATCGCTCAACATAAATTAAAACGAAAGTTTTGCTGCGAAAATGAGCTTTCAGAAAATCCCTTATTATTTGTGAATGCTGTCAAACATTCATACACATTATGAGTAAAACCATTTTTTTTTACAAAATCGCACCTGTAAGAAACTGGCGGAGACGAGTATCGGCACCACGTTGTGTGGGTCGAGCAGCGGCCAGTCCGCCACCAGGATCGTGTCGCGCTTCACCCACCGCATCAGCCAGTCGAAGATCTGACAAATATACACACACGCTCAGGCGCGGATCCAGCCCTCAAAAAAGGTCGAGGGCACGGCCCCTTTCAAAATATGTTTTTAGCTTGCCAAGGCCTAGCTTGCCACAGGTACACTTAATCATGGGATTTGATATACTAAACTTGAACATATCGACCTGAAGCTTATGGGCATGCACATAAAGCCCATGGGTGGATCCGCGCCTGCACATCCTGTTATGTCCTGCTAGCCGAATTTTGACTACAGCGGCCAATCTCAACAGCGGTTAGCCGACTGCGCGGGAGATATTATAGTGCACAAGTGTATGCGCAATACACAGGTGCACCCTCTGCTTTTTTCACCCTCACAATTCGTTGAGACAACAGTCTGACATGACCGTAGAGAAATCAGGGGCCCAATTCTCGCGTCTTCGATATTGTGTCAAGTACAATATTTATCGAAAAAACATGGCGCATATTCACAAAATTTTGATTTTCCGAATTCTCGATGTATCAAAATGTTTGATATTTATCACATTTTGTAATATCTGTCATGTTATTTCGATAAATATCGTATGAGACATAATATCGCAGACGCAAGAATTTGGCCCCAGGCACACACCCTGTATTAAAGCCATCGCGTGTAGCGGGACAAGAATCGAACGCCACGCGATAGTACAGTCGGCAGCACGTCAGGTTGTCCATTTAAACTACGAAATCTGTTTTTATTTCGTAGGGAATATGACAGGCTCACTATGTCGAAGTGGGGTATTGTAACGTGCGGTCGTGCTACCTAAATAAACCGGGACTTCGTCTTCGTAGACACAATGATACAACATGAATCATAGGTAGGTAGGTACTCGCATCACCGTCCAGTTTTAACCATATTTCGCATAGGTATATGACATGGAAATTTGGCATTATGGATGGCCAATCAATCAGCTGGCTATGTGATAGATTTTTGTAATTATTTAAAACGTAACAACTAACAACCTTTTAAGTTTAAGAATAGTAATTTATAACGCTAAGATACTTTTGATGCTGACTGTACTTACTTTCAAGCCGAATAATAGGCATACTGCAATACCTATCGTCAGTCTGTGATATTATGAGAGAAATCGAACAAATAAACTGATCAGGTACCTACCTATACGTAGTAACTATTATATAATCTGTGCCTATGCCTCGCATATTTTTTACTAAATAAATATAGGCCTAGACAAAAATATATTTCATCCATGATCCTACCATACCTAGCGAGCCTACCTACATAATATCTGTTACAAGTAAAACTATAAAAATGTAATAGATCATTAATTAATTAACTGCTTTATATTTAAAAAGTAGGTACTTTACCTGAATATCGCAATGCACAGAAATGTCCATATCCTCCAATCTTTGGCCGGCGGTGACGTCAGCGAAGTAGCCCATCTTGGAAACCAACAGTTTCTGCGGACACCTGAAGTCTTTCTTCAAGCCTTTCACTTCGTCACAAACGTGAATTTCCACATCCCCTCTAAAATTTAAACCAAAAAAACATTAAAAAATCTATTCCGATACCGGGAATCGAACCCGAGCCTCCTGGGTGAGAGCCAGGTATCCTAGCCACTAGACCATATCGGATGTTATCAGTGGTGATGAATTGTAGCTACTTAAGACTAAACTACTTTTAATATTCAAAGCTATTATTAGTTTGATCCAAATAATATTTTATGGGTTATTATATTATTAAATCAATGATTAGAGCCCACTTATTTGAGACAAATTGACTAAACAAAACAACAGTTTCGATTCGTCTGTGTAATGTATCGTCCGCTATATAAATACTTGCGCACAGCGTCATCTATCGGATTTGTATGAAACTTACTCTTGCTTTTGATTGCCTCTGTCTTGTGCCGCGATCACAGATGATTTGCGTCTACCCAATCTGTCTCTTGATTCCTTCTCATTTACGAACCCTGCATTTTTTATTATTTTTTATTAATTACTTATCAATAATAAGTACGTGTAAAGTCACAACGTCATACTCGCCTCCAAAACTAGCTGGCTTCTTAAGGTCAGTTACGATACCAGATGGAACTTTTTTTATAATCGGTGTGTAGACGCTAGTCGTTTTTGATGGCTTTTTGTATCCAACGAGGTAGGGTAGAATCGAATCCAAAATACCTTCATTGATCACCTAAAACAGTACCGTTTACATAATTTTGTAACATTTTAAAATCGTGCAGCGCCATCTAGCCTTCTTGTGTGTAAACTTAATTAGTTTAGGTTTTATTTTGATTTAATGTTGGACCATTACAAAATATCTTTACTCACATCATTTAATTTACAATTCAGATTAGCTTCAGTCCACACGCCAAGCATTTCTACCCTTGCTTCAGGTGGTAAAGAACAACGTCGACCATTGCCTGTAATAAAAAACGACAATAGATGGCAGCACACGCAAGGGAGAAAAATATTTATAATGAGCATTGATTTAACATAATATGTTAAATCAATGCATAATGCAAATAATATTATTATTTAAATCAATGATAATGAGTTGACCTATCACCATGTGACATGCAATAAAGGTATTGAATTGAATTAAATTGAAAAGAATTGACCTACCTTCGATTTCGCTGCAACTTGATCGCTTTTCAATAATACGTCCAATTTCATTCGTCTTCTTTTCAATTGCTGTATCACTCTTACTCGTAATAGGCTTTGGTTGTGTGAATGCCGTTTGATACAAAAGATCCCTTTCTTGCTGTTCGATTACGTGATTAATTACCGTTAGCTTCGTTAATTCCTCCCAGTTTATTTTCGCTCCCTCGTCCTCATCACCCTCTAGATGCTCGTAAACTTGATACGCCGTCTTCATAAAGTCGAAAAAGTCCTTTACTGTAATAATTTCTGCGGGTAGATTCGTTTTTGAATTTTTCCTGGATGGCGGCTCTGACCGTGTGGGGCTCTTCCTCTTGCCATCACTTTTTTGCATGAACATCGATGCTGAATCTCCTTCTTGATTAGGACTTGCCATTTTTGTTTGTAAGATAATTTCGAAAATAAAACCATCTATCAAGTTATTGATCTAACAGTTAGCACTCCCCTAGTTACGACTTTGATTCAAGTAAGTTTTTAGTGAGCACAATTAAATGATACATTAAAATATTTAAATTTCAATTGATTTTAAAGGAAACTTAGATGTAAATTAAATATTTATATACAAAATTTACTAAACTGCTTGACTTGTTTGGCATACTGTGTCAAATCATAAAAAAAACTAACATAAAGGAATAATACCTACGGTTTTAAGGATTTTCCACACTGGATGCATTGTGCGGTCAGGGCCCGTACATCAGCAAAATAACTATGTTTTGATTTGCCAGCAATCGGAAACCTGCCCAACTTTAAGACGGCTTAAACTCGTACCATGAGTGTTCACAAGGTGATAGGTTTACAGGATGAAAGAGCGAGATGGGGAAATAGTACATTCTATTTCGTTTTTTTTATTGATGACAGATTAACACAAACTGCCCCGCTGCGGGCTTGCTTATTCCAGGAAAATGGATGGAATGATTTAATAGAAATTGCCTGGCTTAGATACTGCATTGTTTCTGATGCTTATTTATTTGCTTACTAAGTGTACGAGTTCAGCAGGTCTTAGGCTACATTTTAACTTACTTATAACTTAGTGATCCTTACAATTCGGGTATTGCAAATGTAATGAGAGGGCTACATTGCACTTAATAAATATTTCCGTTTTAATAATTTTTGTGTTGTATTAAGTAATTTATCTTAATTTTTATTAATAAGTTGTATATATAGTTAATTACGCTTCAAAACATTTAATTACGTTGTAAAAACAAATTATTCAAATTATAGAAACTAAAGAATGTATTTTATGTTATATACAGTAGGTAAGATGCACTAGTACTTCATAGCAATAACAATATCAATATGTTAAGGGGCCTGAACGCAGATCGCATCCAGTGTGGCAAATCTTTTTGTGTAAAAATAAAATAAAATCTCTTAATCAAATATCTACGCCAATAATAACCCATAAAAAATTATGAGCTCTCGCAACCAGAAGTGAGCTCTTGAAATTGTAATTAAGAACGTACTGATTTAGTCATCTATTTTTTTTCTACCTTTTTTCTATATGGCTACACCTTTTATCTGCTGTCCTAGTGCTGTCCTCCCTTTCTGTCATTATTTTTTGTCTATTGCCATTTGCCAAGTGATATGTCATATCAACATTTTCACTTTATTTTGTTGTTCAACAAAGTTATTTAGAATGTTTCTTGATATAATTTATTATGGAAAGTTATCAACCCGAATATGACAAGAGCAGTGTATTGTCAGACACATTCTGGAGGACACCACAGCGCGCGTGCCCGGGTGGACCCCGTCAGAAAGTTGGTCATAGCGAGGTTATGTCTGGGTCATCGTATCAGCAATTCCAGGCGTCGGTGAACGACGCCTGGGACCTCGGCGACGACGAAATCATCTCCGGTATCGCGGAGACTAAAATATCGAAGGCCATATCGCAAACCGCCGCTTTAAACGTGATAAATTCCCATAGGAATAGCAGTAAGAACGTAAACAAAGGTGACGTAAAGAGTGAGACTGATAGTGTTCAATCGTCGTCTGATGCGGTTCCTGTGCGTAAGGATGAGGTGAAGAAGTTTGTGGGGGGCCAGGGGGGCTCCGGGCCGATGAGGCACTACCCTGGGCGGCCACGGCCCGTTCGTTTGTCAGCGCTGACTTCTCGTGAAGAAAACAATGAGCTGAAGCTGGAGAGGTTCCAGCAAGTTCACGACAGTGCTGTGGTAGACCTGAATGAGCTTAAACAGTTGAGTTGGTCAGGCATTCCAGTAAAGGTGAGTTGTAACTGCCTAGTAACAGGATGTTGTGCACGTTTACTATGACTCAATTGAATTGATTAACATAATTGGTTTGACTGGGTCTCTACAGTCTTGAGTATGTACAAATCATTTCAATGCTTTGTAAATCAATTGCTCATGGTAATTATTTGAGTATGTCATTAGGTTTATATGATACAAATTAATATATGAAGTCAAATTACCCTCTTCAATGTCTGATTATTTATCAATAAGATATCATTAGGTTATTGAACTTTCCTAACTATCTACTGTAAACTTTTTCAATCATGATAATTTATTTCTAGGAAGTAATACAAACAAATAATGTAATATTTGTATTACAAGAAAAAGTTGTTGTCTCAACTGCCTGCCTGATAACTGGAATAATAACACACTGGATGGTGTGCTCTAGATTAAAATTGTTGTATATTGATGATTTATGCATTCTCTTCAGTTTCAGTATACTCCTCTCCACAGAGTGTTGGCAAGATGTGATTTTGTTTTTTATTATGTTTGTGTAAATCCATGTCTGACTCCCATATGTTAAGCTAGGTAAAATACATGTGTCCATTACAACTTTCTTTAGCTTTAGATGGTAGTGACTTTTGAGTATCTCTTTATGCGACCAGAACTTCTTCCATGTGCAGTTGATTCTTCTTTCTACTTCATTTTCGTTGTTATTTGTGTTAAAGGACACTTGTTTTCCAAGGTAGATGTATTCTTCTACATAGTCAATTGTTTTTCCTGATACTTGTATTTTCTTGGTTATACTATTTGTCATTGCGTTGGTCTTGTTCGCGTTCATGTATAATCCGACTTTTTCGCTCTCGTTGGCCAGGTCTTGCATCATTTGCTCTAATTCCTTGGCTGTTTTGGCAAAGAGAACAATGTCGTCCGCAAATCTTAGGTGGCTCAAGTGTTTACCAAGTACCCATATTCCCTTGCCATTCCAACTGATATTTTTAAAAATGTCTTCAAGTACTGCTATAAAGAGTTTTGGTGACAGAGGGTCTCCTTGTCTGACTCCCCTCTCTATTTTTATCTCATCACCCATGTTATCCAACCTCACCCTGCTTGTGCTTTGGGAGTATATGTTTTTTAAGATGTTTCTGTATGTTTTAGGTATCCCGCATGATTTGAGCGTTTGCCAGAATATAGTGTCGAATGCCTTCGTATAATCGACAAAGGCTAAATAGAGTGGGCAGTTAAATTCCTTGTATTTCTCAAGTATTTGTTCAAGTGTGTGGACATGGTCTATAGTTGAAAAACCCGAGCGGAAGCCAGCTTGCTTAACTGGCTGTTCGATATCAATTTTTGGTGTAATTTGTCTCAACAATATGGATGCGAACAGTTTATAAATGCTTGAGAGTAGACTGATTGGTCTGTAGTTGCCAATGTCTAGTGGGTCTCCTTTCTTATAGAGCAAAATTATATCAGAACTACACCACTGGTTGGGTACCTTTTCAGTTAGGAGCGTCTTATTGAAGAGTTGTGTTAAATAGTAAGTCAATATAGGCGCACCTATTTTTAGCACTTCATTAGTAATATTATCAGGTCCAGGGCTTTTTTCTGAATTCAGCTTCTTATATGCGTTAGAACCTCAGATTCGTTAATTGGTTCAATAGGTTCTATTATGCTTTCCTCCGTATCTTCGTTATCTAGTTTCGTGTCTTCTATTGGTTTTTTATATAGCTCCTTATAGAATGTTGTGGCATGATTGATGATGTCTTTTCGAGTTTTTGTTTCTTTGTTTCCTTTTTTGAGTTTTTGTATCCAATCTTTATGTGTGCTTAATTCTTTGTATGCTCGTTTGGCGCTTCTGTAGTTATTTAAGTTTTTCTCTATAATTTGTCTTCTGTGATTGTTGTAATCTTCTTTAATAGCTTTGTGTGTTGTTTTAAATAAGTTTTTCAGCTCTTGTTTCATCTCACCAGTTTTGTTTTTAGTTGTTATAAGCTTTGTGCGTTTGTAATTGTATTGTTGTTTCGCTTAGTATTCGCTTTCGCTTACTATATTCTTGCATAAAATCAGAAGTGAGAACATAAGGGCAAAAACCAAACTCACAGATGCTCTCCAACATGCTTTACGCCTCAAGTGGAAATGGGCTGGGCATGTCTCGAGATATTCCGACAAAAGATGGTCAATATTGGCGACAAGATGGACTGGACCAGTCGGAAAGAGAAATGTGGGCAGACCACATAAAAGGTGGGCCGACGACATAATTGAAACAGCAGGAAAGAACTGGATGGAATTGGCCCAAGACAGAGAGAAATGGATGGGTAATGAGGAGGCTTTTACCCAAAAGGGGTCCGTTCAACAAAAAAAAATAAAAAAAAAATAAAAAAAAAACTAACAGTAACAGTAACACTACTAACACACATTTGAATTGTAAAAACTTTTATGTATAACGGAATAAATAAAGCTTTATTATTATTATTATTATTATATTGATGATGATTTATAAAATTTTGGGACCAGGGACATATGCTCACGTCCCGACAATCCTAGTGAATCCAACTGTCTAAGTACCTTACAAAATCAAAACCTAAACATGGCACTTTCAACTGACAGTTTAAATAGAGATGACAGGTTGACCCACCGGTATTGTCTAAAATCCTGATAAAAGACTCATAACTTTTTAAAGTGTTACCACTGAATTAATATCAATAAAATTTTGTACAGGTAGTTACTTTAAGCCCCTGGAAAGCTAGCATATAGCCCTTTGGCATATGCTAGTTTTCGTCACAATGGCAGTTTAAAGAGCATGTCCGGTTACCAAGTAGCAATATTTTAGGAACAGAAGAGAAAGCTTATTGTAACTAGTTTTGTTAAAAAACCAACATTGAAAAGCAATTTAAAAATTGACGCATTTTCATACTAAAATATCAGGCAGGTACAATCAATTTTAGCATGAAAAAACGATTTTTTATTATAGGATTTCAAAGAATGTCTATAAAAAAAGTTACTAGAATTCACTTTAATACGTTCCTAGACAACCAGACACACTGTATACGAAAACAGGAGTCCTATTCTTGAATTCACTCATATGACATTCAGTTGACAAATGTGTTATAATTTTCACTCAACACATTCATTTTGATGAGCCTTCTGTGACGAGTGGATAGGGTCACTTATTGCCGTTCTGAGCGGTCGAGTGCATATGATTGAGTGATTCAAAGATGCTGTGTTTTAGACGAACGAGAATTAGTAGAAATTTGCACGCAATTGATTCAAAAATAGAGCTCCTATTTGATATTTGTATTGATGAAGTCGCGACGAACCCCTAACCCATTATTCCAAAAACTTAGTACCGGGTTTAAGACAGGACTAAGCTATTAGCTAGCCAATTAGAAAAACGCTTCTGTATTAGGTTTTGTCACGAATGTGTCATTCATTTCTCTGTTGTCGGCTATTATATAGACCCATTTTGAACCTGGTCAATTTTTTTTGTTATAACACCGTTAGTGTTGCTTTATTTAAAAAAAACTATCCTATTTAGGCACGTGCAATAACCTGGCGCCTGCTCGCCGGCTACCTACCCGCCAACTCCGAGCGTCGAGCGGAGACGCTCGAGCGCAAGCGTGCGGACTACAAGCACCTCGTGCGGCAGTACTACGCGGCGAGCGAGGAGCGCGACGACGAGACGTACCGGCAGATACACATCGACATACCGCGCATGAGCCCGCTGGTGGCGCTGTTCCAACAACAGACCGTGCAGGTGAGACCTATAGGTGAACCGGTTTCAGCGGTGGTAGGGTCCCGTTAGGTGCCGCCTGGTAGCTACCCCACAGGAGCCCGGCGCCAAGCAGCTTTCTGTGTTCCGTTGGTAAGTGAGAGTGCCAGATTAAACCTCCTGGATGAGCTCGATCCAACGTCGACTCTGCGCCACGACTGGCTTAGTGTAGTCAAGAGCAAACCCATTTCAAATAAAAACCACTTTATAGAGTTCTCGTCTGCGGGGTATACCGGCGCGGAATTAGGACGAGAGCAGGGACTGGGGGAGGTGCAGGAAGCAGGCGCTTTTTGGTGTGGTGACATCTTACTACTGTTTTCTTCTCTAGCAACTTTAACAGACGCGACGCCCTACAGGCTGGATGGCGCTATTAGCCGCTCCATAAAACGTAAACGGCGATGAGAGCAGGTGTAACCATCATCGGTGTAATGCCTATAGGTAAACCCCTTGAGTCCTTGTCTGTGGGGTATACCGGCGCGGTAGTAAGACGAGAGCGGGGACTGGGAGAGATGCGGGAGGTAGCCGCTAATTATTGTGGCGACATCTTACCCCTGTCGCCTCCACTAGCAACTTCAACAGACGCGACGCCCTACAGGCTTGATGACGCTGTAGCCACTCCTTACTATGTAAACGGCGACATGTAGGATTTAGCACGAGCTTGACTACATGTAGGTTTTTTTTAAATAGGTAATTTGCTAACTTTTGATCCTTATCTTCGCCAGAGAGCAAAGATAAGGTCTACGACAGAGCGCGCTTGCCCAGGCGTAGCCTATTTACACCTTAAAGAGTTTCAGGTTATAAGCACTCGGAAAGACAGACGACGGCAGGGCATCTCTTTGGTTGTGCGCATTAAAAATTATGATGAAAAGTACTTGGTACGAGAGAGATGGGAATATCAACCAAAAATGGATGGTAACCTGCAGTACGTCTGGTGTTCCGATGAAAGAACGGAGATGGCATTATGAGATTTTGGAGGTCGTGTGTATACTTCCCGAAGTACAGTCTGTAGAAGACCGAGGTAACCCAAGACGGTCACCATTCGACCTTGGTCTTCCAATCATAGCACCCGGTCAGTTGGAGACGCTTCCATTTTCCTTCTTAATTGCGCCAAATTGTCAAAACTGAAATCTCGTTGCAAGCGCCCTCCGCCCGCACCCCTCACGGTCTCACCTATTATTTATCTCAACCCCGCGTGCGTGTGCAAATCCGCATGATACTAAAAACCCTTATGGGGGGCTCTCGAAAATCAGAACCTATTAAAAGTATAAGAATTCTTCAATAACATTGAGTGTACTGAAAAAAAAAGTCCGTTATGTAATGCACCTGCACAAATACGAGTACACCTATTTACGTACGCTGAAATGGTGATGATAGGAAGTAGCAAAAACAAGTACAGTCTGCAGCATTTCAGGTTACTCATTTGAACTACGAAAATAGCTTTTATTGCGTAGGGAATAGAGGCGGCCTCAAGGTCAACATGTTGTAGTCTGACGTGCTGCCGTCTGTACAAAGCAAAAACAATTTGTGCCTCTACAGAAGACATGTAAGCCTTGACATTATTATGAAAACAACGCGCTTGCCGGCCGTCATTGACCTTATTATCATATTATCAGTTCATTTACATATTTTTCTGGGTGTTGCTTGAAAAACTACTTTTATTTATTATTCGAGTTAGCGTTTGACTGATATGAAACATCACCTGATTGAGTGACGACTACGGTTCGATTCCAAGGTGCCCTCTCTAAGACTTAGTATAAGTTTTTTCTGTATCTTCTGTGATAAATACACGAAAGGAGACAGAATACAATAATAATAATTCATATTATTAGGAAAAGCTTTATTTTTTTAGCTTATCCTTTTACTACTTTCTCTGGAACTCAGGAACTCACCCCGAGTTCCCTGCGAATTTGAACACATTTTGATGATATTCTTGGAGATTCATCCACCACTCGCATCTTTCACCAGGAAAACGACTCCGAACCCCTTCTAAATCCTTGGCAGATGGAATGTTATTAATAATTAATTTTAATAAATAAATTATTTCAGGCTACACATTACGGACGTATTACAGGCTCATAGTTTAGTCGGCAGCAAGTCAGGTTACCCATTCGCACTACGAAAAGAGTTTTCATTACATAGGGAATAGAGGCGGTCTCAAGGTCAAAGTGGGGTTGTCTGGCGTGCGGTCGCGTGTACATATAAATATCTTACCGACTAACGTAGTTAATAATGACAGAAAAACCCAAACACTCCTCGGCCCGACCTAGGATCCGGGTCCCGGGTTCGAACCCGGGACCTCGTGGATAGTACCCAGCGTGCTGACTACTAGACCAACGAGGCAGCAAATAATTAGACATATTACGTAAAGTCGATGACGTGTTCCTCGTAGTGTAGCCTTCCATGAAAACGCTCGAACACGACGCCCTTCCACCAAATTTCTCCTTCATGAGGGTCGCCATCTTCTCACTTGGAATTCTTACCACAATCGAGGATTTTGTTCCCAGGTCATGTTCGAAAGGATCCTATACATATGGGCGATCCGCCACCCGGCGTCGGGCTATGTACAAGGCATAAACGACCTTGTTACGCCCTTCTTCATGGTCTTCCTTCAAGAGGCGGTGCCTGGCGAAGAGCTTGACAACTATCCGTTGGACAAACTGTCAGAGCAACAGCGGGACATCATAGAGGCTGATTCATTTTGGTGTCTCTCCAAGTTTCTGGACAGTATTCAGGACAACTATATTTTTGCTCAGCTTGGGATACAGTACAAGGTATGTACTTGTAGAAAAGTTTGACTTGAGTTTATTGTTCACGTCATCTGATAAATGTACGCAAGCTGCGTATTTTGTATGCGATAGGTGAACGCGACGTTGCCGCTTCGTGCAGTTTAGTTAGTTTTCACGCAAGATGCGAGCACTTGTCAAATGACGATAACGTGCGTATGACTTCCGATTTTCGTGAACAGCAGTACTCATTTCGAACCCTTCAGGATTTATTTTCTACAAGGTTCCATCATCACCTCTATACCAAAACTCATCAAAATCTTTACAGCTGCTTAGGTGAGGTAATGTTAACACCATCGAAGGACATATCCTACTAGAGGAGAAATGTTATTAATTTTGTTCCAGAAAAAATCCGCCAAATCCGAAAGATTCCGGATGAACCGACTCAATGTCAAACACCGTATTAGTGATGGTCAATAAGAAATTAGTATCGATAGTCGATGTTATTGTTTAATTTTAATGGGAACAATATTTTATTACACCCAAGGATAAACTTTTCACTAATGTGCAATATCCTAAATATAATATCTGATTCTTGTTCCTAAGAAATTTAAGTTAGTCATCAAATTAACTAAAACGAACTTTAAAGTATGAATCATCAAAATTGTTATCAATCTACTACATAAATGAATCCCTATTTCCCTTGGTCACACCATCACGCGTGAACGGCTGGACCGAATTCACTAATTCTTTTTGTTGTTAAAGGTTCATATGAAAGAACTAAATTAAGAAAATTGCCCGGAAAATTATTAAATTCAAGAATACTTAACCACCATATAAAATTATTTATATTCAAACCTTAGCGCTTTGGACAATATAAACATTTTAAATGTAAACCATATGACGTTCGACCACTGACCTCTATAATACAAGTACGCTTGACTGCATACTGTCAACCCAACAATGAAGCCATTTGATTATCGCCATTTTGGCGCTGACGGCTATAGTGAGCGTGTGGTGACCATCCACCGAAATAATGAGAATTGACATAAACATATGGAAGTTGGGGGCGCTTTGATTCGGCACAAAAATTATTATTATATTATTACCAAAAATTATGCTTGCAAAACAAATTTACTTCTATAAAAACTTACAAATAAATTGCTTAAATTATAAAAAATATGAATTTATAAACCAAACACAGAGAAGTCACATTAGAATCTAAATACAGTACTTAAGTATTTTTATTAGAATCCATTTATTGTTTTCCTGGACGAAATATATAAGGACCAACAATCGCCATACAAAAAAGCGTTCCCCGGAAATTCACAAAAATCCAAGTACCATCCAGATGGCGTTGCTAATATAACCAGCCAATGCTTTAATTTTCGTGCAATGTCTATCTGTCTGCTATCAGCGGACTTCCATGCTTGTTGCCTATTTCATTTAGTACTCTTAAAGTCATAGATGGCGTTTATTAAAATACCGTACGAAAACAAATCTGTCTATTGTACTCTTGGTTTGTAGTAGTTGACAAACAGCGGCAACAGTATCAACATTTCAACTAATGACGTAATGATCGGATTGCGCAATTCGTTGAGTTGTGGAAGATATCAAATCTGATGGTGTCGGGATCGATCCCTGGTCTATATTTTTTTACATTTTCTTTACTTATCTTTTTTTACATTTATTAAAGACAACAAACGATATGATACTGTTTTTTTTATTAAAGTCATTGAGGGAAGTTATTTGAGGGGAACGGGGGACCTAAATATACACATTCCTATTTTCCCTTTGACTTTTTGGCACAGACTAAGACTTTGTCAAATTTTAGACGAGGAAATTGGAGACTACGAAATGCTGGTTTGGTCAAATATAAGAAGCGATTTATCGTCTGAGCTTATTTGTCTTGCTTCGGCAGCCGCCAGAGATCGCATCGAGACAAAAAAATAATTTCATTCAAATACCATTTCTTCGAATGCCACGTGACCACGTTTCCTTTTAACTGAGCCAACTGAGCTCAACTACGAGCATAAAGTTATTCCTAACGGAATATAGGAACAAAGGGCTGAGCGAGCGAGATGTCACTAGCGGCAGCACTTTAAGATAAAAAGAGATGTGTAATGCGACATAACAGAACCGTTTTTGGAAACGTCAAACAGTTTGTCGGCACTTATCGGCACGCTGAGAATTTTAGCTATTTGAATTGTTTAAATATTACATGAAATCGTGGATATTTTTTTGAAATATAGGTAAATTGTTCCAAATCGACACCACCTAACATAGGTTTATTTTTGCCAATGCGTTTCGAATTTTAAGTGCTTAGTGTGATACTTTAAACATTTATTAATGTAAGAAGCAAAGATCCAATACACATAATGCAGAATTTACGAATATTTTGTGTAAAGAAAAAATTTTCGTTTTACACTAGGGCTGTATCAAATTATCGATATTTCGTTTCCACTGTCTATCACGCAATATACGAATATATTTATTACTGTTTTTAAAGTAGGTGGTACCTATAATTATGACGTTTTGATATGAATCAGCTGGGAATGTAATTACTATTTAAGATAGGTACTTAGCCGATCCATGCAGTTTTTGACTGTTAGAATAGTTACTAACATTAGTAATAAATGTATTCTTCAGATTTCCGATTAACTTGAATAAAAAAAAGGCTTAAATGAATAAATCTTCCAAACTAGGTTCAAATTGTACGAACGCAAACGATACCATTTAGCATTCTAGGACGACAACGTCTAGCTAGGTATATTGTAATAGGGGTAGTTTTGCAAATTAAATCAAATTTCACTTACAAAAATTAATCGACTGTGTCATCCGGTGGGACTCGAACCCACGTCCCTTCGCTATCCGGGCGAGTGCTCTTACTAACTAAGCTACGGAGGACGTTAGTCAGTCGACGAATTTTTGCAAGTGCTTGCTACGCCAGTGAGCGTGCGATTCGTAAAAACTTGCAAAATAATTGCTTAAGTTATAAAAATATAAAAAGTAGTTTTGCAACTTAAATTTATATTGCGATGAGTTGGCCATACCCAGATCACCATCTAGTAAACGTGTCCTGTCACTCTGAACTACCAAACCTGTGGTTGCGGGTTCGAAATCCGAAAGTTAAAATCTTTCCGTGATGTTTATAAAAAATATTCGTTATCCAATTGCATTAAAATTAAAATTATCAGGTCGAGCCTATCCGCTCAAATGAATTTCGGGGACTACAATCTCAAAAATCAACATCCAATGAGCGCATTCTAGCGTCTAAAAATTGTTATAAACTTAAATAAATATATTTGAATTTGGATTGTTTGAGATAGAGTTGTTGAGTTGAGATATGTTATTTTTAAGTTTTCAAGACCTTATGGCCTAAACCAGGTGGCGCCTATGTTGCGAGTGCAAGGCGATGTATTTAAACCCTCCTGGCTTATTAATTCGGAGGAAAAGAGAAGTAGAAAGCTTCTTTCTGTGTAGTAAGCGGCCCTACTAGTTCCGCATCACAAAAGGGTCATCCTACAAAACAAATAGAGTGTTTGGATGATATAACTAAATTTTTAAGTAGATATCTTGTTTTGTACATACGGAGTGGAGATATCTATTTATGTACCTAAGTACTATGTATCTACTAGTATGGCAGATGCAACTCCTAGTAAAAATTATTTTAGCGGTTCCCATGTTCCGGACCACTGCCCATGGCATCCAAATTGATCAAACTTTTTACGACCTCACCGATGAGTAGCGACGTTATTTCCGCTCGGATATCAGATGTTCTTTTCATCGAGTATTTTATGTATCAGAGAAAACGCAGTGTAGTACAAGCCACGACGATGATAAAAGTCTGTTAATACATTTATTTGTTAGATGGTGAAAAATAAAATACAATTATTTTGCGGACGGACGACGGATCATACGTGCTCAGCCGAGGCGACAACATCTCCTGAGGATGCCGCGTGGAGTGGCGAAACGCGTCGAGGTTTTTTCAAGTTGGTGTTCGTAACTAACAACTGCATTAGCTGTAGTGCATGCGTATTGAGGGAGGGAGGGCGGTGCATTCTGCATTTGCCTGAACTGGTACTCAACGCGGTTGCGGTTGGTGTGGTTTTGTTGCCTGCGCTAGCGTCTCTTAACGGAAATTTAAAGCAAAATAATTGTATTTTATTTTTCACCATCTAATAATGGATTTCCGCAAAGTAACGCCTGATTCTATTAATTACATTTATTTGTTTACTCAAAATGATTGCCTAATAAGCTATGGCAGTAATGTTATCGTCCGAGAAACATTTTATTACCAAGAGCATAAAGTGTTTGCGTTATAAGAAATACGCCCTAATATTATTTCAACGTAATGAAAACTGTGCATGTAAATGTCGATAAGTCGTATAACAAATTCAGCGCAACACTAGTAACGAGTGCTAACGAGTAGAATGAGATGACATTATGTGCTACCCACTTAGTGGGAGCAAGATGAGACCCAAACGTCAGTACGCTTGACCGATTTATCTTGAGCCGTAGAATTTTTTTATGAACTTTTCATAATTGCATAATTACTATTACTTACCGATGAAATGACATCCCATCCGTTTTAAAATTCGATGTTTTGCTTTTTTCTCACAACACAGTATGGAACAATACGACATTATGTTAATGGGGATCCACACTGCCAAATTCTCCCTGTAGGTGGCGCATTGTCGATGCGCCCAAAGTTATCTGTCATTCCAGTACAGAAGTTGTGTTTTTTTGAGTATTTTTTTTGTGTTTTCAATCTACGAAAGCATAATACCGTTATGTGCTGTGCCAGGTTGTTACAATAATGGTATTCATTTATTTCCAAAAGAGCCAGTTTTAAAAAAGAAGTGCGAAACAGCTATAAGAAGAAAATTAATTAATTTTAGGTAGTTTACTGGAACTATTTACAACATGATAAGCTTCTGGATCGGAAACATTCATCGTATAACTAGATTGTGAAGCTACGACACCAAAATTCCCGGTATCATCGCAGTTCCGATCGTAGAGTTCTAACCTAAAAACAAACATGTACGTGTTTTATTATTTTAGTTATATTTATTAAAAACCTTGTTATGTAGTTAATTTGTAACACAAATACAACAAAAACAATTTCAACAAGCATTAAATGTAACATTTACAGTAATAAAACTGTATAAACACCCAAATGTTTACCTCGCAATAAGATCAGCTTTTTTACCAGATACTTTTCATCCTCGTTTCCGAAGATCGTCTTTTAGTTCAGATAACTTCATTGACGAATATATTGTGATGAAATAACATTAGATAGTCACGACAAACTGTAAATTAGATACGAAAAAGCCCGACATAAACAATAGCAAAATATTTGACATAGGCGTATCTATGCAAGTGCCATCTGCATCAAGCTTTGCGTGTGGATCCCCATTATTTCTCAAATCTCATTTTTTGTAACAATTAAAGTATTCACGTTGACATACCACACAGATCAATTGGTTTTTGACATACGGTTTTGACAGAACTGACATCTTCTATTGCGGTTTTCAGAACAGATAAAGTTTCGGAGCAAAATAGTTTTTACTTCGCCTCTAGTAGGATATGTCCTCGATGGTTAACACACAAGATTTGCTTTAGAATTTTTATAATTTGTCGTTCATGTCAAAAAATCATATAATACTATTATCCTAATCAGCTTAATACTCGCATAGATTCTAATCTCATTTAAATCAAAACAAAATATTATTCATATAATTAACTGTGTGTGTGCGCAATACATATTAAATTTATTACGTGTTCGTGATGGTAATAAAATACGTTACTTAACTATTTAGTTAGCTTCACTTTTCGAGTGTCGCCTTGTAAGCGATAGCTTGCGGCTAGATATGCGGTTGGCGTTAGCGCAGTAACGTGCAGTAATACCCAACTGATATGGCTTGCCGAATTTTAAAGCGTGAGAAATACTGTTGGCGAATCAGCACGCTCGCGTGTCTTTTTCCTGTTCCGCTATTGGTCATTAGCTAGCGCTCGCGAGAGTGAGATGGAACTAATCCCTGCAGTGTACTATAGACCTTAAAATAGTGTAATCTGTTGCAAAGGTTATTGTAAATTTAAGCTTTTTCGTTTCTTACGTTTACGCGACTTTTTTGTGAAAATTTGGATGTTTCAAATTCCAAACATCCAAATTTTAATAGAGAAGATGGTTGGAAAGTTCCACCGGCATGGGATCCTATTATAGCAAAAACCAAAGCAACACCTCGCACTGCAAGATCTCAAGACACGGTTAGCTCTTTCTGCGTAAATAGGAACGTAAATTCATAGTAATGAGTGACGGTAGTTTAATTTGACAAAACTTTGTAATGACAAATAATACCTTAGTCTAGGGATGCGCAAAATATATCAATGAAAAGAAAAGAGTGATTCATATCATTGTGAGCTTCTGATATATATCACTCTTTTATATCTTAGGCTCTTTTAACTCAGTGATACAGGATGCGAATCATCCTCCCTTTCACATACTAGCGAGCAGTACATACTTATAATGCGCAAATGTGTGTCTGTCTGTTAATAAATCGCGAAATAAAATGTAAATAAATCGCGAAGTAATCCGTAAAATTGTATTTTAATGAGTTTAGCTTTTTCGTTAATCTTCGGAGCCATACTTTCTTTTCTGCGTGAACGAAGATTCACGACGCGCCTTATTAAGTGGGTACTACTGTATGTTTGTGGTTATCTTATCATTGATGCGCTTGATAAATCACTGAAACACCAATTTGCTTATCTAATATAGCTTCATGTGTCGATTAAAATATACTTTCGTTGAAATAATATTAGGGCGTATTTCTTATAACGCAAACACTTTATGCTCTTGGTAATAAAATGTTACTTGGACGATAACATTACTGCCATAGCTTAATAGGCAATCTTTTTGAGTAAACAAATAAATGTAATTAATAGAATCAGGCGTTACTTTGCGGAAATCCATTATTAGATGGTGAAAAATAAAATACAATTATTTTGCTTTAAATTTCCGTTAAGAGACGCTAGCGCAGGCAACAAAACCACACCAACCGCAACCGCGTTGAGTACCAGTTCAGGCAAATGCAGAATGCACCGCCCTCCCTCCCTCAATACGCATGCACTACAGCTAATGCAGTTGTTAGTTACCAACACCAACGTGCAAAAAACCTCGACGCGTTTCGCCACTCCAAATAAACAAATACATCTAACAAATAAATGTATTAACAGACTTTTATCATCGTCGTGGCTTGTACTACACTGCGTTTTCTCTGATACATAAAATACTCGATGAAAAGAACATCTGATATCCGAGCGGAAAGAACGTCGCTACTCATCGGTGAGGTCGTAAAAAGTTTGATCAATTTGGATGCCATGGGCAGTGGTCCGGAACGTGGGAACCGCTAAAATAATTTTTACTAGGAGTTGCATCTGCCATACTAGTAGATACATAGTACTTAGGTACATAAATAGATATCTCTCTCCACTCCGTATGGACAAAACAAGATATCTACTTAAAAATTTAGTTATATCATCCAAACACTCTATTTGTTTTGTAGGATGACACCCTTTTGTGATGCGGAACTAGTAGGGCCGCTTACTACACAGAAAGAAGCTTTCTACTTCTCTTTTCCTCCGAATTAATAAGCCAGGAGGGTTTTAATACATCGCCTTGCACTCGCAACATAGGCGCCACCTGGTTTAGGCCATAAGGTCTTGAAAACTTAAAAATAACATATCTCAACTCAACAACTCTATCTCAAACAATCCAAATTCAAATATATTTATTTAAGTTTATAACAATTTTTAGACGTGGAAACTTCCTTTTAGTCAAATCATCGCCTGTGGTAGGAAAAACCGCTCTTCTTTATACTCAGTTCTTCATATACATACTAAATGCAAAACACTTCTGTCTATCCACGTTTGAATCCCGGGTCGGGCCAAAAGTGTTGGGTTTTTCTGTTTTGAAATAACTCAGACACAACTCCGGAGTCAGGAAGTTCGTGGTGTTAACACTCCCGTGCCTCGGAAATTACGTTATGCCGTTGGTCCTGCGCCTGATCTCTACGGTCATGTCGGACTGCCGTCTTACCGAATTAAGAGAGTGTATGTGTATTGCGCACACACGTGCACTATAATATCTCCCGCGTAGTTGGCTAATATCTGTTGACATAATTAATAAAGATAAAGGTTATTATAAATTAGATAAAAAGATAAAAATGTATGGAATGACTTGTATGTGAGGAACAATTGTAAAACTTTGAAAAGAGGCTATGGAAATAGTGACTGAGTTTCATCGAGGACATATCCTACTAGAGGGGAAATGTCATTAATTTTGTTCCAGAAAAAATCCGCCAAATCCAAAAGATTCCGAATGAACCGACTCAATGTCAAACACCGTATTAGTGATGGTCAATAAGAAATTAGTATCGATAGTCAATGCTATTGTTTAATTTAATGGGAACAATATTTTATTACACCTAAGGTTAAACTTTCACTAATGTGCTATATCCTAAATATAATATCTGATTCTTGTTCCTAAGAAATTTAAGTTAGTCACCAAATTAACCATAACGAACTCTAAAGTATGAATCATCAAATTGTTATCAATCTATCCCTATTTCCCTTGGTCACGCCATCACGCGTGAACGGCTCGACCTATTTCACTAATTCTTTTTTTGTTGTGTTTGTTATTGTCAGGAGAAGGTCCTTATGAAAGAAAAAAAAGAAAATGTCGCGGAAATTTATTAAATTTAGGAATACTTAACCACCATAAAATTATTTCTAATCAAACCTTAGCGTTTTGGACATTAAAAAAACATTTTGAATGTAACCTTACGACGTTCGACCACTGACCTCTATAGTACAAGTACGCTGGACTGCATACTGTCAACCTAACAATGAAGCCATTTAAGTATCGAAATTTTGGCGCTGACGGATATAGTAAGCGTGTGGTGACCATCCACGGAACTAATTTGACATAAACATATGGAAGTTACTCCATCTTAGTTTACTGTACACTCGGTGGGGACGCTTTGCTTTGGCACAAAAATGATCTGTTATTTCTTAGAGAATGTTTAGTCCAGCGTGCTTGTACTATAGAGGTCAGTGCGTTCGACATAGAATTGACAGATATCGACAAAGTCTGTCGGGTCAGCTAGTATACACAGTGAAATTTTAATAGTTGTTTTCCCGCAGTAAAATTGTGCAGTTTATTCTGTATTGCTCAGTGCGTAGAGCTTCTTTTGCTTTAAACATTGATTTCCTGCGGCAAGCAGTACCCAAATACGTCTATTCTCGTAAAATAAACTATCTTTTCTCACGTTTTCGAGTTGATGATAATTTTTTGATTACAAAAATATTTTTAGTTTAAAAAAATATCTTGCGTGATTCGATAGTACTACTAAAGGTAAATCGATCTGCTGCGGGAAAACGACCACCAAAATTTCACCGTGTATAGTAAAAATGTAAACTTTTGTTTGTAAAACAAATTAATTTCCGATATATATCTACCTATTTACCTAAGCACAGAGGCATCACTTTCAAAGTTTTAAAGCCCGGACAATTTTTTGTTTTTTGAAAAAACAGGCTAAGTGCCAACTCGCACACGAAATTCTACCGTATCTTCTCTTCTACCGTACTTCATCTTAGTCTTCAGGACTTCCTGTGAATGACAATGTTCCTGGACCTACCCCAAAGTTGTCTGGAAGGGGTCGTTTTAACAATAAAACCGCCTACATTATACATCTTTCTGTGTAAATAGCTTTATTTCTTTTATTGGTATGGTTTGCCATGAAGATTTTCTAATGTAATAATATAATAATTATTCTGTAATGTAAACTGTGCACATAAATGTCGATAAGTCGTATAACCAATTCAGCGCAACACTAGTAAACGAGTGCTGACGAATAGAATGAGATGACATTATGTGCTACCCTCTTAGTGGGAGCAAGACGAGACTTAAACGTCAGTATGCTTGACCTATTCATCTTGAGCCGTAGGAAAAATTTATGAACTTTTCAAAATTGCATAATTACTCTTACCGATGAAATGACATCACATCCGTTTTAAAATGCGATTTTTTGCTTTTTTTCTCACCACACAGTATAGAAAAATACGACATTATGTTAATTATTGCTTAAATCTCATTTTTTCTTAATAATTCAAGTATTCACGTTGACATACCACACAGATCAATTGATTTTTGACATACGGTTTTGACAGAACTGAAAACCTTATATTGCGGTTTTCAGCACATATCTGTGAAGAGAAAGTTTCGGAGAAAAATAGTTTTTACTTCGCCTCTAGTATAATATGTCCTCGATGCTGAGTTTCTTGCTGCTTCTTCTCAGCACTAGCCCACAATTGTCCCGAAGCAGTAGTAGGGTTAAGATTGGAACGTGTAAAAGTGCCCCTTGTTGGGCCTATATGCAGAAATAAATGAATTTTAATTTTATAGTCGAAATTCGGCTAGAGGACATTAAATGCAAAAAAATACTTCCAGGTGAACCAGCTCAAAGAGCTGATCCGCCGCATCGATCTGCCCCTTCACGAGCATCTACAGAACCACGGGGTGGACTATCTCCAGTTCTCGTTTAGATGGATGAACAACCTGCTCACGCGCGAGATCCCCTTGCCGTGCACCATACGCCTGTGGGACACGTACCTCGCGGAGTCGGACGGGTTCGCGATATTCCAGCTGTACGTCTGCGCTGCTTTTCTACTGCATTGGAGGGAGAGGCTCATGCTGGAGAAGGATTTTCAAGGTATGCTGTGATATGATTTGTCATTTGTATTGCTGGTAGACAGAATAAAACCGGCCAAGTGCGAGTCGGACTCGCGTACGAAGGGTACCTATACATCATTTGATAATGTCAAATGATGTATAGGTACCCTTCGTGCGCGAGTGCATTATGATCTCTTTTAAGTTTTAAAACGGTAAAAAAATCACGTTTGTACGGGAGCCCCCCTTAATTATTGTTTTTATTTTAAATTAATATTTTATTTTTAATTTTATATACAACTTAATATTCTGTGAATATTTCAAGCGTCTACCTGTTGCCGTTATTAGAGCAAACACCGCCAAAAATCACGTTGTGAGGGAGCCCCCCACAAATATTATTTTTATTTTGTTTTCAGTATTCGTTGTTATAAGTAGTGGCAACAGAAATACATCATCTCTAAAAATTGCAACTGTCTAGCTATTACGGTTCATGAGATACAGCCTCATGACAGACAGACAGGTCCTGTTTTTACCCTTGCGTACGTAACCCAAAAAAAGGTCGCAGGATCGCACTGGATGCAGGCCGCTTGTAACATGCCTCTTTGGAACCCACCAGCCTATGTTCAGCAGTGGACGGCCTGCCGCTGATAATAAAGATGATGAATATTATTTGTTGGTTACATGATTTATTATTAGTAAATTTTAAATCAAGTTTTCCGCGATTCGTCCGCGTAGTTGTCCGATTGTCCATGTAATCTTTCATCTTCCTTTTTACCCCTTTTAAAAGATGATTTCTGATCGGATGATAAAAACTATTCTATGTCTATGATAAATAGTTGTATTGGTTTAGTTCACACAAAATAATTTATTTGTACTTATGAATAAGTTGTCTGTAATATATATGTCCTAGGGGAGAACATTTTTGTAATACGAAATTATTGAGTATTTTTTTGGATTCCATCCAAGAAACAGTATGTTTGAAATCATAAATGATTTTAAAAGAAAATGTATTTACGATCGTTCTTATCGTTTGTTGCCGAGATCCTGAAACATATCAGGCGGTCACGAAATGTTTTACGTTACGTTTGCTTATAACGCGAATGTTAGAATAGAATTCATACCATTTATTTTTATAATCTTCTGTGGCTGCTTCTTCATAGATGAGCGCGGTAATGTATACGATATAATCGTATGAAAAAAACTGGCCAAGTCCAAGGTACCGTTTTTACCCTTCGGGTACGGAACCCTAAAAAAATTGTGAAGTTTTTACAGAGAGCAACAGCTTTTAATATAAACACTACAGTATGCAGTTGTAATAAGGGCTTATGCAGTTGTAGTATATAGTTATGTGCCAAAATAAAGACTATCTTATCTATCTTGTTATTAAGGCGATTTTGTTAAAAAAAATATCTGATGTGCTCGCGAGTGTGCACTTTCTTCGTTACGCAGCTTAGTTCACTGCCGATGTGGACAAGGTACCTAACTAAGGTGAACTAGCTGCCATACTCGGAGACGTCACTCAAACTTAATATTTAATTTAGTCTCAATTAGTCCTTTTCTATTTTATTGTAAAAAAAGTGACAGAACGAGACTTACTTAAAGATAACTGATTTGAAACTTTAAGATTGAAACTTTCTGGCATATCGACCCAGTCATTTAGATTTTTTCGAAAAAGTATGATGGATAAAGGACACATAGAGGAATATTAGTGTGTGTAGTACATCTTGGTATAGTGACACTTTAGGGTACTATACTATTTGTCATTTCTTTATTTCTCTGTGTCCTCTATCCATACATATCACATTATTAGTGCGCTGCGATTTCGAAAATAAAAAACAAAATGGCGTCAATATGCCAGCTTCCATACAAAAAGTTTTAAACCCTTTTCATTGATGACTCCGAGTGCGGCAGTAGGAATCCTAATAAGATCACTACTTATAAAACCCATTTTACGGATTACTTCGCTATTTATTTACATTTTATTATATTTTTATAACTTAAGCAATTATTATGCAAGTTTTTACAGAATTAAATCAAATTTTACTTAAAAAATTAATCGACTGTGTCATCCGGTGGGACTCAAACCCACGTCCCTTCGCTATCCGGGCGAGTGCTCTTACCAACTAAGCTACGGAGGACGTTAGTCAGTCGACGAATTTTTGCAAGTGCTTGCTACGCCAGTGAGCCGGCGTTCGAGTTCATCAATACTTGGGGAATGTACCCGCATGTATCCAATGGAAATATTTTTACAAATATTTAACCATCAGTTAAGATAAAATCAGCTTAACTTATTATATTTTTATAACTTAAGCAATTATTTTGCAAGTTTTTACGAAATTAAATCAAATTTCACTTACAAAAATTAATCGACTGTGTCATCCGGCGTAGCAAGCACTTGCAAAAATTCGTCGACTGACTAACGTCCTCCGTAGCTTAGTTGGTAAGAGCACTCGCCCGGATAGCGAAGGGACGTGGGTTCGAGTCCCACCGGATGACACAGTCGATTAATTTTTGTAAGTGAAATTTGATTTATTAACATTTTATTTAAAAGCTGACGTTTCGAACACAGTATATTTGTCAATTAACATTTATAGGATCACTTAAAAATACAGAGATGAGATAATACACCGACAACCTGTATGCACGCGAGCGGCCGCTAGAATCCAGTTGGAGTTACACACGGTGACCGGTACGAACAATACCTACGGCAAGCGAACGAATGCTACCTCGACTTATAAATGCATTACCGCCGGACTTGCGTACTATTTATGATGTCAGATCAAATTATAATAAAAATAAGTTTAGAAGTCACTTTTTAGAGAAACTGACGACGTCGTAGACAAGCACGACATTCTTTACAAACCACATTGGTTTTCTAAATGTTGCATAATTTTAAGTCTGCGCTGCCTTTTATTGGATAAATAAATAAAAAACAACTTCTACATTTGTCCGTCTCTCTCACACGTATTCCCATTCGCAGGGCTAATGATCCTGCTGCAGAACGTGCCGACGCAGAACTGGACGGACTCGAACATCAGCGTGCTGGTGGCGGAGGCCTACAAGCTCAAGTTCGCGTTCGCCGACGCGCCCAACCACCTCAACAGCGCCGGCAAGTCCGACAGGTCGGTGTTGTCAAACTAGAGTTGCGCAGACGATGGTTTCGCTGACGATTGTTGACGTTGAAAACTAGTAAACTATTGATTAAAAAATGGGAACTATTGATAGTATTACGATGTCGATAGTTCTATAAGACCATCGATAAATAGTATATTATAATGAGGAAAAAATGATAATTAGTTTAATATTATTAAATTAAAAAAAATGTTTTAAGTTAAAACATTTTTTTTTAATTTAATATTCCAACAAACACTGTGTGTGATGAGCACGAGCATTTGTACCTATGTCATGGATGTTTTTAAAACGTATCTATGTAGGTCCATCCGTTATCCTAGTCGCCATAGCACAAGCTCACGCTGGGCTAGGTAATCGGTGTGTTTGTTGAAACAATTCGGTTATTGTTATTGATATTCATAAGTAGCATTTTCAGTCATAAATTGAGTGAATGATGAACGGTATTGTTTATAAGCTGTGCATGTTTGTCTGGTATTTAGATAAATTTAAGTGCTGTGGAGTTTGTAAAGGAGGACTGGAGGCTGTGGAAGTGAATATCTTCGAGCGGTTAATGGAATCCATTGGACCCGGTCGTTGAACTGCGACCACCAACCCGCCGTTGCTGGCGTGGTGATTATCGGCTAAACAACCGTCCTCAACTATGAGGTGGCCAGGGACAGAAGTCTGTGGAAGGTTGAAGAGGAGGCCTATGTTCGAAGACGAACCCAAAGGCTGATATAGATAGATAAATAGGAGTTTGTAAAAAAAATAAATGATTTTTGACATTGACAGGTGACCTGCAGACCGCGGGAGGGGCGCGTGCGACGGGGCCACGAAGGCAGCTTAGACGTCGGTCTAGAAAATATATTGGAAGCGTCTATACTACACGAGCGGTCAGATGTCTTACTCTGGACTACGACACATAATCATTCAAAAAGGCTCTGTGAGATGAAAATAGTGCATTTTCTTCCTTCCACACTTTGGGTTAATGTAAGGTTCAATATCAACTAAAGAGAAAACGGGATTTATAAAACGTAATTATTTTGATATCCTTACCTATAATATACCTTAAAACATTTGTTTTTCTGCTTAATTGCAAAAAATTGGAACATATATGGTGCGATTGCATTTAAGCAAAAGAATGTATGTTTTAAGTATCCTAGAGTTTTCCTTAGCAATGTTAGCACGTTGAGCGCAACTGATCACCTCCAAACTATACAGATTTCAATTGTGTCGATAGTCCGACCGCGTAACTGAGTCCTCGCCTGCGGGGTACAGGGGTGCGTCGGGGGGACTTAAGTTTCATGGCAGTCAAAGACTTAAAAACATTTCAGTAACTCAACCTTTTTACTGTATGATACCCATGTTGTATTGTATGGCTGCGTTAATCTCACCAATAGTAATGTCCTCCTAGCCGATTTCGACTACGGCGGCCTATCTCAACAGAGATTAGCCAACTGCGCAGGACATATTATAGTGCACTAGTGTGTGCGCAGTACACAGGTGCACTTTCTGTTCCTTCACTCTCATGATTCGGTGAGACGGCAGTCCGACATGACCGTAGAGAGATCAGGCGCAGGACCAACGGCTTAACGTGCTTTCCGAGGCACGGGGGTGTTAACACCACCAACTTCATCAATACTCTCACCAATACTACGAGTTTGATTGAAGAGTCTACAAATTGTTTTATTGGCGAATCCGCGTTAAGTTGTAATTACATTTAATTCTAAGTTGGCTAGTGTATGAAATGGAGAAGGCGATGGCAAACCACTCCATTAAAAATTGCCAAGAAATTCGTTGTGTGTGTTTCATTCCACAAAATGATCACGACCCTCAGTCATGAAGTATACGACTGTGAAGAAGAAGACATTTAATTCATTAGTTCAAATTGTGTAACTCATTTGATTAAGCAATATAAGACAATGTAGGCGTCATTGTCGTATGTGTCATAATTGGCCATAAAATATGTAATAATTCGGTTTTTCAAAAAGTCTGATACACGGGTTGCTTTACTAGTTTGAACCTTATTGCCGTGTAATAAGGTTGTTAAAACGCGCGCGCGGTTCCCTCGTTGCTTTAGTGTCCCGCCTACTCTCACTCGTAAGTTTCAAATCTAAGCAACAGCAGATTTTTTTCCCATGTATCTGTTAAATAAAATTCAAGGTTGCCGCACACATCGATTGCGAAATTATCATTAATTGTGAAACATTTTTATAAATTATTTTAAAAGGAAGGCCTATTTAACGACGATAATCGTTTAAGCCCTTTTCCCAATACCCATAGTGGCGCCACTGGCGTTGCTTTATACATTTTAGTTGGGCAACATCGGTTTATTATGGACTTTAGTCTAAAGAATTGAATAGACTTAATTTGACAGTTGACATATAGGGTCGGGTGTTTAAGAATCGATAGGTAGAATAATCTACTTAGACATAAAATGGATTTACGATCGATTCAAAATATCGTTAATCATTACTAAATATTTAACGTTTTTATTCCATGAATTAGAATACTTTGTATGAACAAAAGTCTTTAAACTTAAAATTGCATACTGAAAATTATTTGTTCAATACTAATCGATGAATCGATAAATCTGTACCGCCTTAACGAGTAAAAAGGTGACAACACTAAAATTAAGAAAAAAAAACAGAATAGATGATGGCCGTTTTAGGACATCTGTCAGCAGTAAAGAATTTCAATTCATTTTACACTTTATGCAGTAAATATAAACTGAAATGTGTCGCATTACATATTTATAGGTCAGTGCTATCCATGTTTTGCTTATTTTAAAATCAATAGCAATTTATTTTTGTTTTATGCGTTGTCTATGAAATTCCTCCGCATACACTGCTACGTTCGGTGGTAACGGTGTGCTGTCAAATTGCACATAGGAGTTTATTCAGACTATAGTGGGACACCATGGTGGCGCCACTGTGGTGCTCTACCAACAAAATGTATAGGGCTGGTGGTTGCGTCACCATGGCGTCAAAGACCTAGGCTTTTAGTGTGCGTCAACCTTCACTCACTTCCCTCACGTATAAAGCACACCTAACTTGGCTTCCCTGCATCATAGTAACGAAATGGACCTATCTGGACATATCCGTGGCGTCGACTAAAGCTTCGTAATACAATTTCTGTATAATCTGCTCTATATGTCTGTCTCACTCATCCTGCTGTAATCACATGAGTAAAAGAGACATAAATAACACATATGCATATTTTTATAAGGGTCATGTAACGTATCAGCCACTCAAGGTTCGAGTCCCACAGGATGACACAATCGATTAATTTTGCATTGTCTGCGACTGCATGTCGCTCAGCGAGCTATGGAACGGTCTATGCTGGGGATCTCGCTAAGGGATAGAATCCGGAACGAGATCATCCGCCAAAAGACGAAAGTCATAGATATCGTTCAGAGGTGCAGTAAGCTGAAGTGGCAGTGGGCTGGTCATGTCTGTCGCAGAACCGACGGGCGTTGGAGTAGGAAGGTTCTCGAATGGAGACCACGTCTCGGGAAACGTAGTGTTGGACGCCCCCCTGCTAGGTGGACCGATGACCTGAGGAAGGTGGCCGGTAGTGGCTGGATGCGAGAAGCGGAGGACCGTGAAAGTTGGCGCCGTCTTGGAGAGGCCTATGTCCAGCAGTGGACTACAATAGGCTGATATGATGCCCACTTTGATCTTACATGAGTCCCACAGTTGGACTTCTCTTTAGTACTTTAAGGCCCACTTACACACGTCCGTATTAGCTAATCCAGACTTGTGGAAGTGGGTTTTTAAAACAGATAATAGGCCTTGAAAAAAGTCCGGAATAGCTGATCCGGACGTGCGCAAGTGGGCCATAAAGAGCTAACATATAGATATTGTCTTACGAAAGCTTCACACCAATGTTGGGTCAGATTTTGTATGGCAAAGTATATATAAATATATTTAGCATGTAAAGGCCTAATCTTAAGCGAGTTGGAATAAGTTCGTTGAGTTAATTGGACTTGATACGTCCTTATTGTGTAAAAAGAAATACGTTCTTTTGGTTTTTTGTGTTTTTTGTGACCATTCTTTATGTATTATTCGATTTTATTAATATGTTACTTATTATATTAGATGATTACAACATATTATTATACATTTGAACATGTGTTTTATTTAATGCATTATTATTATTGAACATAGTTGACGACTGTCTTAGTGTAGTGGTTCGCGCCCCGGACTTCTGAACCAGGCGGTTGCGAGTTCGAATCCCGCAAGGGGCAAATGTTTGTGTGATGAACACGAGCATTTGTACCTAAGTCATGGATGTTTATAAATGTATATGAGTACCTATGTCCATCCGTTTCCTAGTCGCCATAGCACAAGCTCAAGCTTAGTTTGGGGCTAGGTAATTGGTGTGTTTGTTGAAACAATTTATTTATTTATAGTTTAATTTACCATTTTGTACTGTTGAGTATTTATAGCCTGACCAAAAATATATGGGACCTCGCCATATTGCGGAAAAGAACTGGAACTAATTTCTTTTACTGGCAACAAAACCACAAATCGTCATTGTCTTGTCATTAGTTGTCATAATAATTAGTGTCAATGTGGAAGCGTGATCAAATTTTCGAGTATGTGATATTTTTATGAGTTAAAAACCCCGGAACTATTCACTGTCGTAAAAGAGAAGTGGTTTAACATGTGCTGTAATATTTTTTGTCAAGAATCTATGTACTAATCGTCATAATTTCTTTAAAATAATTACCGATTTAGTTGTCATATCACAATTTTTGGTACGTAATATAGTGCGAACAGTAAGAAATGGCTACCATCAGGCAACGGAGAATATTGAAGTAACGATTTTGAGAATAAAAAATATTTGTACTAGAGTTTTATTTTCTTTATTTCAACCCTGCTAAAATATTTTACTGAAATAGTTCGTATATATTGCAAAAAAAATATGTACTATATTTAAAATGATGAATGATATAATTTAAAAGAACATTAGGTAATTTTACTTTTACCCGACTGTGGTTTAGCAAAAATAATTCCAATTTGGTCCAAATTTCAAGGCCAATATTACAAAGAGTCACTGACTTTAACAATTACCTATTTCATTTGCAATGTTCTGTCTTGTTCTTGTATCGCAGAATCTGTTATTAGACTTGGAAATGTAACATAAATGTAAACGTAAAAAAAAGCATTTTTATGTTCAGTTGCCAATTTACGCTGGTATGATTATATCAAGTGTTGTCATATATAGAGGATTCGTAGCGCCCTTAATTCAGGTCCCATATATTCCTGGTCAGGCTATAATGTCCTCTTAACCACTTTCCGACCACGGCAGCCAATCTCAATCGAGGTTTTTGCCAACTGGGCGGGATATAACCACGATGTATGTGCGCAATACACACAATTGCACTCTGTTCCTTTACACAGGTGACTTATTTCAAGACATCTATCAGTTAATTAGGTCTTTAAAAGTTGGCCTATAAAGATCCCACTGCTGTGCAAAGGCCTCACCGCAGCTATGAGGAGGTACGAGCCATACTCCACCACGCGGGCTCAGTGCGGATTGGTGGAGGGGTGTCTGTAAGGCAAGTGACCAAACTACTGTCAGATGTTATCAATCCGCCCTAGGGCCTCTGACTAGGCTTAACGACTACTATCAGCCGGGACCAACTGCTTAACGTGCCTTCCGAAGCACGAAGATGCTTGTCATGGACGTCACTTAAATGGTCGGATTGGTCACCCATCCAATCACGACCGCGCCGTGGGTTGCTTAACTTTGGTATCACTACCAAAGCGCTGCCACCACAAGCACCTCGTTATTATTAATTTATTACAGGTACACTTACAGATTACAGTCAGACATGCATAGCTTACATTATTTATAATTATCAATATAATTGTTACAGTAACAGACAAGACGGCAACCTAAAATTAGTGTACACATCATGATTATAAAACAAACAGACATATTTAATGAAAAGTTAGATACAAGAAAAATAAACTTTTTCTCTATTATTAGTATTACTCTATTTCATACTGTGTGAAATAGAGTAATACTAATATTAGGTCTATAAGAGTCAGGTCTAGACGTATTAAGCTTAATCAATTAAAGCCTGATTCTGATGCATGAACATTACTCTACCTACTGCATAACGAAGTAGGGTATAATACACTATTTGGAATACATCTGCTATTTTGAACTTGTATCTAAATACTTACTACATACTGAATGAATATAAGTAATAATTTCCTAAACCTTGTAGCCCGAGACCCCCTCCGATCCATACCTGCATGAAAGTGGAGAATATTTCGCAAGTACGCAAGCCTTGACAGTAACTTTTCCCTTTCCAACTTTCTCAATGTCGGGCAACATTGACCCCGGGCCTGCGCAGGGCCGCAGCGAGTGACCTTGACCCCGCTACCCTGACATTGACAACCCAGTGACCTCGAACTGCTCAAAACAATTGATTTTGAGTAATCAGTACTCATGTTTCTCTCGGTTCGTCAGTTCTTTTAGTGGAGTCTAGGATTATGTAAAAGGTGAAAGAAATACGCAGTGTCAGTGTAGTAAAAAATGTATTAGATCGATTCAGCTGCTTTCCGGGAGCTGTGACCTTGTAATTAAAGGTAAGTGGAAGAAATCCCAATGTGTAAAGTACAAACTAGTACGACACAATCGAAAATAACAAACTTAGCTACGCCTCATGAAAAGTAATAGCAATGTTGAGGATACAATAATGTTATTTTTACAGGCACTTTACTGTGTACCTAGATATAAAAAATGCGTGAAATTACTTATATTTAAAAAAAATCCTTTTTATTTTATTAAAAAAAAACCTTTGTAAAATGCAAAAAATACATAAGTACTAGTACGCTAGTACTTAGTTACTCCAGTTTTTAACGTTACCTAACCCCTCAAATAACCAAGATGATAGTTCATCTTCTTACGTGAGATGTCTAAATGCAAACAAAATGCAAAGTTTCAGACTTCAGACCCCATTTGCATTTAACTTTTTGTTCTCGGGATTAAAATGAAATGGTGTGGTGAAGGTTTTGTTTTAATTTAAACAATTATGGTATGTATTTAAATTAACCTACAAAAGATAATAATGAACATCATACTTGGTAGGTCATTTGATTCGCATAAGCCTTAACAAGGTATTATAAAAACGCGTATTTTTTTAACAATACGAGTAAGGTACCTACTTCAAAGCCACCTTTCGAACTCTTGTTACACCTACAATAGGGTACCTACTTTAAAGTAGGCTTTTTCCTCATAACAAAGATAGGATAACGACCAGGCATGGCGGTATCCCGCAGGAAAACTATTTTGGTCCATGGCGTCATGCATGGTGCACGTGCAGAATCTGTGGTTTTCCTTCGGGACCCTTACTGTCGTATTATTACTGCGATGGGTAATTAAAAATAACTAATATATTAATTAATAAAAATAATTATTAAAAATGACTATCAAACAAACAATCACTAAAATAATTAGTCACTGAGTAGTTTAAAAAAAATGACTAAAAGTAAAACGGTAGTTTAATGAAATAACAAGGTCTGCGTGGAATCGATTAGAAAAATTGACTCATACTCCTATCGCCGTCCAGTAATCATGGTCTCTCATTTGTACTCTGTCGTATAGTGAGGGAGTTCTTCACCCTGTATCACTAAATGTATACAATATACCCTATCAAGACACATGGCAGTGTGTCCGCCAAGTACGCGGAGCAACAAAGGCGAAGACACCGGCCATGTGTTATTTAAACTGTGGTAGGTACATCAAGATTCGTTCAGCATATTTCGAGTCTATAACGTTCAAGATCCATGCATACATACTAACATACAGACGAAAATTTCAAAGACTACACTTTTGTGCTGACTTAAAGTAAGGTCTGCTTGGTACAAGGTATTTTTTATTTTTTTAAATCAATGTACAGAATTCGACCTTCTACAGTTTTATTATATGTATAGATGTAGGTACTCCTAGACGAATTTTAGCCAACTGCGCGTGAAATATAACAGTAGTGCACAAGTAAGTGAACATTTGCGCAATACACAGGTGCACTCTCTGTTCTTTTACTCTGAATGTTCAGACGGTCAACATACGGCCATCCGACATAACCGGAGAGGAGAGAAATCAGGCGCAGGACAACGACTTAATTACGTGCTTTCCGAATATGGTGTAATTTAACTCGCCTCTGGGTCGAGCACCTTTTCGTTTAGACGCTTACCGAAATACATGGCAAGCGAATTTCATTCTTATAACTCTGGATAACAATATTTAACGTATTGGTTGTGATTGTTAACTAACTTAGTTATACTCAGTATACAAAAAATGCATTTCACCTAAAAATAATGTATTTCGGGAAGAAGTTGCCTCCTTACTTCTACCTTTCAGATGGCGAAATGTGCCGGAGTCTAAATCGTTCTGGCAAAGTGGCATATTTTGATTTAAACGGGTTCCCTACCTATTCTATGTTTAAATCATCGAACAAAAAAAGGCTTCAATGTTAAGTTGTCGATGAATCAATTTTCGAACAAACGTGTTTCGAAGACACGTAGGGATCCCGATTTAAACACATGTAAACTTGACACATATAATATTAATCAGTGTTTTAGGGATTCGCACATAACTTAAAAGGGGCCTTACCTACTCCTTATGTAATTCAATGCGAAAGTTGATAATCTTATAAAATCATTTTTTATCTGTAGTAGAAGAAATTTTGTTTTTTTAATAAACTATTTTTTTTACATCTCTAATTCTCTACTGATGGCTCGCTCCAGTCCGAAAGCGCTGGTTTGCCCGAGGCTTTAGTTATCCTTCTGGCTAACAACAGATTATTATTACCATTGAAGTTTTAGCGACAATGTGCCTATACTCTTAATTAGAAATAGTCTCTCAAAGTCTTGACAAAGGAGGGCTTGAAATTATAATGTTCTGCGGTTCTCAGTTTAATGGAATATCATACAGTTATGAATGATCCCACACGATAAACAGGCGAATAACTTTTACTACATACTTACTATAAAATATAGTTCCCAGAACTTCCCCTTAAGTTACCTAGACCGACGTCTAAGCTGCCTTCGTGGCCCCGTCGCACGCGCTCTAAGTCTAAACGATCTTCAAACAGAATCGAACTTATTAATAAGGTGCGCCTAATAAGAGCCGACCCCAAATAAGAGTCACCACTTCAAACTTCCCGCACTTAATACTTAAACCAAAACAGATATCACGCAGCCCCTCCCTAGTGACCAATCACAAAAGTGCAACAACATTCATAGCTTTCGCGCCGGCCATTTTGTCAGTGGCTCCTTGTCTTCCTCAAGGACGGTTGACGTGACGCAATTTACAAAATCCGAATATTCATTTTTGCTTTGTTAAGTGATACATCCCGCACGTTTTGTAACAATTCGTCAATAGCAGTGTTATAATACTTTCTGAGTGTGGACTGACGGGGTGAGTTACCAAAATTATTCCTTTTTTATATCGTTTTTGTTTGGTTTTCTCAGAACATATCAAAGTGCCTAATAAGGTCCACTATGTTGTCTTCAAATAAAAGCCGGTCCTTATTACAGCTACGAAGTAGTAAGATCAACGAATTATAAGGTGAAATGGTGCCATTGTTTAAATTTACATGCGTGTATTTTGATTTAAACATTTATGTTGATGATTAAATGAAAAAATAATAACAATAAGTAAGAACTTGCAACTTCTGGTATCACAAAGAAAAAGTAGATCATATACTTAATAAGGACCAGACTCTTCATAAATAAGTATTATACCTAATAAGGTCCAAGAGCTAAAAATGAAAAAATACTGATTAGTAACATTTTTTGATTTACTTTACAAGAGATAATAAAACACTGCATTTATATACATTATTTTTTTATTTATTACTATAAAATAAATGAATTATAGCATATATACATTTCCTTAGACTTTTTAAGGGCCACGACACAAATTTAGAAGATTTTTTGTTACATCGTTCAAGACCACGAACTTAATAGTATTTTAAAGCCGTTACTTTTAAAAGATGTGATTTTTGTAGTAAACAAACTCTTTTAACTCGTAGTTCAATAATGGACTTTATTTGGAACCCTAGTGCACAATAAGGACCGCAGACTAGCTTTTAAAAAACCCTATTTTGGAAGGAAATGGCCATTAATGCCTTGATTTTGTACCATATGTCGCATTTTTAAATAAACATTTAATATGATCATAGTGTCTTACAAACTATCGCTCTTCCCAAAATTGATTTATAACGATTTCTAAAAACTATGCCCATATAAGGCGCTCTTACCTTATAGTAATTAGATCCATTTGGTGATTTAATTAGAACAATAGTTTTATGCTGCGCAATGCGCAAAACCATCAGACATTTGTGTTAAAAACTGAAGTGTTCATATTTTCCTATTTATATTTTATTCGTGTATATTAAAAAGATAGGGACCTGCGGAATATCAATACAAACATTTTCATGTAGGTACAAATTATTGTTTCATGCGTAAAAATCACCAAGTTTTGGAAAAAAATGCTCTTAGATATCATTAGCTACAAGTCATGTTTATTATATCATAAAGAATTTGTTTCAAATTTCAACAAGACCTCAAAAAAACATTTAATAAACGAAATCATTAATTCAACTCATCGTACAAGTGATTTAGAAATACGTTAATTTTCTCAATTTCGTGCAGGACCGCCTTAACGATGGGCCATAGTCATATTTGCGGTGACGTCATCGCGTCATTCTCATAAAGTAAGTATTTAGAAAAATACGAAGGGCCATATTTTTAATAGGAAAACGATATCGTTCCCTTCTTCCTGCTGTGTTTCCTGCGCCCGCGATAACGGTTGGTGGATAGGGATGTGCATCACGCGAGATAGGTCCGGGATACGGGATGTGGCCAACTTCTTGGTTGCCAAAACAAGAATGAAAATCAGAGGTTCGAATTTGTCATATAAAAATATATTATTACTATTTTGTATTAATTCCAATGTACTATGTATTTTATATGTACATAATACAAACGGCCGCACGTCAGACTACCCCATTTTGATCTTGAGACCGCCTTTATTCCATACGTAATAAAAGCTATTGTCATAGTTCAAACGGGTAACCTGACATGCTGCCGCTGTACCTAAATAATTACATTCACTCAAGTGATGGAGTTTTCATTTAATCACGCCTGAGTGTGCCATCAACGCATCGTTGGGGCTGCCGAAGGAGAACCCAAAGAGATATCGTATGCCACAATTTATTGTCCCGGTGCAGCAGTAAGGTCTATGTTGGGAGGTGTATAAAGTGATTTTTGCAATCTATATTTTGCATTGATATAAATGAATTTGGAAATGCTGTTGCGAATTGCCATAGGTATCATCAACATAATAATCAACCGTAGGAGCTCTACTGGCGAACATTTGGCTGACTCTACCCATTGCCAAAGTGAACAACATCCATCAGTTATTCGCTTGCAGTGTGCTTTAATTAGTTGTTAGTTTATAATTTCGTTTATTAAATGAACTGAAAAGCGGAATACCTTCACTGAATCACTTATCGGTTCTGTAGAAGACTAAAATTAGGATGTCGCGGCAAATAACAATAATAACGTGTATATGTAATAAACAGTGCATATTTAATCTACTTGATCATCATCACAGAATTTATTCTACAATACTACCACCTACATATCTCTTTTTTTTAGGCAGACATTTGACCACAATCTCACCCGATGGCAAGCGACGATGCGGCCGGGGATGGGTCATATCTAGACTAGCAACAACCTATTCACTCTTTTCAAGGAATCCAGATCATAGTGTTTAGGAAACACTTCAGCCGGTAACGAATTGCTTAGTCTTAGAATTGCTTAGGGGGTTATTACACTACTCAGACAGTCTTAGACTCAGCGTAGTGTAATAACTTATTACACTACGCGAGCGAGAAGAGCGAGTCTGTCTGCCCCATCTCGCTGTTTCACAGTATGAAAGACTCTTTCATACTGTGAAAGAGCGAGATAGGAGATAAACTGTCCCAGTAAGACTGTCTGAATATCGCGTACTCTGATAACCCCCTAGTCAAAGTTGAAATCCCGCATCCCGGGATCCCCGAAACATCTCTATTACTACCGAGCTATACAATATTTATTATTTCAGTGTAGTGGCTAAAAACGGCAGTTATGGCCATTGTTTTAATTAGCTTATAGTAAACGCGCGGCTTTCCTTATAGATAAACGGTATTTAACGGTCCTAACGGTGGTTTCCAAATAAGTGTTGTTTGTACCGGCGCGGGCGCAGGGGTGAGTGCTCATGAGATTATTTTAGTTAGTTTAGTTTTAGTAATTACCTACTATTTTCCAGTTTAGCCAAATAATTATTATTAATTTGTGTGAGTCAATCCGGAGTTGAAGCGCTTATGTATTGTCGGTGGATATAAAATTTAATTTATCAGTAGATGTCGATAGCAATTCTTCCTACTACTTATTTCTTTTAAAAAACTAAAATATTTAGGTCCTATCTTTTCATGATATGATGGCTGGAAGTGCATAGGTTTTTCAATTTTGAAAAACGTTTTACATGGGTTTTGTGTATAAATGTGCTTATAATTTACAATGATTACCAAGTAAATTAATTAAACCGCGACAGGCGCCCAAATCTGCTGAATTGTAACAAAATCGTAATTGAATAGCTTAATTTAATTACGATTCTATTACATTTTGCTAATGTAATTTGGCAGACTCCGGCACTAGGTATGTTAATTTGAATCTATAGTACCTAAGGAATAGCATGGACAAAGGGGTTTGAAGCTTTTTGTACAAAAACTGGTATATCGACTCCCGCCATGGACCATCGACAAACGCCAATCATATGTCGATCTTTGCCTTCAAATATCTCAGTATAGTGACACTTCATGTTAGGTACTTGACATTTTTTATTCAAAGTCAAAGATATTTTGTTCCTCTAGGTGTCTTCTATCCGTATATGACTTCCATATTTATTAAACAAAATATTTTGGCGGAGTCCATAGGTCAGAAAGTTTCAATTCTCTTTGTCCATGGTTATCACCATGAGCTATCGCTCTACCTATTGTATTCAGCTAGTATCTGACGACGAGTGACCAAACTACCTATAACGAGTATTTACACTAACCATTAACGTCGTACTTATGAGAAACCGCTTCTATCAACCAAATCGATGAAAGAAGAGCGTGAAGCAATATTCGTCTAGAAGAAAGAAGCCAAGTTCATGAATTGTTGTTATAACTCGTGTCGGTTGCGGCTCATCGTATGGCAGTTTGCTGTGTGGCTCGCCAGCTGCCTAGCGAAGGGCAACAAAAGACAGAGTTGATCTACATTACCGAAGAGAAGAAGTGAGAAGAAATAATTTATTTATCAAGAATGTGAAGCTAAGAAGATTAGAGTGTAGTACAGAAGACACAATTTATTTTATTTTTCTCAAAATTCAATGCGTTTATTGCAATTTGAGTACATTCAGGTCTTAAAATAAAATGGAGCTTTACATAATGACCGTTTTGGGTAACTATTGAAATGTTTAAAGTTTTTTTTGTGGTTCTAGAAAAGAAAGAGATTTGAGAAGAGGCAAGTAGGATCAAAAGATGACAGAAAAGAACTTACTAAGCGTCGAGTACACCGATACATGTTTCATTTTTAAACAGCCGTCAAAATATTACTAAACATAATTATATTGTATTTTATCAAATTGAACATCCATTTAAATTCACCAGCAATGTATTATGCAAATTGGTGAACTCCGGTCTAAGAGTAAGAAGGTTCAAGCATGTACCAAGAGAAAATTACTAAAATCAAAAATATTTTTATGCAATGATTTTATTTTTTATATTCTCTGGCATTCATTAAAAATATGTACGAGTGATACTGTTTTGTTTTGAAATCGTAAATGTAAAAAATAGACAATCGTTAAGTGACGTGACTTACATGTCACAAATGTCGGTTGCACCAATCTAACTAACTTGAGTTAACCTAAGTTCGTTTTAAAAATATTAGTTCTCGTTAAGAAATCAATGTGATTGCTTTCAGTACCGTTACCATTAGTTTATTTTATGGAAATTTTTAGTTCTCCAAGTAACCGCTAGAGGCGCTGTGCAATTTTCCATACACTTTTTTTACGTTGTCGCTAGCGAGGAAAACCACCGTAAACTCATGGTAACAGTACAGAGATACAAGTAATGACACTCTCATCATAAAATGCGAAGCAAATATTCAGTAATTCAACCGCGTCCGTCAGTTGAGTTTTATTTTGGACGAGACCGACTTGTCTTCCGATGAAGATGAATAATAAGCCAGACCAGTCAGCGGGTACCGTGAACTTTGCAAGGACGCATCGTAGCACTAGTTGTGATGCGGTTTTCCATAAGTACCTACATCTAGACACACGGCAGTGTGTCCGCCAAGTTCGCGGACTAACAATGGCGAAGACACCGGCCATGTGCTATTTACCCGAACTATTTCCAGCCACTTTTGACACCCCTATAACATAAAATCAATTTGAGCTACATATTTGCAATTTAGCGAGTCTTTTAGGTAAAAGTAATAAACTTTAATAAGTATTCGATTCGTATTTTGCCATTATTTTTGAACTGAGATACTAAATTCGTAAAATATTCCATCAACATTATTACTTATCTCCGTGCAGATCGTAGGTATTAATTTTTAAACTAGTATTTTTATAAATTATACGATTTTAGAAAACCTGATATTTTAAAACTGACAAGAGATTTCACACCCCCTTTAGTATCAAACATTTTTACGAATTTAGTAGGCAAATAATGTGGCAGTACAAGTAGAGAACTGCATAATAACTAGTGCAGTGAAGGTAGGTTAAGTTTAGGCTCGTAAACGAGGTTGAAGACATGTTTTGCTGTCGATATTTATACCCACAAGGATACACTATTGCCCAGAAAAAAATGGGAACTTGAGCAATTGTTGTTTTTAAATCATTTCGAGCTCCTCTTGTTAATGTTATAATTACTTACTCGATGATAATTTTATTTATTTACAACATGACACCATTTATAACTCGAGAATGGCTGATCAGATTTTCGTAATATTTGGTTTTCTAGATCTGTCTCCTTTCCAAATAGCTGAATAAAAATTTGGAAGTCATCTCGCAGATGCGCAGATGGGACAGAGAATAGGAAATACTTTAACTTTTGTTCTGTCTCTGTGAACGTTACTATCAAAACCATGCGATCTATCCAATATCCATAAACATAAATCGCCACAACCAAAGAAGAAGAAGAAGATGCATAAAAATTGTTAATTTCGAAGCTTGAGGCTAGCCAGCGATAAATAAAACAGCAATTAAGTGCCTACTACTTACATGCAGTATAGAACACAACCGATAAAGAAATTCACGAACAAAGACAAGAAAATAAACGACCAAAAAAAATCGTGTAAAATGAAGAGTCCCTGGCCATTGGCTATTAACCCTGGCCTTGTGGAAGCAAAAAGGATTTTTATGAGCGCATGCCTCCCTGCAGAAACATAGTTCCGATTAATCGGCTGTGTTCATAAAAAGTACAAGACGATTCACATCCTAATTATAGGCAAGTCTTGCGAAATGATATAAATAATTAACATCCGACTGTAATCTGTGAAGTTACTCACAGATTAAAACTACTATAGAGTATGGGCCGGTTTGACCACTCACCGTTTTAACTGACGGTTATCTAAACTGTCAAATAAGTTCAGATTAGGAATTAGCAGATGGTGTAACCGGCTTTGTCGATACTCCTATTTATAAAAGTAATGATTATGCATAACGCTTGCCTGATGCAGTGAATGATATTAGGATTTATCTAAACCCTTTAAGGATAATAAGACTGCCCGCGGTCCAATAACAATTGATTATCTATTGTGTCTTGACACATGATCTCTGAGTTAAGAAGTGCTTAATGAAGTGAGCGAATGTTTCAGCTAGGACTTCCTGACTCACATTTCAGGCCGACCCGGGATTGGATTTTGAACCCGTGCCGGTGACCACTAGATCAACGATGCAGTCGAAAAAACTTAGCATTAGATCAAGCGTGTGACGTGTCTGCTAAGATATGCGGAGACGGTGCAGTGGAGACAAACCGTTAACGTTTTGGCATCCAACCTAGGACATTTCACTATGCTAGAGCCGCTATGTGCTGGCTAACTTCCAGGGTAGGGATAACAGAACCGCTAACCGTACTGACAAATATACAGCTGGATAATCACCAATTCCTTTGTAACCAAATGGATGCTATGAAATGAGAATAGGCAAAATAAGCATAAGATTGTCAATGATATATTGTAAGTCACAATACTATTCTGCTTAAATAGATTTTACAACAACTTTTTCTAACGAACCCACATAGAGTGCTCTTAAATTTTTTTGGACCCCCATACTAGGTATAATATAATATGATTGATCGTCAGTGATAACAACAATTGTCCGACTGCCTCACTGAGTCCTCGTCTGCGGGGTAGATACAGGGGTGCATACGAGGGGGGTATACGAGAACGGGGACCATAAGCGTGGGCGGCGGGCGCTTGTGGTTTTAATTGTAAATTGTTTTCGAAATTCAAATTCCCAAACCCAATCATATCACAAGTACCCACATTTGTCCCCGTTTTCGTTTACTCCGCGGCCCGTACCCCGCAGGCGAGAACTCACTTAGGCGGTCGGACAATAGCTTTGTTTTTACTATGACTATAGTAGGTGTTCAAGAATCCCAAAATATTTTTTAAGAACAACACCATATCGGTTTTATAGCAAAAGTTGTATTTAAGCAAAAAAAAATGTCAAGTTATGCAATATTAAAAGATATCGTTGTTTAGACGGATTTTTTATACTAATAAACTTAAAACCCGGGTTCAACAACAGTTAAATAGCCGTAATACGTTACTTGGCGGTTAATTTGAGACAATTTCCATATACAATATGTCAAAAAACATTGTATACCTTAACTGCAGTTTAGAAATTTAACATAAATGTGTTGGTGACTACTGGTGTAAAAAGCTATCAAACTGACTACAAGCCCTGAGAATACACAGTCGAGTAAAGCAATGAATCACAAAACTAATAGTAAGATGATTCACCCGATTCGAATTAAATGCATTTTTATTATATTTAGCTAAATGGTTTGTAATTAATGATTATAATGACATTACTATATGAGTTACGTCGGTCATTAAAGGATTGTAACAAATAACAATTAATTATTGGATCTACTTACTAGGTACTTAGTTTACATTGTACTATTGTACATATTACTAAAACCATAAGCTAATATCTGGGTCCTATTTAATAAACGTGACAATTCGACAAATATGTCTCTTTTTGACAAATAAGGCAAATTGTAGCGACAAGTGGCGTTCAATAAAGATGTAAATTATGTCCAAATGCGACAGCTAAATACTGTCAAAATTGTCGTTTTTATTAAACACGTATACGTTTTTATTAAAACGATAATTTTCAGATTTAACCTGTAGAGTGTCTAAGAAAATATTAACTGACTTATTTGTCATGATAATGAAACATTTATGCAAGAAGTAAATTTATGCTTGGTTTAAATGTGCCAAATCGTCGTTGTACTTTGATATCGCCGAATAGCTTTTGACATTTGTTAAAACCCCTATCGAAATTCCGTGACTATATGACAAATATGTCAGCCTGTCATGACAATAAAGCGTTTAATAAATCAAATTCGCCAAGTTTTTTCAGACAAATTGTCATCTGTCACCTGTCAAGAGAAATTATTCACTAAACATAAATTGTCCAATGGGGATCCACACGCAAAGCTTGATGCAGATGGCGTTAGCATAGATACGGCTATGTCAAACATTTTGCTATTGTTTATGTCGGGCTTTTTCTTATCTAATTTACAGTTTTTCGTAACTATCTAATGGTATTTCATCATAATGTATTCTTCAATGAAGTTATATGAACTAAAAGACGAACTTCGGAAACGAAGATCAAAAGTATCTGGTAAAAAACCGATCTTATTGCGAGGTAAACATTTGGGTGTTAATCCAGTTTAATTACTGTAAATGTTACATTTAATTGGTCGTTGAAATTGATTTTGTTGTATTTGTGTTACAAATTAACTACATAACAAGGTTTTTAATAAATATAACTAAAATAATAAAACACGTACATGTTTGTTTTTTAGGTTAGAATTCTACGATCGGAAACGCGATGATACCGGGAATTTTGGTGTCGTAGCTTCACAATTTAGTTATACGTTGAATGTTCCCGATCCAGAAGCTTATCATGATGTAAATAGTTCCAATAAACTACCTAAAATTAATTAATTTTCTTCTTATAGCTGTTTCCCACTTCTTTTTTTAAACTGGGTCTTTTGGAAATAAATGAACACCATTATTGTAACAACCTAGCTCAGCAGATAACGGCAATATGCTTTCGTAGATTGAAAACACAAAAAAAAATATACTCAAAACACACAACTTCTGTACTGGAATGACAGATAGCTTTGGCCGCATCAACAATGCGCCTCCTACAGGGAGAATTTGGCAGTGTGGATCCCCATTGTCACTACAATTTGTCGATTTTCCACTGTGACATATTTGTCAGCGCAAATTTTTATTAAACAAAAAATTGACACATTGTCCACAGACTTTTCTCTATCTAGTGTAATTGTTTCCGATGCGGCATGGCTAATTTGGATTTAATGACAAATAGGTGACATGACATAACGGAGACACATTTTGAATAAGTTGTCTCATATTTATTCACGTGTTTAACAGTGGTATAAATATTATAAGTAAGGCGGTTAGAATATAGCTAGAGCTATGACAACTATTGTTATGATTCATTTAATTAATGTTCCAAGTTATGTACCTATACTAAAATAAATGTCAAACATTTTAATTACGACGAATGCATCATGTGTAACGCAGATCTATTTATGTAATGTAGGTAAGCAATTTCATTTATTTATGACATTTGTTTCCTCATACGAACTACGCTTTATTACAATACAAAATATGCCAAGTTATCGGGTAGACCTGATAACCAAGCATATTTTTGGATTGAAATAATAATCGGCAAACGATATTTTAGAAGCAAAATTAATCGTGTTTTACCAACTGGGTAGGTATTTTAAACTTTTATCAATTATCACACACCATTCTTGTATGGTACGGTAAAATGGGCATAGATCTTTAGAATAGAGCCCCTAATAATATTAGCATAAAGATTGGAATGGGCCTTTTCGATTTGATCCATACTTCCAGGACACCCTGTATGTAGGTACCACCTTATTATTAGTTTATACTTCTGTTTTGTACTTCAATGATGTATGTTCTAACTAGGTTTATTAAATTGTTTGGCTCTTAATTCATTGATTTATAACATTTCGTAATTGTCAAATAATTGCAATTAGTTTTGTCATGAAGGTATTATAATAAAATATAAAAAAGGTTGATAAAACTATGTGATTCCAAAGTGATCTACATTATGGTAATTTAACTTCTTAATAATACAAAATTCTAAGAACTCTAATTTATGCGAAACGAATATAAATCAACTCTCTCGAAAAATTTACATTTCGGGATTTTAACATTATGGGAATACTTATTACTTATTATTACTTTTATGGTCCAAGATGGAAAAAACTTAAAAAATCCTAAAAATATTTTTCATAATTGGGAATGGAACACTTGATACGGTAAGGGGGTGCAGCGCGAAGCAAGTCGAGTAAGTCTAAACGATCTTCAAACAGAATCGAATTTATTAATATTAGTATTTAGATCCATTTGCTTTAAAGTTTTAGACTTGATGATTTAATTAGAACAATAGTTTTATTCTGCGCAATGCGCAAAACCATCAGACATTTGTGTTTAAAACTGAAAAGTGTTCACATTTTCTTATTTATATTTTATTCGTGTATTTTAAAAAGATGGGGACCTGCGGAATATCAATACGATCATTTTCATGTACAAATTATTGTTTCATGCAAAAAAATCACCAAGTTATCGAAAAAAAAATGCTCTTAGATATCATTAGCTACAAGTCATGTTTATTATATCATAAAGAATTTGTTTCAAATTTCAACAAGACAAGGATCTTACTTGTGCAATGATTGGGCTAACGTAAATAAGTTATTTTAATGTATTTACCTAATTCAGCTCATCGTACAAGTGATTTAGAAATACGTTAATTTTCTCAATTTCGTGCAGGACAGCCCAAAAAATTTTTTTCATATTGACTTGGGAATTGAACGCTTGACAGGTTCAATAAAAGTGACAATATCTCACACTTCAGGTACCTATAGAATGGGCTACTTAAATCATTTGCTCTTACTGATGTTTACTTAAGTACAAGTTTTCAACTACTTCCAGAACGCCAACCTCTGCCAAGTAACGAACACATTTACGAATTAATTAAACATACTAATTAACAAGTTAACGGCGTATTTGGCTCCCAAGTTCACCGGTGGAAAACTGGCCCCCACCATTCCGCCGGTATCACGAATTCGACTTTACAGCGCCAGCCACAGTCTTAAAGATTTCGTAGAAAAAAGCGGTCCGTAGTATCGTAGTTTTGTGTTGTTTTTGTGCTTCCAATGTTTATAAAGGGCAGCGTGTAGTGAACGGCGCTTGTGCGAATCCCGGAGTCATGGAGAGCGCTTACCGGTTAGTAGCATCTGCTTTTTGTGGGTTCAAGTTCAGTGCCGGTTCGGGCAATGTGATCAGTTTGTGTTTTTTTTTGTGCCGGTTTCAGTAGTAAGCTTTAGGTTATTTTAATGAAGTAGTAGATAATAAATTTGTTATCATGTTATAATGACTACTGCCTATTTTGAAAGCGCGATTGCGATTTAACAATACTAAAGCAATGAAATCATTATTAGTTGCATTATTAGCTATCATCATTTCTCAGTCGTCCCTTTGAGAGCTATTATTGCATTCCTGAAAGCTATAACTATTTAAATGTAAAAATCATTGACTTAAATAGGCTTTTTAATGTATCTAGTTAACACGGTTTGTATTTAAGAATCAAAATCAGCTTTTAAAAGGTTTTATAATAGTTGGGCAAAAGTCGGATATTCCATATAATATTTCATGCCCCATTTCACCCCCTTTTAATATTTTCATATTGCAATAAAACTGTCTATAACTAAATCGGTTAAGCGGTTTTAGCATCAAGGGGCAACAGACAAACAGACACATTATCGCGTAACAATATTGGCGTTGATAACAGCTCTGAGGCATCGTGCATGTCTAAAGTCTACCTTCCCTTAAAACTTGCATGCCCCGTTTCATCGCGAAACATTAATTCGTGACACAAAAGTGTAAGCAGTTCAGTGTATCCTTCATTCATCTGAGGTGTCATCTACAAAATATTATGAAGTATCTCAAGTTTTTGATAAAGATCAGTTGTGAAAAGGTAAAAAACTGGCCGAAAAAACAATTTAGGTAATTCCGGATTTACAATAAGTATAACTAAATCTCCCCGTGTATCATTTAAATAAACTGTTTTGCATAGCGCGTTTTTGTAAGTAATTACGGAATATGTTCACTTACTCTCGCCGCACGCAAAACTATTATTGAATATGCATACTTTTTTAGGCAAGAAGTAAAAATAATAATTTATTTATGCATGCGGCAACTGCAAGTGCTTTGCATAAACCGGCAAAAACGCTTGTCTGATAAAAGAGCGTATAAACGAAACAACTCGTGCGGATTTGGTTCTGCTCTCGATTTTTTTAGTAGACTGGTATTAGACCCGTTTAAAAGAACAATTCAGTATAAACAATTTTATAGAGAGATTTCCTTACCCACGTCCATCACTGCAGTCAATCCAGCGGAGTCTAATTTCTGATCTCTTTTGAATATCTACCCGTTCAAATTCTACCCGTGTGGGAATTTTAAGTTTCTTATTTAAACTTATAAAATAATACTGATGATCCGGTCAATTTAGACATATAACTAGAAGTCAAATAACAAAAAAATCCCGGAAAGCCAAATATTGGTGGAAAGCTACAAAAAGTTAATAAATAAAGTTTTAAAAATCCCCATCGATCACAGGATCGAAAATAACAACAAAACAAAAGTTATTCGGGGTCATAAGTCAAAGTTTGAGTCAAATGAGTGTTATTTTTCATGTACAGTGGGCCACACATGAACTTATCCAAATCTGTCAAAATATCTCAAATGATATGGAACTCTATGTAATCAACATAAGGTTGAATTAAGGTTGCGGAAATTTGACAGGACTCATAGCGGATTCACCGGTTGTCATACGAAGAAGGCATAAATATTGTTCAAGCATGAAATTACTCAATCAGAAGGCTACACCATAGCAGGCCCGTGTATCTTCCCGCGTAGGTAGCAAAAACGTACCTACGCGCGGCGACCCCTTGGTAAGGGACTACAAGTTGGGTGTCGCTAGCCGGCAGCGACACGCTCCCGCGTTTTATTCACCGGCTGTGCGCGGTGCGCGGTTGCTGGTTGGACGAGCGTGAATAAAGTCCTAGAAAGATGCGCTAGATGGCGTAAGTAGCTTCTTGTGGCAGTCAACCCTATCGCGTTGCGTGATAGTACGTCACTGAATAGGTTTAGTGTATTATGAATCATATTCCAGAGTTATAAGAATGAAATTATCTTGCAATGTATTTCTGTAGGTGTCTACACGAAAATGTGCTTGAGTTAGAGGCGAACTGAATTACACCATATCGTTAACAACATTCAGTAGATATTTCTTTGAATTTCATTGCAAAGTCATACTTCTGTACGGAGTAATAGTACTTATTCTGTGACCATAGCCAGAATAGCTAGCTGCATTTTAATAGACGTACAACCCGGAACGCCACCCGCCTAACAGAAATAATGAAGTTGCAAGTATCTAGAATCTTAATCGCCGCGTGTTCGACTAATTGCTGCTAGTTCCGTTGTGCTTTTAAGTATTGTTAGGAGACAATGACCATTTTTTTATTAGATAATGCGCAAACTTAGCGGCATTGTAGTCAATTTTAGATACACACAGATCACTGTCGCAATGCTTATGTAGTACGTACATGGATTTGTACTACGTCTTGATCGACAGATACAGTGCGCACATAGTTTCCGATTGTCTTCTGTTTTTCTTGAAAACAACGTAACGCTACAACTACCAGACGTACCAATAAGCCTGGAGTTCACCAACAAATGTTTATTTTTTAATCAGCCGGTTTAGCATTATTTGACATATTTAGTTCTGTGAAATTAACCGTCAATCGATGTTTACGGGCTAATCAAAAATTGGTGAACATGGGGCTAAGAATCAAAATAATTTTAGATAATATGTATTTACGTTGTGGCTTGTGGCGTTTGTTCAGTCTATAATCCATATTCCATACATATGTTAGATATAAATGCAAAGGCCTGCTTGTCTGTATACCTTCACGCTTAAACCACTGAACCGATTTTGATGAAAGATTTAGAGCTAGTTTGAGTCCGTAAAATGACATAGGATAGTTTTTATATCTGACATTCGCTCACAAAAGAAGTTCAATTTTTTAATAATTTCAAAGATTTTTTTAATACCAAAATTTAAAATCAATATTAATTCACTAACCTAAGGGGGTAATAATGATTTTGACATTGCTAAAACACTTGATCATTACATGAGGCGGTTAATGTCATGTCACATTATCTGATATTAATTCCAAACTATTTAATAATTATAGCAGTGGCAAATTCATTAATACGAGTAGTAAGGGGGTATTGGTATTTACTAAACCTAGTTAGATAATATACTTTAATAAGTACCAATAAAAGCTGGCCCTAGCCCTTTTTGGAGTTGCAGCACTAAGGGCTCTTTCAATTTATGCGTTTCTTGACGGCCGGCTGCGGTGCGTTTATCGTACCGCATACGGACGGTCGTTTGTTTTCGGTACCGAGAACCGAGCCGAGAACAGAGTTCTCAAGTACCGACTCCGCACTGTTGCCGCACCGCGCGTTTTGTATGAAAACAAACGACCGTCCGTATGCGGTACGTTAACGCACCGCTCCCGCACCGCAGCCGGCCGTCGAGAAACGCATAAATTAAAAGAGCCCTAAGTGTCAAACTGTTGTTATCTGAGGTTATATCGGAGACTGTGCGCATTTTCTTTCTTAAAATTCAAAGTAAATATGGGTAAAACGTTTAAAAGTACCTTTGTAAGTAAATTTTCTGTGATGAGTAAATGATTTAACCAAAATATTAATTCCTGCTTTAGTTGGTGACACCATATTAAGTTTTTTTTTTAATTGCCGCCTTTTGCTTTTAGATTCAGCTTTTGTTAGCCAGACTAGTAGCAAATAAGGGATAATTAAAGCAGTGGCCTCCCTCGTGTCAAAAATAAAGATTGTTGTCGTTTGTTTTGTTGACCGTACCAAGGTTTCGGCTTGAATCAACAATCTTGGCCCAAAGGCCGCGTATGGTGGGAAAACTGGAAGTACCTAGGTACAAACAACATAAGCCAAAATTAGTGGTAGTCTGTATTTAATGATAGATACCGCAAAAATAACGAGTTTAATACACACACACATAAAAGAAAACTTTTGTACGTGTGTATTTTTTTTTGTATATTGATTGAGGTTGTAACTTACGACCTAATTCATCTAGACTGTGGCCGACATCGTACAGACCTAGTTATGCGTTATGGGTAGGTGGTACTTTACTTACAAATCTTTAGTTTTTTTTGCTATCGCTCTATCATTGGAACCTGATTTTGTTTTCTGATCTTGTCTAGTTCCTACTCATATATCGCACACTACGAGTATATCCCTCAACAATATTCTTTACGAAGTAAACTTATTTTAGAAAACTGATATTACACATTGTTTACAAAACTGAACCACGAAGATGGACGGCGTCAAACAACGCGGGTCAGGGCCTGCCAATATTTACATGGTGTTATGTAAGGCTCTGCTTAAGTGTAAGTTATAACACCAAAGCGTGCACACCCCTGTTCTTTCTTGTTTTTTATTGAGTGTCTGAAGAAGAGAGACTGCTGCCAAAATAGTGACACTTTGAAATTGACGACTGAGAGTTGATGAGTCCCTAAATTGACTGAGGTCCCAATAGAATCCTGTGGCCCTACTCCGGTTGACGATATCCGTATTTTCGAGTCTAGCCGTCTCGCTCGTTTGCGTTGTCATTCTGACGTATGACAGAGACGACTACAGTCGAAACTACTTCGTCAATCGGAGGAAAGTCTCTATAGCACGTTATCGAAAAAGTTCGATGCACCAATGCTGAAACATTGTCTCGGTGTTGTTATATCGACATTTATAGTTTTTGTGGTCCTATTTGGAATGTTTTTCGCTTTGTTTAATAACCCTAGTTTATTGTATACTTACTAACAGTAACAAGTGGCCCGTAGTTGGCACCACAAACAAAAATATTATTATACCTACGCATTGTCTGTATTTCACAATATTTTTACCACAGGAACTGATATTTTCACGCCAATATCAATATGTATACCTACAGACCGTATTAATAGAAATGAAGCAAATCCATTAAGATACTAGTTTTAAGAATAAATTATTAGGTCAAAGCCTTCGGGAATACACATGTTACTAATTAATAACTATTATTCAGGGAACAAGGCAAAAAGATTCTTATCATTTTGCAGATAAAATTCATTTTTGTGACTATTTCAAAAGTAAAGAAACTTTTTATATCAGTGGGAAACAGTATCAAGTTACAATGCAAACCAGTTTCATACAATTAATAGCACAAGTCAACATTTGGTAGAAAAAAACTCATATAAATTGCTAATTAAAACCATCTATGTAGAGCTGGAATTTTGTAATTTAGCCACCAATATCTAGAATCTAGACACGATTTCTTTCGGAAGTAAATAAAATAAAATGATTATAACGTGTTTTGTTGTTACTATCAAGAATATCTATTAATATTTTATGTTCATCATTAATTAATACACTACTTAGGTATTAAAAACCGGCCAAGTACGAGTCGGACTCACGCACGAAGGGTTCCGTACCACTATCTACGTCATCTTAGTCACTTTAGAGAATTTATTCTAAGGATAATTATCCAACAGCCAAGTCCTACGAATATTACTACTGAACTAATAATAGTAGATTATTTACCAAAGGGGTAAAGTGATGTCTTACGTCACGGGCGTCATCTTGAATCTCGAGCGCAGCGAGGGAGTTAAAAGTAGAATCCTGAGTGAAGCGAAGGATTTAAGCTCGCCCAAGACGAAGACATCTTTATCCCCGAGGAGAATACTCTGCTTTTCACACTTCCTACGAGGCAATAAAAAATTTACTACAAAAAACTTATTCTATCTATATACCTTAGATATCCTTTGACTTTTCTGGCAGTAAATTATTATTATTAACAATACCAGCAGCTTTACATCTAATGGACTCCGGTGTCATAAACTTCGTCACCCGATAGTTTTACGAAAACATTGTTTGTAATTTTTTAAAATAAAAAGGACTTTTTTCTTTATTTATTTCTTTTTTTTAGAAGCGCGCGCTTTTTTTTTCGTTCCATTCGTACTAAAATTCTTGGCTGCCAGGTTCAAATTTCAAATATATTCTCTTTGGTGCGGGGCGGGCAACTGTGATTATGCCTACAAACTCTTATTCGAAATTCAAATCACTTTGCCTTCATTACGCCCCTAGGGCGTAATGTAATTTCATACAACATTACGTCCCTAGGGATGCAATGACTCACTTTGAGCTTTGAGTCAGGTTTACTTGATGTGTTATTGAACATTGCCAAGTAGGTAGTGTGAAAAGTAATCTTAACCGCTATTGTTTTCCTTTAAAGATTATAAAATGCACTATCATCATGAATTTTCTAGATTTTTCAGGCTAGCAGTTGTTTTTAGAGGGGGGGACGGGGACTACTGGACCAAAAATTGCACTTTAAAGTTTAATATTTCGTAAATGGAACCATCAATCGAAAAGTTGTTTTAGAAACCCCTAACTCGTTTTAAAAGACCTACTCATACCCCACACGCTGGGTTAGAAGACGAAAAAAAATTCTTCCCCACGTCACTTCACGTCAAGCCTTCACCCTAAAAAATATTTTCCAAAATTTTATACTAGGTACCACTTTGTCGACGTAGATAGTATACACACACCTACAAAATAACAGCTTTCTAGTACTAACAGTCTCTTAGCAAAACTTCGGACAGACAGATAGAAGGACATAGTGAAAATATATGGGTTTTTTGTCAGGACTAAGGAACCCTAAAAAGCCGGTTTTTACGTTGAAAATCGGAGGAAAAACACGAAATAATTGGAATAATCAGTCGACTGCCCACACTATTTTAAGGCAGGCCCCGAAAAATTAGAATTATTAATGAAACAATCTGTAGATAACATAACATGAAAGTAGTTTTCATATTAAAACAAATCCAGCCTCGCAAGGCTAAATTTTGTAAGCTTTTTCATCTAAATTCCTAAGCGTTCCATGTTCTAGAAGGGATTAAAAAAGCGATTCTGTTATATGTGTCAGATCAGCAGCTGATTACTATCTATTATTACTCGTAAGATTGTAGTTCATCGTGTTTTTCTCTTGCAGAGTATTAGTCACAGTTTCCATCTGCCTGGTCGCCGTTTCGTCGGCGCCTCAGGACAGCGCAGTCACATACGTGCAACCCTTAGCTGATGACAGCCCTTCACACCCTGGCCAACTCAGGGAATCGCGGATAGAAAACCTACCGCTCACCATAGGCGCTATAAACGAAGAAAACCCACCAGTTGATGGTTTAACTAACCAGAGCATACCAGATTCAAACGAACAAAATAACGGAAGATTCGCTAGAGATAACGAGTATACCACCAGTTCAGAAATCACTGAAGTAACAGCTACAGAGAGAAGCGAGGAAATAACAACTGAACTAAATGAAGTCAAACCCAAGTTTCCAACACCTAGATATACTTCCAAGTTGAGCTATTTCAAAAAATCTGAGGACTACGAAGAGTCAGCGTTAAGGAACTTCTTAGAGAGAACTGGCAAAAGGAAGTTCAGGTCTAGATGTAGATGCGAGAAGATCTGGAACTGTCCAAAGCTACAAATAACAGTGCCGCGGTGTCCAGACGAGTATTTCTTATGTTGTTTCTAGTTAGATATTACATTAGGATTTTCAAGATTGATTTTGAGTTGATATCCCGTTCGTACATAGATGATATGATTGTCTTGTCACAAAAATAACTCATCTACTAATCACGATGGACAGTAGATGTGATGTGACAATACAATTACGTAATAGACGTTTGATCACTGCGGTAAACAAACAAGAAACCAAAAATTGCACACGGCTAGGATTTTTGGTTCTTATTTAAACTTATAAAAATAAAATAACACTGCGACTCCAAAAATATTAACACTATTGTTATATTAACTTTTAACAATGACCGTTGCTAATCGTATGGATTTTGACAGATTTTTGATGTTTGTAATAGTTTGAGGTAGTGCAACCCACCCTTAGATTTAAAATTTAAACCAGGATTAAGTGATAAAAAATAATTTGTTAACTCAAAATTCGAGTTCTCTACAGATTAGTAATTTAAGCCTTGGTTCTTTAATTGATCATGTATTTAAATAGTTTTGAGGTCTATTGAGGTTTTAAATAACGTCTCTTTATTTAATGTTTACTTAAAAACTGGAATATTGTCTATTATTCGGATTCCGGTAACTAAATAGTTTGTAAATACTTGTCAATATTGTTCATTAATATTTAGACACCGAATAGAACTTTACGACTGTTCGGTGACGACATTCCATGTTTATAGAGTAGTTAAATATCATAATGAATAATGCCTACTTTTTTACAATATGAGAGTTAGGTTAACTACGAGTATGTTTATTAGTAAAATAATTTTGTCAAAAAAGTATATTTACTTACTCTTTGTATTTATGTTTTCAGAAGTTTTTCTATTCCACACCAAACTAGTTCTATTTTTGCGATTCTTTATTTTTTATTCTACCCACCGAATAGAATAATGCACGTTGGATTCAATTAGATGAATAATTTGTAGCATTTTATATTACACATAATTTAAAAACAAAATTTTAGATAATAATTTTAAATTAATTTATTCATACTATTTGTATGTAATGAAGTTGTCAGCCAGTACTCAAGTCTCAACGCTATGACAACATTATTATTAATCCGCCCGTCTCATTAAAACCTGTCGTGTGTGTCAAATAAAATATTTATTCAAACTTGCTTGGTTATTGGGTAATTATTAATCCCATCACACTTTTCCCTGCATTATTCTACGTACGTATTTGGAAATCTGCATATATTATTTGAGTTGTGAGGTATGGTACGGTACAATGTATAAATAAACCCCCACCTTAGTATCACATAAAAGTTAGCCTATATAGATCCCACTGCTGGGAAACGGCCTCTACCTCAACTATGAGGAGGTACGAGCCAACTACCACCACGCGGGCTCAGTGCGGATTGGTGAAGTGGTGTCTGTAAGGCAAGTGACAAACCTTACTGTTAGATGTTATTAAGCCGCCCTAGGGCCTCTGACTAGGCTTAACGACTAATATCATCAGATATTAGCCGGGACCAACTGCTTAACGTGCCTTCCGAAGCACGGAGATGCTCGTCATGGACGTCACTTAAATGGTCGGAATGGTCAATCACGACCGCGCCGTGGGTTGCTTAACTTTTGGTATCACTACCAAAGCGCTGCCGCCACTGCGCCAGAAGCACCGCAAGCACCTTAGTATCACATACTACTTACTGTAAGATAAATAGGCAAAGTTAACCACTCCTAAATAAGTTCCTAATAACTTTGGGAGAACAGAATAATAGTTATGTGTGGTAGGCGCATCAAGATTAGTCTATAAGTACCCACTATACATACATACTAACATACAGACGAAAATTTCGAAAGCTCCACTTATGTACTCTAAGCACAGAATAAATAATAGTACAAATACTCAAAGTCTAAACTAAAGCGGCATTGTATATTCTTTTTAAATTAATTTACTGTTTTCGCTTACTATATTATATCTGTATATTTTTATGTACAGATATTTAAAAATGGTACGGTCGAAATAAAAATGAAATTGAAAATAAGATATTTATTTTTTATTGGCACATAGAAACATTGAAATTAGTTTATCACAAAATATAACATTAATAATAACGCGACGGCAGTCATTGGTACATATAACATTTAATATAGCTAGTACTACACTTACAGTACGATAAAATGTTTGTGAAATAATTAAAACAATTTTATGTGTCCTAGTCCCAGTCAGTAAAGCTAAAGTAAAAACCAATAGAAAGTCAGAACCTAAATAAAAATTATGTAGATTATTTTACGAACATTTTACCATACTTCAATAAACTACGATAGAGAGACTCCGAACCCACTAATACTAAAAATAATTACAATTTTTTTTTATTAACATATTCTTTGATATTTTTATATAAAACTAAAGGTGATTGCACACTATCTCAAAAAAGTATCTTAATTTTTTTCACGTGTTATTTTACGTGCAAAACACGTGTTTTTTTAATAACCAGCACCTACCATTATCCACAGGCCATCTTTCGTGTTAAATAATCATTATTTGAAGTTTTTTAATTTCTTAAATCCTAATCTTATCTTAAATATTTTTTCCAGCTTATAAATTCGATTGATTTTACTAATTATTAATAACATAAGCTATTTCCTGTATTAACCGTACTCAGTAGCCACCACGTAATCGTTTACATTTCATTTCTAAACTATAACAAGTTACTAAATACATTTGCGTACACTATTAGTCGAGGCTTTTTGTAGACAATGTGATATCACCTTATTTATTACTAATATAAAATATAGATAAGCAACAAAACTTGCCAAAATTGGCTTTAACAAGTTACTTGGACAGTCTGTAGTTTAGATTTAGGGCCATATTTCACAAAGCGTAAAAGACTTGTAATACGTGTGTGTAACCATAGTAACGCCAATTTCTACTTGGGGTTACTATGTGTTACAATGGTTACAAACTTGTATTACAAGACTTGAGCGCTCTCTGAAACATGGCCAAGGTGGTCGGTCGACTCTACGAGGGTCAGATGAGTAGGTTACACTACAGAAAGAGAGACAAATATCTAGGTGAAAATAAAGATCCATAGGTGATTGGCGTTCTGTGGTCTGAATTCCCACTTTATTGCTTCGCAGAATTGTCGCTATTTGTTTAATAACATATTGAAGAGTGATGTACTCTACTGTAGTTGTACAATTATTTTCTCAATGTCTGAAGCAAACTTCTACAAGTTTTATTGCTCTTCTGTTTCTCACTAAACTACAATGTCAGACACCAAATATACAAAGTCATTTCGTATAAAATTCTCATGCACTACTAGGCCTTATGTCATTTAGATTATAATCATATAAGCTAGCTAACTCTAAACTAAGAACTAAGTCCCCAAAGTAGTATAAAACATATTAGGTTTGATAACATATCTATGATTTTTTTGTAGACGATTCATATTGACTAGTCACGATATAATACAGAGGATTAGTAAATGTGCGTATTGGAATATCTTAAATTAGTTTATGGTCACATTCAGGATGTTTCTGTAACACGTCAAGATGATTCGTGACCACTATACCTATCCATCGAATCCTTGTGTATGTTCAGCGATTGTTCGAACATTTTATTGCTGATTAAATTTCAGTTCAAACTGAACAGTATATTAAGTCAATATTAAATTGAGCGATTTGTACAGTGAAGACAGAACGGTACATAAATTTAGCGATATTTCATACATTTTGTGAGAAATTTTTAATGCAAACATCTCGATAAAAACCAAAATCGCTGAAGGTAGATGGGAGTTTAATAGGTATGCCGTACGGTTCCCTACTACCACGGCTATTAGTTTCAAGACCGAGAGGCGATACGGTGACGATCCGTTGACTATATAGTAAGACCGGTTATACAGGTGGTCGGGGGTAGAAGCGAACGGGGGTGCTCAGCGGTGCGGGCGGCGGGCGGCGGGCGCTTGTGATTTGATTGGGCGATTACAATTTTGAAATTAGAAATTAGCATTCTTTCAAAATTCAAACCACGCAATCTCTTGTTTCACGCAAGTTCTTGTCTACCCCCGTACCCCTGTGTACCCCGCAGGCAAGGTCTCAGATAAACGGTCGGACTATCATTGATATGTGTGCTGTTCGGATAAACTTTATAATGATAAAAGACGCAAGCGTACGACACTAAGGCCCACTTTTACGAAACTCGATAAATACACTTAGCGCTAAACACATTTAAAAACATCATTCTGTCTTTGTCAGTCATTCTACGTTGGCAGAAACGGGATGATATTTTAAACATAATTACCGTTAAACGTATTTAACGAGTTTCGTAAAAGTGAGTCTAAGTCTAGTCTTTCGCATTGGATCGCGGTCAGACTGGATGTTGGCTAAGTTAGATGATAATATCATAATAGTAACTTACATTTCAATAGGTTTTTACACTCAGTGTTTTTTTCTTATTCATATAAGTTTAAACAAGAAACCAAACATTCGCACACAGGTAGGATTTGAACCTACAACCTTTGGCCCGGTTCTTGTCTCGAAGCACTAGTAGGGCCCAAAAGATAAGGAGACATGTTCGGGCCCCCTAAGGGCCAATATAACTGATTTTTAAATTTTTGACGTTCATAAGAGGCATTTTCTGTCCTAAATTGAATAAATTATTTTTGACTTTGACAAATCCTACCTGTGTGCGAATTTTTGGTTTCTTATTAAAACTTGCATTTCTCTACATCTTATGTCACATTCTTATGTTTTAGTTTCTTTTACTATAATTGTTAGGAAGGCAACAGGCAATCTATCAGGATAAAATACATTTAGTTGTTTATTTCTATTCATTCGTTATATTTAATTTGAGCTATAATGCACTCGTGTTTTAAATTTATTAGTGAGTATTGGAAGTCCTATTTTTCGGGAGATTAGATAATATTTTTTGAGCGATAAAATAGTTCAAGCAGTATAAAAAATAGTAATATTATGAAATTAAAAATAATACAGTTATACCTTAGGAATCTCTATAAATATTTGTTCTACCTTTATTTTTCAGTATATTAACAACAGTTGCTGTGGGTCTAGTCATGGACCTCGAAATCACTAATTAAAACACTCCGACCGCCCTATTGAGTCTGTGGGGTCATCTCCCGCGCTCCTGTACCCCGCTGGCGAGGACTCAATTTGGCGGTCGGGCTATAACTTGCTTCATGTTTTATAAGAAACCACAATTTTCCCCATGTTTAATATGAAATCACCATTGTCCCCATGTTTTATATGAAATCACATTTTTCCCCATGTTTTATATGAAATCACAATTTTCCCCATGTTTTATATGAAATCACCATTTTCCCCATGTTTTATATGAAATCACCATTTTCCCCATGTTTTATATGAAATCACCATTTTCCCCATGTTTTATATGAAATCACAATTTTTCCATGTTTTATATGAAATCACCATTTTCCCTATTTAATAAAGCGCCCATTGCAATAGTTATGCATCTTTATGAACTGTAGCACCGCCTTGAAAATTTACCTTTAAAAGTAACCGCATTACTTTTATTTCAATTACCAGTAACTCACAATAGTCTAACCGCCTAATTGAGTCCTGAGCCTTCGAGGTACGCCTGTGATTTGAATTTAGAAAAGAATGCTAATTTCAAAATTCAAATTAAGAGCGCCCGCCGCCTTATTCCCATCTATCTCTGCAGCATTCCTGTACTCCACAGGCGAGGAATCAGTTAGTCGGTCGAGCTATAACAAAAGTGTTCAACTGAAGTAATTTTACGTCACTTTGGACGTATACTAAATTATATCTACCTACTTTTTCGACAGTATAAGCTCGTCATGTTGTACACTAAGTGATAGAATAAACGCGATAATTGAATAAATAATTTTGAATGCATATAAGAAAATGCTTTGGTTCATGATTCATAAAAATAATGCTTAGTTTTTCTTTTTATCATTCTCAAACTTCTTAATAATATAAGGTATTACTTTGAGCGATATACATACATAATATTGTCATGATATAAATATTAAACTATTTTTTCTTAAAATGCAGTCAGGAGCAAGACTGTTGCAAGATCACATTCCTAATTAAATGCAATATTCTGACATTATTTAAGCCCTAAATACTGTATTTGAATATTGCATTTCATAAGTGCATTAAAAAAGAGGTAGATAGATACGTCATCTTCTACAGCGCGACGATTCGAATTTGATGCGCCAAGCACACGTTCGTTTTCGTGTCAAATGTCGTATGTGTACGAAATTTGAATGCAAAATTGAGCAATATTTTCAATTTAAGGGGAGCAATTTCCGCGCGCCAATGACATATCTACCTCTTTTTATAATACACTATCATTGCTCATACCTATAAATTCAATGCTGTAATATTACTAGGACCTGTAAATTTAAGGGAACAGATATTCAAATGTAAAGTAATTACGCTTAAATTCTGCACCATGGCTTAAAACTAGAAGTTATACGTAGACTGCCTAATTGAGTCCCCGCCTGCGGGGTTGCGGGGTGGGGGTGAAACAAGAACGGGGCCCGTGAGAGGTGCGACAATTTGGCGCATCTGGTTTGAAAGAAAAATGGAAGCGCTTACTAACGAGCGGGGACCAAGGTCTAATTGTCACCGTCTTGGTTTGTCCATACTTGGTTTGTCCATACTTGGTTTGCCCATACTTGGTTTGTCGTCTTGGTCGGTGTAAACAGTTTTGTTCTTTAATAGGGTGAATATATCAGACAATCATAATCTATTTATAACATATATTTTGTAAATAATCACGATTTCGGACTGTTTTTTCCAGTTAAGCATCCCGTAAAACGTTTAAGGATTACTTTTCCGTGCAACACCGTTATTATAAGTTATAGTTTTAGGTTATGGTCAGAATACCAGGTTGTGTTTACCAAAAAATAAAATATGACGACCATTACCTGCAACTTCTTACAATGGGTAACCCCATTATAAAAAGTTCGTAAGTAAGACTCTACATACAAATAGTTCTGCTACCTCGATGACATTGTATGGAGAGCCAATTTTTTTCACGATTTCAAAGACGATTCTAAGTAAAAGTTGTAGGTATTTCATATTCACCCTCTTAAGGGATAAAACTATGTACACTTACACTCTACATGTAGTCAAGCTCGTGCTAAAATTTCATATCGCGGTACCTACATGTTGTATGGAGCAGCTACCAGCGCCATCTAGCCTGTGAAAGCCGAGTCAGAGCGTTGCGTCTATTGACGTTCCTAGTGAATCAGACTATCAATAGGTGTTGCCTATTGATAGTCGACTATCGATAGTAGATTTCATATCAATAGTATCGATAGCCTATCGATTCTGCCGATTAGTGTCAAACAGGGCAATAGTACCATATAATATCATCAATAGTACTGATAGTATCGAAAGTATTGGCACAATTGAGCTCTGATAGTATCGAAAGTTTAAACTACCGATAGATCTATCGATAACATCCATAGTTGATACAGGGCAATAGTTTTAATTTACAACAATTGTATCGATACTATAGATAGTTTACTAGTTTTCAAGGTCAACTATTAAAACAAAACTATCGATAGTTATGCAACTCTATGTATAGTAAAGGCGACAGTGGTAAGATGACGCCACAACAAGAATGCACCCACCGCCCGCACCTCTCCCAGACCCCGCTCTCGTCCTACGTCCACGCCCCGCCACCCCACAGGCGGTTCAAATTATCGGTTTACCTATAGTATGTATAACTGACGTTCAGCGTAGTTTGAGTGGTCCTAGGGAAGAAAAAGCCGGTTAAGTAAGGAACGACATTACCTACGGGTCCGGGTTCAATCCGGATACAGCAGCGGCCTTTCCTGTCTGCAACGCTCCTGTAAATAAAATCGTATATGTAGGGTAAATGCAAGAAAACATGAACACAAAACGCTAAGAATAATACGAGTATTAGGTTAGAGATTCGGGCTTATCTACGTATGGTGATGGCGGCTACACACTATCGCACAACAGTTTAACTGTTATCAAATTAAATTTCGCTCACAAAAATTAAACGACTGTGTCATCCGGTGGATGATTTCATCTTAACTGATGGTCAAATATTTGTAAAAATATTTCCATAGGATACATGCGGGTACATTCCCCAAGTATTGACTAAATCGAACGCCGGCTCACTGGCGTAGCAAGCACTTACAAGAATTCGTCGGCTGACCAACGTCCTCCGTAGCTCAGTTGGTAAGAGCATTCGCCCGGATAGCAAAGGGACGTGGGTTCGTGTCCCACCGAATGACACAGTCGATAAATTTTTGTGAGCGAAATTCAATTTGATTTCGTAAAAACTTGCAAAATAATTGCTTAAGTTATAAAAATAATTAAAAGTTTAATTGTTCATTCACCATGAAGAGATAGTTCCATTTTCCACGTGTAGAGATAGTTCGTTCATGTAGGATCATGTTGTCGTAAATTGTACCCAAATTAAAGTTTGTCAACTCATACCAACAAAACTTTCACTCAGTCAATTAGTGGAAGAAGGTCAAATTTCCTAGTTTTATTCCTTTTTAAGGTTCCGTACCTCAAAAGGAAAATAGGAACTCTTATAGGATCACCTTGTTTTCCGTCTGTCTGTCAAGACCCTTTTACTCAGGAACGCGTGGAGGTATAAAGTTGAAATTAACATAAATACTTAATCTATGGTCCCTTAATGATGTGAGAAAAATCGAGCTTTTAAGTAAACGCAAAAAAAGATACGGCCAATTTATTCCTTTCTTATTTCTAACATTTCTATTTCCTTTTTTCTAACACTTCTCAGGGGAATGAAAACCTATAATACCTTGTATTATTTATACAAAAAAGTGGCATTATCTTCCAAACCAAGCGACTTTTATTAGAGCCAAGTCATTTTTATTTAAAAGGTCTATTTATTTATTTATATTTATTAGGGAAACAAACAGCTGTTAATCTTACATCTAGTTTACAGATAATGTTTAGTGCTGAAGCCTAACAAGTTTCCACAAGTGGTTTATTCATAACTAGCTGTTGCCCGCGACTTCGTACGCGTGAACTCGATGATACAAAATAGTTTTTACTCTCGGCCATCCAGCTATCATGTTCTCTTAGTCTACCATGTCGTAAGGAGAAGCGAGGAATGAAAAATCAAGGTCAATAGGCACTCTTAGATAGGTTAATATCAACTCGCCGTCCTCCTCTGGTAAGAAAATTTCCCATGACAGTGACACCGACTCTAAAACTAAATTTTGGCGTATATCTTTCTTAGTAAAATTGTAAAGGATTTTTTTACCTTTTAGTTTAAAAAAATATAAGTAGGTAACTTTAGTTTTAGTGTTAAGAAAAAAGTTATACTCAAACCTCCCTACCGCAATAGATGAATGTGGTTTAGCATTTATTTATTATGTCCCTAGCCTACTCAAAAGTTTGTAAGTTACTACTATCGTAAAGTTATTATTATTATTAGGAGCCAAGGCCACGACAGTGTCCCACTGCATCCAAGGCCTCCCTACCCTTTCTCCCAAAACGTAAAGTAAGTAAGACTATTTTTATACTCGTAGTTCAATTTCCGTTAGTTAGTGATAAGTAGTATAAAAAATAGTGCCAATTTACTTTGATCTTTCATTAATAATACAGTAATCCAAACTATCTGTAGTGAAAGTATCCACAAACTACTTAGCGTTAAGGTCAGCACCATCAAACTTTGAGTCCTGAATGTAAAAGCTTAAATACCTAAATGAATGCTGTAGCATATATGGTATACATGCTTATAAAATCTGAAGGATTCTCTCGATGTCTCCAGGTTTCCGTCACCAGATCGTAACTTGGAGACAGTAGAATTACCTTGAGAGTTTGAAAATCAGTCTAAAGTAATTAAGCATATCAGTTGCTTCAGACCTTCAATTTGTGTACGTCAATAGAAAATGCACATTACGCCAAATAATGTTCCCTAAGGCGCTCTATTTATATCTCTTATAGTTAAGCCGAGCTGCTAGGGTTCTATATCAGTTGCTCCAGACCTTCAATTTGTGTACGTCAATAGAAAGTACTCCTCACGCTGAACAATGTTCCCTACGGCGCTTTATTCATATCTCTTTTAGTTAAGCTGAGCTGCTAGGGTTCCATATCAGTTGCTCTAGACCTTCAATTTGTGTACGTCAATAGAAAATGCTCATCACGCTTAATAACTTTTCTTAAGGCGCTGCTTTCATATCTCGCTTAGTTTAAGTGTACTGCTAAGGTTCCACGTCAGGTACTCCGATCTTCAAAATAAGTTATAGCCTATTATTTGCCCAGACTCAATAGCTATACAATAAAAAAAGTTTCGTTCAAATCCGTTCAGTAGTTCCGGAGATTAGCGTGTACAAACAGACAAACAGACAAAAAAACCAAAAATTGTAGATTCCTATTCTGTTACTATTTTAACATCACCCTCAATTAGTTTTTGGTAAAAATACTCAATGTACAGACGCATCGGTTTTACAGTTTTATTATATGTATAGATATTGACGAGATACAAACACAAATAGACAAGGGACGCAATATTAATACTTATAAACTTATGCATAGCACTATGCTTAGATAAGTTACACTAGAATATAATACGCCCTACAACATAAAAAAAAATTAAAGCACTCGAAACACAGCTCAGTTTTCGACTGACACTTCAAGTGACAGTTAGGTACCCATTACTAATTCACAACACATGATAACTTATAACAAAAAGGTTTGTCAATATGGCTAAGATACCTCCAGTGTCAGTTTAGCACGCTCTTTTTGGGACACCTAGTAGTTCGAGTTTTTACTAACCTGGTGTTCACTAATAAGGTATACGGGCAGCGACTCGGTGCAGAACTCGCACGGTATGACCGGCAGGTCGTCCGGGTGCGGTGGCAGGTTCCGGTTGACTTGTGGTTGTTGCTGCTGTTGTTGTTGTTGCCGCTGTTGTTGTTGATGCCGCTGTTGTTGTTGATGCCGTTGTTGGTGCCGCTGTCTGTCCGCGAGGCCGTCGCGCGCTTTCAGCTGGGCTAGGTCGGGACGGCAACCGGTCTGAGGGAGATATTGTAGGTTAGATTTTGGCAACTGTTAGTTACCTAAACGAAAGGCTACGCTGATGGTAAATATTATTATAAATATGATAAACAGACAGATCAATATTACAAGCGTTATTAAAACCGAAAGCTAAGGGCTTGTACACAAAACTGCGAATCGGCGCGATGCGAATTCGCAACACAAAAATGAAATACGACGATGCGTCGTGGGAGTTTTTACTTTTTTGCGTTGCGACGTCGCATCGCAGTCTTGTGTACAAGCCCTAACACACGACACAGCTACGTTGTTTTCTACAAGACTATGTTGTTGCTAGACAAATTTATAGACAAGCTACCTATAGATGGCCGACAGAAATATTATTGGATATTTGGTATTACAATATTACTAAAGCATATAAAATAATCTTATATACTTCATTTCTGATGATCGTGCTCATGTATGAAACGCACACAATTTTATAGTGGTTTGCCGATGCCTCCTCAATTTCACCGACACCCAAACACTAGACTTCTGTGCAGGATGAATCCTCCACTAAACAGTTTTATCTTTTAAAAGTCTGTTTAAGTTCTATACAAATTCATTGGAAAAATAGAAAGAAGGGATAATTGTTAGTAATTTAAGCAATTTCTTTGCAAGTATTCACGAAAGTAATTTTTTCTAACAAAAATTCATCGAACGACTTCTGGTGGTACTCGAATCCACGGTCTCTAGCTTTCCAGGCGAACACTCCTTCAACTGACCTACAGAGGACTTTACGTCACTTGACGTATTTTTAAGTGCTTGCTGCGCCAGTGAGCTGGCGTTTGATTTCATCAATACTTTAGGGAATGTACCCACAAATAGCCATTAAAGTATCTTTGGGGTCGAATCCCACCAGGAGCACAGAATAAGTACGTACAGAAGATTGACTTTGCAATGAAATTCAAAAAAAAAACAACTCAATGGGCTCTATTCCAATGTGCCCTGTCTAAGATTAAATTTAGGTTTAGTCTCTCTCTTTCTCTATCAAACAAACGAAAAGAGACAGAATACAATAATTTAGAAACGTCAAATTAAGTAATGCGATTTTTAAAGTATTTGTACAAGTTTTTGCGTGTTTTCGTCTAACTTAAGTCGTCACCGAATGGCATCCCTACTAAATTGTCTATGGGTTCTCTAATTTCCTTAGCAACGGACAGCTGTTTAGTCTGACGTTTCTAAATTAATATAGTCTTGTCTCTTTTCGTTTGTTTGACAGAGAAAGAGAGAGACTGAACCTAAATTTAATCTTAGACAAGGCGCATTAGAATTGAGTCCAATGTCCTCAACGATATGGTGTAATTTACGTACGTACGCACATTTCCGTTTAAACACCTACAGAAATACATTGCAAGATAGTTTCATTCTTATAACTCTGGAATATGATTCATAATACGCTGGCGTACTATCATGCGACGCGATAGGGTTGACTGCTACATAAAGTTACTAACGCCATCTAGTGCACTTAACTGACTTTATTAATGCTCGCCCAGCCAGCAACGTAGTGCCGCGCGCAGCCGTTGAGTAAAATGTCGCTGCTCGCTCGCGACACCCAACTTGATTAGCCCACCACGGTGGGTCGCCGCGCGCAGGTACAATTTTGCTACCTACGCGGAGAGTAACACAGGCCTGCCAGAAGGCGGCCGATGATTTTTTGTGGGCGTTTACGTTAAAAGAAAGGAAATCGACCTCCAAACACACTAGCGCCATCTGGCGAGAGTATCACCAACCTTACCTGGTGTATGACAAGCTCATCCAGCAGTATAGGCTTCCCGCAGAACTCGCACGGCAGCCGCACGTCGTCGCCGGACGAGTTGGAGTTGGAACTGCCCGCAGGGGATATGTCCCTTCCTCGCGGTCGGCTGTTGTTACTGCTGCAATGGAATGTACAGATAATGGGCTCAATTCCAATGCGCCCTGTCTAAGATTAAATTTAGGTTCAGTCTCTCTCTTTCTCTTTAAAACAAACGAAAAGAGACAGACTAAAATAATTTAGAAACGTCAAATTAAGTGATGCGATTTCTAACGTATTTGTACAAGTTTTTGCGTGTTTTCGTCTAATTTTAGTCGTCATCGAATGACATCCCTACTAAATTGTCTATGGGTTCTCTAATTTCCTTAGCAACCGACAGCTGTTTATTCTGACGTTTCTAAATTAATATAGTCCGTCTCTTTTCGTTTGTTTGGCAGAGAAAGAGAGAGACTGAACCTAAATTTAATCTTAGACATTGGAATTGGCAACCATAGTCTGACCGCTCACCTGGATCATAAAAGTCAAAAGTCATAAAAGTCATTTATTTATGCATGTAGGGGCACTTATACACGTCCCAACATATGTTTTTTACCTACCACTGCTTCGGGACAAATTCTGGGCTAGTGCTGAGAAGAAGCAGCGCAAGAAACTCAGTCACTTTTGTCAGAGCCTCTTTAAAAATAATATTTTGATACAGAAATTAAAATTTTACTTGTGCGCGCTGGTCCACACGTTAACATCATTCAAATAATCGTCTACCTTATAATAAGCCTTTGTCATTAAAGTATCCTTAATTAATGATTTAAATTTATTAATTGGTAATTCTACAATATGTTGTGGTAATTTGTTAAAGAAATTGATACATTTCCCCATAAAAGACTGACCAACCTTTTGAATCCTGAATTGCGGAACAGCAAGTTTATTTTTATTTCTAGTATTAAAACAATGTGTATCACTTTTCTTTGTAAATAGATGCAGGTTTTTGCGCACATATATAATATTTTCATAAATATATTGAGAGGCTACCGTTAATATCCTTATCTCTTTAAAAAAATATTTTAATGAATCTCGAGGTTTGAGGTTATAAATAGCACGTACGGCCCTTATTTGTAGTACAAAAACTGATTCGATATCAGCAGCTGAGCCCCACAGTAAAATACCGTACGACATCAAGCTGTGGAAATAACTAAAATATACTAGTCTGGCCGTTTCAATATCAGTCAAGCGCCGTATCTTTTTTACAGCAAAAGCAGCTGAACTAAGTCTTCCTGACAAGGCCACGATATGAGGACCCCATTGTAGTTTTGAATCTAAAGTTATGCCTAAAAATGTTGTTGAATCTATAGTATTTAGCAATTTGTGTTTTATCAAAACATGTGTTGAGGCCTGTCTGACATTAGGCATAGTAAACTTAACACATTTAGTTTTATTCCCGTTTAGTAATAGGTTGGTAACGGTAAACCAATGTAATACTTGTGAAAGAGTATTATTGACATCGTCAAAAGTATCTTTCCCCTTGGAATTTTGAATATAAGAGAAGTATCATCAGCAAATAATACTATATCACAAAGATCTTCCACAAAGTGTGGAAGGTCATTTATATAAATCAAAAACAACAAAGGTCCCAATATCGATCCCTGTGGCACACCCATTGTCATAGGTGCTCCAGAAGACTCAATTCCATTGATGCAAACTTTTTGCGTTCTACTTGTTAGGTAGGATTTAAGTAAATTTAATGAATTCATTGAAGCTCCATAATGTCGTAATTTTTTCAATAAAGTTTTATGTTCCACACAATCAAAAGCCTTTGAAAGACCACAGAAGATACCTAAAGCATCTTGTCTATTGTCATAGGCATCAAATATATGTTTTAAGAGAGCTATTCCCGCATCAGCAGTACTTCTACCTTTAGTAAAACCAAATTATTTTTTGTGTAGTAGATGGTTTAAAGAAAAGTGTGCTAGTAATTGATTGAATATTACCTTTTCAAATATTTTACCAAGGACCGGCAGAATTGATATTGGTCTAAAATTAGAGGGGTCACTTTTATCACCGGATTTAAGATCCTCGACTGCGAGGTACAGGGGTGGGGGTGTAGACGAGAACAGGCATTTGAATTGTGAAAAGAATGCGAATTAAAAATTCAAATCACCCAATAAATTCACAAACGCCCGCCGCCCGCACCCCTCAGGACCCCCGTTCTGATCCGCAACCCTGTACCCTGCAGGCGACATCTCAACTAAGCGGTCGGACTATAATTACGCAATATTATCACTTGATAATGGTAAACTATCTTATTTTAAATTAGCATATTAGGTTGGCTAACAATTTGACTTTTTTCATCGATGTGCATTCATAACATAATAATGTCCTCCTAACCGAATTTCGACTACAGTGGTCTCAACAGCGATAAGGCAACTGCGCGGGAGATATTATAGCGCACAAGTGCGTGCATTCTCTGTTCGTTCACTCTCATGATTCGGTAAGACGGCAGTCCGACATGATCGTAGAGAGATCAGGCGCAGGACCAACGGCTTATCGCGCTTTCTTAGGCACGGGGGTGTTAACACCACCAACTTCCTGACTCCGGAGCTGTGTCTGAGTTATTGCAAGACAGAAAAACCCAACGCTTTCGGCCCTACCCGGGATTCGAACCCGGGACCTCGTGGATAGTACACAGCGTGCTGACCACGAGGCAGTCAACGCAAAAATTCATAACATAACAAAGACGCCTATGCTGGCTGGGGTATGTGCACCGAATGGACCCCTCTCGTCTACCGCGACGTGTCTTGTTTGATGCGAATGACGAAAAGACCGGTGCTACGCTTTAAGGATTGCCCTAATAGAGAAATGTCTTCATTTAGGATTGAACACTTAGCATAGAAGGAGCTTGCAAATGATCACTAGGTCACTGCATGTCTCTTGCTTGTTTTTATTTTTTATTATTGTTTGTAATGTCATATTTTTATTTTTATTTTAATGCACATAAATATTTACCCCAGGCATCAGCTGAAAATCAGTGTCGTGGTTTGCCCTCGGCTACCACGACTAATGCTGAGTCGGATGCCTTTTCGGTAGATCATATTTTTATAATTTGTAAATTGTTTCTTGTTCACCGATATCCGAATAAATGCTTTTTCTTTTTTTTCTTCTTCAACTGAAATGACTGAGATAAGTGGAAAAAATGTGTGCTCGACGAGTTCAAAACACATGACAAAACCTGGTTTCAGTCTCTGGAGGACATGATAATGAGTCGCCACTAGGGGGCTGATTACGTAACTCTGTTGCTAACAATTCCGGATTGAAACCGTTTAAAAATATTACATTTGACAGTTTCAGTTTCTCTGTTAGGCTGGCCATTCACGGCCAGTAAAAATAATGACCCAACTCACTAGCTCAAAACAAATCAATAAACGGGCGAAATTCAGAGTGGCCAAAACGGGGCTATTTCCAACGCCATGGGGACTTTTAGTTTTTTTTTTAACAAGAGCAAAAAGGTCTTGGAACCGGTAAAATATAGGTGTTTTTGCAAAAACATAGCGTTTAGTTATTATTTTAGTTCTTATACCCGCGGCCAAGATTTAAGTTCCGATATTTAAAACATCAAATTATGGACGTACGTCAGTCCGACTGATCAATTTTGAACTGGCCGTGAAAGGTCAGCTTTAGTAACACAACATAACTTTGAATAAAATTATTATTTTTTATTTCTCTTTTTGCAGAATCTGCCGCTCAAAGATTGCCTTGCATAGTCTCTTAAAAAAGTGTATGTATTTAAGACGAGACAATGTTTGAATGATGTGCAATAGACTTGAAAGGCTGTGATTCATAACATTATATATAATATTTATTACTAATAAAAAACACTTACATTTCAACATCATTCCACGAATTGTATGGTGCTGTGACCTGAAACAAATCACATATAATATTTGAGCTACTAAGTAAGTCCTACTAAATAGCTAAATTAACATAGTATAGGGTAGTTGCCCTCCGATTCACATGTCACATCCTACACAGTACACACTCTTCATAGAAATGCAATATCATACATAATGCTACGTTCCCGTCCCGCTCAAAACAAACTATGTAGTCCCAATCCGTCCGTATAAAACACATACGTAACCACAGACCTTAAGGCGAAATATGCTCAATAACTTGCAAATGCAGGAAAAGCTCATTCAGTAAGAACCACGTTGAAAGAGTGCGCTTTAATGATAAGAATTCGATTGTGCGAGTTTCAAATCTATATAACCAGAAACTTCAAGACATCAAAAAGATAATCATAGATCACGAAACAGGATTAGAGAAAATTGGTTTGAAAGAAATTTCTCCTGAAATTTATATAACTAATTTCGGAGTCTTTTCTTTTATTCTGTTCCTTACACTCGTACACAAATACGCCATGTCATTGCCATCGCCACCCAATTATTTTATGTATGGGAATACATTTGTTTCGTTAAAATTTTACTTCATAAAATTTACTTCCAAAAACCCATTTTCATTAGCGAAATTTCCGCGGCGACAACGCAATTGGACTATTGGGCCTAAGTTAACGTGCGTAAAGTGATCTATACCTCATTCACCGAGCCAAGTCCAACAATGTAAACAAACCATTGACTAACCTATTAATCCTATTATCTGAAGATTCTCGGCACATACACAAGTGAATTTCTTCACAGAACTCACAAACACCTTCACCAATTACGCCGTAACAATATAAATACGATTATTGCATACTCAATACTACATAATTACACTCAAAAACGTAAATCATACGAAAAATATCATAAATTTGTCAAAGACAAGAAAAGGACGGCAAGCTTTATATTTTTAATGTAGTGATGGGAAACGAATTTTGTTCAATTGATCGATTCAATTGGTCATTCGAAACTCGCATGCTTAGTAATGTTTACCCTAAAAGGAATGATTTCAAAATTATTTTGTTTTACTGTAGCATTTATTTGAAAGGTCATCGTTCATGCAATGATATGTTGTTAAATATAAAAAGTACATTTTTTTTTAATATAAAAATATAATTAAAATTGGATTTATAATTTTAAAACTCTGCCTCAAAATTAAGCTTTCTAAGTATGAATTAGTTATTTCAATATTACTAAACTAGCGGTCCCCCGCGACTTCGTTCGCGTAAATTTAGGATTTCCTGTAGGCATTGTTAAGAGCGGAGTATTTTTTTAAACTGTGATATCTTTTATTTTAAGATAAGAATCAAAACGCGTGTGAATAATATGAACATATTGATTATAACGGTCCCCCGCGACTTCGTTTGTGCTTTTTGATTTAACTGCTTCCTCGTTGATTTCTAGTTAGGTATCATGCATTTTATAGCTAATACAAAGCGTTCCCCGAGAAATAAGCTATCTAACACTTAATATTTTTTTTCAAATAGGCTCAGCAGTTCCTGTGATTAGCATGTTTAGACAAAAAAAAATCCTCCGTTTTTCCAGTTATAATGTGAGATATGGTGCAACCGACCCTAACCTCTTTATAATATTAGTATATAAAAAATAGCAGTCCCCGAGGACTTCATGCGCACCTATTGATTTTACTCCATTCCTGAAAGACATAACGTGATTTTTTTAAATTACCTATTTATAGCCTTGCTAGATACGTTGTACATTACACAAAGGTTTTTTTCAAAAACCTTGGACCATGAATAGGTAATTCTGATCTGAGATAAGTGCAATCAAACAATCAATTAGACAAAAGTCAAGAAGAAATCAGCAATATTAAAGTCCTGGTCACAACCGCCTTACCACGATGGCCAAAGAAAGAGCATAGCGTCTTGTCGTATTGTGTGTGCAAGCGACAATAGGCGGCAGAGACCTCTTTGCTTGCACTTCAATTCAACACATCGTACGTCCTAGTAATTACCTACTTACTTATTAAGTTATTGGGAAAAACTCAAGCTGACCCGCGAGCTAAATACGTACAGCGTCATTTATATCTACATTATAATATTTTGTTGCGTCTTTTAATTTCTATTCGACTACATTATCCTGCACCCATTACAATTTTTTTGCATGACTTATAGGTATGACTGGGGGAGAATACTTTTAGCATTGAGTTCACCTTTTGTACCCTGTTCTAAGTGCAATAAAGTTTTTAAATAAAAAAATAAATCTATTGACGATATAGCAAAAGGCCAACTTTGCTGCCGTCCTAACTTCGATACAATATTCTATTACTCGTGATAATTTTTTAATGGTATGTCCGATTTGAATAATTCAAAAAGTAATTTACAGGTACTGATATAGCCTTGAATATGACGTGATTTATTTGGATAAGGATCAATACCGACGTACTGAAACTGTGGCTTTCTTTTTGCCGCCGCAAAAATTTCATATTTTTACCTAAAAAAGGAGTTATTGTGAATTAACTGGTATAGTTAGACATATGTTATCGCGGACTTGTAGATAATGATGTCCTCTACAAAACTGTAGAACATTACTTTGCTCTATTGTCAATAGTTTTCGCAGCGTTCGCATTTTTATGATTTTCCTTTTACACCTTTGGTTACATAATCGAAGTTTTCATACGGAACCCTAACTTTTTTGATAATGTAATATAGCCTATGTCCATCGCAGATAATGCAGGATTCTAATGGTAAAAGAATTTTCCAAATCGATTCAGTAGTTTCGGAGCCTATTCGTTGCAAATAAAGAAACAAACAAATCTTTCCTCTTTATAATATTAGTATAGACAAATTTAACCGACTTAAAAAAGAGGTATGTTTGTTTATCCGCGATTATCTCGCATGTGGATGAATGTTTCAGCAAATTATTCTGACTTCGAAAAATCTCACCAAAATGACTAAAATATCACTTTTAGCGTCTAATTAGTTAAGACCAATTAATTTGAAGTCAGTGCATGATTTAGTTTAACCTATTAAAATTACTTAATGCAATCATCGTACGTCGTCATCCGTACAACCATTTTATTAAATTATATTTAATTCCTATATACTAGAATAAATATTAATACATGCACAAGCAAACCCGCTTGATAGCCGTAGTATGCGGTAACTATACCTAAGCGCACTGATCGGACGGAAATGTTCGGTGCGCGGGCGGCGAACGCTCGCCAGTCGAGAGAACGCCGCCTGCAGCGTAACCGGTGTGTACCTACTGCGTGTGCAAAGGTTTTCATGTTAAATGTCGTCCTATTGACTATTTTTGGTGTTTATTTATTTAACTTTTTCATGTGTGTGACCGTTGCCTTTTTTTCTTTGTGTGGTTGTAAATCTTGTGTCTAAACGTTAAGTCAGTTAAGTCAGCCTATTAGATCCCACTGCTGGGAAAAGGCCTCACCTCAACTATGAGGAGGAACGAGCCATACTCCACCACGCGGGCTCAGTGCGGATTGGTGGAGGGGTGTCTGTAAGGCAAGTGACAAACCTTACTGTCAGATGTTATCAAGCCGCCCTAGGGCCTCTGACTAGGCTTAACGACTAATACCAAGAGATATTAGCCGGGACCAACTGCTTAACGTGCCTTCCGAAGCACGGAGATGCTTGTCATGGTCGTCACTTTAATGGTCGGAATGGTCACCCATCCAATCACGACCGCGCCGTGGGTTGCTTAACTTTTGGTATCACTACCAAAGCGCTGCCGCCACTGCGCCACAAGCACCTCTAAACGTAAGATATTATATTTACGGACATTTAACCTTTAAATCGTCTTAAAGACAAAAGTATCTTTTAATTCACTACTAAGTTTCCTACGTTCCATTTTCAGATCAGACCGATAGTAAATATCTTTTAGTTCGTAACCCCTTTTCTAAATCGTTTTGGTCAAGTAAAATTAAATCATTTCACTTGTCTTTTTTCATTTATTGCGTTCGGTTGTATATTGTTCAAGTGACTAAATTCCTCTACTTTTTCCCAGCACTAAAGATTGTCGATTGTATTCGAGCCGCCATGTTTGTTTATATTGTTGGACTTGGCCCGGTGAATGGAGTATAGAGTGGAAATTAGTATCATATTAATAAACAAGATAAAAAATCTGAATCTGATCTATCATACCTCGTTAAGCCCCCTCCTCAACGCCATCAGCGAAGACTTGATCTCGCTGAAGCGGTCTCCAACCCTGCCGTTCACTTCGCTTCGTGCTCCGTTGCTATGCGGCTCTCCGTTACTTCGGGAAGCTTCTCCGTTGCTTCGGGAGCTGTGGTCAATGTTGGTGGGCCGTCTGTCTTCCATTTGGAGGGATTGGAATCTGAAACAAGCAAACATAATTATTGAATAAAAAAAAACAAAAACCGACTTCAAAACTAACTACAGTGTTAATTAAAACTTAAAATTGTATAAACAAATTTAAACTAAAAAGTACAAAATAATATTTAAATTACCTAACTGTTCTTCGAAATTATACAAGAAACCTATTTCCAATTTATTATCTGTTATTTTTTGGAGTCGGTGCCAACCAAGCTATATATCCTATCAACTCTAAGCAGCCAAGAGATGGTTTAATCCTGTCCTTGCTTGCAAAAAACCATTAGAATTAGAATTTCTGGCACTTTAAAAATTTATTTTTCTATTTTTAGTTGAAATTTAGTGTAAGGTGCAACATGAGTAGACTTACTAAACGCGCTGTTCAAATGCGACAGCGACATTTGGAAGAAAGTAGTAACAAGAAGGAATACCGTTTAAAAAAGAACAGGGAAAGATTCGCCAATAGCATTTTAAATTTATCGCCCGGTATGCGAGGAACGCGGGTTCGATTCCCGCCTCTGGTGGTCGTTTTTTTCAAGTGCAATAATATATATTTAGATTGCATAGTGAATGCTTATCACTTAAAAAACAATAATTATTTTAAATTTAGTTTGTTGTATATCGTATCATATCGTAGCGGTAACAGTTAATTGATTTCTTGCAGTAATTATATATTTCGGGCGGAAGGGGTTAGGAGGCGGGGGGGGGGGGGGGGGAAAGAGGAGGGAGCTGCGCCTTTGACTTTGTTTTGTTAGCATCCTATACAGTACCTGACAAAACATCTGGTGTTTTAATTAATAAACTCCTAATTTTTAAGGAGTTCCACCATCAGCTCAGCTCCACATAATGACTATCAGACGAAACAACATGTCAACATTAAGATACTAGTACGAAAACACTATACGTGCCTTCAAAATTTGAGGGTTTCCCTCGATTACACTAAGATCCCATCATCAGATCTCGACTGGGCCAAAATGGGACCAACTAGAAGGTATAGCCTCTAGGTGAACATGTATTTTTTTTTCAAATCGGTCCACAACTGACTGAGATATGCGGTAACATAGCCACAAAAAAACATACAGTCGAATTGATAACCTCCTCCTTTTTTGAAGTCGGTTAAAAAACAAAGCACCCGACTGCAAAAAATATTTTAATTTTGAAATGGTCCCTTTACTGGCTTTCATTTGATACCCAATTACCCATATGGCTATGGTAAGGAAATAATCAAATCCCCTTTGCCTCCATTTGCGAGCGCCATTTTTTTAATGTAGCCTATATCACTAACACAATTTTGTCAAATTCAACGAAATCTCATGTGTCAATAACTGTCCAGCCGCTTGGCCTGTAGGGCGTGCCAAACCGTAGTCGGGTGACAACAAAAATTAAGCGTGTTTTGTAATCTCGCGAGCGGTAAATATTAGGCTTGATAACATCTGACGGTAAGGTTGGTCATTTGCCTCACAGACACCCTTCCACCAGTCTGCACTGAGCCCGCGTGGTGGAGTATGGCTCGTACCTCCTCATAGTTAAGGTGAGGCCTTGTTCCGGCAGTAATCTATATAGGCAACTTTAGTTTTTTTTTATAATGAGAGGTTTTCCTACTGTCAGAAATCAGTACTTTAAAATCCGCTAGGTAGCGTTGAAGAACAAGAGTCAGGAAGATTTTTATTTAAGAAAAAGGCTGGTTTTAGCGTTGATCATGTTATAATGCTTATGTTTAGCATGTTTTAGATTTACGTGTATTGACAGGTATGTCTTTTACAATTTAGTAATCGTCAAGACGTTTTTTTCTATTTAATTTTATTTTTAATTGCATTATGAAATTTGCTAATTTTTGACGTAAGTACTTTCACTACATGTTTGTGCCAAAGACATTATACTTACTACTTAGACTGTGCACTGAGACTCAAGAACCGGTCCGAGCGAGAGGGCTCTCAACGGTAGTGTGTCCCATTCTAATGAGGTGACCATGCATGACCAACAAACAAGGGACAAATTGCTTGTTAAAAACGATTGTGTTTGTATCCTAATATATTGGGCTACCTAACTACGCTACCTACACCTAGCATATTTAAGTAGAAAATAAAATATACATGTATAGTCGACCAAATTGAATCATGACCCACCTTATGGTCATTTTTCTACTGTCATTCTATACAAGTAAGTTGAAATTCGCTTGAACATACATTTCCTAGAAACGAACGTGTTATCAATTTATTAGACACTGACAGTCACTGACAAGGCAATGGTCGCTATCTGTACGAATAAGTTTGTATGAAAATCGGCGAGAACTTCATTTCATGTGGGTAAGGGTTGCAATGCAACACACAAGTAGGTAGGTAGATATTTATTCGGGATTCGGCACGGCCGGGCGCCAAGTCTGTATTGGGAACCAGTTTCTTATTTATAAAAGTTCCACTGGAACTTGTGTTTGCCATGATGAAATAAAACAGTATACTTAGTTAAAGAAAATAATATTTATTTTAAGTATATATTTAACAAGTGGCATTAAATTGGTAAAGTGAAAAGTAACCCGATTAGACGACAAATGTCACTTCCCCAATCCAAACACCACAAATTTTCATCTGGGGACCTAGACGGCCATGGAATAAGAGTGAATGCATACCAATTCGTGACAATTCTGGCAGTATGCACTGGACAGTTATCATGAACAAAGGAGAATACTGGCACTTCTTCACGCAAGTAAACTGTTCGCAAAGTCAGTAACATTGAAAACAAAACAAAGTGAGTATAGAGGTATGACGAGGAGAAATTTGAACAATTTTTCCGACACTTCCGGCATCCATCCAGGCACACATGTTAGCTGAAATTCAGCTGGATAATTGGTTGGGCAAAACGTGATCCTCTGTGTATCGCGTGTTATCGTAACGCCACAAAGTTAAGCGACCATGTTGAGAAGAGCGAAATTATTTCTTGTCTGTAAATATGTTATCCGTAATAGTGTTGCATTTCCGTTCTCTTACGTTCCGTTCTTAATTCGACGAACGCCATGAATATGTCGTCGTCTGTCTTCGAGGGTACCCTCTTTAGCATGCCGGCTGATCCAGGTTCTGACTGTGTTACGACTTATTCTTAGCTGTTTGTTCTGCCATTTGGCCACTTAGCAAGTTGGCCATTATACGATTTGTTTGTAGATATTGACTTAGGTTTTTATACAATTTCAGATTTACTGGGTATACTTGACATTTGACACACGACGTTTTTCATTTTTTAAATTATAATAAATTTTACTTCGTAGTGAAAAGAGTTTGGATTATGGACTTATTTTAAATTCATATTAAGACTGGTTTATCTAAAACATGTCTAGTGCAGTGATAATAAAGGTTAAACTTGCATAGATCTCTGACCCGTTATGACGCATTTTTATTCATATTTAAAACGTACTATGTGCAACATGCATGACAGCGAAGAAAACCTTACTACGTTTATGAATGCAAAGGAATAATCGGCAAAGTGAGTCATGATTCAATTCGCTCGACTGTACATAGTGTGTAGGTACACGTGAGTTAATAAGAGTTGAAAGTACTTTTTGTATAATAGGTATTATCTGAACTACCGTTAAATTGTCAAGAACCTAATAAAACTTTCAGTCCATATAGTACAATTCTTGTATATTTATTAATTAAATTGAATTAAAAACATTTATTTCAGAAAAAATAATTTTATTTATATACAGTCGATCACGTGTATTATTCACATACACGACGTGATCTTAACACGTAAAAATTTATGGAAATTAGTTCAATAGAATGATGTGGAAAAAGCGTCACAAGAATTGAATCACTAAGATTATCTATTAGGTTTTATACATGCATGCTCACGTACGTTAGCTGAAAGTTAGATTTTCAACTAATAAGAGATACGAAAAAGCATCTTTGATCTACAAAGTTCATGGTTACCCTAACGAATATGATTGTTGTTTTTACTTATCCGTGGAAAGAAAAGCGGCTACCAGGTTAAGAAGACTCATTGTTGCACCCTCCTGACAGACAAAATATTAAAATTCACCATTTTACATGAAAAGCAAACCGGTTAATACGAAAATTTACAAAGTCGTAAGTCAAAGCGCGAGTTACAAAACAACGCTCAGTGCAAGCAAGCCACCATTTGACATTTAGTATTACCAGGCCAAAACATTTAAGAACTACTTTATCAGTATCAGTATTAGTATTAATGAAATATTTTTAAAATACAACGATTTGATTATTAATTAACACGTACAGTAGAAATTATAAATACATTTCGAAGTTAATGAGTTTGGTAAATCATCAAAAATATAGTTAAAAAGAATCTACCATTTCTACCAAGCCGATGATTAATTGAGCTGGCAAGACGTTAGACAAGGACACACTACCAGCGGGAGCTATCTCGCCAGGACCGTTTTGGGCCGGCTACCGCTTATAAGGAAATAGCTACCCTAGAAGTATAGTCATAGATTTCATTTTACTTAAACAACATTTTTTTCGTGCACAGTCTAGGTAGTAAGTACAATGTCTTTGGTTTGTACACGTTATATTCCAAATTATGTTATATTTGTTTAAAGCTCGATGAATACGACTTAATATTTATACAGGATGTTACTTTGCATCCTTGCCATATTTACAGAGGTAACTATATTACGGACACTGAACTCAAATCATTAAAAAAATAGTGACCTAAAATTTTGATTTTTAACCTTGATTATTTAATTTTATCGACAATCTGTTACGCACACCATTAACTACCGTAGCGCATACACATCACTGTTGGTTGTTCATGGGCACAAAAAAGCCGCGGCGATTGCGCTCTCTTTCTAACATCAAAAACGTCGCCTGCGCCGGCCGGGCTCGCTTCAGTCGAACTCGCATAGCTTGCGGACACGTACGTGATTATTCTCGCTCGCTCCGTGTGATCGCGTGCCGTGTTCAAATGACCGAAGCCTATTCAAATAACGAATTGGTGATTTTTGCAGTGACGTGAAACGACTGGTGTACGCAGAGAAGATTGAGTGTGTAAACGTGTTACGCGAAAGGATTGTTTCAGCTTTCGAAACAGTGAGACAAAACGTGTATGTGTTGCAAAAACTAAAGGGAAATTCGCTTCGCCGTGCTAGACTGTGCCTTCATCACAACGGAGGACACTTTGAACACTTGTTTCGCAGTACGTAAACTTTGTAAGTAGTAACTTGTAAATAACTAATTAATTGTAAATAAGATGATTTCAGCTTTGTAACTACGCCAAAAATAACTAATTTATTAATTTGAAAAATGTGTAACAAATTTATGAATTATGATGTTATGAATTGAAACTGTTTACTACAATATTTTGATTTGTTTGTGTACCCTATTGATACTGCGCCGCGCGCACTCGCACGCGTACCTGTCTTGTTTTTATTTGTTTAAAAACGTACCGTGAGAACCCCGACGACAAGTCGACATCGAGTCGTTACCTATGACACATGTACTAGACCGACCAGAGCGCTTTCGCCGCGTGTGTATCCTGTGAAGCTCCTTACAGACATTTCGAGTGATTGTGACCTGTGAAGTGATACCTAAAACCCCGGGAAACTGATGTGGCAAGTACCTAGCTATAAGTGCTAAGACAGACCGATTTTCCACCTATCATTGTCGCCCTCCACGTGTAATCCACTGCCTAAACTCTCAAACAAAACCATTATTATTTAAGGTATTTTTGACGGTCCTAAGCCCGTAAAGTAGAAAGGAAAATGTGAAATCAATGATTTTTACCCGCAACGGGCGTGGGCGGCTTGGCCACGCCCACTTGGTCTATTCCTATTGCGACTTTTGCACGTGCGAGAAAAAAATGATTTATACCTATGTGTACTGAAAAACCAAATTTTCTTAAAACTTATTGAGCTTTATTCATGGGAGTCTCTCGTTTATCTAAAGTGATAGGTACTGTACCCTTCTTTTATCTCTGTGAAAATGGCAAGGATGCAAAGTAACACCGTGTATAACTTTGATGAATAGTGCCATCTATCAATGTTAAATGAAACGAATATTTCGAGCTCTCAGAAAATCCCTCATTAGTTGCGCTAGTGCCTTTTCTATGTTCTAAGAGTGTACCTGCGCATAAACTCGTCGGGGTTCATCGGCTTGATGTCTCTAAACTCGTGGCTCACGTCGGGGGGCTGCGGGGGGCGCGCGGGGCCGGGGGCGACCTCGCGGCTGTGCAGCGCGTCCATCTTGCGGAGACGCTCCAGCTTCGCCGCGGGACTGAGGACGGGGGGGAGGCCTGAGAGGACATAATAAATCATCGTATCATATCAGCCTATTATGGAGGAGCGTCGGTGGCGCAGTGGCCGCTCATGCAGGAGGTACCGGTTCGATCCCACGTCCCGCCATGTACCATGATACTAATAAAACTGGCTAAGTGCGAGTCGGACTCGCGCATGAAAGGTTCCGTACCAATACCTGTAAAACATAAGACACTATTTTAGGACTTCAAAAAACCATTTGTATGGAAAGAAAGAAAGAAAAGACATTGTAAAAGAAATATTTAAGGAGGGTCTTAAATATTTATTTTATAAAATTTTTAGTATTTGTTAACAGAAATACGTGATATGTGCAATTTTCAACTATCTAGCTATCACGGTTAATGAGATACAGCCTAGTGACAGACAGACAGACAAACAGACGGCGAAGGCATAGCAATAGGGTCCCGTTTTTACTGTTTGGATACAGAACCCTAAAAACGCCCTTAGACGGATACAGGCAGCTAGAATAAAATCATTGTAAATTCATCCCCTCAGGAGTTGGTCCCGAGTATTACCACTGACCTTGAGCCAAATTGATAGCTGTCTGTTCCTGCCTCTGTCTCTCTTCATCTTGCTGCCTCTGCATGGCACTGTAGTAAGCGAAGTCCCTCCGCGGGTCGGGAGGAGGCACCACAGGGGGTTTAGGGGCTTGGCGTTTCTTCACAGCGCCTCTGGATATGCCCCTGTGTACGAAATTATAACGCAATGTATAATAATGTCCTCCTAGCCGAATTTCGACTACAGTGGCCAATCTTAACAGAGATTAGCCGACTGCGCGGGAGATATTATTGTGCACAAGTGTGTGCGGTGCACAGGTGCACTATCTGTTCCTTCACTCTCATAATTCGGTGAGACGGCAGTCCGACATGACCGTGAAGAGATCAGGCGCAGGACCAACGACTTAACGTGCTTTCCGAGGCACGGGGATGTTGACGCCAACAATTTCCTGACTCCGGAGCTGTGTCTGAGATATTTCATAACCAACCCAACACTTCCGGCCCGATCCGGGACCTCGTGTATAGTACCCAGCGTGCTGACCACTAGACCAAAGAGGCAGTCGAAATCAGGTTCCCCTGTTTAGGGTCACGGAGGTCAGATGGCAGTCGCTCCACTGTAATTACCTGATCTGCCATAACCTGGATCATGGTCTAAAGCGGGCCTTGGGCTCTCGCGTGCGGGATAACGCTAAGATTAGGAGGCTGTTGGGTTTCCGTTCATTTAATTTTAGCTGCAAGTTTGGATCATTGCCACTCACAAGTCCTTATTGACCTTCTCGGCGGCAGCAACGCTGGTGTTGATCTGCGGCTGGTCGTTGGTCCGCTTGATGGGCAGCCTCTGGAATCCGTCCGTCGATCCTGACGCCACGCTTGAGCTGGGTCGCGGCCTGCTGGTGAATGAGTGAGTGAACAGGAGATTGAGAGTCAGGGTCTTACATAAATTACGCTATGATATATTACGAAAGGCCTCTGGGCATCCTACGCATGCGTCGCTCCTGACGCTACGCTTCAGCTTGGTCGCGGCCTGCTGGTGAATGGTGAACGAGAGATTGAGAGTCACGGTCTTCTACAAACTGATTTTTATATCGGTATTCAAATTTGAATATAATAATCTTTAACGCAAAGATGACACGTATTTTTTTATTTTGGTATCGTCTAGTACAAAAATAACCCGGAAACCGTCAAAAATCATTAAAATGGTGGACACAGCACAAGACCACTGCACGACGCTACCCTTGAGCTTGGTCGCGGCCTGCTGGTGAATGAGTGAACGAGATTGAGAGCCAGGGCCTTATTTGAATTACACTAAGATATACTATGAGAGAGGCAGCCTCTGGGTATCCTGCGCACGCGTCGATCCTGACGCTACGCTTGAGCTTGGTCGCGGCCTGCTGGTGAATGAGTGAACGAGATTGAGAGCCAGGGCCTTAATTGAATTACACTAAGATATACTATGAGAGAGGCAGCCTCTGGGTATCCTGCGCACGCGTCGATCCTGACGCTACGCTTGAGCTTGGTCGCGGCCTGCTGGTGAATGAATGAACGAGATTGGGAGCCAGGCTTTTATATGAATTACACTAAGACATACTATGAGAGAGGCAGCCTCTGGGTATGCTGCGCACGCGTCGATCCTGACGCTACGCTTGAACTTGGTCGCGGCCTGCTGTTGAATGAGTGAGTGAACAGGAGATTAAGAGTCAGTATCTTATATGAGTTACACTAAGATATTTATTTATTTTAGGACGATTTACAATATACTGTAGTTCGATTATTCTACCTATCGAATAGTAATTACCTAACCCTAAACTACAGCTGTCAAATCGAAATTATTAAAATTACTTACGCTGGGTTGCACCATCTTATGTTAACTATTACAAACGTCAAAAACCGTTATTGCTATAGTTATGGTTAAATTCAGTTGGTGTAACTCGGCCTGAGACTATAGCCTACCTGATTTCAGTTCTGGGTCTGTCTTGTAGAACATCCTGCAGAAACTCAAGCGGGTTAACGGTCGTAGTAGGCACAACCGGGCGGGGGAGTGGCGCGCTGAAACAACACATAGTTTAAATCTAGTAAAAGTCAAAAATAGTTTATATCTTGGGACATAAATAAAAAGCGTGGCTTAGCAACAGACTGACATTTATTGGGCTAGTAACCTACACCTTCAACTTCCGCCTACAGACGGCGCTACTAGTCGTACCCCTTCTCCCCACTTAAATCTACAACCAACATTTGGACTATAACCAAATATAAACTAGCATATTATGTACTATTTAAGTAATTAACAATGAAATTCAGACGGGAACGCTTGTCTCGGTAGTACGCACGCAGTGCCCGAGCTGACGCGCCCGGCGCCGGCGCAGCAGGAGACTCCGGCTCTCCCATCACTACCTCCGATGGGTGATCCGCGCTAGTGTCGGCCGGTACGTTCTGTATCGGAGCCGCCTCCTGCTCGCCATCGCCGGTCGCGTCTTCCCACCTTTCGCTCACCAGCTCCCCTGGTTTATAAACATTGGAATTATTATCGGCTTCAGTGCTGACCCGGGACAATGAATATCGGTTTTTATTCCCTGCGGACACAATTTGGTCTACATGTCTGCGCCATTCTACGCCCTGACCTACAGCAACGGTATAAGAAACCGGTCCCGTCACTTTCGATACCTGACCTTTCGCCCATTTGTCCCCTCTTACAGAGTAGTCACGAGCCAGTACCTTGTCCCCCACCTTAAACTCTCTTTGGGCTCCAGTGTCACGCGCAATACGGCGCTCCTGGACAGAGCGCACAACTACGTAGTCTCCGCCCCTGCAGTGCGACCGCCGGGGTGACACCCCCGTTGTCGTATGTTCGCAGTTGCGGTATTGAAAGAGAAATCTACTGAGTGCTGAAGACACATCTTCGTTCTCATATAGTGCCCTTTTAATGGCTTTCTTAATCGTTTTCACCGCGTTCTCTGCTGCATCGTTACCCTGTGGCCTGTACGGAGCGGATGTTGTATGCCTAATCACATTTCTATCACAATAGGTTTTAAACTCAGCCGATGAAAATGGTGGCCCGTTGTCGGTCAACAGCTGCGAGGGAAGACCAAATTGTGCGAAAATGTTTCTTAGAGCTTGAATTGTTGCTCGCGCGTCTGTGCCACGCATGGCTATTGCCTCGATCCACTTCGAATAAGCATCGACCAGGATGAGATATCGCGTGCCCGCACATTCGGCGAAGTCCGCGTGCACGCGCTGCCACGGGTGCAGCGGGAACTCCCAAGGGTGCAGCCGCGCCCGGGGCGGTGCGTCCCACACCGATCGACACGCTTCACAAGATTTGCACACCTCCTCAATATCCCTATCTAAATTAGGCCAATATATGTAACTTCGGGATACATTTTTCATTTTGTTGATACCCAAATGCCCTTCGTGAATTTCTACTAGGACTTGTCGGCGCAGTACTGGTGGAATGACTATTCTATATTTGTAAATTAAGCACCCCTGATTAAACACAAGGTCCTGTTTCCTATCAGAAAACGGTTTTTCATCCTCATTGTTGAATCAATGTCAATCATCCCAGAGGACGGTCTTCCGAACAAAACATAGCCAACTATCCTACTCAACAACGGATCCCGGTTAGTTTCCTTCGCAACGTCGCTCGAATTTACCGTTAAGTGCTCATCTACCAAGTTCAAATAGTCCGTGGCTGCATGGGTAGTCGAAACCTCAGCGTTTGTATGCGGTAACGGTAAACGTGATAGATAGATAGATAACTCTTTATTGCACACCATAAAAGTAACAACAATACAATTTACATAGAAAGATGTACAAATTAGGCGGTCTTATCGCTAAGAGCGATCTCTTCCAGACAACCTTTGGGTATAGGAAATACTTAATCACAGGAAGGGGGTGGTGTTGTGTGTGTTGGTGCAAAAGACATATTATAAAATATTAGGTACGAAACAGACATACATACACATACATACACATATTATATACTATCACTTTAATATACTACACATACTATATATACATAAAAATATCAATATACCTACATATAAATCATACATAATATACGTATTATATACCAATATGACAAATACTCAACCAACGGCAGTGTAATTAATTTACAGTGAAAGAAAATGTTCTTTAAGTCGATTTTTGAATATGAAAAGAGACTCGGATTGTCTGATAGCTAAGGGTAGAGAGTTCCACAAGCGCACAGATTGAACAGTGAATGAATCTGAATAACATTTAGATAAAGCATCAGCCAGAGCATTTTCCGCCGATCTAATAAATTCTATGGAGAAATCATACGCGGCCAATCGTGCCGCCCACCGCTGGAGACGACTTGCTTCTGTCTGAGGTATACCGCTTTTATTACCTAAATTGTACGACAGCGGCTTGTGGTCCGTGCGCAATGTGAAACGCCTACCAAATAAATACTGGTGATACTTAGTGACCCCAAAAAGGATGGCCAGTGCTTCCTTGTCTAATTGACTATAATTGCGCTCGGCTGCGTTAAGCGTGCGCGACACACAGCTCACCGGGCGCTCGTTGCCGTCTGCGTACCGATGCGCAAGCACTGCACCCAGCCCGTAAGCGCTGCTGTCCACGGAAAGTACCAGTTCGCGACCCTCTTCGTAGTGCGCCAACACTCGTTCACTCAACAGCGTTCTCTTGGCCTCAGTGAACGCTCGGTCGCACGCAGTGTCCCAATTCCACGCGACATCTTTTTTAAGTAAATTATGTAGTGCATGCAACAAAGTGCTAGAATCAGGTATGAAACGACCATAGTAATTCAACATCCCTAAGAAGCTTTTCAATTGTGAGACATCGGTCGGCTTCGGTGCATTAGCAATAGCCTCCAGTTTAGTGTTATCTGGCCGCAGCCCATCTTTATCTATTATAAATCCCAAATATTTGACGCTGTCCTGCAAAAACCTGCATTTACTTGTCTTTATTGTGAGCCCCATATTATGTAACCTTCTAAGCACAGCCCTCAAATTCTCTATATGTGATTTTGTATGAGAACCAGTCACACAAATGTCATCCAAGAATACCACACAATTTGGTATAACCCGCAACGTTGCCTCCATCAATTTTTGGAATTTTTCTGGTACGCAAGACAAACCATAGGGAGTACGCCTATATGCAAAGGTTCCCATGTGTGTAGTAATCGCAGTAAATGGTTGAGAGTCAGGGGATAATAAACATTGTTCATACGCATGTCTAAGGTCTAATTTTGTATATTTTTCCCCATCACTTAAATTCGCAAACAATTAATCTTTTCGTGGCAAAGGATAATAGTCACGTTTAAGTTTCGGATTAATGTGACTTTATAGTCGCCGCAAATGCGAATATCCCCGTTGCTTTTAACTACCGGAACTATAGGGGTCCCATAATCGGAATAATCCACCTTGTAGATAGTACCATCAGCCTCTAAGTAAGTGAGCTCCCGTTCAACCCGCGCGCGAAGTGCGAGAGGTAAAGGGCGTGCTCGGACGTAGACCAGTTCCGTATCAGTGAGCTGTAATTGTATTGTTTGTTTACATGTACCTAGCTTATCACAAAAAACTTCTGGAAATTCCTTCATTAATTGGTTCACGAAGGGGTCATCTGAAATTACATTAAGGTTAATTTGCTTCATATTTAATGCATTTAGCCATTCTCTTCCCAACAAAGGCCTGGATCCATTTTTAATAATGCATAACCGTAAAAGTTTGTTGTTAATTTCACCAAAACTTACTTCAACCTCAATATAACCTAATGACAAGATTCGTGAACCTGAATAGCTACGCAATACTAAATTGTCGGATTGAATTTTTTTATCGGAAAACATAGATTCATACAAATTTTCACTAATTGCTAAGATACGGCTGCCCGTGTCCACTTCACACTTTATGATCTTGCCGTCTATACAAACGTCAATTAAAAATGGTTTATTGTTACCTTGCGCTACTGCCTCGATGTTGAACATATCATCGCCGGAATCATCACTTACATAGTTTTGCCTACCGAACCCTGCACTAACTTTTTTACACGTCACTTTAAGATGGCCTTTTTTATTGCACTCATCAAAAGTGTAATTTTTAAATCGACACTTGTCAGCCGCATGCGCCCTGCCACAGCGCCAACAGGGGTTCGCCGGTGCCTCCGCGGCCGGCGCCCGAGGCGCCCCCGCGCCAGCCGCGCGCCGCGGTCGCGGACCAGCTCGGCCGCCGCGCGCCGCGGTCGCGGACCAGCTCGGCCGCCGCGCGCCGCGGTCGCGGACCAGCTCGGCCGCCGCGCGCCGCGGTCGCGGACCAGCTCGGCCGCCGCGCGCATGATGCAAGCCCGCGCTCGCCCCGCCGCTGCCGTTGCCGCCCGCCGTTGAGTCTGCTGCCGCTGTCGCACCACTTGCACTCACTTCCGCATGCTTCTCTGCTGCCTCTAGGGCCAACGCTAGCTCGACTGCTTCTTTATAGGTGATTTCCTTTTCCGCAAAAATCCTCGAGCGCATGGCGTCATTAGCCAACCCGGAAACAAATTGGTCTCGCAGGTTTTCATCTAGAGTTGAGCATGTCTTACATTTCCCAAAATTACACGTAGAGGCTAGATGCTTCAAGGCCTGTAAGTATTCGGTTAACTGCTCGCCAAGAAGTTGCCGGCGAAGCCTGAAAATGTGCCGCTCCGCTATCTCCGAACGTTTTGGCTCTAAATGATTTTCTACTAGTTTTACCAAATCGTCATAGGATTTATTTTCCGGAAACTCCGGCGAGCACAAATCGCACATCAACGCATAAGTAGCTTCTCCAACGACAGTAATGAGCATTGACACTTTGAGGTCATCTTCCACTTTGTTTAAAAAGATGTACTGATTTACACGTCGTATATACGCTGGCCATTGTTGAGAACATAGATTGAACGGCTCTAATTTTCCAATAGGCATTTTAGTACTTTATAATACGCGTAAATTCGTTTAAAACCAACTCGTCGCCAATGGGACATAAATAAAAAGCGTGGCTTAGCAACAGACTGACATTTATTGGGCTAGTAACCTACACCTTCAACTTCCGCCTACAGACGGCGCTACTAGTCGTACCATATCTCAGATATCATCCTTAAGTGTACGGGCCGGTAAGGTACCGCTCCAGGACCAAAATGAAAGGTAAGTTTGTCGCCTTCGGTAGCCTTTGGCTCTTACCCTTACTCTTCGGTAGCATTTACTGAATAGATTGGAGAGCCGTCAATGAAAAGTTCAGCGTAGAACGTCTACTAGGAAGATAGAAAGACGTTCTTGTAAAGGTCACAGGACCACACTGGATGAAGGCTGCTTAAAACCGGTCGCTGTGGAAAACTGTCGGCTGTGGAACGCTGTCAACGCCACTGATAATGCTCTATTAGTTGCTAAGAATTGGTCCTCCAAAATATGACGCCAGCGTCGACACGAAAAGAAAAAGGAAAAATTGGCATAGAGATAGTTTAAGGGAGTTTTTATCCCGGAAATCTTTAAGGAGATGAAGGTGGGGGAGGGGGGGGGGGGTGAAAGTTTATATGGGAAATCCGTCATGGGGCACCGCTAGTAACTAAATAATATCTCACCTATTCTCCACTCGAGGTCTGTCTTGAACGACGTTGGTGTTCTTGACGAACCCGTTGGTGCTGGCGGCGCTGGTGGACGGGCCGGTCAGGTACCGCTCCAGGCCAGAGCCGGAAGGGATGTTGGTCGCCTTCGGTAGCCTTTGGGCTTTGAGTAGTTCTTTCTTGGGTTGGGGCACTGGGTCTAAAATTAAATTGTAAATTTATTTATTTGAGGAAACCAACAGTTCATAATAGGTAGTTTTAAGGTTGATGTTATGAAAAGTTAAGCCAAGAATAGGTTTTCCTACACTCAGATCAACCACTGGCCACTCGCCATTTTGACAAAACATCTGTTAAAGGATCTAGCTGATGCATGTCAATTGTAGCGGCTACTTCGTTTGCGCGGGACCAAAGGGCGTGGCGCGCGACAGCCACCGGCGGCGATGGTCGGTGCAGTCGCAGCAGACACGTCACGTGACTTTTGCAGACATATTTGACAGTTCGCTGTAGATCGTGTAAGGGCCCGGCGTCCGGGAGGGCCATGGGCTTCGTTTCTTAATTTTCTAAATTAGTTTTCGTGGTCATTGTTGTGATTGTGTGGTGGAATAATCTTAATAATGTGCTGTAGAGGAGGACTAATGAAGTAAAAGTTAGCAATAAAGTGAGGCGCTCCTATCTGACCCGGTTCGCTGTTCCCTCTCAAAATTTCCTTGATAGCATTGAAATGCGATGGGTTAGGTTAGGTTAGTTTGTAGTTTAGTGTTAGTGTAGTTGTGTAAGTGTATCAGAAAAAGTATACTGAAGATAATAATGGAAAAAAAAATACTGAATATGTGGCTGTATAGACTTGATCCTTTGCCTACCCGAAATGGATAAATTAAACAGAAAAATAAGTGTAAGGGCCCAGTCTACATACCGACGTCGAGCCACAAGAAGCCGTGGTTTGACTCGCGATGCAACTGGCGGTACTTGATCATGACCCACTCGCGGTAGTCCAGCTACAGTAGGCGGGCTACAGTCTACATACCGTCGTCGAGCCGCAATAACCCGTGGTTGGACTCGCGGTGCAACTGGCGGTACTTGATAATGACCCACTCGCAGTAGTCCAGCTACAGTAGGCGGGCTACAGTCTACATACCGTCGTCGAGCCGCAGGAACCCGTGGTTGGACTCGCGGTGCAACTGCCGGTACTTGATCGTGACCCACTCGCGGTAGTCCAGCTACAGTCTACATACCGTCGTCGAGCCGCAGGAACCCGTGGTTGGACTCGCGGTGCAACTGGCGGTACTTGATCATGACCCACTCGCGGCACTCCGCACACTGCTCCGTGCGGACGCCGCAGTAGCCCTCGTGGGCGGGCAGCTCGCGGCGAGGCAGCTCCAGCTCGCAGAACCTGGGAAAATAGATGACTAATAATCAATGTCCTCCTAGCCGAATTTCGATTTCAGTGGCCAATCTCAACAGAGAACCGACTGCGCTGAAGATATTATAGTGCACAAGTGTGTCCGCAATACATAGGTGCACTCTCTATTCCTTCACGCTCATAAGTCGGTGAGTCGGCAGTCCGTATAGAGATCAGGCGCAGGACCAAGGGCTTAACGTGCTTTCCGAGGCACGGGGGGTATTAACACCACCAACTTCCTGACTCTGGAGCTGTGTCTGAATTATTTCAAGACAGAAAAACCCAACACTTTCGGCCCGACCCGGGATTCGAACCCGGGACCTCGTGGATTGTAGCCAGCGTGCTGACCATTAGACCAACGAGGCCGTCAGAGATGATTAATAGATGTATACTCATAAGGCGATTAATACATTGCTACGCATCACGCAGAGTAGCGTCTTGATTTCTTTCGCACGTGAATTTATTTTGCTCACGCGCGTTGCGGGAGAATACAAAGAAATTCACGCGCTACGCTGCGTGGTGCGTGGCAGTGGGTTAATTGCCTAGGCCTAGTTGCAGTGGCAATTTTTATTGCCATATTTAAGAACGTTCAGAAATCAAAATGAAATGTAATCCTATCAATGAATCAAAAATCAACCTAGTTTTACTATACCATTAGAAAACTATGTCATCTTATTATAATTGATTTCAATTAGAAAGATATACAACTCGCATGAGGAAACTGTTATTTCATCGGGAGCTCAACAAAAAAATTATAAAAATGAATATGAGAATAGGGTTTCTCAGTCTTTTTCCTATTTTTTGGTGTAATGTACGAGAGATGAATAAAGTTCCGTAGAAACTTGGACCATCTTAGTTGCGCGAGACCATTTGTACCTCAGATATGGATGTTATATTTTTTTATTTTTATTTATCTATTTAATAGCAAGTCATCTCACCTGCACGACTGAATAGTGTGTGCGCAGGAGTCCCTGATATGGTCTTCCAGGTCTGTCCCGCAGACGCTCTCGCCACATTTCTTGCAAGGCACTGCCGACAATGGATTAATTTAGGCCAGGGCACGTCCTGTGACAGCATTGGTGATGAGAGGTTAAGAACTGTAGCCTTTGGTGTGGGTAGAAGGTTAGTTGTATCGCTCTCAGTTTCTCGTGTTATAAATAAATACATTATGATTATACATAGTCAGGTCATAAGTTCTGTCACACAATAAAAACTTTTGAATTTAGAATGCTGGCCACAAAAAAGTTTATTGAATTCGAATTTCGAATTTTGTATGAAAATAAAAATGTGTACTTTTTAGAATTTTTCTCATTTTTAAATATGGAGTGGACACTTAAAGAAGACCGTGTCGCGGTTATTGCGTTGCATCGTTGCGGTTACGCGCCAATTCAGATTTTCGACTTACAGAAAAATTTGAATATAACCAAAAGATTCGTTTATCGTACCATAAAACGATACAATGACGACTCTAGTGATGACAGGTCAAGAAGTGGTCGCCTTCGCTCTGTTAGGACTCCAGCAGTGATAAAAGCTGTGAAGGCGCGAATTTAAAGAAATCCCATACGTAAGCAGAAACTGTTGGCCCTACAGTACAGATGGGGTTAAGCAGGACCACGGTAAAAAGGATGTTAAATGAAGACTTAAGGCTTAATATTGAAGAAAAACAGGACATCGTTTGGACGCTCATTTAATGGACCTGAGACTGAAGAGATGCCGCGCTTTGTTGAAGCGGTACGCGGGAAAAAGGCATCAGGAAATTATTTTTTCGGATGAAAAAAATTTCACCGTGGAAGAGAGCTACAACAAACAAAATAATAAGGTGTACGCACACAGCAGTGAAGAAGCGAGCAACCGTATTCCGCGTGTCTAACGAGTTCATTTTCCATCCTCGCTCATGGTTTGGTTGGGAGTCTCTTATTGTGGCTTAACTGAGGTACATTTTTGTGAGAAAGGCGTAAAAACGAATGCAGCTGTGTATCAAAATACAGTCCTCAAGAACCTTGTGGAACCTGTTTCTCATATCATGTTTAATAACAGGCACTGGGTATTCCAACAAGATTCTGCGCCAGCTTATAGAGCGAAAAGCACACAAGACTGGCTGGCGGCGCGTGAAATCAACTTCATCCGGCACGAAGACTGGCCCTCCTCCAGTCCAGATTTGAGTCCGTTAGATTACAAGATATAGCAACACTTGGAGGAAAAGGCCTGCTCAAAACCTCATCCTGATTTGGAGTCACTCAAGGCATCCTTGATTAAGGCAGCCGCCGATATTGACATGGACCTCGTTCGTGCTGCGATAGACGACTGGCCGCGCAGATTGAAGGCCTGTATTCAAAATCGCGGGGGTCATTTTAAATAAACTTTATTACCATATTAATCTATGTTTTATTAAGTTCATTTTGCTATATTAATGGTTACATAAATAATAAACATGTCTAAATTATTTCATATTACACATGTGACAGAACTTATGACCTGACTAGGTATTATGCATCTGCGTAGACTTGATGATACAAAATGACTTTTACACTATCCATCCTTTTACTTACTGGTAAAATAATACGTGTCATTTTAATTTGAGAGAGGTATAGACTGCCTTTCTGCCTACATGGAATGCACGCGCCTATTTACCAGCAGACCTGCCGTCATCGAGTTAAGTGGAAGTAAGTGGCCTGCAGATTGACGGTAAAGATAGACAAGTTCGTGCGCTCGCCTCCTGTACGCCCCGTCAGAAGGCGGGGAGGCGAAGAAGCTCCAATCGCACGCGACCGTCTAGGAAATTCCTGCAACACCGCTGTTGCGGGAAGGAGAATTTCCCATCTTTCCGTCCCCGGTGACTATAGCCCGACCGCCTGAGTCCTCTGAGTCCTGGCCTGCGAGGTACAGGGGTGCGGGGGTAGACGAGAACGGGGACCATGAGCGGTGCGATCGGCGGGCGCTTTTGATTGGATTGGGTGATTTGAATTTCCAAAATCACAGGCGCCCGCCGCCCGCACCACTCACTGGACTCAATTCCAACGAGCCCTGTCTAAGATTAAATTTAGGTTCAGTCTCTCTCTTTCTCTGCAAAACAAACGAAAAGAGATAGACTATATTAATTTAGATACGTCAGAATAAACAGCTGTCGGTTGCTAAGAAAATTACAGAACCCATAGACAATCACAAAACACGCAAAAACTTGTACAAATATGTAAGAAATCGCATCACTTAATTTGACGTTTCTAAATTATTGTAGTCTGTCTCTTTTCGTCTGTTTAATAGAGAAAGAAAGAGACTGAACCTAAATTTAATCTTAAACAGGGCGCATTGGAATTGAACCCCATGTCCCTGCTTTCAACTACCTCTGCCTCAAGCGAGTGCTCAGTTAGGCGGTCGGGTTATAACATGCCGCACCCGCAAGAAACGAGCGCGCGAACTTGACGTACTACGGTAGGCCTGCAATTGGTTAGTTGGTAGACTTACGCAGTTTGTGCATTTTCTCATGGTGCTCCTGCAGCTCTGCGTGCGGCACGGGCTCCTTGCACACCGGACATATCTTGATGTTGCGCGCGCAGTGCACCGTGTGCGTCGTGAAGTTCACTGCTGGGATCTCGCGCTTGCTGCAATTTAGAAGTCATTAGAGAATAAGGGATAAATCAACAAGTTATTGCTGCACACAAAAATTTGCCCCTTGCGGGATTCAAACCCGCAACCGCTGCTTTCCACGTGATATGGAAGTCTAAATAAGGACACAAAATGCAAGCGAAGCGAACGTGAAATATTTTAAGGTACTGAAGGTACACAAGATATCAGGGGCGAAAAAGACGAGGTTACAAAACGCGAGCAAAGTGAAGTACAAAGAGCGAGCGCGGAATCGTTTGAGTTTCACAGATATGGGTTGCAGTAAAGTCAAAAATCGCAACCGAAGCGACGGTAAACATTTTTCGGTCACAAACAGCGAGCGAAGCGAACGTGGAAATTTTGACATTTTTGGGTTACACACGTCTCGACAAAACTAAGGTCACAAAACGTAACTGTAGCAAATAAAATGTGGAGTTCTTTCCAAGATGTCGAGCTCGAAAAAAAGCATATTTTTAATGGTCGGTTTAAGGACAGAAAAAGATCTATTAAGATACTTTTAAGGAAATGCCATTGCAAAACGGTATTTTTCTCGGCTTAATATATTTTTGACGTAAGCGAAAACACGATGGCAGCTGCGCGTCGACGAGGTAAGTAAATCGAAGATTTTCTGTGTCATCTTTGGATATCTATAGAGATACCTGATCACTTTTGTGGAAATGTAGCCCTGAATCTTCAAAATACTGACTTGAGTGTCAATTTTTCGAAAATACTGACTTTAATGACCATTTTCCACCAATGGAGACTGCTTCGTTGGTCTAGTAGTCAGCACACTGGGTACTATCTACGAGATCCCGGATCAGACCGAGTGTTGGGTTTTTCTGTCTTGAAATAACTCAGACACAGCTCCGGAGTCAGGAAGTTGGTGGTGTTAACAACCCCGTGTCTCGGAAAGCATGTTAAGCTTATGGTCGCGGTTTGCTAATCTCAGTTAAGGCTAATGTAGTCGAAAAAAGGTTCGGTTAGGAGAACATTAAGTTATATGAGACAGCACACTCATTAATTTTTTATTTAATTTCCACATGTATTTTGTAAGTTCTCATTTGTTTTCCACTAGTCCATAATAATGAAAATACTTCAAAATACTCAACTTAAGGGGTTGCTAGCATGTGCTTTTATTTTTTTATGCAGAAGTAGGTAGAAATTTTAGGGCATAATTGCCTGTCTTTTTGATTTGTAGTTCTTCATATAGTCCGACAAGATAGTGCGCGACTCTCGTGCCGCGCGCGAGAAGTGCGAAACATGCTAGATGTCAGTGTCAGCGGGGACGGGGACTTGGTGAATTGGGAAGGGGACCGTGAGCAATACGCGCTTTCTTTTTATAAGTAATAAGTATAATAGTCACTGCCATACGTCACGCGATTTGCATGTTTCCTCGCCCTTGTATGTCTGACGGGGCGCGAGGGTCGTGCATGAACTTGTCGGATTATAGAATTCCATTAAAAGTTTGCAAATACATTGTGTCATAATTATACATTGATATCTTATCTACATGTGTCAATATATAATTATATAAGTCAGCCTATTAGATCCCACTGCTGGGAAAAGGCCTCACCTCAACTATGAGGAGGAACGAGCCATACTTCACCACGCGGGCTCAGTGCGGATTGGTGGAGGGGTGTATGTAAGGCAAGTGACAAACCTTACTAATATATAATTAATATATAATTAATTTAGACAATACTTAATGAGATAGCAAAAATAAAAGTTATCTAAACACTTAACTGAAAAAGAAAGTCTTAAGCAGACCTTAATGATTTAGGTCTTTATCTTTCAATAGTCCATTCAATAAAAGAAATTTGTTAATTTTATGACCATTTAGATACCAAGCCAAATGAAACAGTAAGGATCTTTGGACCACAAGAAAGAGATCATCTTTGTAGAATAAACTGTTGTTTTTTTCAACTAAACAAACATGAAAGCTGTACGCTAATAATATATCATTTTGTAGTTTGTGTTAAGCATATTATCACTTTTGCGGACGGTAACCCAAACACTCACTGAAAGTGTTTTGGTTGATTTCCTATAAAATAAAAAGGATGGGATAGGTACTGAAGTTACTTTAAGATTTAGTTTACCCAAAACCTTTTTATACAGGTTTACACTGTTGTCTTTGGAATTATGTACATCCATGATTCTGTTTCGAGATAATCATACTATGTTTGAACCAACATGGTTGACGTAGCAGTGAATGATTGGATGGAGACATGCAAGGACAAAGGGGCATGCAAAGGGTTGGACGAGGCCTGCACCCTCAATGGGGGTGAAATTTAAAACCAACAAGACAAGTATTTTATAAACAACTACTACTACTTGGCATTATTTGTAAACTATAGAGTAAGATGGAAAATAATGGCTTTTTTATTTAATTTACTTAATTATGTATGTGAACAGTAAGGCAATACCTCATTTCACAGCCTACATATTGCTTTAGCTATGAAAAACTTTTAGGCTGCATATAGCGCTAGTTTTGGGTAACTGAGCTGGTAGTAGTAACTGATACCCCAGTAAAGGTAATAATAAATCAAATTGCATCAAACATGCATGTAATCGGTAGATAATTTATAACCTGATGACAATTCAAAGAATAATCTGGACCTGCGCAGGCAGTATTTTTTAAACAATCATCAGCGAGAGGTAAACAGCCGCTAAACAAACTACAACAGCTGTAACTCAAATGCTCTACATAGGCTAAAAATAAACTCCAAGCGTGTGCCGATAAAAATAGTATTATATTGACACAACATTACAAGACGAATCACACATCAAACTTACCAATTTGTGCAAGTCTTGGTCTCCGCTTTATCCATTTTTCAGGAAAACTAACAACAACGAAGAATATCACTGTTTATTAGTAAAAATAGGGCAATTTTCGACTGGCAAGAAGCGGACAGTGCGTAGGGACCGAAGTTTCAGCTATTTCTGAGGACACCCGCCATTAGGTTATGAATGCGTGTGCACAAACTGTCCATCGTTATTATCGTCGTTTTATTATGTTATCTTAGTACCCTACAAACAATTATTATTTGTTTTACAACAACACAAAATGTATTTCGGTGAATCCCGGAAAACTTGTTTTCTAATTATTAGTGATGTTACTGACAGCGACAGCTGAAGAAACGATAAAATAACCAATAATAACAGGTACCGTTTTCGTTACTATTTATTCTTTTGTAACAACGGGAGCGAATTGACCTTAGTTTAGGGCTTTTTAAACTTCGTCGTAACATTTTCGAGATTTTAATCATTATTTTTTGTAAAAACAATAGTCTCTTGGACTGCACTTTATTGCACAATTACAATTTATTAACTGAAAGCTGTAACATTAAAACGGTTTAGAAATGGGTTTTAAAAACAGACTGGGCAGGCAGTCTAGCACCCTGATTTACAAACACTTGGAAAGTTTTCGTGCCGGATCCTTTCCGAACTCAAATGTCACTGTTTCCAAACGGAGTTTTCGAAAGCTAATGTCATTTGTGCCCACTCACCTCTACAATACCTACGCTGGACTGCATACTGTCAACCTAAAAATGAAACCATTTGACTATCGCCATTATGGCGCTGACGGCTGTAGTGAGTATGTGGTGACCGTCCGCGGAACAAATGAGAGTTGACATAAACATATGCAAGTTAATACTCTATTTTAGTTTAGACAGACACTCGTTAAGGGGCGCTTTGATTTGGCACTAAAATTCTGTTATTTCTTAGAGAATGTTAAGCCCAGCGTAATTGTACTATAGTCTTCGGAAACCTGCCTTTCGGATTCGAAATCTGTACAAATAAGGGTGCATGCAGTATTGGACTGGAATTTGTAATGTGCACCAGGCGGCTAGAATAGGGACACATTTCACCTAAAAGCTACTGATAATTGTCTGACGATGACTGTCTTCAGCTTCATGAAAAATAACATAAAAAGTAGAAGCAATGAAACAAAAGTACTTAATTTTAAATAAACTTTACTTTATCTTAACTACATTTATCATACTATTTATACATGTAAAAATAACAATCATTGAGTAATTTTATATTACGATCTATATAGGACACAAATAAAGATAGAAAAAGGGAAGATATAGATAGGAGCCATTCAATGATCATGCCCTTTACTATTTATATAACTTTTAACAGCGTTAATTTTATCACACAATCACAATAGTCATTTATGCTAACAACTTGTTTTGCCTAGTGGCGTTGTTACTGCATCTTCACAAAATTAATTTATACCTTTTCAATCTATACCTACTTTACACATTCGACTGCGCCTCCGACCGTGCGCCCATGTCACGCGTCCCACAATTTTGTACATAATACATTTTTTACGTACGAGTAAATCCATATCAAGAAGATTGCAGTTTTTTACTTATTTACCATCGCCGAGCCTGCCCATTTCTTCTAGTACTGTGACTGTACAATGCCACAAGCAGATTAGGAACCTAACTACTATACAAAATAACAAACACTGAAATAATAAAATTGAATATAACCACAACATACGGCACTTATTAGAAAATACTTATAAACGCAAATTGCAAACCCGAATTTGATTCTTAATAAAAAATATACCAACCAATGTATGAATGTAATTGATCAAACTGTTTAAACCGTATTCGTAAAGCATACGAACGACACAACAAAATAATGTTAGTTATATCGTTACGAATAACGCATGTTTAATAAACAACACTAGCTTACTGTCATTGACAAAATTACGAATATCAAAGTCGGTAATACCTACCGGTAGACGGTTGGTTGTAGAAAAAGTATCTACTACCTACCAAAACTTCAAGTCACATTCGTAAATTCTTGCCCATTTGAGGCACTTGAATACTTATCGACATACTTGGCATGGCGAATGATGGATTGAATAAGGGGTATTATTAGCAAACCGTATTTTTTTGTAGTCTTCTGTCTCTTTTGGATTGTTACAGGGGACAGAGAGAAAAACAGGTGAACTGAAAATTGCAGCTGGGTCTCAGGCTGCCTACATTAAGCGATTCATTCTTATTTACATACATATGAAGCTTTCTACTTTGAGTCTCTAGCTATCCAGCTGATTTCAGAAGTTGACAGCTATAATAACTTCACACACTATATTTATACATCTCGTGATGTTCGCTAACAGTCCTGTGCATGATTATTGGTACTCGTAGCACATCTCGCAAAGTCTTAGTTATAAGTCCGAGAAGTTCAATGCAACCGCCTGACGCGAGAAAGCACCAATCACACGCGATGGTCATTGGAAAACCCCTTCCCCGCGACCCCGCAGGCCCCGCTGACGTCTAGCATGCCTCACTCCCTAGCAAGTGTGGTGCTCGGCAAGAGAGTCGCGTACGAACTTGTCGAATAATATTTATACAGGGTGCCCCAAAACATAGTGTAGCGCTGAATTCCAGAAAACCCTTAGACAGACCCAATATCCCCCATGTATGTACTAAAGTTCCTTACAAAATGTATGCAAAAATTCAGTGCTCATGTAAATCTGTGGATTTGTTCTGACAGTATGTACTGTTCAGTTAAGTTAAAATCTTGCCGATTTTATTAAAATTTTGAACTTTTCCACTAAAGTCAAATATCACAATAAACTACGAAAAATCGTAGTAAACACATGGGGTTATTCCACTATATTTTGAATCTTTCTGTCCCTGGGCTTCGGCTTTAGACTACTTATTGGGACACCTGTAAATAATATGAAGCTTACTCAACCAATCTTTATGAACAACAATCTTTAGCATTTGACAACCATTTCCCTTGGCTTGACTTTAATCACTTCACACACATATCACAATCACTTGATTCCTTCTAGCTAGCACATCTTGCCAACCATCAGTGCTATAGTCCACTTGTTTGCTAGTACTGTGAGCGCTGGAAGCCGAGGCCGACGCCTCGCATCGTGTGCGTGGTGGCGCGGGCGACTTCGTACTGCGCTTGCATCGCTTGGAATAGTTCTTCCTGCTTCTTGATGGGGTCGGCCGCTGGTGGCGGCTTCTCTGCTTTGACCGCGTCTGGGGAATTGGGATAGGGTTAGGCTGTGTTTCCACTGTATTCGTTCAGAACCTAAAAGAACTACTAATTTATTACAATCTGTTATCATCATCATCATCCTAGCGTTATCCCGGTTGTGCACTCACACGCGAGGGCCCAGGATCCGCTTTGGACCATGATCCAGGATATGGCAGATCAGGTAATTACAGTAGAACGACTGCCATCTGAACTCCGTGAGCCTGTTAACAGGCAGGGGAACCTGACCAGTTTGGATCATGGTTACACATTCAGTCGCCTGAATGTGCAGGTTTCCTCTCGTATGTGATGTTCACGTTAGTGTGTCACATAATGTGACACGTAATGAATATATGATTAAATAAAACAAATAGAATCAGTTCCATTTGCGTAGGCTTGCTTAAGGGGTTCTTACACAGACAATTTTTTTGTGAATAATTGCTCAACAACTGTTATGGTTTTGTTATAGTCGGAGTGGAGTTTGAGCGATAAGTGGAGCAATCTGCAGCAATAACAATAATTGCAGAATTATTTTCGGGAATATTGTTTTTAATAAAATAGTAGCGATTCATGTTCGTGTATCTACCAATAGCTTAGCTGTGTTTTGACATGCCAGTAGTAATAAATTATGTGAATAATGAGTTAAAAGTAGTAACAAGGTGACCAGCAAAGTAATTTTGTGTACCATACCTGTAGATTCTAGAAATTAGGTAGATTGTATTTGTAAAATTTGAAATATTTTACATTGAAACCTTTATTTTAAAAATCAGGGGCCTACAAAATAAGAGGACATATTCAGATCCTTCTTAAGAGCTAAATAAATAAAATATTGCTTTGATCTGATCTGGAAATAAAAAACAACTGTGACATACCTGTAGATTCTAGAAATGAGGTAGATTGTATTTGTAAAATTTGAAATATTTTACATTGAAACCTTTATTTTAAAAATCAGGGGCCTACAAAATAAGAGGACATATTCAGATCCTTCTTAAGAGCTAAATAAATAAAATATTGCTTTGATCTGATCTGGAAATAAAAAACAACTGTGATACCACAACACGCATACCCGAAACGGTATAAAAATATGGATAGCAATTATATGTTTTTATATGTTTTGAGTTTATTTTTGAAAACAATATTATTAGGTATTACATTTACATGATAGGGGATCGAATCCGGGACTTTAAGGATTCCACCACTCGACCACGTAGGTCATTACATTTATCCCTTTTAGGTTTAAAAAATATTGATTTTTCTCATGAAAAACAGTTACCTAAATAAGAAACTTAATAGTGGATACGCAAAAATGAGTTGAGAAAAAAATAATTAATATCTAATATACAGGGTGTATAATGTAAATAATATTTAAGGGTATGTATGTATGTAAGGTGAACATTAAGTAGTAAAAGTTTTAGTTAAAAATAAACAACTTTTTTTTCCCATACTAAGTAAATAAATTGTTTTTTTACCGAAAGTGTTGACAACCCTGAATCTGCGGTCATTCGTTATCGAACCCCCGCCCGCACCCCTCGCCCGCCGCACGATCAGCTAATGCGCGGACGCTGCGCGCCGCGACGCGCTGCTCTCTTACAGCCCGCCCACCCAAAACTACCTAAGTACCTACCTATCTTAGCTTTGATGGGAATGGGACTGAATGATAACAACGATAATCAGAATAATGCATTTATTTGCAAAATTATTTAGAGACAATAAAAAATAATCAGGTAGGTACATTTCTTTTTTAAAACTACTATTGTACAGAAAACAACCATTAATGTTTAGGACAATAACACCAACTATGACTTTTACTTACATTTACAAAGAACAACACATTAATTTGCTGTACCTCATAATTTTACCCAGCAAATAATTAAAACGGGAACAAATTATCTAATGACAAGTTCATACATTGTAACTAATAGGTATGAAGTAGGTAATTATATGATGGTAAATAACTAGTACTCACTGTAAAAATCTACACAACATAACTACGACATCAAATTTATTTTATGCACTGGACCCCCTCTGCCAATCCACTGAGCACCATGTCGTCCATCGAGATATTCCCGGACGCGGCGCGCGTAGTGCGCTGGTGCACCGTCGTGCTGGTAAACAATATTCCGGTACACTGACACCGGCAAATCTTCTAAGTAATCCTATCCAGACTATCATGTGATTCACATTGAACGCTGCCGCAGCTCGACGTGTGCTTGTTCGTGGATCACGTTCGAAATGCGACAAAATCTGGGTCTCCAGGTCTGACCGCACCTGTGTGCTTGGACGACCTTCACTTGCAGGCGGTCTAAACAAGCCAGTGCTCTGCAGCCGGAGACACAGGTTCCTGAAGCAGGTGTACGAAGGTAAACGCCGCTGCTCCGCGAGGGGCCTGCCGTCGATGAACCGCTGACGATACAATTCGCGAGCACCATTGATGCTCCCGAAAGAAGCGCCCACGTATACGAACGAAGAATGTTTTTCACGAGACACTGATCGAAATCGGAGATCGAAATTCGGAAAATTTGGATAGCGACTGCGCAACGAGAACGAATACAAGCAACTAAAAAAAAGTAGAAAATTGTAGAAAAAAAGTAGGGACATTTCGCAGGGTTCGATGTAACTAATGGAAAAAACCCTTAACCTAAATTAAAGTTTCACTACTGTTTTAAAGAAAGTAGGAATATCAAAACTTATTTTAAGGTAAACAAACAAATAACTAGTTATCAAATACACTTTTTTTATTAAAACATTTTCGTAAAGGTCTTAAATTCTATCTTTTCAAATATGCGGATCCCGTAATATTTTTAATTATTTCCGGGAGGCGGGGCTAAGGCGTAGGTGATAGTCCCGTGACAGAATATGATTGGCTAAACGCATCGTTGCAATTTTTTTCGGAACGATTACTGATTGGTTCGGCGCGCTTTGACTTTTGACTTAAAGGCGCCGCAGTCCACGTGGACTACATTGTTTGGTTATTGATAAAATAAGTGCAGAGGAGCCACTGAGTTAAAACTATTGGTAGAATGTATTTGCCGAATAACTGCTGTTGTGAAATTGTATTATTATTTTTAGTTGCCTCTCTAACTTATTATTTTTATTTCTTAATTATTATTTCTAAGTCTGAACGAATATAATAACGAACCCAAAACAATAGCGTAGCAGATTTATTCAGACGAAGTAACAAACGAAATATCTGCCGCTAGCTGGCGTTATGCGCCATTAGTTCGCGGTAGTGTCCGTATCAGCCGGTAGGTCAAGTAATCGCGGTAATTGTGTCGTATTGGTGGTGGTAACGGTAGAGCGAATGAATGAAATTCATTAAGGATGTTGATCAGTACTAAGTCATGCAGCACCAGAATTTCGAATAAAGCCCATCTACGACTTTAAACGCTTCATATCTTCTCATAATCTCAAGTATCGTCTTTAAGTTATTTTGTTAGGCAATGTTCAATAATCAATTCTTCACCAGTAATAACATCTTAGCGTTGCAACATAGTGAGAAACCGAAACACCTAAAACGACTAAAATATTTTTTATTAAATTAATTCAATGATCATTGAGAGGATCACTGCACATTTTATGAAAGTGTCACATCTGTTTCCTACTTAATCTCGATTTATGAGTTAAATCAGCTGTTAGGTGTAAACAACCTAAATATCAGCTGTTAGGTGTAAACAACCTAACAGCTGATATTTAAGGTTGTCACCGATAAGTTTTTGTTAAAACTTTAGCATCAATTTACTCAGTAATTTATACTCGCACGAGTTTGTGGTTTTGCATAGGAACTACACATTTACTACTCTACACGTCCTTTAAATTTTATTTCGCCTTTTTGATACACCCAGTATAGCCTGACCAGGGGGCTAATTACGTAACTCTGTTGCTAACAATTCAGGATTGAAATCGCTTGAAAATGTCACATTTGACAACTTCAGTTACTCTGTTAAGCTGGCCATTCACGGTCAGTTAAAAAAATGACTCCACTCACTATAAACATAATCTGAAAACTGACTTTCATTCAGTGCTGCTAGAACGTGGGCAATTCCCCACGCAAAGGAGACTTTTAGTTTTTTTGATTTAGTGGGTAAAATGAGCTAGAAGGTCTTAGCGCCGGTAAAATATGGGCAATTGTGGAAAATAATCATAACGTTAAATTACTTTTTTAGTACTTATGCCTAGATTTTTATTACCGATATTGAAAACGTAAAATTTTGGTCATACCTCAGACCGGGCCCGGACCTCACTACCGGGTAGCGGATTATGTAACTTTGAATGATATTATTTCAATCGAAGTTTTGTTGCTAAAGTTGGCCATTCACGACCAGTTACACTAATTAGTCGGTCTGAGGTACAATTTTACGTTTTCAATATCGGTAATAAAAATCTAGGCTATTGGCATAAGTACTAAAAAAGTAACTTAACGTTATTTTGTTTTCACAATTTCCCATATTTTACCGGTCCTAAGACCTTCTCGCCAGTTTTACCTACTAAATTAAAAAAACGAAAAGTCCCCTTTTCGTGGGGAATTGCCCACGTTCTAGCAGCACTGAATGAAAGTCAGTTTTCAGAATATTTTTGGCCAGCCGTGAATGGCCAGCTTAACAGAGTAACTGAAGTTGTCAAATGTGACATTTTCAAGTGATTTCAATCCTAAATTGTTAGCAACAGAGTTACGTAATTAGCCCCCAGGAATATATGGGACCTGAATTAAGGGCGCTTCGAATCGTCTTTATATGACAACACTCGGTATAATCATACCAGCGTAGATTGGCAACTGAACATAAAAAAACCATATTTTTATATGTTTACATTAATGTTCATCCTTTAAGCATGCTGCCTAATAATAACAGTTTCTACGATAAAATAACACGACAGAACACTCGCAAATTGCGTAGGTACTTATTAAAGTGAGTATCGCTTTGTAATATTGGTCATGAATTTTGGACCAAAACATAATATTTTTTGCAAAACCACTAACGGGTAAAAGAAACATCAATCCATTGTTTTTCTAAATGATATTATTTAAAATGTTATAATTTTAAATAATCTATAGGAAATCTTGAAAAACTCTACAAACTATTTTAGTTGAAATATCCAAGTAGAGTGTAAATAAAGAAATAAAACCCAAAACAATTATTTGTTAGGAACATTTTTCAAAATCATTATTGAAATATTCTTCGTAGCCATCAGTAACCAATTTTTTATATTCGCACTATATGACATACCGAAAATTCGTGATGACAAATATATCTGTAATTAATTTAAAGAAACCGTCGTGATCACATACACTTTCTTGTCGAAAAATACTACATTACATGTTAAACAACTTTTCTTTTACGAAAATGAATAGTTCTCTTGGTATTTTTATTACATAAAATTTGCATCATTATGACAATTGATGACATGTCAATGACGATTTGAGGTTTCTGTTGCCAGTAAAAGAAATTAGTTTCAGTTGTTTTTCGCAACATGGCGAGGTCCCATATATTTCTGGTCAAGCTATAATTATTTTCATACCAAAGCACATTTCATTAAACATAACTTTGAAAGTTACTTATACTCGGCCCGGCGAACCTTGATCCCTATGACATTGACAGTTATTTCTACGACACAACATTGTAATGGCGTCACCGTTACATTGGAATTGAATTGGAGGCTTCTAAAAATGCCATTTATTAAGGTAAGGTAGATATATGCCATTACAATGATATTCCGTCGGAATTATAACAATTCTTAACATTTACAAGAAATTATCTCAATCAGACTTTACGTTTACGTCCCGCAAAAGTTACTTCGTTCGGAAGATATCGACTAGTGCGGAAAAATATTGATAAACAAATGTCGATAATGGAAACGAGTGTACGTGATTTATAATCATTTACGAGGGGCTTTCAATGTATTCTCGGTATGGGCATGAAAGAAAACTCAGAAAATTTGGAAAAAAACCTATTTTTCAATGTAATCCCCTAGAACCTCAATACACTTATTAGAACGATAAATAAGTTTCTCTAAACCTTCTAAAAAATATTCTTCTGACTTCTCCTCAAAATGGGCATTAATTGCTGTCTTCAGTTCCTCATCGTCGGAAAATCGCTTTCCACGAAGGTCTTTTTTCAAATTTGGGAATAGGTGATAATCACTGGGGGCCAAGTCTGGACTGTACGGAGGATGATTAATTTCTTCGAAGCCGCAGTCTTGCGCAGCAGCCTTCGCCACGCGGGCCGTGTGAACCGGCGCGTTGTCGTGAAGCAACAACACCCCCGCTGTGAGTTTTCCTCGCCTTTTTTCTTTGATTGCTCCTTTTTAATTACGCAGTGTGATTGCGTATGATGCTGCTGTGATGCTTACACCCTTTTTAGTGTATTCTATCAATAAAATACCTTTGGAATCCCAAAAAACCGTAGCCATTATTTTTCCGGCGGATGGGGTGACTTTAAACTTCTTTGGGGGCTCTGCACCCTTTTTTACCCACTGCATGGACTCCTGTTTACTTTCAGGGTCATAGTGATGAACCCACGTCTCATCTCCAGTAACAAGTCGGTCGAAAATACTCGTTGAATCTTCTCCACAGAGCTCTAAAAATTCCTTGCAGCACTCGACACGAACTTGTTTCTGAGGTGCGGTCAGCATTCGCGGCACCCATCTTGCATTGACCTTTGAGAGGTTAAGATGGTCATGCAGGATAGCATGTATGGTACCCACGGATAGGTTTGTTATCTCTGCTAACATCTTGATTTTTATTCTAGCATCTTCAAGTACAAGTTTTTCCACTTTTTTTACATTTTCTTCAGTGGTGACGCTCACGGGCCCGCCCGAGCGAGGGTCGTCTTCAATGCTTTCTCTGCCTCTTTTGAATTCACTTGACCACTTTTGAACGGTTGATAACGACGGGGCAGAGTCTTGGTAAACAGCGACCATCTCTTTGTGAATGATTTTTTGGCTTTTTCCCTGCTTAGTGAGGAATTTTATAACAGCGCGATGCTCGATTTTCTTTATCATTGTGACGTCAGACATTCTGGTCGTCTTTCACTGACAATAAATAGAAAAGTAATGATCGTAATTAAATGATTTTTTTTATTTATACCCTCAGATAGTGTCATTAACAAATAAGATAATTAGATTACCCACGTTATTAGCAAATTACCCCGATACCGAGAATACATTGAACGCCCCTCGTAAGTTATAGGTGCTGAGCTGAATGTTAAAAAGTTGCATGAAATTGTTTTTATTTCACTCAAATTTATAAAATTATTTCTGGGGATACTAGGCTAGAGAAGAGAAGAGGAGGGAGCTTCGCCTTTGACTTTGTTTTGTTAGCATCCTATACAGTACCTGACAAAACATCTGGTGTTTTAATTACTAAACTCCTAATTTTTAACGAGTTATACCATCAGCTCAGCTCCACATAATGACTATCAGACGTAACAACATGTCAACATTAAGATACTAGTACGAAAACACTATACGACGTGCCTTCAAAATTTGAGGGTTTCCCTCGATTACACCAAGATCCCATCATCAGATCTCGACTGGGCCAAAATGGGACCAACTAGAAGGTATAGCCTCTAGGTAAACATTTTTTTTTTTCAAATCGGTCCACAACTGACTGAGATATGCGGTAACATAGCCACAAAAAAAAACATACAGTCGAATTGATAACCTCCTCCTTTTTTGAAGTCGGTTAATAAAAAAAAACATACAGTCGAATTGATAACCTCCTCCTTTTTTGAAGTCGGTTATAAAAGTTAAGTTTCATCGACACGACCCATCTATAACATGAACTGTCATAGGGATCAAGGTTCGCCGGGCCGGGTATAATAAGGTTTTATGTATTTATGAAGCATGTACTTTTTATTGTTGTCATTCATACCATTCGAATAAAGATAATGGAAGTTCAGTATGATATCAAAATCATCACTCACCCGGGTCCTTGATCCCCATGAGCCGCATGAACTTGGAGGCCTGCTTGCCGTCGGAGTCCTGCGCGAAGCGAGCGCCTGACCACTGGCCCGCGCTCGCCGGCGCCGCTTCCGCCTCCGCTTTAGCCTTGTGCGACCACAGCAGCTTGCGCTTCTGTACCTGGAGCAACGGGTTCACGGTTAGATAGATACAGTAAAGTCAGCCTATATAGATCCCACTGCTGGAAAAAGGCCTCACCCCAACTATGAGGAGGTACGAGCCATAACCTACCACGCGGGCTCAGTGCAGATTGGTGGAAGGGTGTCTGTAATGCAAGTGACAAACCTTACTGTCAGATGTTATCAAGCCGCCATCAGTTCTCTGACTAGGCTTAACGACTAAAACCAACAGATATTAGCCAGGACCAACTGCTTAACGTGCCTACCGAAGCACGGAGATGCTTGTAATGGACTTCATTTAAATGGTCGGAATGGTGGTCCATCCAATCACGACCGCGCCGTGGGTTGCTTAACTTTGGTATCACTACCAAAGTTCTGCCGCCACTGCGCCACAAGCACCTCATTAGCATAATAGTACAAGTACAGAAGGAGCACTCCGCAAAGTTATTATGTATCGCTACTCTTGCTACGACACAATGAAGTGCTAATTGACATTGGGACACGCCAATAGCCTACCGCTATAAGCACCAATATATTTGCCTCTCTTTCGGGTAACCTCATCTCGCCTGACAACGTAGAGTCGAACGACGCGACGCCAAACGCGATCTCACATGCGATGCGGCCGGCTTGTGACATCCATTACGACCAAACCTCGACCGGTCGATCAGCACATGTGCTTATAGCTTTAAGCTAAATTGCGGAGTGAACCAGGCCTGACAGATTAAGGAACCCAGGTCCCCCACCGGTTTTTAAATCCGACGTTTGTGATTATTGTGAAAACAATTGCTGTTTTGTAGTGCGCAGTTGGGTCGCTGTCGCCAGTTGATGAATTTTTGATAGCAATTTTACTACAGGTTAAAAACGGGCAACAATACTTTCCCAAGTGGTGTTTTAAGTTCAGAATTTTATGCCCGAAACTCTATGGTGTTCCGACTGCACAGAACATTCTATAAACAATTTAGCTAAGTTTTAGAAATATCATATTCTTGTTAAAAGATTCATAGATTCCGGCATTCAAAGATGCAATACTTAAAGTCTTTACTGAATAATATCAGTCGTTTCAATACAGGGTTTTGTATGTTATACCTTTGTTTGTGATACTATGTTTGATTTATTCGTACTGTAAAATATTTGTATTGTTTTATTTGTCACACTCTAGTAGTAACTGGTGCTCCACACGAGCTTGACTGTTCGACTTTACATTGAAAAAATACTTGTAGTAAAATGACAATCCTTTAATAATCGGCAGTTAGTTTAATGTATCTACCAATGTATTTTATTTATTAATTTATTTAAAAAGGTACACCAACAGCAAACAATATTTGTATAATACACAATGTGGAATCTTAAAACTACACTTTATATATGGATGCCAATTATAGGCGTACACAGCTTTGGCCATATAATAGACATACTTTAATTATTGTTTTTAAGTGATAAGCATTCACTATGCAATCTAAATATATTATTGCACTTGAAAAAAACCCGCCTCTGGTGGTCGTTTTTTTCAAGTGCAATAATATATATAGACATACCTAATATAAACTAACTTTTACTTATAGTGGGTACATATAAATTCATATTTCTACGAGTCATGCTTTCTCAATAATTTCAGCAATCCTTGCACAAATTTCCGTTGATTATCATTGAAGACGTCAATGTTCTGGTCTTTATTGCTAATTTCATTGTATTTCAAACAGATTCTAGATAGCGGGTGATGTAGGCCAAAGTTAGTTCGATGTGCTGGTATATTAAATAACCTTGTGATTCGATGACGCGGGTATTTGTAGGGAACATTAAGTTTGATTTTGGCTAGTAAAAGTTGACATTTTATTTTATCATTAAGAATTTTGTGCAGAAATAACAGGTCTGATACGGTGCGACGGCTTTGAAGGGTGTCCATTTTGAAGGCAGACAGTCTACTCTGGTATGGCTGAGTGTAGGGGACGCGACAAGAGGAGTAGGCAAGGTGCCTCGTAAAAGCACGTTGTATCTGCTCCACCCTCTGTGATGGTGCGCTGTACGTGGGGTTCCAGACGACACTGGCGTACTCGAGGTGGCTTCTTACTTAACAGTTGTAAAGAATCAGCCGTGTTTGTGATAATTTAAATCCTCGTGGACTACGGTTTAGAAATCCGAGCATTTGAGCCGCCTTTTTAATTTTGAGGTTTACGTGCGAGTTAAATTTTAGTTTTGCATCCAAGATTACTCCTAAATCACGGATTTCCTCCACTTTCTTTAGAACTTCGCCATCCAGATTATAAGCATACTCATGGGATTCTTCTTCTTTGTAAAAGTAATTTGGAAGCTTTTAGTAGGATTCAATGTCATATCATTCCCAATGCACCAAGTTTTAATATTATTTTAAGGTCACTCTGTAGATTGATTGCATCCTCAGGGAGTATTACAGTTTTAATTTTTTTTAAGTCGTCGGCGAACAGTGATACATTGCTATGTCTGATCACCGTAGTTATGTCGTTGATAAATATCAAAAAGAGTATAGGCCCCAAATGTGAGCCCTGTGGCACTCCCGACCCCGCAAAGAACACCCCAGACTCGTAACCACCTACAGACACAAACTGCGGTCTCCGCGTCAGGTAAGACTCGAACCAGTTCAGCAGTGGTCCCTCGATACCATTTGCTTTAAGTTTCGCTAGGAGCTTGCCGTGATGAACCTTATCGAAAGCACTGCTGAAATCGGTATATATTGCGTCGACTTGAAGATTCCTATCCACCACTTCAGAGATATCCGAGACAAACGATACAAGGTTTGATTCAACTGAGCGACCACGTCTGAACTCGTGCTGGAAGTCTGATAGGTTCTCATCAACAAGACTGTAAAGCAGAGGATAAAGAAGACATTCAAATAGTTTGGAGAAACAAGACAGAATAGATATAGGACGATAATTTTTCCACGTCAGAGGGATTTTCTTTTTTAAGTATTGGTATGATCCTTGCTTTTTTCCATTCATTTGGGAAAATGCCAGTTTGCAAAGAGGAATTAAATATAAGTGCTAAGGGGAGAGCAATGGCAGGGCCTAATCGCTTGATAAAGAGGGGTGGAATGTTGTCAGGACCGGAGCCCTTTTGTGTGTTGGGTTTTTTTATTTGCTTGAGCACATCGGACTCACAGAATGACACGTGGGAAAGGAGACGACCACTGGTTGGGATAGAAGTGATTAATGCCCCAGAGTCTAGAGATTTACTTGTGTAGACTGATGAAAAGTGACTTGCAAAAAGATCTGCCATATCATTTCCAGAAGAAGCGGTTATTTCATCATTGTTAATAATGGATGGAATAGTGGTTAGACCTTTTCGTTTGTCCTTAATATATCGCCAAAACGCTTTAGGATCTTTTTTTATGTTTTTTTCCATGGACTGCATATAGTTGGCATAGCAGATGTCGTAAAGCTCATGACATCGCTCACGAAGCAAGTCGTATTCTAGCTTGTCTCGAGGGTTGTGATACTTGCGAAAACGTTTCCGGGTCTTATCTTTTTCTTTAAGGAGATTTATTAGATTCTTACCAAACGACACCGGATTTTTTTTAGATCTAGGTATTCGTTTAGGTACGTATTCTTCTATAAGGCTGTTGAGAGTGCTGTAGAAAGCTGAAACCATCGAGTCCGCGCCCTTACAATCTTTAAATATTTCTTTCCAGTCACAGCCTACTAGTTTGGCATTGATTTCATCGTAATTTGCTTTATAAAAGTTAAAACTACTAGGTTTTGTTGCGATAAGGTTATTACTAACAATGTCGGAAAGCGGAACATTGTAGATTAAACCAGGGTGACGGTGATCCAATTTACTAAGTAAGTGAAGGGGTCTGCTAACATACGCGTCGCGAATGTTACTCAAAGCCAAGTCCAGAAATCTTCCCTGAGAGTTACAAATCCCATTTGCCTGATACATATTATTTAGTGACATAAAATCTACCAATTAGAGACCGAGGCCTTTAGAATTATAGTTAGATGGTATGATATATGAACAGTTATCTTTTGGGCTCCAATTCAAGAAATTTAAATTAAAATCCCCAAGAACATTGAAAACATCAGTTTGAGTCGTTACTACATCTGCGTTATCCAGAATGCATTGTTGCGTCTCCAATTTACCCGGCGAGGGTAGGTAAACGGCACAGATTGCAATCACTTTAACCCAGAGATCCTCACAATCCGTTTCCCAATCCTGCATTCGAGACGACGGTATATCTCGCGATACAGCCATCATCACGCCCCCACCATCCAGCTTGGTACTACCACAAGTCACACGGTCTCTGCGATAAACTACATAACGCGAGTCTATAAATTCACTATCACAAATGCTTGGATTGAGCCAAGTTTCGGTAAAAACTATTATTTTATAGTCATTGAGAGAGATGTTCTTGAATACGTCAGCTGTCTTTGTACGTATACCGCAGGTATTTTGATAATATATATCTAAAACACCGAATTTTGTAGTTTTTAGGTATTGCATCACTCACTGATTAACAACCCCAGTCTAGTTTCTAATTAGATTTAAATTGTCCAGATCGCGGATAAGCACGGCCTCACTGAACTCCTCCTTACGATCGAAGATTCTACCGTTACGTACCCAGGTAAACTTGTAGTGACATTCTTTAGCTCTGCGTCGCACTGCAGCGTGTAGTATCTTATTATCAGGTGACAGGTGTTCTGCCACGAATATCGGCTTCTTGGGTCCACCGTAACCAAGATGTCCAGAGCTGAGTTTGTCTTCGGGGTTAGATTTATTAAACTTTGCTACTGCAGCGAGAACAGTGTCGCGGAGTTTCGGCGTACGCAGTTTAGCTATCACTAAACGTGGTCTATCGGTATCACGCGCCAGTTTTGCCACGCGAATCACCTGAAGAACGTCGTCGGCTGCAATTGGGGCCTGCACAGTTTTGATGAGTTGTTCGAAAGTTTTTACCAGATTTTCAGACTTGTTTTCGGGAATCCCGTTTATTTCCACATTGCAAACCCTCATATTCTGCTCCACCAAGTTAAAGTCGTACGACAGTTTTTTTAGTGTAGATTTAAGCTTCTGGTTATCAGTTTGTAACTCTTCGATAGCGGCTTATTTAGTTTCTAGGTGACTCTTCATTTCTTCGTATTGTTTGTTAAAGAATATCATGGATTCGCGAAGCTCGTTGAACTGTCTGGTCATATTATTTAGTTGTTCTGACACCAGATGTTTTATAGTGTTTTGTAGGGTGTCCGCCAATTCCTTTTTTAGAATTTTACGAAATCTCTCCTCCGTAATAAAATTACCGCCGTGCAATTCAGACACGCAGAGATCGGTCCCAGGACTAAACGGTGGAGATTGCGTAGATGGTGCATGTCTGGCTCTTGTAGTCACATTATCGCACTGTTCAAACAAAACACCGTCGTCATTGCCTGTGCGCGCAGCTGTTTTCACATCAGCGGAGCGGGGGTTTGATTGGATAGGTGTATTGGTATTATCCGTTTTACGAACCTTGCTGCAGCACAGCGGGCACTTCCAGTTCTTTTTCCGATCCTGGTCCAAGGCGTAAAAACTGTGAAAGCGGCTGGAGGAAATATTGGCACATTCAATGTCGTATTTCATTCGGCATGCTGAGCATTCCAGGAATTTTCTATTCCGGATAGTATTGCGGCATCCTGCGCAGTTACCAAAATTGTTGGGAGCCATAGTAAAATAAAAGCCGAGATCAAAAAGTGCAAATAATGAAAATAAAGCGGTTGTCGTCTAAAAATCGATCCAGGCTGCAAGCGCTGAGTTGTAATAGTGCGAGCCGAGCTGCCAAGCCTGTTTCTTATCTTGCCACTGCGCGGTAGTATGCGCAGAGCGCGACGAACGAACTCGTAGGATGGTGTGATTGTAGTAAATAGTAAGTTTTGATCGGGATTATCACTCACGTGCACGGTGTATTATAGTGAAATAATGGTGTTCCTTAGGAGTTTGGAGTCCACACTTAGAACTGTGCACAGCTGAACGCGTGATAATCACTTAAAATACATTTTCGAATTTAAGAAAAGCGGAGCAAAAGCAGTAGGTGCTGTATTTTTAAATTAGGAGCTGTGGATTTGTGTAAATAAATCCGATATAATATTTTAAATTGCGACTCCTGCCTGTGTGTTACGCAATCACTCCCGATTCAAATGAAATTCGGAACAAAGATAGTTTGAGGTCCTGTCTACTTTTTGTCACTGTGAGGTAAAAAGGGGGATTTAAGTTATTAAAGGGATTTAAGGGGAAATCGCGGGCAGCTGCTAGTAAATAATAAAAATAATAAAGAATGCACAGGACCTGGTCGAGTATCTTGGCGGAGTTGACAGCTCCGGGGTTGTAGTAGGAGGGCAGCGACGACGACGACGAGGGGGGCCCGTCCCCCGCCGCCGCGCGCAGCTGCCGCGCCGTCGCCATCGACCCGTCCGGCGTCTTGATCTGCAGACCTGCGACCAAATACAACCTCTATTAGCTGAAAGACACAGAATAAATACTAGTACTACGTACAGAAGCACAGAATAAGTACTAGTACTTCGTACAGATGTATGACTTAGCAATTGTATTCAAAGAAATGTCTACTCAATGGCGTCAACAATATGGCGTAATTTAGTTCGCCTCAGAGTCAAGCACATTTTCGTGTAGACGCCTACAAAAATCCATTGCAAGATAATTTCATACTTATTGCTCTGGAATATGATTCATAATACACTAAACCTATTCAGTGACGTAATATCACGCGACGCGATAGGGTTGACTGCTACGAAAAGCTTCTAACGCCATCTAGCGCCTCTTTCTAGTACTTTATTCATTCTCGTCCAGCCAGCAACGTAGCCGCGCGGCCGCCGGTGAATAAAACGCGCGAGCGTGTCGCTGGCCGGTAACGACACGCAACTTGTTTTAGCCCCTAAGTAAGGGTCGCCGCGCGTAGGTACGTTTTTGCTACCTACGCGGGGAGATATACAGGCCTGACAGAGTATTACTTTGCAATGGTATTTAAAGAAATGTCTACTCAATGTCGTAAAATTTAGTGTTACATAGCTCGCCTCTGAGTCGAGCACCTTTTCGTTTAGACATTTACCTAAATTGTAAGCGAATTTCATTTTTTATAACTCTAGATAACGAATCATAATATACTAAACCGTTTCAAGAACTCTGACGTTCTTGCGCGATACAGTTGACAGCTACAAAAAGCTATTATCGCCATCTAGCGCACCGCACGAGCAAGTTACTTATGCTTGTCCAGCCACCAATGTAGTGCCGCAGGCCGCTGGTTGATAAAATGCGCTCGTGTGTCACTGCTCGCTCGCGAGTCTCTACTGGATTACCCTGCCGCACTATGGTCTAGAACCCTATTCTAGCGCGAATTAATTCGATTTCTGAACCACGGCCAGTATAACTTTATTTAATTGTATTTGACAGTTTATGAGGTGTACTAAAGCTACGAAAAAAAATTGGAAGTAAAAACAGATAGTTACATGGTTAAAATCATACTCAAAACGTGAGTCCCTACATATTTACATAATACGACCATTTTATCTGCGCACAGTTAATCTATTACTGTAAGTGTTTATAAAGATTAATTTCAATAAATTTAGTGTTTTTATAATAAGTGATGTATCCCAAGGTAAGTTCTGTTATTGTTGCTTATTATTATCAAATAGTTTTGAGTGAATACCTTTTTAATTTAGGTACTATCACAAATTGATCTTACTATGAAAGTAACTAAGGTTTTAAAAAATGGCAGATGTTGGCATATGCTGTTAATGCTTTTATTCGATCAATTAGCTCAATATCTTTTTATTAAATTATAATTTAGAACAGCTGCAGCCTCATGCAGCCGATATTTTTTTTTTTTTTCAGTAATTACCCGCAAGGAGCTTTTTCAGGAGTGCGTGGCTCAAATTCGAGGATTTAAGTCGATGTGACTGCTGTGATGCATTAGAAGATTATTTGCTATAACTTAAAGAGGACTAAAAGCAGATAAAATAAAGGCTATTTTGCTGAAATCCCACATAGAGTCATATCCCACATTTCAATCAAGGACAAATTGACAAAACATAAATTAAAATTGGACATAGAAGCTTTGAATATGCTAAAAGCACTTCTAGGACCCTCTGGGACAGGTTCAGCTTCATCCGATTCCGATACTGATTGATTGTATTCTTTATCTTTAAGTTTGTCTTTATTTTTTCTTATTTTATGCTTAATTATTATTATTATATTTAAAAAGTGTGTATAAGTTATGACTGTATCATTTTTATATCATCATACAACTATTTACAACACTTACAAGCTATTTAAATAGCACGATTAATTAATTCGTGCTAGAATTGAGTTCTAGCCCACAGTGTGCCGTGGCAGTATGCCAAGCGTAGGTTGTTGATAACAACACAGGCAGTGAGACAGGTCTTTTACGGGTGCAACTGCAAATCCAGCCAGGACGAGTACTGGCTCGAGTAATCGGAGAAGGAAGTAATCGGATACTAAGTAGGATCCGGACTAAGTAGGTCGAAAAGACGGCAATCCGACATGACCGGAATTCCGAGATAAATAGACAGAATCTGGAAACAAATTGGTATTTACAAGAATTCTTTGGATAGAAGTTCACTAGACTCGATAGGCAGTCAAACTAGTGATTTAGTAAGATAACATCGTATCGTATAATGATATCTAGGGTCAAACTATCGATACTTTACGCAGGACTACACTAGTTGTTATTACGTAGCACTTACCCATTTTTTCCATAACTTCAAGCTTCTTATTGACTTTGTAGGACGATGGCCGGTATTCGCCAGATGGAGGGGAGCCTCTCCGATCGTTCGTGCTGAAACAATATTTATTTTGTTATAATTTCTATCTATAATTTAAGAGCTAGGCTCTTATCGCTGGAGTCTTCTCCTTTCCTCTCTATTCAGTGCCATTTCCTTGACTTCTTGGTACGACGCGACACCAAACTTTTCCTTTATTTGGTCCATGTAGCACCTTCTTGGCCTTCCTCTTTTCCTTTTCTTTTGTACTTTTCCCTCTACGAGGGTCAAACTGAAAGTTCTTAGAAAATCAAAAACTGATTACATTAGCCAGTTATTAGTTTTATTATATCTTTTCAAAATATTGTCCATTGACGTCAATACACCGCTGCATGCGATGGAACCACTGGGAAAAGCACTTTGCCCACTCGTCCTTAGGGGTCTCTTCAATGGCATCGCGATACGCAGCCACCGCTTCTTCAGCATTCATAAACCGCTTTCCTTTAAGTTTTTCTTTAATTTTTGGAAATAAATAAAAATCACAAGGCGCGAGGTCGGGGCTATACGGCGGGTGACCCAGTAATTCAACGTTTGATGTCGCCAAATAGTCGATCGTTCGCTTGGCGGTGTGCGACGAGGCGTTGTCGTGGTGAAGGAGGATCCTACTGCGAGGTCGTTTCTCTCGAACTTTTTCCAAGACAAGTGGCAAACAATTGGTAGTGTACTATTCTGCAGAAACTGTTTTTTGATCCTCTAACACAATTGTTGCGAAATGACCTATCCTTCCAAAGAACGAGGCCACCATTTTTTTTCCCGCACTTCGATCTCTCTTCACTTTAGTTGGCAACTCCTCGAAAGGAAACACCCACTGAGCAGATTGTCTTTTGGTTTCAGGATCATAACAGTAAATCCAGCTTTCGTCACCTGTTAGTATGTCGAACACAGCATTTGAGTCACCTCCGTTAAATCTTTCAATCGTTTTACGGCACCAATCCACACGATGGAGTTTTTGAGCCTTAGTCAAATTATGAGGTATCCACCGGGCGCAAAGCTTCCTGACCGCTAAATGTTCGTAAAGGATTTTGTGCACTTGACTCATACCGATGCCTAAGCTTGTCCGAATCTGCTGATAGGTCACTCTTTTGTCAGTCTCTATCATACGCCGCACAACACAGATGTTATTTTCAGTCGTCGCCGTAGAAGGCCGTCCCTCACGTACATCATCAGTGAGATTAGTGCGACCACGTTTAAACTCATTAAACCAGTTGTAAACAGTCGCACGAGATGGGGCTTCATCGTGAAAGGCCAATCGTAGTCTATCATAACTTTCTTGTTGACTTAAATGACATCGAAAGTCATAAAAAATCATTGCACGAAAATTTTCTCGTGTTAAATTCATTTTGACGTGACACAGACAATTTTCAATTTGCCGCCAAGTCGTAAAACAAATGACAAATGAATGAAATATATACTCAGTAATATTGGCAAAGAGTTCTATTTTCAAATTTTAGAATATTTTTTTATTATATTGTTTATAAGTGGCCAGTTCTAAGAACTTTCAGTTTGACCCTCGTATAATAAATCTGATAATGTCATCCTTTTGTTTATCGAATACAAAAATGTAGTTTTTGAAATTTTTGTCAGTCTAATACTAACGTTTTAGTATGTATGTGTGTTTGACCGTTATGTACTCGAAATCTGCTGAATTAATCTTGATACACCTACCAGAGTTTAAATATGTATATTTCAGATTAAAATCTAGGATTGGTTATATCTCGATAGTAAAAGTATATCTTAATATACAGGTGAACCATCTGCGCCATACATCACGAAACAAATTTGAGGTCACAATGACTGGATGGCTACGGGTGTACAATTCTTTTTAGGTATTTTTTTTTACAGCTTTAAGCAATACTTTAAGCTTAAAGCTAATGTAACTTAAAGGTATAGAAGCTGTAAAAAATAAGCTACCTAAGCTTATAGGTAGCTCTTATGCTTGAAGCTACCTCAGACATAAGTGTTTCATGTTAATATCAACTTGATACCTCCTTAATATCTCCATGCGTTCCTAAAAAGAGTCTTGACAGACAGATGGCCAACATTTTTCCTATTGAGGTATCCGTACCCTAAATAATAAAAAATAATATGTGTTACCTGGTGCATGGCGGCGGCGGGAAGGCAGCGCCACGGGATCGGGAGCGATCGCGGCGGTCGCGCTCCGGGTGCCGGTGGGACGACGACCTACACAAACCACATGCGTTACACCCTTATATTAGTATTAAACCAGCGGCCCGCGGGCAGGCCTGTGAAGGTAGCAAAAATGTAACTACGCGCGGCGACCCACTGTTAGCCCACCGGCTAATTAACTTAGGTGTCGCGAGCGAATAGCGACACGCGTACGTTTTATTCACCGGCGGCGCGCGGCACTACATTACTGGCTGGACGAGCATGAATTAAGTGCTAGAAAGGTTCGCTAAATGGCGTTAGTAGCTTCTTGTAGCAGTCAACCATATCGCGTCGCATGATATTATGTCTCTAAATAGGTTTAGTGTATAATTAATTAATCATATTCCAGTGTTGTAAGAATGAAATTATCTTGCATTGGATTTCTAAACGAAAATGTGCTTGAGTCTGATGCGAACTAAATTACACAATATCGTTGACGACATTGAGCAGATATTTCTTTGAATTTCATTGCAAAGTCAAACTTTTGTACGGAGTACTAGTACTTATTCTGTGCCGCGGGGCAGTCGGCCCAGTTCCGCTGTGCCACGGTTTGTTCTAAAATGAAACTCTCCGAAATAGTACAATCGTTCTAACGAACTAGTACGGTCTTCTAATTCTATTAGTTCAATATAGTTCACTGTACCCTAGGAAAAATATCGGCTCTCGCGATTCCAATGTCGCTCTATGAACGAATAAGTACAAGTACAACTGGTTGACGGAGTTGAAAGATAAGAGACGCGTGCGCGTAAGTGTGATGGCGATCTACGATGACCTGACGAACGACAAAAGCGCGCTTATGAGTGTTCCGCAAAGTTATCCGTTAGTCTTATCGTCAAATCACTTACAAATATGGTGAACTTAACTGTACTAAAAGACTGATTTGGAAGATCAAAACGGAATAGTTCTCGTTCACATGAAGGAATAACTTCCTAATAGTACAGTAGCAGCACGTCAGGTTATCCATTTGAACTACGAAAACAGCTTTTATTTCGTACGGAATATAGGCGATCTCATGGTCAAAGTGGGGTAGTGTGACGTGCGGCCGTTTGTATATAGTACATGTACCACACAAGCCTAGCCACGGACAATAGTCTATTACAAACTTTTTTTTAAATAGGTAGGGTACGGTGACAATTGTAAGAGTATAGTAAACTAGCGAAACCCCGCGACCTCACCCGCAAGAGTTATATTTATTTATATCCATATAAATTTTCAACCCCTCTTTTACCCCCTTAATATTTTTATATCGCGACAAAATGTAGCCTATGTCCTTTCCAGGGTCTCGAACTGTCTCTATACCAAATTTCAACTAAATCGGTTCAGTGGTTTAAGCGTCAAGAGGAAACGGACAGACAGACAGTCACACTTTTGCATTTATAATATTAGTATGGATGTAGAAAGGAATCACTCCACAAAATAATTGAAATATCTACTACTATAAATACCGCCACTGATTATCTTTCTACATTCCCACGCGGTTGACTGGTAGAGAATGATTTAAGGCATTAAGTCCGCCAATTGGTGCAATAAAGTTTAAATAAAAAAAACCACTTCTGCCACGACACAATAAACTTCAATTCAGGTCGATCATTCACCGATCACAATTGATCTGTAGCAAATCATATAATGATAACGATTATGTACTATCTCAATTCTAAAACTAGTTGGATGATTACCTCTTCTCCTCAGATCTGCGGCTATGCCTGTCTCTGTCTCGCTCGCGGTCACGGTCGCGGCGCTCGCGGTCCGCGAATCTAAAACAAACGGAGACTTAATTAAAAAAAATAAAAACTCTTAATCGATTAACTCGTTCTGGGTGGGGTAATCGATTTCATTCCAATTAGCTATGTGAAGTGGAAATAGGTTATCAGTAGGTTTTAAATTCTCCTCTTCCTATAAAAACTCCGTGTAGCTAGAATTCCTTCTTCATAATGGTTGTTAGATAATGGGTTAACCGCAAACCAAATTTTAATTCGTACCGAGAATCAGGGGTGTAAGGGGCTCCGAATACCATCTTACGAAGCCCAATTGTCAACCTCACCTGCACGTGGTGCGCCCTGCCGACTAACAGACGAGGCTCTGGCGACCGAACCGATGGCGGTATAACCATCTAAAGGCTGAGCCAAATTCCTCTGGCCGGCGGCGGGCAGCAGCGTCGCCGGTACGAGGCTTGGTCCTGCGCTCACCAACCCGCCTGCCCAGCGTGGTGAGTATGGGCATTACCTTTGAGAATGGAGCCAAAAAGAAAACGGCCTCCAGTTCCCGGCCGCCCTACTATTCCGGGCCACGGCAGCGGCTCCGGTAACGGTAGGGCAGGGGGTGCGAAGAATCCCCGGGCTACAGAAGGCTGCCACAATGGCGGCGTTTAATGGACGCAGTCTACGGCAGGACGAAAGCCTTGTCCACTCGAGGTAGAACTTAAAAACATTAAGTGGCATGTTCTGGGGTGTCTGAAGTCCGTAGAAAGGGGGAGGACACGATGACCCTAGAATCAGGCCAAATGTTCTACTTTCGGGAAGGCGACCAACTGTCACAGGGTGGCGTAGGCTTTCTGGTCAACAAACTTCTTCGTGACAACGTGTTGGAGGTATCCAGTGTGTCGATCCGGGTAGCGTACCTCGTACTAAAACTGACCGAGAGATACACTCTCAAGGTCATACAGGTATATGCGCCGTCATCGTCACACCCGGATAATGAGGTTGAGGCCATGTACGAGGATATCTCGAGGGCCATACACACCACCACCAAAACCCACTTCACCGTTGTCATGGGGGACTTTAATGCCAAAGTGGGAGTGCGAGAATGCGACGAAACGCGAATCGGGCCACACGGAATCGGACACAGAAACCTTAGGGGCCAAATGCTGGTCAACTTCCTCGACATGCAGGGGCTGTTCTGCATGAACACGTTCTTTCAAAAGAAGCCCCATAGGAAGTGGACCTGGCGGAGCCCGGATGGTAAGACGAAGAACGAGATAGACTTCATCTTGACGGACAAAAGACGTATATTTAGGGATGTCTCTGTGATCAGCAGGTTTGACACCGGTAGCGATCACCGACTGGTAAGAGGCATCCTAAATATCAATTTTAAGGTCGAAAGAAGTCGGATGGTCAAATCTGTTCTTCGTCCGACTGTGCTCCAAACCGAAATTGGCACCGAAAAATTCCAGCTGACTTCACAATCGCTTCGCAGAACTAACACCAACGGAGAGCGTTGACCGGGACCTCGAAACCGTGACTAGGGTGATCCACGAAGTGGGAAATAGGCACTTTAGGAGGAAGCGAGGTAGCCAGAAGTCTAAATTATCGGGGGAAACTCTGGAATTGATGAAAATTCGACGTGAAAAGCCGGAGGGAGCTTCGTCAGATACCCAGCGTCTCAGCAAAGAGATCCGACAGTCGGAGAGACGCGACCTCCGATGCTACAATACGCAGCTCATACGAGAAGCGATTGAGCAAAATCGGGGGTCAAAAGTCTTTACTAAAAGACTGGGCAAGAGCCATCTGACGAAACTCAAAACCTCGAACGGCAACGTAGTCACTTCAATTCCGGAGATTCTCGCCGAAGTTGAAGGCTTCTACGGCCTACTATATGGCTCGCATGTCTCGAAGACTCCTCCCGGTGCGACTCACCCAAGAGCCACGCTGACACGCCACTACAATAAAGACCTCCCAAATGTGGACGAAGACGAAGTTGCGGGGGCTCTCAAACAGCTTAGCAATGGGAAGGCTCCCGGTGAAGACGGCATTACATCCAAACTCCTGAAAGCAGGAGGACCTCCAGTCATCAAGGAGCTCGTGAGGATATTTAATGCCGTCATTGCAAATGGGACTACCCCGGAGGCGTGGAGTGGGAGCGTTGTAGCGCTGTTTTTCAAGAAAGGCGACAAGTCGCTCTTGAAAAACTACAGGCCAATCGCGCTCCTAAGCCACGTCTACAAGCTGTTCTCGAGAGTCCTCGCAAATCGCCTCGCCGCAAGATTGGACGCCTTCCAGCCACCGGAACAGGCCGGGTTTCGTAAAGGCTACAGTACCGTAGACCACATACACACAGTCAGGCAGGTTATACAGAAGTCCGAAGAGTATAACCAGCCATTGTGTCTAGCTTTTGTGGACTACGAAAAAGCCTTCGACTCCGTCGAAACCTGGGCTAAACAGCCCAGGTTCCTTGGAATCCTTGCAGCGATGCCAAGTCGACTGGCGATATGTGGAGGTGCTGAGAGGACTGTATGATATGGCAACGATGTCCGTCCTAGTTCAAGGTCACAAGACAAGACCCATCCAGCTGCTCAGAGGTGTGAGACAGGGGGACGTTATTTCCCCGAAACTGTTCTCAAGTGCACTGGAGGATGTCTTCAAGACTCTTGACTGGGAGGGATTGGGCATCAATGTAAACGGCGAATATCTTACGCACCTCCGCTTTGCCGACGACATAGTTCTAATGGCAGAATCGCCGCGGGATCTGCAAAAAATGCTGCACAGCCTAGACTCTGCCTCGCGATGCGTTGGTCTCCGGATGGACTTGGACAAGACTAAGGTCATGTTCAACGAACATATTGTCCCGGAACCGATAGCAGTCAGCGGCGAGATGCTCGAAGTTGTCCAGGAATACGTTTACCTCGGGCAAGTGTTGCAACTGGGTAAAGACAACTTCGACCGCGAAATCGCCAGAAGGGTGCAACTAGGTTGGGCAGCATTTGGGAAGTTGCGTCACATCTTATCGTCGCCTCTACCGCAATGCCTGAGGAGCACGGTATATAACCAGTGCGTCCTACCTGTCATGACCTACGGGGCCGAGACGTGGAACTTGACAGTCAAGCTGGCCCACCGACTGCATGTCGCTCAGCGAGCTATGGAACGGTCTATGCTGGGGATCTCGCTAAGGGATAGAATCCGGAACGAGATCATCCGCCAAAAGACAAAAGTCATAGATATCGTTCAGAGGTGCAGTAAGCTGAAGTGGCAGTGGGCTGATCATGTCTGTCGCAGAACCGACGAGCGTTGGAGTAGGAAGGTTCTCGAATGGAGACCACGTCTCGGGAAACGTAGTGTTGGACGCCCTCCTGCTAGGTGGACCGATGACCTGAGGAAGGTTGCCGGTAGTGGCTGGATGCGAGAAGCGGGGGACCGTGAAAGTTGGCGCCGTCTTGGAGAGGCCTATGTCCAGCAGTGGACTGCAATAGGCTGATATGTATGTATGTACCGAGAATCAACCATTCGACTCTCAGTTTCTGGAACTGGCCTTAGATAACGGGATGAATACCTAGGGGGCTTATTACGTAACTCTGTTGCTAACAATTCAGGATTGAAATCGCTTGAAAATGATACATTTGAAAACTTCAGTTACTTTGTTAAGCTGGCCATTCACGGTTAGTTCAAAATATGACTCCACTCACCAACATAAAAATAATCTGAAAACTGACTTTCATTCAGTGCTGCCAGAACGTGGGCAATTCCTCACGCAAAGGGGACTTTCAGTTTTTCCAATTTAGAGGGTAAACTGGGCGGGAAGATCTTAGAACCGGTAAAATATGGGCAATTGTGGAAAAAAAAACATAACGTTAAGTTACTTTTTTAGTACTTATGCCTATAGCCTACATTTTACCGATATTGAAAACGTCAAATTTTGGTTGTACGTTAGACCGACTAATTAGTGTAACTGGCCATGAATGGCCAACTTTAGCAACAAAACTTTGATTGAAATAATTTCATTCAAAGTTACATAAGCCACTACCTGGTATCTTACCGGAATGACTGGAATAGTATACAGTAGTAACCATAACCTTCCAACTAAGATTCATTTATACAGGGTGTCCAGGTTTCGACTAGCGATAATTTAAGGGCCTTTTATTTACCAAATTTTAAAGACATAATCCTAATTTTTTTTTTTTAAATAAAAGCAATATTGGATTTAGTTTTGTAATAGGTTTTGGTCTATTTAACCTTTAAAAGTATTAGCAAGGTTTATTTTTAAAAAAATTTTTCCTCTATGATGGTTAATAACTTTAAATTGATCTTTATTTCACTTGATAAGCCATATCGTCACCTTTTAAAAGAATCATTTTCATAATTTTTAGGACCGGCAGATCTATAGAAATAGCATTTTTTTAAATAATTAAAATGGCTGCCATTTCAAGAGGGGAGTTAGACCCCCAACATGGTGTTTTTTGTCGATAACATTTGATGATCTAATAGCCCATAAATTATCGCCACATTTGGATTTCCACTGTATAAATTTTAATATCCGCCAGATGGATCACAAATCGTTTTAAAAGATTTTTTTTTCTTATGTTTTTTTTGTGCAAGCTGTTTACTTGTCAATACTTGTACAAGTTAGCCTATTAATCTATGCATTTCGTCAATATACTTTTTTGTGTATCATTTTCTCGTAAAGTAAATAAGTAAAAAAAAATTGGCAAAGTGCGAGTCGGCTTGGGCACGTAAGGTTCCGTACCATTATCTATAAGGTCACCTCCAAAAGACAGACAAGATTTAAGGGACAAATACAACATCTTAAATTAATTCGTTTTAGATAATACAATCATATTTTTAGAATGGTAGTTATCGAGATAATTAAAAAGTAAAATAAAACACCCCGTGAATGAGAAAGTATCGCTCGCGTAAATGCAATACAAACGTTCGATGTATCAATGAATCCTATAAGGACGCCACTATGAGATACTAAGTTCTCTCTCTTTCACACCTTACACGTGCAGGGGCGGGCAGTCCGCGGTCTGTCGGAACGCATCAAACGAACCGACAAAGAAACCGCAATGCCGCCAAAGGCATCCGTACACGTGCCGCCATATGAATGAAATGTGGAAAGAGTGGGGACCAAGTGAAACGACAGAGAGGGCCGATAAACCAAATTAAGTACAGGATGCTCTTAAAATATTATATTTAGTTTGTTAGGAAAAGTATAAACAGAAACTAGCCTATTTTTTGGTTTTAATGCTAGGGTCCAATTTTTTTACTATAATTAGATGCCCTATAAAAATTTCGGCTGTCTTTTGGAGGTGACCTAATACACTACATCAGACGTCATATTAGTTTAAAAAACGGCAAAAAAAAACACGTTTGTACTGGAGCCCTGTTTAAATATAATTTTAATTTTATATTAATTTTGAAAGATTATAAAACGTAATATTCTGTGAACATTAAAAGCGTTTACCTGTTGCCTTTATTTATTTTTAAAATGACAGACAGACAGCGGAGGCATAGTAATAGGGTCCCGTTTTTACCCTTTGGGTACGGAATCCTAAAAAATCTCAGACACAAAGTTTGCCTGGAAGAAATTGCTTTCAGCATAAGACCGCCCAAATTGTACCATTATCTATGAGCATTTCTGTAAATGTATACTGTGTGGTGTGCGATAAAGAGTATCTATCTATCTATCTCTCCCCTTCCTACATCAAGGATACTGTTGCTAGTGTGTAGTGTAGTGCAGTCTCACCTGGGCGACACAGCGTCGCGCGCGTCGTGCGGCTTGCGGTCGTGCGGGGGGGGCTCCCCGCCGAAGGGGCGCAGGTCCATGAGCGCGGGGGGCCGCGCGTCCGGCCGGTCGCCTAGCAACCCGCGCCGTCTGTCGCCCGCCGTCGCCGTCGCACCCGCGCCGGCCCGGTCGCGGTCCGACTTGTCATTTCTACTGGAGAAAACGTTGATACATAAACTTCCAATGTTTTTCGAGCGTATGTTCATTTCACGACGACCGTCTTGGTGTAGTGGTTCGCGCCGCGGACTTCTGAGCCCGGCGGATGCGGGTTCGAATCCCGCAAAGGGCAAATGTTTGTGTGACGAGCACGAGCATTTGTACCTCAGTCATGAATGTTTATAAGTATGTCTATCCGTTATCCTAGACACCATAGCACAAGCTCACGCTTAGTTTGGATCTAGGTAATTGGTGTTTGTTGAAACAATTTATTATTATTATTATTTCAGCGGCACGCCCTACAGCTCAAACGGCTGGACAGTTTCTGACATATTTTGTGTTTACATCGTAAAAAAATCCTTTGTTTATACAGATCTTTTTATTGTGCGAATCAGTCTTGCAACTTTATTACAACCATAGCAATATGGGAATGAAATGAAAGACCACTTCCAAAATATAATATTTTTGCAGTCGGCTTTTTTATGATTATATTTATCACAGCCCAGCTCCCTTATCTATCACAGACACTTATGCCCCTTTTACTATTGAAAAAAATTGCTTCGGCCAATTCTATGAAACGAATAACTGTTAATGTTAGTTCAAGGATTGTACAAGGCCAACAGTCACCAACGTTATAGCAATATTACTTATTATCCAGAACACCAATACCATCTTGGTAACTGATTTATAAGAGAGAATAAAATATTACATATAAAAGAAATTCGTCTTTTACTCATAGCATAATCAAGACCTTGGGAGTGTATTATTTCGATGACATTACAATAGTCTTATACTTTACATTAGATGTTGGGTTCTTTTATTTACCTGTAGCGGTCATCTCTGCGTGGCGAGCGTCTGTCAGCGCGATCTTTATCTCTCGACCGCGCGGGCGACTCGCGCCTGCGGTCCCTGCGGTCATCGCGGGAGCGGTCGCGGTCCCGACTGTCATCTGCAAGACTCTTATTATTAGCTTTTAGGCTTACAAACAAAATGCAGTTAATCATAAATCGATCGCACCGTTTTGCTGTTTGGAAAAAGTTGTTGCATATTTTAAGCAGACAAACAAATATTTTTAAATGTTATTTATTGTAACGAAACCGTTGTATACACGCTGTTACTTTGCATTTGCATCCTTGCCATATTTACAGAGGTAACTATATTACGGACACTGAACTCAAATCATTAAAAAAAATAGTGACCTAAAATTTTTATTTTTAATCTTGATTATTTAATTTTATCGACAATCTGTTACGCACACCAATAACGATCGTAGCACATACACATCACTGTTGGCTGTTCATCGGCACAAAAGAGCCGCGGCGATTGCGCTCTCTTTCTAACATCATAAACGCCGCCCCTTCTTCTTCTTCTTTTTTTTCCCTTCTTTTATCTCTGTGAATATGGCAAGGATGCAAAGTAACACTGTGTACAATTTTAATCAATTATTGGCATGAATATCTACAATAATCAACTGGATGGTCACTTGTTAGGCCTGATTATCATCACTATATTCAAGAGTTGTTCACTTATCTGTGGAGTTTTTTGCCTTTTCTGTCATTCTCTGCACCTTGGTGACGTGTCCAAGTTTTCCTTCACATGGTCTATATCTGACCTAGGTCTTACTCTCTGCCTCTCTTTTCCTCCGATCTTCCTACCAATGATTGCCTTTATAAGTAAGGCTGACTGTACATTAAAACAGGTAGATAAATACATTGTGCCCGGGTTTCGACTAGCGATATTTTATGGGCTATTATTTCATCAAATGTTATCGAAAAAAAACCCTATGTTGGGTTCTAACTCCAGTCATTTTATTCATTTTCATATAATTCTATATCTATGGATCTTGAGGTCCTAATAGTTACAAAAATGATTCATTTGAAAGGTAGTACACGCTATCGCCTTTTAAGTGAAATAAAGAACAATTAAAAATTATTTGTCATAGAGAAAAAATAATAATGTATAAGAAATCTTGCTAAAAATTTAAAACATAGTTTTTTAAACCTATTACAAAAATATACCCTAAAAATTTTTTTTCATTAGGAATTTTTTCTCATAAAATAAAATTGGATAATTTAAATTTAAACACTCTTAAATTATCGTTAGTCGAAACGCGGACACACTGAATAAATAGATTAAACATTTACCTGAACCGCGTCTCTCGTCGTGCGACTGCGAGGAGTGCCGCGAGGAGGGCGCGGGCTCCGCCTGCGGCAGCTCGGGCTCCGACTCCGCCTGCGAGTCCTGCGACAACCACGGACTACTCTCACTCTATGCCCACAACACTACTCTATGGTTGGTATGAAGTTATGAACGTTACGTTAGCTCCGGTTGGTACGATGGAGATAAGACGTAATTTAGTGAAAAATATGATGCCCAGAGAGGACCTGATTGATCAATTTTGTCTCTTTAATTTCTGGATCCAACTAGTGATATAACATTATTCTGTCTCCACTAGAAACTTCAAAACCGAAAAAAATCGAGAGATGATCCATCCAGATAAAGTTAACACTGAACAAATGCAAGTGGACCTTCAGACACTTATAAGTAAAAATACAGTAATATTTTTCTTATTAATAGCTGTGTCAAAAATGTATTGAGTTCATATACATTATGAGAAATAGAATATTCTTGATATTATAATTCTACCTGGATTTGGAGTAAGATTTTTACTTATCTCTTTTTCTCATCATAATTTTTAAGTACAAATTGTACTTACTCAGCAAAATATTAATACATATGGGATAAGTTATAAATGTTTTACCAGTTTATTTTATTTGTCACTAAACTTTTTCATAGAAGTCATTACAAATCTTTCATCAACAAATATTTTTCTAAGTGGACCTGAGCAATAACAAAAATTGCAAAAAAGTTGAGAAATTAAGGATAAAGTAAAAGTCAGTCAGAAAATATACATATTTGAAATAATACATATAAATATGATTGAATAATTTTAATTACACAGGTAGTAGGTAGACCAAATTCCAGTGACTTGACTAATTAGCAAGGCAATTAATTGAATATTTGAAAGTTACTCTTTTAAAATAACGGAATTTCATACATATTCTGCAACAGTTGCTACTGATCATGATCAAAGCAGATAATTAACTCTACTAAGTTTGAATGTGGAAGTTAAGAAATAATTTTAAGCATATGGTGGCAACTTGGCAAGTTACCATATGCTGATTTGATTGATCAATCTTGATTAGACACATTATCCAACTACCTATTGTGATTGGTTCAAAAATAATAAAAGTATTATACCATTTATCCAATAGCAGTAGTTGTTGTTTTTAGTGTCAGCGATTTGAAATTAAAATACGAGAAAGGGATAACGTAGATTACAAGTAGCAACAACTGTAGAATAATTAGAAAACTAAAATACAAACCAATTCGGGATTTTCTTCTCACTATCTTAAAAACCTACCACCACCTATATCACAATTTCAAGTTATTCATTAATATAAATGTTTAGCACCACATCCAAGAAATGAAGCTAATTTAGACTTTGGTACCCTGTTAACACAGAACAGGATTGTTTAAATAAAATCCAATCATAAGTCTGCCTGCGCTATAGCTATGTACTTACGTGACTCAGCTGTAAGGTCTAGCGGAGCGACGAAGCCAGGTCATCTCGGCGGAGCCTCAGCGAACTCGAGGGGGGTATTTGACTTTTGTTTTGTGTCAATTTACAAATGGGTAACATATAAAATAATAAAGTGTTAATATCATCGTTGAAAACAATTCAACAAGTTCTTATTTATTTTGAATGCTAATTTGATTACTTTACGTTGATAGTTATATGAGAATAGAGCAATAGACAGAACAGATGCGATAATTTTATAGATATTGATGACAATGCGAAATATTTGGGTCTGTGTCTAGTCTAATAGAGGTGGGGCGAGGGGGGTCGAAAGGTAGTTACCTCGCTCATGTCCATGTTGACGTCGTCGTAGTTGGTGTCGTCGTCGCGCCGGCGCCCCGGGTGTCCCGCGACCTACAATATCAGTCTATTGTCAAGCAGAGAACACCGATTAATATCCATTGCTTTAAATTGATGAATCGGATGAGAAATTATTACTATAATTGTTTGTCAAGATAATGACTTATAGATATATTCATTTAACCCTTTCAAGGGCATATTAAAATGGTTTTGAAATGTAGTGGCGTAAAGTTAAAATTGTAGTGAGAATATTTCTACCACTTTATAAAGGATTAGTTAGAAATTGATTTCTTAAGCACCAAAGTTCTTGGAAAATTAGTGAAATATTTACACCGATTTGCCAAGAATTTTCTGATTGTGATTTCAAGATGGGAGATCTCAACTTGTAATCTTATGAAATGACATAGAAATTAACTAGCTAAAGCCGAATGTCATACAGATATTAACAATTAACAGTGGCTTAAAAAAGGGCTGTACTGTAATAGGATACATTAACACGTAGAACGCTAGACTAAAAACCATGGTTAGCCCAGTACGCCGCAGCGACACCCTTGACTGCCGGTGTGTTGGGTCCAGGGGGCCACGTCGGACAACGTTGTCCGGATGCCCTCGATCACTTAAGATGCCTCTAGGCGGCCGACGGAGAGGGTTTCGACAGTTTTTTCTATGCCAAATGCCCGCAGAACGACCTGGCCACTTGGCACAAAAAAAATCTAAGTCTTAGAATTTATTGGCTTAAAAACAAGTTGTTTGAAAAAGTGCTGTAGGTCCACGAAGTAAGTATATTAAATCATTCAGTTGTCATTTTTTTAAGCAGAAATCAATTTTATACTTTATAAGTAACTGTAAATAATTATAAAAATTATACTTAATCGTTTTTTGAGTCAAATCAAAAAGTCAGTCCAAAAATACATAAGTAGTAAGGGTTCAGTAGGTAATTTACGTAAGAAGCCACCTTTTCACAATATAAACTTAGACTTAGGCGTGCACAGACGGCTTAGTAAAATTAAATATATAATATTTATAATAAAAGTAAAATAATGAGTTATTCATTATTTCCAATTAGTTGCCAATAATTTTTGCGGTATTTTCTGACAATATTTGCAAAAAAACACCTCAACAATTTTTGGACAATCTTCGATTTATTGGTGCAGCCCTGGGGGAAAGTATACTGTCAGACAATGGTGTCCGTCAAGGCGTTCAATGTGTTAAACAATACTTGTGCATCTGAAGAATTTCATGAAAAGGGTAGATAAATTTATACATCAAAACGAAACATGATTTTTAGAGGAGGAAAGGGTCACAGGGTATCCTGAAAGTCTGTAAATTAATATTTAATGACAACTATCTTGGGAAAGTGGTTTACGCTTCGGACTCCAATCAATGCTAAATTAAATTTAGTGTGATAAGCAAATCATGCTCTATATTGCAAATTGAATGCTTACACATAAATAAGGCAGTCATGCTCATGATGCTTTCTAAAATAATATAAATATGTATTGATGTACAGTCAGCAGCACATCAGATTACAGATGTGAACTACAAAACAGCTTTTATTACATAGGGAATACCGCCTGGTCTCAAGGCCAAGGTAGGTAGGGGTAGTCTGACGTGCAGCCGTGTGTAGCTATAACCATTTAACCTTATCACAAGGAATGCTTGTTGAAACATTTATTTATATTCGAGGCTGCCTAATGGTATACTGTAGGTAGGGTATGTTGTTTGGAAAGTACAATGCCACAATTACAAAATAGGTAGGTAAGTATGCAACAACATGATTAGATCCAGAGAGAGTGATGATTAAAGTGAAAACCTTGTTGGTTTTTGTGACCACATTGGTAGCGTAATAATCGGTCTTCGTCTAAACTGTAAAACAGCTTTACTTAGATGTGCAATGTTATTATTATACACTTCAGAAATACTAAAAAACTGAAGGACACTTACCGCAGATTGGTGGCTTCCATAACGTTCAGTTTCATTGTCATCATCACTGCCGTAACCAACAAGGGAATCCATTGCAAATTAGTATTGCGTTGATTAGATTGTCTGCGTCTGAACGAAAAGACTGGCTTGGTGTAATGAATAAAAACAACGGCGAAAAATTGCGATTGCAAAATTCGTACACAACCAATCAGCACAGAATTAAAAATGGCGGAATGAAAAAAAAATGTTTTTCTATTGTCTATGACTTTTTTCATCTTTGCTCCTTGCGCTTTCAGTCAAAAGTTTTACTATCATGTATGTAAATAAATATGAACTCTAACTTGCTCAGCATAAAGATGAAATTAGGAAATTTTAATAAGCCATTATTGTTGATATGTTTGGATACACAATAATCACCATTTTGATTATAGCCGTTTTTGCACTCTGATACGGTGTAATTGCACTCAAAAGTACAGTTTTGAGTACAATCTAGATTATAACCTTTGAAATGTGGCATGTGGCTTAAATATAGGACGAAATAAATGGATTTGTTTTTTTTATTAAATAATAGTGGTTCAAAAGTTATCAATATATCCAGCATGTATCCGAACTGAATTCTTTGCTCCTTGCGTATTTTTTAATATGGCGGACGCATTGACCGCCGTGCGGACGTCTGGGATTTTTGTCATTACGAAATAGCAATTTCGACTTTTATTTATTGTGATTGTGAGTAATTCGTGAAGAAAAATAATTGTGACTTGTTTCTCGTCATCCAAAAGATTTGTAAAGTGATCAAAAAACGCTGAATCAGCTATAAAAATGGTAATGATAGTTTTTTGTTTTGATACTTTTTTACGAACTTTACTTTGTTGGAAAATGTGTTTTCTGCTTGTTAGACTCATTTCTCATCGTTTTTTAAGGTAATAAATGTGCTTTACCGTATATTTTTCAACATTTTTTTCCTGACGTGCAGTTTTTAGCGTTTTTTTTCTTTGTTTTCAAGTTTTCTAACCAAAAAAAAAGTGTCCTAAGGTGGTGTCTATCTCACATGTGATGATTCTCCTATGTTTTACTCAATATCCTTATATTCCTTGTTCCTAATAGGAGTTAATTATGCAAGTTGGGTGTGGCTGTATTGATTTTCTTGGAAGGTTCTAGACATAGTGTTAGAATACGTCTTGAATATCTGCACTTTACATAGGTTGAGCACATTGATCTAATGCTGTACTGGCGAGTTTGGTTTCGTGTTGGTACGTTTTAAAGAGGTTCCTGGCTGTCTTTAGATTAAGCTAAAGGTCGTCCCTAAGATTAGGCTATAATAAATGTCGCAAATTTTATGCAATTGAGGCTGAAATTTGATGCATCTGATTGAATGTATTTCTCAATATTGAGCATGACCTATCAAAGAGTGGTGCAGTACCTATAAAGTGCAGTATAAAAGACTTATCAGTTATGTAAGTTTAACTGCAATTGCTTATGTTTGATGGAAACATAAGCAGTAAAATCTAAGAGTTGGGTACTAAACTCAAGCTTGCAGTGGCAGCATTATTCGTATGAATGCTATTGATTATTGGTAATCTAATGATATTTATTTGGTTTAAATAAGAATACCATATTATGATACAATGTTTCTATGAAAATATAATAATTAGTTCTAAATCAGACAGAAATTAAAAACATGTGTTTGAGATATCCCATTTGTTCTTCTTCAACAACTGATATGGTGCGGTAAAAACAATCACCATATTGGTTTCATAGAAAAAGCTGATTTCAGAAGCATTTAAGTAGAAGAGCAAATTGATATCTTAACCTGTCAAACCCATATATTTTTGGTTGATTACAATATAATTTTCTATTGTGTCTGGAAACATGATATGTGAACTTAAAAGTTATAAGATACCAAAAGGAACATGTTCTACCTTAACCTAACATTGAAGTCTATTTGACTCAAGACACTAAAACTTGTTAGGATATAAATTGGTAGAAAAACAGTTATTATTAGCGTTTTATGACCAAGAATCCATCTCATTTTCTTGATATGGATGTTAAAAAATTTCATGATTTTGAAATTGGTTGCTTTATTAGGATTAGCTACCCACACAGTTTAGTTACCAGTAATAATGCACATTGCAGCAAATATTTTCAATTATGCTTTGTATGTAGTCTCATATATGAGACACAATATATTGTGAAATGTGTTGTGTGTTTTGTTGGTTGTCCTAAATAAATAAATAAAATAAAAATAAAAAAACTGCATAGGTGTTTATAAATTTTAGGAAGGAAAACATGATGTTTTTATCAGACATTGTTACATGTTTTTTTTTTTTCATTTAAGTAGGTACTTAAATCACTACTGACTGAAAAATTGAAAACATTGACAGGCCTGTGTAACTCCCCACGTAGGTAGCAAAAACGTACCTACGCGCGGAGACCCCTTGGTTAGGGGCTAAACAAATTGGGTATCGCTAGTCGGCAGCGACACGATCGCGCGTTTTATTCACCGCCTGTGCGCGGCACTAGGTTGCTGGCTGGACGAGCATGAATAAAGTCCTAGAAAGATGCGCTAGATGGCGTTAGTAGCTTATTGTGGCAGTCAACCCTATCGCGTTGCGTGATAGTACGTCACTGAATAGGTTTAGTGTATTATGGATCATATTCCAGAGTCATAACAATGAAATTATCTTGCAATGTATTTCTGTAGGTGTCTAGACACTTGTGCTTGAGTCTGAGACAAACTGAATTACACCATATTGTTGACAACATTGAGTAGATATTTCTTTGAATTTTATTGCAAAGTCAAACTTCTGTACGGAGTACTAGTACTTATTCTGTGACATTGACTGCTGATTACCTAAAGTCCTAAAGATTTTACTCCTGTCTCTGCTGGTATACTTGCTCTACACAAACATATTAACATGTTTTCTAAATCAATTTTAGTACCTACTATAAATAAAATGTTTTAAAATTTAACAATATTTAAGAAAGGTTACTTTTTCAGTCTAAACGCGCCTTTGGTGACGATGAAGACAGTCCACCAACACCATCAGATGATGACTCTGACTTTGATGATGATGAGGATCCAGACAATTTGGAAGTTCCAGGTAAAGTCAGTCTGATATCATGAAATAAGATAAGAAAATAATATATGAAAAGGAAAAACATTATACATCTATAAATTATCTACCTTACTCTTATCTTTTTCGCTGTCTATTTCTCTCTATAAGTAGGTATCTTATTTTTTTTGTTTGGTCCACTACATTAGCTGTAGTAACTCCACACTTTAACACATCATTCAGATTCTGGTTGATTATGTGTCTTTCTCTTATCCTTGCTTATTCATACAGATAAAATGTGAAATCTATTCAAAATACTATTTTTATTTTATTTCAAAGGCTCTTAATTAGCTTATACACAATAGTTACAATTTAAAAACTCATTTTAAAAATGTTTGTTGCTGGAGTGTTGTGTGTAAAGGTCAAAAGGATATTTTGTATGCAAACATATTCACAAGTCAATATCTCGGGCTACGCCTCTGGGATCACAAAGGAATTTTATGCTAATGTCGATATCACTGCCTCTTTAAGACTGACCCCACATTTGTCTGCATGTGTTACGGGTTGACGAGATAATAGCAAGTTACGTACCTAAAATAGTAATACAACAAGATTTATTACCTCCAAGTAGTAAACGCATTCACTGCCGAGAACGCATATGCGTTTTCGTTACATTCGCCTCTGAGTCGTCTTTGGTTGGCACAAACAGAAAAGTGCGGCAGCTCGCCAATGTCTAGAACAAGTAAACATAATTAAAAAAAAAAAAAACACCCTACTGCAAAAAAAAAAATTTAACGACACCATATATGTCAAAAACTGTCCAGCCGTTTGGGCTGTAGGGCGTACCAAACAATTATACATACATACTCTCGAAAAACATAACCCTGCTTCCGCAGTCGGGTAAATAGGAGTGGCATTAAATGCGTTAAGTATTTTTTTAATTTATAGAACATACCTAATTTGATCGGAGCTAAAAAAATACAGCTTTGGGTAAACGCGGCACCACCCGGTCCGTTTCCAGACGCCTTACTGCGGATAACGGATTTACCAGTCATGCCATCACGCTCATTCGCTTCGTCATAATAGCTAGAGTGAAAGGGATAGCTAATTTTAAAAATATGGATATCATCATACAGAGTAAGACATCAGAGTTGTATTTGAATTTTGAGAGTGTCATGTGACAACAAGAGAAATACTTTATTCAATGTAGTTGTATGAAACTTCCATATTTTTGGTACAAATATATGTGTGTATGTGTATATGTAGATATACCTACTGTATAAATTGAGATGGCATGCTTTATATGCGAATTTGGGCTTGCCTTTTCACGCATCAGCATATGGACTTTTGCAAGGAAAATATGTTAAACAATTATGCATTTGTGTCGGAGTGAAACACGTCTATATCTGTAGCTATCTAGCATGATATGATATCTTTGACTAGCAATCAATCAGTGGTTTTGGAATGAGAGTAGAGACAGCACTTTGCAGGTTTGCAGATATTATTCCTTTATGAGACGAGGCCACGTTTCCCGAAATCTTACCTACTAAAACTTCGCCCTTGGCCGAAAACCGGCTGTGTTTTGTGCTTTTACCCGAAATATCTCTAAGTCGGAACTCTTAATATACTCCACCCATCACGTTTTATAGGATATAGACAGATCGCTGACAGGCCAGAAGGCAATAAGGTCCCGTTGGCTCTCCTTGGGTACGAAAGTCTTCATGAAATCTCGAAGTTCGGCGATACTTTTGATACAGCTGCTCTAAATAGCGATAGGGAACTCTTTCCAAACCATTGGCGTAGAATTTTTGGCCAAGATATTTCATTCGACCTACACTTCTCCTAATCAGAGGCCCTAGGGCGGCTTGATAACATCTGACAGTAAGGTCACTTGTTCACATCCTTTCACCAATCCTCACTGAGCCCGCGTGATGCGCGATGATGCCCGCGGGCAAATGCCCAGCAGTGGGATCCTATATAGGCTAGCTTTACTAATTAATTATGTACCGAACCCTTAAATCCAAACTGTTGCATGATATTATAGTGCGGCTTTATGAACAGGTGGAGGCAAGACGCTGGCCGCAGCCGCGCGCATGGCGCAGACGGGCAAAGTAAAGGGGATGCCGGCGCCAGTGCAGGTCACCGTCAAGCCCACAACTAATCCTTTAGCTGGTAGGTCTACTTAGTCTACCTGCACTCTAGTGCTTCCCTATTAGTCTACTTTTTTTGGAAGCAAGGGGAACATGCAAATATTGGGGTATGCTGCTAACAGTGGATGTGTATGTGTTGTCTCTCTCCAGACAATGGCACAGCTATTGTGTTGCCCGACGTGTCCTTACACCTGCACACGTAAGGACCTGTACAACGCCACTGAAAATGCTCTTTTAGTCGCCGAGTATTGGTCGTTAGAGTAGGCTTAAAATATATCGCTAGAGTAGGCTCGAAAAGTAACAGATTAGCTTTCGCCCTCTATTCCAGACGACTTATACAGTACAGACAGACACCTCCTTTGACGGTTTGAGCCTATGCGGGAGTATCTACTGCATGCTCCATAGATGTAGATTCTCGCAGAGGGCACGGCGTCCATATAGCAAAGCAACTGACTGGCAGCAAAAAACTGACAGCTCACGTGATAGTTTCACTTTTCACTTAGTCTTTGTCCGTTTCGGGTTTACCAAAACTGTATATGTCATTTGTCCGACGTGTTTTTTGCGTACTAGTTAAAGATCTCACCAATATTCTTCATGACTTTAATTTTTATGTCTTAACAGCGGCGTCAGGGACCGCATTCGGGCAGGCGGCCAACGTGAAGCCTATCAAGATATCAGCCAGTCAGATCTCTAAACCGCTCCTGGGCAATCTTGGGATGGGCCGAGGAAGTAAGTTGCATTGCATTTTGAGACGTAGGGTTGTTTAAAACAATAATAAGAACATTTAATTGATCAGAAGCTTTATGGTCTTTCTTACATACAAAAGCTTTGTGCGGAATAAAATGGACCTGGTTTATGGGGAATTGTTACGACATCTAAGGCGTGACAAAAATTCATGTAAAAAGAGAAAGAGAACCCTTCGTTTAAACTTTTCTTGTTATAACCTGTTTAATAATTTATTTAATTTTTAAAGGAAAAAATTGATACACAATTTTATTCTGTACACACTGCCGTGCGTCGGACTACCCCACTTTGACCTTAAGATCCCTATTCCCTGCGTAGTAAAAACTTTTTTCGTAGTTCAAGTGGGTAACCTGACGTGCTGCCGACTGTACATCACATAAAATACACAAAAAACAGTTTTTATAATATTTGGTGTATTTAATAAGGTTGCCCCCTCTGAATACGTAATTAAAGTTGATGACCATTTGATAATGAGATTTTAGAGCATAAATATTAGTCTCAATATTTAAATGAATTGAGGTTCTGTCCCAAAATCAGCCTCAACAATCAGCATATTATAAAACGATTCTCGACCTTAACACCACGAGTTAAAGTCGCAACTGTTAACTCTCGATCGCTTGTAGTGCCGGCGAGCGCTGCGCCCGCGCCGGTTTTCGCTGCGGGCTCGTCGGCCGCGTACAACGCCGCCTCGCTACTCGCGCAGAGTGAGTAAAGGGCTGACAACGATTGGGGATATTACCTTAGTCATTTGACGACTCGACATTAATTGGTATTTGAAGCATAGTTCCAATAAAACATACTGCGCCTAGTCATTTGACGACTCGACACTTAAATGTTTAGAAGCCCAAAACAAAACGTGATTCTGATAGCGAATGGTCTTGCCATGAAATTAGACTTGAAACTCAAACCCCGTTATTACAAAAACTGAGGTACCGGGTTTAAGCCAGGTTAGAAAACCGGTTTGCTATTAGGTTATGTCACGAATGTGTCATTAATTCCTCTGTTGTCGGCTAATATTTAGACCTAGTTTAAACCTGGTCTAATCCTGGTCTATTTTTTTGTAATGACACCGAAAGCATTTAACTAGCTTGTATAGTTTTTGTCATCATTCGAACTGTATTCATTAATTGCGCCGCATGAGGGCCAGTAGCAACAGCTAGTGAGGGCAATTATTACACGTCCTGACTGTCTTATTCAAAAACATTGTATACAGATGGTAACAGGCGAATTAAATTATATCTAAGAAATTATTATACACTAACTCAACTAACATAGTTTTTGAGGCATAAATTGTTACTAACAAACTATGTATGAACAGTCTGACAATGAAAAGTCAGTCATTTTTATTTTATTTATTTATAAACGTGAAGTGGCTGCATCATTATTTGCAAGCATTTATTGCCCGGATTACAAATTATTAATTTATTGTTCAACTAGCTCTTGCCCGCAAATGAAGAAAAAAAAAATGTTTTTTTTTTTAAATCTATGTCCAGGATTCAACATGTAATTATAACATAGATAGAAAATTGTCAATGGGAACACACTATTACATAGTTGAGCTAAATAATACTGAACATACGTTATAATGTGTCGTTTCTTTCTACTAAACACACGGTTTATATGACTAGTAGGCTGTCGAGACCCGTCAAATGACTATAAAAGAGATATTAATTTAGTGGGAATCGTGTTAATGCATTTTTATTGACGTTTGCAATTTTATGTAGTTGCCTAGCACCTTATTTTTTATTGCTGTAGCTGTGTGATGTAGTAGTGTAGAGTAGAAGTATGAAGTGGTATTTGAATATACTTTGGCACGAAACTGTATTCCTTCATTTAATGAGTGTAATGATTTCTATTTTAATATATTTTTTATCCAATCTCTCCCTCTCTTTCTTGTGTTATTTGTACGATATGAGTGGCATCGTGATTATCTTTTTTCTTTCTGTTAAACTTCGTAACTCTAATGAATATAAGACTAAATGTAACTACATTTATGTAGCAAATTTTTTAAACATTTTTAATTATATTTTTAACTATACTTACTCTGTAAAATCTTTCTGATTTATGCATTTTTGACTATTATTTATTTGGGTTGACGCATTTGTTATTTTTTTGATTGTGAAATTAGCCTTAAATATTTGATACTAGTAGTACAGTACAGAAAAAGAAAAGCGTAAAAATGAAACTGAAAAATAATTAAATATTATTATTTGTGCATTCTGCTTGTTCTGTGATGGTGTACCACAGAATGGAGGCTATGAGCTGTAAAAGCTTCAGTATTTGTATGATAAGTTTACTTACTTCTAAAAATACCTTCTTTTTGACACACGTAACACAATTTAAGACCTTTAACGAATACCATACCAAACTTACGCAAATAAATGCGTTTGTATTGGTTGGCACTGGGCGTTTTCACAAAGATGTGCCAGGATGCGTAATGATGTGTTTAATCGCTTCATTTGCAAAGCCTCGCTCCGCTAAGCAGTTTTCATAGGAGCTGCGCTGAGCGAGGCCAGGTAGAAGATACTAGAGAAACCAGGTAGAAAATGAAGCCATTCTATTACTTCTGACCATCACATCCCTCGCATTCTTGCACATCTCTGGTGAAAACGTAGCCTAAAGCGAGAGAGCATATATTTTTTAATAATCACATGGGTTTTGTTTCGCAGTGGAAATGGTCGGCATGCCGGGCATGAACCCATATCTACTCCAGAACTTGAACCAGATACTGGCGTCTGGAATAGGAGGTCCACTAGCAGGCATGCTGGGACAGTTCGCACAGCTGCCCGCCTGGGGACAGCCTAAAGCTGGCATGTGGCAACACGCCGACAAGGTAATGTGGCTCTTATGTCTTGGTAATAAGGATGAACTGGTATGAAACATGTCAGAGATGTCTGCAGCGTAAAGTTCGGTAAGCTGGGTCCAGCTGAAGACATAGTAATGTACACCTTGTGGCTTGGTGATAAGTAGCAGCTTCTGAAATTATAACGACACCGTGGTGTTCGTCATAGAAGGACCATTGCCAGGCATGCTGCGGCAGTTCGCACAACTGCCCGCTTTGGGACAGCCTAACGCTGACAAGGTAAATTGGCCGTTATTACTTGGTAATAAGGATGACGTGGTAAGAAAAATGTCAAAGATGTCTGCAGCGTAAAGTTTGGGAAGCTGGGTCCAGCTGATGACATGGTAATGTACTCGTAAATCTTGTTGATTGGTGACAAGAACCAGCTTCTGAAATTAAAACGGCTTCTGTGTAAAGCTAGGTTCAACTGAAGCTGTGTTAATGTAAATCTTGCGGCTTGGTGATAAGGTGGGAGTTCCTTCTACGTTGATTTTGTTTGGAGTTATAAACAATATTTTTATTGTTGTGTAGATGCCCGGAGATGAAGAAGAAGTTGACGACGAGGAGATGGGCGTCGCCGAAACATACGCAGACTACATGCCTCCTAAATGTAAGAGACTTATGTATTGACAAATGGCTTTAAGTTCTTTCCGAGGCATGAGGGTGTTAACAACCAAACCAACTTCACTTTATTTTTGAGTTATTCCAAGACAGAAAATTTCTTGGGACTCTCCTGTTCCCATTCTCACCGATTAAGGATCTGATGATGGAATCCTAGAGAAATCAATTCTTTCGATTTTATAGGCACGACCGTTTCTGCTACACCATCTTTAGGTATTCCAGCGTTTACATCCGGAAGCCATATTTTTATGGTGCTGACCTGGTGATGATGATCCTTAACGGTTAGAATAACCTTATTTTTTCGGTACTGTTGCGGTAGTGTTTTAGGAAGTAAGGGCAATTAGAGTACCATTAAATGAAAACCGGCCAAGTGCGAGTCGGACTCGAGCACGAAGGGTTCCATACCATTAACTTACAACATTATACAGTATAGGCAAAAAAAAACTTTAAGTTTATATTGTTCTTTTGGAAAAAAGTATGTATTTTTATTTTATTTATAATTTCAAAAGTATTCATCACAGGATACCCGAAATAATTTTAAATAAGATTTACGCGCCTGTTTCTTTACGTGAGTGATTTGAAGTTAATAGGTCCAAGACTTTAAAGGGGAAGAAATTAAGAAATTAAAGGGGGGGGGGGACACCGTGTAAACGACTTTGGCGGGCTATATCTCGCAAATGGTAAAGCTGATAAAAAAGTGTTGTATGAAAACCATACCTTATTTTCATAGTCCTTTTCAACGATACCCCACACAAGGGCGTGCACTAAAAAATAATGCACCCCCCCCCCCCTTTACATGTATGGGGTATTTTTTAAATATGAGATCTATATGTGAAGTATCCTCGAGCCAAGTTACATGCAAATCAGTCCATAAACGTAGAAGATATTCTGCTATGACAGACTAGGACGGACGGACTAAACGATCTTATAAGGGTTCCTTGTCGGACAACGGAACCCTAAAAATGGTAAAATAAAATAAATTTTTAACAAAAAAAAACAACTACCTTTAAAAGCACGCACAAAAAAGTTGGAAATAACTTATTAAGTACTTAGGGTCAAATGACGCGACACGTGAATGAGTATCGATCGTCGAGCTAACGCGTGACCCGGCCGGAGCGTGGCAGTCCCACTGAATTCGGGCGACACTCTCGAAACCCACTAATGTATTTGATGGTTTCATACCTAAACAAACTGATGGAGATACTTGCGAAATTCTTCCGCTTAACTTGAAAGCTATCGAAATAGCGATTGCAATTCCAGAGCAATAACAAATAATGAGCAGTAGTTTTGTCCATCATTTTGAAACCTGTCATTGTTCTGACGTCCGCATCTATTTGAAATCAATTTTTTTCGATGAGAAAATGCGTTACGCATATAGGGTACGCGTTGTGTGTTGTTGTGTATATGCGTAGTAAATGTCAGTTTGTTTATATCGAATAAATAATATCGATACTTAATATGTCAGATATAAATTAAAATATAGTTACGAAAAAACAAGTCATGGCATTTCAAATTTAATCATTAACTAGAAACAGTGCTCGTTTAGCCTATACAGGGTTAATTTTAATTAGCTTGACACCTCTTGCAGGCATCTTCTCCACAACAATCTCAACAACATTTGTTCTACGACTTTTCAAAATAAATAGTTTTTAAAATTTAAGTTTTCCCATACAAAAAATATTTATTGACTCTAAACTTGCCTTACTCTACCTACGCACCTTGCGTAGACAAAATAATCGCCACGTGCAGCGGGGCGCGGGGTGGCGGGGTGACGCAGCAGCGCGGTGACGCACATGTTAGTACCGAAATGTTGAATGAATGCGAGGTAGGGGCGCCTCGGCGTTGTTATTTTAGGTACATCATACAGAGTAGTAAATAACAGAGGTAACATTTTTTTTTTTGTTTTTCTTTTTTTGTGTTATTTATCAAGATTTGTAAAAAGTCGAACAAATGTTGTTGGGATTGATGTTGGTTGAGAGGCTGCCTGCAAGAGGTGTCCAGCTAATTACAATTAACCCGTATATGGCGCCTTTAAATATGTACTAACATAGCTTTAAGTTTTCTTTCTGTTTTTGTTACTAACAATACATATATGGACAAATAGTCTGAAATCATTTTTTTTTTTAAATCTTTTAAAGGCCAGCTGGTATAACTTCAATCATAACTAATAACATTCATCATCTTCCAGTAAAACTAGGCCGCAAGCACCCCGACCCGGTGGTGGAAACTGCCTCCCTCTCCTCAGTCGAGCCGGTGGACGTGACGTACAAGCTCAGCCTGCCCGACGAGACGATACGCAACGGACTGCTGTCGGCCCTACAGCTGGAAGCAGTCGTGTACGCGTCGCAGGCGCACGAGCACACGTTGCCTGATGGGACGAGAGCTGGGTTTCTTATTGGTAAGAATTTGCATTACTGATAATTTGTTGCAATTTTATGAAATTTATTTGGTTTGTTTCATTTTAATTTGATTTGATTTGGTTGAGTAAATTGAATTAATATAATACAAATGTCCACTGTTACTCTATGGTGTTACTAACTCTATGGTACTAACTCTACTTATGGACTTGGTCTGAATGACTAAAGCAGGTTTTGCATCGGCATTATGAGTCGCAGGACGTTGGCTGCTGAACATAAGCCTTCATAGATTTCCGAATTGCGATTTATTACTAACTTTTAAATTGTTTAATTACCCATTGCAACAGCCTATGAGTAAGTTTTAACGATGAATGGGGACTGACAGTGTGGTACATTTTTTTTGCACCAAAAGCATTGAAAGTCAAACGATTTGCTAGCAGTGAGTATTGAATTTTGAAAGAAACTTATTTTTTTTTATTAAATTCAGTTTGTAAAAAAAAAAACGAATGGAGTACTAAGTACAAGTGATCAGCAATAATAATAAAAAAAATAGATAAAAAAAACCAGCATTTTTGGAAATTATAACCAAATTTGTAAGGCAAGGTAACGATTTCTAAAAAAATTAAAAAAAATTTTTTTTTTGAAAACCCTGTACATATTTTTTTTTTAAATACTGGTATGTGGTGCTTCAGTGTACAGTGTATCCACACCTTTGCTTTGGACCACTATTTACGCCACACCCTGTATAACACAAGAAATCGTTCATTTGGTGCAACAGTGACGTAAAGATAACTATGACGGAACACGCCGAAGGTTAGTTACATTCTGTGAAAGAAAGAGGAAAGATTTGATTGTTTGTTTGTATTCAAAAAGGCTCCGAAACTACTGGACCGATTCAAATTAAATTTTGGTACAGAGATAGTTCATGACCTTGTGAAGGACATAGGCTACTTTTTGTCGCGATATGAAATCATCAGGGGGATGAGTTTGTATGAAAAAAAAAAGACTTGTTTGCTAGTATATTATACGTGCTCCCAGGCGACGGCGCCGGAGTGGGCAAGGGACCTCATATAAAATCATCAGGGGGATGAAAGTTTGTATAGAAAAAAATACTTTTCTGCTACTCGTAGTATATTATACGTGTTCCCAGGCGACGGCGCCGGAGTGGACAAGGGTCATATAAAACCATCAAGGGGGTGAAACGGGGGATGAAAGTTTGTATGAAACGTTAAACGGGGGATAAAAAAAAACTTTGCGAACTGCTAGTTTATTATACGTGTTCCCAGGCGACGGCGCCGGTGTGGGCAAGGGTCGGACGATCGCCGGCATCATATTCGAGAACTACCTGAAGGGACGCAAGCGCGCCATCTGGGTGTCGGTGTCCAACGACCTCAAGTACGACGCGGAGCGTGACCTGCGAGACATCGGCGCCGGCAAGATCGAGGTCTACCCGCTCAATAAGGTACTGTAACAAATATAGTAAAGTTAGCCTATATAGATCCTACTGCTGGGCAAAGGCCTCACCTCAACTATGAGAAGGTACGAGCCATAATCCACCACGCGGGCTAAGTGCGAAGTAACAAATATAATTATTAAAAAAAAACGACTGAAAAAGTAATTTTATTTTTGGAATGGTATTGTCACTACCTTTCAGTTGATACATATATAAAAGGTTTTATTTCATTTTTACTGCCTTAATTTGACGAATTTAATGACACATCACATGTCAAAAACTGACCAGCCGTTTGGGCTGTACGAAGTGCCAAAGAATTGGGCATACATACATACATCCGCTCAAAAAACATTACCCTCCTTCTGACATCATCTTTAATGTAACTGTTTTCTTTTGACGTCCAGAAGATTATTTTGCCTTTGAGTTTTTGTTCCGTTATATTTTTGAAGACCAAGACATCAGTGGCGTCGTACAGGTCCTCACGCGTGCAGGTGTTACATAGGCACGTCTAGCAAGACGATAGGTATGCCATTGCCTGGGGAGAGTCACCGTACAGATATGCTCTGTCCGCAGTATAACCTCCATCTGTGCATGTTCTCATTTCTTCGGTCGAATTGTGACCTGGGCCCTATTTTACCAAATGTGACAGGCGCGACAATTGTCACAAAAGTTATCAAAGCATTTTTTCAAGTTATTTCATTTATTATATATTTTACAATGGTTTTATTTTTCTCTGAATACAAAGTTACTGATTTTAATTAAAATATGTATCCATTCTCTATTACTTCTTCTGTATGAGAATGAGAACCCGTCTAAATCGCTATCACATCCGTACCTTTTGTTTGCACGGCGAAAACCCTACAATTGTCACGCAAAACAGACTCAGCTCCGACTTCATGTCAAGAATTCCCGACAATTCTACAAATATGTCGAGTTGTAGTAAAAAATATTCCTGTTTCACAACACTGTACTGATACTGACAATTGTCACAAAAATGCAAGGAATGTTTACAATTTTAGGCCAAAATATGTCACTGACATATGTCGGTTTGGTGAAATAGGGCCCTGGATTCTATTTTAAAACTACTAAGTTTGTCAAGCTAGATCTCGCCCAGGTGGGAGTTATTCGGTCAAAAGATGTCAGCCATACGACAAAATGTTAATTTCTGTTTCAGTTCAAATACGCTAAAATCTCATCGGCCGTGAATGGCAACGTGAAGAAAGGCGTGGTGTTCTGCACATATTCCGCTCTGATAGGCGAGACTCAGTCCACAAGCAACAAGTACCGGACGCGGCTGAAGCAGTTGCTGCAGTGGTGCGGCGAGGATTTCGATGGACTGGTATCCTTTTATAAAAGAAAAGAGAAAAATCTTTTGATTATTATTTTGTGGCATACTTTTTCCAATGTCATTAGGCTGTTTATTTTTTTAATAGGTAATTAAATTAATAAGGCTAACTCTTGTCTGCATTTTAACCCGAGAGCAAATTGATTTACGTACGTATTGAAAGTTCTACAAAAGTGATTTTGCAACAAACATTTGGGGCATATCACGCGAAGCGGACAGCTAAAAAAAGTAGATGTTTCCGATTTCAGTAATATTTGAGTATGTTTTACCTATACATGTCCTTGATACGTGTACCAAATATTTTTGTGATATAGTGCCTAGTTAGAGAGTTTTTAAACTATCTTAAAGAAAAACTGTACTCTCCAAACTCACGCAAGTGGCAGGCAAGGCTTCGGCAGTGTTTCTAGTATAGCTCCTAAACCACTTTCACGCCCATTATAAAACTTAGCATGAATGTTCCTTACAATACTAGGTATTTTTAGACAAAAAATAAAATAAAATCGAATCGGTCTAACTTTGTGAAAGTCACGGTGAAAAAATTAAATCGCATTTTTTTAATGAAGAAAAAACTTTTTTACGTATCCAACAATTCAGTTAAAACCTCATTAAATGAAGTTATAAATACATTAGTTTAATTATTTATATCTATCATCTTATGACTTAGTAATCGGCTTTGAAGTACTGCATGCCCACTTGTTGGTCAAAATCTAACTAGGCACTATATTACAAAAATATTTGGTACACGTATCAAGGACATGTATAGGTAAAACATACTCAAATATTACTGAAGTCGGAAACATCAACTTTTTTTAGCTGTCCACTTCGCGTGGAATGCCCCATTTTTGACCTGTTGGCCACAACGTTATTTGTTTTATATGCCTCGCCTATGCGGGTGAAAAAGTGGCTTAATTTACAATGTCGTTTATCAAGAAAGAATTGGCGTGGTGAAGCATCTACCACCTAGTGGTCCACTCCGGGCAATGACATTACTAAATTATCCTATCAGCGGTGGTAGGCTCCGTTAGGTGCCGCCTGGGAGCTATTACCCTCCCACCCGAGCCCGGCGCCAGCAGCTTGCTGTGTACGGTTGGTGAGAGGGAGTGTTAGAACCTGCTAGGTGAGCTCGCTCCATCGTCGAATTTTTCTACGCCGTGTCTGGCTTAATCTAGGGTCAAGACCGAACCCATAGCAAATAATAAAAAAAACATTTGAATAACATTTTAAAATAATACTAATTTTTACATAGTTACCAGTTAAGTACTGCAGTTGCATTATTTGCCTTGTTAGCCAGAACTTCAAAATACGCATATTTATACTATGTATTTTTTTCGCCTTTCAAGTTGAGTAGTATTGAGTTCATGATTTCAAATTAAATCAAAAACAATAATGGCCAAAGAAATCTCTGATTTTCACGTTATTAAAAGTAGCAAACCAATACCCAACCTTGACCACAACCAGATCGTGTTCGACGAGTGTCACAAAGCCAAGAACCTGTGCCCAGTCGGGTCGGGTAAGGCCACCAAGACGGGTCTGACCGCGCTGGAGCTGCAGAACAAGTTGCCCAAAGCTCGCGTAGTGTACGCGTCGGCGACGGGCGCGTCGGAGCCGCGCAACATGGCGTACATGGTGCGGCTCGGCATCTGGGGCGAGGGGACGCCCTTCCCCACCTTCATGGACTTCATCAACGCCGTCGAGAAGAGGTGAGCGCGCACGTGTGCCGGATAGGTTGGGGGCACACAGTCTTTTAGATACATACGACACGGATTGGAGGCAGCGAGTTTTTCAGTAAGTATTTGGGCGTCAACTAGAGCTTGCTTTATAACAATTGAACGCGACTTAAGGTCAGTACAACAGCACTTCCAACTTTTGGCGGCACTCCTAAGTCGTAAGACCAGGGTTGGTGAACCTTTATTAATAATAATAATAATAATAAAGGCAGCATGTGGCGTGCTGTAGGTGAGTGGCGACACCTCGTACCCCGACTCCCGAGGGCCCGGCTTAACTTATTTGGCCCTCATCTCTTGTGCTTGCCTTAACCGGCCGGCCAAGAGTGGAGATCGCAAGAGCAGAACCTATGCTCCAGGTTGGAAGTGTAAAATGTCATAACGCCGGGGGCCTGCTGGCCGGTGCGCTTAGCACTGGCCACCTGCACCCCGCAGACTCACCTCTCTACAACCTTAGCCGCTCACACCAATGTTGCTGCCTTGCTACCCACCTGATAGCTATTATAGGTGGCCCATTTAGTGAGCGGCGAGTCACCGTCTGCCGTGATTATCGAGATGAGACATTAGATATGGCAGGCGTCCCGTTGTCTCATCAATATCCCGGTAACCAGTCCAGCAATTTCCCATCCATAGAACCAGTATTAGTTCCCATTTTCTCCGCAATAGTCCTTGCACCAAGCGGGTGCTGTCTTTGGCTGTATCTTCTCAATAGTGCAGGCAGAGATAGTATCCACTAGGTGTACATATCCCAACTCATTATAGTATCTCAAAGGGGCCTCTTCGTGTTGGATCCATATCCCCACGTACGCCTTCCAAAAGGACCGGCCTCGTGCCGTGATTTCCCCCAGGAGAGATACAAATAATAATAATACACCTTTATTTCAGGCAATTACACCCATACACAAATTTACATCACAACACGAGCAATAAATGAAGTCAGCAAAAAACAAATAAATAAAATGAAATTATACCGAATTTAAATGTCTGACAATAGAATTAAAATATCGAATAAATTCAAAACATAATTAATTAGATTAGATTTAAAACTAAATATTCATTATTAAATTATTGGCAGACATGCCACATGTTACAAAATCAATTTTAAGAATAAGGTTTTTTTTTAATTAGTTCTATTCCCGGGCGTAACAAGCGAATCTTAGAAATCATTGAATGCAGTTTTGTTTTTTAAATTTAAAGTAATATTCTTTTTTAGTAAAATGAGTTTAAATGATTTAAAGTAGTTCTTCCCTTCAGGCCCCATAGATTTTTACCACCCAGCGAATTTAATAAATCTTTGAATGCAGTTAAAAAAAAATATTTCTTTCAGTAAAATGAGCTAACTTAAGGATTTATATAGTTCCCCTGCATGAAAAAACAAATTAAGCTTTAATTTTTTGCTATTATTACAGTTCACTTCAGTCTAAATATTTAAATTACACGAGCCAAGCGACCGTCATCTTATTAACTTTTACAGTTATATTAATTTTGTTTCTTATTCCACAGAGGCGTGGGCGCCATGGAGATCGTAGCCATGGACATGAAGCTTCGAGGCATGTACATCGCCCGCCAGCTCTCCTTTCACGGGGTCACCTTCAAGATCGAGGAGGTGCCGCTCTCAGACGCCTTCAAGGACACATACGACAAATCCGTCGCGCTGGTCAGTACGCTACGTTACCATTTGCCTGCTGAAAGGTACCCGTTTCTCGCTGAAAAGTACCCTTGCCCACTGAGTAAGGGTACCTACCCTTTGCCTACTGAAAGGTACCATCCATATAGGCTAATATTATGATGAGAAGTTGTTGTTGCATTTCTTTAATAATTTTATATCGCGACTTATCTAGCCAGGGCTACCATCTCTATCCTTCCTGTCTATAATTTTCATCGGAATCGGTTCAGCTGTTTAAGCGTGAAGAGGCGCACTCTTTCGCGTTTATAATATTTGTATAAATTTATATGTAGCGAGGGAAAACATAGTGAGGAAACCGGCACAGTCAGACTACTGAATGTGTAACTATGATCCAAAATGCTCAGGATCCCTGATCTGTCATATCCTGGATTTTGGTCCAAAGCGGACCCTGGGCCCCCCGCGTGTGCACAACTGGGATAACGCTATATAATTATAATTAGTGGTTTCCCTATGCTGAGTCGATACCTACTTATTGTAATAGAAGAAAAATATATAATATAAGCAAATTCTTTGCAAGTCTTTACGAAAGTGAATTTGGCTTGCCGGACGACACGATTGATTAATTTTTGTGTGATCAATGATTGTTTTGACTCGTATTGCGCAGTGGGTGGAAGCCATGCAGCGGTTCACGGAAGCGGCGGAGCTGATCGACGCGGAGTCGCGCATGAAGAAGACCATGTGGGGACAGTTCTGGTCCGCGCACCAGAGGTTCTTCAAGTACCTCTGCATCGCTGCCAAGGTACGGGACAAGAGGTTTTATTTTCAGTCCGTTTAGATCAACTTTTGCTTTTCTATCCATTCCAATCGTCGCTGCTAAGAGAGGGGACGAGATATCTTATTTATAGTTACTTTAGGTTTACTTTTGCTCATTTTACTCATTCCTACTTCGAGTCCCGATGATGCCTGTATTTTCGAGTCTATTCATCGCGCTCGTTCGCGCTGCAATGTTGGCATGAGTGAGAGGGTTGGCTACAGACGAAAATACGGATATGGTCATTCGGAGTAAGGCCTCAGAGTTTTAATGTTATTGATTTCTAGTGTAATGGTAGACTTCCGACCAATGTGGCATACGGCTCGATGCATGCCTTTCGGAGCCGCGCGGCTATCATGGCGTAATGGGAGTGTATGGAACCCTTTCCGAGCGATGCGTCATGGCCGTATATGCGGCCATTCCATACAATCGTATAGTTCCGAGATAGCCGCGGCAACAAGGCCGCATGCGGCTTGACGCAAGCTGCATTGCCCCGAAGTTTACCTTAATATGTTTTAGCTCCCGCTGCTGTGAGTTTCATAAGACATCAACCATTATCTAAGGATGTTACAAATAATTTATTTTTCTTTCAAGTTCTAAGCTTTATAAAAAATACTTTTCTAGAATTTGTAAAATACTAGAAAAGTAAATAATACGTACCCTTAACTTTGACGATTTACCTCTGGATTGTTCAGACTTGAATTGTTGGCTCTTCACGTTGTATCTGTTATCTAATGGCGAGTGGCCGCCATCGGTGTTCACTTCACGTATTAAAATTTATAAAGTCAACAGCTAGTCGCTAGCCACCGGTGCTGTGGCTGTGGTCGTCTGCCCATGTGCGCGGAACTTAAAAGTAGCTGATTATTTTAGTACATTTTCTATGCAAGAATTTCTAGAGTTACGATGTCGCTATGATAAATTAACTGTGACAAGGTACATACTAAAATGTAGCTGCTTATGATGGTGACTGTACTTACAATTGACGTGTTGTCCCAGGTGAACCACGCAGTAGTGACGGCCCGTGAGGCGGTGAAATGCGGCAAGTGCGTCGTCATCGGCCTGCAGAGCACCGGCGAGGCCAGGACCCTCGACCAGCTCGAGCGGGACGACGGCGAGCTGACAGACTTCGTATCCACCGCCAAGTGAGTGGAATACTTTACGATCCATCCCACGATTCGAACCGGATCCCTATTTTTGAATTCGCTTGTACGACATTCTGTGGGCGCATGCGACTTAATTATCACTCGTCTACCAGTCGCAAGACTACTTCGTTTTATTAATTACTAGTGGTTCCCTGCGACTTCGCCCGCAAGAGTTGAATTTTCCATCCCCCATTTCACCCCCTTAATGTTTTTTTATCGCGACAAAATGTAGCCTATATCCTTTCCAGGGTTTTGAACTGGCTTTATATGAAATTTCATATCAATCGGTTCAGTAGTTTAAGCGTCAAGGCGTAACAGACAGACAGACACACTTTCGCATTTATAATATTAGTATGGATTATAAAATAGCTTTTAATATTTTTTAACACTCACAGTGTTATTTCTTATTTATATACTTTTAAATAAGAAACCAAAAATTCGTACACGGGTAGGATTTGAACCCACGACCCTTGGCCCGGCTAGCCAAAGGTCGTATAAATAAGAAATGACACTGTGTTAAAAACTATTAAATAGCGAAAGCGTCATCATTCAAGTTGAATTTATTCTGTTAAGAATAACTGCACGGTAGCTCAGTTGGTAAGAGCATTGGCCCGGTTAGCCAAAGGTCGTGGGTTCAAATCCTACCCGTGTGCGAATTTTTGGTTTCTTATTTTAAATTATTATAAATAAATAAAAGAAGCACGGCATACTCATAATTGTAGTTCGTAGTTCACTCACACGGGTAAGCTGACGTGCTTCCGACTGTACTTTTAGAAAACAATAAAAAGCCAGAATAGTTAATCAAACAATTTAATATCAAAGTACAAAATAACATCAACTTTGGTTATCGTCCGGTCTATTCAGCTGAATATGCATATTACCCAAGTCGACTCTCTCAATCGGACGGATCTTGCCCAGCTCCCGCGCCAGACGCACCATCGTGTCCATATTACTTTTATTAGGGTTCCCTTTGAAATACTTATTCAATCTTTTGAACTCGCTATTTAGAGCTTTCATAGCGCTTTCGTATTTCGACCTTAAATTTACTTTACTAGTAATATCGTGGTCGCTTCGAGACAAGAATGTTAGTGCGCCTATTTCAGCGCATCTCTCATCGTTACTGATCTCGATAGACTCGTCCAAGGGGTCGATTCCTTCGCAATCCTCCGTTTTGACGTCCAAGTAGTAATACCCATCGCCAGCGTTAGAGTTAGGCGACGCCATCGAGCATCTGTCAATTTCGTCTTCATCATTTTCAATTGTGTCATCGCGATTTATTCCATCGTCCTCTCTGTCGTCATTAATGTCCATTTCTTTTTCGTCATTCTGTTCGAAAACTTCTGGCTTCACCAATCTCTTTTCCTCCAACTCGGCGCCGGCTATTTCGGTCAGCAAGCATTTCTCCTCATCGGTCAATTCAAGAGTCTTCATCAAATCTGTATCGACTACGTTGATAGCAGCGCACAGATGCTCGCAGAACCGACCTTTCCTGCCGACAACGCAGTCGCAGCACCAATAATCTGTCCAGAACGTAACATACCTCCTCGTTTTTAAAGCACATTTCAATTTGAATTTTGTTGAATCTACCCTTTTCAGATTACAATCGAGATTCATCACATCTTTTGTCTTTTCAAGATGCTTTGTATACGTTGATGGCAAATTTAATTCTTTCACATGAGCGTGCAAAATACGACGGATTTGATTGTCTATTATATTGATCAGGACATCGACCATCACTTGTATAGTGAAAGATTTACACTTCTGGTGAACAAACTCGTTCATGACCCGCATAGAAGCCTCGACAACATTCATAGACACGTGATCTTCTGCATTCAGCCAATGAACCCGCCTGTCCCATAATTCTTCCAGATAATCTATCACATCAGATGATAGTTCATCCTTTTTATATAATTCGTAGGTACTTTGAGCTAGCTCCAAACTGTTGCATCTTATCATCTCACAGAAATTTTCCAACACAACGCGTTGCTTCTCAACGTCCAGTTTGAGGTTATCGCTACATATCCACCGCCAAATGTTGCAGCACACCGACCACTTTGACGACAGTACAATACTATTCGGAAATATTGAAATAGCTGCGTTTCGTATTTCTTTACAATCTTTTATGCTCAGTAGTTTAGGTTCGAATTGCCCATGCAAAAGGTTTTCCAAAGTCAGTTTGATCGATAGAAACGCCTGGCTGTAGTTGGCTTCGTGCTCGTCTGTGTGTAGTAAACAAGCGATGGGCAACGCGCCCGCCTTGCTGACTGCGTAAAGAAACGTCACTACCGGTCCGCCAGATATGGGTATACTGTCCACCAAGATGTGGTCAAGGCTGAGTGATGATATGACTCGCCGAAACGTCGGTGTGATTACATCTACCACTTCAGGATTGTCGTAGTTTAAAACTCCACCGGCGCTTTCTAACTTATTTTTCTTCGTCCTCATAATGTCTTCAAAAGTTTTAGTTGCTTCGGTCTCGTTCGTCTTTTGTCGTTTTTTGTGCAAATAGTGAAAGTGACTCACCGTAGGGTTGATGTTAGAGTTCATCAAGTACTGGGGTTGGTCACCATACCGATCTACAACCATCAGTTCGTGGTACGATTTAGCCGCACCCGGCGTGTAACCATTGTCGAAATAATCATATATTATTTGATCGGTTTCCGGCGTGCTTTTCAGTAAATGGAACGCTTCTTGTGTTCTCAATTTGTGCGTGTGCGTAAAATCTATATAAATTGTCATGTTCAAACCGTCTTTCAAAAGCGGGTCCTTTTTCAAAGTGTGTCGACTGGTAATCTTCATCTTGAAGTCGATTTTGGCCCTGCAGCCTTGATTTCTGGTTTCTTCTGTGCATTCTTTTTTCTTGTTAAACGACGAGCGATGACAACTGAACACTTTTCTGTACAACAGTCGTTTTATCTTAGGAAAGCTGCTCCGAACGATCCAAGTAGTTGCGGTGAATTTGGCGAACTTCTTGATCCATTCGGCGGCGTACTTGTTATATCGCTCGGTAGTCTCTTCGCCGTCTACTTTGCATCTCAACTGCACGTAAAATTTGTCCACAGAAAAAAACTGAAACTTAACAAACGCAGCGTTCTCTGATATCTCTTCTAAAAACGCTTTCAACTCGCGTTTCGTAAACATCGTCGAAAGTCACTAACACATTTACGAACTTTGTCACGTAAATAGTAAATATACAGCTTGAAACGAGTGCGTTTTTACGTAATGTAAATCGTACTTGGCGTGGGGTTATTGAATCGATGTCTGTAGCGCATGACGCACAGGTCCGAGCTCGCGTACCTTTTGTCCGGGTGAATGAACTCCGAGCGCGGCCGAAGCGTGGTAGGGTAGGTACATTTCGCAGCGGCCGTTACAAAACGCGCGGTGGGAAGCGCGCGAAAATTCAAATTATGGCGGGTTGCCGTTGGAGTTTTAAAAAGTTGTAGGTAATTTTTTTTAAAGTTATATGTTTATTTTGATGTTTGTATTTAGAACGTTGTCAAACTGAACGATTGAAATAACACAATTTAATCTTAATTCTTTTTCAGATTTTTTTTAATTGGTTTTTAGTTGTTTTCATAAGTAGAGACGGGATTTTCCCTGCGACATTTCAAGTGTTTTGCCAAGTGCTCTTTTTGGTAAAAAGTCAGACCTGATGACTTTAATGTTTTAATTTATTTGTTAGAATTATATTGATCCTCTAAGATTGATTTTATTACATTTTCTGTATATTTTTAGTTACATTTGTTCGGAACATTTCCTATACTTTAATGTCCTACATCATCATTCGCTTGCCCTGTTCCCATTATATTTGGGGTCGGCGCAGTATGTTTTTCTCTTCCATACAATCCTATCACTCGTCATTGACTCATCTACTCCTTTCACAATCATATCATGCTTTATACAGTCCATCCATCTCTTTCTAGGTCGGCCTCTTCCCTTCCATCCACTAACATTCATACTCATCACTTTTTTTGTCACATGATTCTCCTCTCTTCTCATCACGTGTCCATACCAAGATAAACGGTTTCCCGTCATCTTTTCTGTCACAGGCGCCACTTGCAAACTTCCCCTTATATATTCATTTCTTACTTTGTCCATTCTTGTCACTCCACACATCCATCGCAACATTCTCATCTCCGCTACATGCAGTCGTTTTTCATCCATCTTCTTAACGGCCCAGCATTCCGATCCGTACAGTAAGGCAGGTCTTATGGTCTTGTAAATTTTGCCCTTCAACCTTAAGGGCATCCGTGGATCGCATATTGTTGCTGTGACCTGCCTCCATTTCATCCAACCTGCGTTGATTCGATGTTTAATGTCCCTGTCAATATCGCCGTCATTTTGCAGAATAGACCCGAGGTACCGAAAGTCGGAACAGACTGGTAAGGGCATTCCTGCAAGGGTTATAGGTAAAGGACTGGAGAGACCGCCAAAGTCACAGAACAGATACTCGGTTTTGGTTCTGCTGATTTTAAGGCCAACGTTCTCCAGTCTTTGTCGCCATTCCTCCAGTCTGCTCTGGACCTCAAGAGAGTCTTCGGCAACGAGCACAATGTCGTCGGCAAACAACATGCACCAAGGGGCTTTAATGTCCTACATACAGCGAAAATATGTCTTGCAAATACATAGTGATATCTGAGATGATATTTAAGATACAGTTTGTATGTGCAAACTTTTTATCTAACTTTGTGTAGTTACGTTTAATAATAATAATAATAATAAAATCTTTATTCAAGTTACCAAGACTCAATTTGTTAGTAACAATAATTAAACTTAAACAACTAAGGTTAGTAAGTAAGATATTTTAATATATTATATACGAGAATCACCGCTGCTTTACTTCATAAGCAGTGGCACAGCAACGATTCACGTACACACAATCCAGTCGGCTCGCAATCATGGTCAGGATGCCGTTGTCACTGCCCCTGACTCTGTGCACTAGTGAAGCGCATTTTTTGCGCATTGTGGCAAAAAAGCAGTTGACATGTGCCTCTGCAAACATGCCTGAGGCACTACAGAAGCGAGGCAGTCTTAACAGCACCCTGAACGCATTATTGTATCCGTAGGGCATTGAAGGTTTTTTGAGTATATCTTACCCACAGGCTACACATGTAGAAGGAAGTGCAATATGCTCTAAAAAGGGTGAACTTCACATCCCTTTTACACCGCGCAAACCTGCGGGCCAGCATGTTCGCTCTTACCGCCAATGCCCTCCGTTCCCTTTCAATATCCTCATCGTCTTTGAGGTCAGGAGTCAATATGTGACCAAGATATTTGAACTAGTGGACTCTCTCCAGTTCAGAGTTATTTAGGAAGACAGGTGGCAGTATATCACGGCGTTTACCCCTGGCCTCAAAGACCATGAGTTGACTCTTATTTACATTATAAATTAAGCCATGGGTCCCCGCATACTCCTCACACTTGGCCACAAGCTTTCTCAAGCCACACACAGACGCGCTCAGCAGCACCATATCATCCGCGTAGCTTATGTTGTTGACGCATACACCATCTATATGACAGCCGATTCTGGTGCTACCGAGCTCGCCTATTAAGTCATCTACGTACAGGTTGAAAAGCGTTGGCGAGCACAACCCTCCCTGCCTCACCCCGCACTCCAACCCATACGTATCCGACATGGCTCCCTCCCATCTGACTCTGATGACCTGGCCCCTATACCAATACTTGAGGATATTCACGATAAGCTTGCTTGTTCAAGTTTTTTCCACAAGATATCATATGAGACCAGGTCAAATGCTTTAAAGAGATCCAAAAAGCATGCGTAGATAGGAGTTTTGCGCTCTGTGTAGTAAGTGATGGTATGCTTAAGACACAGCACCGCGCTTTCCGTTGACAACCCCGGCCGAAAACCAAACTGATTATCACGTGGTGTAAAATGCCTATTGAGCTGTGTATTAAGCAAGCCATCAAATACCTTAGAGATAACGGTTGCCAGTGAGATAGGCCTATAGTTCTGTCCGAGAGATCGCCCGTCTGACTTAATGACTAATAAATATTTGCCTAATTTTATAACCACTTAACCCCTGACGCAAAAAGAGGGGTGTCGGTGGTATCGTAGCTCCCAAACGGATGAATTTATTTTCGTTTAGTTTTTTTGTACCATATAAATACATTAGATAATATGCATATTTGTTCCAGGGGCGTATTCCAAGCACTAGTGGAGAAGCACTTCCCGGCGCCGGACCGGGACCGCATCAGCCGGCTGCTGGGGCTGGAGGCGCCGCCGAAGGCCAAGCCTCTCCCGCCCGCCAACGGAACCTCGCACGACGACGCCAACACTTCCAAGAGGAAACGTGAGTGTTATAATATATTTAGATTGCATAGTGAATGCTTATCACTTAAAAACAATAATTTATCGTATTTGCAAGCTTTATCTTTCAATTGTTAATACTTGCAATAGTATTTCTTTCGAGTGTTGAGGGTGTAATCCCAATAACATTGATGAAGCAACGGGGCATTATAGCGTTAAGAAGCACTTGAAAATTTTGACAGCCTCTGCCAACGCCAGGGTGGCCGAGAGGTTAGGCAATCGCCCGGTATGCGAGGAACGCGGGTTCAGTTCCCGCCTGTGGTGGTCGTTTTTTTTTCAAGTGCAATAATATATTTAGATTGCATAGTGAATGCTTATCACTTAAAAACATTAATTTAAACGCGAGTCACTTGATATACTAGCATATTGAGTTTCAGATGCGCGATCACAAGCTCCGGACGGAGTTTTTTTATTCATTTTGTCTTGAATAGGGGCAAATCCAGCGTTCGAGTGACCACGTTCGTGCTACAATCTGCGGCTTGCTTTTGTCGTTCGCATCGTGTGCACTGCACACTCGGCCACAGTAACCGGCTTCTCATAACACAAGTCAGTCTTGCTGCAAGCACAAAAAGTAGTGTGACACTAGCGGCTTCAATAGCGGTGTATAATCGCCGCGACACTTCTATAAGAAAGCGTGAGTCAAGTGCTTACAGTGTGATCGGGACTTAGACTAGATAAATCCACTGCTGGGGCTTGAGCCGCCGAAGCCCAAGCTTCTACCGCCCTCCAACGGGACCTCGCACTACGACGCCAACACTTCCAAGAGGAAGCGCGAGTCAAGTGTTTACAGTGCTGTAGGAATAACATTAGACCGGGATGTTAGGTTGGCTGCTAAACAACTGCTAGTATCTAGGGTTTTGTTAGTAATATTGAAATGAAACACAGTCTATTTTTGACCTGTTCTGTTCGCAAATGTCCTAGGGATCATATTAAATGTTTAGGCCAACGGGAACTCGAACGACGTGGATGCTTGCGTCGCGTATTTACGTGTGGTCAAATCTATAAGCTGGACATCTGAAAAACCGCTCGGGTCTGCTAATCCTCCTTCATAATATTGAAATGAAAATACAGTCGATTTGCCTATGGAATAATAATTATAATGCCCTCCTAGCCGAATTTCGACTACGGCGGCCTATCTGAAGAGAGATTAGCCAACTGCGCGGGACATATTATAGTGCACAAGTGTGTGCACAATACACAGGTGCACTCTATTCCTTCACTCTCATAATTCAGTGAGACGGCAGTCCGACATGACTGTAGAGAGATCAGACGCAGGACCAGCGGCTTAACGTGCTTTCCGAGGCACGGGGGTGTTAACACCACCAACTTCCTGACTCCGGAGCTGTGTCTGAGTAATTTCAATACAGAAAAACCCGGCCAAGAAATCACTCTCGGCCATGGATAGTACCCAGCGTGCTGACCACTAGACCAACGAGGCAGGCTATTGAATATGATTCTTTAATTTCAATGTTAACGGAACAATCGTTATCGTCATCGTAGCACGGCATCGTATATTATCATCAAAAATCGAGACAAAGCAGTTAGGTCGTCGGGACACGGGACAGTACAATCAAAATCAAGCAAGACTGTCCCGGTAGGATCGGGTGACAAATTTGAGGGTAGGTAAACGTGTCTTAGGGGATGCCTAGGCGTCCCAGATTGGCGTCACCGGTACTCTTTATATGACTTTGCTACGGCATTTCAGTGACGACCAAAAAGGAAGAATCACGGACAACAAAAGACGAAAAGCCTTCGGCTGTAGTCGATTTCAGGTTAATTATAAATACCAATTTTGTTTTATGATACACAGGTATCGTAACAAAATAGGTTATTTTAATATTCATGAATATCATATTTTTATGGATTGCTAACCCGTACTCTTTATTACAGTGACAGCGCGACAACAAGTTAACGCGGCTGCAAAGCGAGCCCGCGGTCCCTCATCAGACGACGACGAGTGGCTGCGAGGGTCGGACGACGAGCTGGACCTGGAGTCGGACGAGGGCCGACAGCAGTCGGACTCGGAGCAGAGCGACTCCAATCCGTTCCGCGCCGGCAGCGACAGTGACGACGGTGAGTGCTTCAGGCGAGTGGCTGCGAGGGTCTGCCCTCTTACTCCGGCTGACAATATCCGTAGTTTCGACTGTAGCCGTCCCCGTCACTCACGCCAGAATGACACACGTCGTCTACCGGATAGAGTCTCTGATGAAGAGCCAGACGGTAGGTAAAGTGGTGGTGGTAAAGCGAAAAATTAATTATGCCTCGCCCAATAGTTGACTAGTAAAGGATGTCCGTCCGCCATTTGTGCTTTCCATGTTTGTGCAATAAATAAAAGTCATTTACTGATGCATGTAGGCGTGAGGAACGTGTACTCGTCCCATCATAGATAGACCCTACTATGCTTCGGGACAAATTGTGGGCTAGTGTGAAGAAGAAGCAGCGGAAAAAACTCTGTGAGTATTGTTATCAAATCCGCTATATATAAAGTTCTAGATAGGTTTTCAAGTTCAATCGAGGATATTTTACTTTGTGGGCTATTGTATCGAAGTTAATATTATGTATGAGGGATAGAATTTTTACCGTAAATCTTATATGACTACGTTTTCCAGTTTATGTTTGTCCTTACAGATTATAGCATAAATTATTGTTAACTTTTTAAGTGATAAGCATTCACTATGCAATCTAAATATATTTTTACACTTGAAAAAAAAGACTACCAGAGGCTGGAATTGAACCCGCGTTCCAATTTGCTTGCAATTTGCAAGCTTCATCTTTCGATTGTTAAATACTTGCAATAGTATGTCTTTCGAGTGTTGAGGGTGTAATCCCAACAACAACGTTAAGAAGTACTTGAAAATTTCGACAGGCTCTGCCAACGCCAGGGTGGTCGAGAGGTTAGGCAATCGCCCGGTATGCGAGGAACGCGGGTTCGATTCCCGCCTCTGGTAGTCATTTTTTCTAGTGCAAAAATATATTTAGATTATAGCATATTTGCATGGCCATGCAATCTGAGATGGGTAACCTAGTCGGCCGCTGAGTAGTTTTATACGAAACTTTTTTGGAAAAGAAAATAACTTTTGTTGAGCAGCAAAAATATCTTTTAAAATAACTTTTCAAAAGCACTCTCAGAACAGAATAATGTACAGTCGGGAGCACATCAGGTTATTACCCATGTGAAATACGAAAACAACTTTTATTACGTAGAAAATAGAGGCCGACTCAAGGTCAAAGTGGGGTAGTTTGACATGCGACCGTGTGTAGTGCATTACGTTAACCAACTTTATTCAATAACATTGTTACAGAACCGTGGCTCTGCCGCAAAAAGAAAGTGAACAAGAAAAAGAAGGCGCCACCAAAGAAGAAAGCGGCGTCCACGCAAGACAAGATAGAGACGATGTTAGAAAGAAAAAGCACGACCGCATCCAGCACGGTCACCGTGGCGGCGCCGGGCGGACGCACGCTCACCGGCACGCCCGTCGGGACCAACGGATTGTACCTAGGTGAGGGACAGATAGATACTCTTTGAAGGTCTATGCCCACTACACTCTACCATATCCTGACCGTGCTAGGACAGTATAAAAAGTACATACTTTATTTTGAACCTTAGCATGAAAAGTTAAAGATTAAAATGTGTAAGCTCGGTGTTCGTCGATGCACTGTTCTGGCACTGTCAAAACGAACACCGCGCTTCTATAGTTTGAACCTTCACACATCTGTTTGGGGTTGAAAATCGAATGTGTATTTTTATACAGTTGTAGCCCGGCCTTTATTGCACACCACACACACTGTAGGAAAATTGCTCGACACGGTTGACTCCAAGTAACAGATCTTCTTGACTACATCCATAGGGGCACCTCCCAGGAAGATGATTGGCCTGCAGACTGACTCAGACGCTGGTTATATCATCTGTCAAGATGTAAGCTTTACACGCATCAGCATAAGGACCAATAACTACTTAAATTATTATCACAAAACGACCAATACGGATTATGATAACCCATCAATACGCACATAGACTACCAATAAGTAAATAGACTATAATAGGTATACATATAAAGACAGAAACCACAAATTGTTGTATTATTAAGTATGTATACTGTTGGTGTACCTTTTGAATAAATAAATAAGTAAATAGACCGATACGTGAAGAGAACAATGAGCAAATATGCTATTATGCACATATACTCGTACCAAATAAGTAATTCTACAACAATTAAGCACCTTTGTTTAATTGTATCCTGTCGACCGGATGAAATTTTTTTTGTTCTGTTGATTCGATGAACTAAGGCTCGGTGATGTGCGAGAAATAGATTTGTTGGATGGAATAGAATCGCGTGTGATTGGCGTTTGCTCTCCCCTGCACGTCTTGCTGGTGCAAATAGCCTGGTAAATGAATGCTCAAAAAATTTCTTTTTAAAAAAACCGACTTCAAAACTGACTACAGTGCTAATTAAAACTAAAATTTTTAAGAACAATATTAAACTAAAAAGCACAAAATAATATTTAAATTACCTAACTGTTCTACGAAATTATACAAGAAACCTATTTCCAATTTATTATCTGTTATTTTTTGGAGTCGGTGCCAACCAAGCTAGATATTCTATCTACTCTAAGCAGCCAAGAGATGGTTTTGGATGGTCTGGCACCGACTTCAAAAAAAAACAGATAATAAATTGGAAATAGGTTTCTTGTATAATTTCGTAGAACAGTTAGGTAATTTAAATATTATTTTGTGCTTTTTTGTTTAATATTGTTTTTAAAAATTTTAGTTTTAATTAGCACTGTAGTCAGTTTTGAAGTCGGTTTTTTTTTTAAAAAGAAATTTATTTTTCTATTTTTAGTTGAAATTTAGTGTAAGGGAAAGAGGAGGGAGCTGCGCCTTTGACATCCTATACAGTACCTGACAAAACATCTGGTGTTTTGATTACTAAACTCCTATTTTTAAGGAGTTCCACCATCAGCTCAGCTCCACATAATGATTATCGGACGTAACAACATGTCAACATTAAGATACTAGTACGAAAACACTATACGTGCCTTTAAAATTTAAGAGTTTTCATCGATTACACCAAGATCACATCATCAGATCTCGACTTGGCCAAAATGGGACCAACTAGAAGGTATAGCCTCTCGGTAAACATTTTTTTTTTCAAATCGGTCCACAACTGACTGAGATATGCGGTAACATAGCCACAAAAAAATAATAAAAAACATACAGTCGAATTGATAACCTCCTCCTTTTTTGAAGTCGGTTAAAAACGCTCTTAAGTGGAAAGGTCGAAAGTATAAAGTTTGAGTTCGCCATGCTTTCGAAATGTTAGCCAAAAGAGCGGGATCTATTTTGTACCCTATTGGGTGAACCCAATAGGGTACAAAATAGATCCCGCCCTTTAAAGGTTGGGGAATTTTGAAATGTTGGCCTGTTATCTATTTTCTGCTTTTGACTATTCCATCCAGTACTCCTTGTTTACTATACCTTTCGCCCAGGCCCCGCCCGCAGCCAGCCGCCACCGCGTTCCGCCATCGAACGCGCTTGCAGCATGAAGGAGGAATTACTTGCTGCCATCGAGCGACTAGGGCGCCGCCTGCCGCCCAACACGCTGGACCAGCTCGTGGACGAGCTGGGCGGCGCCGGCAACGTGGCCGAGGTGAGTCATCATCATCATCATCATCAGCAACATGAAGGAGGAACTGCTCACCGTATGACGCTTAGTCCAACCCTTGATCACTCCGGTCATGTCGGGTTGTTCTCTCACTGAACTGAGTGAAAGAAAAGAGTGCCGACCAACGCTTGAAATATCGGTCATTTTTTTGTATCGGTACCGCTGATTAATGAAGATACCGGTGATAAAAATATAACAATTCTTCATTTACTGTTATTTTTGGATCATTGTATCGTTAAAAGTAAGAACGATACCTTTGATTTTACCGGTATTTTAATCGGTAATAGTTTTTTTGTTATGTAACCGTTCTCTTGTCCAAATATTAGACACACTTTGTGTTTTGTGTGTATAACCCCTCCTGCTCCTGGATATCTGTTGTGATTGGCCGCCATAACTAATGGCGATCAAGTAAATAAATTGTTTAAAATTCTTTTACATTTAGTTCTAATATTACCAAAAATTTCACCTCACAGATGACAGGTCGCAAAGGGCGCGTGATTCAGACAGACGATGGACAGATTCTCTACGAGAGTCGGTCGGAGGCGGACGTGCCGCTAGAGACACTCAACTTGACGGAGAAGCAGCGATTCATGGACGGCGAGAAAGATGTCGCCATCATCTCGGAAGCCGCGTCTAGCGGTATATCGCTACAGAGTGACAGGAGGTAATATAACATTTTATATCAATCAAAGATTTTTAATTTTTACGTAATATTTATTCTCCTTCCTGAAAACAGGCGAGGGATAACGGTGGGACACCTTATACGCCATGTACACTTGTCTACACTAATATTATAAAAGAGGAAAGATTTGATTGTTTGTTTGTTTGGATTGAATAGGCTCCGAAACTACTGGACCAATTCAAATGAAATTTGGTACAGAGATAGTTTGAGACCCTGGGAAGGACATAGGCTAATTTTTAGATTAAGTTTGTATGAAAAATCCGGCTTTTGGCGCGGGTGAAGTCGCGGGGAACTGCTAGTGAAAAAAAGAAGAAGAAGAATACTCTTCCTAAATTTCTACTTGACCGGTGGCATGTGGCATGCATGCCTCGTGATTCCGCGACCTTTACCAAGTGGGAAGTGGGTAACTTATTTTTGCTGACGGACGTCTATTTCAGAACTTTTTGCCTTAATTTTCTTGCGATGTTTCCTGACCATTGCCACTTGACTAAGCTCATTTGCGTCATTGCAATTATTAGAGGGATTTATGGACTGTTTCAACGATTGGATCATAAGAATAATAATAATAAAAAATAACTCCTTCCACATGTGACTTTATTATTTCGTTACAGAGCTAGAAACCAAAGACGAAGAGTACACATTACGCTAGAATTACCGTGGTCCGCCGACAGAGCTATACAGCAATTTGGTAAGATTCTTGTCTAGAGTTTATTGAGAATTTGCGAAATGAAATGAAAATTTATTTGCAGAAGACATGGTTCAAAAAGGAACAGGAACAAAACATACCATTACCATAATGTGACATGCAAAATAATAAGAGTTATGAAATACAATGCAATATCAGTGTCAAAATAAAGGACTTGTCCTCTTTTTGTATGGAGGCTGGTTTTTTATTCTAAGATATCACCAACCACTAATAAACATATATTTATCTTTAAGCTACAAAAATATGAAACACGTAACCATAGAAATCAGAATTTTAAACACCTCCATTTTTGAGAAAAAATATGTTTTGTAACAGGCATCATCCATTGATCACTTACTTGTATTTCCTGGCTGTATGGCTATGTACCATTGCCTTTCCACTGGTGGATAAATACTACTAGGTACTACCACAGATTATATAATAGGTACTACTCACAATGGAATGTCAATTTTGCTCTCAATTTTTTTCCATGCGTTAATTGATATAGGCGAAGGTGCGGTTTCTGTACAGACAAAGAGAAAAATTAATTTCAAATTTTCTCTAAATCGGAGGCCTTAAAAAATATATTAATTATGCAGAAAGGCTAGTTTTTGTGAACTCTTAAATATAATATTTAGTTTATTCTGGTTAGAAATATTGACGAATAAAAAACCATTAATGGACAAGTCCTTTGTAGTTTATGTCATATTAGATTAATTTAATGTCAAAACAAAGGATACATCAACTCAAATAAGTTAAGTCAAATCAAATTAAAAATGTCCGTAATCTTGTAGAAATTGTTATGGCTAAGACACTATGAGTTTCTGTCTAAACAAAGTATTTTGTAATAGTTTTATTTCATTTGGTATAGCGTTAAAAACTTTAACACATTATGTGTGTTACACTGTCTTTGATAGTGTACTAATTTTGATTTTGATATCGATCTCCAAGTTTCTATCGTGTTTGCATTCGTTTTTGAAATAAGTGGAGATTATATTTAACAAATGTTGCGACCTCAAGAATATAAAAGCAAGGTAAGGGCGAATATTTTGGAACTACTCACATTTGTCTAAATTTTCCCACAGGTCGTACGCATCGGTCGAATCAGGTCAACGCGCCAGAATACATATTCCTAATATCAGACTTGGCCGGCGAGAGGCGCTTCGCTTGCACCGTGGCCAAGCGGCTGGAGTCCCTCGGAGCCCTGACACACGGCGACCGCCGCGCCACGGAGACCAGGGACCTCAGCCAGTTCAACATCGACAACAAGTATGGTGAGTGTAACACTGTGACAATGTTCTCAGCTTAGATGAAATATCCATAGTTTCGGCAGTATAGAACGACAAATTGGTGGGCGCGGGGCCACTTGTGAACCGGACGGATTATAAATATCGAGCTTGTTTTGCAGGCGTTTTTACAATCGACACATTTTAGCGACGGGGCTGTGGTATAAATAATAATAATCATATCATCTTATAGTGTGCAGCAATAAGAATTCGATGTGTTTACGTGTTATAATAATGTCATGAGTGTACGAAATTTTAATGCGATATTGAGCCAGTTTGTTCAATATGAGCGAAGCAGTTTCTGCACGCTAGTGGCATATCTACCTCATTTTTTAATACACTTGTAACGTCGTATACGTTTCCAAATAAGTTACAATTAATGAAATCTATAATTAATTATTATGTACTTACAAACAAAATAATAAACTAAACTAGCTTACAGTTGAAAATATTGTGCTAAAACTTATATTAATAAATATACAATAATAATTGGTACAGCTGACAGAACCAGGCCTGTGTAACTCCGCGCGTAGGTAGCAGAAACGTACCTACGCGCGGTGACCCCTTAGAACGGGCTAAATAAAGTTGGGTGTCGCGAACGAGCAACGAGACGCCGGCGCCTTTTATTTACCGGCGGCGCACGGCACTATGTGTGATTACGTTGCATGCTGGAGGAGCATGAATAAAGTTCTAGAAAGGTGCGCTAGATGGCGTAAGTAGCTTCTTGTAGCAGTCAACCCTATCGCGTCGCATGATATTACGTCACTGAATAGGTTTAGTGTATTTTGATTCATATTCCAGAGCTATAAGAATGAAGTTATCTTGCAATGGATTTCTGTAGGTGTCTAAACGAGAATATGCTTGACTCTGAGGCGAACTACATTACACCATATCGTTGACGACATTGAGTAGATATTCCTTTGAATTTCATTGCAAAGTCAAACTTCTGTACGGAGTACTAGTACTTACTCTGTGACAGAACCTGGTACTTTTAATGTTATAGTTTAAATTCTTGTCTTAACGCTTGCGCATCCCTGGCGTTGCGAGGTCACCGTTCGACTGCCGAGCAAAACGAATGGGAGCATTCGGCCCGCATCGGTTTTCTTACCGCAAGTCCCTATACTGCATTGAGACGCAAACACATGTCGCTCGCCTAAACAAACACGTTTCCCTTCGTCAGGCTAGTGCGCTTTCTTATCTATCTCAGTGCTGAACGTGAGAAAATAGGACAATATACATTACTAAAAAACCTTGTTTCAATTACCCACCCTTGATTAATCTAAAATAAGTACCTTTTTTTACGTCAGGAAGTGCCTTACGCACCCTACCTCTCCGTCGGGGAACCGAGAGGCGTGTGCGGGACTCCCCCGGACCCGGGTGTACCCACTATAACTTAACGACGCCCGCCGCATGTGTTGGCTGTGACAGCAGGGGCCGCGGTATCTGTTGAGATACTTACTTCACCTTTCAGGTACTTATTTCACCGCGGGACTGTTGAGTCCCGCGGTGAAATAAGTACCTGGGCTAACCAAGGGCTGTTCCGAATTATCACTGAGCTAGCAGTTTTTTTTATAAAATCAATATCTCTTCGTCCACCAGGTCGGACAGCGCTAGAGGCGGTGATGAAGGCGATAATGAAGTACGAACAGCCGCTAGTGCCTCCCCCACGCGACTACAGCGGGGACTTCTTCCAGGACGTCGCGTCCGCGCTCGTCGGCGTGGGGCTCATAGTCAACAGCGAGGCGGCGCCCGGCGTGTTGTCGCTAGACAAGGTACATAGTTAAATAGATAACTCTAAACTGCACATCATTTTTTCCAAGACGTCGCCTTCATTCGCGTACAAAACTGACGCTCGCGCAAATAGAGCAGTGCGCTTCTACAGCACTCGGCCGGTAAGCTCGCCGGTTGCATCCTATAATTTACTCGGATGATGTTATAATGTTTTATAAATGTAAGTAAATAAATTAGTATAGTTAATATAGTGTATTAGTTTGTGTGTAAGATATACAGGGTGTCCCAAGATGTATGGTAAAGCGGAATTCCAGAGATAGAGTACCTCTTGGGGTACCCGAATCATCCCTTTTTATAGTATTTTCGAGTTATGATTTTTTTTTTAATTTTCGTCCTGAACAACTAAAAAAACCAAAAAACATGTTAAAAAATACAAGACAAAAATTTTTTTTGTTATCTGATGGCCAAGTTGTTTAGAATTTTATGCCTCGATGTCTTTGAAGGCCGATTTTAGCCAAAAGTAGCCTATTCAGTGCTACTTGTTTTAAATGTTTATAAAAGCTGAGAGTCTGGATAAGTTTTAGAAACTTCTTTAAAACCATAGAGTCACCATTTTAAGCCATATTTCATGTACTGACGTAAATTTTACACTTCGGACCAACATTTTCGTAATTCTATTCGAAGTTACGAATCTGATTGTTTTAGGCATAAATAGTAGATTGTTATACGAGGGACGAAAGTGAACATTCATTCAGCGCCAATAGCTCGAGAGTGGAATGGGTGCTTTCAACCGAGTTAAACATACTATTTTTCATTTCGACTGTGAGGAAAGATATAGTTTATCGATAGACTCGATAGTTGAGGCAAAAGCAATAGTATCGATAGTATCGATAGTTGAGGCAAAAGCAATCGTTCGATAAAATATCGATAGTGTCGATAGACTATTGATAGTTGAGGCAAAGGCAACAGTATCGATAAAATATCGATAGTTGAGGCAAAGGCAATAGTATCGATTAAATATCGAAAGTATCGATAGATTATCGATAGTTGAAGCAAAAGCAATAGTATCGATAGAATATCGATAATATCGATAGTCTACGGATAGTAATGATAGTATCGATAGCTACGTTAATATAAATACTATCGACACATAGCATTACTATCGATACTATCGATAGTAATGCTATCGATAGTATCGATAGTAATGCTACTTTAATTGCATTTTCTGTACTAATATTACAAAGAATAATCTGTGGAACTACTGAACCGATTTTTTTTTATCTTTCGCTGGTTTCTGCATATTAAAGTTTGGATTCATAACTGTACTCTTTTGTTGCAGGACTACAACAACATGTCAAAGTTCTTAAACAGGATATTGGGCATGCCGGTGGAGCTGCAAAATAGGCTATTCAAGTACTTCACGGACACACTCACCACTGTCATGGAGCAAGGTATGAGCTTGTAGAGATCGTTTACACCAAATGTATTGTTCGTCGCCTTTTGTGATGCTAACGATTGTCAGCATGCTCACTGGCAGCAGTAGGCAATAGCGCATTGTCGGTTTGGTGTTAACGAGTCAGAGGCGAACAAAACGTTTGGTGTGAACGATGACTTAGTTTATTTGCTTCGTACGTTCACTTCGCTCTAATCGGCTGTTAAGGCTGTGTCGCTATTAGGCTCACAGTTTGTCTAGCGTCATTTTCTGTGATCGGGCGAAGTGTCAGCCCGATCGCTTATCTGAGTCCTCGTCTGCGGGTTCCACACGGGTGTGGAGGTAGCGTAGGTAGAGGGGCTTGTGATTCGATTGGGTGATTTGAATTTTGTAATTTTTTTCAAAATTCAAATCGATCAATTAAATCTCTGTTCTCGTGTACCCCGCACCCCTCCGTAATCTGTTCTCAATGTCTGGTTTAGTCTTCGAGTCAAGAGCGAATCCATTTCATATTGAAAAATAAATAAATAATAATCGTTTGTGTACTTCCAGCGAAGCGCAACGGTCGCTTCGACCTCGGCATTTTGGACTTAGGCAGTGCGGGCGAGTGCGTGCGACGAGCGCGTTGCGTGCGCTTCCTGCGGCGACACGCGACCGGCCAGGCGCCCGTCGAGCTACACACCGTGCACTCAGAGGTATGTCGAATATACTTAGTACACATTAGTACGACACATAGTAACCGCATACACTTACCAAGTACTTGTACCGATATTGCTATTTTTTTTAAAAATTTGCTAAAAATTTGACAAGGCAATATACAAGGTGTTATTGAAATAACGCAAAACCTCTAACTGCCGCACTGGGAGACGTCAATTAAATTTAATCTTAAATTAAGTCTCGTGCTGTCACTTTCTTTGTCAATGAAATAGAAAAGGACTGCATGCGACTTCATGAAGGATTAACTTAATTGATGTCTCTGAGTACGGGAGTCAGAGGCCGATTCTGTTGCTTAAATACAACAACTTCTTCTATGGAACCAACATCGAAATCGCAACATTTAAGTTTGCTTCCCCATACTAAACTATAACCAGCTGACATCAGTTTGTATGGAGAACTTGTTTTTTTTTAGGATTTCTATGTTGGTCCCATAATAAAAGTGGTTGTATTTGAGCAGCAGAATCTGCTTGTAAGAGGTTTTGCGTTATTTCAATAACAACTGGTATATGTGCACATTTTATTTTTTATAACACCTGTTAATACCGTGTTTTATGAAATCTGAATTTGAATCGCCGTGAATCAGCTGGCCACATAGATAAGATTAATCCACGCCACTTAATGTCAACCTTTGCATACATGCTTAAACTAAGCTTATGTGGTGCCGATTTCAGCTAGGATAGCGACAGCTTTATAACTAATGACTACGAGTTTGCTAGTTTGATCTCTGATCATTTTTATTAAATATTTTGTCGCTAAGTATAATGAAATCCCGGTTCGACGACTGTCTTAGTGTAATCGTTCGCGCACCGGACTTCTGAACCAGGCGGTTGCGGGTTCTAATCCCGCAAGGGGCAAATGTTTGTGTGATGAGCACGAGCATTTTTTACCTAAGTCATGGATGTTTATATGTATTTAAGTATTTCTATCCGTTATCCTAGTCACCATAGCACAAGCTCACGCTTAGTTTGGGGCTAGGTAATTGGTGTGTTTGTTGAAACCATTTATTATTATTATTAAACAGTCAACATACTCATACGTTCACCAATACAGTGCTACTGTCCGATAGTGTTGCCGTTTTAACGAATTCGTCGCTAGATCTAGCTGATTTTTATACACACTAATTTTAGAATAGTTATTTACGAGATTGTTATCTTGTACCTTTTTTAATTAGGGTAAATCAGACAACGGAAGTTGATATATGACTGTGTTTTTTAAACGCAAACAAGCGTTTAAAAAACACAGTCATATATCAACTTCCGAGTTTTTAAGAAATTCGCTAGATGATGCTGTGATACTTCTTTAAAGATGATTTACTTTAAAATTGACCATACGCAATTTTAATAAAAATACAAACTCGTGTCGGTTTTTTTCTAGACTGTTGAGTTGAATGTGACACAAAATTTGTTTTACTAATTTTTATTCAACCGATATCCATATAACAATAGTTGAACCGATTGATTTCAACTATTTTTATATGGATATGATGAAATTAAGTTTAGGTCCTAGGTTTTATCCTACGCAGCACAGATTATGTATCTCAATGTCGCGTGCGTGAGCAAATCCGCAAGAGTCTAAAAATGCCCTTAGGAAGTAAAATCTTTTTATTCAAAAACAATGAATTTACCCTGTCTTTTCGCTCCCAGCGCGGCATGGACTGGACGGAAGCGCTGGAGAAGTGGTCGGAAGCGTCGGGCGGCAAGGAAGGCTTCTACCTGTCGCAGCAGGCGCGGAACGGCAAGTACACGGCCGTGCTGTGCCTCGCCGCGCCCGCCGCCAAGAAGGAGAAGCTCTCCAAGCGCGAACAGATGTTCCACTTGTACAGGTCGGTGCAGTCACATAACTAGCTCTTAAAGGTACAGGTTCCTAGCCGACTCCACGCAGAAGCAGCGGACGACGTGTCGCCGCGACACTATTGGTTATGAAACACTACCGAAGCTAGCGAACGGCAGACGACACTGTCAGCTTTATTCTGGATTCTTTCTCATCGATTTTCAAATAGTCTTTAGCTTTCCAAGCAGGACTAGGTGTTCCACATTTTCAGGACAAAGATACACTTTACTCTCCACCAACCTTTTTCCTGCCTTTCAACATTCGGACTGATCCTCGGCAGGCGCATTTGGGACTTACTTTTAATTCTTCCAAATCTTCGGGCGCATTTGCTACTTGCTGTGTGAGTATCTTTTGGGTCCGAGATTCTTTCTCAGATTTGTCTGTTCCGTCCCTTATCTTCTCTCTCTTTTCTTCTGGGGCGTGACAATACAGTCACAGCTCGCTTTTCGTCGCTCCATCAGATCTCTCTTCTTGGCTGGACTATGGGTACTTATTCGTATTACAAAACGAACACCTCTTATCTTAAGCCATCTGTGTGCGATGTCTTTCGAATTCCTAGTTGTGTGGTAGACCGATCCGCTGGTAGTTCTCAGCTAGGAACATTTTGCTCTGCGTACAGCAGTCCCACAGGACGTGGTCCCTGGTCTTAACCTCTTATACGAACGGGTACTCAGCTGATTCAGCCAGCTTCTTAGCCTGTAAGCGGCACTTGAAGTAGGCATGACTGGACAGAAGCGCTGGAGAAGTTGTCAGAAGCGTCGGGCGGCAAGGAAGGCTTCGACCTGTCGCAGCAGGCGCGGAACGGCAAGCACACGGCCGTGCTGTCATAAATTACTATCGAAGCTAGCGGCGCGTCCTCGAGCGGCAGATGACTCTGTCAGCTTTATTCTGAATTCTTTGTCATCTCTTTTCAAATACTTTAAGCTTTCCAAGCGGGACTAGGTGTTCCACATCGCATTTGTATTTTTTTTTTCTCTCTTCAGTTTGCACCTGTAGCGTTCTTTAGAATATAAATTGTATTGATAATTTTTAAGCTTTTAGGCATACATATTTTTGGATTGTGATCTAGTTCTTTACAATGTGTAATACGTTTTAAAGCTTGTATCGATTGTAGTCTGTTTTGTGTGCTATGAATAAATAAATAAATAGTCGGAAGACAAGATACACTCCACCAACCCATTATTCTGCCTTCGGAGACATAAAACCGAAAATTGGCAGAGACATTCGCTACTTGCGTTGTGACTTCCAAATCTGCGCTTTTTGATGCCCCATACAAATGTCTCTTTTCCGTCCCTTACCTTTTCTCTCTTCTTCTGAGGTGTAGTTACATCTCTTTTTCCGTTGCTCCATGAAATCTCTTTCCTTATCTTCAGCCATCACTGAATCCCTTCTCAGAGTCTACTAGGTATGTGTGATAGACTGGTCTTCTGTTCGTTCTCAGTTAGGAGCATCTTGCTCTGCATACAGCACGCACTCCCTTAGGACGTGTTCTCTGGTCTTTATACTGCTTGTGCGTACGGGAACTAAGCTGACTCGGCCAGCGTCTTAGCATGCATGCTGCACCTGAAGTAAGGCGTAGCATCTTGAACAGGCCTGGTTTACTTCACGATTTAGGTATATTAACTAGTTTATGAAGCTAAAAGTTTATGCGCGGATCTAACCGGTTGGTAGGACTGTCACACACGCCGGCCGGCTCACGCATTAGCTTAACGACTCACCGCTATCAAAATCACAATTATTTAGTCGATCTAATTTACCATACAGACAAATAAACTTTGCAAAGAAAACCGTTTGAAACGGGTGCGTTCCTGTAATATTTGTAGTTATTGTTACTTTTTTTGCTCCAGGCCAAACACAGGGTTGCAACTACGGCAAGAGTCGCTAGCCGAAATAGAGAAGAAATACAAGAAGGTCGACAGCGACGCGGCCGAGAGTGCGTGGCGCGCGCAGTACGCGGCCTCGCTGCGGGTCTGCAGCCACGCGTACTGGCGCGGGGCCTGCCGCAGCGCGCCCGACTGTGAGGTAACACAGGAGACAGTCTGCAGCCACGCGTACTGGCGCGGGGCCTGCCGCAGCGCGCCCGACTGTGAGGTAACACAGGAGACAGTCTGCAGCCACGCGTACTGGCGCGGGGCCTGCCGCAGCGCGCCCGACTGTGAGGTAACACAGGGGACAGTCTGCAGCCACGCGTACTGGCGCGGGGCCTGCCGCAGCGCGCCCGACTGTGAGGTAACACAGGGGACAGTCTGCAGCCACGCGTACTGGCGCGGGGCCTGCCGCAGCGCGCCCGACTGTGAGGTAACACAGGGGACAGTCTGCAGCCACGCGTACTGGCGCGGGGCCTGCCGCAGCGCGCCCGACTGTGAGGTAACACAGGGGACAGTCTGCAGCCACGCGTACTGGCGGGGGGCCTGCCGCAGCGCGCCCGACTGTGAGGTAACACAGGGGACAGTCTGCAGCCACGCGTACTGGCGCGGGGCCTGCCGCAGCGCGCCCGACTGTGAGGTAACACAGGGGACAGTCTGCAGCCACGCGTACTGGCGCGGGGCCTGCCGCAGCGCGCCCGACTGTGAGGTAACACAGGGGACAGTCTGCAGCCACGCGTACTGGCGCGGGGCCTGCCGCAGCGCGCCCGACTGTGAGGTAACACAGGGGACAGTCTGCAGCCACGCGTACTGGCGCGGGGCCTGCCGCAGCGCGCCCGACTGTGAGGTAACACAGGGGACAGTCTGCAGCCACGCGTACTGGCGCGGGGCCTGCCGCAGCGCGCCCGACTGTGAGGTAACACAGGGGACAGTCTGCAGCCACGCGTACTGGCGCGGGGCCTGCCGCAGCGCGCCCGACTGTGAGGTAACACAGGGGACAGTCTGCAGCCACGCGTACTGGCGCGGGGCCTGCCGCAGCGCGCCCGACTGTGAGGTAACACAGGGGACAGTCTGCAGCCACGCGTACTGGCGCGGGGCCTGCCGCAGCGCGCCCGACTGTGAGGTAACACAGGGGACAGTCTGCAGCCACGCGTACTGGCGCGGGGCCTGCCGCAGCGCGCCCGACTGTGAGGTAACACAGGGGACAGTCTGCAGCCACGCGTACTGGCGCGGGGCCTGCCGCAGCGCGCCCGACTGTGAGGTAACACAGGAGACAGTCTGCAGCCACGCGTACTGGCGCGGGGCCTGCCGCAGCGCGCCCGACTGTGAGGTAACACAGGGGACAGTCTGCAGCCACGCGTACTGGCGCGGGGCCTGCCGCAGCGCGCCCGACTGTGAGGTAACACAGGGGACAGTCTACAGCCACGCGTACTGGCGCGGGGCCTGCCGCAGCGCGCCCGACTGTGAGGTAACACAGGGGACAGTCTGCAGCCACGCGTACTGGCGCGGGGCCTGCCGCAGCGCGCCCGACTGTGAGGTAACACAGGGGACAGTCTGCAGCCACGCGTACTGGCGCGGGGCCTGCCGCAGCGCGCCCGACTGTGAGGTAACACAGGGGACAGTCTGCAGCCACGCGTACTGGCGCGGGGCCTGCCGCAGCGCGCCCGACTGTGAGGTAACACAGGGGACAGTCTGCAGCCACGCGTACTGGCGCGGGGCCTGCCGCAGCGCGCCCGACTGTGAGGTAACACAGGGGACAGTCTGCAGCCACGCGTACTGGCGCGGGGCCTGCCGCAGCGCGCCCGACTGTGAGGTAACACAGGGGACAGTCTGCAGCCACGCGTACTGGCGCGGGGCCTGCCGCAGCGCGCCCGACTGTGAGGTAACACAGGGGACAGTCTGCAGCCACGCGTACTGGCGCGGGGCCTGCCGCAGCGCGCCCGACTGTGAGGTAACACAGGGGACAGTCTGCAGCCACGCGTACTGGCGCGGGGCCTGCCGCAGCGCGCCCGACTGTGAGGTAACACAGGGGACAGTCTGCAGCCACGCGTACTGGCGCGGGGCCTGCCGCAGCGCGCCCGACTGTGAGGTAACACAGGGGACAGTCTGCAGCCACGCGTACTGGCGCGGGGCCTGCCGCAGCGCGCCCGACTGTGAGGTAACACAGGGGACAGTCTGCAGCCACGCGTACTGGCGCGGGGCCTGCCGCAGCGCGCCCGACTGTGAGGTAACACAGGGGACAGTCTGCAGCCACGCGTACTGGCGCGGGGCCTGCCGCAGCGCGCCCGACTGTGAGGTAACACAGGAGACAGTCTGCAGCCACGCGTACTGGCGCGGGGCCTGCCGCAGCGCGCCCGACTGTGAGGTAACACAGGGGACAGTCTGCAGCCACGCGTACTGGCGCGGGGCCTGCCGCAGCGCGCCCGACTGTGAGGTAACACAGGGGACAGTCTACAGCCACGCGTACTGGCGCGGGGCCTGCCGCAGCGCGCCCGACTGTGAGGTAACACAGGGGACAGTCTGCAGCCACGCGTACTGGCGCGGGGCCTGCCGCAGCGCGCCCGACTGTGAGGTAACACAGGGGACAGTCTGCAGCCACGCGTACTGGCGCGGGGCCTGCCGCAGCGCGCCCGACTGTGAGGTAACACAGGGGACAGTCTGCAGCCACGCGTACTGGCGCGGGGCCTGCCGCAGCGCGCCCGACTGTGAGGTAACACAGGGGACAGTCTGCAGCCACGCGTACTGGCGCGGGGCCTGCCGCAGCGCGCCCGACTGTGAGGTAACACAGGGGACAGTCTGCAGCCACGCGTACTGGCGCGGGGCCTGCCGCAGCGCGCCCGACTGCGAGGTAACACCAGGAGTTACTTATTAAAATAGTATGCACAAGCTTTTTAGATTTATTCATTTGATTTCGCTTAAAAATAATCCAAAAAATCGTTATCAAACCATTCAGTTGCCATAATTTTACAGATCTAAAGTCCAAAATAATTGTGGTCACTAGGGGCGCTGTCATCGCGCACACAGCGAATGCCACCACTGTACCAATTCCCGTGCTAAATAAGTAGAGACAGGACTACAGGAGGCAACATTTGCTTTGTATATTTGGTTTCATTACGATTGTGTGTTGGAATTATCATATTAATGAGCTAAGAAGGAAACCAATGAAGCAAAAAGAAAGAAAATTGGATACAATGTACAGAGGATGACTTTTGTTTCAGTGTACGGTGCAACACTCGTACATTGTGTCCATTCAGCACTACTAATAATACCTAAAACGTCACCACACTAATTTCCCTTATTCGGCGCTACTTCAGTCCGCAATTAGCAATCATCGCTTGCACTCATTATCATTTATCATATTAGCAAATTATATCAATAAAATCTACGTTTCTTCTATTAATCCTCTTATCATTTAAAGCTGTATGGAAACACCGTACATTCAGTATCCAAATTTTTGTCAGACATTAGGTGTCGTTTACAGACGTTTATATTTATGTCGTTTATGGTTTTTAGGGTTCCGTACCCAAAAGGTAAAAACGGGACCCTATTACTAAGCCTCCGCTGTCTGTATGTCACCTGTATCTCATGAACCGTGATAGCTAGACAGTTGAAATTTTCACAAATGATGTATAACAACAAATACTGAAAACAGAAAATAATAAATATTTAAGGGGGCTTCTTATTTTAACTTATACGAGGGTCAAACTGAAAGTTCTTAGAACTGGCCACTTATAAACAATATAATAAAAAAAATATTCTAAAATTTGAAAATAGAACTCTTTGCCAATATTACTGAGTATATATTTCATTCATTTGTCATTTGTTTTACGACTTGGCGGCAAATTGAAAATTGTCTGTGTCACGTCAAAATGAATTTAACACGAGAAAATTTTCGTGCAATGATTTTTTATGACTTTCGATGTCATTTAAGTCAACAAGAAAGTTATGATAGACTACGATTGGCCTTTCACGATGAAGCCCCATCTCGTGCGACTATTTACAACTGGTTTAATGAGTTTAAACGTGGTCGCACTAATCTCACTGATGATGTACGTGAGGGACGGCCTTCTACGGCGACGACTGAAAATAACATCTGTGTTGTGCGGCGTATGATAGAGACTGACAAAAGAGTGACCTATCAGCAGATTCGGACAAGCTTAGGCATCGGTATGAGTCAAGTGCACAAAATCCTCCACAAACATTTAGCGGTCAGGAAGCTTTGCGCCCGGTGGATACCTCATAATTTGACTAAGGCTCAAAAACTCCATCGTGTGGATTGGTGCCGTAAAATGATTGAAAGATTTAACGGAGGTGACTCAAATGCTGTGTTCGACATACTAACAGGTGACGAAAGCTGGATTTACTGTTATGATCCTGAAACCAAAAGACAATCTGCTCAGTGGGTGTTTCCTTTCGAGGAGTTGCCAACTAAAGTGAAGAGAGATCGAAGTGCGGGAAAAAAAATGGCGGCCTCGTTCTTTGGAAGGATAGGTCATTTCGCAACAATTGTGTTAGAGGATCAAAAAACAGTTTCTGCAGAATGGTACACTACCAATTGTTTGCCACTTGTCTTGGAAAAAGTTCGAGAGAAACGACCTCGCAGTAGGATCCTCCTTCACCACGACAACGCCTCGTCGCACACCGCCAAGCGAACGATCGACTATTTGGCGACATCAAACGTTGAATTACTGGGTCACCCGCCGTATAGCCCCGACCTCGCGCCTTGTGATTTTTATTTATTTCCAAAAATTAAAGAAAAACTTAAAGGAAAGCGGTTTATGAATGCTGAAGAAGCGGTGGCTGCGTATCGCGATGCCATTGAAGAGACCCCTAAGGACGAGTGGGCAAAGTGCTTTTCCCAGTGGTTCCATCGCATGCAGCGGTGTATTGACGTCAATGGACAATATTTTGAAAAGATATAATAAAACTAATAACTGGCTAATGTAATCAGTTTTTGATTTTCTAAGAACTTTCAGTTTGACCCTCGTATAGACGCTATTTTAGAAAAAAAACGATCCAATCAAAAAGCGTGGTTACGTGTCTATGCACGAAGTATATGAATGCGGTACGTAGGCATTGGCGCGTAGTTGCAATGATTGAAGCTACACAGTAGCCACTGATTTAGCGAACGGTTTTAGAACGGTTTTGGGTGCTTAAAATTGATATTTTTGTAATGTAATACGTTTTGTCGTTTTATTCAAATGATATTGATACAAAAATCGTTCTGTATACCTACTTGGCTGTATGCACTTGATATTTTGCTTATCCAGAATGAGTAAATTAAATTGATAAAACAAAATAATGACATGAGCGTTTGTGACTTGTTATTCAGGTGGGCCTGCGCCAGCGCACGTACCACGTGCTGGCGGGCTCGGTGCTGGCGGTGTGGGCGCGCGTCGAGGCCGTGCTGGCCGCGCGCTCGCAGCTCAACAAGATGCAGGTCGTGCGCATCAAGACCGACGCGGGACGGAAGATCGTCGGTACGTACTGTACACTACACTACACTACACTACACTACACTACACTACCACGTGCTGGCCGCGCGCTCGCAGCTCAACAAGATGCAGGTCGTGCGCATCAAGACCGACGCGGGACGGAAGATCGTCGGTACGTACTGTACACTACACTACACTACACTACACTACACTACACTACCACGTGCTGGCCGCGCGCTCGCAGCTCAACAAGATGCAGGTCGTGCGCATCAAGACCGACGCGGGACGAAAGATAGTCGGTACGTACTGTACACTACACTACACTACACTACACTACACTACCACGTGCTGGCCGCGCGCTCGCAGCTCAACAAGATGCAGGTCGTGCGCATCAAGACCGACGCGGGACGGAAGATAGTCGGTACGTACTGTACACTACACTACACTACACTACACTACACTACCACGTGCTGGCCGCGCGCTCGCAGCTCAACAAGATGCAGGTCGTGCGCATCAAGACCGACGCGGGACGAAAGATAGTCGGTACGTACTGTACACTACACTACACTACACTACACTACACTACCACGTGCTGGCCGCGCGCTCGCAGCTCAACAAGATGCAGGTCGTGCGCATCAAGACCGACGCGGGACGGAAGATAGTCGGTACGTACTGTACACTACACTACACTACACTACACTACACTACCACGTGCTGGCCGCGCGCTCGCAGCTCAACAAGATGCAGGTCGTGCGCATCAAGACCGACGCGGGACGGAAGATAGTCGGTACGTACTGTACACTACACTACACTACACTACACTACACTACACTACACTACACTACCACGTGCTGGCCGCGCGCTCGCAGCTCAACAAGATGCAGGTCGTGCGCATCAAGACCGACGCGGGACGGAAGATCGTCGGTACGTACTGTACACTACACTACACTACACTACACTACACTACACTACACTACACTACACTACACTACACTACACTACCACGTGCTGGCCGCGCGCTCGCAGCTAAACAAGATGCAGGTCGTGCGCATCAAGACCGACGCGGGACGAAAGATAGTCGGTACGTACTGTACACTACACTACACTACCACGTGCTGGCCGCGCGGTCGCAGCTCAACAAGATGCAGGTCGTGCGCATCAAGACCGACGCGGGACGGAAGATCGTCGGTACGTACTGTACACTACACTACACTACACTACACTACACTACACTACACTACACTACACTACCACGTGCTGGCCGCGCGCTCGCAGCTAAACAAGATGCAGGTCGTGCGCATCAAGACCGACGCGGGACGAAAGATAGTCGGTACGTACTGTACACTACACTACACTACCACGTGCTGGCCGCGCGGTCGCAGCTCAACAAGATGCAGGTCGTGCGCATCAAGACCGACGCGGGACGGAAGATCGTCGGTACGTACTGTACACTACACTACACTACACTACACTACACTACACTACACTACCACGTGCTGGCCGCGCGCTCGCAGCTAAACAAGATGCAGGTCGTGCGCATCAAGACCGACGCGGGACGAAAGATAGTCGGTACGTACTGTACACTACACTACACTACACTACACTACACTACACTACACTACACTACACTACACTACACTACACTACCACGTGCTGGCCGCGCGCTCGCAGCTAAACAAGATGCAGGTCGTGCGCATCAAGACCGACGCGGGACGAAAGATAGTCGGTACGTACTGTACACTACACTACACTACCACGTGCTGGCCGCGCGGTCGCAGCTCAACAAGATGCAGGTCGTGCGCATCAAGACCGACGCGGGACGGAAGATCGTCGGTACGTACTGTACACTACACTACACTACACTACACTACACTACACTACCACGTGCTGGCCGCGCGCTCGCAGCTAAACAAGATGCAGGTCGTGCGCATCAAGACCGACGCGGGACGAAAGATAGTCGGTACGTACTGTACACTACACTACACTACACTACACTACACTACACTACCACGTGCTGGCCGCGCGGTCGCAGCTCAACAAGATGCAGGTCGTGCGCATCAAGACCGACGCGGGACGGAAGATCGTCGGTACGTACTGTACACTACACTACACTACACTACACTACCACGTGCTGGCCGCGCGGTCGCAGCTCAACAAGATGCAGGTCGTGCGCATCAAGACCGACGCGGGACGGAAGATCGTCGATACGTACTGTACACTACACTACACTACACTACACTACACTACCACGTGCTGGCCGCGCGCTCGCAGCTAAATAAGATGCAGGTCGTGCGCATCAAGACCGACGCGGGACGAAAGATAGTCGGTACGTACTGTACACTACACTACACTACACTACACTACACTACACTACACTACACTACCACGTGCTGGCCGCGCGCTCGCAGCTAAACAAGATGCAGGTCGTGCGCATCAAGACCGACGCGGGACGAAAGATAGTCGGTACGTACTGTACACTACACTACACTACACTACACTACACTACACTACCACGTGCTGGCCGCGCGCTCGCAGCTTAACAAGATGCAGGTCGTGCGCATCAAGACCGACGCGGGACGAAAGATAGTCGATACGTACTGTACACTACACTACACTACACTACACTACACTACACTACACTACACTACCACGTGCTGGCCGCGCGCTCGCAGCTAAACAAGATGCAGGTCGTGCGCATCAAGACCGACGCGGGACGAAAGATAGTCGGTACGTACTGTACACTACACTACACTACACTACACTACACTACACTACACTACACTACCACGTGCTGGCCGCGCGCTCGCAGCTTAACAAGATGCAGGTCGTGCGCATCAAGACCGACGCGGGACGAAAGATAGTCGATACGTACTGTACACTACACTACACTACACTACACTACACTACACTACACTACACTACACTACCACGTGCTGGCCGCGCGCTCGCAGCTAAACAAGATGCAGGTCGTGCGCATCAAGACCGACGCGGGACGAAAGATAGTCGGTACGTACTGTACACTACACTACACTACCACGTGCTGGCCGCGCGGTCGCAGCTCAACAAGATGCAGGTCGTGCGCATCAAGACCGACGCGGGACGGAAGATCGTCGGTACGTACTGTACACTACACTACACTACACTACACTACACTACACTACACTACACTACCACGTGCTGGCCGCGCGCTCGCAGCTAAACAAGATGCAGGTCGTGCGCATCAAGACCGACGCGGGACGAAAGATAGTCGGTACGTACTGTACACTACACTACACTACACTACACTACACTACACTACACTACACTACACTACCACGTGCTGGCCGCGCGCTCGCAGCTAAACAAGATGCAGGTCGTGCGCATCAAGACCGACGCGGGACGAAAGATAGTCGGTACGTACTGTACACTACACTACACTACCACGTGCTGGCCGCGCGGTCGCAGCTCAACAAGATGCAGGTCGTGCGCATCAAGACCGACGCGGGACGGAAGATCGTCGGTACGTACTGTACACTACACTACACTACACTACACTACACTACACTACCACGTGCTGGCCGCGCGCTCGCAGCTAAACAAGATGCAGGTCGTGCGCATCAAGACCGACGCGGGACGAAAGATAGTCGGTACGTACTGTACACTACACTACACTACACTACACTACACTACACTACCACGTGCTGGCCGCGCGGTCGCAGCTCAACAAGATGCAGGTCGTGCGCATCAAGACCGACGCGGGACGGAAGATCGTCGGTACGTACTGTACACTACACTACACTACACTACACTACACTACACTACCACGTGCTGGCCGCGCGGTCGCAGCTCAACAAGATGCAGGTCGTGCGCATCAAGACCGACGCGGGACGGAAGATCGTCGATACGTACTGTACACTACACTACACTACACTACACTACACTACACTACCACGTGCTGGCCGCGCGCTCGCAGCTAAACAAGATGCAGGTCGTGCGCATCAAGACCGACGCGGGACGAAAGATAGTCGGTACGTACTGTACACTACACTACACTACACTACACTACACTACACTACACTACACTACCACGTGCTGGCCGCGCGCTCGCAGCTAAACAAGATGCAGGTCGTGCGCATCAAGACCGACGCGGGACGAAAGATAGTCGGTACGTACTGTACACTACACTACACTACACTACACTACACTACACTACCACGTGCTGGCCGCGCGCTCGCAGCTAAACAAGATGCAGGTCGTGCGCATCAAGACCGACGCGGGACGAAAGATAGTCGGTACGTACTGTACACTACACTACACTACACTACACTACACTACACTACCACGTGCTGGCCGCGCGCTCGCAGCTTAACAAGATGCAGGTCGTGCGCATCAAGACCGACGCGGGACGAAAGATAGTCGGTACGTACTGTACACTACACTACACTACACTACACTACACTACACTACACTACACTACACTACACTACACTACACTACACTACCACGTGCTGGCCGCGCGCTCGCAGCTAAACAAGATGCAGGTCGTGCGCATCAAGACCGACGCGGGACGAAAGATAGTCGGTACGTACTGTACACTACACTACACTACACTACACTACCACGTGCTGGCCGCGCGCTCGCAGCTAAACAAGATGCAGGTCGTGCGCATCAAGACCGACGCGGGACGAAAGATAGTCGGTACGTACTGTACACTACACTACACTACACTACACTACCACGTGCTGGCCGCGCGCTCGCAGCTAAACAAGATGCAGGTCGTGCGCATCAAGACCGACGCGGGACGAAAGATAGTCGGTATGTACTGTACACTACACTACACTACCACGTGCTGGCCGCGCGGTCGCAGCTCAACAAGATGCAGGTCGTGCGCATCAAGACCGACGCGGGACGGAAGATCGTCGGTACGTACTGTACACTACACTACACTACACTACACTACACTACACTACAATACACTACACTACACTACCACGTGCTGGCCGCGCGCTCGCAGCTAAACAAGATGCAGGTCGTGCGCATCAAGACCGACGCGGGACGAAAGATAGTCGGTACGTACTGTACACTACACTACACTACCACGTGCTGGCCGCGCGGTCGCAGCTCAACAAGATGCAGGTCGTGCGCATCTAGACCGACGCGGGACGGAAGATCGTCGGTACGTACTGTACACTACACTACACTACACTACACTACACTACACTACACTACCACGTGCTGGCCGCGCGCTCGCAGCTAAACAAGATGCAGGTCGTGCGCATCAAGACCGACGCGGGACGAAAGATAGTCGGTACGTACTGTACACTACACTACACTACACTACACTACACTACACTACACTACACTACCACGTGCTGGCCGCGCGCTCGCAGCTAAACAAGATGCAGGTCGTGCGCATCAAGACCGACGCGGGACGAAAGATAGTCGGTACGTACTGTACACTACACTACACTACACTACACTACCACGTGCTGGCCGCGCGCTCGCAGCTCAACAAGATGCAGGTCGTGCGCATCAAGACCGACGCGGGACGGAAGATAGTCGGTACGTACTGTACACTACACTACACTACACTACACTACACTACACTACACTACACTACACTACCACGTGCTGGCCGCGCGCTCGCAGCTAAACAAGATGCAGGTCGTGCGCATCAAGACCGACGCGGGACGAAAGATAGTCGGTACGTACTGTACACTACACTACACTACCACGTGCTGGCCGCGCGGTCGCAGCTCAACAAGATGCAGGTCGTGCGCATCAAGACCGACGCGGGACGGAAGATCGTCGGTACGTACTGTACACTACACTACACTACACTACACTACACTACACTACCACGTGCTGGCCGCGCGCTCGCAGCTAAACAAGATGCAGGTCGTGCGCATCAAGACCGACGCGGGACGAAAGATAGTCGGTACGTACTGTACACTACACTACACTACACTACACTACACTACACTACCACGTGCTGGCCGCGCGGTCGCAGCTCAACAAGATGCAGGTCGTGCGCATCAAGACCGACGCGGGACGGAAGATCGTCGGTACGTACTGTACACTACACTACACTACACTACACTACACTACACTACCACGTGCTGGCCGCGCGGTCGCAGCTCAACAAGATGCAGGTCGTGCGCATCAAGACCGACGCGGGACGGAAGATCGTCGATACGTACTGTACACTACACTACACTACACTACACTACACTACACTACCACGTGCTGGCCGCGCGCTCGCAGCTAAACAAGATGCAGGTCGTGCGCATCAAGACCGACGCGGGACGAAAGATAGTCGGTACGTACTGTACACTACACTACACTACACTACACTACCACGTGCTGGCCGCGCGCTCGCAGCTAAACAAGATGCAGGTCGTGCGCATCAAAACCGACGCGGGACGAAAGATAGTCGGTACGTACTGTACACTACACTACACTACACTACACTACACTACACTACACTACACTACCACGTGCTGGCCGCGCGCTCGCAGCTAAACAAGATGCAGGTCGTGCGCATCAAGACCGACGCGGGACGAAAGATAGTCGGTACGTACTGTACACTACACTACACTACACTACACTACACTACACTACACTACCACGTGCTGGCCGCGCGCTCGCAGCTTAACAAGATGCAGGTCGTGCGCATCAAGACCGACGCGGGACGAAAGATAGTCGGTACGTACTGTACACTACACTACACTACACTACACTACACTACACTACACTACACTACCACGTGCTGGCCGCGCGCTCGCAGCTAAACAAGATGCAGGTCGTGCGCATCAAGACCGACGCGGGACGAAAGATAGTCGGTACGTACTGTACACTACACTACACTACCACGTGCTGGCCGCGCGGTCGCAGCTCAACAAGATGCAGGTCGTGCGCATCAAGACCGACGCGGGACGAAAGATAGTCGGTACGTACTGTACACTACACTACACTACACTACACTACACTACCACGTGCTGGCCGCGCGCTCGCAGCTAAACAAGATGCAGGTCGTGCGCATCAAGACCGACGCGGGACGAAAGATAGTCGGTACGTACTGTACACTACACTACACTACACTACACTACACTACCACGTGCTGGCCGCGCGCTCGCAGCTAAACAAGATGCAGGTCGTGCGCATCAAGACCGACGCGGGACGAAAGATAGTCGGTACGTACTGTACACTACACTACACTACACTACACTACACTACCACGTGCTGGCCGCGCGCTCGCAGCTCAACAAAATGCAGGTCGTGCGCATCAAGACCGACGCGGGACGGAAGATCGTCGGTACGTACTGTACACTACACTACACTACACTACCACGTGCTGGCCGCGCGCTCGCAGCTAAACAAGATGCAGGTCGTGCGCATCAAGACCGACGCGGGACGAAAGATAGTCGGTACGTACTGTACACTACACTACACTACACTACACTACACTACACTACCACGTGCTGGCCGCGCGCTCGCAGCTCAACAAAATGCAGGTCGTGCGCATCAAGACCGACGCGGGACGGAAGATCGTCGGTACGTACTGTACACTACACTACACTACACTACACTACACTACACTACCACGTGCTGGCCGCGCGCTCGCAGCTAAACAAGATGCAGGTCGTGCGCATCAAGACCGACGCGGGACGAAAGATAGTCGGTACGTACTGTACACTACACTACACTACACTACACTACACTACACTACACTACACTACCACGTGCTGGCCGCGCGCTCGCAGCTAAACAAAATGCAGGTCGTGCGCATCAAGACCGACGCGGGACGGAAGATCGTCGGTACGTACTGTACACTACACTACACTACACTACCACGTGCTGGCCGCGCGCTCGCAGCTCAACAAGATGCAGGTCGTGCGCATCAAGACCGACGCCGGACGGAAGATCGTCGGTACGTACGCTATATCATAGGATAAATAAATAACGCAAATCCCCGGATAAATAAATAAGGCAACCTTCCCGGAGGCCTGAAGTTACTTGGATGGGTTGCTAGCCTTCTCGAAAAGCTTGAGGTGGTTCGAAAAGGTACTTACGCGCAATAACACAATCAAGACACAAAGTGCGAAACACACCCGTGCCAAACTAAGTAACTAACTAAATAACTGGGACATTACCTAACCGAAGACATTAAAGACTAAACATTATTGAGCGAAAACGTAAGGCTCTACCAACCAGCTGCAACTGACTCACCGGTTCGCTCACTGTAGTGTAGAGGCTAAAATTGCATTATTCAAAGCGTATTGCCACAACTTCTACACAGGCCTAGGGAACAGCTATACTTATAAAGCATGGCAGGTGCTACATCATAGAATAAGTACTAGTACTAAGTACAGAAACATAACTCCGCCATAGTATTCACAGCAATGTCTTCGAAAATATCGTTTGGTGCAACTGTATTAGAAAGGCAAAGGAAAGCGCTTCCTATCGACCGGTTGGTATGGTCGGGGACCAAGGTCCGATGCTCCCCTTCTTGGTTTAGCTTTATGTAGTCAAGCTCATGCTAAATCTTACATATCGCGGTTTGTGTTGTATGGAGCGGGCTAACAGCGCCATCTAGCCAGTAGGAGCCGAGTTAGGGCGTCGCGTCTGGAAGTTGCTTGCTGGTGTGGGTGACAGTGGTAAGATGGTGTAATTTAAGCTCGCCTCGGAGTCGAGCACCTTTTCATTTACACACCTACCAAAATTCAGTGCAAGCTAATTTCATTATTTTGATTCTGGATAACGATCCACAACACATTAAACCTATTCAGTGACGTCATATCGTGCAGCGCGCACCGCCATCTAGCGCACCTTTCTAGCACTTGGCAGAGGTGCGCGAGATATACATATAGATGTCAACGGAAACAGAGGCCTTACTCCGGTTGACGATGTCCGTTATTTCGAATGTAGCCGTCCCTTTTACTCACGCCAGAATGGCAACGCGAACGAGCGTGATGGCTAGACTCGAAAATACGGACATTGTCAACAGGAGTAGGGCCTCTGGTGTGTTGCGGGAAAGGGGATTTCCTGTGACAGTTGCTAGCTAGATTGCAAGGTGAAACTTATGACCGAAGAAAACTTGGGACGGAAGGCCATCAAAAGCAGGACGTCGTCGTGCGATCGATCACGACGACGTCCTGCTTTTGTAAAAAACAATTACAAGATCGAATAGAAACACACATTTTTCGTGTTAATCACAACAAATATTTATGTATTTATTACATACATACTGTGTTTTGTTAATATGATGACATTTTCCATGTCACTTAACGTTCTGTTTGTTAGACACTGCACATTCAAAGTAACATCACAGAATAAGTACTAGTACTTCGTACAGAAGTATGACTTAGCAATTGTATTCAAAGAAATGCCTACTCAATGTCGTCAACAATATGGCGTAATTTAGTTCGCCTCAGAGTCAAGCACATTTTCGTGTAGACATCTACAAAAATCCATTCCAAGATAATTTCATACTTATTACTCTGGACTATGATTCATAATACACTAAACATATTCAGTGTCGTAATATCACGCGACGCGATAGGGTTGACTGCTACGAGAAGCTTCTAACGCCATCTAGCGCCTCTTTCTAGTACTTTATTCATTCTCGTCCAGCCAGCAACGTAGCCGCGCGGCCGCCGTTGAATTAAACGCGCGAGCGTGTCTTGTTTTAGCCCCTAAGTAAGGGTCGCCGCGCGTAGGTACGTTTTTGCTACCTACGCGGGGAGATACAAAGGCCTGGTAACATGTTCACACTTGTATCTGTAGTAGCGACCCGCACCGGCTCCGCATGGGAGCAATTAAAATTTTATATAGTTTTGGATATTCTTTGCTTACTACTACTAATATTTTATTAAGGAATAAACGAGGCTATAAAAAAATCTTTGCTTACTAAACTGATTATACAAACATTATTGCTCTCAAAAAAAACAGCCAATTCTTTTCACGGGATTTGTCACTTCTTACTTCATCAGCGGTCTAATTATTCTTCATATTTTATATTCATTTATTTACACAGAAACACGGTACATTGTATAGAAAAAGCATAAACTTAAGTCCCACATGCAAAACTACTTGCATTTTTAATATACAATTTGTATACATATTCCTGTAAAGACCCCACTGAGAGATCTAAGCTTGAATTGTTTTTTTTTTAAACGCCCATTACTAAGCCCCAAACTAAGCGTGAGCTTGTGCTATGGTGACTAGGATAACGGATAGACATACTTATATACATGTCGTCGAAGGCGTGTGTGGAATCGTTGTCAGGTGGCTCGTACATAGTGGCGTACTCGAAATAATAGTCCGGTTAGTTAATACAGACGTCTATTTTAGTATCACAAACAATTTAACAGAAGATCACATGATGACTTCAGATTACAATCGAGAAACGCAACAAGTTCGATACAGCGACGCAATAGCCAAGACACAACCGTTCGTGTCGGCGCTCAGTACAAGACTGATCAGGGTTTTCACTTTCCCGTCAAACAAAACGTTGAAACGGAAACAAGTGCTGCCATCGTTGTGTCGACCATGCTGAGTAAACTACTTGGCGTTTCCGATTAAACTCAATAGATGGCGCTAGATGGTTAAATGACAAATCCGAATGTCGTCTGTCATCGCGTTCTGTCATCTCGAAACTTCATAATAAACAGCGCCAACCGCCTTATTCTCCGACATACATTTATAAACATCCATGACATAGCTGCAAATGCTCATCACACAACCATTTGCCTCTTACGGGATTCGAATCCGCAACTGCCTGGTTTAGAAGTCCGGGGCACGAACCACTACACCAAGATGGTCGTCGAGAATTAAATTACTATAAATCAAAATAACATTACCTTTTCATCTCCCCAGGCACACTTATTCCAAAGAACTGCGTCGAGCCTCTGAAGGAAGCTCTCTCATCCGACGCGGTGTCCGTCACCGAGCAGAATTTCGAGACCGACGCGCTGAAGTGAACCTTTCGCCGCACGCACAAGGCGCACTTTACCGTGGCCGCGCCGGGTACCGGTACCGTAGTTTAAAACGCTGGTTTTTGGCCGCCATCATGAACATTTAAAGGTAATGTGTGATCAGAATGATCGATAGGTGTGCACAAGTTTGTGCATCATAATACCTTTTGCGTACCCGGCTAATCTCTGTTGGGATTAGCCGAAATTCGGTTAGAAGAATACTAAATTGTACCAGAATGATCTTTACCTTGTTATAAAAACCTGGCTTTAAATTAAGACCTCGATAGCCCAGCAAAAAAATACATGTATCAATTTAAAAATGGGCTCTCATAGTGTTCAAAGTATATGACCCAAAGAGTTGAGCCAGTATTTTCGTTAGAAAAGATGAGGTCGTTGATGGCAGTCAATTAGGCACGACTGATATGGATAGTTCGGCAGGTGATAGACTAGTTTTGTATTTGAAGGCTCACTGGACGTGTTAAGGCGTCCGCTGCTTTGAGTTTGTACGCAAAAAACACTTTGGACCGTAAGTATTAGCTCAAATCAACAGACGTCATATTGAACTGGTCAGATATTATAAATATACCGTTTTTCACTCTTCAAATACTGTAAGGTGTTACTGAAAATTTTATATTATTATAATTCGAGAAAAGTATATCTACAGTAGAGTAGAAAGACGAAATCCTATTAGCTTATATCTGCATGCGTAGGAGCTAAGTTGAAACTATTAGTTGTTCAGTTTCGATGTAAATATTTTGTCATGAACATGTAACAGGGATAAGTTAAGATAGGTTGTGCGTTGACAGTGAGCCGCCAGAGGCGAGCTGTGTTAAGCTAACTCTCGCCACTGTGGTATAGTAGCCAGCACATTGGAGTTTACAGGGTGTCCCATGGCTATGCCACATGGAGGGAAAGTGTCTTAAACTTTGCTGATAGAGAATTACACTGAAAGGAGACTTCGTTTTTTTTAACCAATTGGCGGGTTTTATATCCGGTGATTATTTAATAATCTTAAAATGCAGTTTAATTTTGTTAATGAAAATGAAGTCTCTGTAAAATTGACTATCTGATATATTAAGATACTTTACCCCAATGTGGCACAGCCTTGGATGCACAGTTTATTTTGCTGCATTATCGCCCTTATTGCAACTGAATAAGACGCCGTAGTACTTAGTTTGGTGTGCAAGCGACTGGACATAACGCCACTTGAAAAAACATCCTATTTGTTTTTATTGAAAAACCACTTGTGTTTAGTAATTTATTAATTTATAGTGGGATATTCGTTTTTCTATTAGAGCGATTCCATTTTGACAACTCAAAAGCAAAATTTGAGTAAATTTCCTTTATGAAATGGATCATGCTTACTGTATTGCCTTTCTTGCCCCTTTTTTGTAGCAAAACTGACGAAAACTTTAGTATCTTCAAATATTTCAATACCCAGCGAAGATTTAAGGACCACCTATAGACATTGTCTTTGGTAAGTTCGTTGGCATAAAATAAAAAACAAACATATTTTATAATAAACCTAATAACACTTGACCTTACAAATTATTCATCTTCTTTAGTTGCATATAAAGACAAATTGGTAAAAGTAATATTTTATCAGCACGCGCTTTGCATAAAGTACAAATTCATTGAAATAATTGTAGGCTAGATAGATTTGACCTGGTGCTACCTACATCTTTATTTGCGTATGAGGGTAAAAAATATCTCACATGGGTTTGACTCCTTCCACGTTTGTTTCACTAGCCAAAAAACGGTGTCTATCGAGTCCACAGGCCGTACGTAATAAATGCCCATATTCATCTCTCTCACTCATTGCTGCTGTAGCGTTACTTCGAATGACGACTTCCATACTATCGGCTGTAGCCGTCCCTGTCATTCATACCAGCCTGAAAGCACGAAAAATGTGATGGCGCGACTCGAAAATACGGATCTCGCTTTCCGCAGTGATACCTCCGGCACGAGTGAAAGAGACAGATGGAACCAACATATACGATCATAGTCTTGCAGTTTAGAGTTTACTGTAATTCTACTAATGGAACATTGTATTTTGGGTAACGCTATATCAGGTATTGTTCCGCAACACGTTTATGATCGTCATGCTGACACTGTTTAATCACTTAATTATGATAAGGATAGTGTGAAATTTACCTGCCATTTGATTTTTGGTTAGCTCAATTTATCTCAAAATTGGCACCAGTTGACGATCGGGACTAAAAGGAATATAAAAAAAGTTTAATAGATAATTGCTGAATATTAAAAAAAAAACACTTCTTTCACAGAATACAGTCTATGGTTCTTATAGTTACAGAATTTTTCAACGATCTAAATGAAATAAATAAAAATATTTGAAATCATATTACTGTGAAGAATATTGTTACGACTACACACACACATGACTTGTTTGTAAAATAGTCTCGTCCTGTTACTAAAGGTATATTCTTTACCAAAGCGTTATTCATATATTTGTTCAACTACGTTATGTGTCGTCGCTACTCTGGCAATTGTATGTATGGTGTCTATGACATTGATATGATGATATAGGATATGCATAATCTAACTACAGTAAGTTTCATTCACTTTGTGATTGTATCGTATCAAGAAATGTTATTATTGAAAAATTGAATCCTATTGAAAATCAATTAAAAATGATAATTTTTTATTGCCTTCACAAATGAGCATTCTAAGAATAGACACACCAGCAGTTGTATATTTTTTAGGTGTTTTATTCATAGTAGTCCCCTCGCCACAGGCCCGTTGGTCGCTTAGTCGTAATTGGCTATTGAGTTTTATGTAAATATGCTGTTAATTTCATTATATTTTTTATCTTTGGAATAAAACGACTATAAAAAAATAAACTATTAGACGAAATTAATTTTATTCATCAACATTTGATGATTTCTTAATCTTAATTTCATTCAAATCGATTTGGCACCTTCTACTTGTGTAGAAAAAATAAATAGCGATATTATTTATATCAATATTGACAATCCTCTTACATATTAAATTGTTTAAATGGTTTTAAAATGAAGTCACCAGCAGCGCCCTCCATCGCGCCTGCGTAGTGTTGTATACGATTTAATCGAATTTTAATTTTTGTACCAAACTCAAGTATTTTATTTAATAATCAAATAATATTATACATAGTCCAATTATTGTTTCTTGTTTTTTTTAGCTCTCGTCTATTCGTCTAGCGAAAGACTACTTGATGTTGATGGTAATTGACGTAGGTAGATGAAGGGGTTTATTCCCGACAGCCACATTCTTAACCTTATATTAGGTCTACCTGTCTCTTTCTCTTCTTATGAAACGAAAAATGAGTAGTATATTAAAATTTTCCCAAAATATTGGAATTGTCTGATATTAGTCAGCTGTTAAATTTTTTTTTTTTTCAAAACTAAACCATCAAAAATAAGATGATACGAGAACAATCGAAACATAGGAGACATCCTCAAACATAGTTTCATGTTTCCAAAATAACGTGTACACACGGACTCAAATCAGACTATACCAGGGGTGGCCAACCGGTCGTTCGCGACTAGCGATGTGCCTAGCGATGGGCAAGGGAAAGAAAAAATTGGGATGGAAAAGAATAATACGGGAAAGTATGGGAAAAAACGGAAAGATTGGGAAATATTCCAATTCGGCGGGAAAATACTCAAAAGTGGACTTAAATTAATAAAATGCGAGAATTCAGCTATTTTGACAATGGTTATACGCCTGTAGCGCACCTTCACATAAAACCATAACAGCGGGACCACGCTAGTTTTGCCTGTTTTTCAGTTTTATTACACCAAACGTAAACTGCATGTTCTAATGCTTAGAGTCTTTCTTTAAGATTCGACGATCCTACTACTGTGCCCACGATGTCACGAAGGGGTGCAGAAATGTAGACGTTTGAGAAGGATTGGAGAAATTTCGACATAAAGAAACAAGGTCATAGTAAAATCTCTACATTAGAAACGGCAGTTTGGCTTCTGCTAAGTTTGAAGATTTAAGATAAGTGATAATAAAGTTTAATCTTCGTTATTAAAAACAAGAAATTCAGAAAAATAAACACAGGTGTCCACATCTATGTTTTTGAACTCACAATTTACTCCTTTTTGATCAGATACCTAATTTTCTTCTAAGGAGTTCAATGAAAACGACCGATTCCGCCTAGTGGCTGATCTTTTATTAAATGTAAGTACCTAAATTGTAAGTTCAAAAAGAGATGACATTCAATTATTATTGCGTGATTTGTCCGCAGTTGGATTTAAGTTTTTGAACTTGATATCAAATCAGATACTTTGTAATATCTTGTTAACTTTTGAATGTGTCTTAAAATAAAATAAGCAGTTTACAAGCAAAAAAAATTCAAAACTTCAAAAAAAATGGAAACTCAAAACCTCGAACGGCGACAGTCACCTCAATTCCAGAGATTCTCGCCAAAGTTGAAGGCTTCTACGGCCAACTATATGCCTCGCATGTCTCGAAGCCTCCTCCCAATGCGACTGACCCAAGAGCCACGCTGACACACCACTACAATGAAGACCTCCCAAATGTGGACGAAGAGGAAGTTGCGGGGGCTCTCAAACAGCTTAGCAATGAGAAGGCTCCCGGTGAAGATGGCATTACATCCGAGCTCCTGAAGGCAGGAGGACCTCCAGTCATCAAGGAGCTCGTGAGAATCTTCAATGCCATCATTGCAAATGGTACTACCCCGTAGGCGTGGAGTGGGAGCGTTGTGGCGCTGGTTTTTAAGAACGGCGACAAGTCACTCTTGAATATTCTTCAAGACTCTTGACTGGGAGGGATTGGGCGTCAATGTCAACGGTGAATATTTCACGCACCTCCGCTTTGCCGACGACATAGTGCTAATGGCAGAATCGCCGCAGGATCTGCAAAAATGTTGCACAGCCTAGACTTTGCCTCGCGATGCGTTGGTCTTCGGATAAACTTGGACAAGACTAAGGTCATGTTCAACGAACATATTGTCCCGGAACCGATAGCAGTCAGTGGCGAGGCGCTTGAAGTTGTCCAGGAATACGTCTACCTCAGGCAAGTGTTCGCCAGAAGGGTGCAGCTAGGTTGGGCAGCATTTGAGAAGTTGCGTCACATCTTCTCGTCGGCACTACTGCAATGCCTGAAGAGCAGGGTATATAACCAGTGCGTCCTACGTGTCATGACCTACGGGGCCGAGACGTGGAACTTGGCAGTTAAGCTGGCCCACCGATTGCATGTCACCGAGCGAGCTATGGAACGGTCTATGCTGGTGATCTCGCTAAAGGATAGAATCCGAAACGAGATCATCCGCCAAAAGACGAAAGTCATAGATATCGTTTAGACAGAGGTGCAGTGTGCTGAAGTGGCAGTGAGCTGGTCATGTCTGTCGCAGAACCGACGGGCGTTGAAGTAGGAAGGTTCTCGAATGGAGACCACGTCTCGGGAAACGTAGTGTTGGACGCCCCCCTGCTAGATGGACCGATGACCTGAGGAAGGTGGCCAGTGGTGGTTGGATGCGAGAAGCGGAGGACCGTGATATTTGGCGCCGTCTTAGAGAGGCCTATGTCTAGCAGTGGACTGCAATAGGCTGATATGATGAAGCAAAAAAATATAAACAAAAGAGGCGCCTTTCTTTCACTCTCCCGCTGATAGCTCACTAACCACACTCGGGACTTTAAGTATGTTTACCTAGACACCTCAAAGAAAACAAACCTACACGTTTTATTTTTCTGAATTTCTTGTTTTAAATAACGAAGATTTAACTTTATTATCACTTGTCTCAAATCTTCAAACTTAGCAGAAGCCAAACTGCCGTTTCTAATGCAGTTATTTTACTATGACCCTGTCATTATGTCATTCTCCAATCCTTCTCAAACGTCTACATTTCTGCACCCATTCGCCACATCGTGGGCACAGTAATAGGAAGTATACTACAGGATCGTCGAATCTCAAAGAAGGAGAGACTCAGATAAATCTAAGCATTAGAACATGCAGTTTACGTTTGGTGTAATAAAACTGACAAACAGGCAAAACTAGCGTGGTCCCGCTGTTATGGTTTTATGTGAAGGTGTGCTACAAACGTATAACCATGGTCAAAATAGCTAAATTCTCGCATATTATTAATTTAAGTGCACTTTTGAGTATTTTCCCGATTTTCCCGACGAATTGGAAATATTCCGCATACTTTCCCCGAAAATGGAAATATACCCAACAGTTGGAAATATTCCGGGGAGTAAACCCAACGCTAGATGTGCCGTTCCCGGAAATATTGGAAACTTTTGGAATATTTCCAGAAGCGTTCCCGGCAATATTCCCAAAAATGTAAATTTAGGGGAAAATTGCTTATAACGCGATATGAATTTTTGTCCTTTTGCTAATCATTCAAATAACAATAGTTACGTCGTATAATGAGTACGCTTACAATAATTTACATTTCTACAGCGAAAATTTCCAAAATTCCCAATATTACTGGGTTTATTCCCAGTAAATTTACAATGTTTCCGGGAATATTTCCAAAGGTTAGTAAAACACAAAAATTATTAATAATGATGGTTTATTAAAATACCTTCAATTACACGGTGTCTTATAAAAAAATTACAAAATAATCCCTTAAAAAATAAGTAACTTCTCCACCAAACCATTTAGATCATCTCCCAAAAAAATATCTCGTATTCGAATGACAGAGTAGATCATCTAATTATTAAAATGCTCTGTAAACCCAATGAACGGTGCAGTAATCTCCTTCTAGTTGTATGATCCATTTAACTATGGGCGTGATGATTTTCTCAAGCTTTTCTATTTCTTCCCAAGTATTTTCGTTTAGAAGTCTTGTTCTATACTTTGATAGAGGTTGGTTGTTCACATTGATAACCGAGTTTTGCAATACGATTTTGCACTTGTGAAAATTCTGAAGAGTTTGCAAGTAGCTGCCCCATCTAGTCTTCACAGGTAAAAGAGATGTATTAATTGACTTTTCTTCAGCAAGTTTCCGGAATTCAGCATTTAAGATGTGAGATTTTGTAAAAGTCTTGATAATATCTATGATGAGAGCAAATAAATTACGTATCTTGGAGATTTTAAAATGTCGTTAATCATTAAATGTAATTTATGGGCCAGACATCCAAACCACACAACATGATTATATTTTTCCTTTAGTAATCTACCACATCTGATCATATTGGCAGCGTTGTCAGTTATTATGCCAAAAAACTTTTCTGCACTAAAGTCTTCTAATACTTTTGAAATCTCATCGGCCAAATATTCTGCAGTATGTCTCATGTTTTTCGTTTCAATAAATGTATAAAAATAAGGTTTCGGCCCTTACAAGACAACATTCAAAATAGATTCATTTCGGAGGTTTGACCACACGTCTAAGGCCAAGTGCAGAATATTGCTTTCTCTTATTTTCGCAGTTACGTTGGAGTGTACTTCTAGATACTCTTTTTCCAATAACGTAGACGCCAAAACTTTTCTAGAAGATGGGCTGTATGTAGGATTCAGCAATTCTAAGGCTTCCTTCCACAGTGGATGATGTAGCAGAGAAAGTGGGCTTCCGCTCACGTAGATAGCTCTTGCAATCGCCTGATGTATTTTCAGCTGAATAAAACATATACAATATAAATTAAATTTCCTTGTACACGTGACCGCACGTCAGACTACACCACTTTGACCTTGAGACCGCCTTAATTGACAACATTTCAAAAATTTTACATGCACATTTTTTTTTCTTATAGTACGTCAAAAAAGAAGACATACATATTTATTCTTTTTCAATTCTTTTCATTATTTCCCTTTGAATTTAATTCTTTAAAAACTCTCCATTCTAAAAAAGCGTAAGGGCAAGAGTAAGGATGTAACGACTTCACGCCTTTGCCATATTTTACATTTTAAAAAATAATTGACGTCTGTAGTGTTGTATTTTGTAGTAGTGAGATATCAATATCAACAGTAAGCACGTATATCAAAATAAGAAAAGTCTAAATGAAGAAGTAGACAAATAATCTTAGTGAGTATTTTTATCCAAACTCAACCTAACTAACAAAAGCTTATATTGCAATTTCCTTTCTTAAATTTTTACGGTATTTTAAAATCAAATGAAAAATCAATAACATGAATAAAGGAACTTTTATATTTCTTCACCATACTAGATAATCAATTAAATGCATGTGTATATTGAGCAATCCTAAATATACTATACTAAAACGATCGGTAACTAGATGGACTTTAGTTCTATAGAACAACACTACCATTATCTCTTGTCTCACTCACTCATCAAAGTGGCAGTGTGAAATGTCAATGTTAAAATGACAGCTAGCTTGTATGTATGGTAAAATACTTTTTTAAGTCAGACCAAATAACCAAGCAAAGGCATGTCCCCTTATAATGCCTGTATCTTAGTACCTTTCAGTTTTTTTTAAATATCTTTGAATTCATAGCGTAAAAAAATGTTAAAGTATTTTTAACTTGTTGAGCATCGCCAAATCTCGAAATTGTTTTTGAATTTTAGTACCATTATAAAAATGAAATGTTGTCAATTCCCTACTTAATAAAAGCTGTTTCCGTAGTATAAATGAGTAACCTGATGTGCTGCCGACTATACAGTTGGACAGATACACAGTCAATTCTCGTAAAAATAATTTCGATTGTTAAATAACATTAACTTACCTCGTCGTATTCCACCTTTTTTTCTATAAATGTGCTCAAAGATGACGTGGTCGGCTGGGGATAATTGGCTGGCGTGGTAATTTTCCACTCTGCTTTTATGTTTTTTATCGAGTTTTTAACACTGTCGGGACTATAACATTTCTTTAAAAGTAGACCCCACCGTGTTTGTCTGTTATTAAATTAAGTTAAAAAGCTTTTATTTCGGACCATAAATCCAAATTGGCGTTAGTCACACACAATTTGCTAATAAACCATGTTAGTAATAATAATTAATTATGTGTGCTTAACGCGATAAAGTGAAAAATGATTAATCTTCTCGGCCTTACCTGTAGTATACAAGTTAGTTTGGTAAAAATAATATTTTATTGGTCGGTTGTCGGTTCCGAGGTCTTAAATAAATAAACATACAGTGTAAACAAAACTGTACAGTGTAAACTCTTTATAACGACGCTGAAGGGACTGCGAAGTTTTTGGCGTTATATGGAGAGAAAGAAAAATCTTTAAAAGTTTGTAAGCAACCAAGAATATGATAACCTGTAGATAGTGCACCTGAGACAAACACGTGCAAAGTAATCAGAACAAACAAAACGAATTTATGACAGCGAATATTTAATATGTATGCCGACAGTCGCAGTAGATACGGGCCAGGCAATAAAACAACAAAAGAACGCAACAGCTGCAGTTCTTATCAGTATAAGTAACTAAGAAAGCACTACAAACAATGAACGCTTTATAAGTTGCCGAAAGAACATGTTTTTTAATGGGTTTATGAAATTTTTGGTCATTATGTAGAGTGGGTGTGAAGTTACATTGAGTGTATCATTGTATGAAAAACAAGGCAAACCGACCAAAGTTGAAGAATTTTCTACGTAAAGGGAGTTTAACGTTAATTAAATCGAATGACGTTACATTTTTATACGATTTATTCATGAGAAAAGTCTAAACCTACACCTAAGTATATTATTTACTAAGATTTTGTATATATCAGCTCTGCTGGCCGTGTAAATTTAGGGCACAACGATAGTTATATCAAAACATGATTTTGGAAACTTTGGGGAATGTTTCCGGGAACAATGGAAATATTCCCGTAAATTTACAATGAGTAAATTACTGGAATTTAGGAATATTCCCAGCGGCCATCACTATTCGCGACTATTTGTCCAGTCGATCGTGGCAAGGCAAAAATATAAATACGTAGAACAGACACCGCAACGTACCTAATCTATTATGTTGTTGGTAGATGGCACAGGGTGTCGACAGTGAACAGTAGATCTTGGGTCTAACCAAGTTGGCCACCCCTGGACTATACTATACATGTTAATCTTGAGACCGCCTCTATTTCCTACGTAATAAAAACTGTTTTCGTGGTTCAAATAATACCTTGACGTCTTTCTATAGAAGCAGAAGGAGACGTACGTACCTGAACCTACTTTTAGAGAAAGAGTGGTTGTAGAGAATCGAGCCCAAATTCATGACTGTTCTTATGCTAGTGCAATAATGCCGGACCCACCTTGACTCACCCAACAAGCTGTTAGGCTCCGCTACTTCGAAACGGTGTATGTGCCGCTTCTATAACTCAAATGTCTCGTAGTTTTTAAACGCATGTAATGCTAAATCAAAATCACTACCTAGTCTGTTTGCCAAATGTGAAATTCTTAATTGCAAAATTAGCCACATACACCGTTTTTAACTGTCGCAGCCATGTTTCTTAAATTTAAGCGTTAGTTTAATACATGTGACACTTAATTTACATTAAGCTTTTATATTTTGTGAATATATTGTTAGTTGCTTGGCTCCCGCAAGTCTGGGAACCATGTTTGTGCGACAGGCTTGCGCGGGTCGGGCAGCCGGTATTATACGTGGTGTCACGCCTATCTCACTTGTTCTTGTCTTACTTTAATGTATAAATAAAGACAGATAATAAATGTATATAATTATAGCAACTTTTTTTTCTTCGCACTCCCTTTTGTTCCCAGTTAGGGTGTTTTTAGAGTTATGCTGATTTGTTTAAGCACGTGAGATTGACATCCATAATCTGTGATGCGTATCTCCGACGCGATAGTGCCCTTTCACTAGTGTCACTTAAAATGTTCTTTGACATTACAGATTACCTTAATCCCGTTTGCGTGAACGAATCCGCACGACTCTAAAACGAAACGCCCTTTGGATCCTGGTTTGTCAGTCAGAAAAAAAAAACAATTTAGGACACAAAATGCCACATATAAACGTCAATTATCAATCAATTATGGCCCATTTTGGGGCTAGAACTAGTGTTGCCGTAAAATCGATTGTTCATCGATTATTAATCGATTGTGTAAATGGGGCCCAAATAATCTAACAATCGATAGTATCGATAATATCGATTCCTATTTTTATCCAATGTAATCGATTATACTGCGTAGTCAAATACAATATTATCGATAGTATCGATATCAAGTTTTGAAGCAATACTATCGATGATATCGATTTAATTGACCTATCGGCTTAGATAGTATTGCTAACCAGCACTTACCCTTTCTCTTGGTCATGATGTCTTCTAGTGTGTCGTCGATAATTAAATAGGTACATGAACTTTAATGCGGTTTCAATAATGTTGTGTTTTATCCTTCAGTACATATCTAAGAAGACATAATATTAATGACGATTATATCTAAAAATAATTGTAGATTAATCGATTGCAACATAATAATCGATACAATCGATAGTATTGGCTTGATTCCAGTATCGATTTAATCGATTAGATCGATAGTATTGTCTAATATAAACAATTATAATCTAATAATTGTAAGTAATCGATTTTATTGTCTTTAAATTTATATCGATTTGATCGATACTATCGATAGTCCAATCGATTTTTAGATTATTTAGGGTGGACACAATCGATTCATCGATTTTCGATTATCCGGCAACACTAGCTAGAACATATCTCTTCATCGATTGGGCCCTACTTAGATAGGTAAACAAAGAAAATTCATTTTTACAGTAATCTTTGCTAAAATAGACATAAATACAAATAACGTAGGTCAGATGTCAGTAAAAATAAAAATTTCAGTGTAGGAGGTCAGATGGCTGTTTTTTGGAGTACTAAAAAAAACCTTGCACGTTTTTATTATTTGCACGCAAGGCAAACTGCTTGTCCATTGCTAGACCGTTTTAGTGGTTGCTTTAGACATTGGGCTTGGGAGCGTAACCCCGTAGGAAGCGCGATTTAAAATTAGCTTTTTGTTGTGTTTTTAATATCTAATGAATAAAACATATGCGAGCGTGCGGTATGCACGCTCACATATGTTTAATAAAATGTTATTGCTATATGACGCGACTGTCTTGATGTAGTGGTTAGTCCGGACTACAAGCACAGATTATACAGTGTGTCCGGGTTTCGACTGGCCATAATTTATGGGCTTTTAGATCACTATATGTTATCGACAAAAAACCCCCATTTTGGGGGTCTAACTCCTCTTGAAATGGCAGCCATTTTAAAAAAAATCCTATTTCTATGGATCTGGAGGTCCTAAAAGTTATGAAATGTTTTTTTTGGAAGGTAACGCTTATCGTACCCTTATTGCAAAAACCAACTATCTGCATTTTTTTACCAAAAATGAGTTAAATACACCAATCGATTCGTCTCTTCGCGATATAGCTACGGGTAAAACCCATTATCTGCTACGACGATTCGTTACAAATATAGCTAAAGGAAAAAGCAACTAATCTACAAGTTTAATTAAATTATCTCCATAAAAAAAATAGTAAAATCATTTAATACTTAAAAATTTGTAAACGAATGGCACAAAAACCATATTTTGTATTATAACAGGTTTTAGATGTAGTTGCTTAATTTACAATATGCCAAGATTATTCTGTTAATACATATTAACCTGCGATAACTAGTTTTAGCTCTTATTAATGAACTAGAAATTGCTGATGTATCTACCAGTAAATCAAACTAAACAGCTATAGTTGTTTTTTGCCGAAAATAAAATACATTAATCTGCTTATAATTTTAAGTCTAAATGATAAGAGGGTTGGTCACAAGGTTTCTATTCGAAGCGAACTATCTACTAGTTATTTTAGTAAAAGGAAAGCTACTAACCTGCAAATTATCAAAATTATCTCCATAAAAAATAAAGTATGTCATATAATTCTTAAAAATTTACAAACGTATAGCACAAAAACCATATTATTTTGTATTATAACACGTTTTAGATGAAGCTTCTTAACTTGTAATACGCTAGGATTATTCTGTTAATACATAATAGCCTACAGTAACTTGTTTTAGCTTTTATGAATAAGTCAGAAATTGCTGATGTATCTACCAATAGAAGAAACTAAACTGCTTTAGTAGTTTTTCCAGAATATTAAACACTGTATTTGCTTAAAATTATTGCAGGTTTGTCCTCATTTGTCCAATAGTTGCGAGTGAGATGGTTTTAAATTAGCTTCAGCTAAATTTCTTTCCTAATCTATCCCATGTATAGCCTTCTCTTTCGCACGCAACATTTGACGCAAGCCCAAGTAGTCGGTTTTTGTTTTCGCGGTAATCGTTACAAATCCTGTGCCGGTTTCGTCAAAAGTGTTGTTTTCAACGTGTTTTGTTAAGATTCTATGTGAATTTAATAAAAATGAGTGTCTCTAAAGATGATGAAGATGAAAGAAAGCTTGAAAATGACCGGAAAACCCAAGGTAAATCAGATGAATTAAAATTTTAATTATATAAAATACTTAGCTATTACCTACCTATTTTATTTTAACATAATTATCTGTCTACAGATGCTACTTGCTCGAGTCACGTAGAAAAAAAAAGGAAGAGAGGTTGTGCTGGTACTAAAGGGAATGAACTGAGTCTTGGTTCTGTGAGCGAAAAACTTCAAGAGCTGAAGGTCTTCCATACGTAACTAAAAAGAAATCCAAAAGTTCCTCAGCGTATTGATTGCTCTAAATGCAAATTTGAATGCAATACTCATTTTGACGAAAACTTTCGGAAAAATATGTGCAGGAAATACTGGAACCTTGACTATGTATCGAAAAAACAATTTTTATTGAGTCTTATTGATGTCAAACCGACGAAGAGGATTCTTTTGGACAGAAAACGATTAACGCATCGCAACCATGCTAAACAATGTAACTTTATTATCGAAGGAATTAAAAAAAATGTTTGTCAAGATTTTTTTTGCAGAACATTATGCATTTCATCGTATGTCTTAACAGATGCTGTAAAGCACCGCGACAGTTTTGGACAATATTCTAAAGAACAGGACCCGCGCGGTCATCGTGAGCCCTCGAATAAAACTCCGCCTGAAGTGATTGAAGCTGTAAAAAAACATATTCAATCCTTTCCTAGCATGGAAAGTCACTATGTGCGAAAGAAGTTGAAACGCAGGTATTTAGAAACGGGGTTGACTCTAAGCAAAATGTACTCTCTCTATGTCGAATTGCAAAAGCAAAAATAGCGAACCTGGTGTATCAGAAATGACATACCGTAGAATTTTCTGTACAGAAATCAATTTCGGTTTTTTTGTGCCTAAAAAGGACCAGTGTCTTTTATGCACAAAGTTTAAGCGTGCCAATAACGAAGAAGAGAAAAATAAAATACAAAAAGAATATGATGAACATGTACAAAGAAAGAAATTGGTAATAAAGAAAAACAAAATGACAAGGAAAGGGCGGAAAAAGAAGCAAATTTTTTGACAGTGACCTTTGATTTGCAAGCGATATTGCAAATCCCAAGTACTGATGTTGGTCTTCTTTACTACACGAGAAAGTTGACTCTGTATAATTTGACAGTATACGAAAACGCTATACCCAATGAAGCATACTGTTTTGTATGGAATGAGGTGCATGGAAAAAAAGGTAGTGCTGAAATTGGAACGATTTTACATCATTATTTAACTACATGTGTGCCAAAGGAGATAAAAGAAGTCAGCTTATTTTCCGATACGTGTGGCGGCCAAAATCGTAATCAGTATATTGCCGCCATACTGTTATGGATCATGATGCAGGAGGACACAAACCTGGATATTATAGAACATAAGTTCCTCGAATCCGGTCACAGCTACATGGAAGCTGATTCCATCCATGCACAGTGCCATAGAATCATCAAAAAAAAATTGTGACATTTATTGCATGTCTGACTGGATAAGAGTTTTTAAACGTGCTAGGTCCAAAAAGGTTTATAAACATGATGGTAAGAAAGTTACAAAGAATCCCTACCATTTTAAAGAATTTAAATTCAATGACTTTAAAGATTTGAAAGCATTAGCAGATGCAATTATCATAAATAGAAATATAAACACGGAAGGTGAAAAATTGAACTGGCTCAAGATTAAACGAATGAAGTACCTGAAAGGAGATACTAAGATTTACTACAACTATAAAATGTCTAAGGAGTTCATGACATTGGATGTTACTGCATCAACGAAAACCGACAAGGTCAAAATTACGACAACTCCATCATCTTATCCAACCCATGGTTATGGGACCAGAAATAAACAGAGGACCAGTAACAAAGAACAAGAAGATGTTTCAGAATTATCTCTGCAGCCCACCAGTTCCAGAGTTATCTTTCCACCCCTACAACAACTGTACAGCAGACCTCTACCTATAACGGTAGCAAAAAAAAAGGACCTTATAAATCTGTGCACTAAAGGGGTGATACCGGAGGAATTTCATGGTCGGTTCCAATCTCTGGCTACTGAAGCTAGCTGTGTCGATAGATTGCCAGATGCAACTCTCTGATACATCATCAGAAGAATGATTTTTAATTTCAATGATTATTAATGTTACTTGTACTAATTTTAATTCACTTATTATATTAATTATCAAAATGCTTTGTTTATATTACTTAATACGTACAAAAGGTACTGTTTAACTCAGTATTTTGTACAGATTAGAAAACAAACCTGCAGATAATAGATAAAGATGTAATTTATATTCAGGCAAAACCAGCTAATGATATTCTTTTTATTTCTGTACTGGCAATAGCGGTACTAAATCGGGTTTTGTCTTGAAGATTATAATAATTTAATATAAGAGAATGAATTAAAACTGCCCGTAGAGCTACCAGAATAGTGATTTTGGAAATACGGTAGTTTCGCTACATTCAGGCAAAACCAACTAAATGAGCTCGTTACCGGTTATTTCCTGATTTTTCTATAAAATCTAGTCAGTTTTCTTCAATTATTATCCTACTTAATGAAACTAGAATAATTGCTTATTTATAAATAACCATTAATATATAAAATAAACGTTACTATAATATATTTTTGTGTCGTCAAACTTTCAAGTGCTTAAATCTCAAAAACATTTTGGTTAAATTTTGGTGCAGATAATTGGTTTTTGCAATAAGGGTACGTTATGGCCTATTCTATCAAGTGCAATAAAGATCAATTCAAAATTAATAACCGTCATAGAGTTTTTTTTTATAAATCTTGCTAAAAACCCATTGATTTATTATGTATATTTATTATTATATATCATCATCATCATCATATCAGCCTATTGCAGTCCACTGCTGGACATAGGCCTCTCCAAGACGGCGCCAACTTTCACGGTCCTCCGCTTCTCGCATCCAGCCACCACCGGCCACCTTCCTCAGGTCATCGGTCCACCTAGCAGGGGGGCGTCCAACACTACGTTTCCCGAGACGTGGTCTCCATTCGAGAACCTTCCTACTCCAACACCCGTTATTGATTTATTTATTATATATATATCTATATATAATAATTATTATATATATCTATACAGTGTGTCCCTGGATAAAGTGCAATCCCGAAAGGGGATGAAACTAGACCATGAATCATTGACTAGAAAAATCTTTAAAAAATATATAAAAAATTATTGTAGGATTTATTGGTATTTTAAGATTTTCATGTTTCATTAAGGACTCTATGTACAAAAGTATTGATTTCTTCCAAAATAATGGGTCTATTTCTTTGAAAAAAAAAAAACAGTATGCCTAATACCTGGCGATGACCATGAAATAATAAATAGTCCGCAAAAAAGTAACTATCTTGGGTAAAAAAATGTATTTTTATGAAAAAAATGATTTTTTTAGACGTTTATTTTAAAAAACTTCAAATTACTAAAAAAATGTGCCCTATAACTATGTAATTTTATAGCTTACTTTTATTCTTTACCATTTTAGCTTCCAAATAATAAAAAAAACCAATGTTAGCGAATTTCTGATCAAAAGCTCACGCTTAGTTTGGGGCTAGTTAATTGGCGTGTTTGTTAAAACAAATTATTATTAATACAACAAAAGGAATTAAGCAGATCTAAGGCATAGCTTCGCAAGTTCATAGCACGACGATGAATGACAAGGCTGTATAATGATCTATGTCTTTGCTGCCTCAAATGCTTGCCAGTATGTATGTTTAAAAAACAAAACGTCATTTTATTTCGCGATTTCGGAAATGGTGGTTTTGCCTCAGAACTTCTGTTTTCTTATAAAATTCTAAATAAAAATATCCAAATTACCCAGTGAATATGACTGAGAAAGAAATTACAATGGAAGACCTCGAGGAGACGGTAAGTAGATACATAAGATTATGCTTAATATTTTTTTACGGTCATAAAATATATGGAGTGCCGAAAGTAGGTCAGTCAGCCGCTTGGTTGGTTTTTATCCAAAATATTAAATTATTGTGTTGTATTCACACAATGAAACGGTCTGGACGTTCATCACGCTCGTATATAGGCCAGCTGCGAGGGTCAATAAGGCTGAATTTAATAAGTAGGTATTCCTTAAGGTCAGAGGTGTTTAGTCTGGTAAACGGGAGTATTTTTAGGGTGGCGAATGTTATCCCTTGAATGAAAATGACAAATTATTTCTTATTCATCACAGTTGTGAGTCACATTTGACTCATTTAATACATTACATTGTATTGTCTTCACTATTGTAGTTTTATGATACTTTTAACCCATTCGCTGCCAATTTCCAGACACTAGAAAATCAATTGTTATCTCGCACCGGTGCGTGCTGTGGCATGGAACCAATTAATTGGTAGTCCATGCATATGTACCTACCTACTTTGCTTAGCACAAAAGTTCTACAGTGCAGAAATAAGATACGATTATTAGGTGTAGTTAAACAAATATTAATTCAGATTATTAAATATACACTCTTGACTCTATGTTGGTAAGTTGTACTGTTATGATGGCTCCCCTATAGATGTTTGGGTATCTTCTACGCTATTGAGGTCATACAAAAATATTCTTAATTTCAATGCATTTGACACATCTAATTCATATTAAATTGTTGATTTATGTACCAGTTACATTATGCTTTAATTAATACTCAGGTGAAGAGAACAGATGAGCAACTGGACCTCATGGAGTGGAAGATGGACAATGTTGAGAAGGAGCTTGTGGAGCCTGTTGACATCCAGGATGTCTGCGTCATGAATCTGCTCAAGTCTGTCTCGGAGGTAAAAGAATTGTCACTTTTCGTTTAGATTATTATCACAGTTTTGAGGATTTAGACTAAATATCCTACAAGCAATTAACAATTATTATTCAACAGTTAGTGATCTATTTATTTCTTAATAAAGACACAAACAGATTAAAGTCAGGAATATTACTATAAGAAAATGAGAAATGTTTTACAGCTAGACTATAACCCAAAATAAACACCTAGACTAGTAGGACTTTAGATTGGTCTATGAGCAACAGCAGGTTTGTCAATTTTACATTTACACCATTTATTCATATCACAGTCACTTACTACTCTACCAAAGGTTGTCTGGAAGAGATCGCTCTTAGCGATAAGACCGCCTAATTTGTACATATTTCGTTATAAAATTGTATTGTTATTACTTTTATGGTGTGCAATAAAGAGTTATCTATCTATCAATCTCTTTGAATAAATTCAACATAAAGAGAAGGACACAAAATGTACAACAATTTAACACAAGTATTATGTTATTCAAAGTTTTAATATTAGAAGAATGAATGCACTTGTCATAATAATATCTTTATAAAAACATCATTTGGTGGAGTCAGCTTCCCTTAGTAATATATGAGGATTTTTTGGATTACAGTAATTATTATATAAAAGTAAAATGATTATTTTAACTCTAATTTGCATGTAGTATATTCATTCTAGATTTCAATCTATGGGCAAAACGGCAAAATTTATAATTAAGTTTTACTGCTGCCGTGTTATACCTATATGTGAGTACATTATAATACACAACTCTCCCGCCCCCCCCGCTGTCTGCGTCACCCCTCCCCCCCTTGAAAAGGGTCCCGATTTACAGATTTTTTCAATTTTTAGGAAAACTACACAAGATAGGGTAAAATGGTCAAAGACTAAAATATTTATTACTAAATTTCCTACAAATAAGTTCTAACAATCATTTTGATACGAGTTATAGTTTCCAAGCTATGGTACGTTGAAACTTACTAAAAACTGATAACCAGCAAATAATCACAATTTAAATATTCGCGCACTAATTCCGTTCGGTATTTGCAACGTTGCCATTCTTGGCAGAGCGAGCGTCGCCCATGTGGCGTTGCCGTTCTTGGCAGAGCGTCGGTCGAGTAACCGACATTCGGACAGTTTGTCAGTTTATTCTCCGTAATCAACTGTGTAAGTGCGTTCGTTTGTTTGATCTACAAATAATTTAAATTTGTTACCATAATTACCTGTTTTAACATGGAAAACTGTTTTATATGTGATCTCACTCTAAATCAAGGAGAAATAGTGAATGTGTCAAAAGGAATAACAAATCTCATAAATGCAAGTTTAAAAAGAAAAGATGGAAAACACACTGTCCTTGAAAATATTCAGACAATTTAAGTACACACAATTTGCAGAAGAGAGTATACTCGAGATCGCAATATCCAGAAGTACATCGAAAGTACTGAAACTCAAAGTACCTCAAGTGATGTGAAACTGCGCTCCAGTGATAAATTTGATTTTAAAAAAAATTGTCTTTTTTGCTCACTTAAATGTGACTTGACGGCAGAAACAAAGAAAAAGGTCACATACAAACGAAAAATTCTTGAAATTCAATCATTGGCGATGAAGACTACTTTATTGGAAAAGGCGGCTACTAGAAATGATACTTGGGGACTTGAAATTATTGCGCGAATCCAAGGCGTGATTTGTTTAGTAGCTGAAGAAGCACGTTACCACGAGGATTGCTTTGCTAAATTTTCTTCTAATGTGTCTAAGAGTAAAGATGTTGGACGACCTAAAAATGAAAGTATGGTACATGCATTTCAAGAACTATTTAGTTTTATCGACTCTTCTGATGAGTGCCAATTCAGTTTAGATGAGCTCATGAAAAAACTTGAAGAATATTTACCTCCGGAAGCTTCCATTAGTGTGCGAACATTAAAAAGAGCTTTAATTGAAAAGTATGACGACGGCGTAGTTTTTGCAAGTCTGCACAAGAAACTCACAGTAGCGTGTTTTCGAGGATCAGCTATAAAACTAATAAATTGGTACGATAATCGAGCGAGCACAGAAAAGGACGAACGACGAAGAATAGTTGAAACAGCTGCTGCAATAATACGCGAAGACATAAGAACCATGCCTTATGATAATTCAGTTTATCCAGATATTACCAATTTTATGCAACACGTCAACAGTATGGTTCCTGAAACTTTGAATGTTTTTTTGAACACCGTTATAGCTGAAGGCAAAAAGACAAAGCAAGAAAAAGTTGCGAAAACCTGTACATCAATCGCTCACTCTATTATAACTGCCACAAGGCCTCGTTCTTTTTCATCACCGTTACAGCTAGGTCTTGCCGTTTACTTGTTTCGCAAAGCAGGGTCGAAAAATATAATCGACATCGTTTCAAGTCTAGGGTATTGTTCCAGTTACAGAGAAGTTACACTCTTTGAGTTTTCGATCCTGGGAACCACTAATACAAAACGAATCATTTTCACAATTTGTTTTCGACAATGCCGATTCTAATATAGCTACTTTGACTGGTAAAGGAACGTTTCATTCTATGGGTGGAATCAGAACAATTACACCTAGTAGTGCGCTAAAACCACAATCAGTAGAAAAGCTCTCTAAAATTCCAACTGCTAGTGAAATTTCTGAAGCTAGAAAAATACGTCGGCTTACTTTTCAAAGGTACAATAGAAAAGGAATCGAAGAAATTAATTTAAATGTTGTGTATTCTGCGGGTGTGTTTGAAGAAGTGGCTCAACCTACTAATCAAGACATGGGATGGATGCTTGGACACTTGTTGGAAATACCTGGAATGCCGTTATGGCAAGGTTTTATGGAAAAATTGACCAATGGAATGCCATACGTAAAATCCATAATTTTACCACTACCATTTGTCAATCAACCACCGAGTGATTATAGCACTGTGCTTACGGTATTAACTTATGCGGCAGAAGAAGCAAAAAAAAACAATCAACAAACTTGTTTTGTGACATTTGATCATCCTTTATATATGAAAGCAAAAGACGTAGTAGCGATTGATAGCAGTGAGCCAGGTGGTACTCTTTCTAACGTAGTAGTCAGATTGGGAGGGTTCCACATGCTCATGTCGTTTTTGGGATCCATAGGTACCTTGATGGAAGGCAGTGGTCTCTCTGATTTATGGGCCACAGTGTACGCACCTGCGTCAGTCACACACATGATGTCAGGTCATGCCTATGCTAGGGCAGTTAGAGCTCATTGTACGACATTACGAGCTCTTTCGGTACTCATTCTGGAAAAAATGGATGTGGAGCAATCTGATAAAGATTACATAACACAACTTCTTTCTAATGCTCCCAATTATGATTTACTTCAAGACGATGAAATAGTCACAAAGCTCAAATCAGCATATATTACCCACATAAATTCCCTTAGAGATATCGGAAAAACCTCACAGCTATGGTTACAGTACTGTGAACTTGTAATCATCATTTTGCATTTTATTCAAGCTGAAAGAACCGCAAATTGGGAGCTTCATAAAAAATGTGTCAAGGCAATGCTCCCAATTTTTCATGCAACCGGGCATTTCCCCTATGCAAAAGCTTGTCAATTGTATCTACAGGATATGGAATCTCTGAAAGACACAATGAATCCAAAAGAATATGAGCAATTTACAAAGGATGGTTTATTTACTATTCGTCGGTCCGAGAAACACTGGTGTGGCACGTGGACTGATATGACTATCGAGCAAACTCTTATGAGGAGTATGAAAAGTATCGGTGGTGTTTCCCATGGACGAGGGTTCCAAGAAAGTGTACTAAATAAATGGATAGTTGGGATTCCAGTTTCTTATTTCATTTGCGATAATGTTGAACGTTATTGCGGGATTCGATCTGCCAGCAGCAATCAACACGCAGAGCTCACAGACTCGAGAATTGAACAAGATAAGCACGATTTTGAGAAGTTCAGTCAATGGTTTAAAATTCACTCTCCATTCATACAAACCCAGAACCTTCTATCATTATCGAGTGGAACAGTCGCAGAGGAGCAAGTCAACTGCTTTGATGCAAAATCTATTGGAGAAGAAATCCTGCAAAAGATTGTAAAAGAAGGAACCAAATTTGGAGACGTCAAGTTAAAGCGCATTAACACTGTCAAAACTATCTCACATGCTAGCAAATCACTAAAAACATCTGGTAATGGAGATATTATAAAAGTTGACACAACTCAGCTATTCCAAAGGATTGTGTGTACTATTCACACCCCAAAAGATTTACGCGCCTGTTTTTGTCATGAATTAACGACAGTACCGCTTTCATTGTTTGAAGAAAATGGAGGGATGAGAAAAACAAAAAAATCTGCGCTATACGACATTTTCAATAACGTTCCTGAACCGACACTGGAAAACGATCGGTTTTATGTTTTAGATGGCGGTACTCTGATTCATAGAGTTATTTGGCCAAAAGAAGGCACATACTCTGATATTTACGCTGCTTATGTGAGGTACATTAAAAAATGTTACGAAGAGAAGGTTATCATCGTATTTGATGGCTATGGCGAAAACTGTACAAGTACAAAAAGCTCTGAAAGGATGAGACGAATGCTAAACCGGAAGTGTCCAGAAATTGAATTTAATGAGTACAGTCATATAACTGAATCGAAAGCAAGTTTCTTGAGCAATATTATAAACAAAGAAAGATTTATATTGCAGCTTAGCAACAGACTGAACCACGAGGGGATAAGGACATTAACAGCTAATGACGACGCAGATATGCTCATTGTTAATACTGCAATAGAAGAATCTGAAAGAAACGAAAATGTCGTTGTGGTTGGGCAAGATGTAGATCTATTAGTCCTTTTACTGGGTCTTACTCCACTCCACAAGAATATATTCTTGCTGAAAGAGGGGCAAGGGACTGTGAAAAAGAGGATTTACAGCACTCGAAGCTTAATTGAAGCAGATGTAGTCGAAAATTGCAAGGAATCAATTCTCTTTTTGCATGCGATAAGTGGTTGCGATACTACATCATCATTCTACGGCAAAGGAAAGGTTCAGTCTATTCTGCTTGGTAAAAAAATTGACTTGCAAGGTACAATAAACGTTTTCAATAACCAGGAAGCCTCACATAAGCAGGTAGAAGAAGCAGGAGAAAAATTTATTCTTGCCTTGTATGGGGCTAAGGAAACTGAAAGTCTGAACGAGTTACGATACCTTCACTTCAACAAATACGTTGGTCTGACGAACAATACGGTGATACTGTCAAAGTTACCACCTTCTTCAGGTGCAGCTCGTCAGCATGCAAGGCGTACTTTTCATCAAGTACAATTATGGCGAGGAAACGCATTGAGCCCAGAAGACTGGGGCTGGAATAAGAATAATAACTTTTTATCACCCATATATACCACAGAGTCACCAGCCCCACAGTCAATACTTAAAATAGTATCATGTAGCTGCAAAAAAGGCTGCAGAAAAAGATGTGGATGTGTCAAAGCTGGATTGCGTTGCTCCACCATGTGTATACATTGTCAGGGCCTTAGTTGCTTTAACAAAACTCCAGAAGATGATGTAGATACTGATATGTTTTAGATAATAAGTACAATAAATACGCATTTGTGTAAATAAATAAATAAATATTATTATTTCCTGTGTTAAATGTTTCATTTTCGCTACGCACACATTTTTCGTATCTTTGATGCACCATAGCTTGGAAACTATAACTCGTATCAAAATGATTGTTAGAACTTATTTGTAGGAAATTTAGTAATAAATATTTTAGTCTTTGACCATTTTACCCTATCTTGTGTAGTTTTCCTAAAAATTGAGAAAATCTGTAAAGCGGGACACTTTTCAAGGGGGGGAGGGGTGACGCAGACAGCGGGGGGGGCGGGAGAGTCGTGAATTTTAATGTACTCACTTATACGTATACAACAGCAGTTGTTTAAAAAAATTATAAATTTTGCCGCTAAAAAATCTAGAATGAATATACTAATGACATAATAAGTCAAAAGAACAAAGAACATGCTTCTTATATGTTGAAAGCAATTAAATATTTCTGATAAAACTAAATAATATCTAGTGAATATGACTTGTTTATGTATTCCATTGTTCTTTTTATGTCTCTGCAATAAATTAAATAGGATTGTTAATACTGAACAAATACATCAATTGTAAACATAACTGGTTAATAGAACAATTCCAAAGTGTGCTCTGCTCACAAGCAGTGATCTCACACATGCCAAAAGCCTTTGTGTGTGATAATATAAAATAACTCGCACCTCGCTAGTTGCTTACTAGTTATCGGCTATGCGGGCGCTAATTTACCTAAAGACATCGTCATTCCGACAATGGTCGTGCGAGTGAACTTGTAGAGATGACAGGCGCCAGAATTTCGTCGGATTACTGCTATTAAATAACCACTTATACATATAGTCTTTACACCACATTATCACACATAGAATACATATATTCGATTTTAGGTATTAGTTAGATAGCGTCCGCAGAGTGCAAGTACCGACCGCACTATTCGAGATTTATTGAAATAACTCGGCGACTTTAGTAGCTGACCGCAGCTACACTACGAGTTTCCATGAAGCTCGAATAGTGCGGCTTGCCGTAGCAGTCTGCGGTCACTATCGAAGTCGTACCTTTATACTTTGATGTGTTAACATAGTAGTCCAAGGCTATGTTTTCTAACTATAAAATGTAATGTTGAAAACTAATGGTATATTATTATGCATCATAACTTACACAGTAATGTAATGTTAACAGGAAATGGTACTATTCAATATGGTAAAAAAATATGAAATGTTTATTTTTCAGCTGGTTGCATAATTGTGTTGATCAGGTCAGAGAAATATTAGTGTTCCGTGTCATGTGACTTGTGGCCTGGTATTTTGCAGGCAAAATGTGTCCTTAACATCAGTGTAAATGGTGTATTGTTGATGTAACTTTTATGACTCCTTATTAGCACCAATATTTCATGTTTTGGACGGTGGAGACATCTGAAGCCAAGTTAAGGTAATTTTTTTAGCTTTTAAAGTGTCTGGGAAGTTAAACAGCTGTAAAATGTCAGGCCACAACTATCATGCTTGCGAGGTAGCTGTGGAGGCTTCCGGCCCCAGCCTTCAGGACGGCTTGCTTCGCGCTAGCCCGGCGACCGCATACGCTCGCTGAATACTTCATACGAGCTGACTGGGGGCCTACTCTGAAAGACCACCAGCGCCCTGTTACTCAGAACCTTTCGATAACGAATTTACAACCGATAAATAATATGACGCGATTTTTTAACGTCAGGGAAATGCTCTTAGGGATACCCGCTAGCCATGGAGGCGATCGAGGGTTATGTGTGACTCTAGACCTCCTAGGTGAGGCCCACTTTCGAACTAAAAACCTCCGCTTCCATGCTTCGGAGTCCTAGTTCGGCTGTGGCTCGCTTAACAGCGTAAGCCGATAGCAGAGGAGACGTCAGTCTTCTCCGTAGGCTCCTGCGAGTGACTAAATTAAGTAACTTAATACTCGTATGTTTATGACTCGTAATTAATATTAGTGTTACTGGGCGTATTGTGAATTCTTTATCGAATAGTTCTGAACTAAGGCTGAACTCTTTTATTTCCGGCTTTAGCCATCGCGTTGATTCTTACTGCCATGCTTGCTTACAGCAAGAGTGACCGTCGAAAATACGCACTTGGTTTTGCCGAGTAGACCCCATGTTCTCTGCTCTAATTGTCTCTGTCACTACTTGATGCCAGCAGGACATTTTAAGTGAAAGCTACGTCTAAGGGCGTTTTTAGAGTCGTGCGGATTTGATTACGCACGCGGAATTGAGATACATAATCTGTGATGCGTAGCACCCACGACATCGCAGTGACATGTGAAATGTTTTTTAACGACACAGTATCTCCTCACTCAATCCCGATTCCCGCGTGCGTGATTTAATTCGCACGATTCTTTAAACGCCCTAAAGCCGAAAGTATAGTAGACAGTGGCTTAAAGAGTATAGTCTCTGGCGCCAAGCGATCCCAAGGAAATAAATGAGAACCTACATAACTTACAGAAATGTTTCAAAAGAGTCGTTTCAATCATTTCTAGAAATGAAGTTTTGTCAGATTTAATAGTGTATGTAGGTACAAAGTTACGAAACGTATTTTCATTTCTTGGGAGCGTTTGGAGACAAGTTCATACAATTTAATATCTATATGTGTGTGCTATACTGCTTCTTTTATGTTATTATTTCAGATTTAAACAACTATTATTTTTTTATCTACCTATATACATTATTTTTTCACGTCTCACACACAAGATACTTCAAAATATGGGGAACCATATTCATCTCATATAGATACTTATTTCAATTTCAGACAGCGTAACTAAATACGATACATCCGCTAAGAAGCCGGCGGACTGAATTACTATTTCATTAGATAATTTTATAAATAAAAATAAACAAGGTGTTATTGAGAAAGCGCAATACCTTATGGCAGAGTCATACTCATTACTTTTTTATGGAACCGACAAATATTTAAAATTATAAGGTACTTCTCTTGATTAAGAGTGCTTTGATTAGCTGTTTTACTGTTTAAATGTGCAATTTTTGAAAATTATATTACATACGTACACCAAGCATTTGTTGAGCACCAACATATTATATTGAGAAGTTTTGCGTTATTTCAACCACACCCCACACCACATTGTCAACAGACAATGCCATTTTTTCCTTATTTAGTCCAAAGGCTTCTATCCCCCGGTCGCCAGCAGCTCAACTTCGGTTGATCATAAAGTCAGTCGTTAAATCGTAACTTTTATTCGTACTTAGTCTCTTAAGTTTTTATGGGCCCCTTTACGAGGTAAGTTTGAAGGACTGGGCGGGTCTGAGCGTAAGTTTTGTCGGCTGTTTGTGCTGGTACTTTAGTATCTAGCTAGACACACAAGTTTTAATTAAACCTTAGTGCCACGCCAATAACTTTACTGTTTTGTATTAAAAAATGTCTTTCATCTCTGTCAAAATAATTTTATTCAAGTAAAAATTATTTTGACAGAGATCAGAGCCATTTTTTTGGTGTTGCAAACGTTTTGTTGGGAGCTGATTGCTCATAGATGGTGCCAATAAAATGAGGCATCATCTAAGAATCTATTTCTTCTATTTAATTAGATTAGATAGTGTTGTAACATCTAGGAATCAAAGAAAGTCTTCTAAAGCGTTAGCGCTAGCTAGTGTTTTAAAAAGGTAAAAAGATGTACTGCTTTAATGACTGACTAATTTGACCTGCTGGCTCCGCCAATCATTGCTTCGACTATACAGCTGTGACTTTGTAGGTGCGATCAGACTACCAGCAGCTCCGTCGGGAGCTAGTCGAGGTGCAGGCGCTGCAAAGGGAGCTGTCGTCGCGGCTCCGAGCGCAGCTGCGCCTTGTCCATGGGAAGTTTGCAAGGCTGCGACAACGCCTCGCCGCTGCCTCGCCTCAACGCTGAACTGTGGCTCGATAAGTCGCCTCGCATCAGCGCTGAATGGTGCTTCAAGATCTTTGCTCGCTGAGGTGACTTGATGCCTTGTCTCAGCGCTGAACGATGCCTCGACGCCTCGCTTCAGCGCTGAACGGTGCTTCAAGATCTTTTCTCGCTGAGGTGACTTATGCCTCGACAAGTGCTTACCCCGGTATGTCCTCACTCATCTTTAGGTTCCATTATCATGTCTTTGGCGAACGGTTTTTTTTTTCCTTGTATTGTAGACTTGTGTGTACAGAACAGTGTTATCGTTGAAACAAGAATCTGTTTTGGCAATGTTTTTAAGTGTCGTGTCTTGTAATTTTTTTAAAAAAAGATTGAAAATGTTAGTTCTCAATTTTAGTAAAATTGGTACTGCAGATATTAAACTTAAAAAAAAAAACACAAAACCGGGCTAGAAATAATAAATAAAAATATCATTTAGTATCAGTACATATAGCATGAAAAACTTTCGTCTTCAAATAAACGTAAGCAAAAACTTTTGTGATTTAGCCAGATTTACGTTTGCTCAAATAACTAAGACTTGAGGACATGCCAAAAATTATATCTTATGCCCCGGTAATTTAAAGACCACGTTAACATTATAGATCCAAACTTGTGCCCCGATAGTTGTAATGTAGATGTAGGGACGTAAATCAAATATATCGAATGTACGATGTGCCAACTATATTAATAGTTTAGAAATCTACGTAATAGCACACGCGCACCGAACACTCTACTAAATCAAATAAGTATGATCTCATTTCTGTAATTGAGAAGTTAATCGTTTACAATTTTCGATGATAATATTTTAACTAATTGCCACCATCTTTAGGGTAATAAATATGAATTAAGGCATCTAGTTTTATTAGGTTAGATGTCGCCAAATAACTGTAGATTGTAATATGAAATATTATTTAAAATACTGATTGTTTAAAAAAAATGAATCTTTACAATACTTTGTTTACTATTTAGTAATGTAGATCGTAAATATGTTATGTTACGACTAGTCTGATAAACGACTGTTTTAGTTTTGTAATGTTTAGTGAATTGAGGGTAGTGTTATTTTTTGGGGAATTCGACAACGGTATTTAGAACAGCAGTTATCCATTGCAGGATAAGTAGTTGCTTACACCATTGCTGACTGCATTTTATTAACTTTAACCTATCATTGAAGGTAACAAGTCGACAAGGTAAGTTTTTCATTCATGATACCCTGCATTTCGCGAAATAATAAATAAATTTGATCAAGGAGACTCATCATATAACCTTTGTTTTTAAAGTGTTATCTCAATGACGGCAAAGGGAGTCTCATTTTTATCAGACACGTAAATAAATCACTTCCTGGCTAAGGGCACGTTCACACAACAACAGTCCTTTTTAATTTACAGGCACGTTTTATCGTTCACGTTTTTACTCGGCGATAGCGTGTGGCGAGCATGATATAAATGGGGCAAAACGGTCTGCCGTGTAAACGTGCACTAATTAGAAAAAGTCAGTACTGTTCAAAGTATTCCAGTATTCAGTACTGTTCGTATTCAAAGTCACAAGCTGTTCTAGTGTCGTGGTCGAGTTGTAATTCTCGATTATTGTTGATGTAAGTTGGTGCTAAATGAGCGAGTGTTGATGGAGGTATGCCTGGAACATAAATGAGCTGGTTTATTGTTTCAGTTTGGAAGAAACCACGAGGAATTTAAGAGACTAACAATTTAAAGATATTAAGTGGCACACGGATTTTTCGACCAGATTTTTTTCATCTGTCAATTTGATAAAACGGCCTTATAATTTTTCAGAAAAGATGTCTCACACTCATCTATCACGGATAGTAACGGATTTTTTCTAGAATTTTTTAACAGATCCTGTGAGTCGTGCAAACATCCCTGTGCCACATTCTACAAATATATCTATAGAATCGTTGAAAATGGAATTACGTTAAAAATCATAAGAATCGAATTTACGGTCGTGTGCTAAACAAATGATGATAATAATCGAATGCTGTAGTGTTTTGTAATTGACGCATGGCTGTTTATTTATTTTTATAGGTAAAATTTACCTAGTTAGATACATGGGCGTAGAAATAATACACCGGGACTTTAGCCCGATTTCACCATTGTTCAACGCGTTTAAAAAGCTGTTACAGCTGTCTAACATTACAGTTTATGATTACATCTTACTCATTTTGTTAACTGTAATAATAAACGGGTAAATCAGCAAGAATTAGAATCATTATCGTAGATGAAAATACTTTGAACCACAGAGTCGGACTCCTTATAAATTGAACGACAACTTATTACGTCACACGATTAATCTATTGTATAATAACACCAGCGACGAGTCCCGGCGACGCACGGTTGCAATATGCATGTATTATACATATAACCTTCCTCTCGAATCACTGTATCTATTGCTGAAAACTGCATTAAAATCCGTTAGGTAGTTTAAAAGATCTAAGCGAACAGACGGCGGGAGCGACTTCATTTTATACTATGTAAAGAAGTGCTATTTATAATATGATTCTACGCCCATGGTATTGTATTATTTTCGCTTCAAGTAGTCCAGTGTTGCATTTATTTTCTTATTTCAAGTAATATAGTTAGCGTAAGCGCACACCGCAAGTAGCGTAGTTATTCTAATAAAGCACATATCACGCACCTGCATTCTGCATGAATTTCGGCTTTATTGCTGCGAGTGACAATGCTAATGTAAGTGCTATGACCACGTTGTCAAAGTCTCGGGATAAAATCTGTAAGGTGTAAGCAGTGCTAGCCAGATCGTCGGTGCGTGCGGTCGGTCCTGACGATACGCATCAACCGACCGTCAGTTTGTATCATTCAGTGCTCTTTGATCGACAAACTGACTGGACTGATAGAGTATTGATCGGTCCGTACGATTGGTCCACCTAGCGGTGTCGGTGCAGCACTGAACGCGATTATATGTTTCCATAGTGTGCCGACGCACGGTACGTTCGCGAACGCGCTGGACCGATATTCTTTGTACGCAGTGCGTAGCAATATACGCGTGCGTCACCGACGGTCGGACAAGCACAGTAACCGGCCTAAAGATTTAGGAAGTTTGTCAGAAAACAATAAAGAAGCAGAGTAGAATAAGACAAGACGATAAACAAGTTTTTGAGCGATTTTGGCCGCTGTGTGATCCGGAACCCTTTGCAGAATGTTAACTCGCACAGAATTACCTTATTGGCTGTGACTTGCATTAAACTGAAACAAAACGCATAGATATTTATTTAAAAAAACTCAGTGACAAGTCGCGATGAGTTACAAAGTAACATTCTTTAAAAGGGGCCACTTACGCTATTGTAAACAAATCATTTGACTTTAACAATCTGAAGCAATAATATAATAGGAAACAATTTAAGAAACTTAATCACATACTAAGATTTATATTTTCCTCAATGGGATGTTTAAAATAGCGTTTGTTCAAAATCCACTTGCAGCAATAGAAGCTTTTACATTTATCTCGTTATTTAGTCAGAATTCGTAGTAGATAAGGGAAATACATGTCTGAAACTATGTCTAAGTAATGTCTAAATTTAACGCGTATACCTGATTTATAGACTAGATATAGTGATAGATCCGCTAACGTTTTTGATATGATTTACATCGGGTGTCCCTAACTTGACTTGTACCTGATTATTTCGTGTGTTTTACTGAGGGTCAGGTGTTAAAAGTTAAAAGAATAAATTGGATTAAAACTGCTGTGGTTTTAATTTTAGCATTGTTCGATAGAGAATATATATTAGTGTAATTTTATCAATATGATTTGTATTTAACGTTACGGCTCATTCGTGAAAAAGCTATTTGTATAAATGTTACCTACCTATTTTCTTTATTATTTAAACGTATTATGCACGCAGTAGTAGTCTACTGCGTGCATAATACGTTTGCCATTTTGTATTACACCTATTGATGGCTTATTGAGTACAAATTAATATACACTTCCAAAATATTTTGCCCAGACCTAAGCCTAACAAAAAAATGAAATAAAATGGCAAACTATTATCGAATCTGTCCGGAATTATTACAGTATATTTTTATATGTAATGTGATCCTGTTTGGAATAACTCTTATGATATACTACTAATATCTACTCGCACGTCCATGCAGCACTACTATATAGGATCTTTACTTACAATAAAGGATGAGATGCTTTTTCAGGATTTTTACAGTACCATAGATCAGAGTAACAACTTATTTTTAAGGAATTATGACAACTGCTGAAATCTTAAAGTCACACTTAGGAATACATACTTGTCTCCTAATCAACTTTAATTTTATTAAACTAACATTAATATGATCATATGAATAAGAATCATACTAAAATCGAAATCTCAATAATATTAAATGGTTATTTTTCATAGTTCGTATATCTCATATTGACTGAGGGTCGTGATCATTAGGTGGAATTAAACACACGCCTTTCTTGACAATTTTAATACAGTGTTTTGCCATTGCGTTCTTCCTTTCACATCCTAGCCTTTACATTTAACCACTAGTGTGCAGGTTTCCTAACAAAATTAATATCCTGAAAAGTGCATCTCACTCCCGCCACTATAACACTTATACACAGCGTTGTGAACACTTACTCAGCACAATTTAGTCAATAAATTATAACGTCTATTTGACATGAATTAAAATAAATTGTTTCGTATATTCTTAATATTTTGGATGTATGTACGGTATGGCTGGCTTTTCAGTGTCTTTAGATTTACAGTGTAAGAGTGTGTTGCACTGACATTCATAAATAATCATGATATTGAATGAACTATGTAACGATTTAGATTTGAAATTGTTTCGCTACAAAATTAAAGTGCCTACCACGATAAAGCAAGCTAGTGGATAATGTCCTTCTGGCTGAACCTAGCTGATTGTTTATAATGTCAGTGAGCAAAATGATTATTATTATTTAGTGGAAGTGTAGTGGCAACGTGGATAAAGTTTATAATAAGACTGAAAAATCGCGTTGAGGCGAAGTAATTAGTAGAGATTAGGCATTTACTGTAAAATACCAAAACTGTACGTTGTTATAAAATTTATTGGTATAGATTTCAATACTGGACGAATCGCTTCAGCAACAGCATTCTACTTTCTCTATCCAAAGGTGGATCATAAAGATCGTTTTTAGCGATAACACTCCCAAAGCGTAGGGGAGATGGGCCTAAAGCGGGCACCTTAAGGGAAATTTGATGAAAAAATTGTTTAGAAATTAGCCACATTATTTTTTTTTCGCCAAAAGGTCCAATATTAAACGCTTTTGAATGTAGTATGATTGGATTTATCAAAAACCAAAAATATATATACTTATGAGCAAACTACGAAACCTCTACGAATGCCCGCTTTGCCCGAGGGGGGTGCCTAAAGCGGGCACCCGTTTAGGGCAAAACGGGCATGGGTTCAGGTAAAGCGGGCATAGGTAATTTGCATCCATAGATTTACAAAACATAAGTGGAATTATAAAGGAAACAAACAATAATGATCAAGTTTTGTATTTTAACAAAATTAGCAACAATATTACAATTTTAATAATTAAACTTAAACTTATGTAGAACTTCCAACATTTTAATAACAAAAATCCAAAGTCTAGTCTTTCTCTCTTCTAACAATTAAAACACATAATAGTTGTATATTTATTCTTAATCTTAATACTTAATTTTCAATAAGTATTTATTCTTAATCTTCATAACTATATTGAAATCAAATAAACAATTTTGAATATTGAATTTTTGAATTTGAAATCTAATCAGACTTTCTAGTTACATTAAGGATTTTTGGCCTGTATTCATATTTAATGAAACTACCTACCTAACAAACAATAAAATAAAAGTAATCATGGTTAACTTCTACGAGTAACTCCTATTTTAAACAACATTCTTATTTTTAAATTTCTTGACACATATCACAGAAAAAAGAACCAAGGCCTGGATATGCAGTACAAGATTCGTGAGCCCATCCATTGCAATCATCACATTTAATCCAGTCTTCGTCTGGTGGGTCCTCATATGGCTCATGGCATTGAAAACAGAAATATTCTGTAGCAGGCCTGGACGTTTTTTTCTTTGTTTTCATTTTCTTGGAATTTGTTTTTTCAATAGACAGTTCTGCATTTATTTTGATTTTTAATTTTTTTTTCTATTTTCTTTTTGGTTAGTTTTTTCTTTTTGTTCATTTTAAGTCGTTGCTCGTCTTTGATTGGTGTGCTAGTTAATATCTCAGCCTTTTGTATTCTTCTGCGTCGGGTGGTTTTATTTGGAGCAACCTTGGGAACTGGTCTAATTACTATTGGACTTACATGTGATTGTGTACTGCAGCTAAGAACAACTAGGTTATCTGTGGATGGATTGATATTTTCCATGCAGGAAGTATTCGGGATTGATTCTTTTGTGGTCATTCGCTGGAAAACAGGAAGGCTTAGTTCTGATACAGAGGTATTTTTTATAGTGTTCTCCAGCACAACCTCAGTCTGCTTATGTCTAATGTTTTCAACCTCCCGTGGAGATGGTGTTCTATCAGGATCCATTTCCTCTGGTAAAGATGATGCTGGTGGAGGAGTCACGTAGTCTTTCTCTATATTTTCAGATAGAAACAGATTGTGGGTGTTTACAGTATCTTCTAGCATTGATGGTGACGTTGTTGTCCTATTAGCTTCTTCAAGTGGTACAGATGCATCGTCTCTTTGTGTAGATTCAGTTGGATTTATTGCATTTTCTGTTACAGAAGCTGGCAGAAAATCAGTTTCATCAAAAATAAACCGGTTAGTTGGGAAAAGACCAGTCGTCTTGAATCCGTTTATGGCATTATTTGTTGTTGCTGCTTTCATATAAGCATCTGCGAATAGTTTCGCTACGTCATTTTGATTGATTATTCGTCCAGCATGCTCCTTTTGGAAAATGGCCACAGCCTGCTCGAAGTAAATTTTAAGTGGTCCATATACGCAGTAATCTAAGGGCTGCATGCGATGTGTAGTATGTGGAGCTAAAGACACAAAAATAACATTATTTTGTAATGCAAATTCCAATGCTGGTAAGTATTTATGTGACTCGTGATTGTCGAGGATAAGAATAACTTTTTTTTCTGAGGTTGGTCTGACAGTGTCTACAAAAAACTTCAGCCATTCCATAAATACTGGCCCATTAATCCAGCCATTATCTGAACAAGTTCCTTGGGTACTAGGTGGAGCCCCATCAAGAAGGCGCGCAACCATTCTTTTTCTTGCGAAAATCATAAATGGTGGAATGAAAGATCCAGCAGCGTTACAGCAGCAAATAACTGTGGTGGTTCTTCCTCTTTCGGTACTAGCTATGAGACCAACTTGTCGCTTCCCAGATTTTGTCAGGACCCTTGGCGGCTTATTCGATGATGTTTGTACGCCTGTCTCGTCCATGTTGTATAAACGAGTAGCATCGATTTTATGCTTATCGATTTGTTCCACTAACAAATCAAAAAATCGATAGACTTGGGGTTTGTTAAACCCTCTGGCTCGAGCAACAGATGTTGGTTCTTGTTTCCGTAAAGTTAGATCTGGATGACGTTTAACAAACCCTTTATACCAATCCAAACTAGCCGCACCATTTTTGAAAGGGTGTTGTATCTTATTAATTTCGGCGTAATTATAAACAAGTTCTAAGAACTCTTATTTTGACAATCCGTAATACAAATTGTCCATATGAAAAACTTATTCCAACAGCCCAGTTTCTTGATCTGCAGAAAAGACAGTTACATACCTTCCTAATTTTACTTCGCACGATCCAGTTTTAAGGTGCCTTTGCAGCGTCGTCCTCGGGATATTAAATTTCGTTGCTACGGTTTTGACAGGTATCCCTAATTCTTGCACTTCTTGCAATGCTTGCCGCATGGTTAAGGTGGTCCATGATGCTTGCAAAGTTTTTCGTTTGTATTTGTTTACCATCTAAAAAAAAACAAAAGCTATAGCAAGTTACTTTTTAACATAAACTTTTTAACATTAACAGGGTAAAGCGGGCACGTGCCCACTTTACCCTGCCCGCTTTGCCTTTTTCGACACTTGAAATATCTAAACAAATTTTAACCTCAAAACTTTAAGACACGTGACGTTCAACACTACCTGTTTGTGATCAGATAACCACTTATTCACTTTAATAAATCGATTATAGCATTGTAAACAACAAAAAAGAAGAACACATGAGACATACCTTGCGATATTTTTCAAAAATCCACTCAAAACATTTTTTTATCGTAGCGCGTAATGGCGTGCTCGCAGGTGAACTCGACGAATGACGCGAGGTGTGCGGGGTGCGGGGATTACTGGTGTCGTGTTGAGAGCGCGCGTTCTTTTTGAATAGTCATATTATCGAGAGTGCCCTCTTTAGGCACGGTGCCCGCTTTAGGCCCATCTCCCCTACATCTTAATCGAACATTAACGTGTTGTGTTAAAAAGAGTTTGTCTATCTACTTATTTTATTATAGTAGATAACAGATAGGTGATGTCCTCCTAGCCGATTTCGACTACGGCGGCCTATCTCAACAGAGATTAGCCAACTGCGCGGGTCATATTATAGTGCACAAGTGTGTGCGCACGCAATACACAGGTGCACTCTCTGTTCCTTCACTCTCATAATTCGGTGAGACGGCAGTCCGACATGACTGTAGAGAGATCAGGCGCAGGACCAACGGCTTAACGTGCTTTCCGAGGCACGGGTGTTAACACCACCAACTTCCTGACTCCGGAGCTGTGTCTGAGTAATTTCAAGACAGAAAAACCCAAACACTCTCGGCCCGACCCGGGATTCGAACCCGGGACCTCGTGGATAGTACTCAGCGTGCTGACCACTAGACCAACGAGGCAGTCACAGATAGGTGTTGAACTAAAGAATATGATGATGATGAGAGAACTACTAAAATACAGTTTTGGTGTTTGACTGTAGCTAGATGATGTTATATCAGTGTAGAACGAGGCTGTATCCGCGTTTGCCACTGGACCTACTGTTAGTATGACTGTCTACTTGTATAAGGTCAAGTCCACCTAGGCCTCGACAATAACCTATTTTGTAACGCATTTTGTGAGCTGTTTTCAATATTTATACTTCGCCGCATGTTTTGGGACTACATACTTTCATCACTTCCTCTTCGGTTTATCGTGAATATAGCGACTTGGTGGTATTTCACACTATTACCAATGTACTTACACCACTTGTGGACCATTACTCACTGTTTTAACCAGATTGTGTCGAAAGAAGTGTAGTAAATGTTTTAAAAATAAAATGTTTGTGCCTTTACGAATGCGTTTATAGATGAAAATTCGTCTATAATATTATTTCAAGCTTTGTGACGCGGTGTCTTGCAAAATGCTTTACAAACAGGGTGATTCGGGCCACACGTGTAATCTAATGTCCAATTCCGACAATATCCACTCTATTCCTATCTTTACCGTAGCTGCTTTAGCACTTTTTGATAGATGTATCCCGAGGCTGGCGCCAAATCACGGAACGAAAGAATATACAATAACATAGAAAATATATAAGAGTGAACGGAAAGTATTGTTTTGTACTATGACTCTGCATTGTAAGGAAAAGCAAAATTTAAACATTGTTTTCAGATGAAATTAATTTTTATATTAATAAAAAATGCTTAGCTATAAATATTATCACAAGTCTTAGGTGTTTAATTTTATTAATATGAATTTTTGCTTACAATGCAATGTGCATAGATACGTTGGATGCCAAATAGAAAATTGGGTGATGCTCAGTGGTAGAGTAGATGTTTTCGAACAAAATAAGTAATTGGAACGTATTTTCTATATTATTTTGAACACTTAGGTAGTAACTGTAACTGATATACTTTATATGAAACCCTGTTGTTTTGTATTTTGTTTTGAAATAAATCATATTTTATGGTTAACGATATTTCATTTGAAATCTAACTGCAGTCTTAGGTATTAAATAAAAAACTTGTCTATTTTACGAATATACCCTTTATTAATAGTTTGTACTTAAACAATGGAAAAGCATCTGTAATGCGACAAGACGGAAATACTTGTTGTTATCTTGGTTAATGTGTTATATATTATTATTATTTCGTAAATTATGTGTAAAATTAACCGCTCGCGCATGCGGCGCTGCAAACGCCTATAATACTCCCTATTGCAACATTTTACAAACGAAAGCTATCACAGATAATGTAAAACATGAGCTGAACTGTCGCCGCCAAATATAAAATAAAAAATGAGATTTATTAATCTTATCTATCAGTATTATAAAATTGAATATAAAATGAGATTATCAAAATAATAATAAAATTACAGCTGAAGACCTAGTTGTCAGAAAAATCAATAAATTAAATACAAAATGGCACCCTGTGTCAAAAAGTTTAAAACATTTTTTAAATCCACTTGAGCAAGTTGTTCAAGTGGACTTATTAACCTTAAAAGTACCTTATGTTAATGAATTATTTGAGTTAACTTAAACTAAGAGTAAACTATAAACTGAAATAAGTCATTGTTTGGAATCATGAAATCAAAGAGACATGTCGATGACACGCTTTAAAGTTAGTACAGCATTGGGCTTAATTCCAATGCGCCCTGTCTAAGATTAAATTTAGGTTCAGGCTCTCTCTTTCTCTGCCAAACAAACGATAAGAGACATACTATATTAATTTAAAAACGTCAGACTAAACAGCTGTTTGTTGCTAAGAACCCATAGACAATTTAGTAGGGATGTCATTCGATGACGACTAAAGTTAGACGAAAACACGCAAAAACAATTTGACGTTTCAAAATTATTGTAGTCTCTTTTTTCGTTTGTTTGATAGAGAAAGAGAGAGACTGAACCTAAATTTAATCTTAGACAGGGCGCATTGGAATTGAGCCCATTGTCCATTTCACACGCGCACTTAGTAACTTAACATAATATCTCCCGCGTAGTTGGCTAATCTCTGTTGAGATTGGCCGCTGTAGTCGAAAATCGGCTAGGAGGAATATGCTATGTATATGCTTAGTAACTTAAACTCGGACGCAACAAAACATACAATCAATTTTACAATATTAATATCATATCCCGCAGGAAAAGCATTAAAATATTATTTAGCATTAGGTAATAACTTGGATTTTATCATTTGAATTTTTTTCTAAAGCCTGGCAACAAATATAAATAATAATAATTGGTAATACTAGGTAAATATTTTTTTTCTTTTCTGATGACTACAATGTTGAACAAAGTAGTCCAGAATAAATACAGTTTGGAAATTGAATAAGGTTTTTAGATATTGCTCAACCGCGTATATATATAACATAGGGTTTGATAAATATTTGTTGTCAAGCTTCTTCGGATGGCGGATTGACGGATAACATATGCATACAATTTGTTATAAATATTATTAGCAGTGATACATAAACTTCAGCTATTATTTTATAATAATGGCACTATTTGTCTCATACAACTACACATACTTAGTCGACTATAATAATGAAAAATGTTCCTTTGGACATAGTTTACAAATAATATTTATTATAATAAGAATTTTGCGTAGATATATTTATTTAATTATTCATCTAATCAATATAAAAACTACAACATTACAAAAACGAAGGTAATGAGTGTATACCACACTACACTACGGTTAACGGAGCTACGCGCCCTTTATCGACAAATTACGTAGATGTGAAGTGTCAAGTGATTTCGAAAATTGTAGCCGAAATTTTTCAGTATATTTATTGTATGAAAAACTCCGCTTAAATTTTATACAAGGGTAAGCGAGTTCTATTGTACATCGCCAATAAATGATCAACACTTAAATATGGTACGGTTATTTAATAGGAGGTAAAAGTCAGAAAATTTGTTTTGTAAATGTTTCCCTGGGTCATTCCCTTTTACATTTTTCTGAACTGAGACCAGTTACTTTAACATTATTTAAATTTGTAAAACCGATGGTAAACGCAAAAGCTGTTACGGACTACGGAAACTTTAGTCGATAAGGGCGAAATTCGCGTAATAGACGGTAGCCGAGCTGCGCGCACGCAGTCTTGTGTGAAGGCACCGACTCGCTCCGGCGATACACATCAACACTAAAACTTTGAATACTTTGCCGGGTGGTGGCGCTACGATATGACATTGACATAAAACGTGCTGTTTTTCACGAAGTCTTTTACCCCGACCGGACCGTCTAACTGAGTCCTAGACAGCGGGGTGTCGAGGTGCGGGGGAAGACGAGAACGGGGACAGTATGCGGTGTGGGAAGCGAGCTCTTGTGATTTGATTGGGTGATTTAAATTATGAATTTAAATAAGAAACCAAAAATTCGCACACGGGCCGGATTTGAACCCACCTTTGGCTAACCGGGCCAAATATTGAAACTTATAAAAATAACACTTGAGTGTTAAAAAATCTTAAAGCTATTAAATTATATAATTAATAATTAGCATTCTTTTCAATATTCAAATTAAGAGCGCCTGCCGCCCGCATCCGTTGTCAGGCGATTGTATATGTGATCGCCACCAAAGAACCTTCTGTTGACTCATAGACAAGTCGCACTGTATCTACAAACCTTTATCATATGTATATTTATTGATTTTTAGAGGATCATACTTTATCTCAACTTCATGTGACATTTTTTTTCTTCAAATCGCGAGTCAAAAGTCAACCATTTTGTATTCAAAATACAAAATCAACGACAATTCCCTATGATACGAATAACAATATATTTTAATAATCCAAAAAGTGTATACGTGGAATGTTAATATTATGAATACTTATCGCATATTGTCATGTCTAGAACCATCAATAATAAATAAAACCTCTCTAAAAGCACACTTTAAACTTTCTTGCAATTAAATTACTCACTTTTCACAGTAGACGTAAAGTACAGACACTTAGTAGATAAAAGTATACTGTATAGATCTTTAATTCATAATTTATGACGCGCGTCGGATCTAGAAAAGGCAAGCGAACAAGAAAAGCAACCCCTTTAGCGGGCGACAGTTTCAGTGTTACAAGATTCTGATCCAGTTAAATAAAATTGTAGATCTGTGACTAAAAGTAATCTACGAACGAAATCAACGTGCGTGACCAAATATCTTATGTTGCCATGACAACTAGGCGCAAATATACTTGAAGTCTTGATTCTACATTTTCACTTAAAAAAATCTATAATAAGTCAGCCTATTAGATCCCACTGCTGGGAAAAGGCCTCACCTCAACTATGAGGAGGAACGAGCCAAACTCCACCACGCGGGCTCAGTGCGGATTGGTGGAGGGGTGTATGTAAGGCAAGTGACAAACCTTACTGTCAGAAGTTATCAAGCCGCCCTAGGGCCTCTGACTAGGCTTAACGACTAATACCACAGATATTAGCCGGGACCAACTGCTTAACGTGCCTTCCGAAGCACGGAGATGCTTGTCATGGACGTCACTTAAATGGTCGGAATGGTCACCCATCCAATCACGACCGCGCCGTGGGTTGCTTAACTTTTGGTATCACTACCAAAGCGCTGCCGCCACTGCGCCACAAGCACCTCGAAAAAAATCTCGACTGAGCATAATCCGCCAAATAAACAATGGTATGAAATTCAAAACAGCCTCTTGCTCACTGACCACACAGTAAGCTTTTTGATTTATCGTAGTACATTCTGATTTTCATATAACTAGTATTTCTTTTAAAGCGATAAATGTTAAGACTTCTTGACATATCATCCCATCCTTAATTCGATCAGACTGTACTTCCACCAGTGGTACTATACGTCTACCATTTCAACCCGCCCTAAAGGTAAGTTATAAGTACTCAACAATTGTATAAGAATCGGCGAAATTCGTCGCCTTGGCAAGAGTAACTTTGTAACTGGGTACCGATATTTTATAGCTAAGAGTCTTACCGGCTAGTTTCCCGTAATTGCGTAAGAAACCTGTCAAAACTACTGTCAACTACTGTGAAGTAAGTCCAGAATATGTGACATAACATGTTACTTAAGGACGATATGAAGTTACTTTATATTCTAGCTTATCAATTCGATTGACTGCCTCGTTGGTCTAGTGGTCAGCACGCTGGGTACTATCCACGAGATCCCGGGTTCGAATCCCGGGTCGGGCCGAGTGTTTGGGTTTTTCTGTCTTGAAATTACTCAGACACAGCTCCGGAGTCAGGAAGTTGGTGGTGTTAACACCCCCGTGCCTCGGAAAGCACGTTAAGCCGTTTGTCCTGCGCCTGATCTCTCTACGGTCATGTCGGACTGCCGTCTCACCGAATTATGAGAGTGAAGGAACAGAGAGTTCACCTGTGTATTGCGCACACACTTGTGCACTATAATATATCCCGCGCAGTTGGCTTATCTCTGTTGAGATAGACCGCCGTAGTCGAATTTCGGCTAGGAGGACATTATCAATGCGAAGTAATTTCTCTTCTTCTTAGTCGGTTGCTCCTGGCAGAGCAGTCGTGGTCACGGTGGTTGTAGTAGTGTGCGTGCCTCGGCGCACTGTCTCTCGCCATCTCTCTCTCACTGAGGCACTCATTCAACGACGATTCGGTAAGAGTCTTTATTTGGTCGGTCCAACGCATTAGCGAGCGTCCTCTCGATCTTGTGCCGTCGTTCAGTCTGCCCTGGACCAGTTTTTCCATCGCGTCGACGCTACTTTGGCCACGTCAGTCGAAGTAATTTAGGAGGACGATAAATAATATTTTTTTGTTGAGATATTACATAACATTTTTATACTGCACTAAAATTTAAATTTGTAGTCTTGTATTGAGTTGCTATGTTAAAAGACAATGTTTAAAGTTGTACAACATGTGTTATAACATGTTACATAATCTGGACGCACCTTGACAATAACAATTTACGAGAAACTGGGGGATAAATATAATATAAGAAATAGTATACTTACAATGGAGTATAAGAATCCAAAAAGAGTAATAACAGTTGAAAATGGAATATAAACGTTCAAAGATAAAATACTCTAGGCCTTGATGATATATTTGAGATTCTAATGAGTTTCTCTGGAAATGTGCTTAAAATTTCTCGAAAACATACCCTGATTTAGGGGTAGTCGCGCTAATAAGCACCTTGAATATTATAATTCAGCATAAAACTACATGTCAAACATGAGTTACAAAATACGCGCTATCATAGGCCAAGAACAAAAGGAATGTATGATTCGTAAAAGCTAAAACGTCATTATTGGACAAAGATTTAACCTTTACAAAATGCTTGTAAAATATATAGGGGTATTCATAATTCGTACCCATTGCACTTTAGGATAAAGATCGTCGCACACATACTCTTAACTAGGCCTGAGATCGTACACCTCAAATCTCACTGACACTAGTACTCACATAATAGCGTTCCTTTAATTTTATAAAAATGATGATCTAGTAGACCGGGGCAAACGCGTATATATAATTCTGATTACGAAGCCAAAATAAAAAGAATTCTCGTAAATTTAGAACGAAAAGCCAGCTTTTTGTACCAAATCAATGTTTCTATGAAAATTAATCTTGTTTTATTAAAAACGAACCGATCTAAGAATGATACCTGCTCATCAATAATGTCTTCTAGTAAAATTTTACCCTGTGTACGAATAAGTTAACAAATAAAATGCTCGTCGAAGCGTGAACGACCTGACATCTAGTTGCTAAGTGTGCGACAACCTTTAAAATTAAAGTCACCACTCACACTATATGACTCGCTCCAACGGCGGCTTGTCCCGATCTGCTTTCTCCTTCCCGTTGATCCGCAAATTCGCCAAACTCACGTAGTTACTCCGCGATATACCTGCCTCTCTCTTCTTCGCGATATCGCCGTCCTTTTTCTCCACCACAGTAGCTAGAGCTGGTATATTATTCATTTGAGAACTCCTCACTAAAGGCGTTAACTTTTTCTCAACTATAGGCGTTTTGATTTTATTCCTACCCACATCTACAAATTTAGCTTCATTCGTTTTAAACCGTCGATCGCGATAGCTGAATCTTCCGTCGGCGAATTCCGGTCTTTCTGTCGGTATGTGCCGTCGGAATATAGGCGTCATGGGTTTGCCTAGACTAGCCAGTTTTAGGTCACTCTTGATGACGTCACAGTCTTTTTTACTCGCGTCTATATTCCGTTCGGTCGGTCGGACGCGGTACGAACGAATGTTGCTCGGAGACGCCGGTCGTTGAATGAAAAATTTGCTTCTGGATTTTTCCTCTTTATCATCTGTATCCGGTTTGTTTCGCACGACTTCTGAGCTGTTCGGTTTGAATAATCTACTCAGCTTTGGCGACAACAGTTTCTTGGTGAAGAAGTTGGTTTTTTCTGGCTGTTTCTGCATTTCTATGGTTTTGGGTATGTTTTTGACGCCTTCCGCCATGATGGAACTCTTGGTTAGGTGGTCGATGTTGTACCGGCGGTGGTCTTCTTCGGTGATCTTTCTCTCTCCCTTGAGGCATTCGGGGTTACGGAGCGTGACGTCTGTCACGTCGTAGCTGGATTTCTTGGCTAGGAGGTTCTCTCCGCGGCGGACGAAGTCCTGAAAGTTACGGTGAGTTAGGGTCGATTAAGGGAGTGATGATTAGCATGTAAATATGACAAGTTTTGAACCAGTAAACGAAATATTAGATATTATGCATTTGAAAAAATGACAACCAGAGACGGGAATTGAACCCGCGTTCCTCGCATTACTGGGCGATTGCCGCATATTTCTCGGTCACCCATTTAACGTGGCACTAATGCACCAGCTACGTTCCAACAATATTCCCGTCAAAGTTACTTATTATAGTAATATGAACAAGCTTTTTAGATATTTCGCTGAAAAATAATCCGAAAATCGTTATCAAACCATTCAGTGTAACGTTATGGCAATTTTACAGATTTGCCTATGGGGGATTGTAAAACCACCTCTAATGTAACTCTTTGCATTATTCTACTACTCAAACACATGTTTTGGCTTACAGTTAAGTACCTATATCTATTTAAAAACAAAAATTGGATCACCGCAACTGTAAACTGTTTTGTGTTATTATAAAAATAAAATAAAAAGATTTAAAGTCGAAAATAATTGTGATCACTAGTGGCGCTGTCTTCACGCACACAGCGAATATCAGTTTCATACATTTTGTTAGCGATATTGCACATATGCGGACCTGTATAACGCTACTGATAATGCTCTGTCAGTCGATGCGTATTGGTGCTAAAAAATATAACGACACAGTCAACATAAAAAGAAGAAGTGAACCTTGCCGTAGAATATACTGCATATAGGGGTCTAGGACGCGAACTGCTGCAGTTTGAGTGTTGATAAAACAGTAAATGTTCATAAACGAAGGGGACAGTACCTGGAAGATGTTCCTCGGCTGCGTCAGGTCCAGCAGGTCGAGCGAGGCGCAGGGGCTGAACTCGTGCTCGTGCTCGTGCTCGTGCTCGTCGTCGGACGACGAGCTGTCCGCGCCCGACATGCTCAGGTGCCGGCAGAACGCGCCCTACCGAACGCGAGGGGTTAAGAGAACGGATTATAATAATGGACTCGTCCTAATGTACCCTGTCTAAGATTAATTAGTTCAGTATCTCTCTTTCTCTGCTAAACAAACGAAAAGAGACAGACTGATAGTTAAGAAACATCAAATTAAGACGATTTCTTACGTATTTTAATTTTTTTTGCGTGTTCTTTAGTGGTCGTCGAATGACATCCTTACTGAATTTAATCCTAATTTTTAGTTTTAGTAATTTGTTAAAGAAATTGACACATTTTCCCATAAAAGAAAGATCTTTTTGAGGGATGAATTGTGGAAACCAAACCAAAGACATCGCTGGGTTGACCAGATTAATGCATTCAATGTGCCAATAAAAGCAAACATCAAAATGACTACAGAGTCAAATAATAATAATGTCCTCCTAGCCGAATTTTGGCTGGCGACCTGTTTCAACAGAGATTAGCCGACTGCGCGGGAGATATTATAGTGCACAAGTGTGTGCGCAATACACCGGTGCACTCTCTGTTCCTTCACTCTCATAATTCGGTGAGACGGCAGTCCGACATGACCGTAGAGAGATCAGGCGCAGGACCAACGGCTTAACGTGTTTTCCGAGGCACGGGGGTGTTAACTCCACTAACTTTCTGACTCCGGAGCTGTGTCTGAGTTATTTCAAAACAGAAAAACCCAACACTCTCGGCCCGAACCGAGATTCGAACCCTAAATAAAGACAAATAAGCTGTGCTTGAATTATTCCCAGGCAGAAAAACCCCACACTTGGCCCGAACTGAGATACCAAGAACCCAATAGAGTCAAATAAACAATGATCAATAATGACAAACATCAAAGTAACTAGACCGAATTAGCGATCTCACCTTTTCTTTATCCTGCGTCTCCAGCCCCTCGACACTCTGGTTCCTCAAGAAGGCAGGTAAAGCCGCGTGCTCGGGCGAGTCTTGCACTCTCCGACTCTTGTGCGAGGCGATGTGGTGGAGGCAGGAGTCGGGGCTGCTCCGCTTGAGCGGGGGAGGGGAGTCCAGCCATTTAGATATGTCATCCACCTGGGAGAATGTTTTGGTTAGAAATATTTCATAATCACAAACTTTTGGATAGCATTATTAAAACACAGTACCTGGTAGTGGATACTGTAACTTTGAACAAAATTATTTCAATCAAAGTTTTGTTGCTAAAGTTGGCCATTCACTGCAAGTTAAACTAATTAGTCAGTCAGAGGTACGACCAAAATTTGACGTTTTCAATATCGGTAATTAAAATCGAGAAGTAATTAAATGATACGCAATTATAAAATTTGGTGAGCCAGCCCAAAACAGCATTTAAATGATTTAGTCAGCATACAAAGATTTTGTCTGCAATAATAAAAATCAGGCGGCAATCTTTGTTTCACAAATAATTTTGATAATGGTCGAAAATTAAATCATTAATTGTGAAGTTTTCGACGCACAATGGGAAAGCTTTGACGATTTCAAGAAACAATATTTCAGCAAGTGGCTTGTCTCATTGCCAACTGAAAGAAACGATTGGCTAAAAGGGAGATGTGACTGTCCAGTTTTTTTTTAGTTTTATAATATACAAGCACGTGATTGGTTTGGCGATTCGCTTAAAGTATGTGGTTCCCCCACTTGAAGCTAAAAATATTCTCATAGGGGAAATAGAAATGTGGCCGTCCGTCAAAAGCAAAACGGTCAGTGATAATACAATAAAATTCTTTGATTTCTTCTTCGTTTAATAGCTTGTTGATTTGATCTCGTAATTATTAGAATTAAACATTTTAAGTATATTTAATTTTTAAAAGTCATGTTATACTCATTGAATGTATAAATTTAATAAATAATAATAATTATAACTTAAGTACTTAGGTATCTTCTTGATTATTTCATATTTTTGATTCATCTCAATTAAAAAATAAGAATAATAAAATCTTTTATTAGTTTACATTTCTATTACAAACACATCCACTCAGAGAGTAATTAAAATTATATAACCTTTGTAAGGATTGCGTTCATTTTGCGCATGACAAGTAAAGTATTTGTGCTACGTTTATAAGCAGCACAAAATTAATAACTTTGCTTACTCTCCGAGTGCTTACCCAAATTTTATAAAACAGAAACAGCTTATTGCTGCTTATATAAATTATATGCAGTACAAAAATAATTACAGCCATCCAGAATGACATAAATTGCTGATTGATTTTGAATTGTTTGCTGGCCATGAGTTGCTGACCAATTAGCTATTTCTGCTGACAGATAATATTTTTCTGCTTTCAAAAATACTAATACTATATTTATTTAAACACCCATTAAAATCTAGGCTATAGGCATAAGTACTAATAAAGTAACTTAAAGTTATGTTTTTTTTCCATATTTTACCGGTTTTAAGACCTTCCCGCCCATTTTACCCTCTAAATTAGAAAAACTTAGAGTCCCTTTTGCGTGGGGAATTGCCCACGTTCTGGCAGCACTGAATGAAAGTCAGTTTTCAGATTATTTTGATGTTGGTGAGTGGTAGTGATGGGTAATTTTCCGAAAAAATTCAAAGCTCCGAAATTTTTCTAATTATTTTTCTGAAAAATTGAAAAATTGGAAAAATAATGTTTTTTTTTTAATCGAAATTATTAGTTTAAATGAAAACCTAGCAAATATAAAAATATGGTTCATTTTGAGTTAAAATTAAAAGGTTGGAATTTGGCTTTAGGTGTTGTTTAAAAAAATGTGCAAAGTTATACTACAGATATAAAGGGTGGCCCGTTTACAGTGGTCCGATTTTTTTTGAGCTTGAGAGCATCGTAAGTGATCGTTTAAAACATACTTTAGTTCAGCGAAAACTTATGGTTTAGAAGTTTTTTTTTTAAATCCGTAATTTTAATATTTTTGACGCAAAACCTCTCTGTTATTAAAACTACTGGACGGAATCGAATGAAATTTGGTATGGGTATAGTGCAATAATCTACCTATTGCGCTATAGGCTCATCTGGTATAAATTATCAGACTGATATTTTTTATTTTAACTTATTCTGTAGCTTTTTTTAATTATTGGGCAAAAGATTGATTTTCCAAAAAACCTAGTGAAAAAATAAGGGAACTATATTTTCTGTCACCAAAATTTATATTTGTCATCAAGTTGTATCCCTAAATAATTAGATCTATCGCCACGAAATATTTTCGTTCTCAGATAAACAAATGCGTTCCCAGGTATAAATCACCAAATTAATGTTAATATATGTTTAAATAAAAGATGAATCACCAAAGAAATTGTAGTTCATTGATTGAATATTAACTTCGTTCTCATAATAATAGTTTTGTCCTCAAAACGGTAGATCTGTCACCAAATAAATCGATTTTCGATCCCAGACTGCAATTCCCTTTAATTTGTTATTCTATCACTAATACAGTGGTAACATTTTATTTCATTGAGTTATCATAATAATTTTGTTCGTTACCTATTTAATACAATAATTGTCAATTTGAATGAAAAAACATACTGTCTGATTAGCAATACGCTTGAAGCCGGCTAACCCCCCACTAGAAGCCAAAAATGTGCTAAAGAAAAAGGGGCGCCCTGCAAAGTCCAAACCAGCCCTAATTATTCAGTAATACTGGTTTTATTAAATAATAAATGTTGATTACTTCACGTAAACTATGTGTTTTATTTACGAGGGTCAAACTGAAAGTTCTTAGAACTGGCCACTTATAAACAATATAATAAAAAAAATATTCTAAAATTTGAAAATAGAACTCTTTGCCAATATTACTGAGTATATATTTCATTCATTTGTCATTTGTTTTACGACTTGGCGGCAAATTGAAAATTGTCTGTGTCACGTCAAAATGAATTTAACACGAGAAAATTTTCGTGCAATGATTTTTTATGACTTTCGATGTCATTTAAGTCAACAAGAAAGTTATGATAGACTACGATTGGCCTTTCACGATGAAGCCCCATCTCGTGCGACTGTTTACAACTGGTTTAATGAGTTTAAACGTGGTCGCACTAATCTCACTGATGATGTACGTGAGGAACGGCCTTCTACGGCGACGGCTGAAAATAACATCTGTGTTGTGCGGCGTATGATAGAGACTGACAAAAGAGTGACCTATCAGCAGATTCGGACAAGCTTAGGCATCGGTATGAGTCAAGTGCACAAAATCCTCCACGAACATTTAGCGGTCAGGAAGCTTTGCGCCCGGTGGATACCTCATAATTTGACTAAGGCTCAGAAACTCCATCGTGTGGATTGGTGCCGTTAAATGATTGAAAGATTTAACGGAAGTGACTCAAATGCTGTGTTCGACATACTAACAGGTGACGAAAGCTGGATTTACTGTTATGATCCTGAAACCAAAAGACAATCTGCTCAGTGGGTGTTTCCTTTCGAGGAGTTGCCAACTAAAGTGAAGAGAGATCGAAGTGCGGGAAAAAAAATGGTGGCCTCGTTCTTTGGAAGGATAGGTCATTTCGCAACAATTGTGTTAGAGGATCAAAAAACAGTTTCTGCAGAATGGTACACTACCAATTGTTTGCCACTTGTCTTGGAAAAAGTTCGAGAGAAACGACCTCGCAGTAGGATCCTCCTTCACCACGACAACGCCTCGTCGCACACCGCCAAGCGAACGATCGACTATTTGGCGACATCAAACGTTGAATTACTGGGTCACCCGCCGTATAGCCCCGACCTCGCGCCTTGTGATTTATTTCCAAAAATTAAAGAAAAACTTAAAGGAAAGCGGTTTATGAATGCTGAAGAAGCGGTGGCTGCGTATCGCGATGCCATTGAAGAGACCCCTAAGGACGAGTGGGCAAAGTGCTTTTCCCAGTGGTTCCATCGCATGCAGCGGTGTATTGACGTCAATGGACAATATTTTGAAAAGATATAATAAAACTAATAACTGGCTAATGTAATCAGTTTTTGATTTTCTAAGAACTTTCAGTTTGACCCTCGTATTATCCTACTAGAAATTTAATCTAAATACTGCTTTTACCTGTGGGAATTAAGATCCTTGGGGGAGGCATATGTCCAGTAAAGTAGTAGGTAGACTGTTTTTGTTGAAACGATGATGATGATAACTCCTAATTTTCTAGCGACAAAAATATGACTTATTGGCGATAACTTTAAATTAATTTGCTTCAATCATTATTAGGACAAACCTATTGAAATACATTCAAATATATTAATTTGATACTAGACCCTATATCTCCATTCTCCATCCTAGTTCTGAGAGATGGTACTTACGGTATGTTGTTTTGACGAACAAGGCTCCGGAGATGATTGCATCTTTGAACCCTTTTTGGAAAGCTTCTTTTTTTTATATTTCGGTCTTTTTTGTTCATATTAAACGATTATTAAACTAAATATAGTAACTAATATTATGTCTCTACATTTTTTTTAACGGATAATGCATATCACTTGATAATGCCGTCTCGCACGAGCGCGCAGGCCGACTGACTTCAAAGCGTTATATGCACGGTTAGTCGTATAATGACGTTGTGCACGTATCAATAAGGACTAGTTTAGGAGTGATCAATGCCTACTTAACATTGTAAATTTTCGATACAGTGTGACGCTGCAGCATTAATATTTTGATATGATGTGACACATTTACGTCACTCTAAGGATTTTGTATTGTCAAGGTCCGTGATCCTACGTTCTTCGTGATATTTTTTTTTGTAACGACGTAGTGATACGTTGTTCTCCATTATCAACAAATTTTTAGGACGTTACTTGACGTAGCTCGCGTGAATGTGTTAAAAACGTATTAATACAGAAAATTTTACATAGAAAACTGCAGTGCAGTAGCAGAATACTGCAGTCTCGCTCTAGCAGTATTAACAAATATATCCGTACGTTTTACTTTCATATTACTGAGTTACTTAACTAAATGAACTGCTTTGGACTATAGTGATACATATGAACTAGATAGGTGAAGTAGAAATTTTTCCTTTTTTCTTTTCTTTTCTTTCCGAAAAATTTCGCTCGGGTGATGCTGATGTTGCGTCCCTCCGCGCGCAGGATGTAGGCGGGCGCGGTGGGCAGCGAGTGCTGGGGGGGGGGGGCAGGGGGGGGTCACTCACGCGGGTGATGCTGATGTTGCGTCCCTCCGCGCGCAGGATGTAGGCGGGCGCGGTGGGCAGCGAGTGCTGGGGGGGGCAGGGGGGGGTCACTCACGCGGGTGATGCTGATGTTGCGTCCCTCCGCGCGCAGGATGTAGGCGGGCGCGGTGGGCAACGAGTGCTGGGGGGGGGCAGGGGGGGTCACTCACGCGGGTGATGCTGATGTTGCGTCCCTCCGCGCGCAGGATGTAGGCGGGCGCGGTGGGCAGCGAGTGCTGGGGGGGGGGGGGGTCACTCACGCGGGTGATGCTGATGTTGCGTCCCTCCGCGCGCAGGATGTAGGCGGGCGCGGTGGGCAGCGAGTGGGGGGGGCAGGGGGGGTCACTCACGCGGGTGATGCTGATGTTGCGTCCCTCCGCGCGCAGGATGTAGGCGGGCGCGGTGGGCAGCGAGTGCTGGGGGAGGGCAGGGGGGGTCACTCACGCGGGTGATGCTGATGTTGCGTCCCTCCGCGCGCAGGATGTAGGCGGGCGCGGTGGGCAGCGAGTGCTGGGGGAGGGCAGGGGGGGTCACTCACGCGGGTGATGCTGATGTTGCGTCCCTCCGCGCGCAGGATGTAGGCGGGCGCGGTGGGCAGCGAGTGCTGGGGGAGGGCAGGGGGGGTCACTCACGCGGGTGATGCTGATGTTGCGTCCCTCCGCGCGCAGGATGTAGGCGGGCGCGGTGGGCAGCGAGTGCTGGGGGAGGGCAGGGGGGGTCACTCACGCGGGTGATGCTGATGTTGCGTCCCTCCGCGCGCAGGATGTAGGCGGGCGCGGTGGGCAGCGAGTGCTGGCTGCGCGAGGGGGTGACGGTGACGGTGGGGGGCGCGGGCCGACAGATGTGTGTGGCCGACACGCACTTGCCGAGCGGCGCGCGGCGGGGTGGGGGGATGCACGCGTTCGATTGCGACTGGAATCAAAATGGCGGTGATTAAATCTAATGCAGCTGGATACGTGTATGCACGAGCCAGTACGGATAAAATAAAATTCAATTATTTCTGAATATAGACCCAATAAAGGGCACTTATACACGTCCCAATCTTAACCCTACTACCCCTCTTTCAGACCTATGCTAAATGGCAAGATATTTCAAAATGCAAGTTACTGATTCTAGATAATACAGGGTCGCTGAAGAAGAATATGCTACTGATTTTTTTTTTGGAAAACTGAAAAGCGGCTTTTCAGGATGCTCACGATTGCAAGGGATGGGGCCGAACCTCATAATTGTGGGGGTTGATAATAAGACTAATGGTAATATAAGAAATTAATATTTAATCATCATAAAAATAGTCAAAATTGACATAAAATAACAGAATTATAATGATTTTACATGTATAGCACGTGTTTCCTTAAACATTACAAAAAACATTTTTTTTCAGTCTTAATCATAGTATTTCTGTCTTAATCATCAAGTCCGCCTGGTTCATGTATTCCTTGCAGCTAATGAGGAGCCATAGCATCTTCCTCCTGGTCTTCATCCGATGGGGGCATCCAATTTTCGTCTACATCGGGGTCGTCATCAAGTCATTAATTGCATCCGAAATAGCATCATCATCTAATACTTTATTTATTCTACTGTTAATGATTGTTTAACGTCGAAACCTAAAACAAGCACATAACAGTTTTTAATTTTTATGAATTTTCATAAAAATAAAAAACTGTTATGTACCTACAAATTTTAGAGTTCAAACAGAGCCCTCACAATTGTGAGGTTTAAGTTTGCGGCACTAAAATCCAATGAACTTTATCAGTAATCACCTATTTCTAATCTCAAATGCTATTTTATAATCATTCTTAACAGAATAAAACAAAAACCAACACTGATATTGCTTACCAGAACGAAAAATGGAATTACCATGACGACAGGTCGTGACACGTAAAACTCGCGTTGCCTTGGACGCTCACTCTGACCAACAGTGATGCCATCTGCCGCCATAAAAAATACGTAGGCATAGGGAACTACTCTCACTTCCATGCGAGCTCGCCCCCGTCCGCTTACCGATCTCGAGAAAGCGTATGAAAATCGTAAAATCGTACTCACAAAAGTGAGTACAGGGTCCGAAAAGGCTACTATTGACTCCAGCGACTAATTGACAGTGTTCCACTGTCAATTAGTCGCTGGGAATTGGTCCTCAAAAATATAACGCCAGAGTCGACACGAAAAGAAGTAAAACACAATTTTTGGTGAATCTTGTTAGGAAGGAAAATGGCAGCGCTTCCTACCGACCGGTTGTGGCCGGGGACAAAGGCACAATAGACAGATTCCGTGACAAAGGTCAGATGGTCACCGTCTTAGTTTATCTATATGTAGTGAAGCTCGTGCAAATCTTACATATCGCGGTTTGTGTTGTATGGAGCGGGCTAACAGCACCATCTAGCCTGTAGGAGCCGAGTCAGGGCGTCGTGTCTGTTGAAGTTGCTAGTGAAGGCAACAGTGGTAAGATGTCGCCACAAACTTACTTTGACAATCGCGCATTCAGTCTTCTCTTCCTCACAGTTACTGCAGTCGCTGTCCTTCACGCTGCAGTCGCTGCAAGCGCAGCTACATCCCTGCAGTGACGCGTGGTGCAGGATATCCGTCAGTAGTGCAGTATCGGGCGTAGAGTCACTGAGGTGGGAGACCAGACGGTCTAGCCAGGGCTCCATTACTTCAAACGATGGTCTGGGGAAAATATTATTCGTTATTGATCTGCCTCGTTGGTCTAAGAGGTTAAAAATAATTCAAATACCGTTCGAAGCCACATAAGTTGCACTAGTAATATTTCCTAAATACTTACTAAACTAAATTTAAAAAAATAATTAAACGAATAATTTATTAGTTAGGTTCAGTCAGCAGCACGTCAGGTTACCCGTGTGAGCTACGAATACAGCTTTTAACAGCTTTTATTACGTAGCGAATATAGGTGGTCTCAAGGTCAGAGGGTTAGACTGACGTGCGGCCGTGTGTACATGTATTTTACTATGTAACTTAATTTTAGTATTCCCTAATTTTACTTCGCATATGTTTAGCTATAATATTAGTAACTGTGCATTTTATAATCAATTAAATGTTTTGAAGCTACAGGTCAGTTATCTAAACTTGGCGCCATCAACACATTTTCACATTGCGCTTGTGTAGTGTCTGTGAATAAGCGCGCCGCGTGACGTCGCACTGCACACACATCATGAAAAGTCTGCCTGTCTCTGTCGCGCGCGGTCTATCTTATGAGCGTGAAGGGGACAGTTATTGTTTTTCTTTTGCTACTGTTTATAAATACAGCGTGATGTTAAATTTCAGCGTCAGTCTGTCACGTGTGACCGACGCGCGGCGCGTGTGTTGTGTTTGGAGGTTAGAATACAATGTCTTCGGAAAGAATTGGTTCCGGAAAAACTTTAAAGGGACAATCTCGTGAAATAGTGTACAATGTTTTTAACTATTTCATGCATCATAAAAACAGTGATGGTGGATATCTTTCAATGAAAAATTTGTACGGTTTGACATCGGAGGCGACTGGTGTTTCTCAGAGAAGTGTTGAACGAATTGTTTGTGAAGTAATAAAAACAAGTAAAACATATATTTGTATTTATTTATCTACAACGCACCCATTTTACAGTACTAAAAACTAACTCTAGTCTATACACTTAAGAATCAATTATTTCAAAATCATTTATTTTTAAACATACTGTATAGTGAAATTGCATAAGTGTGAGTACTGTGAAGGCGCCAGCTTAAGTTAATTGACCTGTAAGATACAATGTTACAGTTGTATGTTACTACAATAAATAAATATATGTCGTCGGCGGCGTGTAAGGAATCGTTGTCAGGTGGCTCATACATTGCGGCGTACTTAAAATAATAGTCCGGTTAGTTAGTACAGACGCCTATTTCCAGTATCACAAACAATTTAACACAAATTAACGAAAGATCACATAGATGGCTTCGGATTACTGTCGAGAAACGCAGCAAGTTCGATACAGCGACGCAATAGCCAAGACACAACCGTTCGTGTTGCCGCTCAATGATAGACTGCCCAGTGTTTTCACTTTCCCGTCAAATGAAACTTCATAACAGTCTTCGCAGTCGCGCGCACGCAATCATCCGCGTTAGTTGCCGAAATTCGCTGTGCTACTAACATCACGAAAATGACGAACATTGTAAAGTGCGATAATATAAAATAGAGTGATCAACGAGATGCTATCCTACATACAAAACAAAGTGTCAGTGATAGATGAAGAGACCCTGGTGTTTACATTTTTTGAATTTGACACTGTTTACATTTTTGTGACGTCATCAGTTAATCCTGTCCAAAAATAATATTTCTTAATATTATTTATCATCCTATTTACGCCCGCGTGGCCACTTGTGGGCAACAAGTGAAAATCATTTAAAATCAGAGTTTTATCTTCTTTATTAGTTACTCGTATAACGTCTTTAGTTACAAGAATCCGCTGTATATCTAAAGTGTCCATAAGTTTCAATAATAATTTAATTTCCTTTTCATTGTCTCTATTTTTTACAATAAGCTCTTCAATATTAAATCGTCTGCACAATATCTCTAATTCTCTCATCAGCACTTTCAAAGTAGATGACGATCGAGAAAATAGGTAAATACAACATTTCGAGGGCACATAAATGCAATCGCCTGATTGGCTACTAATTATTTTATCATTGAAAAAATTAATGTCATTTTTATTCGAACAAATAATAAGTTCTATTCCGTCAGAAGGTTTTTTCAGAATTTCCACAATCTTAGGATGATCAGGCCTAGAAATTGCAGAGTTCTGGGTTGTCAAGTCCGTTTTGTCATTATTTCTTATCACATTATCTAATTGCTTTTGTTGTGCTCTAGTGATGACCGATACCATTTTTTCATTAAGTTGCTTTAAATCTGTACTAGATATCGGTAAACGGGATAATGCATCTGCAGCTGCATTATCCTTTCCCGGGATGTGTTGTACAAGTCCCAAAATGTCCCACAATAGTAACCCCAAAATGAAACTAAAGTTCCAATATCGAGACATCATTTATTTGTATCGTAACCCTTATACGTAAATTCATAAACCAATGTTTACCGCGAGTTAACTGGGCACAACGCCATCTATCGGCTATAAACGGAACTTAACTTATATAAAACGTATCATAACACTGAACATTCCGCCCGCCATGGACGGAGTACTTAACCAAATAACAAAAATAGTAAACATGTGAATGAATACATGAGAATAAAAACCAAAGTTAAACTTAACTAATACAAAATTTATAAACAAGTAATATATTATTATAACAATAAGTAGGTGTCTGTTCACAAAATTAGTTTAACAGGAAAATAAAATTTTTACAAATGTTGCTACAACAAATGAACATAATAATATCTTAAAACATTAATCTTTGTTAGGTAAAATAATCAATTTTGAGACAGGCCTTTTAATTAAATTATCCTTGTATTTTAAGGTAACAACTCGAGTGACATTGTCCAAGCCAGGATGTTTATCAGTGATACGTCCGAAGAGCCATCTCGCAGGAGGGAGATCGTCTTCTTTGACCAAAACCACATCGCCAATCTCTGGCTCCACAATCTGATTGGTCCACTTATATCTATGTTGCAATTGTGTTAAATATTCGCGCGACCATCTGCGCCAAAAATCTTGTACCATTCTTTGAGTTAGATGCCATCTTTTTAGTGTACTTATATTTGCGTCCTCGTAATTGGCATCGGGAACAAGCACTAGTGGTTCACCTACCAAAAAGTGTCCTGGTGTCAATGGGCAAGGATCCTCTGGGATACAAGATAGTTGAGTAATAGGCCTAGAGTTAAGGCACGCTTCAATTTGCGACAAAATTGTTGTCATCTCCTCAAATGTAAGCGTACTGTTTCCTATCACTCTTTTTAAATGGTGCTTGGTTGACTTTATTCCACTTTCCCATAATCCTCCAAAATTTGGAGAACGGGGAGGGATAAAGTGCCAGTTGGTATGATTGGAGGCCAACCAACTTGCGATTTCTGCTACAACGCTCGACCTTTCCACATCAAACAAATTTCTTAGCTCTCGGGCACTTCCTACGAAAGTGGTGCCGTTATCGCTCCATAAGTCAGCTACATGACCTCGTCTGGCGACAAATCTTTTAAAGGCCGCTAAAAACCCTTGTGACGTCATGTCGCTGACTACTTCGAGGTGTATGGCCTTTGTGGACATACAAATAAATAGGCAGATATATCCTTTGATGGAACGATGACTACGACCCTTTGATACCCTTACATTGATTGGACCCGCATAGTCCACACCGCTTTTGAGGAAAGGTCGATGTGCAGTGACTCTAGATGTGGGTAATTGACCCATATATGGTTGAGTAGGTTGGGCAGAGTATCTGATACAAGTCACACATTTTCTTACAAATTGTCTCACCAGACTTTTGCTACCGATTATCCAATACTTGCTCCTTAAATAATTCAACATAAGCTGAGGACCGCCGTGCATAGTCATTTCGTCAGCTTGTTTTATCAAAAGAGAAGTGAAATGTGACTTGTGAGGTATAATTATAGAGTGCTTCATGTCTTTACTGATATGAGCATGATGCAGACGTCCGCCTACCCTCAAAATCTCTTCGGAATCCAAAAATGGGCTAAGTGAGGTAAGTTTACTCTTTGCATGTATTTTACCTTCCTTCTTTAGACTCTCTATTTCTTCACTAAAATGATATTTTTGACATATTTTAACGCAGGTAAGTAAAGCTTCATTTAATTCCCTTACAGTTAAAACGTTACTAGTTGCATTAACATTTTCTTTTGCAGGTTTGTTCCAGCGCAGGACTCTACGGCAGTAAGACAACACTCGGGTAAGGTTAGTTAGAGACGAAAATCGAGAAAGTAAATTATAATCTTCAGCAGATTCACAAATATTATGACATTTTATCTTTTGTTTCCTTTCTTCCAAATTCGTCTCTATCACCTCCTTCGTTTCATAAATTATTTTGTCTTCATGTAGCCATTTAGGTCCTTCTTTCCAGAGCTGATTTTGTGCACATTCAGAGGGTAGCAATCCTCTCGATGCACTGTCCGCTGGGTTTTGCTTCGATCCAACGTGTGACCACTGATTTGCATCCGTGATGGTAAGTATTTCGGATACTCTATTTGCGATGAAGGTTTTCCATCTGCTCGGATGACTTCGCAACCAAGCCAAAACTATTGTAGAGTCGGTCCAAGCATGTAACTGCGTTTTAGGAATATCTAGTATTTCTGAGACTTCATTCAATAGTTTTGCCAGAAGTACTGCGCCACACAATTCTAGGCGTGGGATGGATACCTGTTTGATAGGTGCGACTCTGGTCTTAGATGTTATCAAATGCACGTGGATGTTCTCATCGTGGTCGATAATGCGAATATACACAACGGCTGCGTACGCGACATTGGAGGCGTCTGAAAAGCCGTGAAGTTCGACACACTGATCATTTTTTCTCTTGTTGATCCATCTCGGTATTCGAATAGCGCTGAGACTATTTAAGTCGTTTCTGAAAGCAATCCAGTCATTAAGGAGTGATGATGGTAGCTCAGCGTCCCATTCGATACCGGACAGCCACAATCTCTGAATAAATACTTTGGCTCTCGTTACAGCCGGAGCTAACCAACCCAAGGGGTCATATAAACGAGCTATATCGGAGATGACCTTACGCTTTGTGACTGGGTACTCCAAAGGAGGAAGTGCAACAATAAATCGAAATTCATCACTGTCTCTATCCCATGCTAATCCCAGTATCTTCAACACATCATCTGCTTTCAGCTCTAGATTTGTGCTTACGTTATCATTCACCTGGTTTATCAAATCTGCTAACTCTTTGTTGTTTGTGGACCATTTTTGAAGTGGAAATCCTCCTCGATCCAACATTTGAGTTATTTGTTTGTGAATTTCTGCTCCTTCTGATACTGAATGGCAGCCTGTTAGCAAATCGTCCATGTAAAAATCATTGAGGACTCTAGGACAGGCCAAAGGGAAATCTAAGCCCTCATCATAGGCTAATTGCTGCAAAGCTCGAACGGCTAGGTAGGGTGCACACGATAAGCCAAAGGTAACTCTAAGGAGTCGATAATGTTGTACTTCCGAATCTGGCTCATCGCGCCACAAGATTCTTTGGAAATCGGTATCCTCCTCCGCCACCTTCACTTGTCGGTACATTTTTACAATGTCAGCGACAAGCGAAATAGGATAGCACCGCCACCTCATAATCAAATGCCTAAGTTCTGGTTGCAGGGTTGGGCCAACCATGAGCTCACCGTTCAATGAAACTCCTTTCGAATCAGAACAAGAAGCATCAAAAACTACGCGGTTCTTGGAAGTAGTCTTGTCTTTCCGTATGACTACATGATGGGGAATATAAACGCCCGGTGACTTTGGGTCGTCAACTACCTCCATGTGATTCATGTCAAGGTATTCATGTATGACCTTTGAGTAATCAACTTTAAGATCCGAATTCCTCATCAAACGTTTTTCTAACATGAGAAATCTCTTGAAAGCAATACGTTCTGAATCACCTTGATTGCATAATGGATTCTCTGATTTAAACGGCAACTTAACTATATAACGACCATCGGTATCTCTCTTAGTAGTTTTGGAAAACAGAATCTCGCAGGCTTTCTCCTCTTTAGTATATATTTTGCCCTTAATCGAGGAAGGCTCTGCTTCTAATTCCCAAAATTTCTTGAGAAGAATGTTGTCGTTGTCGTTCATCTCTACATGCATGCTAACAACAACATTGTGGCACTTTTCGTCCTGGCTGGTTTGGTCATGTGTTTTGCCAGAGAGGATCCAACCGAGTTTGGTGTTCTGTGCAATCATAGAACCCGGTGAACCCCTGAATAAACCTTCTAACAGTATTTGGCTATACACTTCAGCACCTAAGAGCAGATCTATTTTGTTTGGAGTATCAAAGGAAGGATCTGCTAGAGCCATTGACGAAAAGGCTTGAATATTTTCGTAAGAAACTTTACGGAATGGTAACAATGAAGTTATTTTGTTTAAAACGTAAGCCTTGACTGTGACAACAAAGCTGGGATCTAAGCGCGATTGAATTTTTATAATCACTGTGGATTTTGACGTCATAGTCAAACCCTGATCGCCGCCTAAACCTGATACCAAATTTTTACCAGGCGTCTTTTTAAGACCTAGTAATTGCACAGCTGATTCTGTGATGAAGGACGCCTGCGAACCCTGATCTAGTAAAGACCTCAACACAACAGATGTCCTGAATTTATCGGACTGCACGTTGACTAAAGCCGTAGCCAATAGAACTTGACTGTGCGCGTAGGAAAAGCAGGTAGTAATAACCTTGGCAGAGTGGGTCTCATCATTTGAGGTTGGGATCTGTGATGTTGATGCTGCTTTCGTAACCGTAGCGACAACAGCTCTATCAACAGACTGTTCAGCCTTATCGCTGGCTGATTTGAGACCTTTAGGATGAAGAAGTGTGTGGTGTTTTTTCTTACAAAGACGACACCTCGTAGACATTGTACACTGATAAACAGAATGGCCGGAGTTAAGACAATTAAAACACAAGTGTTGAGTTTGGACAAATTCTCGCCTAGTATCTATAAGTTCTTTAGCAAACTTTCTGCAATTACATAATTTGTGATTGTCCGAGCAAAAGGCACAGGACAAGACACTTGTAGCAAGGTGAGTACTACAATTAGATTTTTGAACTTTTGTGTCTAAAAATTCTAATGATCTGAACCTAATTTTTAAAAACTCTTCGAATTCGTCAAATGTAGGTAGTTCTAGAATAGAACCGGCCATATCTCGTTCCCACAATTTTCGGGATTCTGGGTCGAGTTTCTGGCTAACTAAAAATATAATCAAAACATCCCAAGAACTTGTTTCTATACCTATGTTTTTCAATGCATGTAGACATTCTTTAGTTGTATCTAATAATTGCTTTAATCCACCTGAAGACTCAGATGTCAAAACTTTCTGGCCTGTTAAGCGTTTCAGAATACAGTTGGACAAATATTTTTTATTATTGTAACGACTTTCTAACTGAGACCAACATATTTGGTAATTACTTGCTGTCAATGGAATATGTCTTAACAATTGCTCTGCCTCACCTGACAAACAACCTTTAAGGTAATGTAATTTCTGTACATCATCGATACTTTGATTCTTGTCAATAACGGAGATGAACATATCACGAAAGCTAACCCATTCAGAATAATGCCCTGAAAATTTGGGTATCGATATTTCAGGCAAGCGAACGCTAGATCTATGTTCATTTCCCTTACTTACTTCATGTACAGTCATAACAGGTACAATAGGCTTTAATGACAACATTTTTTCTCGCAATAATGACTTATAATCTATGTATTCTTCTTCAGTTTTGTCGTAATCATAATCAGTTTCAGGATCATGACCTTCTCCTACAGCCAACAGATGTTTTTCCAAAAACAAACACCATTGTTTTTCTAAATTTTCCAACCTTACTTCAACATATGATAAAGTAATGCGCTCCTTAGGAGATTTCTTAAAGTTAATTTTAGCCTTAAAAATTTCTTTAGACGCATTTGACACTAGTAAAAGAGTATCTGCCATGATGAAACTTAAATAATTTTACAAGTCTATAAAATATTGTTCGTCAATATTCTAAGTGTTTTACACTTGGCACTGAAAACCGGCGTGGATTCCCCGTCGGATCACAATTTACGAAATTATTCTAAGTCCCTGACGACACTTGTAAATTTTTCACTCTTCACATGCACTGATCACTATTTTTTCTAAGTTCAAATCTTCTAATAAATAAGGTTCAAAATGTACTCACAATTTTCTGTCCGTAACACAACTCACACTTGCATGGGTGACGTCACTCCAGTGGATGGTTGGGTGTCCTCGGGGGTGCTCCTCCCTGCAGCCGATGACGAGGTCCGATGTGATGATGTCAGAGGGGTTCCCCCCTGCTGGTCTGACGTAGGTTGATAGGTCTGCTCGCCGCCACCTATTGCTGCCCTGGCACTATAGGCAGCAATCCGCAACCTCTTCAGCGCCGCAATGGACGGTGCACAAGTCTACTTACAGTATCGCCTTATACCGGCAATACGAAGGACCATGTACAAGTCCCAAAATGTCCCACAATAGTAACCCCAAAATGAAACTAAAGTTCCAATATCGAGACATCATTTATTTGTATCGTAACCCTTATACGTAAATTCATAAACCAATGTTTACCGCGAGTTAACTGGGCACAACGCCATCTATCGGCTATAAACGGAACTTAACTTATATAAAACGTATCATAACACTGAACATGTGTTCAATGTCAAAATCATACTCTTCTAAATATAAACGGAATTTTGTTAATCTACTAGATGGATCGGTCATGCTGAACAAATAAATGAGAGGTTTATGGTCGGTTAAAATTTTAAACATTTTACCATATAAATAAGGTCTAAAATGTCTTATGGCCCAAACTATTGCTAGTAATTCTAGTTCAATGATGGGATATCTCATTTCAGCTGGTTTTAAACTACGGCTAGCGTATGAAATAACGGCTCCGTTTTTATTAGATAAGACTGCGCCTAATCTTATTTTCGATGCATCTGTTTTTAAAACAAATGTGTTGTTATCTGAAAAATCGGGATACTGCAAAACAGGTGGGCTGATAAGTGCCTGCTTGAATGTATGAAAGGCAGTTTCGCACTCGGGTGACCAAACAAAAGGTGTATTTTTCTTACTAAGACTGTTCAATGGGTATGCTATGTTAGCGAAACCTGGGATAAATCTTCTATAATAGTTAGCGAAAGCAACGAATCGTTTTACGTCGTCGGTGTTCAAGGTCATTGGATAGTTTTGTAAAACATCGATTTTCGATGGATCTGGATATATACCTTCAGAAGTGATTTTATGGCCTAAATACATTATTTCTTCACGTAAAAACTCACATTTTAAGGGATTTAATTTTAAGTTGACTTTTCGAAATCGTTCTAAGACGCTAATTAGGTTTTTGTTATGGATTTCAAGTGAATTTCCTATTACAATGCAATCATCTGAATAAATAAATGCTTGTTTGTAGTTTAACCCGGACATGGCTCTTGTCATAAGCCTGGAAAATACACTAGGACTAGTTTTCAATCCCATAGGACATCTTTTCATTTGATAAGTTTTATCTGTGGTAAAAGCTGTCATTTTTCGCGAGTTTTTTTCTAATGAAAGTTGGTACATTTTATCGACTGTATTTTCTGCTATTTTTATCTAATGATAATTGATAGTAAGATTGCGATAAGTCTAGTTTTGAAAAATAAACACTGCCTGAAAGAGAATCTAGGATTTCAGAAATATTTGGTAATGGAAATTTGTCGTCTTGAATAACGTTGTTTAGCACTAGTCTCCACTTTCTTTCTCCAGTTTTATCTGATTTTTTAGGCACAAGGAGAACGGAGCTGGACCATTCGGAAGTTGACTCCTCAATAATGTCGTTGTCTAACATGTCCTGAATTTGTTTTTGTACTTCGGACTTTAGAGCATGTGGTATTCTATAGGGTTTCTTATAAATGGGAAAAGTATTATCTTTTAATTTAATAGAATGTTCCATAAGGTTGGTTACTGATAACTTATCTCCTGGTAACTGAAAGACATCGGCGTATTTCGCACAGATGTTTTCAATACTAATCTGTTCCTCTTTATTTAAATATGAACTCAAGTCAAATAAGTCAAACAAGGTTTTCACTCGTTTAACGGTTACGTTATTATCGCTAAAGTTACACATTTCGAAGGAATTCAAACTGTGTACTTGTAAAAATGAAAAATCTATAGTCTCCTCCTTGTCAGTCGTATTTAGAATACGTACTGCAATTTGACCATTTTTGGGTTTTGAAATCATTCCCGCAATGAATATACCGGGATGTGAAGTGACTTCGTTCGCCAAAACTACACAATCACTACAATAATTAGTAGGAATATACTTTATAATCTCGCACCGGGGTGGTATCGAATGAACGTACGTATTACTACCGACTATTTCGGTCGTGATTGAACACCCTTTATTTGTTAGAGTTAAGGTGCAATCTTTATAGTTTACAATAGCGTTATATTTTAAGAAAAAATCTTGGCCTAAAATTCCATCAACCGACATGAAATATTTTCAAAAATATAAAACTTTTGACTAAAAGTTTCTCCTTCAAAATATAAATCTAGAAAAATGTATCCTAATGAAACTAAATTACCGCTTATACCTTTTATGGTTATTCTATCATTAATTATTCTATTCTCTAAATCCGGATAATTTCTTAACCATTCATACTTAATTACACAAAGACTGGCGCCAGTATCTACTAGTAAGTTTATCTGTTTTTCCTTATCTACAAAACTTGAAATAATGCTACTATTATTATAACTTAAAATAAAATTGCTATTTTCATTAGCCTCGAAAATACTGGTTGTTATTGGAAACGGTTTCATGTTCATTCCCGTCTTCGGTAAACTGCTGAGCGACGTGAACTTGAGGCGCGTGTTGCGATCGTGTTCCCGGCGCGCGGGCATCATAGCGGCCGCGCGCGGCGCTAGCGCTTTGATTCGGATTACCTAAAGTATATATAAGTCAGCCTATTAGATCCCACTGCTGGGAAAAGGCCTCACCTCAACTATGAGGAGGAACGAGCCATACTTCACCACGCGGGCTCAGTGCGGATTGGTGGAGGGGTGTATGCAAGGCAAGTGACAAACCTTACTGTCAGAAGTTATCAAGCCGCCCTAGCGCCTCTGACTAGGCTTAACGACTAATACCACAGATATTAGCCGGGACCAACTGCTTGACGTGCCTTCCGAAGCACGGAGATGCTTGTCATGGACGTCACTTAAATGGTCGGAATGGTCACCCATCCAATCACGACCGCGCCGTGGGTTGCTTAACTTTTGGTATCACTACCAAAGCGCTGCCGCCACTGCGCCACAGGCACCTAAAGTATACCGCGCGTTATTGTTTCCATGCTGATTACGCCAGTTATTTGATCGGATAGAATGACACCACGTGTTAGGTAAATTATTATTGCGAAAGTTTAAGTTGTCACGGCGATTATAATTTTGCGAATTAAAATTGATTTGGCGAGTATTAGAACGATAGGTATTTTTTTGGCTGTAATTATTATTTCGGTATGAATACCCGCGGTTTCCGCGATTGCCGCAATTTGAATTTGGAAAATGTCTAACTTTCATGACCTCGTGCTCGGTCGACATCGAATTTTCGTCAATAGCAGTTGTAATGGATTCTGATAGTGACGAAAATTGACGAGAAGCTATAATTGTGCTAAGTCGAGGGTCTGACAGTCCGTCCGCAAATCTTTTAATTGCAATTTTTTCATTGAGCGGACGTAGGATTTCGTACTTGCTGTCATCACCGTCGGCTTGTGCTAGGGTTAATTTAACAAATAAATTCTCTAACTCATTGCCGTATGATTCGATAGGCCTGCGACCTTGTTGTGTACGTAATAATTGGCTCTGGATAGCAACCGACGAAAGTTTTTGTAACAATTTAGCTTTCATGTCTTTAACTAATCAGATACGCTATTGTAACTACTGTTCAGGTGTAATTTAGCATTTTGAGATAATCTAGTTTTAACCACAAATGTAATCAGCTGTTGCTCAGACTCTTTATTAATAATGGTGCTGTATAACTCAAAGCCATCTATTAGTTGTTTGGTAACTGACTCCTGTCCCGTCATAACTGGCAACAGGGATATGGCAGTTTTAATATCAAAACAAGGTAATGATTCAGTAGCCATTTTTGAGACTGATATGTCCGGCACACTGACTAATGATATAATTTTATTATATAAAGAATGAATTTCTTCCACTAACAAATTAATAGAAATATAATCTTTGGAACTTATCTCAGAACGTTCTATTTGTTGAAATACTTCAGACAAAATATACTCCAATTTACTATATTCGACTATAACTTCTTTTAACTTTCTCAAAGCAAGGTCCGATTTTCGTCTTTCGGGACCGAGTTTAGTTAAATATTCTTTATAATATTTTAATAATTAGAAATATTCACGATACCTACTATACTTATTTAATTATACTATTTACTCAATTAACTAAAATTATTTAAGCAAACCAAGATATCAAAATGCAATACAACATCTCACTTACATAATTAAATCTTCAAAAGTACCAGTGGAGAATACGTTGACGTCACTGTAGACTGGCTGATGTCCTGGCTCGCTGACATTGAAGGCTGGCTGAAGACAATGCTGACCTTGGCTGCTATGATGGGTGGGCCGGGCTATACCCTGGACTCCGTGGGCCGGGATATCCCTGGACTCCGCTCCTTCCAATTCTTCTTTAAGGTGCTGCAGTTAGTTCCAAGGTTGATGTGGCGTTGTTGGCCAAGTTTAAACGGTTTAATTCACGCCGTATTGTTTTCAAGGCTTGATGACGGCACTTCTTGTAGAGGTAATATGCAAGGGAAATTACCAAGATGATGAGAACAGCGATAATGAGAATTTCGGCAAGGGTCATACCAGTAGTTCATCACCGCTGGCAGTTTGGGCGATTACTACTTGCTCTTTACTCTGTTGTTTCCCCATAATTGCTTGATTATTTTCTTGTCTTGATAGATGAAAATTCTTCAGTTAAATTTTTGATTTCAGGTCTTCTTTATTAAATTGTAGTCTTCAAGGTATTCTTTACTTTAAAAATCTTCATTGTGGGTTTCTTCGTTCTTCGTGCTATTTTCTTGAGGTTCTTGAGGAAGGGTCGCCATACAATATCTTCATAGTTTAGGTTATTTGAGGAAGAGGCATGTGTATGGTTTGAATGTCGAATCTTTATTGATTAAAAACTTATATCTAAAGTACAAAGTAAAATATTGCAAGTACAAAGTAAAATGTTTGTGGCCTTAGACAACTCATAAAAATCTGCGAGAGATACGCTAGTGAGCACGGACTTAAGTACAATGTGTCAAAAAGTCATTACATGGTTTTTGAGGCCGGTAGTGCTAAATATCCTCATAAAGTACCACCCGTGTATCTGAATGGTATCCCCTTAGAGAGAGTAAATCGATTTAAATACTTATGACACATAGTCACCGCCGACCTCGGGGACCGTGCCGATATTGAACGTGAACGGAGAGCTTTGTCGAGAATGGCAAATAGTATAAGCCGCAGGTTTGCCCGATGCTCAAGCGAGGTAAAAATAACGTTATTCCGGGCCTACTGTACATCTTTGTACACCTGCAGCTTGTGGATAACCTACACGCAGAAAACAAACTCCCTTCGCGTTCAATACAACCGTCTCGACTGTCCTTATATGTGGCATTGCTGCAGTAGGCATATCACGGCAGCTCGGGTTTTATTTTAATTTTGATTTTAATTATTTTGATTTTAATTGCGATTTTAATTTTGATTTTATTTTATTTTATTTTAATATCGGACATATTTATTTTCATGCAATGTAATGTAATGTTTGAGAATATGGGACTATGTCCGGAAATAAACGATTTTATTATATTTTATTATTTATAACGACGGAAACAAGTGCTGCCATCGTTGTATCGACCATGCTAAGTAAACTACTTGGCGTTTCCGACTTAAATCAATAGATGGCGCTAGATTGACGTAATCGCATGATACGATTTCCGAATGAAGCTCTATGGCTAAACAAAAAATACGAATGACGTCTGTCATTGCGTTCTGACAGCTCGAAACTTCAAAATAAACAACGCCAACCGACTCATTCTCCGTCATATACAGGGTTACAGGTTAAGTCGACCAAAATCCTTTAAGACGTGGCAGTTTACATTATTCCTGACTGATTTGACTATTCAAATCAGTCAGGAATAATGTAAACTGCCACTGTTCCATAGGGAACACCATATTCCAAACTTAACCGTTTTCAAATTATCGGAATTTAAATTTATTTGATAAAATTGCCGATTTTTTTGCCCCTTGTTTTGTCTGTTGTGCAAAATAATTGCTTTAGTTACAAAAATAATTATATTCTTTGAATTGCTGGCATTGGAAAACTGTCCAACTATACGATGGCTATAACTCGAACTATAAGCGTTCAAAAGGTGACAGGTTTATATAATATAAGAGCGAGATCCTTGTCCATTTGTCTATGAAGAAGGCTATCCATTTATCTTGGTTCAGCCCGAAACCACCCTGTATACTCACCGGGTGTCCGGGTCGAGATGGCAGCCGAGGAAGGCGGTAGAAGGGCTCTTGACTATAAACAAGCATCATTAAGCCTGCAGTCAGCCTGTCTGGCTGCCACCCTGTATGACTGGCAGCCCTGTGTAATGTCCTCCTAGCCGAATTTTCGACTACAGCGGCCTATCTCAACAGAGATTAGCCAACTGCGCGGGAGATATTAAAGTACACAAGTGTGTGCGCAATACACACTTGTACTCCCTGTTCCTTCACTCTCATAATTAGGTGAGACGACAGTCAGACATGACCGTAGAGAGATAAGGCGCAGACCATGACTTAACGTGCTTTCCGAGGCACGGGGGTATTAACACCACCAACTTCCTGACTCCATAGCTGTGTCTTGAGTTATACCGAGACAGAAAAACCCCAAACACTCTTGGCCCGACCTGGGATTCGAACTCGGGACCTCGTGGATAGTACCCAGCGTGCTGACTACTAGACCAACGAGGCAGGCAGCCCTGTATACTCACCGGGTGTCCGGATCAAGGTGGCAGGCGAGGAATGCAAGGCGGTAGAAGGGTTCCGGGCAACGAGCACAGAACTTGTCTATGAACACCGCCTCGTTCAGACCAAAGTCAGATCGGCGAGGTAGGAAGTCCGGGTCCGCTGATACGCGACCGATTATCTGTATGACATAATAAGGAGAGCCGAGGTTATATTTTCGGATAGCCTTTAGAATAGATCAGATTACATATTTAAAGTCAATCTATTCAATTTAGGACAAAAATGGACGCATGATGAATGAAAAATAATCAATACCTGACACTAAATATTGACCTATATGGGGTCAGAACATGTCTCTTTGTTTTTTGGGCCCTACTACAGCTTCAGTCGAGACAAGACACAGACCACAGGCTAACTGGCAAGTGACAATCTCAACCACCGCTAGCTGCCACAAAAAATTATAAACATCAAAACTGACCGTCTATAATTGAAGCATTGGGTGCAACAAGGGCGTTCAGTGCAAAATGCCTGTTTTCTTATTATTGCACGAAATTATTAACAGTTCCATCTAGTTTCGTGTACCAAAAACTCGTTTTGTTTTATCTTACCTAGATGCCGCTATTCGTTGAAATTCATACTATAGTTATACGCCCTTGTTGCATAGATTGGCATTTTGACATTTGAGTCTAAAAACACGTTACGACTTGTCACTTTCGCTGAAGTTTGAATCTTGTTAACAACGCAAAACTTTTTATAAATGCTGATAAAATATGTCAGGAATAAGTGTCTCTGGTAATTTTAGTGCAGAAAGTTCGGATGAGTATTTACCTCCAAAAAATAAGAAAACAGATGTAAGCATAAGTTTGCAGTACAAAAGTTCGTTCAAAAAATGTAGGTAGAACAAATAGGGGCAACCGTTTCTCTATTCAACAGTATGTAAAACTGATCTAAAGTCAGATGGAGTAATAACAACATCAAGATTTTATACTTCGGATGATCTCAGCTTTGTCTTTAAAAAAACGAATTGCCAAAGAAAAAGAAAGATTTAGGACTGCAACAAGTGGATCGTCCAGGAATCAAAGACGTTAAAAAACGAGATGTACTATCTTTAACTCCCTTTCATGTAGCCTGAAAATGCGGAATGGTTAAAACAGGTTCTGAATTTTGAAGACCAAGAGATATCTCAAGCTAGGTGTTCTAGAAGGGCGCAAGAATCTGAGGATGAAGAGACTGATGAGTGCAGTAAGTGGGAGGAGTAAAATGATTGAAATGTATAATTTTATGGTAATAAATCTTATTAATAAAACAATATTGTATATAATTTTTCATAATATTGTTTACGCCCAATAACATTTCTTGGTTGGTGCAACAAGGGCGGATAACCAGTTAAATTAAAAAATATAATAATCATAATTACAGATGAATCTGATCATAAATAATACTACAGTATTATAGCCAAATAAATGAACTACTAAATAAAAAAAAATACAAGCTGAAAGGTCTTTTAGTTAATGAACAGTTTAACTTTAAAAACTTTAAATTGAAATATCTCAAAACTCAATTTTTGGGCTAAAGCTTGCTAGCAGCTTGCTAAAGCAATGCTTCAATTCTTGCCATCAAAATATTATTTATTTAATTTTGAAGTACATATTTGTATAATTACGTAATCAGGTTGACATATTAACTGTTTTAATCTTGTGATTGTATGAAGACTAAATTTAATTTATCATTTTAACCCACGTAGTAACGATTCCTCACCTCGCAGAGTATGATGCCGAACGAGAAAGCATCGACCTTCTCGTCGTACACGTTCCCGTTCATCATCTCCGGCGCCATCCAGTACGGGTTGCCCACCACCTGCGTACAGTCAATTATCACAGATCAAGTAGGACCGGTAACTGCACATTCAGGCGACTGTGCAGTTAATGTGTAACGATGATCCAAAACTGGTCAGGTTCGCCTGGTAACAGGGTCACGGAGGTCAGATGGCAGTCGCTCCACTGTAATTAATTGATCTGCTACATCCTGGATCAACCCTGGGCACACGCGTGCGAATGCACAACCGGGATAACGCTAGGATGATGATGATGAAGTAGGACCGGTAACTAAAAAAATAAACGAAAATCGGTTCATCCGTTTGGGAGCTACGATACCACAGACAGACCTGTTACACTTATAAAACCCCTACTCTTTTCCGTCAGGGATTAAAAAAGGGTTTTAAGGGAGTGTCTAATGTTGTATAGATAATAGTACGGAACCCTTGCGCGAGTCCGGCTCGCACTTACCCGGTTTACTTTGCTTTGCAAACATTGTGAAAAATATTTTTATTAATTACTTTTAAAAAAATCCCAGTGAGAAAAGAAAAATTTACTAATAGATATAAAAAAGTTGTACGAAATAAATGATAAATTACCATAGTAGGTCGTGTTTGTTTTGTGTTTATGTTATTTTAAAATGAATGATTTCAGTATAAAAGAAATGTCAAGATTATCACGAAAAGAGACGAGAAAATAATTTAGAAATGTCAAATTAAGTGATGCTATTTCTTTCGTATTATTACAAGATTTTACGTCATTGAATGAGATCCCTACTAAATTGTCTTTGGATTCTGTTTTCCTTGGCAACTGACAGATTTTTAGTCTACCGTTTCGAAATTCATATGGGCTGTCTCTTTTCGTTTGTTCGGCAGAGAAAGAGAGAGACTGAACTTAAATTAAATCTTAGAACACATTGGAATCGAGCCCATTGTTTGCCAAGTAAAGAAAAACGGACTTCACGTGGAGGGATGTACGTAGACACGGCCGCACTTCAGACTTCCCCACTTTGATTTTAATAGCGCCTCTATTCCCTACGCCACAAAAGCTGTTTTCGTAGATCAAATGGGTAACCTGACGTGCTGTACATGTACGCACCGTGTACCGCTTGCGCGTGCGCGCGTGTGGCGACCTCTCAAGGGTGGAAGTGGACGTGCGCTGCACGATACGCGCCAGACCGAAGTCCGCCACTATCACTGTCTTGTCCTGGAACAATAATACAGGTTAGTAACACCACAGAATAAGTACTAGTACTTCGTACAGAAGTATGACTTAGCAATTGTATTCAAAGAAATGTCTACTCAATGTCGTCAACAATATGGCGTAATTTAGTTCGCCTCAGAGTCAAGCACATTTTCGTGTAGACACCTACAAAAATCCATTGCAAGATAATTTCATACTTATTGCTCTGGAATATGATTCATAATACACTAAACCTATTCAGTGACGTAATATCACGCGACGCGATAGGGTTGACTGCTACGAGAAGCTTCTAACGCCATCTAGCGCCTCTTTCTAGTACTTTATTCATTCTTGTCTAGCCAGCGACGTAGCCGCGCGGCCGCCGGTGAATAAAACGCGCGAGCGTGTCGCTGGCCGGTAGCGACTCGCAACTTGTTTTAGCCCCTAAGTAAGGGTCGCCGCGCGTAGGTACGTTTTTGCTACCTACGCGGGGAGATACACAGGCCTGGTTACACTAAATATGATGGTTTGGTGGCAATAAAACTTTATTTACTTTATCTCGGCACTAGAAATGAGGATCTGCCAAATTCTTACTAAAATATCTATCACTAACTGCCGTACTCAGAGACGTCAATTAAAGTAACTCTCATTAAATCTCATGCTGTACTTTTCTATTTCATTAACACAAAGTGGCAGATCGAGACTTAATCGAAGATTAAAATTAATTGACGTCTCGAGTGCGGGAGTAAGTATGATATATACAGGTTAGAATTATAGAGTGGGTCAATGAACCTTTAATCACTTGCAATCGGAACAGCTTCTAAAAGGATTTGGTATCTAACTTTTAGATATATTTTAAAAAGTCACACAACATTAACTATAATAATAAAAAAAATAGCAGTAAGGAACCTTAGACTTGGCACGACTTTGTTCAGACTTCATACGTTTTAGAGATTAACAAGCAGCTCCATCGAAACTTGGCTAGTTTTTTACAGAATGTTTTTGATGGAATTTCACATCTTTTTGTAGAACGTGGGCATATTGATTTATTTTATTAGATTTTCTCATTGGACACGTTTTTTTCTTTTTAGAAAGAAAGAAAAAGCATTTATTCGGTGATCGGTGAGCAATGGAACAGTTACAAAATACATATTATGAAATGATCTACCGAAAAGGCATCCGACTCAGCATTAGTCGTGGTAGCCGAGGAGTTTAGGAGTAGTCTTTTAGAAAAGAGTTAATCGTTCGACTATTTCTCCTTGTAAATTTGTAAGTATAAAAGCCAGTCTAGTCATATCCAGAGTTTTCCTTTAACTTTATTTATATGCGTATTAAAAGCAGAAGGGGAGGCATTCGCCCAGCAGTGGGTCGCTATAGGCTAGATTAAATTAGAAGATGTGTCCCACTACGCTGGATTTCTGCAATGACAGACGATTTTTTTATGTACCAATAGTAGAAGGGGGCATTATCATATCTCTAATACAGCTGAGACCAGCTGAGAGTTCTTCATCAGATATTACAGACCTTCGATTATTTGACATCAAATGAAGCGGCCCACCAAGTTGAATATTTTTTGTAAAGCCGGTATGTCGATCTCAAATAGTTTGGTTGGGCTCTTTTGTTTTCTAATCAAGGTCACCAGATACTCCAGATCTTCGATTATCCTAGTTTTTTATAGTTTTCCCTTCATGTGGCCATTAAACCCTAACTCTGTACCAAAATTCAGCTTAACTTCGAAATTAAATGATTTAAAATTTTAGATTTTAAGTATGTGATTATAGCTTACTGGATGACGAAAATTTCTGCGTTCTGATCTTATCCAGAGGTGCTCAAATAGGGGCCTGAAAATGCGGCGAACAGGTTCCAGTAAAGGATGGTACGGCAGTGTTTGCTTCGCGCTCGACTTGGCGGGGGCACTGCCGTACTCTCCGATAGATTCCGTTTTCATGAGGTTTAAAAATATGTTAACTTTCCTAATCTCGTTCCGCTAAGCCACAACCACTGCACTAAGCTAGGATAGATAAAAAAATTGGTTGATAAATCTATTGGTTCTTAACAAACACATCTTGGCTATGAATCCTAATCAACTAAAAACAGCCTAAGACGCCCCAGTCGGTTACCTCTCGCAGTAAGCAGTTGTGCGAATTCAGATCGCGGTGTATGACGTTCATGCGGTGCAGGTACCCCACGCCGGCCGCCACGTCGCGCGCCAGGCGGGCGCGAGCCGGCCAGCTGAGCGGTTGACTGGTATCCTGCGGACAGACAAATAATATGACACACTGGGCCTGAAACCCGAGAGCACTCTCTGAGATTAATTTTAAGTCGTACCGTCCAGTATTAAATCAAATTTCGCTCACAAAAAATAATCGACTGTGTCATTCGGTGAGACTCGAACCCACGTCCCTTCTCTATCCGGGCGAGTGCTCTTACCGACTGAGCTACGAAGGAAGTTAGTCGGTCGTCGAATTTTTATAAGCGCTTGCTACGCCAGTGAGCCGGCGTTCGATTTCATCAATACTCGGGGAATGTACCCGCATGTATCCGATGGAAATATTTTTATACGTGGATTCGAGTCCCACCGTAATTTCGTAAAAACTTGCAAAAATAATTAAAATAATTGTTTAAAAAATAATTATACCGTCTAGTATGTTTTATTGCTGAATAAACAAAAGACAAACCAATTTAGAAACGTCAACTAGTTTGTGCTCTACACGACTTGATAGGCCATTGAAAATGAATCTACCTATTTGTTAAAAAAATACGGATATATCACCTCGCCCAGGCACACTCACACAGGCACTTATATCTAGCTGACTTGTAACATTAAATTAGTGAAAGCAATTAAACAGAGTGTCAACGTGCATAGTTCTTGCGCATATTTTTAAATCATCTTAAAGCCCTTTGAATTTCGCGTTTTTTGAGCTCTCACACGTCCTCGTGGCCGCACGCGAGCCGCCTGCCGCGTAATACCGCACCTCGCGTTACGGGCACCTCTACAGCCTCTACCGTCACCAATATTGAAAAAAGTGTAATGACCTAAAATGTTCCTTAGTTCAACACCGAGGTGCTTTTTAAAAAAAAATGTAATTCGGCCCCGTTCTCGGGATACCGGAAATTTTCTGTGAAAACACACGATTTTTTTTTTTTTTTCGGTCCGTTTTTTTATTTCCAAAACTGTTTTTCACTTTTTCAAAATATTTTTTACATTTGCTTAAAGCTCTTCCTTTTTCGCGTCTTTTGAGCCCCCATACGTCCTCGTAGCTCTAAACCTCAGGGTATCACGGGCGAGTCGTGTTTTTTTAAATAATCTACATAGATTCATTTTTTTAATGCCCTTTCAAGTCGTTTAGAGCACGAGATCTGTGTTTTTTTTCTCAATTTTGTTTCTACCTATTATTCCTTTATCTTTATTATTTTAGCAACATACCTGTATCAGCTGATGCAGGGTCCCCCCGGGCACGTACTCGGTGACGAGGTGTAGCCGCTTGTCACGGTACAGCACGCCGACAAACCGCAGCACGTTGCGGTGCCGCAGCGACCGCAGCACTGCCACCTATACATACATATACCAGTGGTGAGAAATAAGCTTTGTTCGAGCGAAAGCGCCACCCGACTAGATAGACTTCAAATAGAACGATTATTCCGCTCGGCGAAATAAAAGACCCGACTGCTGTCATAAACCACAGGGTCTCATAACGAAGAAAAAAATTTTTATTTTAAATTTTTTCACTAGATGGCGACACGTGTATCATCTGGTTATTGATGTTGTTTAAAAAATTAAAATAACAAGGAAATAGGCCCTTAAAATATCAAAACAAAATTTTGTACAGACCCTAAAATACAAAAAACTAAATATATTATAATGTAATATATTATGTAATGTATTTTCTGGAATTTCAATTTAATGAATCATGTCTAACGGAATTAAATGGTACCATATTGAAGACAAGATATTTGGCGAAAAAAGCAGGTGTATAGATGGCGCAGGTGTTTTGCTAGTTGTGTAATTTCACCCTAGAACCTAGAACGCACCTATTGCATAAATCGATTGATATTTTCGCTTAGGTGTTTGATAGTCGGCGTAGCGCAGCGCGCAGCCGACAGTTATTTATTAAGAGACATAAATCTGATAAAAGCCGATTCAAAATCTCCGTCATTTTCCAAAGTGTGCTTGATGTACTTTTCAATAACTTTTTTAGAACCCTCTGATGCCTGTGCGTTCCAGGTTTTTTCCTGTGGTAAAAAACCACTAACCTAATTCATCAATTAATATTTTTGTTCATTGTAATAAGTACCTACAATGTATTTTTTTCTATTGTTATTTCAATCCTACGAGGGTTGAGTGTAGGCTGTAGGTACTCAAATAATAGAAATAGAAAACTATTTATTTGGCTATCATATATTATATATATTAACTATTTATATAAATAGTTTTCTATTTCTATTATTTGAGTACCTACAGCCTACACTCAACGCTCGTAGGATTGAAATAACAATAGAAAAAAATACATTGTATGGTAGTGTCCGTAAATGTACTCAAATAATTGCATTCCTTAACCAAAGAACCGAAAAAAATGTCTTAAAAATGTCGATTATATTACAGTTGGTCGCACGTCAAGTTATACATTGGAACCATGAAAATAGCTTTTATCACGTAAGAAATAGAGGCGGTCTCAACACCATTTAGTAAAGAGTCTGACTTGCGACTGTGTTTTTTCTCTAAAAACAACTCTCGCTCGTAGGTACTTAAATCATAAACTGCAGGATTATTCAGGATATTATCCGTCTCGCTTGCACATCAGTTCTCTCACTCATAACACAGATATTATAATGCTCATAATAAACTGAAATTCTTCTAACCAGACTAAAGGCCCTTAACATTTTAAAATAGGCTTTAGTACATAAGGAAATGGGTTGAATATTGCATAATAAGCCAATAGCGATAAGGGCCAAAACTTGCATGTTGCACTAGATTCATATTTTCGCCCAAATCGTTCGACGTCGTCGTAGCGCAGCGCATAGGAAGCAATGGTATAAGTCGACTGTTTAAGACCTCATAGATTCTATTTTTGTTTTGGCAAGCTCAGACAGTGAATATGCTCGAAGTGTTTTTTTTTTTACTTTTCCTATTAATTTCGTTAATGCTTACCTAATTAATATTCATAATGATTATGTAGTAAATATAAATGTTTTTGTCCAATGTAATAGATTTTGAATTTTTTGTTCTATCCCGTAGATAGCTAGAAAGCGCCATCTTTTGAAAAATATGACAGTACTAGGTAAGAGTTAGTTTGCTAACAAAGCATCCAACAACTTGCTATTATAAGCACGTCCGAGAGTAATATAGGGGCGCAGAATTGCTAGCTAGCTAGCGCCACCTTTGCAGCTTTGGATGAATATAGCAGTAAGATTTTGCCCGTAAGGCCCCTCGAGTTACGGCGGCCCCGTTTTCATATGGGTGATGAGGCATCTGTACTCATGTATTATAATATCTGTGCATAAACTTAACATTAAATAAATAAAATATTTGTTTCATCGATTTGTCGGATTTTTTAATTTCCTTAATATATTTTTACCCAACTTCGACAAAAGGAAGGTTTTTTTTTTTTTGAACGTATGTATGTAGGTATGCCCTTTTTTTAGCACGCTCTACAGTCTACAGCCAAAACGGCTGGACGGATTTTAACATGTTAGATATCGTTGAATTTGTCAAATCGTGGTAGTGAAATAGGCTACATGAATTTGGAAAATGGCGTCTGCGAATATTAAAAGAAGGGGGGGGGGGGGGGGGAGTAAGGTAAAACAGGGAAATAACAATATGAGTATCATTGGAAAGCTAGTGAGAAGATCAAAAATATAATATTAAATAAAAAATATAGATATAAATTAAAAAATATGCATCCTTCAATAATACTAATAAAACTCGTGTTTTAATACCCCATGATGGATTTGGAAGAAAAATCTGATCAATCTGAATTGCACATTTTGTGTGTCGTAAGTCATTATTTATTAAAATAATAGTTCTGCGCTTATATTGTATTCTATTGTATATTATATTGTACCTCTTTGAGGAAGTTCCTTTGCGCGTCGTCGTCCACCCTGTACAGCTGCTTGAGCACCATCACCTCGCCGGAGTCGCGGTGCGTCACCTTGTACACCTGCCCGAAGAACCCGGCTCCAAGCAGTTCACCCTGTATGATGGAAGAACAAACACTATTGTACGTCTGCTTAGATCAAACCGGTCGTGATTGGATGGGTGACCATTCCGACCATTTAAGTGACGTCCATGACAAGCATCTCCGTGCTTCGGAAAGCACGTTAAGCAGTTGGTCCCGGCTAATATCTGTGGTATTAGTCGTTAAGCCTAGTCAGAGGCCCTAGGGCGGCTTGATAACATCTGATAGTAAGGTGGCCACTTGCCTTACAGACACCCCTTCACCAATCCGCACTGAGCCCGCGTGGGGGAGTATAGCTCGTACCACCTCATAATTGAGGTGAGGCCGTAGCCCAGCAGTGGGATCTATATAATCGAACTTTACTTTTTTTTTAGATCAAACCGAAGTGTGGGACAACTTTAATCTGGATCCATAAATGATTTTGACCAGATGATGATTTATAACATTGAAGTTTTAGCGACGATATAGACACATACATAATTAGATTAAAAGTTCCCCAAATGTGGTAAACAGGTGACAGCGCCGTTGTTAATATTTTTTCATCTCACCTGTTCGGAAAGTTGAACTTTCATGTGTAGATAGCCGGGTGGGAAATAGCTTTTCCCTCCTACTTTATACTCCACTCCTACTATTGAATAAAAGGCCACTATCGAGAGTATCGATAGTTATTGCAATAGTCCGAGCTGTATCAGCTATCTATAGTTATTTTAGTATTGAACTTTGATATTATCGATAGTATTGTTATGTGTCGATAGTATTTATATTAACAGAGCTATCGATACTATCATTATTATCGATATTCAATTGATACTATTGCTTTTGCCTTAACTATCGATAGTCTATCGATACTATCGATATTTTACCGATACTATTGCCTTTGCCTCAACTATCGATAGTATCGATATTTTATCGATACTATAGCCTTTGCCTCAACTATCGATACTATCGATATTTTATCGATACTATAGCCTTTGCCTCAACTATCGATACTATCGATATTTTATCGATACTATTGCCTTTGCCTCAACTATCGATAGTCTATCGATATTTTATAATTCTATTGCTTTTTCCTCAACTATCGATAGTTTATCGATACTATCGATATTTTATCGGTATTATTGTTTTTGCCTCAACTATCGATAGTCTATCGATACCCTCGATTGCCTCACAGTCGAAATGAATAATAGTATGTTTAACTCGGGTGAAAGCACCCATTGTACTCTCGAGCTATTGGCGCTCTCACTTCGTTCGAGCGGCAGAAACTTCTCGAGTGGAATGGTCACTTACGTCCCTTGTATAACAATCTACTATTCAACACTCACACTGTGCTTTTTTATGTATATAAGTTTTAACAAGAAACTATTGAATAGCGAAAGCGTCATCATTCAAGTTGAATTTATTCTGTAAAGGTTTACTACTTGGCCCACTGCTGTTGCAATACAGCTCAGGTAGATGTTGCTGACGTCATGCAATGGGGTATTCAAGAGTCCAAGAATTTCGCCAGAGTGGGGTGGAATTCATGATAGTTCAATTTTTAAATACTATTCCTATTTTTGGAAATCATGAATCATAGAGGATAAGGTATAGAGAAAAAAAAGTGATAAGAAATTTCGCTAGAATTTAAAAAAAAACTGAACAGTTTTTTTTAACTTATTACAAAACTAATCCCAAAAATGTATTTTTTATGAAAATTATGAACCTACCTACTTTTGAATTCCCACCAGCACTCAGTTGGACTGCTTACAAGTGACGTCATAGTGCTGAATCTTATTACGTTATGCTCTTATATTGTCCTATATACGTCACACCTGCAGTAGGTCGGCGGCGCGGAACACGGTGTGCGCGGTGGCCGCGTGCGCGCTGACACACACGCCACATGCTCACCTGCAGTAGGTCGGCGGCGCGGAACACGGTGTGCGCGGTGGCCGCGTGCGCGCTGACACACACGCCACATGCTCACCTGCAGTAGGTCGGCGGCGCGGAACACGGTGTGCGCGGTGGCCGCGTGCGCGCTGACACACACGCCACATGCTCACCTGCAGTAGGTCGGCGGCGCGGAACACGGTGTGCGCGGTGGCTGCGTGCGCGCTGACACACACGCCACATGCTCACCTGCAGTAGGTCGGCGGCGCGGAACACGGTGTGCGCGGTGGCTGCGTGCGCGCTGACACACACGCCACATGCTCACCTGCAGTAGGTCGGCGGCGCGGAACACGGTGTGCGCGGTGGCTGCGTGCGCGCTGACACACACGCCACATGCTCACCTGCAGTAGGTCGGCGGCGCGGAACACGGTGTGCGCGGTGGCTGCGTGCGCGCTGACACACACGCCACATGCTCACCTGCAGTAGGTCGGCGGCGCGGAACACGGTGTGCGCGGTGGCTGCGTGCGCGCTGACACACACGCCACATGCTCACCTGCAGTAGGTCGGCGGCGCGGAACACGGTGTGCGCGGTGGCTGCGTGCGCGCTGACACACACGCCACATGCTCACCTGCAGTAGGTCGGCGGCGCGGAACACGGTGTGCGCGGTGGCTGCGTGCGCGCTGACACACACGCCACATGCTCACCTGCAGTAGGTCGGCGGCGCGGAACACGGTGTGCGCGGTGGCTGCGTGCGCGCTGACACACACGCCACATGCTCACCTGCAGTAGGTCGGCGGCGCGGAACACGGTGTGCGCGGTGGCTGCGTGCGCGCTGACACACACGCCACATGCTCACCTGCAGTAGGTCGGCGGCGCGGAACACGGTGTGCGCGGTGGCTGCGTGCGCGCTGACACACACGCCACATGCTCACCTGCAGTAGGTCGGCGGCGCGGAACACGGTGTGCGCGGTGGCCGCGTGCGCGCGGAACGAGCGCGCGCGGCTCAGGTCGCGCAGCACCCCGCCGCACCCCTCGCAGTCCCCGACGTCCTCCGAGCTGGAGGAGTTCATATACACGGTGAAAAACGATACAGAATCATCCTAGCGATATCCCGGTTATGCACTCGCACGCGAGGGCCCAGGGTCCGCTTTGAACCATGATCCAGGATAGATATTTACAACACAGCCTTTTCGAGCTATTCCAGTTTAAATTTACAAAAACCATAGGTATTCTATAGTTTGGACAAAACAGAGACAAACCTAATAAATATTGCACTCAAAAATTCATAGAGCGTCTTCAGGCGGGACTGGAACCATCGAGCCAGGCTTTTCAGGCGGATTCTCTCCCACCTGAGCTTCCGATAATGTTAATCACACGATTAAATGTTCTTGCAGTGAACTGACGTTGGATTTTATTAATACTATTTGTCAAAAAAACTAGAGAAGTGCAGCCACGAAAGATGGCATGATGTTCCACCGAATTTTTGGCTATAGGGCGGCCCATCCCAATAAAGATCAACCAGATACGCAGGAGATATTATAGGTCTTCGTTCACTCTTTGTTCTGTCACTCTTACAGTTTGGTGAGACGGCAATCCAACATGACCGAAGATAGATCAGGGGCAGGAATGTGCGCACCAAAGCACGGGGTAGCGATGGGAGATTATTACTAAATTAATCGAATTATTCGAATGGTTCCTGTATTCGAATGTATTCGATAAGCAACCGCAGTCATTCGATTATCCTTCGATTATGCAGCGAGCAATATCGGAGCGTGCGGTGCGCAGGCCGTACTACTAACTAATGAATTGTCATTCATCGCGTCGATTAATCGTTCGTTCGCTGCCTGTCCTGTCGCGGCAATTCAATCGAATGCATCGAAGGGCCGAGTATAGATTATTATTCGATTGTCGATTATTATTCGATTATGTTTTTCCAAATTACTCAATCGACATTCGATAATTCGAATGGTCGATTGTCGAATCATTCAAAATTTTTTTTCGAACAATCGCTCATCGCTGGGCACGGGGATGTTAACGCCACCAACTTGCTAACTTCGAACTGTTTATGAGTTAATAACGCGGAATTCAAACTCCGGACATCTTGAACATAAACCAGCGCACGTGCTGACAAATAGATCAATGTAGCAGTCAAGTCTGCAAAATACTCACACATCAAGCAGCTTGGACATGCTGCTGCTCCTCTCCTTATCGCCCAGCAGCGGCGAGGCGGGGGTCTGCCTCCTCTTCATCACCCTCCCCCTGCCCCCATCCTCTCCCTTCCGCTTGAACAGCCGCTCCTTCCTTCCGGTGTGTTCCGGTATATCCAAGTCGGGAGGTATGGGTTTTTTCACGTCTTCGCGCAGTTTTCTTTCGACCGGAGATTTTGTGTGTGTTTTTTCCTCGGGATCGGAAAGGTGGGTTTTGTTGTTGTTGTTGTTGTGAACTGGCGCTTCTGGGTTGTGTTCTATGGTTAACTGGAAGAGAATATACATAGTATTAGGGTTTGAAGGACGACAGTTTCGCAACACTATTGAGTGTCTTATTTAGTTAATATAGAGGCAATTTTGCACATTTTTCTGATTTGTTCACATAGTGGAAGCAGTTCCCTTCCCACTCTACTCTCTTGCATTATGAGAACAGAAGGGTAAAAAATCATACTGTAGAGAAGGGTATAGAATGATCTAACAAGATATGGACAGACCGGTGAGTGTGATTAAAGTGTAAAAAAGGTTTGGACGGTAATTTAAAGACGATTCGTCGTACCTCGTTTCATCGTGTTTCGTCAACCCCATTGGGTTACCCAATGGGGTTAGTCCTAACCCAATGGGGTTAGTTGACTAACCCAATGGGGTTAGTCCTCCCTTTTGAGTGAAAAAACAAAAAAAGGTTTTAGGGCTTGGATCTTGAGTTCAAAATAAATGGAACAACGTCGTATACATTGTTCTGATAATAATGTAAGTTGCCAAAACACTTGTGTTATGGTCTGAGTGTTTAGGTACCATAGTACCTCAACACTCAGACCCGAGACTTCGATAACTGACCCAACCGGCGATCGTACTGACCCGTGACCGTCATTTATATTATTATTATTATGATAATGTATTGTTACTGATGAATGTATTGATATTGGTACTGACTATAATCATTATGCACTCCGTGATGTTACCTGCTACACTGCAGGGCGAGACAGCACCCTCTATCGGCTTGGAGCGCACGTAACCTGCAGTATGCGGGCTCGAAGTGCAGTGTCAGTAAGTGTGAACTACGTGATGTTACCTGCACCGACTGCCTTGTTGGTCTAGTGGCCAGCATGCTGGGTACTATCCACGAGGTCCCGGGTTCGAATCCTGGTTAGAACCAAAAGTGTTGGTTTTTTCTGTCTTGAAATAACTCAGACACAACTTCGGAGTCAAGTTGGTGGTGTCAACACTTCCGTGCCTCGGAAGGCACGTCAAGCCGTTGGTCCTTATCTCTCTACGGTTTCGGAGTGCCGTCTCACCGAATTATGAGAGTGCAGGAACAGAGTGTGCACCTGTGTATTGCGCACACACTTGTGCACTATAATATCTCCCGCGTAGTCGGCTATTCACTGTTGAGATTGGCCACTGTAGTCCAAATTCGGATAGGAGAACTTTGTTACCTGCAACACTGCGGGGCGAGACAGCACCCTCTCGACGTCCTCTATTGGCTTGGAGCGCACCGGCGTGCCGTTGATCTGCAGTATGCGGTCACCAATGTGAAGGGTCAGCAGCCCGCAGGATGGGTCGATCCTGATGCAACAAATAACATGTAGCTGGCAGACAAAGGACGTAAGGAACTCATTATAGTTGTATATATTGGCAAGGCTCGAGATAAAGCAGTTTACATTGTTTTTAATGGAGTATATCGGCAGGCTACCGCTTATCTCGATAACTTTCAAAATGACTTTTCAGACGCGTCATTTTAATAGTTCTCTGTAGCACTTTAGACCAGTAAAGAAAAAACGACCCCTAAAATTTAATATTATAGGCTAAAAAACATAATATAATTCCATATGCAGACGTAATAGAAATTAAAGGTAATCATTACATTACGTAGTTTTCGTCACGAAGTTATATTTGAAAAATATATAACTTCGTGACGAGAAAAAATTGAGACCATTTTTTACAAGAAGAGGTGCAGTCAATATTTTGTTCAATAAAACCTTTTAGACAATCTGCGTTTTTTACTATAATGTCAGAAACGAATAAGAGAAATTAACGGATATGTTTAAAACAATTTAAAAACTCTTACATAGCGTAGGGGATCTAGCAAAAATGCGAGTAATTTTAAAGGAATCTCTACATATGCACACACCAAAAAATACCAGTGAATACAGCCTACTTGAAAAGCAAATAGAAACCAAATAAAATGGTAATATCACAAAGCTAGCTAGACTACAGATGTTATGTGTATCAACTTGAATTGATTACGTCTAAGTAACCATTTAATCTGTTATATTAATAGAATAGTAATTTATTTAATATTTTATGGAGTGGATATTTAAATAGAAGAATTTAAATTATTAAATGCATTCTGTCACATGATGTAATGCAGTACGCAGATAAAAACAACAATGACCAATTTACTACTATTACGAGTATTATTTTACATAAAACATTGAAGTAGTATAAGAAGCTAATGCAATAATTTAATTAAAGTGTGGTTTAGCAATCAAAGAACGGAAATATCCATTTTGTGTATGTAAACTAAATCATTTTTAAACGAAAAAATAATATTTGTGGATTGGGATTCTAATTCACTATAACGCACGATAGCCACAAATGCAATTTATAGGAGCCCATTAACCACCTTTTTCTTCAAAAATGTAATAAATCCTTTTTATAACCAACCTATTACAGATTCACAAATGCTATAAAGCAGCTTTTGCACACACACACACAAAAAAACGGCAAACAAACGATCATTACCTTTTGAAAAGCTTATTTTCATCGCATAAAAAAAATTAAAGCCTATTTCATCTCATGAAAAAAAAACAAATGAAAGTCCTCCAGAAAACGACAACTTAATCACTCCAAAGTTATTTTTAAAAATCCTACGTAAAGAATAGACATAATAAGTTACAAGCGTATAATGCTGAACTATCGCAGCGGTCAACAGTCAACTGACTCACAGTTGATATTATTATTTGTCGGTGATTAACGTGTTTGCTTACACGATTGTCACACAACGGACGAGTTACCTCAAACTGTATCGAATGTTGTGTGACGTCATCGGGTCATACAACTAACTCAACGCAAAGGTAGTCTGTCTGAAGTGAGTAATAGACTAGCACGGGGCTTTTCCTACCAATGCAATTACTGTTTAGTCAAGATCTACAACGAGGTCGAAATTAAGAACCCCAACCAGCGAAGGCTAGGGCTAAGGTAGCCTTAGGTCGCCCGACGAAATTAATCAGATAGAAGTTGTCTTTTATTTTAATGTTTTAAAATTGAAGTAGTTTGAAAACGAGCAACAAAACATGCAAAAGTAAGTAACTAGCTTACAGCCATACCGCTTGACTACAGCACACAGTTCTATAAGGGTTACTCAAGCAGCTTATGTTAGTACCTCTGGCAGAAGCGCTGAATGTAGGCTGCTATGGTCACCCTTAGGATAGCCCGCGCGAAGCATAACACAGCGCGTGACTATAGCACACAGTTCTATAAGGGTTACTCAAGCAGCTTATGTTAGTACCTCTGGCAGGAGAGCTGTATACAGGCTGCTATCGTCGCCCTTAGCAGAGCTCGCGCGACACAGCACAGCTTGCAACTGTACCGCGTGACTACAGCACACACTGACCTATGAGTGTTAGTGTAGGTTGTTAATTGATTATGTCATTAGTATTGTTATTGGTTGTTATAAGAAATAAATGGGTTAGTGAATTCATTATAAAGCGAGCAGACACGCTTTTTGAACAAGGCCCTTTGAAACCCTTTTTTGAGAAAAGTAATACAAAAAATACAATTATTACATGAATAAATAGTTTAGGATTTACTTGCAACCTATTTTTATCACATTGAGCGCCATGGTGGTCACCGGTGACCCCCAAACAATGTTTTTCTATTGTGTCTAGTTTCATGGCAAAGGCTTAAGAAAAGTAATATAAAAAATCTTACGTGATCAAACTTCTTACGTGATTAAATAATTTAATTATTGCCACCTTACACCAACCATTAAAATCAACAAGTATTATTGACACGTTGTTGTTGTAGGTATATTAGCATAGTTTAATCTCTTTAAGTTAGGTTATATTAGTCATTAGTTGATATTATAAGTAATGGGTGAAATTTGTAAGAGAGAGAGAGTTTGTTTTTTTTATGTGTGATTGTTTATCATAATAATTAATTAAGCGCGTGAAAGAATCCATGAAAGATTTCTATTTTAATATCGATACACAAATTTATAACATTATTTATATTAATTTACTATAAAGCAAAACTTCAAATTTTAGTAGTGGACCAGTTCGCACTTTAGAGAGGCGTGACTATATTCAGTATTAGACTATATAATAAAACTTAAAAGCAATGCGTCTGTACATTAGAGTATTTTTACCACAAACTAATTGAGGGTGATGTTTGTGCTTCATCTCAAAAACTACCGACTTTATCTCGTTCAATCGAATTTTCACTGTAAAAGATCTACAGCGTGTATAATAAGTGCAAAAATATATTTAGATTGCATAGTGAATGCTTATCACTTAAAAACAATACTTTATCGTATTTGCAAGCTTCATCTTTCGATTGTTAAATACTTGCAATAGTATTTCTTTCGAGTGTTGAGGGTGTAATCCCAATAACATTGATGAAAGCAACGCGGCATTACAGCGTTAAGAAGAAGCACTTGAAAATTTCGACAGGCTCTGCCAACGCCAGGGTGGCCGAGAGGTTAGGCAATCGCCCGGTATGCGAGGAACGCGGGTTCGATTCCCGCCTCTGGTGGTCATTTTTTCAAGTTCAAAAATATATTTACAGCGTGTATATTTTTTGTCATTATTTACAGTCAAAAAGTTGGCCCTAACTTCTCAATTTTTTTATAAAAATAGTAAAGCGATTCACAGAATACATCTACCTACTAAGTTTACATTGTTTTGTAATCCTAATAAGTTTCAGAATAAAGTAATTGTGACATACGGACGGACAGACGTTAGGAGAGAGAGAGACATCTATAAGGGTTCTGTTTTATTGCCATGACTAGATACGGTGAAGTTTCGTTTCCGAGTTGATATATGTACCTTGATGATGATGATGATGGTAAGTACTCACTCGGTAACAGTGAGCGCGCTATGGTCGCGCGTGGGGGCTACGCGAATGGCGCGCGCCGGCACTTCCAGCACGCGTGTGGCCGAGCGTGTACACCGCAGCGCATAGCACGGCTCGCTGCAAACAAATAGCATGTTAAAGCCTATTATAGCTTTATTTGACGACCGTCTTGGTGTAGTCGTTCGCGCACCGTACCATAGCACAAGCTCATGCTTAGTTTGGGGCTAGGTATTGGTGTGTTTGTTGAAACAATTTATTTATTATTTATTTAAGGCATGCTTCGTTCGTTATTCGTATGACCGTTAAAAAAAATTGTTATTAAAACACTCATGTAAGTGAACTGTGTTCTTTTGAAAAATGAAGATTCTTTAAACTGAATGATCTACCTCCTAGTGGTCCACGCCGGCAACGACACCACACACTTTAATTTGTGATGGAGGCTGAACGATCCTAACAGCGGTGGTAGGCTCCGTTAGATGCCGCCTTGTAGCTACTATTTAATGATTTTTTTTAATTTTTTTAAACCAATTTTAAAGTAATTGCAAACCATGTTAGATGGAAAAAAGCTATCCACTGCGTATTTCAATTTCTCAAAAACAGAGTAGGTATACGATAAAATAAAAATAAATATACGTAAAAACGGAAAAAATATAACTATGTATACGTAAAAGATACAAACAAAATAAAATATGAGAAAACGCCCAATAAACATACCTATTATTACCGTCACTGGTACAAAGAAATCTGACTGACTGCCTCGTTGGTCAAGTGGTCAGCACGCTGGGTAGTGGGTACTATCCACAAGGTCCCGGGTTCGAGTCCCAGGTCGGCCCAAGAGTGTTTGGGTTTTTCTGTCTTGAAATAACTCAGACACAGTTCCAGAGTCAGGAAGTTGGTAGCGAAAACGTTAAGCCATTGGTCCTGCGCCTCATCTTTCTACGGTCATGTCGGACTGCCGTCTCACCGAATCATGAGAGTGAAATAACAGAGAGTGCACCTGTGTATTACGCACACACTTGTGCACTATAATATCTCCTGCGCAGTTAATCTCTGTTGAGATAGGCCGCTGTAGTCGAAATTGATGCTGAAGCTGAAGTGGCATTTTGCTGATAATGTCTCTCGCAGAACCGGCGGGCGTTGGAGTAGGAAGGTTCTCGAATGGAGACCACGTCTCGGGAAACGTAGTGCAAGCCCCCCTGCTAGGTGGACCGATGACCTGAGGAAGATGGCCGGTGGTGGCTGGATGCGAGAAGCGGAGAACCGTGAATGTTGGTGCAGGCTTAGAGAGGCCTATGTCCAGTAGTGGACTGCAATAGGTTGGTATGATGATGATGAGTCGAAATTCAGCTAGGAGCAAAATGATTATTATTACTAAAAACTGTGAGTTCATACCAGTACAAGCTGGCGCCGTCGACCAGCGCGTAGGGCTCGCCGTCCTCCAGGTGGTTGCCGCAGCGCGCGCACGCAAAGCACTCGGGGTGCAGGCGACGAGCGCCCGCGCACATCACCGGGCCCGTTATCACCTGCACGTAATGCCACTTACAGCACTTATTACACTGTCCTAACTAGGAAGGTCGCAACCTACTTAGGATCCTAACTAAGAAAGAAGGGCAGATAGGCAGGTGCACTACTACGATAACGCGTTGTCTGTATTTTCGCGTCCAGCCGTCGCACTCGCTCACGCCGACATGCTAGCATTAGTGACAGGGACGGCCACAGCCGAAACTACGGATATCTTCTTACAGAGTGGGGCCCCAGACACCTTCCTAGGTAAGAAGGTAGGATGCTACACAAATAGGATGGTGTAATAAGTGCTTTAAGTTCCTACCTTCCTGGTTAGGAAGGCGCCTGGTGCCCCACTCTGTAAGGCGATATCCGTAGTTGCGGCTGTAACCATCCCTGTCACTTATGCCAGAGCTGACAGCGCAAGCGACCGCGACGGCTAGACGCGAAAATTCGGACAATGCGTCATAAGAGTAGAGCACCTGCCTGGGAGCGGCCTAGAATTAAGGCACGCTTCAATTTGATACAACAAGGTCGATATCTCTTCGTAAGTGAGGGTTGTTGTGCCAATCACCCGTCTCAGGTGATGTTTTGTTGACTTTATGCTACTCTCCCAGAGTCCACCGAAATGAGGAGCCCTAGGTAGTTAGGAAGCTACAAATAGGATGGTATGATAAGTCCTTAAGCTTTCGTTATCTTGGATAGTGGTACATCATATAGCGGCCATACCGTCATATAGTAATGGGGTGAGGTAAGATAATATGAAACTGTTAGTTTTAAAGTTAAATCGATAAAAATTGGTATTTATTTAACTATTTGGTTAGCAATTAAGTCTAACTTATTTCAGGTTTTTTTTTTTATTCAACCTCGAATGGGGTGAAAAGGAGGTTGGAAGTTTGTAAAAGAAATGACACATTTGAGCGGACTTAATCGCGTGGGAAAGCTAGTAAATATAGATATGAATTGTTTCCAACCTGTCCGCATTGTTGGCAGCTCTCGCCGAACCGAGCCCAGTAGTCGTCCTGACAGAACAGCAGCCCACCCTTCTCAAAGTACCAAGTGGATAGCGCCGCGTCGCACGCTGAGCACCTGTGTTGGATGGAAATAGGTTTACAAACGACAAATAAAGAATAAATTATATTCTTATGAAATTACTTTAAATTTTTGTGAGCGAAAGAAAATTCGTAAATTCGTAAAAACTTGCAAACAAATTACTAAAGTTATAAAAATAATTATAATTTATATCCTGTATATTTAGATAGATAGATAGACACAGTATTAATTTACATAAATGTTCATAGTTCATACATAGCAATGCGGTATTGGAGGCAACGCCTTGAGCTGAACAAAAACTTACTTGCGAAATAGAAAACAACCTGTGAAAATCAGTAAACCGGACTTTGAAAATGTGATACAAAAATATCAATCAGACCCTAGAGAAAACAAAACGGAGTCCCATAGGGTAGTGTCCTGGGCCCACTCCTGTTTTTGATATATATCGCTGCTTCGGTGCAACAAAGTCACATCAACTTGTTCTAAAATTTTACAGAAAATGACTTTTAAGATTTTTTAAAATTTCGTTTCCCTATAAAGACAAAACCCACTTTGGTATGTTTAAAATTGAAATGAAATTTTAGTCTTTATTAACGGTGCTTCAACATGGAATTTTAAGTTTTTTTTTTTTTGTAAAACTTAATGAAAATTCAAGAAAAACAAAAATATGCCCTAAATTGTGACTTTGTTGCGTCAGAATTTGAAAAATATTGTAACTTGTACCTTATGTGCATTATAATTAAAAGGTTAGTTTTTAATCATATCATGCTACTACTGTTAAAATATACACTAAAAATAAAGTTTTGTAAACAAAATCGAATATATTAACATTATTTTACGGTTAAAGTGTGAAATTAAAGGAAAATCAAACTTCTTAACACTGTATTTATATTAGCTCTAACCGTTTTACCAGTCTTTTAATAGAGAAATACTGAGTTTAATACCTTACAAACAATATGTAATATTTTTTTTAACTTACAATCAAACATGTTTAAAAATTAATTGACTTTTCCAACAAAATAACTAACAATAAAATGAATTATATTATTGTACTCATTTTAGCAAATGCTAAAAAAGGTTATAAAGACTGAGTACAACTTAATTACTTAAGCCTTTTTTAACAGTTTCTAAAATAGGTACAATAAATATAATAGGTATGTAAATACCTATGCTTAATTCAGTGATACCTACATCAGTCTTTATAACCTTTTTTACCATTTTCTAAAATGAGAACAATAACATAATTGTGTTTATTGTTTTAAACTTTCATGGTCATTATCATTAGAATAGTTATTTACGGGATTGCGAGAAACTCGAAAATAAAAAGGTACAACGGTAAAAGGTAACAAGGTTGCAGATGCCATACCAAAAAGTGCAAGATTTGAAAAAAAATGTTATTGGATGTGCACCCTTATATAACAAAATACCTCAGAACTTAAAAGACTTGCCCTTAAATAGATTTAAATGTGAGCTTTATAAGTGGCTACAAGTACGATGCTTTTATAAGGTGGATGAATTTTTAAATTTGACGTTGGTAACTCTAGTATAAATTTCAATTGACATTTTTATTAAAACTTTATTAATTTAATTGTAATGTAATCGTAATGTAATTTTAATCTAATTAGTAAACTTGTGACTTAAATCGGAATATTATGACTAAGACTTTGTGATGATAATATTATAATTCGTAGTTAACATTTTGATAAGATTGTAAAATATTTGCATGCTATTTCTGATAGCTGGAAAAGCTGAACCGTAATATTTATAACACCTTCTAAAATGTACCCTTTTCCAAAGGCAAATAAATGTTCATTTCATTTAATTTAGAGAATGGTATAATTTAGGCGGTCTTATTGCTGAAAGCAATTTATTCCAGACAACCTTCGGGTAGAGGACAGTCCAAAATTAAATTGGGTCGGCGGTGAAAACTAACAGAATAAAGGGAAATGGGTAAAGAATAAAGAAAAAGACACTATATAAGCATACACATACATAAATTACTAAGGCTATTAAATGTTAATAATACTAATAAATATTATATATATTATATGAGTTACATAAACATACAATAATAATTATGCATACCAATAATAATGATACTATATACATAGATACTCATTAAAACACAACCTTACGGATTACTTCGCGATTTATTTACATTTTATTTTAAACCTGACGTTTCGAACACTTTACAGCGATCGTGGTCACAGGGAGACTAAGGTATTGTTTGTCATTACAAAGTTTTGAAAAAATTTAACTACCGTCACTCAATAATATTAATTTACGTTCCTATTTACGCAGAAAGAGCTAACCGTGTCTTGAGATCTTGCAGTGCTAGGTGTTGCTTTGGTTTTTGCTAGAATAGGATCCCATGCCGGTGGATGGTTGGAAAGTTCCAAACTTTGTAATGACAAACAATACCTTAGTCTCCCTGTGACCACGATCGCTGTAAAGTGTTCGAAACGTCAGGTTTAAAATAAAATGTAAATAAATCGCGAAGTAATCCGTAAGGTTGTGTTTTAATGAGTTCAACAATTCGCGTAAACGTAAGAAACAAATACATAGATACTCTTTATTGCACAATAAAGAGTATCTATCTATTATCAAATTATTTACAACTAGCTGTTGCCCGCGACTTCGTACGCGTGGACTCGATGATACAAAATATTTTATACTCCCGCCGCCATCCAGCTATCATGATCTCTTAGTTTACCATGTCGTAAGGAGAAGAGTGGAATGAAAAATCAAGGTCAATAAGCACTCTTTTTTAGATAGGTTACTTTCACCTCGCCATCCGCCTCTGGTTAGAAAACTTCGCATGGCAGTGAGACCGACTCCAAAACTAAATATTGTCGTATATCTTTTGTTAGTAAAATTGTAAAGGTATTTTTTAAATTAAAAAAATATATGTATAGGTAACTTTAGGTTTTAGTGTTCAGGTCAGACTCAAACCTCCCTACGCAATAGATAGAAATAGAATAGAATAGAAATAGAAACATTTATTTGGCACAACAGACAAAGTAAAGAAAAAAACAAATAAACAACTGACGAAAATAAAATAAAAAAACTTATGAATTTAGGATAGTGTACCAAAAAGGTCCCCGCTCAGTATAAGTCGTGACAAAAACAGGTTTTGTCACGACACTGATTTTCAGCGGGAACCTTCGGGCATAGTGTATTGTTACACTATGACAAACACACACACAAAATTACATGATCAGTGACACACACATTCGCACATAAAAAAATTACGGCGATACAAATTTAAACAAGAGATAATCACACACAGTACACAGTACACACACATACATGAATGTGGTTTAGCATCTATCTATTTATTGTGTCCCTAGCCTACTCAAAGGTCGGTTTGTACGTAACTACTATCGTAAAGTTATTATTTTTAGGAGCCTGTCGTGTCCACTGCAGGGCAAAGGCCTACCTACCCTTTTCCCTATATCGTAAAGTAAGTAAGACTATCCTTATAGTTCAATTTCCGTTAGTAGGTGATAAGTAGTATAAAAAAATAGTGCCAATTGACTTTATCTTTCATTAATGAAATTACAAATACATTAATTTAACAAAATTTCGACAAACTGTCTGTGGTGAAAGTATCCACGAACTACTTAGCGTTAAGGTCAGCACCATAAAATTATCTGAAGAATCCGCTCGATTTCTCCAGGTTTCCGTCACCAGATCGTCTCTTGGAGACAGTAGGATTACCTTGGGAGTTTCAAAATTAGTCTAAAGTAATCTAGCATATCAATTGCTCCAGACCATCAATTTGTGTTAGTCAATAGAAAATGCTCATCATGCTGAACAATGATCCCTAAGGCGCTCTATTCATATCTCTTATAGTTGAGCTGAGCTGCTAGGGTTCCATATCAGTTGCTTCAGACCTTCAATTTGTGTACGTCAATAGAAAATGCTCATCACGCCAAATAACTTTTTTTAAAGCGCTGCTTTCATATCTGTCTTAGTTTAAGTGTAATGCTAAGGTTCCACGTCAGGTACTCCGACCTTCAAAATAATAATTCAGTAGTTCCGGAGATTAGCGTGTACAAACAGACAAACAGACAAAAAAATTAAAAGTTGTAGATTCCTATTCTATTACTATTTTACCATCACCCTCAATTAGTTTTTGGTAAAAATACTCAATGTACAGACGCATTGGGTTTACTGTTTTATTATATGTATAGATTCGCAATAATTCGTTACAAAATATTTGCATTTTATCACTAAAATTATAATTTTGAAGTTGGCTATCTGTAATCAACCACCACCACCATACATTTGGCACGTGAAAAAAAAACTTGGGCGCCATTTTCCATGATTTTCGTATTTTGTTTGTTATCGCATTTGTTACTGTGTTGTCTTGTGTGGTATATAATGGTAAAATGAAAAGTTGCAGTGCAGAAGATGAATAATTAATAGATTTGACCCCGCCAGAAATACTGAATGCAGTGCAATGTGCAAACGAAAGCCTAATCTAGTGAAAACCAACAACCCAATATCGTTTTCAAAATTGTGCATTTACCAAGTGTTTTACTAATTAAACGATTTATATAATACTTGTTTGTTTTTTCCTCGCAAGTGTGTTGAAAAAGTTCGTCTGAAACCCATAAGCAACTTGCTCAATAGACACTCGGCTGTAGTGTGTAATGAGCAACTTTACTCACTTGTTTCATAATTACTATTGCTATAGTTTTACATATTTGACTGTTACTTGTTGATTATAATTTTTGTTTCTTGCGCGGATTTTTAAGTGTTTTTTATTTCTTATTTTGTTGTGTAATTTGTTTACAAGTAATATCTTTCGTATTTAATTTTGTTCTGGTTTGTGATGCCAGAATTAATAAACCATTTTTTCTTTCTATTTTGGTAGGTCAAAGTAGCGCCGTTTGTACATAATTGAAAGATAAGAACGTATTTAAATGTGTATTATAAATGACAATAAGTTTCTATCAATATTTTTTTTCAAATTCCTTTCAATGTAGAGTCGCCAGCACATCAGACTACATTCTCGCTGCAAAGGCATTGTAATGATCATAATTGCATATGATTTCTAATTGTTGTGCTCTCGTCTGTACATACCGATTTTCGTCGCACTTGACTTGAGCGAGCAGCTTGAGTGACGTAAAATTACGTGACATTGACAGCTATTATACAAATATTTTTTTCAAATTCCTTTCAATGTAGAGTTGCCAGCACATCAGACTACATTCTAGTTGCAAAGTCATTGTAATGATCATAATTGCATATGATTTCTAATTGTTGTACTCTCGTCTGTACATACCTACATAATTATGTTGTAATACTTACTATATAAAGACAATCATATCAATATCAATAAATAGATCACAGAACTTTACCCTTTCTAAAAATACTGTGATTACTTTGGATGTTTTTTTTTCTACCTTTATTGGTTATGATCTTAAGCCTTCTTCATAATTGACTTGATCAATGACCAAACCTAATAAATGAAAGAGAAAAAAAAAAGAAAACTTTTTAGAACATAACAAACACAGAACAAAATTAATTACAAAAGACAATAAGTGCAAGTTTTTTTTGCAAAGGCCAAACAAAAAAGCATAAAATACAACAATTTATGATTTGTGAAATAGTCAATGCCAGCCACTAGACCAAGATTGTTATTATTAAATAAATAAATAAATTGTTTTAACAAACACACCAATTACCTAGCCCCAAACTAAGTGTGAGCTTGTGCTATGGCAACTAGGATAACAGATAGACATACTTATATACATTTATATACATCCATGACTAAGGTATAAATGCTCTTACTCATCACACAAATTTGCCCCATGCGGGATTCAAACCCGCAACCTCTGGTTTTGTAGTCCGGATCCCAAACCACTACACTAAGAGGTTGTTGTAATAAATCATAAAATAATATTGTCTTACCTAAAGCAGTCTGTATGCCAGTCCTGCCCAACAGCAGATACATAGTCATCATCACCAATATTGTTTAAGCACCCAGCACAGTTCAGGGATTCTGAAATAGAAGTCTGAGTAAACCTCAAATGCATTCCAAAAGGGAACACTTTTTTAAGACCTAACTCATTATTTGATATATTAATGAAGATTTTTCTAGAAGCTTAAAATTTTAGCTTTATTTTCTGTTGATAGATACTGCTATTCATCTAAGATACATAATTATTGATTACCTGATCATTAAGCCTACAACAAAAACTAAATATTGTTGTAATATTATGTGTACATACATGTAGTGGAAGTACTTACGTCAAAATAAGAGCCTTACAAAATTCGAAAAATGTAATGATCACAAAATTGATAAAAAAATACTTTTCTGTATGCATCTAAAACATCTAAAACATGCTAAATATAAATAAACAATATAATACACAAGGAAAATCACTCATTACATTAGAGATGACCTAAGAAGCTGCATAAAAAGAGATGCGTGTTATACCCACCGAAAGGAAAAGGGAAATCTATCATGTTTACCAATATTCTAAATAAAGGATTCAAATAATCTACTTATTCTTATAATTATATCTAAGCAGAATTTATTCAACTGCTACACATTTGAGTCATGACCAATATAAATTGTGGGTTGTTTTAGGGGTAAAATTGAAGACTTGAAGGCTTTCATGATTTTAAGTCACGATAGTGCAGGCGGAAGTAAACAAATACGAGACAGAAGCACATTCCAGTTTGAGTGTAAAAACTTACTTAATTACAAGTTTGAGGGGGTAATTTTATCAGATTTAGTTTAGAAACTAATTCGTCATGAATTTAAACGAAAAATAGGCGAGGCAGAACACAAACAAAGAGTAATTTTGCCAGCGTCGCCCACACAAAGTTTTCTGTGACAAGTACCTCCCAAACAATTGGATTTTCACACGATTAAGGGGCATGAATAACGTAGTCAGGTTTAGTAACACACCTTTTGAATTTGATCCCTCCATTTCATTGCAATTACAAACATTTATTTGATAAGATTATAAAAATAAATTAAAAACTTGTGTTTATGATTTTCGTCGCACTTGACTTGAGCAGCTTGAGTGACGTAAAATTACGTGACATTGACAGCTTTTTAACATGACATTGACGGAGAGAGCACAAGTTGCAATATAAAAATAATTTCCCTAAAAATGCGCGTTGTCTGTTTTCAAAACAGCTTTCGTCCCTTGCGCCTGCGCCCCCTCTATAGTGATTACTCATAATTTTTAACTGAGTCCCAGAGACAGCCTGTCCGAAGTATCTACTTCTTGGTACATTTTTAGGTGTGTGAATAACAGTGTCAAATTATTTAACATTAAAAAATTTGTGTGAGTTAGTTGGATCATACAACTGATCTCAAATATTACAAGTGTGCTGGATAAAATTTTAGTAATGACAAAATGTGATTATTTGATTGTCGCCATTTTGGCGCTGACGGCTGTAGTGAGCGTGTGGTGACTGTCCACGGTCCTAATAAGAGTTGATAGTTTATGTCATAAACATAAACAAATCACTTTATTTTAGTTCTGCGGAACTTCGGTGGGGGTGATATGATTAGTAACAAAAATATTCTGTCATTTCGTAAAGAATCTTTGGTCCAGCGTACTAGTACTACTTTGAGGTCAGTGGTTCGTACACTGATCATGTAATCTTTGGTTCTTACTTACATCAAAGTTAATCATCATCAATAATCATCTAACATCATCCAATGCCAAGATACCGACTATTTAATAATAAAAATGACTTGTCTCCTTTTTTATAATCTAGCCATGATTGGGTATCGGGTGCTTAAGTAATGAATAAAATATTATTTAAGTAGGTAGGTAGGTAAATATAATAAAAAATATTTTTACAATAAGTACATATTTTTTAAGCAATTCGCTATAAGCCACCAGTTTTTTCTAATTTTATTGAAACATCATTTGTTATTACGAAGTTATTATTTACGAAAGAAAAGCATGCTTATTATGTTATAATTTAGCGATGATGTGTGATAGTTTTATCGTGGTTGACTTCATGTTTGTGCTTAATCCTCCCGTACTTGCTCATCTTGACCTTAACCTTGACAAGAACTTGCAGTTTCTTCAGCAGTTCATTCAATTCAGGGTCGTCTTCGTCATCTTCTTCATCAGATGATGAGTCTCCTTCTTCTTCTTCTTCCTTTTCTTCTGATTCCTCAGGCGCGGGTGTGGTTGTGGGTGCATCAGTAGTAGTTGTTGGGGGTTCAGTTGTTGTCGTAGCGGCCTCGGTAGTGGTAGTGAGGGCCTGGGTAGTTGTTGTCGGGGCATCTGTAGTAGTAGTAGGTGCGTCAGTAGGTGGCGCTTCCGTCTCTTCGTCGTCTTCGTTAAGGTTTTCAAAGTCAAGGCCAGTGACTTGGGTGAACCAGTCGTGGAATGGTCCTGGGCGAATGAATCCTGGGAAAGAGGTAGTGCACATTGTACAAATAATATAAACAATAGATCCTTCTCAGCTAATAAATAATTGCGTGTTATTACCAGCTGGAAGTCCAGAGTGGCAACCAAAATCGCCACCAGCAACGAAAGATGCCAAACCGACAAGAGTGGGTACCCCGTCGGAGTCAACATGGACAAGTGGGCCACCACTGTCACCCTGAAAAGTTACAGAACATTGTGTCAAATCAGATTGCATCCGTAAGCGCTGAACGCAAAGTGACCAAGGAAGAATATAAACATAGAATCTACCTGGCAAGTTGACTGGCTGGTTACGTTGTAGTATCTGGCGCAGATGGCGTTGGCGTTGATGAGCGCAGTGCCGAATATTTGAGCACAACTTGGATTTGACACACCAACAAGGTACACCCAATTCAAGTTCTGGGGTGTAGTGCCTGCGGAGTTTATATTTATTTAATTACCGATCTTACCACTAATCTCATTTTTGTTCTTAATCAAAGTTCTCTTATTTGTGAGTTCTAGAGACTTTTTACTAAGCTTTGTTGAAAAAAAATAGTGAAAAAGAGAAATATTATTGTTATGCTTACCTCCAGTCCATGTCAGACCGTGGCCGCTGGCAATGAGCACTTGGTCTTGGTAGTTACGATTAGAGTCTGAACGAGGTTGTATGCGAATTGGTTGGGTCAGCCCTGCAGGGTAACAACAACTCTTTTTTAGTAAACGATTCTGTATTATGTTTTAAATTTATTTAATAAATAAAGATTTAGTTCGAGCAAACTTACTAGAATACTCAACAGGTTGCTGGAGTTCCAATAACGAGACATCGTTAGGTTGAACGATATTGGCCATTTCGTCGACGAATGTAGGGTAGTTGTGCCAACCAGCAGCCTCTCTTATGAATTCTGGGTTGTTCAGGCTAACCACGCCAGCACTGACGGTGATAAATGCGCGCCTAGGAAGAAATGACATAATTAATTAGTTCCAAAAATATATCATATATTATTCTCCAGCAGTTCCCCGCCTTAGCGCGCGCTAAAAGTCTGATTTTGCATACAAACTTTCATCAATAAAAAAATAAAATAAAATTTAATGAAATTCATTTATTTCTGCATATACACCCAACTAGGAGCACTTATACACGTCTCAATCTTAACCCTACCACAGCCCCTATTTCGCCCTCCTGATGATTAAATATTTCCTTCCCAGGGTCTCAAACTACCTCTGTACTAAATTTCATTTGAATCGGTGTGGTAGTTTTGGAGCCTATTCAATACAAACAAACAATCTAATCTTTCCTCTCTATAATAATTATATGTGTAGATTGTCCATCCCCGCCAATTAAAATAGCTATGAAAAAAATACAATTCCAAATCAAAACTCTAGTAATGTAAAATTATAAAAAAACAGCAAGTGGCATCCTTAATAAAGTATCGATAAAGATCTATAGATGTACTTATAAAAAATCCTAATTACCTATCAATCGCCATCATCAAATGTAAAATCAAGTGATTATAAATCAAGAAATGACGCCAATTATTACATGACGTAGGCTTGATAAGGCTGTTTTTTATAATTTTGCAAAAAGTTTAAATAAAAGTGCCCTTTGGTACTTTAAAATTGCAGGTAAAAGTCTAATTGTCATTTGTAAACACAAATGCTATAGAATAGCATTATCTGCATGGAATGACAGAACCATACCGATACCGGTTGACGACCGGTGTAGTCGTTTGCGCACCGGACTTCTAAACCAGGCGGTTGCGGGTTCGAATCCCGCAAGGGGCAAATGTTTGTATGAGCACGAGCATTTGTACCTAAGCCATGGATGTTTATATGTATTTCAGTATTTCTATCCGTTATCCTAGTCACCATAGCACAAGCGCACGCTTAGTTTGGGGCTAGGTAATTGGTGTGTTTGTTGAAACAATTTATTATTTATTATTATTTATACCGCCTTTTAGGGACATATGTTTAATTGAATTTCTGCTGTCAAAAACATTTAGAAGCTTACGTCTATAATAATTAGGATTGAATATATTTGATAATAATTAGGATTAATGAATACTGGCTACGTATCGGAAAACTGAGTGCATTATTAAGTCCGTTATTATCTAAAGTCGGAAACAAGCTGCCAGTAACGTACATACAACTGCTAAGTTTCACACTTCAACATCGACACACACTTTACATTTGAAGAACTGTTTTTTCGCAAATTCGACTTTATTGTTAGCTCTATTCGAATTTAAATTAAAATGTCATATACTATATTGAATTAACTATATATACAACTTATTAATAAAAATTAAGATAAATTACTTAATACAACACAAAAACAAAAATTATAAAAAGGGTCCTTGTGGTAAGGTTCCTAGGATGCTGGCAGCATTACCGCGCTGGATAGCGATGCTTATACGCTGAGCAAGGTAGCTGCCAGCTCTTAGGTCACCACTGATGTCAACTAGCCTCTTGGAAATCTCTTTGAAAAAAGAGATAGCGTTGGGACCCCACGAACCCAGTGTTTCGACTCCAAACGGTACAAAGTGGTACCGGGAGTCGATCTGCCTGTACTTGTTCTTTTTAAAGTTTTCGGCACCTCTCGCAGCCAAACCAGCATCACGGCTTGTCCCGGGCAGATGAGAGGCTGCAAGTGTGTCGACACAGGTAGCGTCCCACACAAGAGCCCGACCCATCCGCCAAGGAACAAGTGACATCCCGTCTGGTCTCTTGCCATCATCACGCGCGATACCGTTCGGCTCGAGTAAAGCCGGCACGTTGATAGAGGCAAGAGATCGACGGATGATGTCGTTGATGCTGGCATGACGCGAAAAGCGGCCTGCACTTTTAATACAGGAGAGTCCGTGATGTCCCAACGAGCCGACATCAGAACCACAAGGACATCTGTGTGGAAGGCAAACCTCAGCACCAACACGCAGACCTATCGCGACTCGTAGAGTTTCTGAGTCCAAAAGGGTTCCCACGTTGGCCGAAGGATAGGCCTGAAGCCAGTATCCTGCTTCCTTGGTGGAAACTGCTTTTAGTCTGGCTAGATCCGCGTTGTCAGTGCTACTGTCAATAAGACTTTTCAAAATAGACTCACAAGAAATTTGGTCCCAACTCCTTTGAATTTTAAGATCTGAAGGGAATTTATTCGCATATGCTATATCCCAAGCATTTCTAGCCTCGTCCAGGCACGCCACTTCGAAGTTTGCAGTAGAAGGCTGCAAGATACTTGCAACGAGAGTGGACGTGCTGTAAGATGAGGATAGAAAGGCAGGTAAGGAGACAGTGGAAATTTTGCGCGTCCCAATCCCACCAAAACGGATAGGAAGGGACGCTTGATCCCAAGACCGTTCCAATAGACGAATGTTCAGAATCTTTTCCAAATGTGTTTTAACAAGATTGTCTAAATTATTAGTCAAATTTTGGAATTTCCAAATAGGACAGCATCGAATAAGATAATTAAATTTAGGAACTAAAAGACAGGATTTAAGTATAAAGAGAGCCGAATGAGCGTTGATTTCCAAAAGGCGGTCTGAACATTCATCAAATTTAGTTACTAATTTTTGAAAATGATGTAGGGGGTATTACATTATCGAAGATAGGAGAGCCTAGAAGATGGAGGGTTGAGTCTGTGAGAATCTTAATATTGGGGGCCAAACTATGAAATTTAGAAATTATCTCAGATCTTCTTGTAAGAGGAAGATATTCTGAAATAAAAATTTCGCATTTGTCAAAATTTAAAGAATTTTTTTGTATGAAATTTTTGAATTATTCTAGAAAAGTCTAAAAAAACAGTGTCAGCGTCACCTCCTAGTGTCCCATCGTCTAAATAGCATACATTAAATTTTGAGAATAAATTTTGTTTTTTTACATCTTAAGGTAATCTCTTCCTACTCTGGAGATTCCAAAATATTTGTTATTATTTTTTTAAGCTTTATTTCAGAAGTAATTTTTTGTCCAAAAGGCGGACGTAATGCTTAGTTCGTTTAGCTACCATTCGTACTCATACCTTTGGGCTAAGCAGAAATGAAAAGTACCTAATACTACTCCTCGGACACTCCAAAGGAAACCAATCCGAAGCCAAGAAAAGGATTTCCCTCAGTTAATCTACTTTTAAGTGTATTTTTCAGCGCTGGTATACATAGAGATTTATTACTTCTAGATGAGAATTTCCTGATCACACGAATTTGCATCCGAATCACCTAATAGATTAAAAAAATGATTGTGTCGTTGAGCCTGCCAGTTTGTTTAAACTTTATTGTTAAATCACTAAATATAGCTATTCGGGTTCCTCCTTTAATTAGTGTCATATCTATATTAAATACTTTAAGGTTTTACCTAACTAATCGTGCTGATACATACCCTGCGGTGCAGTGAGCAGCAGTTATCACCCAGTTTTTGGCGACGAGGGAACCACCACAACTAAACGCGAGCCCGTTAGGGTTTACCATGCGAAGGAAAACGTGGTGGGGATACTGTCCAGGATACGCCTCCCACCCAGACACAATTCGTGAGTCTGTGAGAATAAACATAATTAAAATATTAAAAACGCTACATACGATGGCAGGGCCTTTTTTTATTATTTGGTAGGTATCGCGGAACAAATGCAAAAAGCACGCATGTATAGATGTATACAGGGTGTCCGGGTTTCGTCTAGCGATAATTTAAGGGCCTTTTATTTATCAAATTTTAGGGACAAAATCCTAATATATTTTTTTTCATAAAAAAATATTCGAATGTATTTTTGGATTTAGTTTTGTATAAGGTTTAAAAACTATTTTACTGTTTTAAATTTTTAGCAATTTTTCTTAAAATTTTTTTTTTTTCTATGACGGTTTATAATTTTGAATTGATCTTTATTTTACTTGATAGGCGATAGCGAGACAACATTTGATGAACTAATAGCCCATAAATTATCGCTTGTCCAAACCCGGACACAATGTTTATTGTATGCGTGATTGTAGGATATGCCTTATTTATTTATTTCACTAATTTGTAACACTGGGGTTCTGTGTTTTAAAATGTTTAGTGAAGGCCCAAAATGCCATTAGCGGCTTAATCCTTTCGCAAGTAGTGGCAAAAGTTTTGCCACCACAATTTAAACTTTATGCCATTATAAACGAAGGGGATAAAAATGTCACACTCACCGCCTTTTCCCCGAATATTTTCAACAAAGTATGTTTTTTCATATTGAGGAGCTTCTGGCCGGGCTAGACCCTAAAAATTTTGGTGAGGTAAGTAAGTTAAAAAATTCAACACAGAGTTAAAATATTATTATTAAAGTTCGCAACAGTTTTTAACTAAATTTACCTGGCTAACAGCTAGAGCGACCACAAATAGTATCGTCCACAACATATTTGCCACTGGTTCTTACCGCCGGAAACTTACTTATATCACCGCTGAGATAGCCATCAAACGGCAGCAAAAATCACTGTAAATACATACTAATACGCTGATAACGCCTTGATTGAGTATGCCGAAAAAAAACGTCATAGCGATGATTAACATCTGAAACTGATAAAAGAATAATAATTAATAAGCGTCACGATACGATACGATACGATGTGCTATTCAGCCAGGATCCAAGCCTGATCCGGTAAAACCGGCACACCAAATAGCACGATATTTATAAGGGAAGACACGCTCTGGGATGGGAGAGGAAGACCGACTAGCCGGAGCCCATCGGCCACAACCAAGCTCGATATGCATCGAGCTTGGTATAGGAATATAGGTAGAGACGGGTATCGTTATAGGACTGAGCGTTGATGAGGTGGGCGGTCTGCCTTGGTGGATACACGTGGTGTTCTTTAAGAGCTTCTTTAATCCTTTCGGGTATTTCTACATTTCTTCGGTCCTGTTATTTGGTCGTTGTACTGCCTTCGGCTTTCGGAGTTTTCTGTGTTCTTGTTACATATACATTTAGTTCAGTCGTGTTGACGTTGTAGAGCTGTGGTTTGATTCGCTTATCTGTTTCGTCTGGTTGGAATATTTTGTGTGCAGCTTTTCTCATTTTTCCGCTAGTATGTTACAATCTTTTCAGCAACGCTTGTAGTACCTAAAGTCTTGAACTAGAGGGTCTCGTGTATATCGGTCTGCCAATCTTCAATCTTCTTGCTTTGTATCCTTGTGCACTATGGAGGTTGTAAGGGTGTGCGCAATGTAGAATGTGGCCATAGTAGAGTCTCATAAATTTGATCTAGTTTGTTTTAGTCATGCCCTTAAAGCTGATGAACTTTTAGGTTTCTTGGTGGATTCTTTTACAATGATTCTTCTATAATGATATCCTCAATATTGATCTGTTTGATTGCGTGATTGCAACCGCGTTTAGCTCATAGTAGGTAGGCCCTATTATGTCTTTTATGTTTTAGTGAGCGGACCCAGCTAGAGTAATTTTGCTTTGTTGAGTTTTCTTTTTGCTATTAAAATGAGAAATTGGGATAGTTTTATGGTACACGTGTGTCGGTTTTTAGACTTCGCTTTGTTGTTATTTTAAGGTCGCTTTTTAGGGACGGTGCTGTGTAATGATTATTGTTTTGTTGCCTTTGTTTAATTGGTTTAATAGGTAAAAGTTTGTCGGGGTTTTTAGAATTAATTTTCTAAGGCCTGGTGCTATTGTTTGGGGTAGCGGTGGTTTATTTTATGATAGACAGCTTTAACTTCCACGCACGTGTTGCGCAAGTTGTTATTTGTGCGAAGCGCTTAGGCTTACTATTGTATGGTTTTTATTTAGCCAAAATGTGTTTTGGCAGTAGAGATATTTTAGTTTTCTGGAACACGGCCGTAGATTCCCAGTATTCGTGCTTTTTGTAACGTTTTTTCCTCGTTTACACTGCTAGGGACGGTATTATCCAATCTTTAATGCCTGTTAGGTATCTACGTAGATTTGTGGAAATTCATCAAGTTTACGTTGCGTAATTTGCGTAGCTATGAGTTATTTTATGGTTTTCTAGATTTTTTAAGTTAACTATAATGGCAAGGTATTATAGTTGTGTAATATATTCAGGGTTCCTTATAAGATATTAGATTTTTCTCTATTAAGATTAGTTGCTGTGATAGGTTTGGTGTTAATGTTTTTGCCACTTGGTAATTCAAACCTAATCTTTAATTATTTGATTATTTTTGGTTAGAAATTATAATTTTATTATGTTCTAGTTTTGTGTCCTAAAGGTATGAGCGAAATAGGATATAGGTGTCTGTGTTATAAATATCGTGATCTTTGTTGATAATATTGCGTATTTTAATACGGAAGGATCTCACCAACTTTGTATCATTGTATCTCTATAAGCTGGACTCTTGAGCTGGACACGTTCCTGATTGCGATCACACACATGAGACTTTTAGCATCGTCATTCCGCCGTAAAATACCAAATTAAATACACCCACAACAATACTCGCACGGCGCACCGAGTTAAGCGCGATTTACTGCGGCCCCCGTAACTAATAAAATGCGGTTTATTACTACACTTACACTGACATAAACGCGATTCATTACGATATCTGCACCGATTAGAACGTCGTTCACTGGGTAATACACTCACACTGAGTTTGACACGATTAACTTACGTGTTCACCAGCGCTAAATTAATTGCAATTCACTCCGACGACACTTACACTGCATCGAACGCGATTCACTACGATACCTGCCCAAATTGAATACGATTCAGTACGACTCCAGCATAGCGATGGGCGATTGTTCGAAAAAAAATAATCGAATGAATCGACAATCGACCATTCGAACTATCGAATGTCGATTTAGTAATTCGGAAAAATAATAATCGACAATCGAATGATAATCTATACTCGGCCCTTCGATGCATTCGATTGAATTGCCGCGACAGGACAGGCAGCGAACGAATGATTAATCGACGCAACGAATGACGATTCATTCGTTAGTAGTACGGCCTGCGCACCGCACGCTCCGGTATTGCTCGCCGCATAATCGAAGGATAATCGAATGACTGCGGTTGCTTATCGAATTATTCGAATGGTCCCTCCATTCGAATAATTCGATTAATTTAGTAATAATCGCCCATCGCTACTCCAGCACCAAATTAAATGCGATTTACTACGACACTCGCACTAATTTAAACGCGATTCACCTCGACATTCGCACCGGAATCAACGCTATTCATTACGACACCCACACCGAACTTAACCGGCAAAATAGTATGGAATTAAAACGATACGACACTTCAAAACAACTACTGGAATTTAAAAAAAAATTATGAAAAATGTTTATCGAGTTAAACATTTTTTCACTTTAGCCCGGTTTTGTATTTATTTGTTTGGAAAGTTCCACACGATTTTCAGTTCGTAAGACAATAGTGCGCGCGTTTGAGGTCAAACAATAGATTTCTTGGGATCCGGCCCGTTTTCGGAATACGTGTTGCACCCGACCGCTCGCGACCGCTGACAGAACAAGACCCAAAAGAATAATAATTAATAAGCGTTTAGAAGAAACTTGGCGAAGTCCGTATCGGGCCACGTTTATTTATTACACTATGGTACAAATGCAAAATTATATATTAAATTAATGTAGTCAGTTTTCTATAGAGCTGCTACAAAATTTTCCCATTATTTTAAGTTGTTTGACTGTTACTAACTTCATTGACCACTAAAGTCTACTAGCAGCATTGATTTATTAGCAATGATAGTTTTCCATTTAAATTTATTTTATGTGCTACTTCTATGCATTATTTTACGAACCCAGGAGTAGCGGTTGGTTGGAATCAATCGATTCTAACAAAAAATATCACAAAAGGTACATACTACAATATTTTTCGATCAGTTCGCATATCCATACAAAATATATAGACACCGACTATGTTGTTCATACATTATGCGAGCTGTGCGTTCAATTTGACCTGACCGCAGAGCAGAGTGTGACAAATCCTTAAACGGTTGGTCGTTAAAAAATTACATATTAATAACATCCCAATATAATGAATTATTCCCAACGGCCGAATAGGACCAGCAAATTTTTCGTCATTAGGCTGAATAATAGTAGTACTAACCGATGAGAATTAAATAATCGTTGCAGCAAGAATCCGCCCAGGGAAATTTTATAAAACAACTGGCAATTTATGGTCGCTCATCCATCAGGGTGTTAAAATGGAACTGGCTTAAAAGGGTTAAGCGTAGAAACTTTTAAAAAAACATTAAAAAAGCGTCAGCGGTAAGATCAAAGCCAGCTTAGCTACTTTGTAATTGCAAAATCGCCCCTATTCTAAAAGATATAAAACTGGTTTTAAATATGATGAAACCGAGCAGTGTTCATCTTGACAGGTATGTCATCCGTACTAAATAAGAGCGGGAATTTTAGAGGGTAAATACTTATTTAGTAGAAAACAGAAAAGAAATGTAAATATTTAAAATTCTATATGTAGTCCGACCGCTTATCTAAGATGTCGCCTGCGGGGTACAGGGGTGCGGGGGTAGACGAGGACGGGGATCCTGAGTCCGCTGGTCCGCTCAGGATCCCCGTCCTCGTCTACCCCGCGGGCGGCGGGCGCTTGTGATTTGATTGGTATTTTTGGTATATAATTTCTGTGGTAGTGATCAAGGAAGAATCTCGTGATCGGGAGTGTTCAAGGTAAGATCTTTAGTTATAATAACACCCACGGGGGCTTCTTTAGTGATTGTGGGGCCTTTGATTAACGGATTAACTTTTAAGTTAACTTTAAAAAATGTTAACGGACACGTTAACTTCCGTTAATTTGCAGAAGCCCGTTAATCCTAACGTTACCGGCTACTGCAAGCTTTCGCACTTGCTTCTTTTAATACTTTCTTGAGTACTATCAAAACTAACATCGGCAAGTTTTCCTCATTACCTCCTATTTAATTTCGTAACTTTTAAACCTGTCATGTGAATTTTTCGCGCTCGCTTTGCTCGCGATATTAATGGTTGTTGTTCCTGCCTTGTGCAGTCATCAAATAATAGGTACAAAAAGAATTTACGCTCGCTTCGCTCGCGTGTTAATAATGGTAGTTTACTTATTTACAACGAGCATATAAGTCGTATAGTGGCATAAGCCACGCTATTGCACGCAGAAAACATATTTTAGGAGGAGCCGTGCCCACAATATTTTTGTGGGCTGGATCCGCGTCTGTTAATTACTGATAGTGATCATTTGCGTGTTGATAATTGATAAAGAAGAGTACAGTGTAATTTAGTTAGATAAAAAAGTGTACTGTGTAGTAATTAAAATATAACCATATATGGATGTTGAGTTCTGATGTGAATCCATGGCCACATTTGACTGAGTACATACTTACTCAAGTTTTATAAGTTCACTAACGCATATAAAGATGCAATTTTACACATATATTAGCGATTGACGTTAACTTTCGTTAATTCTTCCGAAATGTAACGCTTTAACTTTAACGTTTAACGAAGCTAACTTTTTTGTACGGGTTAAATTAACGCAGTTAATTATTTGATTAATGGTGCCCAGCTATGGTAGTGACACAGAATTATTATAATAGTATAGTGATCAAAGAAGGATCTAGTGATTGGTAGTGTTCAAGGAGAGATTTATGTGATTACGCACATGGGTTTAAAAAATCTGTAGTGATTGTAGGGGCTGTGTAGTGATCGCAGGGTTTCCAGGAAGTGACCAAGGTGGAAAAGGAGTGATTTGGATTCAAAATAGGCACATTTAAAATAAAACACAATTATTCATTAACAGTTTAAATAAATTATAACTTTAATGTCCGGCCTAATATACCCAAATAAAATTACAAAAATTTAAATCAAAATTTCAAATCAACTATTGATTTTATACAAGAAATGTGAGCAGTTTTTTTTAAACAAGTTAAATAAACATTGTATATATTTTAAAATCAATTCCACACATTTGTATTAAAATAATGCTAGTTTATTGGTGACGGTGGTGCGTTATGGTATTATTATGTTTGATGCTGTGTTCTAACTTTTTTCCAAACTTGCTCAGCCTGACCTTGACTTTGACAAGAACTTCTAGCCTCTTGAGAAGGTTGCCCAGCTCTTTGTCATCTTCTTCTGACGATTCTGAAGATCCAGACTCTGACGATTCGGATTCTGACGATTCGCTGCTGTCACTCGATTCTTCGTTCGAATCGTTTTCGGGTTCAGGCGTAGTGGTAGGGGGCCTAGTAGTGACTTCGGGGGCTTCAGTACCGATTTCAGGCTTTTGAGTAGTTACTTCAGGAACGTTAGTTGAATCAGGCACTCGTGTAGTATATTCTGGTACTTCAGTACCGATTTCAGGCCCTTTGGTAGTAACATCAGGCACGTTAGTAGATTCTGGCACTTTTGTAGTGTATTCTGGTGCTTCAGTACCTATTTCAGGCTTTTGAGTAGTTCCTTCTGGAACATTAGTTGAATCAGGCAATTTCGTAGTGTATTCTGGTACTTCAGTACCAATTTCAGGCTTCTGGGTAGATCCTTCAGGAATGTTAGTCGAATCAGGCACTTTCGTAGTGTACTCTGGTACCTCAGTACCGACTTCAGGTTTTTGAGTAGTTCCGTGAGGAACGTTAGTTGATTCAGGCACTCGTGTAGTGTATTCTGGTACTGCGGTACCGATTTCAGGCTCTTTAGTAGTTACATCAGGAACATTAGTGGAATCAGGCACTTTAGTAGTGTATTCTGGTACTTCAGTACCAATTTCAGGCTTTTGGGTAGATCCTTCAGGAATGTTTGTTGAATCAGGCACTCGTGTGGTGTATTCTGGTACTTCTGTACCGATTTCAGGTTTTTGAGTAGTTCCTTCAGGAACGTTAGTGGAATCAGGCACTTTAGTAGTGTATTCTGGTACTTCAGTACCAATTTCAGGCTTTTGGGTAGATCCTTCAGGAATGTTTGTTGAATCAGGCACTCGTGTGGTGTATTCTGGTACTTCTGTACCGATTTCAGGTTTTTGAGTAGTTCCTTCAGGAACGTTAGTGGAATCAGGCACTTTAGTAGTGTATTCTGGTACTTCAGTACCAATTTCAGGCTTTTGAGTAGTTCCTTCAGGAACTTTAGTGGAATCAGGCAATTTAGTAGTGTATTCTGGTACTTCAGTACCAATTTCAGGCCTTTGAGTAGGACCTCCAGGAACGTTAGTTGAATCAGGCACTCTTGTAGTGTATCCTGGTTCTTCAGTACCGATTTCAGGCTCTTTAGTGGTCACATCAGGCACGTTAGTAGATTCTGGCACTTTTGTAGTGTACTCTGGTACTTCAGTACCGATTTCAGGCTTTTGCGTAGTTCCTTCTGGAACATTAGTTGAATCAGGCAGTTTAGTAGTGTATTCTGGTACTTCAGTACCAATTTCAGGTTTTTGAGTAGATCCTTCAGGAACGTTAGTTGAATCAGGCACTCGTGTAGTGTATTCTGGTACTTCGGTACCAATTTCAGGCTTTTGGGTAGATCCCTCAGGCACGTTAGTTGAATCAGGCACTCGTGTAGTGTATTCTGGTACTGCGGTACCGATTTCAGGCTCTTTAGTAGTTACATCAGGAACATTAGTGGAATCAGGCACTTTAGTAGTGTATTCTGGTACTTCGGTACCAATTTCAGGCTTTTGGGTAGATCCTTCAGGAATGTTAGTGGAATCAGGCACTTTAGTAGTGTATTCTGGTACTTCGGTACCAATTTCAGGCTTTTGGGTAGATCCTTCAGGAATGTTAGTTGAATCAGGCACTCGTGTGGTGTATTCTGGTATTTCAGTACCAATTTCAGGCTTTTGAGTAGTTCCTTCAGGAACGTTAGTGGAATCAGGCAATTTAGTAGTGTATTCTGGTAATTCAGTACCGATTTCAGGTTTTTGAGTAGGACCTTCAGGAACGTTAGTTGAATCGGGCACTGGTGTGGTGTATTCTGGTACTTCAGTACCAATTTCAGGCTTCTGGGTAGATCCTTCAGGAATGTTAGTCGAATCAGGCACTTTCGTAGTGTACTCTGGTACCTCAGTACCGACTTCAGGTTTTTGAGTAGTTCCGTCAGGAACGTTAGTTGATTCAGGCACTCGTGTAGTGTATTCTGGTACTGCGGTACCGATTTCAGGCTCTTTAGTAGTTACATCAGGAACATTAGTGGAATCAGGCACTTTAGTAGTGTATTCTGGTACTTCAGTACCAATTTCAGGCTTTTGGGTAGATCCTTCAGGAATGTTTGTTGAATCAGGCACTCGTGTGGTGTATTCTGGTACTTCTGTACCGATTTCAGGTTTTTGAGTAGTTCCTTCAGGAACGTTAGTGGAATCAGGCACTTTAGTAGTGTATTCTGGTACTTCAGTACCAATTTCAGGCTTTTGAGTAGTTCCTTCAGGAACTTTAGTGGAATCAGGCAATTTAGTAGTGTATTCTGGTAATTCGGTACCGATTTCAGGTTTTTGAGTAGGACCTTCAGGAACGTTAGTTGAATCGGGCACTCGTGTGGTGTATTCTGGTACTTCTGTACCGATTTCAGGTTTTTGAGTAGTTCCTTCAGGAACGTTAGTGGAATCAGGCACTTTAGTAGTGTATTCTGGTACTTGAGTACCAATTTCAGGCTTTTGAGTAGTTCCTTCAGGAACGTTAGTGGAATCAGGCACTTTCGTAGTGTACTCTGGTACCTCAGTACCGACTTCAGGTTTTTGAGTAGTTCCGTCAGGAACGTTAGTTGATTCAGGCACTCGTGTAGTGTATTCTGGTACTGCGGTACCGATTTCAGGCTCTTTAGTAGTTACATCAGGAACATTAGTGGAATCAGGCACTTTAGTAGTGTATTCTGGTACTTCAGTACCAATGTCAGGCTTTTGGGTAGATCCTTCAGGAATGTTTGTTGAATCAGGCACTCGTGTGGTGTATTCTGGGACTTCTGTACCGATTTCAGGCTCTTCAGTAGTTACATCAGGAATTTTGGTAGAATCAGGAACTTTTGTAGTGTATTCTGGTGCCTCAGTATTTATATCTGGTACTTCAGTGCCAGTTTCTGGGACTTTGGTAGAACTGGGTACTTCAATGGTGGTGGTGGTGGCCTCGGTGGTGGTGGGGGGAGGGAGGGTTGTTTCTGGTTCTTCCACGAGGTTGTTAAAGTCTAGGCCGGATACTTGGGTGAACCAGTCGTGGAAGGGGCCGGGACGAACAAAGCCTGTAAGTTGAATGGAGTTTAATAGTGGATTTATCCTTATTTCATATTTCTTTTAATGATATCGCTTAAATCTATATCTGTACAGGGTTACATTGCAAATGGGTGCCAAATTTTCAAAATTGAACAATATCAGTAACCTAATCGAACTAATGCAAAGACACATTTTTATTTTTACATTTATTTATTCCTATCCGTTGTTTAAATTCGTTTGCGTGGATAATACACAGACTTATAAACACTCATTTATAGAAAAATACGTAAAATCTGTTCCCGGCTGCCACGATTATTGCTGAGCGGATGCTTTTCGGAAGATCTCTTTTTTCTTTTAATTTTATTTTAATGTGCTGTGATAAATGATCGCCGAAAAAATATTTTTTTTCTTTCTTTCTTTCACTCACGTTATCTGTGTAACGATCAACTGAAAGTGCAATATAGTCATTATGGTGCGCAAAAGTTGCGTTATCTCTCTATTACTTTATTTTCGGATATTTATAGTAGATTTTATTCGAAAAATTCAATGATTAAAATCAATTGCGATAAAGCCGTTTCTTTAGATTGTTTCCTTGGTTTTATTTTTACATTTTTGCACTTCTTTGCAATGTAACCCAAAAAGCGCGTGCTAAACTCAAGGAGAAAAAGAGTAATAGATCACAATCTAGACAAAAAAAAACACTGGTAAAAGTATCACCGTTTTAGAGTAAGCGTTAGCGGTAAGCGGTCGGTTATCAGCATGCATAAGAGAAATCGGGTAAGTTCAACCATACGCCTGAGTGTTTAAGTTCAAATTCATAAAACAAACTTACCAGCCGGTCGTCCGGAGTGGCAGCCCCAGAAGGAGCCGGACACAAAGGACGCCACTCCGACCAAGTTGGGGACTCCATCATTGCCCACGTGGACTAAGGGGCCGCCGCTGTCACCCTGAAGAGGAAGCATTACATTTTTATTGTATTTTACTTTTTGATTATTGAAGATTCAAAACAAGGCCGTTGAGCTGCTAGATTGTTAATACAGGAAAAGTAGCATTTTAGAGGCAAAATATGTACATCAATAAGCTTGTGAGTTTATCTAGCCACTAGAAATGAGGATCTGCCGAGTCCTACCAAAATATCTGACACTAAACATGAAATATGCAGGGTTGAATATTAGAGTAGGTCAGTAAATTTTTGATCACTATTGCTATAGGAAAAGCTTCCTATAAGAATATATCTTTTAAAATATTTTTAATGGGCATTAATAGATTTAAAAAAAAAATGTACAGATAGCAAGAAAATCGCCAAAAACCTTGTAATAGATTCTGTTTATAATGAGAATGTTAATTATTTAATGAAAAGTTCATTATAATTATTTTTATAACTTAAGCAATTATTTTGCAAGTTTACGAAATTCACTCACAAAAATTAATCGACTGTGTCATCCGGTGGGACTCGAACCCACGTCCCTTCGCTTTCGAGTCCCACCGGATGACAAAGTCGATTAATTTTTGTAAGCGAAATTTAATTGAATTTCGAGAAAAGTTCATAGTCCAGGAATCGTGACCTCTCATTTTTACGAGTATATGTCGTTTAGTGAAGGGTGATCACCCGGTATGTATGTACACACATCAACACTGTGTAGGGATATACAAAACATAGTATTATTAAATCCAAAATATTCGTGGACAGTGTTGATTAGTATACTTCTAGCAGACGTCGTGTTTTCAGTAAATTATTATATATTTTTGATATAGTCGCACATGTTATACCCATAAAACGGCATATGTGACATTACTTGAGATGATGGGTTTTTTGGCATTGTCTTTTATGACGGACAAACAAGCAATCAAGTGATCCTTAAAGGCTATTTTCCTTCACTCCGGAATCTTAAGTAAGACTTACGGTACAAATGGACTGGCTGGTAACGTTATAGTACTGAGCACAGATAGCGTTGCTGTTGATCAGCCCCCAGCCGTAGTATAGCACGCATCGCACGTTCGACACCCCGCGTTGGTACACCCAGCGGAGACGCTCCACCATTGCGCCTGTAACATCATCATCACCCGAGCGTTATCCCGGTTGTGCATTCGCACGCGAGGGCCCAGGGTCCGCTTTGGACCATGATCCAGGATGTGGCAGATCAGGTAATTACAGAAAAGCGACTGCCATCTGACCTAACAGGGAGACCTGACCAGTTTGGATCATGGTTACACATTCATTCGCCCGAATGTGCAGGTTTCCTCACGATGTTTTCCCTCAATGTAAGAGCAAATACAGGGTGCCCCGTTTACAGTGGTCCAAAGTGGCCCGTTTACAATGGTCCAAAGGTTTTTTTAAGCTTGAGATCTTGTGAGTGATCGTTTAAAGAGTGATTCTCCGAGGGCCGGTTTTTGGTGGTCACACGTTCTTAATTCCCAACCCATTTAATAAACAGCTTAGGAATCAATTTTAAATGATTCTCTGTTTATTCATCTACACGAACATAGTTTTAAACATAAAATAGGGCTTACAGTTATTTTTTACATAATACTTAACCGCCAAAAACGGGAGCAAAACCGGTGTTCTCCGCGCGTCCGCACGACCTCGCGCGCAGTTCAACCACTAATATCTTTATTGTTTGTTGTGTTATGTACACATACTATATGTCAAAAAATTTTTTAATAAGTAAAGATTAATTAATTATAAAAACAATAATGATATCGTTTAAACAGAAAGAGTTAGAAAATACTTTGTCTCGGTCACACGATTGTGGTAGATTCGTGAACGCGAAATATAAAGCCTCATAGCATCAAAGAGCCTCAACTTTCTGACAAGCTTAATGGCCCTACGGAAACTTTAGTTCCATTACAGCATCATCGAAGAAGAAATGCTTTTCTTATCGCTTTGATACAGAAAATACAGGCACATAAATTCATCAACTTTTTTCTGGCAACCTTTTGAAGAAACCCTTCATGGTAAAATTTTAAAGATAATATAATGATTTAGATGTAAGTGTTGAATATTCAGTATAAAACCCCTTTTCAATTTCTTCGTCCGCTATTTAGTTTTTATATTTATCAAGAAACAACTTGTAAATTTTTGAAAACGTAAAATTTTCGTAACTTTCGTGACATGGTTTTCGTGGGCATTTGACCACGAAGGTTATCTTTCTCTCCACGTGAGGTTACGAAGGTCTCTTTATGCAATCTTAATTTATTTCTCTATCGGTCTGTAGATGTTTTTAAATAACCGTGTTATCGTTTTCTCCCAAAGGTATTAGCAAACGATAGTTTGTGTAGGAAGAAGCATGAGTTTTTCTTGTATTTATCTATTTTAGTCAAATATGGTTGATATGCCTATTTGATTGAACCCTGATGTTCTACTAACTAAATAAATGGTTGGCTTATTAATTTATCGACGTCAATAAGAAAAGTTCTCCATAGAGTTCATATACGAATAACTTGATAAAACACTGCCCTTGATTGAATGTGTGCATAACCAATATCTCACACACCTTTGATTAATAGCATCACACATACAGTTGGGGCAAAAAAGCTGGAGTACTAACTAAGTATACTGTTTTATTTCATCATGGCTAACGCAAGTTCCAGTGGAACTTTTATGAAGAAACTGGTTCCCGATACAGACTTGGCGCCCGGCTGTGCCGAATGCCGAATATCTACCTACCTACCTGTGTGTTGCATTGCAACCCTTACCTTAGTTCTCGCCGATTTTCATACAAACTTATTCGTACAGATAGCGATCCTAGCCTTGTCAGTAACTGTCAGTGTCTAATAAAATGATAACAGTTCGTTTTTAGGAAATGTATGTTCAAGCTAATTTCAACCTACTTGTATAGAATGACAGTAGAAAAATGACCATAAGGTGGGTCATGATTCAATTTGGTCGACTGTACATATATGTACTCTGAAATACTAATTATACTTCATTATGTATGTCAAAAAACTAAGCAATCAGAATCAAAACAATACCCTATGCGTCGAGCACAATAGTGATGGTGCGTACAAGTTGTAACTTGTTCAATCATGCTTAGCGAATACGTATTCAATAATAAATAATAGACCATGTCGGATTATAGGGGGCGCCGGATGAGACAGGGGCCGGACTACCGGGGGTCCACTGTATATTAAAGGTTTAGAGATTTATTTATTAATTCTTTTCACGCTTTTAACTTCAAAAAAACTATATTCTTTTTAAAAAACAGGTATAATATTAGTTATTTAGGTTTTATTTAAAATATTTTTATGTAATAAAATAGGACTTCGCTATGAAAAATACGTTAAGTAACTTTCGTGGTATCAGAAATAACTTTCGTGGGTACCGAAATTTCAAAATTAAATATCGGAGGGAATAACAAACCGATTTGTTTGATTCCAATATAATTTTAGGCCTTTAGTGTAGTATTTTTTGCTTGTCATAAAAACTTTAACTAAAAATCGCCACGAAGGTGACGCGGAGAATGCTTTCCGGAGAATCACTCTAAAACATACTTAAGTTAAGCGAAAACTTATGGTTTACATTTTTTTTTAAATCCGAAATTGTCATATTTTGACGCAAAACCTCCCTGATATAAAAACTACTGGAGTGAATTGAATCGAATAAAATTTGGTATGGGCACAGTGCAATAATCAACTTATTGCGTTATAGGCTCATCTAGTGTAAATTTTACACTGCATTTTTTTAGTTTAACTTTTTCTGTAGCTTTTTTGAACTTTTCGGCAAAAGATTGATTTTCGAAAAAATCCTGTGAAAAAAAAATGTACCGCCAAAATTTTGCTGACACTGCTAAAAAGTATGTTAGTATAGATTATTCTTTACACAAAAAAACATAGTAGTCCTTCGATTGCAACATCTTCAAAAACAACATTATGTACTTTACATTGGAAAATTACGAAATTTACTATAATAAAAATTAATCATTTGGCCGTTATTTTTGATTAAAAAATAATTCCTCTAAATATAAATTGCTACTAATCTGTATGCACGTGGCAAAAAAAATTAAGAAGTAAATTTCAGCCTGCCAGCCAAGGTAATTTAACTTTTTTCTAATGTTAATTTATAAATTGAGTTTGTTGTTGTTATTTAGTTTAAATCTTAATAAGGTATGGAGAATCAGTAAAACAACATAGATAATCAAAGTTTTTCGGAATGCCGTCCGCTATTTGCTAAACATAATCTGCATCTGCTTAAGAAATTTTTTCGCAGCCTATTATTTACATAAGAATAAAGTTATCTTGCCTGGTTGGTTAAAATTTTACTTCATCCATTTTTTTAGCCATGTGGATAAAAAGATTTGTAGCCTAGTTGGTTAAAATTTTACTTCATCCATTTTTTTAGCCATGTGGATAAAAAGATTTGTAGCGATTTTTATCGAAAAGAATGTTTTTTTAATAAAAAATAACGGCCATATGATTAAAATTTAATCATGGTAAATTTCGTAATGTTTTGATTTTCATGTACATAATATTGTTTTTGAAGTAAAGAATAACCCTATGTAAAGATACTTTTTAGCAGTGTCAGCAAAACTTTGGCGGTAATATATTTTTTTCACAGGATTTTTTTGAAAACCAATCTTTTGCCGAAAAGTTCAAAAAAGCTACAGAAAAAGTTAAACTAACAAAAACAGTCTAAAATGCACACTAGATGAGCCTCAGTGTAATAGGTAGATTATTGCACTATGCTCATACGAAATTTCATTCGATTCGGTCCAGTAATTTTTATATCTGAGAGATTTTGCATCAAAAATATTGATATTTCGGTTTTTTTTTTAAAAAAAGTCAAATTTTCTAAACCATAAGCTTACACGCTGAAATTTTAATGGTTGTTTTCCCGCAGTAAAATAGTGCAGTTTATGCTTTATTGCTTAGTGTGTAGAGCTTCTTTTGCTTTAAACATTGATTTCCGTGTATATTATAGCCTTACTGTTTTCCGTTTTCTCGTGTGACGTTCAAGAACAGATTGAATATAAAATTGGGTTAAGTGTGGTTTTCGTCCTGAAAGTCAGATGTGCTTACTTACCGCTAGTCCAAGTGGCGCCCATCCCGGCAGCTATGAGCTGGTCGTTGTTGTAGTCGGCGTAGGCATTCTGGCGCGACTGCACGCGGGTGGGCTTGGTTCAATTAAGTGTGATCTGTCGTCCTTACAGTCCGATGTGCTTACCGTTAGTCCAAGTGGTGCCCATCCCGGCAGCTATGAGCTGGCCGTTGTTGTAGTCGGCGTAGGCATTCTGGCGCGACTGCACGCGGGTGGGCTTGGTTCAAGAGTGATCTGTCGTCCTTACAGTCCGATGTGCTTACCGTTAGTCCAAGTGGCGCCCATCCCGGCAGATATGAGCTGGCCGTGGTTGTAGTCGGCGTAGGCATTCTGGCGCGACTGCTCGCGGGTGGGCTTGGTTCAAGTGTGATCTGTCGTCCTTACAGTCCGATGTGCTTACCGTTAGTCCAAGTGGTGCCCATCCCGGCAGCTATGACCTGGCCGTTGTTGTAGTCGGCGTAGGCATTCTGGCGCGACTGCACGCGGGTGGGCTTGGTTCAAGTGTGTTCTGTCGTACTTACAGTCCGATGTGCTTACCGTTAGTCCAAGTGGCGCCCATCCCGGCAGATATGAGCTGGCCGTGGTTGTAGTCGGCGTAGGCATTCTGGCGCGACTGCACGCGGGTGGGCTTGGTTCAAGTGTGATCCGTCGTCCTTACAGTCCGATGTGCTTACCGTTAGTCCATTTAGCGCCCATCCCGGCAGCTATGAGCTGGCCGTTGTTGTAGTCGGCGTAGGCATTCTGGCGCGACTGCACGCGGGTGGGCTTGGTTCAAGTGTGATCTGTCGTCCTTACAGTCCGATGTGCTTACCGTTAGTCCAAGTGGCGCCCATACCGGCAGCTATGAGCTGGTGGTTGTTGTAGTTGGCGAAGGCATTCTGGCGCGACTGCACGCGGATGGGCTGCGTCAGCTCTGAAGAAAGACAGGTTTAATAAATAAATTGACAAACACACCTGCTATTTATAATAATAATTTATTTATTTCGTACCATCCTTTAAACGAATTTCGTGGCCCATTTCAACAGGGATTAGCAAAGTACCACTCGTTCAGTTCAAGTTAGGCGCTAACTCTCTTCCGGCTTCCGGCATACCGCGCCCCGCCAGTACGGTTAGCAAAAGTCAACGGTCTAAGGGTCTATCTATTATATGTGTTTGTGACATAAAACTCGATTTTATTTTTATACTAAGCACTTTCATAATTTTTATTAGAAGATGACTTTTACTCATCATCATCAAATTTAAGAGCTAGGCTCTTGTCGGTGGAGTTTTTTCCATTCCTCTCTGCTTTTCGCCCTTCTCTTAACGTCCTGATACGACCCGACATTTATCATTTCTTTTATTTGCAGCATGTAGCTTATTCTTGGTCTTCCTCGCTTCCTTTTTCCTTTTATTCTTCCTTCTATTATCGTTTTAATAAAATTGTCGTGTCGAATCAGGTGGCCTAACATTCGTCCCCTTCTACACTCTATTGTTTCCATCAATCTCCTTATTTCCCTAACCATAGACAAAACTTCTTCATTTGTTTTCTTCTCCGTCCAACTTATACGCTCCATTCTCCTCCAGCACCACATCTCATATAGCTTTTATCGACTTAGAAAAGGCGTTTGATAAGGTCAATTGGAAAATAATGATGGAAGTACTCAAAGAAGCTGGATTGGATTATAGAGACAGAAGGATTATTTATGAATTATACAGGGTGTGGCGTAAATAGTGGTCCAAAGCAAAGGGGTGGATACACTGTACACTGAAGCACCACATACCAGTATTTAAAAAAAATTATGTACAGGGTTTTCAAAAAAAAAAATTTTTTTTAATTTTTTTAGAAATCGTTACCTTGCCTTACAAATTTGGTTATAATTTCCAAAAATGACGGTTTTTTTTATCCATTTTTTTATTATTATTGCTGATCACTTGTACTTAGTACTCCATTCGTTTTTTTTTTTTACAAACTGAATTTAATAAAAAAAAATAAGTTTCTTTCAAAATTCAATACTCACTGCTAGCAAATCGTTTGACTTTCAATGCTTTTGGTGCAAAAAAAATGTACCACACTGTCAGTGCCCATTGTTTAAAAAAATGCCCATCTTTTGCAGATTCTAAAATGGTGCAACAATAAGTGTTACGACTTACAGGAAAAAAGTTATTGCTTTTCGAAACAAAAAGGAGCCCAATTCAGAAAAACAATTTATTTGAAGTTCAAGGGTTTACAAGGGTTGTAATTTTTTTCTGTGTGGTCCAAAGCAAAGGTGTGGATACACTGTACACTGAAGCACCACATACCAGTATTTAAAAAAAAAATATGTACAGGGTTTTCAGGGTTTTCAGGTTTTTTTTTATTAAATTCAGTTTGTAAAAAAAAAAAACGAATGGAGTACTAAGTACAAGTGATCAGCAATAATAATAAAAAAATGGATAAAAAAAAACCGTAATTTTTGGAAATTATAACCAAATTTGTAAGGCAAAGTAACGATTTCTAAAAAAATTAAAAAAAAATTTTTTTTTTGAAAACCCTGTACATAATTTTTTTTTAAATACTGGTATGTGGTGCTTCAGTGTACAGTGTATCCACACCTTTGCTTTGGACCACTATTTACGCCACACCCTGTATAAAAACCAAGAAACGGTAATAGAAGTAGGAGAGGAAAACGGAAAGGCAAAAATAAGACAGGGAGTTAGGCAGGGATGTCCACTTTCACCGCTATTTTTTAATTTATTCATAGAATGTGCGATACGCAGAATAACGGAATCAAAAAAGGGGGGTGTCAAAATTAATGGGGACGTATTTAAATTCATTCGTTTTGCCGACGATATTGCAGCCATTGCAGAAAACAGATTGGAGTTGGAAGAACTGGTTACAGAAATGGACACTATTTTTAAAGAATTTGGTCTCAAAATTAACATAAATAAAACAAAAACACTAATTGCTTCTAAAAAGGAAAAATATAGCCCTATCTCAATAAATAACACAAAAATAGAACAGGTTAAAACCTTCAAATATCTAGGTAGCTTGATAACTAGTGACTCCAGATGTACACCAGATATAAAAGCAAGGATAGCGATGGCGAGACAAGCTTATAATGCAAAAAAGCACCTGCTCAAGGCCAGAATATCAAGCAAAGTTCGCAAAAAACTTGTTAAAGTGTACATTTGGAGTATAGCACTCTATGGATGTGAAGCGTGGACATGACTTTTACTAGGAAACAAAAATATAAAAGTGTAACCACCATCTGTCTGATAAGGGCTTGTCTGTATGAGTATGATGTTGAGGTACGTAATGCCTATAAAAATCCGTAATCATGGTTCATATGTAGATATTCCTCTTTTAAAATCCGTAGAGACACAGATAAATCTGTATTTATGTTTGGCAACCCTGCTTAAACTGACCGTTACCTTACAGAGCGGGTCTGCGTTGAGGTGCGCTATGGGGAAGTGGGAGGGGAGGTAACGGCCAACTTAACTGGACGGGTAGTATATTAGTACAGAGGCATAGTGCTTAGCGGTGAATTGCACCTTATTGTTGCAGCAAGAGTTGCTATTTATTTAAATGACTTTGCGTAGTTAACCTTATGTACTCGTACTATTGGCACAGAATAAGTACTAGTACTTCGTACAGAAGTATGACTTAGCAATTGTATTCAAAGAAATGTCTACTCAATGTCGTCTACAATATGGCGTAATTTAGTTCGCCTCAAAGTCAAGCACATTTTCGTGTTCACAAGACACCTACAAAAATCCATTGCAAGATAATTTCATACTTATTGCGCTGGAATATGATTCATAATACACTAAACCTATTCAGTGACGTAATATCACGCGACGCGATAGGGTTGACTGCTACGAGAAGCTTTTAACGCCATCTAGCGCCTCTTTCTAGTACTTTATTCATTCTCGTCCAGCCAGCAACGTAGCCGCGCGGCCGCCGGTGAATAAAACGCGCGAGCGTGTCGCTGGCCGGTAGCGACACGCAACTTGTTTTAGCCCCTAAGTCGCCGCGCGTAGGTACATTTTTGCTACCTACGCGGGGAGATACACAGGCCTGCTATTGGGTATACGGTGGTTATAATAATAATATTGCCCGCCTAGAATTTCTACCACGGCGGCTAATCTCAACCGAGATTAGGCCACTGCGCAAAAGATATTACAGTGCAAAAGCCATATTGCGGAAAAAATCTGGAACTAATTTCTTTTACTGGCAACAGAAGCCTTAAATCGTCATTGACATATCTCATCAATTGTCATAATGATTGTGGACGCGTAATCTAATTTTTGACCAAGTGCAACTTTTATGTGATAAAAATACCAAGAACTATTCGTTTTCGTGAAAAGAAAAGTGGTTTAACATGTGCTGTAGTATTTTTTGACTAGAAAGTCTATGTGATCACAACGGTTTCCTTAAATTAATTACTGATGTCATCACGAATTTTTAGTACGTCATATAGTGCGAATAGTGAAAATTGGCCACTGATGGCTATGGAGAATATAATTATTTTTATAAATTATGCAATTATTTTTACGAAATCAAATTGAATTTCGCTCCCAAAAATAATTAACTGTCATCAGGTGGGATTCGAACCCACGTCCCTTCGCTATCCGGGCGAGTGCTTTTAGCAACTGAGCTACGGAGAACGTTAGTCAGACGACGAATTTTTGTAAGTGCTTGTTACGCCAGTGAGCCGGTGTTCGATTTCATCAATACTTGGGGAATGTACCATGTATCCGAAATTCAATTTGATTTCGTAAAAACTTCCAAAATAATTGCTTTAGTTATAAAAATAATTATAAGTTAAGCTGATTTAATCTCAACTGATGGTTAAATATTTGTAAAAATATTTCCATCGGATCTTCCCAAAATGTTTGATAAATTGATTAGTACAACATAAATTACCTATCGGCTCGATAATTGAATTTTAAAAGAAGATTACTTAGTTTAAATAATAATAAGCTTCAGATTTCAGGGTTTGCCGTCGTTTACGATCAATTAGTTTTTTTTTCGCGCCACCTGAAGGGTATTGGTTTCGAGTCTCATCGGATGACATAGCCGATAAATTTTTGTAAACGAAATTTAATTTATTTTTCATACATTTGCAAGCCGAGCATATTTCGCCTTAAATCTTCGATCTCAGGTTGTTTATTAATTTCGGCGTAAAATATACAACTTACGAGTATAAGTGATGCGCTGCTGCAACTTGATCAGCGAGATGTCGTTGGGCTGCACGGCGGAGGAGCTCTCCTTGTACGTGGGATGGATGTACCACTCCCGCGTCTCCTGCGTCGCTTCCGGCTCGTTCACGTACACGACCCCTGTCAGGGCTATGATGTACGCGCGACTGGAAAGCAAGATTCATTTCAAAGTACCGTGGAGGTTTTTTGCTACGAATAAAACCTCCACGTCCCACTCGGTTGGGGCTTTAAGTATGAATTTTACATATTGATTGGTTTTGTTTTATCGCTTGACGCAGTAAGTTGTACTGGAGAGACGGAATAAGTAGCAATTGTTGTATTTTATTTACGTGCTTCATGAATAACATCTACGAAATAAGTATTCTTTATTATTTAATCTCGTACCTACATGAGGATGTTACAATAGTTTTACGGCAGCACCACAACAAGTAACCTCAGTTCCAGCGCTACATGAACATGGGTGCTATAGACAATGGCACACCTACTGTCATGCCCTACGTGCCCCTACACCTGCACACGGACGACCCATATAACGCCAGTGTCGACACGACAAGAAGAAGATGATTGCTATAGTACCTACGCCAGTCCAGGGGACACATGAACTGACATTTTTGCCATAATCACCCCCTTATTCAAGAGAGATTATTAAATAATCTAACACCCTATATCGAACTCATCCCTCCGCACTCCAGCACCGTACCGCACCAATTAAAATGAAAATTGAAGATTTCAATACAAATTACTACTAAACTTATTTTTAGGATGCATTTTCTAAAATAAAATGTATCAAAGCAAGATCCAAAATCCTATAACCGTGTCTCGGGTTTTTGAAGTACAAGATGTTAGAAAGATTAAAGAAACTACCTATATCTATCTGACTTTCATCCACAAGATCTTTCGGGGACTCATTCAAAAACCCATTTTGTCAAAATCATAAAGGTAAAGTATTTTTCGTAGGACCATTCGTCTATATTTTATTGTAACTTATCGTTACACAGTAATTCTTTGGGTAGGTACCTATAAGTAATGTCGCATGATCGTGAACGATTATGTGATCTTAAGCGATTATTTTACTTATCGACTTACTATAGATACAAGTAAAATCTTTTACTGATATCCTTAGATCAAGCATATCTGTAGATATTGCATGAAACTGACAGCCAGGAGAAGTTGCATTGATACAATTTTTGAGTAGTTTTAAAGTTTTGGCGTGTTTTCGTCTAACTTTCGTCGTCATAATTTGATATCCCTACTAAATGAGCGCCACGGACTTCTAAACCAGGCGGTTGCGGTTGAGTCTGAAGTTTCTAAGCTAATGTATAGTCCGATAAGTTCATGCAGACCTTCAGACCGTTGCCAGCCAGAAGTGAGGGGGGCGAGGCATGCTATATGTCAGTGGGGACGGCTAGTGTTGCGGGTGAAGGGGATTTCCCTGACAGTCGCGAGCGATTGGTGCTTCCTCGCCCCGCACGTCTTGTGGGGGTGCAGGAGGGTCGCACATGAACAAGTTTCAGACCCATTATAATAGCAGAATAGTGGCCACTTACTTAGCAGAGAGTGAACGGCGGAGATGACCCAGTGCCATGCTGGAAGTAGTGCAACCGATTCGAGTGCTTGTATGAAGCTTAGTCTCTGTTCCGTTTATCTGCTCATATGGTCAGGAATCAGGGTCTATTGTATAGCAGAATTGTAGCCCACTTCTTAGCTGAGAAGTGAGCGGCGGAGATGACCCAGTGCCATGCCCCAGCATCGCGAATCGGTTGCACTACCTAGGTATTCCTAAGTAGATTCGCGTGCTTGTATGAAGCTTTGTCTCGGTTTTCTACTCAGTTGGGGTCCATTGTAATGTAATAGCAGAATTATAAAGTACTTACTTAGCCGAGCAGTGAGCGGCGGAGATGACCCAGTGCCTGGCGACGAGCGATCCGCCGCACGCGAACGCAGCTCCGCCGGGGTTCACCAGCCGCAGCAACACGAAGTGCGGGTGCTGACCCGGTTGCGCCTCCCAACCGGACAGGATACGGGAGTCTGCAGGATATACATATACGGGATTGAAAAATACACATACAAAATCATTTTTTTTATGTTTCTACGTAATCACCACCAAGTTAAATGCACTTCTGCCAGCTATTTCAAAGCGTTTATACCGTTGAAAAAAATGATTCCTCATGAAAGTTAGGAAACCTAAAAAGCGTCGGATGATATAGTTCAGGTGAATAAGGTAACAGTTCAAAGCCACAGTTATAAATCCGACCATTGATTGCACAGATGTGTGAATACGGGCATTATCTTGATGAAACAGGACTATTATTCTTAGCATTCCTGGGCGTTTTTCTCTTATTTCTTCACGTAAACGACGAAGCACGGTGCAGTAGTAATCAGAGTTTATATTCTGACGTTTTTCAAGATAACCATAATCTTTGTGGTGTTAACACCACCAACTTCCTGATTCTGGAGCTGTGTCCAAGTTATTTCAAGAGAGAAAAACCCAAAAACTGACCGACCCGGGATTTGAACCCGGGACCTCGTGGATAGTACCCAGCGTGCTGACCACTAGACCAACGAGGCAGTCAACGGAGTATAATATTGAATTATTGACCGATAAGACATAGTTTGTATGGGGGCCCAATTCTTTTTGACCGCACCATATTGTTTCCATATTGAGGAAGATTAAAATAATGGTCTTACGGTCAGTACTGCGGACATTTTCGACGAAGTCTGGCTCTGTTATTAATGAGGTGGCATCTTGCCTGCCCGCAGAGATCTGGAAAATTATAAAAAAAAAACAAATGCTTTTATTTAAAGTCGTGAAACAACACCACACGCTCATCTTTATTTACATTGCATAACACTTACCTAGATCAAATATTTTTTTCTCATTTTTTAAATCTTAATTAAGGTTAAAAATATCACGTTTCCGAAGTTTTCGAATAAACTCTGGGAACTTCAAAAATATTTGCATTTTTTGGAAAATGAATTTTGTTGCGTCTGGCAGGATTGCGCGTTTAAGCGTCTTCTGTATGTAAAGTGATGAAGAAAGTTAAGATTAAAGTATTTTCACCTGGGCAACTCCTAAGACGACCACCAGTAACACCTGCCAAAACATATTTGCTCCACTTATTAACCACAGACAAGAGGAAGACGTAATTAATACGAGATAAACAATTAATCATTCTTAAGCATCATTGATAGTCTGTGATAAGGCTTTGATTAAGCATGCCGAAATTTTGCCAATTTTAAAAAAAATTTACACCCGAAACTGGGCTTACATTAACAAAATAAAAGGAAGTACGAGGGCCATTCAATAAATACTTAGCCTACAAAAGAAAAAAGAAAATTTTGAGAAAGTAGAGATTTATTTTTCAACAGTCTCCTTTCAATTCAACACACTTGGCCCAGCGATACTCACTTTTTCAACCCGTCCAAAAAATAGGATTTCCCGAGGTCTTCAAAATAGGCCTCTGTGGCGGCGATGACTTCATCATTCGACCCAAATCTTTTGCCGGCCAGTGACTTTTTCAGATTTGAGAACGAGAAGAAGTCACAGGGAGCCAAATCTGGAGAATACGGTGGATGGGGCAGCAATTCGTAGCGCAATTCGACCAATTTGGCCATGACGACGGCGGAGGTGTGAGCCGGCGCGTTGTCGTGGTGGAACAGCACTTTTTTCTTTGCCAAATGGGGCCGTTTTTTTTCAATTCGGCATCGAATCGGCCCAATAAGTCAGAATAGTAGAGCCCCGTGATTGTTTTACCCTTCTCAAGGTAATCGATGTAGATCACACCTTGCGAGTCCCAAAAAACACTGGCCATCACCTTTCCGGCCGATTGAACAGTCTTCGCCTTCTTTGGACCACGTTCGCCGGGTAAAGTCCACTGTTTCGACTGTTCCTTGGTCTCTGGTGTGTACGAGTGAACCCATGTTTCGTCGAGGGTCACAAAACGACGCAAAAACTCTGCTGGATTGCGTTAAAACAGTGCCAAACATATCGCCGATGTGGTCTCACGGTTGCGCTTGTTGTCTGGTGTGAGCAAACGCGGCACCCATCGCGCCGATACCTTTTTTATACCCAGTTCTTCGTGCAGAATATGATGCACTGTCCCTTCTGCGATGCCTACAGTCTCAGCTATCTTGCGAATCTTCAATCACCGGTCTGTCAACACGAGATCGTGGATTTTTTTTACGTTAACCTCCGTAGTAGCCGTTTTTGGTGCACCTGGGCGTGGCTCATCAAAAACCGACGTGCGGCCACGAGCTAACTCGTTAAACCAATTTTTGACGGTCGCCATCGAAGGAGAAGAGTCACCGTACACAGCATCCAACCGCTCTTTGATTTCGCTGCGCGTTTTCCCTTCCAAAAACAAGAATCTTATCACTGAACGATATTGTTCTTTTTCCATTTTTGTCAAACCGACCGACACGCTCGCTTCCAAAGGCTGTCAAAACAAAACAAATGAAGGGAAAAGACTGAAAACTACATAGTAGACTTCAAAAAGTATTTACTGCACGATAGTAAAACTCTTTCGTAACAACAGCGCCTTCGGGCGGCGAGGCTAAGTAATTATTGAGTGCCCCTCGTAGGTACTTATATGATCATCACAATCAAAAAATTACTTATATCTCATCATCAGTCACCATCAGGATGGGCTTCATGATTTTGAACCTTATTATAATTTTCAAGTTAGATCGATAAGTAACACGTATTATTGATTGCTGTTGGCCATATTTTTACCCGAATGCGGAAGGAGGGTTATGTTTTTCGAGAGTATGTATGTATAATTGTTTGGCACGCCCTACTACCCAAACGGCTCGACAATTTTTGACATATGAGGTGTCGTTGACTTTGTCAAAATTGTGAGAGTGACATAGGCTATATTATATACATTTTAAAAATGGCGCCCGCAAATTGAAATAAAGGGGGGAGGGGGGTTTGTTTTGTCCTTACCATAGCAATATGGGTATCAAATGAAAGCCAGTAAAGATACCATTTCAAAAATATAATAATTTTTGCAGTCTGATATTTTTTTATAAATAATAAAACTAAAAATTATAAAATAAAAAACGGTAATTTAAAAAACTAAAAAACACGACTGCGTTTCTGTGTAATTGGAAATTAAAAAACCCTGATACAAGAAAGAGGTCACACGCGGGTTAAATTGGTACCCATAAAAATTGTAGGAGTCGGGACCCATGTTAGAAAGTCACCCGTCTCGTCAGTAGATTGTAGTAATCTGCAATGTAATAAAGAGGTAGGTACTCGTATGTGCTCTAAATTCACTAAGTCTCCATTTCTAGAATGGGTCCCGACTGCTATACAATTTTTAATATGGGTACCAATTTAACACGGGTATGACCGCTTTCTTGTTTCAGGGTTTTTTAATTTCCAATTACACAGAAACGCAGTCGGGTTTTTTAAATTACCGTTTTTTCATATTAACATTTCAAAGTTGGCCAAATGTTTCCTAAAGCACAGAATAAGTACTAGTACTCCGTACAGAAGTATATATGACTTTGCAATGAAATTCAAAGAAATATCTACTCAATGTTGTCAACGATATGGTGTAATTCAGTTCGCCTCTGACTCAAGCACATTTTGGTGTAGACACCTACAGAAATACATCTCAAGATAATTTCATTCTTATAACTCTGGAATATGATTCATAATACACTAAGCCTATTTAGTGACGTACTACACACAACGCGATAGGGTTGACTGCCACAAGAAGCTACTTACGCCATCTAGCGCATCTTTTGATGACTTTATTCACGCTCGTCCAACCAGCAACCCAACTTGTTTAGTCCCTTACCAAGGGGTCGCCGCGCGTAGGTACGTTTTTGCTACCTACGCGGGAAGATACACAGGCCTGCCTAAAGTCTAACTTTATTTTATCAAACTATATTATAGTATTGAGTTGCTTGTTACTATCTAATCGAATTTGATCAAAATTTTACTAGGAAATTCAGTATGATTATATCTTATTTTTGATTAATTAATCTGATTTATAAATGAATAATAATCGCATTTTAAAGTTCGAACATTGGTCTGGGTGGTGGCTGGTTTGCATCACGTATGAGGCATGTGTGTGGAGTAAGCACTTAAACAATTTTAAATTGTCTCAAGGGTGAGCACGATTTATACCGAATTCCGGAAAATCATAGTGTTTACTAAAATTGATCCTCTTTTTACCGTTCCATACCTCGAAAGGAAAACATGGAACCCTTATATGATTACTTTGTTGTCCATCTGTCTGTCTGTCAAGATAAGACCATTTTTTTAAGGAAGGCCCACGCCTTCCTTAAAATTCTTACTTGTCTAAGTATCCCTTGAACTAGTAACTTGACAGATTTATCGGAGATCATGAAATATTCCTATGTTTTATTATATTATATATTTATACCTAACATGAAAACCGTACATTTATTTCACGAAAATCATACCGAAAAAGATCAAACTTTACTTAATATGCTATTTTGCAATATTATGTACAAGGTGTTGGTATTTTCTCTATACAAAATTAAACATATCCTTTACAGTTTCGTAGATAATTTAGAATACTGTTGAATTTTAACAAGTCGATATGAAAACAATATACAAATGTTCGCTGTGTTGTGCGACTGGCATTGACTGAATAACAGTCAACACAAAATATCGAAACGTGTGTGTAATCTACTGTCAAATTTTTGCATCCGTTAGAATAACGCAATGACAAATTCCGAAAACTAATTTAAATTAATTAATTAATTTAGTAATTATTATAGATAAAAAAATATCAATTGCTTATCTGTTTACACTATCGTTATTATTATGTTACTTGGAGTAGACAGCATTTTTGAAGATTCATTGCTTGAATATTTTTTTTTATTTATTAACTTTTTTACAACTATCATTACAGGTAATACCCAATGCGATATTGTATCTTAAGCCTACTTATACTATCTATTGTAACATATACAGTTCAATGTAACCCTTTCGAATTTACTCAACGAACAGGTAAATATATCAACTGACCCATGCACGTTATTGAAAACTTCGGTAATACGCGTAAGAGGTGCGTTTCTTAACAATTTAGTTCGGGCGTCAGGCGCCGCCAGCAGGCGCTGCCGTCGCCGTCTCCACACGTATCTGTCCGGGACGCACAGGCCGATTGATTGCAACACGGTGGGATTGTGCACAACACCCCGCAATAACCTCACCACGTAGATTGCGAGCGCCAACTCCCTTCGTACCTCCAATTTGTAATAACCCACCATCCCCAGCACGAATAGCGTGGGATACATCAGGGGGTAGAATGGGTAAACCCCATAAAGTTTCATATATAGGAACCTTGTGAATTTGTTTTGTAATTGTTCCAACATTGCACTATATTTCGCTTCATGAGGTGTCCATATGACCGCGTTAAAATCCAAGTGACTCCGGACCAATGCATCGTATAAGACCTTTAAGGTGCCAATGTTCGTAAAATCATGTGACTGCCTAAGTACCAACCCTAGGTTCCTATACGCCTTTTTGCAAACATTAACAACATGATCACGAAAGTGTAAATCAGATTTAATTTGCACTCCCAAATCCCTAACTTCATTCACTCGTTTCAGTGGTGTGTTGTCCATACTATATTGATATAGAAACGGCAAGTAAGATCGTGTGAATGAAACAACATTGCACTTCGATGTATTAAAATATAGTTCATTGTCATAACTCCATTCGACTACTCTATTTAAATCTTCCTGCATCCGTTCACAGTCGGCAATATCCCTAATCTCATATAGCAATTTGAAGTCATCCGCAAACAGTAGACTATAGCTATGCTTAACCACTTCCGGTAAATCATTTATCATAATGATAAATTCAAGTGGTCCTAAATTGCTACCTTGACTTAGTCCCGACCTCGTGTAATATGTGTTCCGATTCTGAGCCATTGTAATCTACATATTGCTGTCGATCTCGCATGTAGCTACTGAAAAAAATTAAAAAATGTGGCGTGCATCCAATGTCCGCCAGCTTCCTGAGCAACACATCATTCCGGACGGTGTCGAAGGCTTTCTTAAAATCGAGATACACCGCATCCACCTGGCCACCCGCGTCCACCACCGGTACTGTTTTTACCATGAAGCTGAGTAGGTTGGATGTAGTGCTTCGCGCTGGTCTAAAACCGTGCTGCGCATCTGACAGCTCGAAGCTAAGAACGTTACGTGAGAAGGTCGTGTTTTCGTGCGTACGGCCGACTAGTACTATATTGCACGCGTAAAACCGATACAAACTAGGCTACGGACTAATATCATAATATGGCTTAAGACTTCTGGACTGAACTTGAATTTATTTATTAACGTGTTTTCTAGTGAAAAAATATTTGCTAACAGTGTAATAAACAGTGTCTCAGTGTTCGTTTACCCACATAAGTTTCGTTTTGGTCTAAATAGAGCGAGACCACTCGCTCCTGACTGTTACGGTGACTCATACTGCTTACATACAGCTGATAATTTCATCACCTCTCCACAAGTGTTGCCGGCGCAGTGTCCGACGGGGCGCATAAAGTAGTACTACAACCAGTGATCCCGGGTTCAAATCTTCAAGGCGCATAGTTTTTTTTTTTTTTTGTTTTTCACTAACTTGAAAACCTTTTTATTCTTACAATACAAAACATTGGAACGGAAAGAAAAGAGAAAGATGTCTCCTAAAAAGTGTGCCGGTTGCCACAATCGCTTACAAAGCCGTGAGTTTATGTCATGTTGCAAATGTAGCCTATGCTACGATCTGTCCTGCATAAGTATCAGTGTAAAACACTTTCAGTCGATGACGGCGGATGACAAGAAAACTTGGGTATGTCCGGTGTGCCGAAACAAACTGCCTAAAACTGGAAATTTGAATACACCCGTCAGACAAAACCCAGCTCAGGTTGAATCTCCTGTTGAATCTGATAACGACTTCTCTAATGTCACACTGAGAGCAAAGCAGTCAAAGGCACCGTGCGCCTCTGACGCTGCCACCAGCGCGAGCTCTCTTAGCGGAACGATCACCATAACAGATATACGTAATATAATTAGAGAAGAGCTTGCCACTGTAAAGGACACTATTCAGCGAGAATTGAGTTGCTCTATTCAAAGAATGATCCAGGACACACTCACTAAAGAGCTAAATGAGTTAAAGACGAATTTATCCAACACTCACGACTCCATCACTTTTCTGAGTTCGAAGTATGACGAGATTGGCGGGGAGCTGAAAGAAAATATAAAATCTTTAAATGAGGTTCGGAGCAAATGCAAAAGTTTTTAGATTACTATGAACGATATGACTGCGAGGCTTTCAATGATTGAGCAGCACCTAAGAGAAAATAACGTCGAGATTAATGGTATTCCTGAACACAAGAGTGAAGCTTTAAGTAACATCCTGATGCAAGTTGCCAAGACAGTTGACATGACTTTACAGGATGACGATATTCTTCATATCACGAGGGTTGCCAAAATGAACAAGGATACCAACAGACCGCGCACCGTGGTAGCCAGGCTTCGCTCAACTCGCCTTCGTGATAATCTCCTTGTGGCTGTATCAAGGTACAATAAGAAACATCCAAAGGAAAAACTGAGCACCTATCATCTGGGCTACGCTGGTCCCAGTTCTCCTGTATATATTTCGGAACATCTGACACCATCGGGCAAGGCGTTGCATGCAGCAACCAGGAAAAGGGCCACAGAACTCTCATATAAATTTGTCTGGATACGCAACGGGCGAATTTACACTAGGAAGGATGAAACCAGTCAAGCCATCTACATTCGGAACCAAGACTGCCTACGACAACTTAGTAAATAAATATTGTGGTTGTAAACCTTAGTGTTAAGTAAGATATTTCCATATAGATCCTTAATTTTTTTCCCTGTTAATCCACCATAAGCTTATGCTTGAAATCTATTATCAAAATATTTGCGGTATGAGAACAAAGACAGACAATATTTATAATAACATACTTTTGTGTAACTATAAAATCATAGTGTTTACCGAAACCTGGCTAAACTGTATCTAGTAACGAAGTTATCGATTCCCGATACACAGTGTACAGAAGGGATAGAGAATCTAGCTTTAACACAAAGGAAGACGGAGGTGGCGTGATGATTGCTGTATCTACTGATATTATATCCTCTCGAATATGTGATTGGGAAAGTGATTTGAAAGATATTTGGGTTAAGATTGAAATTAATAGTAATAGTCGAATAAAACATATAGCTATCTGTGCCATTTATCTACCGCCACTGGTAAAATTGGAAACACTCTAAATTCTAAAACAATGTCAGTACTATTATGGGTCATTGTGATGACGTTGTAGCTCTAGGCGATTTTAATCTGCCATTTATTACATGGTCACAAGTAGAAGGCAGCTGGTATACGGTACCCTCTAATCATACGTGCTCACGGGGATACGCCCTGGTTGATTTTATGTCATTGAATGATTTGGCTCAGCTTAATTATTTCCGCAACGTGCACGGCAGAACTCTTGACTTGATTTTGACGAACGTGTCGGGTTCACGTGTGACTCAGCCCCTTACTCTTTTATCTAAACTCGATGTGAAACATCCCAACCTTCAGGTAAACCTCCATCTTGGCAGCATTCAGTATCTGCATTCGAAGTCAACGAACCGCTTAAACTTCTTTAAAGCTGATTACGAAAAAATTAAAACCAGGCTGGAGCAGCTTGACTGGCAGGAAATTATATGTGATGCTATAGACATTGATACGTCCCTTTCAATTTTATACCATTCTGAACGATATCATAAACGAATTCGTTCCCACACGTTCTCGACGTAAAGCTGAATACCCACCTTGGTTCAGCTTAGCTCTTATAAAGCTCTTGGCCGAAAAAAACAAATATAGGAAAAGGTTTCGTAGGAGCCGCAATCCTCGTGATAAGTACGAGTTTGATCTGCTGCGGGAGCGATGTAGAATTCTGCTGCGTAAAAATCTGTCAGACTATCATAGCAAGCTCGAAGAAAACATACATGATAATCCTAAGCAATTTTGGTCATATGTCAAAAGAAAGCGTGGGGGGTCATCTACTATTCCTTCAAACGTCCGTTACAACGACGTCCTTTCTAGGTCAGGTCCTGAAGTGGTTCATGTATTTGCCTCGCAATTTTCTACTGTGTACACTGTAAGTGACCCTACAAAAATAAATATCCTTCCGACAGATAATACAACGATCCTAGGAGGAAGTATCTCTTTAGTTTGTTTTACAGAGAGAGAAGTACAAAAAAAACTGAAGAATCTTGACGTAACAAAGTCCAGACCTAATTCCACCTGTATTTGTCTCCCGTTGTGGGTCATCACTTTCATTCCCATTAACACTTATCTTTAACAGGTCGTTACGTAAGGGGAAATTTCCAGAGGCCTGGAAGAGGGCTAGAATTACTCCAGTATTTAAGAAAGGCGATAATGTAGATGTCAGAAACTACCGTCCGATCTCGATTCTACCGTGCTTTTCGAAGCTGTTTGAGTCACTGTTATGTCCGATTCTATCTGCTCATATTAAGCCACATATCTCAGAACATCAGCATGGCTTCTGGCGTGGTCGCTCTACTCAAACTAACTTGGTGTCATATGTCAATGATCTGTCGCAGGAGCTAGATAGGGGTCGCTTGGTAGATGCAGTTTACACCGATTTTAGTAGTGCCTTTGATAAAGTCAATCATGCTCTTTTGCTTCATAAACTGGAACATTTTGGTGTGCATGGCTCGTTGTTGAGATGGTTTGCATCATACCTAGAAAAAAGATCGCAGTTTGTTGCCGTTGGTGAATTCGAATCTCGTTCTTACTATGCCCTGTCAGGGGTACCTCAGGGATCTCATCTTGGCCCTATACTCTTTTTGATTTTCATCAATGACCTTACTCAGCAGTTGCGTCATAGTAAATACCTATTTTACGCTGACGACCTTAAATTGTACAAAACTATAACGACCATTGATGACGCTATACTAATGCAAACAGATCTAGAAAACGTTAATGTCTGGTGCCGCAAAAACGATATGGTCCTAAATGTAAACAAGTGTTGCCACATGACTTTTACTAGAAGAAAAAATTTCACAGTTTTCAAATATCGTCTAAATGGCATCCCTCTCGAACATGTGAAGGAAATCAGGGACCTTGGAGTTAGGCTTGATTCTAAGCTAAGTTTTATTCCCCACGTTGATGAAGTCATTAAAAAGGCTGCGAAGATGCTTGGTTTTCTTAAAAGAAACACAAAGTCATTTCGCAAGCCGCTGACTAAAATTTTACTGTATAACTCCCTGGTTCGCAGTCACTTGGAGTACGCTAGTCCTGTGTGGAATCCCTCCTATAGCAAGCACTCTCAGCGCATAGAGAGCATCCAAAGAGCTTTTACTAGGCACCTGGCTTTTTTATCTCAAAGCATTTCTCACAGGTCCCCTTACTACCAGAGAGTAAGCTTTTTCAAAATGAATCTTCTGAGTGACCGCCGGCGCCTCTTGGACATTATTTTTCTTTTTAAAGTTGTAAAATCACTGACAGACTGTCCGCAACATCTCGAGGAGGTGCCCTTGACGGTGCCTTGCTCGCTGCCGAAATATCCCATCATCAGAACGTTCTGCCGTCCCCGTTGTCGCACTAACCTAGGAACCTTCTGCCCGCTCTCCAGGATGATGACAGAGTACAACGAGTTAAATAAAAACAATAATCTTGATATTTTCTTTGACTCGTTGTGCAGCATAAGAAAGAAGGTTGAGAAGGGATTTGTTGTGGGTGAATATTATTTGATAGAGTATATTGTACTTTGTTATTTCTGTTACTGTGGACAATTTAATAACTTCCTGGGTTTTGGTCAAGCCTGAATAATAATAATAATAAGTCAGCCTATTAGATCCCACTGCTGGGAAAAGGCCTCACCTCAACTATGAGGAGGAACAAGCCTGAATGTCAGACCCTAAATTGGGTTTTAATTATTTTATTATGTAAAGGTGCCTAACGAGGCGCCTAACACTCCTTCTCACTATTAATTGGCCAATGCTATGTATATGTTTAATTAGCAAATGTATAAGAACATAACCATAACTCGTTTTAAGGATTAGATGTGTACATTGTGCTGTTGATATACTTTAATAAATAAATAAATAAACAGCTGCCCGCTGATCTGCGCGTACATGCTACGCTGAATAGCGGACTCGAACACCTTTGCCGGCGTACACAAAACAGCCACTGGTCTATAGCCGCTCACCTCAGGTCCTGCCCCACCTTTTGGGACCGGAATAACTCTGCTCAACTTCCACGCAGACGGGAACACCGAATTCTTTATACATATATTAAATATGTGAAGAAGCGGTTCCTACAATCTCTGAAAAGAAAAGCAGGTATACCGTCCAGACCCGCCGATCGTTTAGGTTTTAGACGTGTGAGGGCTTGAGTGACTTGCCTCAAGGTGAGCGCCGTGAGGTGCACGCGAGAGCTTGTCGCGCTACTCTGTTCCGACGCTTGCTGTGCATTAAGGTTTGGTGGCTCCCTACAGTACACCGATTCAAAATAGTTTGCAAACTGACTAGCACACTCACTGTCACTTAGGTACTTACCACCGTGAATAATAGCCTGCTTATTGGTAGTAGTCCTTTTTGACCTTATGTAATCCCAAAATGACTTCGGATCTTTAGCAAACTGACACTGAATTATTTTCTTGTGGGCTTCCTCTATCATTTTTTTTATGTTGGCTCTGCTTTTCGAAAATTGCCTATAATCATAATTTAATTTCGTTTTCTTATAGATTTTATGTAAATTAGCTTTATTTTTAATTTCACCAATAATTTCCTTAGAGTACCACTTCGGATAACTATTACATTACATATTATTTTGTTACATATTATTTTGTTAGAAGTACACACTGCCGCGTGTCAGACTACCCACTTTAACCTTCTATTCCCTACGTAATAAAAGCTGTTTTCGTAGTCCCCATGGGTAACCTGACGTGCAGCCGACTGTACAGTCAGCATCAGAAGCGGATAAGCAATTTTGCTGTTCACATACTTCTACACATTCAAAGTGACCATAATCATCTATACAACAAAAAAAACTGATTGATGGGAGCATCCAATGTTGCAAATAAAAGTGAGCACACAAGTTGTCAAATATTTCGTAGCAAACTGAAAGTCATAGGTATATAATAAACAAACAGACTGTCAATGGTATCTAAGCAATCTAGGTGTACAAGTAGAATAAATCCTATTCTCATGTGCTTAGGCTCATAATAGATTTGTATAGGTAGAATACGTAATTAAACAAAAAAAACGAATGTGCTAAGTTTATCATAATACAAGTTATTTCGTTTGCTGAAAGATCATTTTTGCTTAAGGCAGTAATAAACATTGGTGATTTTGAAGTAACATTCAGTTCGGAAGTTATCGGTCTCGCGAACTTTGCCGATCCGACCCACTTCGAGAAAATGTTGTAAAATATATTACAATACAATGCAGTAAGGTTGAACATTTCAGTGTCATGTGTTGATGTAGCAGTGTCAGATGGGATGATGTCAGTTAGCAAAATTTTAAAAACATTGAAGATTTTGTTCACAGTTTCGTAAGGGTGCGTTTACACGAACATGTTTGTCTTATGCCGATGTGAACGCTCGGAATTACCTTATGTCTCTTAAAATAAAACTTTCCTGATATAGAGGTTAAGGAAGTTTTAATTAGTCGCATTACCTTTAGTAACTGAATTTTTTCTTTTCACATCGCATACGCCCAGTTACTCAAACGTCACCGCGCACTCTCAGTTTAACAACCGCTATAATATTTTTAAAATAATAATTAGCATAACATCCAATCCTGTTTAATTTTCTTTGACCTAAATAATCAGTTGCCTAGTTACGCATTACGATGCACCGTAGTCATACCATGTCATATCAACAAACATGCGCGAGGGATCAGTTTTTGCTGCACGATATTCGCCTTTAGGTGGGTTGCATATTAAATTCCTTTGATATTACTAATACTACTTCAAACCCGTCTTCGTTAGTGTAAAAATTAGAAACACTACTTTTAATTCACCATTAAATACAGAGTGACTGATACTGACCGCGCTGCAGCAAACTCGCATTACAGTGTGTCCCGTCACCGATATCAGAGCCTTTAAGAGGTTAAGGTGATAGAGGTGATAGATAGCCGCAGTCCACAAACAATTTTCTAAATGTATTCTTGTTGATGCTCTACTAAGTACATATCAATCCGGCTTTCGCCCTGGGCATACTACGACGCCGGCACTTCTAAAATAATTGACGATATGAGGTCGGGCATGGAGGCGGCGCGATTGACCATTTTAGTCTTGATCGATTTCTCCAACGCTTTTAATACTGTCGATCATGACGTCCTTCTTGCCATCCTTTCCCATCTAAGAGTCTCATCACCAGTCGTAGAAAGGTTCTCTTCCTATCTCCGTGGTCGCCAGCAAGCTGTTCGCCTCGGCCAGTCCCTTTCTGACTGGAGCGATTTGACAGTAGGTGTACCGCAGGGTGAAATACTCTCTCCTATCCTATTTTCTGTCTTCATCAACATCCTGACTTCCCTCCTCACTTCTTCCCTTTATCTCTACGCTGATGACCTGCAACTTGTCGGCTTAATGACTATCTCCGGAGTATAAGTCTAGCAGATTTGGTGATAGAGTTAATCCCAGCAAGTGCCAGGCCATTATTATTGGCAGCCAAAGGCAACTAAACAAACTGGACACGAATTCTGTGCCTCCCATTGCCTTTGATGGTGAGATCGTGAAGTATTCGCCTTACGTCAAAAACCTGGGTCTTTACATTGACAGTACGTTAAGCTGGGTCAAAGAGATCAGCAGAAGGGTAACTGGAACCTTGCGCGCTCTCTATCGCTTTAAACATTATTTGCCTTCTTGCACAAAAGCTTTGCTTGTGCAGTCGTCTTACCGACTTACTCTCTCTCGTGTTATTGACTATGGCGATATATGCTGCTCTAATATCTCCCAAGATCTCCTTAATAAAATGGACCGGCTTCTTAACAATGGTATTCGATTTATTTTTGTGCTTCGCAAATATGACCACATCTTCCAATTTCGCTCTCAGCTCGGCTGGCTTAACTATACGGCAACGTAGGAACATTCGGACACTATGCATGTTATACTCCTTTCTTTTTAACCCCAACTCTCCGTCTTATCTAAAAGATAAGTTTGCTTTCCTTAATACTTCTCATAATTGAAACCTCCGCTCTAGTAACGCCCTCCGACTTTTCACCCCGCATCATACTTCTCTGGCTTTATGTCCAACTCTTTCACCCTTACGGCCACTCGTCTCTGGAACGGGCTCCCCACAAATATCCGGGAATCTACCTCAAAATTTTCAAGAAGGCTTTGAGAATTCATTACCAGGAAGAACTCTCTGTTCTGTCTTAATAGAAGAAATGTGTTCTGTGTATTACTATTATGTATGTGTATCATGTGTATGTTTTTTTTAAACAATAATAATGGTTATTTTGTTAAATCCATTTACATATAAATTGATAATAATAAATTGTTTCGACAAACACACCAATCACCTAGCCCCAAACTAAGCGTGAGCTTGTGCTATGGTGACTAGGATAACGGATACACATACTTAAATACATATAAACATCCATTACTTAGGTACAAATCTCATCACACAAACATTTGCCCCTTGCGGGATTCGAAGTCCGGTGCGCGTACGACTACACCAAGACGGTCGTCAATGTTTATGAATCAATATGTATATCATCTATTTTATTTATGTATGTAGTGCGTATGTCTATTGCTATGTTAATTTTTCTTCATTGCTATGCTTATTTTGCATTGGCTTTCTCGGTTTCATCTTTTCTAATTTACGATAACTTGCACCGCCTGTATTTCTCTGTTTGGACCTATGGTGGACTGGTAGAAAATGCTTTTAGCGTTAAGTCCGCCATTTGTACAATAAACTGTGTGCAAAAAGTATAAATACTTAAATAAAAATGGATGAGTTCACCTGCAAAATTTTACATGAACCTCGAAAACAGACCAAAAATATCACCTTTTCCTACAATTCTACAAAGTTGATTTACTAATTAGTATGGGAAAGTAAAAAAATAATTTGGGATTTCAAAGTTGATCCTATTATGAAAGTGGTTGCAATTTTGCTTCTAAGTCACCACATGAAGGCTCCGACACCGGTGACGGGACACACTGTATATATAGGTTATTTGCCAATGATTTAACCTAATTTTCTCTAGCTAAAGTTTTGTAGATAGGGAGATATGTCTATTTTTGTGGTTCCGTACCCCAAGGGTAACGGGACCCTGCACAGTGTCCATCTGTCTGTCACCACCAGACTGTTCTCATGCATGAAACGTGATAGCATAAAAATTCTAAATAGTTTCATTCGCTAGACATCGGTAGGATTTTCAGGTCATCCAAAGTAGAAATTAGGTAAGTGGTTATAGACCGAAAAATTCATGCGCGACCCTCCTGCCAGTCACCCTGTCTCCAGAGGTGCGGGAGGCGAGGCATGCTAGATGCCAAATGTAGGTTCAATTATAACCAAAAATGACCTACTACTACTAGGTGCCAATCCACCACGACTCAGTACCAGTCACCCTGTATACCTGTCTATTTTAGTATTATTTTAAGTTGAAATAAAACTACCTACTATAAACTATACATACTCAACTTTGTTATTTAATTGACGAAGACGCTTAAAATATTTTACATTGCCCCAGATAAAAAAAAAAACATATTATACCCGGCCCGGCGAACCTTGATCCCTATGACAGTTCATGTTAGTGATGGGTCGTGTCGATGAAACTTAACTTTTTTAACCAACCTCAAAAAAAGAGGAGGTTATCAATTTGACTGTATGTTTTTTTATTAACCGACTTCAAAAAAGGAGGAGGTTATCAATTCGACTGTATGTTTTTTTTGTGGCTATGTTACCGCATATCTCAGTCAGTCGTGGACCGGTTTGAAAAAAATATGTTTACCTAGAGGCTATACCTTCTAGTTGGTCCCATTTTGGCCCAGTCGAGATCTGATGATGGGATCTTGGTGTAATCGAGGGAAACCCTCAAATTTTGAAGGCACGTATAGTGTTTTCGTACAAGTATCTTAATGTTGACATGTTGTTACGTCTGACAGTCATTATGTGGAGCTAAGCTGATTGTGGAACTCCTTAAAAATTAGGAGTTTAGTAATTTAAAAGCAGATGTTTTGTCAGGTACTGTATAAGATGCTAACAAAACAAAGTCAAAGGCGCAGCTCCCTCCTCTTTCGACTTCAAAACTGACTACAGTGCTAATTAAAACTAAAAAATGTATAAACAAATTTAAACTAAAAAGTACAAAATAATATTTAAATGACCTAACTGTTCCACGGAATTGTACGAGAAACCTATTTCCAATTTATTATCTGTTTTTTTTATGAAATGGCAAAAATACAATCGTGAGTGCATGTATGCCGCGCTCCATTCTTTTCAATAGAGAATGTACTAATACTTAAGTATGAAAAAGTAATGACACTCATAATTTATCACTTAATTATGGCACACATGAAAACTGATACTACTAAAATCTAATCTTAAATAATACAAAACCTGGTGTCCCCAGAAATATTTTATAAATTTGAGTGAAATAAAAACAATTTCATGCAACTTTTTAACATTCAGCTCAGCACCTATAACTTAAATGATTATAAATCATGTACACTCGTTTCCACTATCGACATTTGTTTATCGATATTTTTCCGCACTAGTCGATATCTTCCGAACGAAGTAACTTTTGCAGGACGTAAACGTAAAGTCTGATTGAGATAATTTCTTGTAAATGTTAAGAATTGTTATAATTCCGACGGAATATCATTGTAATGGCATATATCTACCTTACCTTAATAAATGTCATTTTTAGAAGCCTCCAATTCAATTCTACTGTAACGGTGACGCCACTACAATGTTGTGTCGTAGGAATAACTGTCAATGTCATAGGGACCAAGATATTGACGCGTAGTATTCTAACAAGAATTTGAACACTATTGTATTTAATATGTAGATGTTTTTGGTTGTTTAAGTTGTGTAGTATTTTTTGAATAGATAGCATGCTCCTATATATCTGATGGTGACTGTATATTTAACCTATTATCATGCGTTAACAAAAATGCGTCGAGTGACTGTCTTCCTCGGTAGCTCAAAGATCTTTCGCCCGGATAGCGAAGGGTCGTGGGTTCGAGTCCCACCTAAACCGGTCGATGAATTTTTGAGTGCAATCTTTACTGTAGTACAAATGGCAGCACGACACATTGACCCAATTGAGCTACAAAAAATGTTATTACGTAGGAAATAGAGGCGGTCTCAAAGTCAAATTGGGGTAGTCTGATGTGTTCCTAATAGGTTAGAAAAAAAAACGCATCAGAATTCTCTATACATTTATAAAACACTCAGTGCACAGTGCGCGCAGCGCCTCACTAGACGCCGACGTATCACATTTACGCTTCACGTGCGACAGCATAGATCTACTGAAGACTGTCAAAGCTAGCAGTGTCAACAAACCCACTAACAGATAGAGCATGATGTTTTTTTCAACCTTATGGCAAGCAAGTAAGGATCAAAATACGGTAGCAATATTTCAGACACTTCGCGTTAGAGGGTATGAAGTCAATACATACATACAGGGTGGCCCACGATAATGCGACAAGACGAGTACGATGAATATTGCATATGAATATTTTGCTAAAAAAAATTTGGGGAAAATAAAATACAGCTTCTATTCAGCAAACATACTATCTACAGTACTTATATAAACTTTCGCGTCATGCGTGTCGCATAGCCGTGGGACATCCTGCATACTAACATATTTTACTAAGGGGTCAGAAATATTAGTGTAGTACATTTTTTTCTAATCTGATAATAGTTATAACGCCACATGCCACATATCTTCTTTGGTATAGATCCATGCTGTCAAGCCGGGTCGCTAGTGTCGAATATGCAAAAACAGACTTATAGGGGTATTTATTAGAGTTCAAATTCAAAACAGCAAAAGTTTACACAAGTAATAAAAAAAATTAAGCAGCTCTTCTGTCCACGTACAGTCCATTCTATAAATTAATACATCTAACGCTCAGCGACCCGACAAAGTGAAATATAATAACTTACATCACAACACTGGTAACACTAGTACTTATTGTACACTCATCACCATACACTTTATAAAACATATACATTTATTTTGAACAAACAACGACCAGAATACAAAAATATTGATTAATAAACGAATACAATATTATCTAAAGATAGGATGACGCTTCTACATACAAAGTTGTTCTGACGCCCTATATAAAATTTACAGGAAAATTTGGAAGTACTACTAGTAAGATTAGATTCGAAGCCCAAACTGGTTATTTTAACAATAAATACAACAATATTTCTATATTAATGTAGTAACAATAAGATGAAAGGACAGCGTACATCAAATGACGGCTTGGATCAATAACAACAAAAACTTCATTGTCTTTGAGACGTTAATATGAAAATATTACTGTCAGCCTCAATGCTATACACATTTGGAAACGTTATATTTTAATGCGACTTGTATAAAATTAAATGCAAGGCTTTTAAAAAAATGGCTTCAATAAAATTTATGATCGATAGGTATAGACAATATTATCTATTGCCATTTTTCTGCACATTTCATCATCGACGTCAGGTATTCAATAATTAATAATCTGTGAAACGGATTAACTCAATGTAATAATCCTATTAAAATGAAGCCTCAAAGCCAGCTTACATAGCGACATTACGATAAAGTGACAACGTGCGGGGTATATCCCAAATATTCCTTTTGGGTTAAGCCACAGTAGGGTAAAATTTACAGACTTTTATTTGACCTTTTATCCAATAGTACAGACGACAGTACATCAAGCTGAACATTGCGGATCTTGTACATTGGTAATAGGAACGACAGTGCAACAAAAATCTGTAGTCTGACGCGCTGGCAACTGTACGTAATACAAGTTATTGGGTGAATCAATTTAATGATTGAAGCAAATATTATTATTCTTGTAAACTTGACCGAATGCGAACTTTTTGATAATGATATATCCATAATCTTACTGATTAACAGTTATTATCATTTTGCGATATGGCCAGTAAATAGCAATATTAAAAGTATATGTTTTTGATTAAAAATTTAAATGATGTGTCACCATGAGTGTGACGAAGAAAAATATCGTTTTAGATTTCAACAAAACATGCATTTACCCGGCTTTAAAGATAAGAAATTGCATTACATACAAAAAATATCATTTCAAGGGCCATCATAGAGTAAATGCAAAAATATTACAAAAAATAGGAAAAATATATTGCTTCAAATAATTTTACAATCTGCGATTTTAAAAATACCTGTGTGATTAAGATGTCTAAGTTGCTATCATCGTATCTAATAGCTATCAACAACCTATTGTGTCGTTCTAATGGTTAGTATAACCAGACCTGTGTATCTCTCCGCGGAGGTAGCAAAAACGTACCTACGCGCGGCGCACCTACGTAGGTGCTAAAACAAGTAGCGTGTCGCTACCGGCCAGAGCCACGCTCGCGTGTTTTATTCACCGGCGGCCGCGCGGCTACGTTGCTGGCTGGACGAGAATGAATAAAGTACTAGAAAGAGGCGCTAGATGGCGTTAGAAGCTTCTCGTAGCAGTCAACCCTATCGCGTCGCGTGATATTACGTCACTGAATAAGTTTAGTGTATTATGAATCATATTCCAGAGCAATAAGTATGAAATTATCTTGCAATGGATTTTTGTAGGTGTCTACACGAAAATGTGCTTGACTCTGAGGCGAACTAAATTACGCCATATTGCTGACGACATTGAGTAGATATTTCTTTGAATACAATTGCTAAGTCATACTTCTGTACGAAGTACTAGTATTCTGTGGTATAACAGAGAATTTCCGTAAGCTCATTGTAATATAACCCATTACAATCTACAGTGCTAACTACATTTGACGTAGAGAAATAAAATATTCGAACAAAAGCTAAATTGTTGAAACTAACAATAGAACAATAAAAACAGTAGTAAAACAGAAGAATGGAAGAAAAGACGTGATGATCTATATAAATAAAGTTACGACATCGCATCATTTAAAAAGTATAATAGATACTTAAAATGCGAAACACAAATGCCATACTTATGTTTAAAAAATTTAAAAAAATAAGTAAGTATAAGATAATAAGAGAAATTTAGTAATAAATATTGAGACTAAGGGAGTTTTTAGAGATACATAATCTGTGATGCGTAGCACTTGCGATAGCGCGTAGCGACATATGAAATCTTATTTGGCATCACAGATTATGTAAATATCTCAATCACGCGTGCGTGAGCAAATCCGCAAGACTCTAAAAACGCCCTAATACAAAACAATTAATCCAAACCTAAACGTTAACTTGTAATAACAGCCCTGTGCAATAAGGTATAACATTGAAATGACAATAAATATACCGTTTCGAGTATTTACTAACAACTTTATCACAACTACACACAAATCGTTAGTAATCAAACACTGGTTTAGTTAATGTTGATGTAAGGCCTACTTGCGCACGTCCGGATTAGCTATTCCTGACTTTTTCAAGGCCTATTATCTGAGTTGAAAGTCCACCTAGTAAGTAGCCTAAAAAACCCAAATGCCACCACAATTTGGCGATTAGGAAGGCGAAAGTTTTACAATGGAAGCCGAAGAGGCAAGAATAAGTGAAAATGCAAGTATCTAATACTTGCTATGCAAAAATAGCCTCTAGATCTAGTTAGTGTAAAGATTTAATTAAAGGTAATTTCGAATTTCGTTTCGAGATTCTAGAAACAAGTGGAACTTTTAGTGGAGCAATTTACATTTATTGTAATTGTATATGTTACTGTAAAAGCGGGCCGGGCTCACTCTGCAGTCTATTTATCTTAAGGAATCAATAAGACCAAATAAATTGTACGACTCTTTTTGAAAAATTTGGAAATGTCTATTGTGTGTCTGGTTCGGGTGTGAAATTAAGAGATCTATAAACAAATATCTTAGATCTTTGATTTAGGTATGAAACTACAAGCAAATAAAATTACCAATTGAATGGCGGTAACAGAAGATAATCACAAATCCATTAGAGTTGGTAAATAATAGGTTCAATTAGCAAATCTTGGGATTTGCCATAGTTTGGCTTTGACAGTAACATATATCTATGATTTAGTTTTATACTAAAGCAAACGTTATCGTAAATTTTAAAAGGACTTCTCTCTAGCGAATAAAAAGGGACAAACTACATAAAAAGACATAAATCTACTAATTTAACTATGCCAATCTATGTTTAGTAACATAAGTTACATTGTTTTAGCTATTTCCTATACCTGGAATTATACAATTCTTAAGTTTTTTTATTTCTGGTAAAAGGAATTTCTTTAACTGTATAGTCTGTCCCTTTCGTTTCCTCAAGAAGAAAAAGGGATAGATAATATTAAAATTTGGTTTACAGATTGGCTGATAGGAAAATGAGTTTAGTTGAATGGCTTGATGAATTACATAGGTAGACCATCTATAAGACCAATCTATCTTATCTATCAATTCAACTGAACCCACACACTGGTACCTATTGGCTGTCCTACAACATTAAAAAACAACAATATGTATAGAACAGTAAGCAGACGAAATCGTTTATAGTTTATATAAATAGAAAGAATGTACTAAAATGCATAGCGTTCAATGAAATGCACTTTATTTAAAAAAATAGATGTTGGTCTATGGGCACACTTAAAAAAAAAAGATATTTATGATAGGTAATAATCTGACAGTTTGAAACCAAACATGTCAATAGTAACTTTAGCCATTCCTTTCCCGTATGTTGTTTCAATTAGCTCTCGGTATCACAACAGTTTTTTGACGTTCTATCCCTGTCACGGCCAACGAGAGAATGAGACGGATATACTATTTTTGACATCTTTACCGTTTGATACTGTAATTTGTCAGTAATATGAATAAGCCCTCAGATCACAAACGATTTAGTCCATTTATATTTTAGCTAGTTCAAGATAGTTATCGGTATCTTTGTGCGGTAGTCAAGCACTTAACACATGTCGTAAAAATATTTTAAGGACGAATTTTAAATGTATGGGAAGTTTGGGGCATTGTGCGCCATTTAATAGTAAACAGTCTAAATAAACATTAGAGTTAGCAGATAGCTCATATGAGCTATATTCCATTCGCACAGAACGCTTTATAAACAAGCATAAACTAAGTGGCCGAATATCATGTTATCACTCGCATTAACAAACCACGCACACACTCTAGAACAGCAGTGACGTCATCGCCTCGCAATGTTCTCTGACCAATCAGGTAGACGGACTTTTCTAATTTAAAAAAAAGTTGTTTATAAGATTTTGCACTTAAAAAAATTATAGCCCGAGGAGGGATCGAACCCGCGTTACTTGCATACCGGGCGATTGCCTAACCACTCGGCCACCCAAACCGCAAAGCCTGTCGAAATTTGATGTTAATTTTAACTTCTTCTTCTTTTTGATGGCGAGCGAACATAAGTTCACCACCTAGGATTTACTATTCCGCCAACGTCACGATTGCTTTATAATTTTACCGAGTCTTTAGTTACGTGAAATGAACCCCAGAGTTCTTTTTACGTCCAATAGAGGCGCTGTAAGATTCTCATACAAGTTGCTTACGTTAACGATACGAATACTTTTTGCAAGCTTTTCGTGCTCGATGTACAGATTGTTCGAAGTGTTGCAAGGCTATGACGTCACTAGTTGTTTGACGTTGACAGACTATAAACGTCATAAGATCGGTTTTAACTGGTAACTTTTCTATACATTCATATAATAGTTAATGTTGTCATTCTGAAGAAGTTTCACTATCTTTTAAATTAATTATAATCGTCATAATATAACAAGATCAAAATTGTTGCCTTCCTTTTACAAGGAGCAAAACAAAACGAGTTATATCTCAAAATGCAAAATTTTAAAAACGCATTTAGACCGCTTAGGCTATAAGCTGCAGTATAAACATCAATAAATACACACTATCTCAATTCGATGACATTTATAAGACTCGACTACGATAAAGGAGTCGATACACGCTAACTTATCTACCTAATCTTGACAGCCGTTGACATTACAAGGGTGCATAGTCACCTTTCAGTGACCTACGTGTGCCTGGTAGGTTTATTCTAGGACATAATCCTAATGATAGGGCTGGAAATAACAAAAAAAAACATTTAAAGCAGATATACCTAAGAACTGAGTAGGTATGTTTGTGTGTTGAACATTTAGCTTTGACCTGTCAAACAAGACCCGCGGGAGGGCCAATAGCAATAAATTTTCTATTGTGTCTGGAAACATGATAAGTGAAGCTTTGACAATAAAAAAATTGACACTAGCGTGTACCGACTCTTTTAATTAGGCCAAAACTCGTTTTTGACATGAAAACATTACATTTAATTAAACTTTATACAGATGTATCTATGCGAAATACTTACCTAGTGTAAATACATCTTTGACTATGTGATTTTAGGATGTTACCTAGCGATACTCGTATATTATAGTAAAGTTTAATTTACTTATTTATAACAGACAGTCGATGCTATCTTATGGTGTAATTTTTAAACTATTTCAAGAGATTTTGAATGTGTTTGAATAACGACATCTACTAAAAGTTTAGTGTTACATTTCAGGACTATCTCAGATTATGGATTTATAGTACAGTTCATATTTAATAACATATATTTTGACTATATGTTCAGTGAAGTATACTACAGGATTTCGTCATTTACTCACCCTAAAAACGCTTCTGGTATAAGCTATAATATCATACATACTACACAAATATATTAAACTGACGTACGTATGTCATAATGGAGGATCACAGCCCACCGCGATATTTGCGTCAATAATTAGTAGTGTAGTGATCAGTGGAACTGATAAGAAATGTCACCTTTGACATGTTATAATGTCAAATAAATGGAAAGATGACCTAATTTAGAATAATCATACGCAGTGTATTCGACCATAAGACAAACGCATGTCAGTTGATCACGATTAGTAACTTTATTCATAGTGTTGCCAACTTATGTGATCACTGGTTCATATTCTTTGAAGTTGAGACTTGTAACATTATGGAACCGATATCTGACGGCCTATAGCGTATGAATCTGCCGCTAGAGGCTCTTGTGTAGCGTAAGGTCTCCGAAATGTCAAATTTTATTGCTTGTCGGTTGACGCGGGCTTATTTCTAATTATAATAATGTTGTGAATATTTGGCAATAATTCAGATTTATTATGGCAAATATAATTTACGGGTCAATAAATGTCAGTCGTTTTAAGACAGTTTTATCTTTCGAAAATATATGACCTCCATTTTTTCCGAACAAAACGAAACTGTGCAAAACTGTGCTGTGGCATGGCCGATATACTAAGGTTCTATTGTATTAAATGTAAGCTTTGTTTAACTAACTCTTAAAATCACACTACCGGACCTCACTCAACAGTGGCGCCATCTGGTGAGACAGAATACGGTAGCCCTCATTGTAATATGAATACCTACGAAAATCGGTTACACGTTCAGAAAAAAACAAAGCGTAATATAGCGTTAAATGAGAAAGTAATGTACAAAATTTTACTAGCGAAAAATTGATCTTCAATGGTCACATAGGCTGGCAACACCGCGGCAAACTATCTAAACGGTAAAACAGATAAATAACGCAGCAACCGCAGTTACACTACCCTGCCCCGGAGACTAGATGCCGGCTGCCGCCAGCGCCGGCCGCTACTCGCGTACTCTGTATACAACAATAACACTTTTAAAAATAACCTTTTCTTGGTGGTACGGTAATAATACCCCACTGGGCCCTTTCTCAAAACTTATAAGAATAATAATATGAGTTCATTAACCAATTTTTTGTTACAAGTTAACTAGTGTGCGTTTCTCGAAGCTACGGTAGTAAAATATTAGTAACTAGTTGCCAGCCAATAAATATTAGCAAAAATTACTAGAGTAAATTCAATTTGGTTTCTTAAAAAAAATTTTTTTTAATACTCTTGTAAATTACACTGATAAAGCTATTAGTCTCAGAAGGCTTGTTAAATATATTAGCTCAAACTATTAGAATTAAATTTTACAGTTTAAAACAGTTAATAATGAGATAAAATAATAATTCGTTGTAGTCTAGTCTTATGAACCAGAAACACTTACAAATTACTTGCCGATGTATCTGCGCAGAAGATGAATTTTAAAGCCTGGGAAATACTGTTGGCGAATCAGCACGCTCACGAGTCTTTAGTATCTCATGTCCCCTCTAGTATCCCCCAGTCCCGCTAGTCTCGCCTGCGCCCGCTAGCGGCGGCGGCATCAGCTGTTCAGTCCCCGCTAGTATCCCATGTCCCCGCTAGTATCCCATGTCCCCTCTAGTATCCCCCAGCCCCGCAAGCCTCACCTGCGCCCGCTAGCGGCGGCGGCATCAGCTGTTCTTCTGTCCCCGCTAGTATTCCATGTCCCCTCTAGTATCCCCCAGACCCGCTAGCCTCACCTGCGCCCGCTAGCGGCGGCGGAGCGCGCGGCGGCATCAGCTGTTCTTCTGTCCCCACTAGTATCCCCCAGCCCCGCTAGTCTCACCTGCGCCCGCTAGCGGCGGCGGCGCACGCGGCGGCATCAGCTGTTCTTCTGTCCCCGCTAGTATGCCATGTCCCCTTTAGTATCCCCCAACCCCGCTAGTCTTACCTGCGCCCGCTAGCGGCGGCGGCGCGCGCGGCGGCATCAACTGTTCTTCTGTCCCCACTAGTATCCCATGTCCCCTCTAGTATCCCCCAGCCCCGCTAGTCTCACCTGCGCCCGCTAGCGGCGGCGGCGCGCGCGGCGGCATCAGCTGTTCTTCTGTCCCCACTAGTATCCCATGTCCCCTCTAGTATCCACCAGCCCCGCTAGTCTCACCTGCGCCCGCTAGCGGCGGCGGCGCGCGCGGCGGCATCAGCTGTTCTTCTGTCCCCACTAGTATCCCATGTCCCCTCTAGTATCCACCAGCCCCGCTAGTCTCACCTGCGCCCGCTAGCGGCGGCGGCGCGCGCGGCGGCATCAGCTGTTCTTCTGTCCCCACTAGTATCCCATGTCCCCTCTAGTATCCCCCAGCCCCGCTAGTCTCACCTGCGCCCGCTAGCGGCGGCGGCGCGCGCGGCGGCATCAGCTGTTCTTCTGTCCCCGCTAGTATCCCATGTCCCCTCTAGTATCCCCCAGCCCCGCTAGTCTTACCTGCGCCCGCTAGCGGCGGCGGCGCGCGCGGCGGAATCAGCTGTTCTTCTGTCCCCGCTAGTATCCCATGTCCCCTCTAGTATCCCCCAGCCCCGCTAGCCTCACCTGCGCCCGCTAGCGGCGGCGGCGCGCGCGGCGGCATCAGCTGTTCTTCTGTCCCCACTAGTATCCCATGTCCCCTCTAGTATCCCCCAGCCCCGCTAGTCTCACCTGCGCCCGCTAGCGGCGGCGGCGCGCGCGGCGGCATCAGCTGTTCTTCTGTCCCCGCTAGTATCCCATGTCCCCTCTAGTATCCCCCAGCCCCGCTAGTCTTACCTGCGCCCGCTAGCGGCGGCGGCGCGCGCGGCGGAATCAGCTGTTCTTCTGTCCCCGCTAGTATCCCATGTCCCCTCTAGTATCCCCCAGCCCCGCTAGCCTCACCTGCGCCCGCTAGCGGCGGCGGCGCGCGCGGCGGCATCAGCTGTTCTTCTGTCCCCACTAGTATCCCATGTCCCCTCTAGTATCCCCCAGCCCCGCTAGTCTCACCTGCGCCCGCTAGCGGCGGCGGCGCGCGCGGCGGCATCAGCTGTTCTTCTGTCCCCACTAGTATCCCATGTCCCCTCTAGTATCCCCCAGCCCCGCTAGTCTCACCTGCGCCCGCTAGCGGCGGCGGCGCGCGCGGCGGCATCAGCTGTTCTTCTGTCCCCGCTAGTATCCCATGTCCCCTCTAGTATCCCCCAGCCCCGCTAGTCTTACCTGCGCCCGCTAGCGGCGGCGGCGCGCGCGGCGGAATCAGCTGTTCTTCTGTCCCCGCTAGTATCCCATGTCCCCTCTAGTATCCCCCAGCCCCGCTAGCCTCACCTGCGCCCGCTAGCGGCGGCGACGCGCGCGGCGGCATCAGCTGTTCTTCTGTCGCGGTTGCGCGCGCGCACCGACCAACATCTTGATGGCGCCGGACGACATCAGGTAGAACCAGTACAATTGCGGTAGGAGCAAGATGCAGATGGATATCTTGCAGCCAGTAGGTAGGGATCTTATGGCCTGCGGATGGGGGACAGTGAATCAATGAGTGTCTAACGAGTCATCCATCATCATTACGTTATCCCGGTTGTGCTCTTGTTCGAAGGGCCCTCTTTGGACCATGATCCAGGATATGGCAGATCAGCAAATTAAAGTGGAGCCATAACCACCTGACCTGCGCGACCCTGTTAACAGGGGAACCCGACCAGTTTGGATCATGGTTACACATTCAGTCGCCTGAATGTGCTGTTTTCCTGACGATGTTTTCCCTTACCGTAAGAGCAGCATTGAAACAACTAATGCACGTATAGGCGAGGAAAGTTATACGATATTTCTAATAAAAGTTATGAAACTATAAAAGTGTTTTTTTTTTTTGGTGGGTGGGTAGAGAAGCTTTTTAAGATACTATATCCAAAAGTTTGGAAAAATTCATCGAAGGCAATAGGTATGGGATAGGTAATTGTAATAAATGTGTGTAACTCTCTGATTACAAAATTAAAGTGAAAAAAGTTGATTGATTCGACACAAGGGCTATCTAAATATGATATTTACCAAAGTTTGGAAACATAGGTATTTGGGAAGTATGGAAAACTAAAAAAACTAAATATCTTCACCAATAAAATGTTAAAGTGATTGAAAATTATTTTAGGAAGTACTTTTAAGTTAGGCAAATCTAGTGGAAAAAGTTTGGAAGTCTACGTTTTCTGCTGAATAAAATTTTTGGTTTTTCTTGCGCTACATGTTCTACAAAAAGTTAAAATGTGTAAATTTTGCATCTATATGATCATAATAATGTAATGTATCAACATACAAAAAACTAAAAATGTGGAGTTTGTGCCTTCGAAGTTATTAAGAATCAACGAAATGAACTAATTATAACGCCGTGCGCGGCGGGGGGCGGGGGTGGCGTGCCGCGAGTCGAGTACCCGGCCGCACGCGCTAGCAGCATGTTCTGCGGTTCCGCGCGAGCCAGGAAGACTTTTCTGATTTCTGACATTTTGTTTTATAGCAAGTACATTACGCAAGTACCCCTAATCTTGGGTGCTGCGTGGCGTGGTGTTCATGGTTCGATTAGATTCATCCGTACCTACCTACTAACCTTACATGATCAAAATATACTTAATGAAGTAAAGGTATTCAAAAGTGGTTTTATCTGATCATTAAATATTATAGGTACCTACATAATAAGAACCTATTTTCTACATAATTTATAACTTGCCACATGTAAAAGTTTACCTTGGAAGTATTTTTAAATGCATACCAACCCCTCTAATATTTGCAAATAATAACTATAAATAAAAACCGGCCAAGTGCGTGTCGGGTCACGCGTTATTTGTATACATACACCTAAAAAATTACAGCTTTCTACTAGTACTAACGGTTTCTAAGCAAAATCTAGGACAGACAGACAGACGGACATGACATGACGAAACTATAGAGGTTCCTTGTCAGAACCACGGAACCCTAAAAACCATGCCTCAATACAACAAAGCATGAGAATAATAAGCGGAGCGAGTGACGGCGGTCGCGGTGTGGCAACGGCGCGCGCGTTGGTGTGTGGCACCCGACTCCATTCACTTAAGACTAGGCTCCCTTTTTAGGGTTCCGTATCCAAAGGGTAAAAACGGGACTCTATTACTTAGACTCCGCTGTCTATAATACGTATTCGAAGGTGATGAAGACGAAGAATTTGAATCAGTCAAAGAACTTTAACCCATTAACTAACAAAGTTGTATAAATCCGTCCATTATTTTGAGAAATATACAATTTATGATTATTTTTAATAATAGTCTAAGGATATGTCCGTCCATATTATGTTTTTTTTCTATATGTGAGAGCACATTTTTAGCTAATGCAACTAAAATATTTTAACAAAACAAACAACATTGTAAGTCGCAAAATTAATGCAAATTCTAAGGTATGTTACGCCGCAGTCGTAAATATCCGACGTAGTAGCAGAGTACTATAATCTACTAAATACTATAGTGGTTCTAAAAAATAAAAAGTATGGTCCAATTTAAACTAACAAGTAAATAAGATATTAATATGTGTGTACACGCCAAGTGCCAACATGATTTACCGCATGAAATAATTGCTTAAGTTATAAAAATATAATAAGTTAAGCTGATTTCATCTTAACTAATGGTTAAATATTTGTAGAAATATTTCCATTGGATACATGCGGGTACATTCCCCAAGTATTGATGAAATCGAACGCCGGCTCACTGGCGTAGCAAGCACTTGCAAAAATTCGTCGACTGACTAGCGTCCTCCGTAGCTTAGTTGGTAAGAGCACTCGCCCGGATAGCGAAAGGACGTGGATTCGAGTCCCACCGGATGACACAATTGATTAATTTTTGTAAGTGAAATTTGATTTAATTTTATGGAATTTTAGCTACGAGATACAGTTGGTTTAAATGGAAATGGAAACCCTATAAAAAGCAAAAAATAAAACTGAAATTTTACCCTACGTATGTACGTAGGTGTACAATTTTTAATACTAATGTGGTCGCGTCGGGGGACCGCACTAATATACATAATTAATGTAAAATAGTTAAGGTAAAGTAAGTAGGTAAACTTTAAAATAAATTGCAGTACGCAATTTTAAAGATTTGAAATTTAGCATAGTGTATTATAGTATTCTAGTAGTCAGCCCTTTCATTGGATACCCATATTGAGGGAGTAATATTTGTTACGGCGGCCATCTTGGATTTGAAATTTGTCATAGTGTAAAGAACTTGACTAGTCAAGACCTTTCATTTGATACCCATATTGAAGGAGTTTAAAAAATATATATGATCCGCCATTTTGTTACGGCGGACATCTTGGACCGATTTTTATTAAACATAGCTAAGAACACTCCCGACTAATTAATCATTCAAACAAAAAAAACTAAATCAACATCGGTTCATCCGTTCGGGAGCTACGATGCCACAGACAGACACACACACACACACACACACACACAGACACGTCAAACTTATAACACCCCGTCGTTTTTGCGTCGGGGGTTTAAAAATACTCATTTGGCGCAACTGGGTTAGGAAGGCAAAGGGGAGCGCTTCCTACCGACCGGTTGTTATGGTCGGGGACCAAGGTCCTTTGGTCACCGTCTTGGTTTATCTATATGTAGTCAAGCTCGTGCTAAATCTTACATATCGCGGTTTGTGTTGTATGGAGCGGGCTATCAGCGCCATCTAGCCTGTAGGAGCCGAGTCAAGGCGTCGCGTCTTGAAGTTGCTTGCTAGTGTGGGCGACAGTGGTAAAATGTCGCTACACCACTCCCCCCGAAGAACCGGAGGATGATTGAGCCAGGATGGTTAAGAGCTCAGCAGTCAGTGCGTAGTGAGCTTGCAAGTGCCAGTGCTTGTTGAGTCCACGATATGCCGGGATGAGCATACAGCGCAAAGGGAAGCGCTTCCTACCGACCGGTTGTTATGGTCGGGGACCAAGGTCCAATGGTCACCGTCTTGGTTTAGCTATATGTAGTCAAGCTCGTGCTAAATCTTACATATCGCGGTTTGTGTTGTATGGAGCGGGCTATCAGCGCCATCTAGCCTGTAGGAGCCGAGTCAAGGCGTCGCGTCTTGAAGTTGCTTGCTAGTGTGGGCGACAGTGGTAAGATGTCGCTACACTCAATATAAGCGCATTGGTTTTAGTATGCAGCAAATTTTAAATAAAAAAACATACCTACTTATCTATAACTCACTATCAGCAAAAGAACAATAATCGGAGCGGTTTGGCAACGCCGTGCGGACGTACGCGGCAGCGCCCGAGCGCCACTGGCCTCAGCAGCGAAAGCTAGTGAGAATGTAAGCGAATACTTACTTAAGTATTAACATTAAAAAAAAAAATAGCGAAAAACAACTACCTTTAAAAACGCACTAAAAGGTTTGAAAAACTATTTTTTTTAACAGAAACATTTTTTTGGCTTTACTTAAGTGTGTGTGGTTGTTTTAAAGCGGCTGTTTTTTTGCTAAAAGTAGATGTATTTCGTTTATCTGGGACTGTGGCAGTGCCCTCGCCAAGTCGAGCAAAAAGCGGTGCGGCCGGCTACGGCACCATCCTTTTCTCGAAACAGTTCAGGCCATTTTCGACCACCTATAACTTCGTTAAGGAAAAACTAGACCTCTAAATTTTAAGTTACCAAGCAAGCATTGTATACCTAAACACGTTATATTTCAAATTTCATTGAATTTGAACGAGTAGTTTAAGAATAAACTAGTTAAAGTTTATTTTTCATCATCAAAACTCTAAGGCACTCCTAGCAGACATAGAAGCCATCACAAACAATCTAGAACAAAATGTAAATAAAAAATGTAAAACTGACTGACTGGCATTATCAATGCACAGCTTAAAATAGGTATTTGCACCATTCTTTATGGTGTAGATGAACACTAAGAAAGAATTTTTAGTTCATAATTTTAGGTTAAAAGAGGGGGCAAATTTGTATGAGATTCTGTCAGTTTTGAAGCTAAATCAATAAAAAATTGGTTAGCTATTTAGTTAGAAATAAAGAATGACGTATTTCAGGATTATTCAAAATTCAACATTTTAAGGGGGTGAATAGGGAGTTGAAGATTGTATGGTAAATTTGACATTTGCGCGAAGTCACGTGCAATAGCAAGTTTTTATAAGAAACTTATAAATGAGCGAAATGACAGCCTGCCACGGTGCGAGTGCGACCCCAGCAGTTGAATGAAATAAATATGTATTTTTATATATTTGGGTGAATAAATTGCGGTGGTGGTGATACTGAATTTACAAACATACCTGCAAATAGAATAATATACCGCATATTAGTATTATTTAGTTTAAAAAATCGTGGTAGGTGGGTGTTCCTGTTCAGTTGCAAGTAAAAATAAAAAAAATATAGCATAGATTTATAAAACACAATGTAATAATAAAAAAACAATTTTTATAAAACAATAATATTTATAGTAATAGATATTTATAAACAACATTATTCTTAATAAGACTGAATACAAAAAGTTTTTTAAAGATATTGTGTTTTTTTTAAATTATTACATACCACGCATGTAGGTTACGATTTACTAAAGTTGTTTGTTTTTTAAAGATATGTTTTTTTTTTTTACATACTATGCATGTAGGTAGGTAACGATTAAATATATCTTTAAATACGCTTAATCATTGATGATTTTTATTTCTGGCATACTTAATCACATGACGTACATCTTATATAATTTTCAGCATTTAATCAAAAATATGCAATTAATATTTTTGCTTGGACTTTGTAATGGTAGACGAAACTGAACGACTGAACCGCACCGCGCAGAGCGGCGCGCGCGGATTTGTGGAACGCGACGTTGCCACTCCGTGCATTTCATGCACTAGACCTGTGCCGATCGTGAACGTTCAACGATCGGATCATTTTGATTTTGGCTCTCGGTTTCGCGCGCGACAATGATCGATCAGTATGATGGCGAAAGGATGAAATCATTAATCGCTTTTATCTCGACCCCGTTGCGTGCTAGCGCAAAAATAATGTCATTGTATTGTAGGTATTGTACATGACAAAAAAAAACACATTTCTCATACTAGTGTTTTTTTTTATTAAATTGCCGCCAAAAATTCCTGAACGCCCTTGGCGACACCGAATGAACGAATATTTATAACGCAATCACCACACGAATGGGTCATCATGATCGAATCGGTTGACGAGAATTGATCGATGGACACAGGTCTATCATGCACAGCTACTACCAACGTACGGTAAATACTGTTACGATAAGTATCTACGATACGTACTTAAAATGCCAAATAAATTCAAATATTTCTTAGGTCCTACTTTACATCAGTTAGGCAACTCCTTGTGAGTTCGCAATCTCAGCAAACAAAGATAAATTGTCGCATTAGTATTTCAGTTTCCTTTTTTAGACAGTACAGTGAATACCTGGTATGTTACTGAATGAAATCATGAATATCACTCCTCGCAGTAACATCACACGTGACTGAATAGTCTTTTACCGCCGGCTAGCGGCCGCGCGACAACTCGCCTGCCCCGCCCCACCCACCGCACGCGCCCGTTGTTTCATACCTATACTTTCGTTCATTCGTTACATTACATTTAATTCTATAACTTCGACCGCAAGCAGTCAATATTTATATTTTTTGTAAGTTGATACATTACATTATTATGATCATATAGATGCAAACTTTACACATTTTAACTTTTTGTAGAACATGTAGCGCAAGAAAAACCAAAAATTTTATTTAGCAGAAAACGTAGACTTCCAAACTTTTTCCACTAGATTTGCCTAACTTAAAAGTACTTCGTAAAATAATTTCCAATCACTTTAACATTTTATTAGTGAAGATATTTAGTTTTTTTAGTTTTCCATACTTTCCAAATACCTATGTTTCCAAAATTTGGTAAATATCATATTTAGATAGCCCTTGTGTCGAATCAATCAACTTTCTTCACGTTAATTTTGTAATCAGAGAGTTACACACATTTATTACAAATACCTATCCCATACCTATTGCCTTCGATGAATTTTTCCAAACTTTTGGATATAGCATCACATAAAGCTTCTGCATAAACTCACCAAAAACCAGACACTAAAATTATCAAAGGGCAAAACCGTTTCCTTATCGGACTAGTAACTTGAAGAAAAAGTTATTGGTACATGGCGGCACGTGGGATCGAACCTGCAAGAGAGGCAAACCGTTAGCCACTACGTACGCCACCGACGCTCTAATGCTTGTCTAACGAGTATACACGAATAAAGCAGATCAGATGGCGTTAGGGGGGTGAGGGGCGGGGCAGTCGCCCGGGCCTCGCTCTTGCAGAGGCCTCAACAACCTCATTTTTTTATTACGAACTATTGTTATTACGAACAAAAACAAAATTCATATATTTCATATTATCGATTAAAATTTTCTACGCGCGGCGACCCCTAGGTAAGGGCCTAATCAAGTTGTGTGTCGCTAGCCGGCACGACACGCTCCCGCGTTTTATTCATCGGCGGTGCGCGACACTAGGTTGCTGGTTGGACGAGCGTGAATAAAGTCCTAGAAAGATGCGCCAGATGGTGTAAGTAGCTTCTTGTGGCAGACAACCCTATCGCGTTGCGAGATAGTACTTACGTCACTGAATAAGTTTAGTGTATTATGAATCATATTCCAGAGTTAGAAGAATGAAATTATCTTGCAATATATTCTGTATAATGTAATGTAGGTGTCTACACGAAAACGTGCTCGAGTCTGAGGCGAACCGAATTACACCATATCGATGACAACATTGAGTAGATATTTCTTTGAATTTCATTGCAAAGTCATACTTCTGTACGGAGTACTAGTACTTATTCTGTGGTATCGGTACCAATTATTTGTGTAAAGGAAATCAGAAGCAACGGTGGTATCAAAACACCCATTGATTGCAGATTCGAGACAATATAGAAACAAGAATTTCTACATCGATCCGACCGGGGATCGAACCCGGAACTTCAGAGATGGCGACACCTTGACACGACACACCAGTCTAGATACGTCGTCCGAGGTCGTCAAGAAAGTATAAAAAAGTGTCTCACCGTGAAATAGGGAAGCCGGGTGACGTGGCTGTAGAGCAGACACACGTAGGGCAGGCTCAGCACGCGGCACACGAGGAACGTGAGCAGCATCAGGACGCCGTTGACGACGTACAGACGCGACCCCTTCAGCCGCAGCCGGGACAGGATGCCGCGCAGCGACACGAACGGCGTGGACAGCTCCATGAGGTACACGAACCCGAACGTGCAGTCGCCGAACTCGCCGCGGAAGTACTGGAGGGATTGTTTACTACAATATTTTGATTTGTTTGTGTACCCTATTGATACTGCGCCGCGCGCACTCGCACGCGTACCTGCCTTGTTTTTATTTGTTTAAAAACGTACCGTGAGAACCCCGACGACAAGTCGACATCGAGTCGTTACCTATGACACATGTACTAGACCGACCAGAGCGCTTTCGCCGCGTGTGTATCCTGTGAAGCTCCTTACAGACATTTCGAGTGATTGTGGCCTGTGAAGTGTGTGAAGTGACCCCAAAAACCCCGGAAAACTGATGTGGCAAGTACCTAGCGATAAGCACTCTGACTTTACCTATTTTCCACCTATCATTGTCGCCCTCCACGTGTAATCCACTGCCTAAACTCTCAAACAGGGATTATTAACATTACACAATTTATTTATTACAGGTACACTTACAGATTACAGTCAGACATGCATAGCTTCCATTGATAGTTGTTAGACTGCCTCGGTGGTCTAGTGGTCAGCCAGCTGGGTACTATCCACGAGGTCCCGGGTTCGAATCCCGGGTCGGGCCGAGAGTGTTTGGGTTTTTCTGTCTTGAAATTACTCACACACAGCTCCGAAGTCAGGAAGTTGGTGGTGTTAACACCCCCGTGCCTCGGAAAGCACGTTAAGCCGTTGGTCCTGCGCCTGATCTCTCTACGGTCATGTCAAACTGCCGTCTCACCGAATTATGAGAGTGAAGGAACAGAGAGTGCACCTGTGTACTGCGCACACACTTGTGCACTATAATATGTCCCGCGCAGTTGGCTAATCTCTGTTAAGATAGGCCACCGTGGTCGAAATTCGACTAGAAGGACATCAGTTGTTACAGTAACAGACTAGACGGCAACCTAAAATTAGTGTACACATCATGATTATAAAACAAACAGACATATTTAATGAAAAGTTACATACAAGAAAATAAACTATTTCTCTATTATTAGTATTACTCTATTTCATACTGTGTGAGGCTGAGGATACCTCGGCCCCCAGGATCTGTGAGATTTTCCTCTTAAATGTGGAAAACCTATTACCTATAAGTCAGCCTATTAGATCCCACTGCTGGGAAAAGGCCTCACCTCAACTATGAGGAGGAACGAGCCATACTTCACCACGCGGGCTCAGTGCGGATTGGTGGAGGGGTGTATGTAAGGCAAGTGACAAACCTTACTGTCAGAAGTTATCAAGCCGCCCTAGGGCCTCTGACTAGGCTTAACGACTAATACCACAGATATTAGCCGGGACCAACTGCTTAACGTGCCTTCCGAAGCACGGAGATGCTTGTCATGGACGTCACTTAAATGGTCGGAATGGTCACCCATCCAATCACGACCGCGCCGTGGGTTGCTTAACTTTTGGTATCACTACCAAAGCGCTGCCGCCACTGCGCCACAAGCACCAATTACCTATTAAGAGGAAATTGTATTTATATGATGTGGCCCGATCGTTGGATGCCCGGGCAAATCGAGATCTGCCGGCGCTTCATAATTTGGTCAGTCATATTGCGACGTGTCCAGTTGAAAGTATACAAATAATAATCGATGATTTTCTATTACTATACAGCTTTATATAAAAAGCACACGGCGACGTTATGAATGGCATTTGTGCGTATCGTTTTTCATAAATGCCATTCGATTTCAATATTTTTAAGCACATTTTTTTTTACTTGAGCCCGCGTGGTGGAGTATAGCTCGTACCTCCTCATAGTTGACGTGAGGCCTTTGCCCAGCAGTAGGATCTATTAAGCTAACTTTACATTACTTTTACATATTTATTAAATTCTCATCATCATCCTCCTAGCGTTATCCCGGTTGTGCACTCACACGAGAGGGCCCAGGGTCCGCTGACCACGATCCAAGATGTGGCAGATCAGGTATTTACAGTGGAGCGACTGCCATCTGACCTCCGTGACCCTGTTACCAGGGGAACCTGACCAGTTTTGGATCATGGTTACACATGCAGTCGCCTGAATGTGCAGGTTTCCTCACGATGTTTTCCCTCACCGTAAGAGCATCGATTAGTAAAACAACTAATGTACATAACTCAGAAAGCCATTGGTATATGACGGCATGTCGGATCGAACCGGTGCCTCCCGCATGACAGGCAACCCGCTAGCCACTGCGCCACCGACGCTTATTAAATTTCGTCCATTTTACATAAAAATCTTTTTTCCGGCTTTCAACTTTGACTAATCGATAGCCAACCGGCCGGGGCGGATGGCTTTCACGACAATCTATAAATTATAATTGGGTTTAATGTCCCGCGGCTGTCAGTTTTACGCAATATTTACAAATATTGTTGATGTAAGCACTCACCACAATAACCAGGAACCCGAATCCTCCAATGAAGAGGTGGTGCATCAGTATGACCGGCTCGTACCGGCAGTACTCGAGGAAGGAGGGGGGCGACTTTCGCCTCGTCTCGCTCGCACACCCGTCGCCGGAGGATAGAGTCAGGTCGCCGTTCTTGGACACTTTCTTCTGCAGTTTGGCCTTTAGGTCCGCGCTGTTCAGCATTTGGACGTGCACCTGGAAAAGATAGATAGATAGATACTCTTTATTGCACACCACACACAGTATCAATTTAAATAAATGTTCATAGAGAATGATACAATTTAGGCGGTCTTAAGATAATAATAATAAGATAATCAGTCATATGACCTTCGAATGTCCTCCTAGCCGAATTTCGACTACAGTAACCAATCTCAACAGAGATTAGCCGACTGCGCGGGAGATATTATAGTGCACAAGTGTGTGCGTTTGAGAGTTTAGGCAGTGGATTACACGTGGAGGGCGACAATGATAGGTGGAAAATTAGTCAGGTCTGAGCACTTATAGCTAGGTACTTGCCACATCAGCTTTCAGGGGTTTAGGTATCACTTCACAGGCCACAATCACTCGAAATGTCTGTAAGGAGCTTCACAGGATACACACGCGGCGAAGCACTCTGGTCTGTCTAGTACATGTGTCATAGGGAACGTCTCGATGTCGACTCGATCTCCGGGGTTCTCACGGTACGTTTTAAACAAATAAAAATAAGGCAGGTATGCGTGTGAGTGTGCGCGGCGTAGTATCAATAGGGTACACAAACAAATCAAAATATTGTAGTAAACAGTGTGCGCAATACACAGGTGCACTCTCTGTTCCTTTACTCTCATAATTCGGTAAGACGGCGGTCCGACATGACCGTAGAGAGATCAGGCGCAGGACAAACGGTTTAACGTGCTTTCCGAGGCACGAGGGTGTTAACATCACCAACTTCCTGACTGCAGAGCTGTGTCTGAATTATTACAAGACAGAAAAACCCAAGACTCGACCGACCCGTGAACGTTGTCGGTGCCTGCTCCACAATTGGACACCGAACTGCTGTACAGTATCCCGTTGGATCTTAAACGAAAGGTTAAGTGGCGAGTGTAGACGTTTAAAAGAAGCGCGTGGCCGCCACTGGTGGCGTGTCGCGCGTACACTGAGTCGCGAGTGGACGCCACACGTGTGCGTCGACTCCATCCAAAACATCCAAAAAAGTAATGTAAACAGTTTGTCCCTAGCCACCGGTGACTGTGGTCGGTAATCCGTCTGCGCGGAACCCAAGGGCACAATAGCCACTCACCATGTACATAGACCAGATGTCGTAGAAGAAGTACGCGGCGCCAAACCACGCGTACGCTTCAGACATGTAGTGCGACGAGCGCATGAAGTCGCGCGTGCACGACCACATGCAGACCACCGCGCCGGTGACGCAGCAGAACGCCGCCTGCACCGCTGACACTAGCCTGGAAACATAGCAACATAATATATTTATTTTTATAACTTAAGCAAATATTTTGCTAGTTTTTACGAAATTCAATTAAATTTCTCGTTTGTGTCATCCGGTGGGACTCGAACCCACGTCCCTTCGCTATCATTCTTCTTCGCATAATGAGCATTCGCCCAGGTAGTTTTAATTGAATTTTATAGCAAAGTAAATGTATTTTACATCATGCCAAGCAAGAGGGATGCCCTAGTCTAGTCGGACGTGTGACGTCCTAAGAGCGCTTTCACATTTAGGCGACTGTAGCGCTTCCAACGCGCTACAGTCGCGCTGCTGATAATTTCATACTATAAACTGTAGCGCGGCTGTTTTCATTATGTGAAAGCATCCGCCACGGCGGCGCTATTGAAGCCCTAGTGTGAAAGCGGTCTAAATATCGCTAGAAAGATGAAGTAAAAACGGACCTGCGTAAAGTCCTAATAGCCGGTTGGCGAGGGATTGTGAAGGATCGAAAAGAGTAGTGTACAAGGCAGTTGGTGGATAAAGCTGCCTGCGAGATTCAGTAGCATTAAGAGCGACTCGAGCTAAGCGCATTTTGTAAAAGTAAGACTTAAGCACTTTGAGCAAAATAAGATCAGCTGAGCGCTCTGATTTAAATCACTCTTGGGTTAAAACGCTTCGAAAATTGTCATCATTACTTTTTCCTTTATGGTAATATCAAGCACATCTTCAGCAGAAATGAGGTACGCATGTCTTAAACGCGCTCCCTTGTTATTTAATAATGCTGCGAGATTCAGCATCGAGGATAGAGACGTGAAGTTCAGCTGACTTCACGTCCCGCCGCGCTTCGAGCGAAAGTTACGCTAAGCGCTTCCAGCGAAAGTAAGGAAAGTTGAGCGCTCTGGGCGAAATAAGGTAAGCTAAGCGCTCTGATTCAGACCGCTCCTGGCCTATATCGAAATTGTCAACAAAAACTATCATTATACCTACTTGTTGGTAATATCAAGCACATCTCCAGAGGTGCTCGTGGCGCAGTGGCGGCAGCGCTTTGGTAGTGATACCAAAAGTTAAGCAACCCACGGCGCGGTCGTGATTGGATGGGTGACCATTCCGACCATTTAAGTGACGTCCATGACAAGCATCTCCGTGCTTTGGAAGGCACGTTAAGCGATTGGTCCCGGCTAATATCTGTGGTATTAGTCGTTAAGCCTAGTCAGAGGCCCTAGGGCGGCTTGATAACTTCTGACAGTAAGGTTTGTCACTTGCCTTACATACACCCCTCCACCAATCCGCACTGAGCCCGCGTGGTGAAGTACGGCTCGTTCCTCCTCATAGTTGAGGTGAGGCCTTTTCCCAGCAGTGGGATCTAATAGGCTGACTTATTCTCCAGCAGTAAGGAGGTACATACGCATGTCTAAAACGCGCTCCCTTGTTAGTTGATAATGCTGCGAGATTCAGCAGCGAGAATAGAGACGAGAGGTTAGCTGAGCGCTTCGAGCAAAAGTTAGGCTGAGCGCTTCCAGCGAAAGTAAGGTAAGCTGAGCGCTTTGAGCGAAATAAGGTAAGCTAAGCGCTCTGATTCAGACCGCTCCTGGCCTATATCGAAATTGTCATCAAAAACTATCATTATACTTACTTGTTGGTAATGTCAAGCACATCTCCAGCGGTGAGGCGGTACGCATGCCTAAAACGTGCTCCCCAGTTTGTGGATAGTGCTGCGAGGTTCAGCAGCGAGAATAGAGATGTGAAGTAAGCGAAGCCGAGCGCTGTGAGCGCGACGCCGCGTTTTATTGAGATTCTGAAATGTTAAACAAGTAATTAAGTGCTTAGTTATTTTATAGCATCAAGAAATGAGTCTAGTTTCTTGACTGAACGGTAAGGAATCTAAACACAGAGAGTTCTAGCCTGTGTAAGTGATATTTTAAGGGTAGCTAAAAGAAATCTTCCCCACTTCACATGTAGGGGTTAATGGACTTTTTTCGTTGTCTACCCACCAGGTATCGTTAAGTAGGTCTTTGAAAATGACTAAGGGGTTTAAGTGTAATTTTTTCGTCCCAGTAGGGCATCCCCCCTTCCCTCCCTCTAAACTACTACTGGCTTAAAAAATAATGATAATAGTGCATTTAATAAACTTCAAAGAAAATTTAGTGCGGTTAAGTAAGACATCTTTATTAGTTTAGGTCGTTAAACTTGGGTGCTGGATCATTTTGTAACAAATATAAAATGCTTAGAATAAATTCTTTATTGACTAAAATGAAGTAGTTGCTTTGTTTGTAACGGGTAAAGACTTGCATTGATGATTCATGGTGGGCGCAAAATGATGTAGTTAGCGTTCATCAGTTTAGTGTACTGAATGTTAGCTGCATTATTTTCAGAAAAAAAAACAACAGAATCGTTCTATATTGTGATAACCGGCTTCTAGGGAACCCTACACTGCGCGTGGCCCGACACGCACTTGGCAAGACGATAAAATATTCAAAAATGATTAGGAATTTGATTGATCCCTGAGAGAACAGACCAGATAGAACGCCTATATTTGAATAGTAATAGTGCTTAGAAAGGAATTTGGGAATACCGAAGCATTGTTAGATTTTCTTGAAACAAATTATCAATGTTTCTATTAAAATCATCATGGGGATAACTATAAATACACATATAATGAGCAATATGTAACTGTCCAGATCATTACCAGACATACATAACTATTACATCATAAACCCACTGAAATCTTGTTATTTTTTTACATTTGATAACAAAACAACACGCAATCAAAACAATCATATGCGTAGAGCGAGTAATAATCACTATGGGAATTTGAAACGACTAACTGCCATTATAATCATTGATTGATGATAAATTGACGTGTAATATTCAAACAACCTAGACTACACAAAGAATTAGGTTAATACCTACCTACCACAGATAACAAAAATATTATTTATTTCATACGCGCGACAATGCCAGTGAATTTCAAGGTTTGTTTTTTTGCCTAATCTCTCCGGACTATAGCAAAACCAAACTTTACTATAGTCCGACATCGGACAAGTTCGTGCGCGACCTTCCCGCGGTCGCCAGAGGTGCAGGGGGCGAGGCATGCTAGATGTCAGCGGGGACGGGTGTTAAAAATTTCAAAAAAGCTACAACTCAAAAACTTTGTAAAACAGCGCAACATACATGGGGGTGATTCGGGTACCCCAAGAGGTGCTCTGGACTTCTGCTTTACGCTACATTTTGAGACACCCTGTATCATAGTCACTGACCTCTATAATACAAGTAGGTACGCCAGACTGCATACTGTGAACCTAACCATGAAGCCATTTGATTATCGCCATTTTGGCGCTGATGGCTTTAGTAAGCGTGTGGTGTCCGTCCACGGAACTAATGAGAATTGATATAAACATATGGAAGTTACTCTATTTTAGTTCCCTGTACACTCGGTAGGGGCGCTTTGATGCGGCACAAAAATGATCGGTCATTTCTTATAGAATATTTAGTATAGCGTACGTGTACTATAGAGGTCAGTGAATGTAATACATATCGGGTAAACGTTATTATTAGAACTCGAGTCTCATAAAGCTGCCGATGACGAGTTGAGCTCGTTTAGATAAAGAACGTAAATATTTACGGTTTAGGAGCAATTTTATCGGACATTATCTTAATAGACTATTCTTTTTATCACGCGCTTGTCATTCAGAGTACCTACAGAAAGGCACAAAAATCGGTCCATCTGTTTTTTTGCCCGTTCCTACAATCGCCGTTTTCTTTATAGAATAGATCGTATAGAATTGAATAGCCTTAGTAATCTTTTTCTTTATTCTTTACCCATTTCTCTTAATTCTGTTAGATTTCACCGCCGACCCAATTTAATTTTGGACTGTCCTCTACCCAAAGGTTGTCTGGAAGAAATTGCTTTCAGCAATAAGACCGCCTAAATTGTACCATTCTCTATGAACATTTATGTAAATTGATACTGTGTGAATAAAGAGTGGTGTGCAATAAAGAGTATCTATCTATCTATCGTCGAAATGTCTATCAGCGGCTACTCGATTGAGTAGCCGCCCTGCATTGTAATTGCGTTTAGCCCTAATCAGACGGGATATGGCAGTCAATAATGAGGTCATTTGACGTAGAACTAAACTTAAAAGTTAAGGTACCTATGTGGTGGGTGACATCTTACCACTGCCGCCCACACTAGCAAGCAACTTCAAGACGCGACTCGGACTTCCTAACTCGGCTCCTACAAACTAGATGGCGCTGTAAGCCCGCTCCATACAACACAAACCGCGATATGTAAGATTCAGCACGAGCTTGACTACATATGGATTAACCAAGACGGTGACCATCGGACCTTGGTCCCCGACCATAACAACCGGTCGGTAGGAAGCGCTTCATTTGCCTTCCTAACCCAGTTGCGCCAAACATATTAGGGTAGCATAGTAGGGTGACATTTGACCATCTGTAGGCCTGACAAACCATTATTACTGTCAAACGATTTATGACGACGAATAGAACGAATTTACCAAAGGTAATTAAAAAGCTATATTGTTACAATTTAGATTAATTGCCTAAGTTTATTTTAACTCCATTGCTTTTTAAATCGTTTGATAATTGTCTACTTGGCTTGGTCGGGTAGTAGGACGTCGTCCTACGTCTGACGGCATGGAACAGACTTTAGTACATTTGGAAGCAATGCTGCATTTTTACCTACTTGTGAAATAAAATCGAAATCTGTTCAGTTTGTTCCAGAATTTACCCTGAATAATTTCATAAATAATCATATACCTAATCTTAACTATTAACGACAATGTTAGCGCAGTCCTTCACACTACTTTAAATTGTTAATTAGAAAACTAACTTCGAAGGGGCAGAATCAAGGTCACATCACAGTTTCATGCAAATTCAGTGATAAGAGCTGATAATACACGCTTGCATGAGCGGGTGGAATTAACGTATTTTTGCGTTCACACTTTAAAGTGAAGCAGAAAATGTAGGCATTGATCACTGAGCAGACAAAAAAATCTGCGAACTGGTAAAAACATAAGTTTCTCTCAAATCTCAAAAGTGATTAGCCAATTAGGTAAGCCAGAGATTTATAGTGCAGAATACGCAGTTGCTCTTTCTGTTCCCTCCAACATGACTGGAGAGGGATCTGCACCCTGATTTACAAAAACTTGGTCCGTGTCGGATCCTTTCTCGACATCCCACCAACAGTGTTTGTGAATAGGGGTTTCGAAACCGTTCGGAAAGAAGGTTTTGACCTGTTTTGACATTCGAATCCGGAATGGATACGACACGAAAGTTTCAAAGTGTTTGTGAATCAGGGTGCTGGAGCAACAAGACCGAGTGCTTGCTTTGCGAGGCACAGGGTGTAACATCGCTAACTTCTTGACTCCGAGCAGTTTCTGAGTTAAGACTGCAAAACGTAGAAACTATTATCTGCCTATTAATATCAACGTGTGACCCTGGATGACTCTATAACACATGTTAACTCATTTTACAAATCTATGGTATAAATCAAGCTAATTACTCCATAATGAGAGCGTTATGTGCGCGCATGGCGATCTACGGTTTCACCGCAATTACGTATTGTTACGCGCCAAGGATCCCGGTCAACTTGATTTACGTCATTTTCGTCTTCTATGTATAACTTACAGGGCAGAGCACGCCATACAAAAGCAAAGCCTCACTCTATTACTGGCTCAACAACAAATGTCAATGAAGTTGAAACTTAGCGACAATGTAGGTACGCCACACGCTTGGTTGGATGCAAAGTTCCCCAAAACGCGTGCTTCGTAGATTTGAAAATGTACTCATACTCATAGATGGCGCTAAATTAGCTTTAGTATATTATATTTTACAACAGTATGTATCACCCATTGATTTATTATATATAAGGATGCACTACGCCATACAAAATCAAAGCCCAAACATGGCACATGTTATGATTTACCTTATGAAGCTTCAACTGGCTAAGTTCATACATTGCCGCTTAAGCTTCAGCTATTTAAATTGTCATGTGTAATTACGCAGCAATGGATGACGACACTACGTCATATGTCAAATATCATTAATTTGAAGATTCATAAGCCAATAATACGAACAAAGAAGTAATGGAGTAGATTGTTTGTTCATGTTTTGTATGAAATTAAGTAACTGATGAAAGTCATGATTTATATTTTATTTACTACTTTTCATAAAATTAGGTATATTATGTGTATGAGAATACGAGTATTTTTTTTAATGAAGACACTTTCATAATAATCATATTTCTACATTTCTACTATACAGGTCCAAACTTGTCATACTACAACCAATAATAATTATATTGACACAATTCACCAATTCCGGGTAGGTATACTACAACTACACTAAACTACAAACTAACCTAACCTAACTCATTGAAATGCGGGGACGGTTCACATTTCCATGCTCGACAATGACACAAACGATAATGTACAAAATGGATTTTGAGGCAAAATCTTTAGGGACTATGGTACACACACACCAACAACATGTTCCACAGATTTATAAGAAGCATAAGGCTACTGCCACAGGTATTATTTTAGTTAATTAATGAGTGTAATAGTATTATAATCGGATTACTAAATTATTCTATTGAAAATATATCTTATGCTTTGAACATTACGTTATTATTTCTCTGCAATTGTTTTTATTGTTAGCACGGCTTAAAAGACAAGAGTTAATTTTAAAATGAGGTGAATAAGGTAACCTAGTTCAGTTCAGTGGGAAGTACGTCAAGGCATACATTTGAACTACAAAAACAGCGTTTATCATGTAAGGAGTAAAAGCGGTATCAAGGTCAACACGTGTAGTCTGACTTGCGGTGTGTAAGTACACTCGGCTCACGTCAGACTACCCCACTTTCACTTTAAGACCACCCCTATTAACTACGTAATAAAAGCTGTTTTATAGCTCACATGTAACCTGACGTACTGCGGCTGTACTAAAATTAAAAACCGTTTCTTTAGTCTAGGTACTCGTTATACCTAACTTCTACATTGAATTTTACCGATGGCTAAGATAGAATGACAGTTAAACAACAAGCAAGTGAAATACAACATAAAAACATAGGCTGGGTGCCCCGAATACCAGCCTAATTGCAGCCTTTTTGCATCTACAACCCTTTACGTGTAGTGTAATACCTACATATCGGATTCAGAAAAATATTTGAACACACAACGCTATATTTTCCTTTCTCAATAAAACTCATCGTCCTGGTTTATTGAGATAAATTTGCTTCATTTTCTTTACAAACATAATTTTGTGGAAACCTAAAAACTCAAGTATTTTAACAAACAAAAATCACTGGCGACTCCATCCTTAAAATTTACTTTTATCCGATGACGTCACGTATTTTGTTTCATTTTAGCTTTGGGTGTGAAAGCGATAGAAGATTGGCAATGTTTTACGTAAATAAATTAGAAAATAAAATATTAAAGCAGGTTTCAAGTATTATTTCGGTTTCAAACCTTATCAATAATATTTACCTACCGATGAAACGTCATTCCATATTTTTTACGATTCATTGAGCTGTGATTTTTGCAATTTTTGACGACACACTTCGGCGTGTTCATTGACGGACCACGCGTCATTAGATACTTAATCGGCTTAAAATGGCGATCCGGCCGATTAGAGCATGTGCCATAGCTGTCAGTGTGATGAGATATCCCTATTATATTAAATCAATGGTATCACCTATAGAAATAAACACAGGCGGTGTGTAAGGCTGAGTAATTTGAGAAACAAACTTACATTACTTACATGAGTGACCTCATGCATTTTTTACTTTATGCACTTGTTATTTTGTATTGTTGTCTCCTTTCTTTCTGTTTGTTTGTTTGAGCTATGATTCATAGAGGCTGAATCAATTTTTTTTTATTGTTTTTTTTTGATATTTTTTTTAAATACAACTTCGACAGCATGCTTTCGATTTGTAAAACTTATTTACGTTTAATCTTTTAAACGATATTGAACTCTGATAAATTAACCTTGAGTCATGTCATGAACTCATGAGTTCAAGACCTGACTACAATTACGTATTAGTACATTTTGCGTAAACTTTTAACACATCATTTTAGTCAAATGTTTCTCTTGTAGTCTCGAAGAATGTTGAGGACAAAAATAACTATGTAATAAGTTACGTAAAAGTAGCAGACATTCAATATTTTATTATGAGAATATATTTATTGTTCGTTATTGAAATTTAAAGCAACTGTGTAATTTGCTGATCTAGAGCATAGTAGACACACTTATAACAGCCCGTCGTTTTTGCGTCGGGGGTTAAAAACAATCTTTCAAAATAATGAATCTTGACGGCCGTCTTGGTGTAGTGGTTCGCGCCCCGGACTTCTAAACCAGCCGGTTGCGGGTTCGAATCCTGCAAGGGGCAAATGTTTGTGTGATGAGCACGAGCATTTGTACGTCATGGATGTTTTTAAATGTATATAAGTAGGTCTATTCGTCATCTAGTCACCATAGCACAAGCTGACGCTTAGTCTGGGGCTAGGTAATTTGTGTGTTTGTTAAAAAAAACGACTCGTAGCTGTTGTCTTAGTCCACCATGCCTTAGGCTCCGCGCAGATAGGCCATCGACCACAGCCACCGGTAGCTAAAGACAAGCTGCTTACATAATTTTTAATACGTCATGTATAGAATCGCCGCACACGTGAAGCGAGTGGCGTCCACTCGCGACTCAGGGTCCGTGAAACGCCACCTGTGGCGACCACTTGCCGCCGCAACCCCTGAACGAAAGCAACAAACATTTACAAGCTATTCCTACTGACTCATCATAGTTTTTTTTTAATTTTAATTTCACCTGATGGTAAGTATTTCAAGTCATGTCTGTTCCCTTCAACACAGGTCAAGCAAACGTTCTGCAGGATTACACTTGACGAGTTCGAGTCACAATCCAATCGACATCGAGAAACAGTAATTTGGTACTCTGCGTATCGATTATAGCGCCAATCGAGCTGTGGTCAAATAGTGAACTACTTTGTAAAACCGTGTGAAATCGAACACCGCCGTTACATCCTAACCACTGACGCCATCGACATCGAGTTCGAGCTAATGTTTAACAATTCGCCATTTTAGACTCGATTCTAGATACGATTGAGCTCGGGAGTATGGACACTGATTACCCGTCGATTCACAATCGTATTTCCATTCGTTTAATAAACCGTGGAGCCAAACGGATGTTCGTATTACCTAATTGAGTCGTCGCGCTTGCACATGCGACAATGGATCAGACATGTTATTTGAAAGGCGACGTAACGACAATTTTTTTACCCGACTGCAGAAGGAGGGTTATGTTTTTCGAGAGTATGTATGTATGTATGTATAATTGTTTGGCACGCCCTACAGCCCAAACGCCTAGACAATTTTTGACATATGAGGTGTCGTTGAATTTGTCAAAATTGTAAGAGTGACATAGGCTATATACATTTAAAAAATGGCGTCCGCAAATGGAAATAAAGGGGGGAGGGGGTCTTGATTTTTTCCTTACCATAGCAATATGGGTATCAAATGAAAGCCAGTAAAAATACCATTTCAAAAATATGATAATTTTTGCAGTCGGGTGTTTTTTTTTAATTATGTTTTTAAAGATGTGTCCCTCCCAAACTTAATCAATATCATACATTTAATTTAATAGCTACTCTGGACGGTGTAGTAGCCACCATTACTCGTTTTAGCCTTGAAACGTCGCTTAGGTGTATAATCAGTCCCAAAATACACTTATATCGCTATTTATGAATGCCAAGATCAGTGTTTGAAGTTCAAGTTCTTATACTAATTAAAGAACTTTTACAATTGGTTCAAAACAACATAAAACATCAAAATATCCATTTAAGACTCTGAAAAATAAAGAATTCCCAATAATATTGATTGACGACCGTCTTGGTGTAGTGGTTCGCGCCACGGACTTCTAAACCAGGCGGTTGCGGGTTCGAATCTCGCAAGGGGCAAATGTTTGTGTGATGAGCACGAGCATTTGTACCTAAGTCATGTATATTTATAAAAGTATTTAAGTATGTCTATCCGTTATCCTAGTCACCATAGCACAAGCTCACGCTTAGTATGAGGCTAGGTAATTGGTGTGTTTGTTGGAACAATTTATTTATTATTATTGAATTAAATTATATATTCTTAATAATTCTTAATGCTGACCTCCAAACTTCAATTTGAAGATGGCACCCCATGATGATGAATAATTCTAACCCATTTGAAAAGTCCGTGATATAAAACTTGTTGGCAGAAAACGCCGCCGCCAGCCCGGTGCCGACTAACAATGGACAGGCAGTGTGGGGGGTCTGTTAGATTTGTATCCTTCCTAAACTCCAAATAGCAGAATACCTCGAAAAACTTCAGGGAAAGTTTATAGGCAATCTGGCATTTGTGCAGACGAAGTCGCTGAGACCCGCTAGTTAATATTCGTAAGCACTTATTACACAATCCTATTTGTAGTTTACCTAGGATCCTAACTAAGAAGGTAGGATGGATAGGCAGGTGCTCTACTCTGATGACGCATTGTCCGTATTTTTGCGTCTAGCCGTCGCGCTCGCTTGCACTGACATGCTGGCTTAGGGACAGGGACGGCTACAGCCGAAACTACGGATATCGTCTTACAGAGTGGGGCCCCAGACACGAGAAGCGAGCCTTCCTAACTAGGAAGGTAGGAACCTAAGTAGTGAACAGCGATTACATCTTCCTATTTCTATTTCCTAAGTAGGATACTACACAAACAGGATGGCGTAATAAGTGCTTTACCTGTCCTCAGGGTTGAGTGTGAGCACCAGATTGATGGCGACGGCGAAGGAGCCGACGTTCAAAAGACGCCAGTGTGGGGGGTCCCTTAGATTTGTATCCTCCACAAATAGCAGAATAAAATCGAAAAACTTCAGGAAAACAGTTTATAGGCAATCTGTCATTTGTGTAGACGAAGTCGCTGAGACCCGCTAGCACAGATTATATAATAGTTACTACTTGCTAGTTATTTATATTCTTACCTGTCCTCAGGGTTGAGCGTGAGCACCAGGTTGATGGCGACGGCGAGGGAGCCGACGTTGCACGCCGCCAGCCCCAGCGTCGCTGCCCGGTTGTGGCCCTGCAACCGAAGATGGCTTTAGTTATTTTGATAACAATAATGTCCTCCTAGCCATTTACATCAATTTTAAACAAGATTAGCCCACTCCGGAGACCAGTATGTGCGCAATACACAGGTGCACTCTCTAAATTCGGTGAGATGGCAATATGATCGATGGATTGGGCGCAGGACCAACGGTTAACGTGTTTTCCGTGGCACGGAACAGTTAACAAGTTAACACCATCAACTTTCAGACTCCGAATTATTTCAATAATGTGGAAAAGCCTAGAAAAAAACTCCGGTCTTGGACAGAATGAAGTAAAAACGTGACCGGCCAAACAAACAACCTACGGATCAAGCTACACATGCGTAAGACGTATCAACCAACAACTTTAGTATATTCGGGATCGAATCAGGATTAAGGAGCTGCGTAATGGCATCCATGCATCAGCAAGATGGACGCAGTCGACCAAAATTTGTAGGGTCGCGGAACAGGGTGTCATAAAAATCATTTATTTATGTATGTAGGCCCACAGGGGGCACTTAAACACGTCCTAACATATATTTTGAAGCCCTACCACTGCTTCGGGACGAATTGTGGGCTAGTGCTGAGAAGAAGATATATAAGTCAGCCTATTAGATCCCACTGCTGGGAAAAGGCCTCACCTCAACTATGAGTAGGAACGAGCCATACTTCACCACGCGGGCTCAGTGCGGATTGGAGAGAAGAAGTGAGAAGAAGATGAATATGAAAATTAATGGACAAGGTCAATGTCACAGAATAAGGAGTCTAAGGTGCTATTCCGAAGCGAGCTCCAGTAAGTAGCAGCTAGGCATCCCTACAACAGCTTCAGCTTCAGCATCATGCAGCCAGCGTCTGACTCTGACTGCAGAAGTGGCGTTCTGAACGTAATTTCATAAAAATACATTAAAAAAATAGTCGTGCGCGTGCTATTGGCATCTGCTTACGTCGCCCGCTTCGGAATATCCCCTTTATGGTGATGATAGGTACTTGCTGGTTTAGAATGTCTGCAATGCACGTAGTTTCATAAGCACAGAGAAGAAGAAGCTCATTCATGACTCTGATGACGTAATAGGAGAAAGACGTAAATAGTATGTGATGATGATGAGTCACGTTGGTTATCTTAAGTGTTTGAAACATATAATTATACTATTTACTTGTTTCTTTTGAGATTTGGTTATCTTTAGGCAGATAGTATACGTGGGTAAAATTATGTTTGAAGGAAAGGAATGTGCAATAGTTGGCTAGCATAATAAACTGATGTGATATACTATTATATAGGTAAAATATCGCAAATGAAATACGTTTTAGTGCAGAAAAACAGCACTTACCTTTACAGTATTGATTTTATAGCTATGATCTCTATTGAAAATATAATGCGCTTTTTAATGAAGCAACTAGGTTCGTTCATTAACACTATTATCTACCTTCCATTGAATAGAGAACATGAAAAATCTAAATCTTAAGCCCTACCCACAATCTAATCCTCTTAGTTATCAACATAGATGGAATAAAAAGTTTTTAATTCTAAAAAAAAAATTTTTGCACTTGAAAAATAGACCACCAGAGGCGGGAATGTGATTGCTTACACTTAAAAACAATAATTTATTGTAAAAAAAAAATGAAACTCTTTTTAATATATTAATTATCAGCTATAATGGAAAGGTGAAATACAACTAAATAACAAACTAAATCTACATTACCAGAAAAAAAAATAGCATTCCACTAAACTAAATACAATTTCAATTAACAACTCTAAAATACAGTAAACAACTATTTTTATACCTACCTGACTGATTACAGCTGAAACTATTTGTAGTACATTTAGAACCATTAAATAATAATCAGCTGAGTTGAAATCGAGATAAAGAGTAATGATAATAATATCAATAAAAAAAATACCTACGAAAAATTCAGCATCTGTTAAATTACCTCCCCACCCCTGAAATGTAATACTTACATTATTAAAAACTTATTCGTATGAATATTTTGATGACTCTTATCACTCAGAGCAGTTACAAATTGCTGAGCTTTCAATTGTAAGATTATTTTCATTTGATATTGGAATACAATGGAAAGTACAAAACATTGTGGTCTGGGCAGCATGACACAGAAATATAATTATTGTTCATGTTTATATACTACTCAAAACAAAATAAGGGCCACGAGGTATTTTGTCTGTACCATTAAAATAATAATACCAATATATTTTTTTTGTCTCCATAACGAAAACTAATGTTGTTTTTAACGTGTAGACCAATAAATTTATTCCAATAATAATGATTAAAAAGTTTATTTGCTTTTGAAAGAAAAAACTCATTTAAGGTTAAAAATAAAAAGAATTTAAAGTTACTGAAAAAAAAAGAAAATACTCCATGCTCATCTTTTAGTAATGGGTATGCCCCCCTCGTTTCGCTACGCACTCCTGAAGCCTGGAGTGCATGCTCTCAATCAAATGCCTGACATTTTCCATTGGAATCTCTTCCCACGCCCTTTTAACAGCGTTGATGAGTTGCTGTTGGTTGTGGATTTCCTGATCACCGTCTCTAACTCTTTGTTTCAACTGATCCCACATGTGCTCTATTGGATTTAAGTCCGGACTGTTCACCGGCCACGGCAAGACTTGAATTTGAGAGGCTTCCAGTACAAACCGAGTCGCTTGAGCTGTGTGTGCACGAGCATTGTCTTGCATCAAGATGAATCCAGGACCCGCTCGCTGGGCAAATGGGATCACATGTGGTCTGACAACTTCCTAAATATACCGCTGAGCAGTAACAGTACCCTCATTTAAAATAGCGAGCTCAGTTTTGCCGTGTAAGCTTATCCCGCCCCAAATCATTACATTTGGACCACCAAAACGATCGACTTCATGGATGCGGGCTTCTGAAAATCTCTCGCCGCGTCTTCTCCATACTCTAATACGCCGATCGTCGTTAAAAAAATACTTTGCATTCGTCTGTGAAGAGCACCATGCCCCATTGGTTTATGTCCCAGTCCAAATGTTGACGGGAAAATCTTAAACGATTTGCACGATGATTTCTGGTTAATGGAACACGGACAACTCGCCTTCTTGATGCCTGCTGGTCTTTATGTAAACAATTACGAATAGTTTGGTCACTGACACGAGTACCCGTTGTGAGCCGTAAACGATTTTGCAGCTTGCGGGCCGTCGTTGTGCGATCTCGGCGTGCACTTAATCGAATGTAACGATCCTCTTGAGCTGTTGTAATGCGAACTCTGCCCGAACCAGGTCTTCTTCTAACACTGCCAGTCTCTTGGAAACGATTCCATAGATTTTGAATAGCTCTTCGAGAAAATCCCAATTGCAAACCCACAGATCGCTGCGAACGACCTTCTTCAATCATTGTAACGGCTCTGGTTGCTGTCTGTGAGTCCATATGACGCCTGCGTCTTGTGGCATATTGCAAAAGATGTTTCTGACTCGAGATATCAATGAACTCTGATAATTTCTAATAAACCAAGAAGCTAAGGAAAGCAAAACGTCAAAGAAAATGGATACAAAATTTTCAAAAAGAATTTTAAATCAAATTTTATTTAAAATTGTTGCCAGCATTAGATGAATACCACAATATTAAAAAGTTTAGGTATCAAAGAGTTTGTATACTCAATATTTTACTACTTTCAATATGAAAATGTTTAATAATTTACACCAAAATGAAAATATACCTCGAGGCCCTTATTTTGTTTTGACAAGTATATAATAGCCACATCATTTTAAACAATGGTTTTAAATCACTTAAAGTGCCCACAAGTCTTTAGTCATTGGTTCAAAGTTAACTGACATTTGGTATGAAAGAAGAATACATATTACAAAGGAATGACAGAGATATACAATAGTTCTATCTATGGCTTGGCATTGGCAGCTAGCTTTTAAGTTTTATTTGGATCAATGTGTCCCTTTCTTTCTCTTAAAAGTGTCAGACTATAAGTTTCAAAAATATCGAACTTAAGTTTAGAATTTCTTCCCATTACATGTTTTACTACTTTATTTATATGTTATGTGTTTATAATTGTTTGTTTAAATAATAATAATCCTAATCCTATCTTTAGGTTCTATTAGTTGGTAGATTGTATTGTATTACTAAATAGTGTTTAACTGTTTATTATTGATGGATTTAAACAAGACGAAGGTAAACTGTAAATACAAACTTAAAGCACTCACAAATAAAGCCATAGTTGGAGTCTTTTCTGTTTGGTTTCTTATTGATATAGAAACAAAAAAGGGCAATTCAAGACCCACTGGATCATTCATTGATTTTATGATATCATGACATATAAAAAATTAAAAACTACACCTATTCGAGTTTAAAACAAAATTATTTGACTAATATTTAAATAATTTTTTTCACTATCCTGTTCAAAATTCCAAAGAAGGATAGGTAGATTCCAAAAAAGGTAGAAAAAGGATAAGATAAAAAAGGCATGAAGTCAGAATTGCCTGAAAAATACTTGGCCAGCCGGTATGAAAACACGTGTCTGGTATGTAAAACATACTTGAAATATTTAAAGAAGCTGAATCATATCGCAATTGCGACGAGGATGCAGAAAACCTTCATCGTAGCTGCAAAGAAAATTTTATTTTGCTTTTATCAGGAAACTTACCTTGGATACTCCTGGTTCCATTTTATCAGACTTCGTAACTTACTATTTAAAAAGAAACAAATTAAAACATTGTGCGGAGAACGCAGAAAAAATAATTTTAGAAAAACAATTTTCCAGCACAAACACCACCTCGCTAATTTTCTTTTTTTTCTTGAAAAAAAGCTGTCATCCTGCTGTCAAAATGATAAAATGTCAAACACCACAGATAACAATTATTACGTTAGGAAATTCACTTCTCTAACACTTTCAGCCCTTTTGTGTTAAATAATGCAACCGTTACGGCTGCGCCATAATATCTATACTTTCATCGAAATCAGCTCAGTTTTTTATACATCATTGGCAGCTTCGCAAACTCTGCTGAAGAAGTCAAAATATTTCGGCCTACCTACCCGCATTTTAGCATCAAATTATACCTTATAATTAAATAAAAACAAATTAAACTACCCCCAGCCCCAGTTATATAACATACTATAGCATCAAATAAACTGTTATTTCGAAGTGTGATTTATGAGAGGACTATTTTGTATGCACTTATAATAATTGAATTCATCATTAATTTCAACATGAACATGGAAGTTGATGGAACCGGAGTAAGTGACATTTGTTTTTAATCTCATTTTTTTTTATTACATTAAGAGTGTTAAAGAAGCGCAAGAATTAAACGTAGGTACAAAGCTTTCATTGGTCCATGATATTTATAAGCTTGTTTTGATGATTTCAGGATATAAAGCGGCATAATAGTTTTAATAGTCCTAATATAAAGCGACCGCCAGTAGCCAAAAGATTAGGGAGAGAACGGTGCCACAGTTATCACTCTCATACTCCAGATAAAAAGCCTATAAACCAATCTCGTCCATCAGAAAGTCGCTTAGGAGTTCCCAAAGTGAGTATTCTGCATACTGTTTATAAGTCTAATTCTGTTTTTCACAGCGGTGTTGTTGCGATAGCGATAGTTTCGATAGCGATAGTTAGTCTTGAAAATCATTCATACTATCGATATTTCTATCGAAAATAAATACTGCAATACTATCGATACTTTTTATGATGGAAAGAACATAATCGACCGCGTCATCCGGTGGAATCTATCGATAGTTTTGCTTTAGTATCTTTCAAGGTAATTTTAATTATTACCTACCTTATATGACCAAATGTTCGACTTCTAAGATAGTATCGAAACTATCGATAGTATTTGTATTGCACTGATACTATTGATAGTAGTTATCGATTCTATTGTTTTTCAGAAATAGGATAATTATTTTATCAATCGATACTATCGATAGTATCGTCAAGGGTCGACATTTTCGATAGGACTATCGATAGTATTATGACTGATGTCCGAAGTCATGCTACGATACTATTGTAAGTCTATCGCTTTTGCAACAACACCAGTTGAAGATTGATTTATGGAATAGTTTTAAGGAACACAAATCTTGTAAAACTTTGAAAAGAGGCTATGACAATAGTGACTGAGTTTCTTTGCTGCTTCTTCTCAGCACTAGCCAACAATTGTCCTGAAGCAGTGGTAGGGTTCCATTTTATGTTGGGACGTGTATAAGTGCTCCTTGCGAGCCTATGTACAGAAATAAATGAATTTAAATTTTTTATGTACATTCAATAACAAGTATTATTTTATTTTACATCTTGATCAATATATGTATAGAATTTTCATGTGTAAAACTATTATTTTTTATCCAAGTTTTATGTAATTTTTTTTACTCACCATTTGGATATTTACCCGGGTTTACCCAGTAAAGGGTATTTACTTAGGATAATTCCCAATGGCTGTTTACCCACCACCTATTTCTTTATTAGCCTACCAATTGTAAGTTAAATTAGTGGTTTTAATTTTGCTGAATCACCACGATTCAGCAAAATTAAAGCCGTGCATATTAAAATTATGCGCTTGAGCAGGCTAGCGATTATCAAAAAAAAAAAGTGAACGCATCCTTCAAATGTCACTTCTGAAGATTTATTAGAAATATAAAAACAGCCTGAAGACATCCCGCGCTGTCTACAGGACCTTCTGAGAAATCAAGAATGTTTTATGGCATTGTACAAATTCGTATGCTCTACCGTTGAAGTAATCTGAATCCACAGCAAATAACAAGATCTTGAAGATTTTACCGATGAAAATATCTTTATCCATAACTCTTAAAGAATAAAAACTGAAGTCCAGGCTGTATGGTGAAAACCTTTGCTTTTTCCGAAGCGGAAAGAAGTGAACCAAAAAAAAATGTCACTTCTGACAGAATTGTGACGTTATGAAGATGCGTTCAAAAATTTTAAATTACATCCATGAAATAAGTTAAAATTAAGAACCTCAGATAGAGCTAATTAGTGATAAAGTTATAAAAGTATTCATAAAATAGTTAGCTGCATCAGAAAAATAATATTTCACATTTTTTACATGGCTTAAACAAAAAAAATAAAATCAGCAAAAGTAGTTGCTGTGGGCATTACCAAATATGGAGTTCGCTCGTTTTCCCAACCGTCCTCCCTTCAATCCTTAGTAGCTCTCAATTTTATTTTCTAATATTTATTGTGTTAATTTCAAATGATTTTATCGCATTTCCTAGTGTAAATATAAATATACTTCTTTTATACAAAAGTGAGTTGAGATTCAATCTTAGTAATAATGTCAAAATATAGGTCAAAGTGGCGTATAGGTTATGTTCTTTGCAATTATTTGGATAAATGAGTATTGTTTATTGTTGTGTTGTTAACGGTGCGCCTTTCCGTATTCCAGATGTCGTTTAGAGTGGTGCGTAGTTCTAAATTCCGTCACGTTTACGGGCAGGCCCTGAAACGTGAACAGTGTTATGATAATATTCGAGTGTCGAAAAGTTCATGGGATTCTACGTTTTGTGCCGTGAACCCGAAGTTTCTGGCCATAATCGTCGAGTCTGCTGGAGGAGGCGCCTTCATAGTCCTGCCACATAATAAGGTGAGTGATTTTCATTTAGAAATCATAACTTTAGCCACTATATAAAAAAAATCTAAGGAATTTTTAAAGTAGAGTCCAAATACTCCTGTGACATACTTGTATTGCTGCCTTCTCAAACTTAATAATGCCTACTGAAATACTGAATGTCACAAACTTACTGATCCAATTTTTTTGCAAAATTTGAGCAGGTCTTATTTAAAGTAATTAGAATTCTATAAATTGTTTTCAACAATGACACCACTAACCTAGTCCCAAACTATGCGATAGGTTGTGCTATGGCAACTAGTATAACTGATAGAAATACTTAAGTTTATAAACATCCAAGACTAAGGGACAAATTCTTGTGCTCATCAAGCAAACATTTGCCCCCTGCGGGATTTGAACCTGCAACCACTGGTTTTGTAGTCCAGATCTCTGGACTGTTGTCATTGGACTGTTGACTTGTTGTCATTATAGTGATATTTATTCAATATCTACTGAATATTATCCATAAAGCTTAACATTTAAAAAATATATATATTATAGACTTGGCTCGGAAGATGTGATTAGTAAAATGTATAACGAAAGCTTATTTGTTGTTCTAATTGACTTCAATGTTGTGTGAGTGAAATAAAAGTACTATACACTTTTGTATACTTTCAGAATTGGTTTTATCACTATTTAGGAAACAGTTTTGTTGGCACATAAACCCAACTCCAGCTAAAATAATGGCATCAAAACTTGGTTACTATGTTTAAAATTAGATGTCTACTTAAGCATATTAATTATTACATTTTTATGTAGTTTATTTCTATTTTTTTTTCCATTTATTAACAAATAAAAGATCTTATAAAACATGTAGGTACTAACTTAGTATAAAAACCACTAGGGTTTGTAAAACCTACTATTTAATAGACTACTAAGTATATCCGTCTTGTTTAGGCCACTTAATGACTGATAGTAAAGTAATTAAATTTTATTACATACCTACCAAGTTGATTTGTACCATGTGAATAATATTTAATTAATTGAATTGCCATTGTACCCAGAGATCACCTTTTACAAACATAGATATAAAATAACTTTACCCTTTTATGACTGTACCACAATATTTTCTATTGTTATTCTATAATCACTCAGGTATCATGTTTCCAGACACAATAGATTATCAATAGTTATCTGACTGCCAGGTCTTATAATCCTCAAGGGGTTCAATTGTGAAATACCTAATATTAACTAAAATGTTACTTTTTACATATAGTGTGCAGACAATAAGTTGTCTATGAAAACATTTTAATGAATTCTCTCATAATAATGTGCGAGCAGTCTTGATTATCTACTTCGTGAAGATTTAGTTAAGCAGTCCGCTTATTTTTAAATCACCACATTCTTTCTTCATTTTTAATTAATTGCGTTTAAGTCATGAGGTGAATGCACTCTACTGTGGCTTTCATACAAAAAATTGTTAGGGCACTTATTGTTTTGTTTCACACAATAGGTGTTGCGAACTCTCTATTGCTGCTAATTTTCTGATAGTTATTGTTGGTGACAGACCTCTTTACGTATATATTTTTGTCTGTTTTATTATGCCAATCGTTAAAATTGATTTTGTATGCTAGTAGTGAATTAGCCAAAATCAAACCAAAAATTGGTTTCAATTAATTCGGGTTGTGTTGAAATAGTAATAGTGTCTAACTAAACAACAGCTATTTTGATCACTATTTATGTAGTCATGGCTTGATTCTTACTTTTGGGTTTCATAGGTACCCCATAGGGCTTACATGATGGTTTAATTGCCTTATTATATACTTATATATATATATTATTTGTACAAGTCACACAGTTATAGAAACATGTATAATTTAGGCCTTTTTTTGCTGCTAGATACGATCTTGAGTTTTTATTGAAGATTTATTTACGCGCCAAAAAGTAGTCTATAGGTGTACACTAGGCCGCACGTCAGACTCCTCCACTTAGACCTTGAGACCGCCTCTAATCCCTATGTAATTAATTATATGCTGTTTCCGTAGCTTACATGGGTTACCTGACGTTCTGCCGATTGTACATCTGCAAGGATCCATGATTGTGGTACCTACCGTCTTGTCCTATGTAATCGGCTTCTAGTCTACCCTTATCATACCGGAGGGTTATTTGTCACGAAAATTATCAATGGAACAATAAAAACAATGCAGCGACATAGATAGGCCCATTGTGAGGCTGATACGGCGAACAATGCTCCACCACAATAGTCTATTAAGGCTTGCCTATACTAAAACGCATCACATTGCAAAAACACCCTTGTATCGAATGGCTGCCTCGTTGGTCTAGTGGTCAGCACGCTGAGTACTATCCACGAGGTCCCGGGTTCGAATCCCGGGTCGGGCCGAGAGTGTTTGGGTTTTTCTGTCTTGAAATTTCTCAGACACAGCTCCGGAGTCAGGAAGTTGGTGGTGTTAACAACCCCGTGCCTCGGAAAGCAAGTTTGGGCCGTTGGTCCTGCGCCTGTTCTCTCTACGGTCATGTCGGACTGCCGTCTCACCGAATTATGAGAGTGAAGGAACAGAGAGTGCACCTGTGTATTGCGCACACACTTGTGCACTATAATATGTCCTGCGCAGTTGGCAAATCTCTGTTGAGATAGGCCGCCGTAGTCGAAATCGGCTAGGAGGACATTATCGAATGACGAACTCGATGAATTTCATTATAGAAACAAATGGGTTTTTGAAGTAGGAAGAACATCGTAATGAAACTTTATGTGTCAAATTGGGGCGAACGCCGGTGCTAGAGCCACTGACGCCCTGGCATTAATATTGTGGTATAATCATTTTTGCCCAGACCTCGGCGTCCCCCTAAATTTGGCGCCCTGTAAGCCGTCGCCCCATCGCCCGACTCAAACGCCGACAAAATTCAATTTATTTTTCCAACAAGCCGCAAATATACATGTCCCAATATTGATCCTATCACTGCTTCGGGACAATCGTGGGCTACGGAATATTAACACGGGACACTGAGGGCGAAAGTTTATATGGGAAATCCAACATAAGCGCATGGAGAAAAGTCGCGAGGAACTGCTATAAAAGTTCAACTACATCTTAAAACAGCAAAGTTAAATAAATAAATTGTTTCAACAAACACACCAATTACCTAGCCCCAAACCATCGAGCACGTAACCTGTGCTCGATGGGTTACTTACTCGATGCCCCAAACCAAGCGTGAGCTATGGTTAGTTAGAATGAAAGTGGCATCTATTTATCGTTTGTTTGATTAACATTTTTAATGAGTACAGAAGTATGTTAGGTAAACTGCGTATTTTGTACGGAACGACGCAGAAGTGTGTAAGAGCTTCGCAGAATACTGTATACTACCTACTTAGTACGCACAGCCATAACTACTAATGGTGTGAATATTTAAGTGGTTACTCATGGCTTGGGTAATGTAACGTAATATGTTTTTAATGGCGCCGCGTCATGCCATATCTCGGAGAGAACTAGGCCATTTCTTTGTCGAGTATTGTTCTTGTTATGGGAGGTTACGGCTGCTGTTTGAAGTTAGAATTTGCCAACAAACAATGATACAAACGACAGGTCATCGAGATAAACAGTGCTGCACCTTATGTATTTGTATTAGGGGCGTTTGTGCAACGAAAACGGGTAGTTTGATGTGCTGACCATTTTAAAGAAACTTTTAAGTTCATTTTGTGACTGTCGACATAATACTGCTTGTCACACACACCCTTTGAGCTTTGCGCTCAAATGAAGCCTTTCAAAAATATCTTCCAATTGTTGATCGAATTTGATTTAGGAATTTCAGCGTGCACATTTAAAAAGACCATTACTTTCCTATTTATGTTATTAGTAGCGAAGCAGAGTATAATATTGTATCCTGAAGTTCTGAAACTTCTAGACACTGCTGAAGATAAAAATAAAATAAATGCTCTTCATTCAGCGCGCTACGTAAATACCTAGCCGGGATTCATTTGATTGAATCTTTGAAAATATATTTATTATTAATTTTACGTATAGGACACCCCTCACCTTATACCCTGATCCAAGCAACTTATACAGAAATGCCATGTAGTTTTACTACTGTCTCTCAATAAAAGTTACGGTTTCCCCATTATTCGTATCTTGTTTGGACAGCATCAATCCTAGCTTAGCTTATTTTGGTATAAGAATGGCTGAGACAGTTTCTAAAACATCTTCAACTGGTGTATTTTTAGCAGCATTGCTTGCCGAGTGTTTATTGACATTCCGAACTTTTATAGCTTCCAGAAAATAGCATGCTTGAGAGTATCCGGTGTTTACGTCGATCGCGTGCGAATTCGTTATGAAAGCTTTTTGAAGATTATGGGTCTCTAGGGAATAAGTTATATACAATTATTTTGCTTTAAATTTCCTCTAAAAGACGCTAGCGCAGGCACCACACCAACCGCAACCGCGTTGAGTACCAGTTCAGGCAAATAAGTTATATTCCAACCACTGATCTAATACGTCGCCTGCGGGATACAGGGATGCGGGGTTACACGATAACGAGGGTCCTGAGTGAGTGATACGAGCAATGTCCCCCCTTCAATGTCTTCAACGGGAATACTAGACCTAAGGTTTTTACTTACTTACGAAGACGGAAAACAGCAAGCTGCTTACCGAGGGGGTTCGGTGGGAGGGTGGTAGGATTGTACCACTGCTGTTAGGATTGTTCAGTCGTTGCCCGGGATGGACCACTAGGAGGTAGGCGCTTGTGATTGGTTGGGTGATTTGATTATTGAATTTCAAAATTGTAATCACCCAGTCTAATAACCCTGTTCTCGTCTACCTCTGTACCCTGCAGGTGATGTCTGATATGCGGTCGGACTAAAGGTGCAATGGAGACTGCGCAAGAATGCCTAGTTGACTTGAAAAGAATCCCTAGGGTAATAACAATAACCCGCAGTGCCTTCTTTACAATTGGAACCGGGGGACGCCTGGTATTAGTGGGTATACCCGCTCTTTTCAGGCAGAGGAGGTCCACATGACCTTCGTGTCTCCCAGGACCCGTGGGTATGCGTAGTGCATTTTCCAGTCGTATAAAAAGCTTGGTACACACGGCCCGGCTTCAGACTTCCCCACATTGACCTTGACACCGCCTCTATTCCCTACGTAATAAAAGCTGTTTTCGTAGTTAACGTGGGTAAACTGACGTGCTGCCGACTGTACAATGGAAACTAAATGTTGCAGAGGTCCAGAGGTGATAAATCCGTAAGCAAATCACATACACATAGCGTGTGTTTCCTGCCCATTATCAATTGGTCCATGCGGGAATTGGGTTCACTAGTGTCCTTGCCTCGTCATCAGCTAAATTTAGACGATGGTCAGCCTAATCGACGGTCGCCGGCTCGTCCCTTGGTTATTCTTGTCTAGTCTGTGTAAGGATCTAGTATTACGCAGATGGTTTTATTTGAAACTAGCTATTTTCTAAATCCCCTCTTGAAATGGCAGCCATTTTAATTATTTAAAAAAAAATGCTATTTCTATGGTTCTGGAGGTCCTAAAAGTTATGGAAATGATTCATTTGAAAGGTAACGCTATCGCCTATCAAGTGAAATGAAGATCAATTCAAAATTTAATTAACCGTCATAGATAGTTTTTTTTTAAAGAAATCTTGCTAAAAATTGAAAACAGTTAATTTTTTTTAACCTATTACAAAACGAAAACCAAAAATGAAAATTTTCGTTTTTTTTAAATTAGGATTGTCTCTAAAATTTGATAAATGAAAGGCCCTTAAATTATCGCTAGTCGAAACCCAGACACCATGTATATTCGATAGCTAGTATCGCGGCAGCTTGAACGGTCATGCTGGCATTAGTGACAGGGATGATTACATTCGAAAATACGGGCATCGTTTAACAGAGTAGAGCCTCTGGTCTTATGTCACTATTTGTAACAGTACTCACTCGACGGTGACTCATTAGAACACGCTTTTCTTAATATAATTTATTGGGTACGCTGCCAATGTCTTTGTTTTACTCATACGAGTACAAATCATCGACGTTTATATGTGAAATGGAATGTCATATAATACCTAAACGATGTCTCATCGATATAAACATTTTAAATGTTGTGTTAAAACTAATATTGGCATGGTACTAACTTGTTTCCGATGCTCCGGATTCCGGCTTAGGTATCTCCAAATTTCTGAACACGAGCTTTTTCTGATACTCCTAAACAGTACTCAAGTCTTTCTACATACTTAGATGGTTTTTGGATACTTTACTACATACCGGATTAGATTGGGTAATTAAAAAATGATACCTTCCTGGTTTTACTTTCTGAAAGCATTTTGTAATTCCAAATATAGTATTTTTTACTCTTAAATTAATAAATCACTTTCAGAGCCTAATTGCTTTCGCTACATTCAGTCAATGCTAAGTTAGAACGAAAGAAATGTTTATTTATCTGAAGAATGTGGATTCATTAAAGCCAGCGGGTTGATTGCTGTCCGGTGTGCCTGCTTGAAGAGTCAAGTTCTCGGCCTGAGCGAGGCAATATGACGTATCTCTTCTTGTACCTGTGGTGCCCGAATTCGATCCTTGTGTGCGATTTTTTTGCAAGCGTTTACGAAAGTAAATAAATATATAACATCATTAAACGTTTCCAGATGGGACTCGAACCCACTACACATTGCTATCCTGCGAACGTTCTCCCAACTGAACTACTTATGTTAGTTACTCGACGAATTTTTGTTAGTGCAAGATTGTGTCTACACAACATCGCTTTTGCATTTAATATAGTTATCTGTATTATTTTAGACGTATCTTCAAACGTATATAAATACATGACTGACGGCCTAATACTGAAACGCTATTCAAATCCATTAGTCATTTGAAGGCCTCCTAAAATTGAGTGCCTCTCACATTTAAATGGTATACACAAACGCTACTCAGGCAATTTAAACCATGATTAGCTGAGCAGTCGTTAAATGTTTACTTAATGGCAAAATTCATTTTTAAAAGTATGTTCTCGTTTACAATTTTCATATTCTTAAGGAGCGTATTCGTTTTACGCAGCATTGATTGTATAGATTCTTTGTTTTTTTTTGGATATAAACTTCTACGACGCCATTGAATGTCAAAGAAAAAAATATATTTGCCATACTTTTTGACATTTGTCACAGTGCGGTTCTAATCAAATTAATTTTAATTCACATTATTAAAATAAATTTATACAAGGTTGAAGTACAGTGCAGTATTTAATAACTTAACAAAAATAAAATGGAAATGAACAAGTATATAATAGTCATACAATTTTTTAAATGAAGACAAAACAAATTGGTATGCCAAGTTTTTTACACAGAATAATGTTCTACATTGGTGGATCAAACCCACCAGCCAGATTGTCGGATGCCGATGACCTACAAGGTCCTGCCGGGACAACTTGATCTAGAATTACCGGTGACAGAGCGTTGTGGAAAAGTTTGGAGAGGCCGAGTATGTCCTGCAGTGAGCAGATAGATACATGCTGAAGAAGAAGAAGAACACATCAAATTTTACTCGCTTATTTCGACTTTTTACTTATTTTTATACTTATGTTTTATGATGTAATTGTAATTATATGATGACTACTGAAAAAAATGTGTACATATTTATTTGCATAGTGCTGACAACAAAGTTTTGATTAGTTTCAAGACCGATAGGCTGAACTATTAGCTCTTCCTCAACAATCTTCTCCTCCTCCTTCCTCAATAAGGATCCTTCTTCTTCCTTTTTATCCATAATTAGGCTATCTTTTGAGAGTGCAACGATGTGCAAAATATGCATACTACAATAACTAGAAGGAATTGTAAGTTCCGTTGTAGGCAAAGAAAACACCTTTGTAAGACAACAAAAAGCCTCTTTATGAGATTTCTAGTGCATATCTGAGTCCTGATTGTATTCTAGTATTTAAAAGTAGGGTTACAATAGGGCGACATGGGTACCCACAGAGAAAATAAGGATTTTAAAGACATTATTTTTATACCATGATATCACTATCAACTGATTTGAGAGACCTCAAGACCACTCTCAGATTTAGCGGCTACTCAAATCGGTATGACAGTCATTTGACAGCTAAATAGCGTTGAGTTGCGTTTCAGTATTCCATTTTTCATCTGAGTGGCGTTTGAGCACGATTTATTTTAAGATGGTCTTAAGTTTAACAGATGCTTACATTTTGGCTTTGAGTATGCGAATTCTGAGTTTAGGAGCTGCTCAATTGTTTGAGAAGCCGTCAAATATTTGAGTAGCCTTTCAGTATTCGGCCGTGAAACTCATACATTTGTGTGTACTTTTGCAGCAACATTTGAACCTCGAATAGTGTTTACGAAGGTGGCCTATAAAAATAACGTTTCACAATACCTACATTACTTTTTGGCTGAACCCGCACAATAAAATAAGTAACATCAAGGAGTCGTCAACATACGTATCGCGCTAAAACAAAGGGATGCGCTCCTCTGCCTTGGATCTATTTTCTGTGCCATAAACTTGAATGTGGGCCGCGGTGGTTTGGATCATTCGTATACTTACTGGTTGAACCTCGAACTTGACACGTTAGGTAAAGATCAACTCATGATTAAGGTAAAGGGCTAATCCATGATTAATCCTACGTCTTCAAGATATAGGATGCCTTGGAACACGTTTTAATTTGGATGTTGCCTCTATCTCAACGCAAGGTAAAGGAAAGCAGTCCCATCAGTCCCGAGCCCGTCAATTATATTTCCATGACGGTTTTTTTTACTTCTCTACATCAAATCTGTGGTATGATAAAGAGACCCATGAAGTCTTTAAACAAAAACACTTTAAAATAAAGAAATGGGCATTGTGATATGACTGTATGATCGATCCTGGTGCTTTATAAATGTATAATGTGCCACCCACCGCAATCAATTAATGTTTCTGTTTCTGTGATATACGGGAGTGTAAAAATTTAAGTAATGACGCCTTTAATTCAGACATGACTGAAATGCCATAAAATTACTATTACACTCAATAATGAATTTGCGCCAAAACATTTAAAGTGTTATTCGCAAGCCAAGGAAATAAATCACGACTACCACTAATATCTTTGGGCATAAATGTCTGGACTAGCTTCAGCTCACAGCTTCGCCTCCGTTTTAGAAAGTAGCTGTAGAAAACTGAACGAAATGTACAGTCATTTTTGCCAACCACTTGGAAAGCTACGTTAATAGAGGTTGTAGCTCTAGACAGAATACCTGGATTTGAAGCTAGATTCGAAAAAGGGATAGAGATAAGCCCAATTTTGGACTCTTGGGTGAAGGACAGAAAGTGGAAAAATTCTGATAAGACTTTGCCCAGGCATGATTATTACTTAGAAGACTGTCGTGTCCTGATTGAGTCCCTTCCCTTTTTCCATTCTCCAACGTTTTTGGGCCATTGCTTCCCATTCTTTTTTGTTCGCGTCCAGCTCATCACGCCACCGCCTCCTAAGTCTGCTACGTCCGTCTTCCATATTAAGATGATTTATTAAAATAAGACTGTGGCAGACAGAAGAACAGACAAATGCACTTCCCACATTCATGTCTCTTCGCTTAATTATTATTGGCCCGGCAAATCGGATGGGCAGCACTCGCCAATCAATCAGACTTATTATTAGCCCGCAAAAGTGCACATTAGATTATAATTAGACGATTATTTCGGGCGGCTATTTGTGGAGTTGGGCAATAATTCTGCAAAACGGGCGGATACCGAGCTGCGCCCACGCACGCCGAGAAAAGCGCGGCGTGTGCAGAGTTACAGGGAACTCTATACTGACTGTTTGATACGGCTGCACGGTTAATTAATATCACAGTAACTAAAGTGTCAATTGCGCAAAAAAAAACGTTTGTTTTCGTTACTTGTACATATTTGAATTGTACTATGTACACTCTTTACATATGTGATACATACTCGTAGTACAATTCAAATATGTACGGGTGCTGCGGACGCCCCATTGTTCATAGAACTTCTAATCAAAAATTCATTTGGGATTTTAGTTTCCACTTGTCAGTCCCCATATACTTTATCCCACCACACTTCGTGACCACTTTAACTTGGCTTTTTCCAGCCAGGGTAAACCCTGGTTAGATTCGCTTCGATAAGATTACCATACAGTTAAAGATTAGATTGCCGCTCATCTCAAATGCTTATCTATCAGTCTGCTTGTGTTCAAAGTTTATCTCCATCAAACGTTCTATCAAGCAACGACGAAAGTAATCCCTAAAAATATCGATATAAAGTACAAGTCAAATATATACGAGAATAGCTTTCCTGCCTCTTACCTTATTTAAAATTGACTGTTTCTTTATACAGGAGCTAACAGTTCCCGCCCAGCGACTTCGCCTGCGCCAAATGTCGGATTTTCCATTCAAACTTTCATTCCCTGTTTCATCTTCTTGATGATTTTATATCGCGACAAAAAGTAGACTATGTCCTTTTCAGGGTCTCAAACTATCTCTGTACCAAATTTCATTTAAATCGGTCCAGTAGTATCGGAGCCTATTCAATACAAACAAACAATCAAATCTTTCCTCTTTATAATATTAGTGTAGATATCCAATACTATAGTATAATGCGAAAGTGTGTCCGTCTAACTGTCACCTCTTAATGCTTAAATAGGTGAGCCGATTTAGATGAAAATTAGGAGAGAGATAGTTTGAGACCCTGGAAAGAACATAGGCTACTTTTTGGGACGATATAAAACATTATAGATATGATAGTTTTTATGGGAACTTCGACTTATTCTCTGGCGCAGAGTGCAGTGGCGCAGTGACGGGGAACGGCAAGTGTATCAATAATACAATCAAAAAATAGTTAATTAGTCAAGCGGAAGACGAATGACATGGTTCCGTCTTGCTTTTGGCAAAGAGAGCTGTTCCTATATACAGATGGAACCGATAAGCAAACTAGTACAAATTAGTAGCAACGTCAATCGATTAAAAAATCTTTTGTGTCTATGACTTATTTACTATACATATATAAAAATAAAAGGAATTCTAATACGGACGTGACTGACAGAAGTAAAGTTATTTGTGTTAAACAAATTGACACTTCTTCGACAAAGAAATAAATCAATTGGATGTTTACACATCTTTTCTCCGTCTCGCCTCCACTTTGGGCTCTCGGTCTACATCTAGATAAACATCTAGATAGCCGACGATTATTTTTTTATTTAGCGCATGATAAAAACAAAACAATATCAAAGCAACACCACCACTCTTATCATACTAATGTCATCGAACCAGCACTCTTCAAAACGTTCTAATTATACCGATAACCATTCAAACTGATACGTGACATAATCTGGACAGTAGTAAATCGTCGGATACATTGCATCGCCGCTGGTAGTGGATATTTGGCGGTATGCCATCGCACGGTGGCCCGTAAACACTAAACAGTGACTAAGCGTTTGGCCCAAACGTTGGGTCAAATGTTGGAGTGTGAAGGCAAATGTTTGGTGATGTGTTCGTCTCCATGAGTGACAGGTTACACAATGCTACAAGTTGAATTGAAACATATCTCTGATTTGATGACAACTTTGGAGAGAGTTCAGTTATGATAGGAATATCCGTGGCCGTAGGATATGAGATATTGTGATATGGAATGTGTTGCATTTTTCCTACATGATAAATCTTGAGTAAATTTAATTTTTCGGTTGTATGAAAGAGAAGAACATACTGCGCCTATCCTAGATAAATTAGGAACAGCGTAAGATAATGATGATCTTGGCTTCTGAAACCCATGTAAACAGTAATGTTTTTCATTTGTGTGTGGGCCCTATAGGAGCGGCTTATATTGCTATCAGATTTTATGAGCCTAAATAAGTCCTGTCATGCTATCTAAAAAGGTGAATTCACAAATTCCAAAATACTTTAATATGACATCAAAAAAGCCACAATTAAAATATTTTGGTTAAACTACAAGGAAAAAGTACCAAAATGCAATGTAAAAGCAAACCAAGACACATGCGTAGACGTTGAAGGATCTTTCCCCGTAAATTGTGCACAAAACGAGGCTAAACCTGTGTGGGAGTAATTAACTATTATAATAACTGGACAGGATTTACGATTCGCTCACAAAAATAGTTGCATACGAACGTCACGTGTATCAGTGTCGTGTTCATAGTGCAACTGCCATATCACGTTTCAAACGTTGAATGTAAAAGATCGCGTATCGGTAATGTAGGTAAAAGGTATGCAAATATGCAGTTAGTTCAATCTTCAAGGTTCATCCAGAGAAGTCATAAATTTTCAACCTTAGAGATATAATGCCTTTTCTTTTTATTACTTCGTATGAAAAAGTCCAGAAAAATCACATAATTCTTCTTACGAAGTCGCTGGAAGACCACAATTTTGCTTGGTGACTGAATTTTACCATGACCGTGCAGACCATGTGCTTGCAACTTTGATTACTCGTCCCTACACTTGTAATCGTATTATAATACATCATTCGTAATTGAAATAGAACAGGAAAAATAACTAGTCCACAAATACAAGAGGATATTATTAACAGCTCTAAAATAGACAGAGGATAATATGATAACCGACGCGTGCAGCTGACCCACTTGTCCAGACGAAAAAAATATGACGGCGGTTGGCGCCAAAACACGAAATTCGCGCGGTAATTGCGTTTCGTATAATGACACCGCTAATTATTACTTTCACTCCATTGTTTGGACATGGGAAAGTATACTGTCGAAAACGTTGAGCGTACAGTGTGTTTGTATCGTGGACGCATTGTTTTGCGTAATAGCATATAGGTATTAAATCATTGTTGATCTTTTTTGATTTTTTTAAGAGCAGTAAATAGGGCAATGGTTTCGATTCCATAAAGCCACAATTTAAAATACTTTTGTTTTGTCACTGTCCCCTGGGGAATGCAAAAGGGCGAGTTATGTAGGTTAACAAAGTTCTTAATTTTGTCTTTTGTCTCCACCTCATTTTAACCCTCTGTCGATAGTTTTTTTTTAACTTTTTGCTTTTCTTAGAGGGAAATAATAGCTAAAGGCAGATTAACATAACATAATATATAACATTACTTTTAGCATCAATAACTGTTTGACATTGATCCTAATCTTTGGCCATAATAGAAGTCATTACTAATATTATATGGTATTTAAAATCAAATCATAATAAAAAGCTACCACATGATATTACGCGAATGCCAAGCGATAGTGAAATCAGCACGATAAGCGTTGACTGATATTTGATATGATAGATAACTTTGCACCCTTAAATTTTATCGCGCTTTTTATCACTAGTTTATGGCATAATAGTGTTCTAAAATTATTGTTAGGCTGTAACGCATATTCAGTAGTTTAATGTAAACAAATCTTTTAATCTATTGATACACAAAATTGAAAAAGTAATGTACTGGGGTTAAATCTTAATATGTATGTAGTAATATGCTATGTTATATAACAACTAATTAATTAATTTTGTTTATGAAGCGAGGAGGCAAAACCTTAGTTTTGATTTTATTATTAATAACCTTCCGATTTATTTTGCTGCATAGGAATAAGTTATGCAGAAATAGGATCGATTTTATCAATTTTATTGCTGCTGATATACCAAAATTGCGATTGTATCGCATTCAATCAGTTGTGTTAAGAGTCATTTGAATAATCAATAATATTAAATTGGTAAATTATCACTATACTTTCACTCTATCACCCTGCTGAATAACTGATCTTAAATGAATAAAGCAAGTGATGATCACCTAGGTGCGTCCGAAGCTGTTTTATGTATGATTTAGGTAATCTGTGGTATTATAAACAAATTTATATTTGCCCGGTATTATTAGATAAGTACTATATTAAAAAATTGTGTCGTAGCACTAGTATTCACTATGAATTTAAATTACTTTTTTGCCGAATCTGAGCCCGTAGCCAAATGGCAATTGTTTTGGTACGGACTTCGCTATCGCCAATGAAATGTCAAAATATGTTTGCAGAAGTCGCTTGATTTTTCGATGGCTTATGTCAGTTTCATACATTTTGTTAGCCATAACGAACTTCGCTTGACAATAAATTGACACTTGGCTACGGGCCCTGTACCTTTTTCTATTCTGTGGTTATTCAGAATGCTAATGGATGATGAAAATATTTTTTTTTCGACCTTTGGCGCAACTGGATTAGGAAGGCAAAGGGGAGCGCTTCCTACCGACCGGTTGTTATGGTCGGGGACCAAGGTCCGATAGTCACCGTCTTGGTTTAGCTATATGTAGTCAAGCTCGTGCTAAATCTTACATATCGTGGTTTGTGTTGTATGGAGCGGGCTAACAGCGCCATCTAGCCTGTAGGAGCCGAGTCAGGGCGTCGCGTCTGGAAGTTGCTTGCTAATGTGAGCGACAGTGGTAAGATGTCGCTACAAGATTAAAGTTTACATGAAGTATAGTCACTCACCGTATTTACAGTTCTGAAATAAATAATAATAATAAATAAATAAATTGTTACAACAAACACACCAATTACCTAGCCTCATACTAAGCGTGAGCTTGTGCTATGATGACTAGGATAACTGATAGACATACTTAAATACTTTAATAAACATCCATGACTTCGGTACAAATGCTCGTGCTCATCACACAAACATTGCCCCTTACGGGATTCGAACCCAACAACGAAAATTCAACAACGAAATATCTCAGTTCTTAAAGCATTATCTTCTTGTTCTAGGTCGGGCGCATCCCAGCAGACCACCCACTGGTGGGCGGGCACAAAGGGCCAGTGCTGGACATAGCGTGGTGTCCACACAATGACAACGTCATCGCCAGCGGCTCTGAGGACTGTGTCGTCAAGGTATGCAAAATTGACATACGTATTAGTTATGGTACGAAGTTGTATCGCGTTTTGCATCGCGCAAAAACTTGCAGTGTATGAATCTTATAGACGGCCGTCCATTAATTACAGCGCATAAATTTTGAAAATTTTGGCTCCCCCCGTCCTTGTCACTGATGGTTTGTGCGATCCCCCTCGCCCCTGGTGTAACGTCACATTTTTTTATTATTTTACACTCAAAAAATAAAATTAAAACTTAAGTTGTTGATAGATGTTCATAAGCAGAAAAAGTAACTTTTATGTCTCAGCCATTATCCCGCATTTGACTGTACTGTATGCCTGACATTTAGTCAGCGCCATCTGGTGGCAAGCATCTAGTGAGACCTGTTTATATCCAAACTTTAACGAACGAGGTATATACAGGTGTGGCGTAAATAATTGATAACCCTGCACTTGCCGATGAGCCGCCTATTGTGCTATTAGGGTAAACTTACGCCATTAAGACAAGACCGTATTTAAAACAAACCCCTACTGGAATAGCCCACTCAGACACTCGTCGATTACGCCACACCCTGTATCTCACCTCTGAGCTCTGGTCGTTTCCCTCACTGCTGAGGATCGTGGCTCCTTGTGACTCTGTCAACTAGCTGTCTTCATTGGTTGCGTTCAGTTGCTTGATGTATAATAATCGATTAATATCATCATCCTAGCGTGCGAGTGCACAACTAGGATAATGATTAATGTGACAACTGCAAATCGCTTTTTTCTTGATTTTTATAATCTCTCTTTGTGCCATTGTACCACTTTTCAATGTTTACTCCCCAGGTGTGGCAGATCCCCGACGGCGGTCTATCTAGGACCCTGACGGAGCCCGTGGTGGACCTGGTATTCCACCAGCGGCGCGTGGGGCTGGTGCTGTGGCACCCCACCGCGCAGAACGTGCTGCTCACCGCCGGCTCCGACAACCAGGTACTATAATGTCATGGTATAGTCCTACAAGTTCGCGACCCTCCTGCTTAGTGCCAGATGTGAGGCGAGGCATGATAGATGTCAGCGGGGACGGGTGGTGTAGCGGGGAAGGGGATTTTCTATGTCAGTAAATGTTAATACACTTCAATAAATGTCGTGTATCTGTAATAGGCAAATATGTTTGTATTTTTTTTGTCATGATGTTGTACTATGTGATTTGCTGTTCGTGTACCTTTAGAAATAAACTAGCAAAGTCAAAGTCAAAATTACTTCCCCGCGACTTCGCACGCGCCCAAAATCGGATTTTCCATACAAACTTTCATACCCCATTTCACCCCCCCTGATGATTTTATATTGCGACAAAAAGTAGCCTATGTCCTTCCCAAGGTCTTAAACTATATATCTGCACCAAATTTAATTTGATGCGGTCCAGTAGCTTCGGTGCCTATTCAATACAAACAAACAATCAAATCTTCGCGTCGCGTGCGAATGGTCCGCACGTCTGGCGGGGCGCAGGAGGCGACCGCACAAACTTGCTACACTGTAGCTTAATTCCAGCAGTGATAGCCGAGAGAAAATTACACTACTTATCCATGAAATCGTGACTTCGATCCTTGGTCTGTACCATTGAATTTGTACAAAACTTTAGTACAGTATTTTCGGAGATATCGCTACCTAACTGTGAAGAAAGACACCGTGAGGAAACCTGCACACTAGTGGTTGAGTGGCAGTTGGCTAGTGTGTGAAATGGAACAACCCCTTCGTTGAGACGGCAGTCCGACATGACCGTAGAGAGATCAGGCGCAGGACCTATTAAAATATTATAAGTAAACCGGTATTTTGCGTTATCGGTTTTTCAAAAAAAAAAGGTAATTTAAAAAACTAAAAAACCCGACTGCGTTTCTGTGTAATTGGAAATCAAAAAACCCTAAAACAATAAAGAGGTCATACCCGGGTTAAATTGGTAACCATATTAAAAATTGTAGCAGTCAGGACCCATTCTAGAAATTGAGGCTTAGTGCATTTAGAGCACATACCTCTATATTACATTGCAGATTACAATCTACTGACGGCTGACTTTCTAACATGGGTAAAAAAGGCGTATCCTCATATTATTCCAGCACTGTCAAATTTCATCAAATCAATATAGCTACTCTGATCTCTGCTAATAAATCACCCTCTTTACTCCAAAGACATCCAAAACATACTAGGTCTGGTAACCTAACACTATCCTCGGGTTACAGATAGCGATATGGAACGTGGGCACAGGCGAGGTGCTTCTAACCCTGGACTGCCACCCGGACCTCATCTACTCCGCCTGCTGGAACTGGACCGGCTCCAAGCTGCTCACCACCTGCCGCGACAAGAAGATCAGGTACTGCGCCCTTGACAAACTTCATATCAGCCTATTGCAGTCTACTGCTGGACGGTCCTCCGCTTCTCGCATCCAGCCACCACCGCCACCTTCTTCAGGTCATCGGTCCACCTCCACCCAGCAGGGGGGCGTTAAACACTACGTTTCCCGAGACGTGGACTCCATTCGAGAACGTTCCTATTCCAACGCCCTTCGGTTCTGCGACGGACATGACCAGCCCACTGCCACTTCAGCTTACTGCACCTCTGAACGATATCTATTTAACTGATGGTTAAATAATTGTAAAAATATTTCCATTGGATACATGCGGGTACATTCCCCAAGTATTGATGAAATTGAACGCCGGCTCACTGGCGTAGCAAGCACTTGCAAAAATTCGTCGACTGACTAACGTCCTCCGTAGCTTAGTTGGTAAGAGCACTCGCCCGGATAGCAAAGGGCACGTGGGTTCGAGTCCCACCGGATGACACAGCCGATTAATTTTTGTAAGTGAAATTTGATTTAATTTCGTAAAAACTTGCAAAATAATTGCTTAAGTTATAAAAATATAAAAGATATCTATTTATTTATTTACTAGCTGTTGCCCGCGACTTCGTACGCGTTATTTTCGTCGCCATCCAGCTATTATGATCTCTTAGTCTACCTTGTCGTAATAAGAAGAGAGGAATGAAAAATCAAGGTCCATAGGCACTCTTTTTTAGATAGGTTACTATTACCTGGCCATCCTCCTCTGTTAAGAAAATTTCGCATGGCAGTGACAAAACTAAATTTTGTCGTACATATCTTCTTAGTAAAAGTGTAAAGATTTTTTTTAACCTTTTAGTTTACTTTATTGAAGGTAGTTTTATTCGTTTGTAAAAAAAATATAGGTAACTTTAGTTTTAGTGTTCAGAAAAAAAGTCAGACTCAATCCTCCCTACCGCAATAGATGAATGCGGTTTAGCATTTATTTATTGTGTCCCTAGCCTACTCAAAGGTCGGTTTGTAAGTTACTACTCTTGTAAAGTTATTAATTGTTGTTATTAGGAGCCTGTCGTGTCCCACTGCAGTTACTTACTTACTTGGCAATATTATACTACTTAGTGATAAGTAGTATAATATTGCCAATTGACTTTGATCTTTCATTAATAACACAACAAAATTTCGACAAACTGTCTGTAGTGAAAGTATCCACGAAATACTTAGCGTTAAGGACAGCACCATGAAATTATGACTCCTGAATGTAAACGCTTAAATACCTAAATTAATGCTGTAGCATATTTGGTATATATGCCTATAAAATCTCAAGGATTCTCTCGATTTCTCCAGGTTTCCGTCACCAGATTGTAACTTGGAGACAGTAGGATTACCTTGGGAGTTTGAGAATCAGTCTAAAGTAATTTAGCATATTAATTGCTCCAGACCTTCAATTTGTGTAAGTCAATAGAAAATGCTCATCACGCTGAACAATGTTCCCTACGGCGCTCTATTCATATCTCTTAGAGTTGACCTAAGCTGCTAGGGTTCTATATCAGTTGCTCCAGACCTTTAATTCGTGTACGTCAATAGAAAATGCTCATCACGGTAAACAATGTTTCTGAAGGCGCTCTATTCATATCTCTTATAGTTAAGCTGAGCTGCTAGAGTTCCATATCAGTTGCTCTAGACCTACAATTTGTTTACGTCAATAGAAAATGCTCATCACGCTAACTAACTTTTCTTAATATAATAACTTTCATATCTAAGGTTTCACGTCAGGTACTCCGATCTTCAAAATAAGTTATAGCCTAGTATTTGCCCAGAAATACCTACACAATAAAAAAAGTTTAATTCAAATCCGTTAAGTAGTTTCGGAGATTAGCGTGTACAAACAGACAAAAAAAAAAGTTGTAGATTCCTATTCTGTTACTATTTTAACATCACCCTCAATTAGTTTTTGGTAAAAATACTCAATGTACAGACGCATCGCTTTTACAGTTTTATTCTAAGTATAGATTAGATATCTGTGACTTTCGTGTTTTGGCGGGATGACAAACTTGGTAGTCTTTAAATAGATTGCTTAAGTTGACCGAAGTAACGAGAACATACGTAGCGTTATGCTGCGGACAGCGCATGGCGATGTGGTGCCTCTCCCTAGACTCTGGCATACCTGTTGTTTATGAGCACGTCTCCTAAATTTGCACACGTGTGGACCTGTACGACGCTACTGATAATGTTGTTCGCTGAGTATTGGTCCTAGAAAATATAACTTCAGAGTCGACACGAAAAAAAGAAGAAGTGGTCGGCGCATCAGGCATACAGATTTAGCAAGACGGTATTATGCCACAGTGTGTGACGTGCTGTCGTCTGTAAAACTAAAAAAAACCTTGATTTACTAAAAAAACTAAAACTAAAGAATTTGAACCAAGTTTGTCGAGAAATCGTTATGTAATTATGTTCCTTAAATGACAGTTATCAAGTTCCACATGCGCTATTGGCGTCTTATCAACCATACCTGTAGCCTGTGGTAAGGGAACAGGCTAGTTGATCTTTTCCTTACTACGTTCTAGACTAGTTGGAACAAATTGTAAAACTTTTAACGTCGTAAGTTTAATGGTTTGGAAATTCCAATCCAATATATCGAACTACTAAATCATAAGGCCACCTTAAATCTTAGATATATTAACGTACCATACATGTTGACAGAATCATCGACCCGCGCAAGGGCGAGGTGGAGTCTGAGGCGATCGCGCACGAGGGCAGCAAGGCGTCGCGCGCCATCTTCCTCAAGCACGGGCTCGTTTTCACCACCGGGTAAGGGAAAAAATATAATAAAATAGGTATTTACAGCTTAGCATGTAGTTATTTACCCCTTTTCCTTATATTAGCTCTTTTTTCATCATGGTCGTATACCCTAGAACTAATGGTCGTGATCATTATATCGACAGAAATACACACACGAGGACATTTCGGCAATTTTAATACAAATATTTGCCATTATCTTCTCCACTTCACACACTAGCCAACATACTACTAGTGTGCAGGTTTTCTCACGATGTTTTCCTTCATTACCGTTAGCATTCGCGTTCTACGAAGACTACTTACATTTTGTTTCGAGAAAGTCAGTGGTATATGCACATTTGTAGCAAGTATTTATTGAGTACTCTTCCATACATGTATTCATACACCATTTTCTATTCAGTTTAAAGTAAATATTAAACTTGTTTTATTTTACTATATCTCAATCTTAACCCCTTCAGGATCGTAAGACCGCCGGCGGTCGCATAATACAATATATATTAATAGTACATATTGTATTAATAGTACAATATATTATATATTGTGTCTGGAAACTTGATCTCTGAATGGTTAAATTCAATACTTACATAGGAAATTTTAATAAGAAAAATCGTTTAGCTTTATTGCACAAATTATTGTTCAAAAGGCGGTTTTAACTCGTAAAGAATGCCATCTACGTCACACCTTTGACGATGACTTCCTTACACCAGGTTCAGCAGAATGTCGGAACGCCAGTACACCCTCCGAACACCGGACGCGCTGAACGAGCCGATAGTGACGGTGGAGATCGACACCAGCAACGGGGTCATGTTCCCGCTCTACGACCCCGACACCAACCTCATCTACCTCTGCGGGAAGGGCGACTCCGTTATACGATACTTTGAGGTGAGTCAGTCTATATCCACAGGGTCCCTAAGCAGAATGCCCTCCGTATCCACAGGGTCCCGAAGTAGAATGCCCTCAGTATCCACAGGGTCCCGAAGCACAATGCCCTCAATATCCACAGTCTCAAAGCATAATGCCTCAGTATCCACAAGGTCCCGAAGCAGAATGTGGGGGTCACCGGAGTGGTGAAAGATCTACCTCTAGGTCCACTCCGGGCGACGACTGAATCAGCAATAGAGGCTGAACGATCCTTACAGCGGTGGTAGGCTCCGTTAGGTGCCGCCTGGTAGCTACCACCCTTCCACCGGAGCCCAGCGCCAATCAGCTTGCTGTGTTCCGTTGGTGAGTGGGAGTGCCAGAACCTTTTGGATGAGCTCGCTCCACCGTCGACTCTGTCTTCACCACGTCTGGTTTAATCTAGAGTCAAGAGCGAACCCATTCCAAATCCATAAAAAGCAGAATGTTGAAGGAGCTAAGCCAATAGTGGCAGTGCAGATCGACATCAGCAACTGGGTCATGTTCCCGCTCTACGACCCCGACACCAACCTCATCTACCTCTGCGGGAAGGGCGACTCCGTCATACGCTACTTCGAGGAGAGTCTCGTCTGTCTCTATTTCCTCTTTATCCACAAAGTCCCGAAGCGTGATTATCCTCTCGAGAAATCACTTAGCAGAGTAAACGACGCAATGTTAGCTACAGAATAGCCCCAGTGCTACGCGCGGATGCCGCCACAATCTACGACAATGCCATAGATAAAAAACGCATAAATTTGTCAAAAAAACACTTATACAGATCATCATCATATCAGCCTATTGCAGTCCACTGCTGGACATAGGCCTCTTCAAGACGGCGCCAACTTTCACGGTCCTCCGATATCCTTATACAGATAGTTGAAAAAAAAAGTGCGAGTCGGACTCGCGCGCGAAGTATTCCATACCATTAACTTAACATTAGACAGTATAGGCAAAAAAAAGTATATATTTATAATTTCAAAAGTATTTATCACAGGATATCCGAAACAATTTTAAATAAGAGTTTCCGCGCCTGTTTCTTTACGTAAGTGATTTGAAGTTTTTAGGTCCAAGACTTTAGAAATTACAGGGGGGGGGGGGCACCGTGTTAACGACTTTGGCGGGCTATATCTCGCAAATGGTAAAGCTGATAAAAAAGTGTTGTATGGAAACCCTACCTTATTTTCATAGTCCTTTTCAACGATACCCCACACAAGGGGGTGCACTCAAAAAAATAATTTCACCCCCTTTTTACATGTATGGGGAGGTACCCTTAAAAAGGGGTAATTTTTTTTTTGTATTTTAAAAATGAGATCTATATGTGAAGTATCCTCGAACTAAGTTACATGCAAATCAGTTCATAAACGTAGAAGATATTCTGTTGTGACAGACGGACGGACTGAACGATCTTATAAGGGTTCCTTGTCGGACTACGGAACCCTAGAAATTGCTATGGAAGACCCTCAGTGCTGCGTAATCTTTCTCCGGTCATTTCGGATTGCCGTCCCACAGAACTATGTGTTGTAACTAACACACTTGTGTACTATAATTTCTCCTGCGTAGTTAGATAATCTCTGATGACATTGCCATTGACACGCCGTAACGGAAAATCGGCTAAGTCAACCTTACTTAGATTAATCAGAAATCAGGAAGTTTATTTCCAGAATACATACAAGATTAAAAGGTCTTAAAGTTAATATAAGTAAATGTATTCAGCCTGCATTAACTATTGTTTTCTTCGCAGGTGACGCCTGAGCCCCCGTTCGTCCACTACATCAACACCTTCCAAACGCCAGACCCTCAACGAGGTATGTTACAGTTCAGTTATTTATCACAAAACATTTGTAAGCTTTACTTACACACGGCCGCACATCCAGACTACCCCACTTTGACCTTGAGTTGAGACTACCTCTATTTTTATGAGTTCAAATAAGTATAAGCCAATGGTCGTGGACACAAATCTTGCCCGTGTGCGAATTTTTGGTTCTTTTTTACACTCGTAAAAATAAAAAAGAACAGTGATAGTTAAAAAAAACTTTAAAGCTGCTACCTCTATTCCCTACGTAATAAAAGCTGTTATCGTAGTTCAAAGGGGTAACCGGGGGCCCAAGTCTACTCAATAACATTAGCGAAATTGTAATATAAACGTAATTGAATAATATCAAGCTTTTGGCAGTTCTAGCAGGCCTGTGTAACTCCCCGCGTAGGTAGCAAAAACGTACCTACGCGCGGCGAACCCTTGGGTATCAAGTTGGGTATTGCGAGCGAGCAACGAGACGCCCGCGCGTTTTATTCACCGGCGGCGCACGGCACTATGTGCGAATTTCGTTGCTTGCTAGACGAGCATGAATAAAGTGTTAGAAAGGTGCGCTAGATGGCGTAAGTAGCTTCCTGTAGCAGTCAACCCTATCGCGTCGCATGATAGTACGTCACTGAATAGGTTTAGTGTATTATGATTCATATTCCAGAGTAATAAGAATAAAATTATCTTGCAATGGATTTCTGTAGGTGTCTAAACGAGAATGTGCTTGACTCTGAGGCGAACTAAATAACACCATATTGTTGATGACATTGAGTAGATATTTCATTAAATTTCATTGCAAAGTCAAACTTCTGTACGAAGTACTAGTACTTATTCTGTGGTTCTAGTGTGGGCCAAATGTCAAAATCATGCTATTTAATTACGATTTTGTTAAAAATTTTGCTAGTGTAATTTGGCAGACTTGGGCCCCTGACGTGCTGCCGAGTGTACATAGTAAAAATGTAAATGTTACACGACTATAATCGCCTTAATATAGTCCGACAAGTTCTCGCGCGACCCTACCGCGGTCGCCAGAGGTGCGGGGGGCGAGGCATGCTAGATGTCAGCGGGGACGGACGGTGTTGTATCATTTATTTACTGTAGGTTTGCTAACGAAGGGGATTTTCTATGACAGTCGCGTGTGATTGACAGACGACCGTCATGGTGTAGAGGTTCGCCCCCCGGACTTCTAAACCAGGCGGTTGCGGGTTCGAATCCCGCAAGGGGCAATGTTTGTGTGAAGAGCACGAGCATTTGTACCTAAGTCATGGATGTTTATAAATGTATATGCTATTAAGATAAAACACTATTTCAGCTATTACGAGGGTCAAACTGAAAGTTCTTAGAACTGGCCACTTATAAACAATATAATAAAAAAAATATTCTAAAATTTGAAAATAGAACTCTTTGCCAATATTACTGAGTATATATTTCATTCATTTGTCATTTGTTTTACGACTTGGCGGCAAATTGAAAATTGTCTGTGTCACGTCAAAATGAATTTAACACGAGAAAATTTTCGTGCAATGATTTTTTATGACTTTCGATGTCATTTAAGTCAACAAGAAAGTTATGATAGACTACGATTGGCCTTTCACGATGAAGCCCCATCTCGTGCGACTGTTTACAACTGGTTTAATGAGTTTAAACGTGGTCGCACTAATCTCACTGATGATATACGTGAGGGACGGCCTTCTACGGCGACGACTGAAAATAACATCTGTGTTGTGCGGCGTATGATAGAGACTGACAAAAGAGTGACCTATCAGCAGATTCGGACAAGCTTAGGCATCGGTATGAGTCAAGTGCACAAAATCCTCCACGAACATTTAGCGGTCAGGAAGCTTTGCGCCCGGTGGATACCTCATAATTTGACTAAGGCTCAAAAACTCCATCGTGTGGATTGGTGCCGTAAAATGATTGAAAGATTTAACGGAGGTGACTCAAATGCTGTGTTCGACATACTAACAGGTGACGAAAGCTGGATTTACTGTTATGATCCTGAAACCAAAAGACAATCTGCTCAGTGGGTGTTTCCTTTCGAGGAGTTGCCAACTAAAGTGAAGAGAGATCGAAGTGCGGAAAAAAAATTGTTGGCCTCGTTCTTTGGAAGGATAGGTCATTTCGCAACAATTGTGTTAGAGGATCAAAAAACAGTTTCTGCAGAATGGTACACTGCCAATTGTTTGCCACTTGTCTTGGAAAAAGTTCGAGAGAAACGACCTCGCAGTAGGATCCTCCTTCACCACGACAACGCCTCGTCGCACACCGCCAAGCGAACGATCGACTATTTGGCGACATCAAACGTTGAATTACTGGGTCACCCGCCGTATAGCCCCGACCTCGCGCCTTGTGATTTTTATTTATTTCCAAAAATTAAAGAAAAACTTAAAGGAAAGCGGTTCATGAATGCTGAAGAAGCGGTGGCTGCGTATCGCGATGCCATTGAAGAGACCCCTAAGGACGAGTGGGCAAAGTGCTTTTCCCAGTGGTTCCATCGCATGCAGCGGTGTATTGACGTCAATGGACAATATTTTGAAAAGATATAATAAAACTAATAACTGGCTAATGTAATCAGTTTTTGATTTTCTAAGAACTTTCAGTTTGACCCTCGTATAACTGTTTAATTTATATATTTGCGATACTACACAATATTACGCGCGAATCGTAAGTCCGTCCCGATGGCAGATTGATTGTCGAAGTAGGGAGGGGCACACTCAGTCGAGAGAATAGTGCCGTCCCATGCTTATCGATTTTCTTGCCGCTAACAATACGTATGTCTATCCGTTATCCTAGTCACCATAGCACAAGCTCACGCTTAGTTTGGGGCTAGGTAATTGGTGTGTGTTGTAGAAACAATTTATTTATATTTATTATTTATTGGCGCTTCCTCCTTCCCGCACGTCTTCGGAACGCAGGAGGGCCGCGCACGAATTTGTCGGACTATAATGTCTTATTTTGTTGACAGGTATCGGTATGATGCCGAAGAGGGGATGCGATGTCGCCACGTGTGAAATTGCGAAGTTCTACCGGTTAAATAATTCTGGACTTTGTCAGGTATTTTATCTTATTAGTTTTTGCTCTATCACACTGTGCACTGTATTATTTCTTAATAATGGTACACTACTGGCTATTAGTTTTTGCTCTGTCACAATGTAGTGTACATTGTATACTAATATTATAAATGCGAAAGTGTGTCTGTCTGTCTGTCTGTTACCTCTTGACTGAACCGATTGAGATGAAATTTGGTATGGAGATAGTTCGATACCCTGGAAAGGACATAGGCTACATTTTGTCGCGATATAAAAATATTAAGGGGGTGAAATGGTCGATGAAAGTTTATATGGAAAATCCAACTTTTGCGGGCGAAGTCGCGGGGAACCACTAGTTTCATAATAATTTTATGGCACACTACTGGCTTTTTATATTTTTATAACTTAAGCAATTATTTTGCAAGTTTTTACGAAATTAAATCAAATTTCACTTACAAAAATTAATCGACTGTGTCATCCAGTGGGACTCGAACCCACGAACGAACGAAGGGACGTGGGTTCGAGTCCCACTGGATGACACAGTCGATTAATTTTTGTAAGTGAAATTTGATTTAATTACACTACTGGCTATTAGTTTCTGCTCTGTCACAATGTACACTGTATTAATTCTTAATAACTTTATGGCACTCAACTGGCTAGTTCACTTAAAAGGTCAATCGTTCTAAGCTGTGTTTCACGGCGTTAAAGAATCTGTAATTTATTACTTCTTTTTTATGACTTTTCTTTAGCTTCATTCAGCAGAAAGCCTCGGCATTCATAGATGAATGAACAAATGAATGCATATAGCATCAGTTAATGATTATGTATTTAAAACTAATCCATATAATGTTGTTAGTAGCTATAAATTAAACTTAAAATTAGTGCTTAATCCATATTAATAAAAATCTAAATAATCCTTTTTCAAATAGAGTAACAACCATTAGTTACTCTATTTGAAAAAGGATTATTCAGATTTTTGGGCATGCTGCAATTCGGTGCTTAAATATAGGCCATGATAGTTTATCTTTGATAGCCATATTTCACATGTTTGAATGCCCATTAAAAAGGTCAAACGTAGATAAACCATCTAACTTAACAACAGAATGTATTTTTTGCTACCTATGTTTTACAAATATTTTGATTTTTTTGACGCTCAACCGCACTCTGTCAAGCATTGAAGCAATGCGCTTGCAAACATCGCGTAAAAGTCACTAACACACTCTTGCTTAAGTCGGTACAGTAATCAATATTCATGTTTTCCCTCAGGTGGTGTCAATGACAGTCCCCCGCAAGTCGGAGTTGTTCCAAGAGGATTTGTACCCCGACACGCTCAGCGACGAAGCCAGCCTCACTGCGGACGAGTGGCTGGCCGGGGAAGACGCGGAACCCGCCACCATGTCGCTCAAGGTACGCCTTTATGACTCAGGAATAAGGCTCATTGTCGCCTGTACTCTATATACTGAGTGGGTAATGCCAATGATGCCATGTTGCCCAAGGTACGCCTCTGACAGAGAAATAAGGCTCATTGTATTGTATTCCACAAAATCATCGAGTCAGATGCCTATAATGCCACGTCGCGCAAAGTTCGCCTTTATCGTAAGGGAATAAGGCTCATTGTCGTCTTTACTCCATAGTCACAGTGGGTAAGACACATAGCATTAAATCGCTCGAGGTATATCAGTCGCTCGTATAGTAATGAAACTAAGTATTATTTCTTTTTATATTATAAACTGAAGTTTTGGAACGAACGAATGGATCCGAGATTGAATGAACCGTAGCTAGTATGATCATGCGGATCAGGGAAACCGCTTCAAATTAGGAAGGGAACTAGAATATTTTTTAATGCCGGATTAAAACCCTTTCTCATTGAAGATCAAGAAAGAAAATATTAGTCTCTTCATGATAAAGCTATCACAAATTCACAATTAGCTCTCCAACGAGTATATATGCTGCATTAGCGATTTTGAATATATTTTGATTATGTTGTAAATATTTCAATGTGTGCATGAGTTTTAAACCCCAATCCTATATAAATTTTGTGAATGTAATAAACCTTATTGTTGTTAACATTATTTTTTTTGACGGTAAGTGATATTCTTAATCTTACAAAATGTTTTAGTTAGGTATTTATGTTAGTAATAATCTATGTTATCCAAAAATCTGTATTCTTTTTGACAGTAATTAATTATTATACATGAATAAACCATTACATAAAATGGCTAAAAATATAAAGAGTCAACATGTAGTAATTTTCATAACTTATCAATATAACAACGAATCCTGTAATTTTAAATCTTTTACTTTATCCTTTTTACTAAAAAATCCAGAAAATTATTAAACTTGTTGATTCTTTATTCTGTTGATTGATGATTCTGTTGGCTTCCTCTAAACCCCGCCGAGATGTGTTACTTGTGTTCTATGTGATAACTCAGAGTTTGAAGCTTGATAGTGTTACTAACAATAACAACTTTTTTATACTGGCAACATTGCCTGTTGTGTTAATATGGGATTTCAACATAACCCGTCGAAAATAATGAATCAAAAACTCACTAGAATTTTATTGAATAGTTTTGCTATTCATAAAACGCCTAGTCTAGTATTTTTCGTTAGCCAGGTTAATTTGAAGTTTTATTCTGGTAAAGAATGGATGTGATGGCAACTCAGTTGCAAGCATCTCTTTTTCTTACACACTCAAACATAATAATTTAGTTTGCTAATATGGGCTGTTATGATTTTTATTTAAAAAAAAAATGCTTTCTAGGGTGTTTATAATAGACTTTGATCTTTAACTAACGGGTATTGCTTTTTAATTAAATCGTAGTTCCATAGGATTCGATTTTTAAAATAAACACCCAAATACAAGTTACTTATTATAACTATAGTAAACTAGAAAAGTTGTTCGATAACTTTGAAATTTTTGACGTTTTTTGAGACCCGTTGATTTCACGCTGTATTTTTGAATTTGAATTTAGAGTAAAATCACGCCTCAAACCAACTTTAGGGTCCCCCAAACAACAATTAAAGCCAACGGAACAATCAAAAGACAGATGCTATGCTAGGGATCCCCTAACCAAACTACAGGAGCGCGCGCTTGTGGTACAGGGCGGGTACGTGTCGGGGCGGGCGGCCACGCAGTTGCACGTCACCAAGAAGAACGCGCTGGCTACTGGGAAGGAGAGGTCGCCTACTCCGGCAGCCAAGCCCGACAGCCAGGCGAATACCCCGCCGCCAACGGCCAGTGCTACGCAGCAGATTGTAAGTAGTGTTTGTTTTATTTTATAGGAAAACAAACAGCTTTTGACAATGCAATATGAGTTACAAAACAATGAACATTTAGCCTATAGTTTTAACATATAGCTTAAAGAAAATAAAATTATATGTATAGCCTGACCAAAAATAAATGGGACCTCGCCATATTGCAGAAAACAACAGGAACTAATTTCTTTTACTGGCAACAGAAATCACAAATCGTCATTGTCATGTCATTATTTGTCATAATAATTTGTGTCAAAGAGGAAGCGTAATCTAATTTTCGAGTCTGTGATATTATTATGTGTTAAAAACGTGGAAAACTATTCGCTGTCGTAAAAGAAAAGTTATTTAACATGTGTTTTAGTCATATTCGACAAGGAAATCTGCGTAATCGTCATAATTTCTTCAAATGGATTACCGATTTAATTGTCATCACAATTTTTGGAACGTCATATAGTGCGAACTGTGAGAATTGGCTTTTGATGGTAACGGAGAATATTTTATAACGAGTTTGAAAAATAACAATTGTTTATGCTTGTTTTGTGAGTTTTATTTTCTTTATTTCAACCCTGCTTAGATATTTTACGAAATAGTTTGTAGAAGTTTCAAAAATTTAATATACGATATTTGTTATAGTCTGATAACATTATAAATAATATCATTTAAAAGAACAACTGGTAATTTTACTTCTACTCGACAGTGGTTTAGCAAAAATAATTCCAATTTGATCTAAATTTCAAGTTTAATATACTTAATTTGTAAGTGTTCTGTCTTGTTCTTGTATCGTAGAATCTGTTATGAATGAGACTTATAATGTAACATAAATGTAAACATATAAAATGTTTATTTTTTAAATGTTCAGTAGCCAATCTACGCTGTTATGATTATATCAAGTGTTGTCATATAAAGAGGATTCGTAGCGCCCTTAATTCAGGTCCCATATATTTCTGGTCAGGCTAGATCTTGATTGACAAGTTATAGGTACTAAATTCAGAAAATAACAATGGACAGCAACAAACGTCGTTTATGTATTACAAAAGGTACCATAAAAGTGTTATACCTATAGTTGTGGTCAGGCCAGGTAGTTTTAGGCCCACTTACACAAGTCTGGATCAGCTAAGGGAGGAAAGACCTCGTGCGTCAGTCCGGATTAGCTAATCCGGACGTGCGCATGTTTGCCATAGGATATTATGATTTATACCTGATTTTTAAATAGATTAGAATCGTTGGATAAAATACACTCAATACTCAATACTTTATTGCTCCATAATGTGTAGGTACATACAGAACAAACGTTATGGACCCTATTACCCTGTTATTTGTTATTACCCTGTCGGGCACTGCAAAATATATTAGTAATAATAATATGAGAGGAAGCTTTATTATAGTAATCATAGTATGTGTTATAGGTATTTGCTTATTTTATTTTATCTAGTAAATATTTGTTAATATTGTAGTAACATTTGGAACTTTACAGCACAACTGATTTCGGAATATCATTCATCACGTCACACCCTTATGGAAGTCCATTCAAAATGAGCACTGTTTTTTATCCAACTAATATTTTTGTCTGAAAATGAGAGATTTTTCCTAGTGTCAAAAATTAGTACTTAAAAATCTGCTAGGTGGCGTTGACCAATCTAAGTCAGGTAGTTTTTTATTTAAAAAAAAGGCTGGTTTTAGCGTTTTATATGCTATAGTGTTTATGTTTCGTATGTTTTTAATTGACGCGTACTAAGAGGTCGTTTTTAACAATTTGGTGATGGATTTTTCTATGAAATTGTATTTTTAACTGCAATTTGAAACTTGCTAATTTTTAACGTAAGTACTTCCACTACATATCTGTTCACATAATATTACAATATTTTGTTTCTGTTTTATGCTCAATGATTTCGACGCAATATTTGTATCACTAAGATAAATAGCGCCATCTATCAACATTCCAAAAAACTAAAATTTTGAGTTTTCAAAAAAACCCTCGTTACTAATTCTGCTCTTAGTTCATATTTTTTTAGTTTCTGGCTATTGCTTTATCTAGTAATCATCAGAATGGACGGTCACTACCCATATTTTACATCAAAATAAATATTGAAACTGGGCACCAACTTTCAATGTTTGTTTTGATGTAAAATTTGGGTAGTGACCGTTCATTCTGATGGTCACCTTTATCTACCAATCAGGATTACACAGGTGTTATGGACTTTTTTGATGTACCTACTGATTACTGTTACAGTACAATAGCAAATTTGTGGTACTAACTGGCTGACTTTGACATAGACTGAGATATACTACGCCTTACGAAATCAAATTCAAACCAAAACAAAGGATGTCACAGAAATAACGCAAGATTTGAATTTGCTGCCATTTTTGCAGTAAAATGCTGGCAACCCTCAAAATAAACAATATGACAGCAGACGGTTTAGGGTTGGTAAAATAAAGCTTAAACAATGGAACAACGTACCATATTTTGCATTAAATTTTCGAATAAAGACTATTATTTTTGGAATATTGTTTAACAATAATGACGATTGATATATTTTACGAACCTTAAAGTAAATCAGTTGTCAAATTGTTCCTTTTGAGGGTTGCCAGCACTGTACTGCACAAATGGCGGCAAATCTTGCGTTATTTCTGGGACATCCTTTAGTAGAGCATGATGCAAAAAAAATGAAAAATGAATATTCTTTTTTCTGTACACTTTGTTTAGCAATCCACACCCGTCAATTTTAGTTACAAAACATCCAAACATATCTACCATCCCCAGGAAAAGCAGCTCTCCGACCTGGTCGACGAGATCCGCAAGCTGAAGTCGGTTATAGTGAAACAAGAGAACCGCATCCGCGCGCTCGAGGCCGCCGCCAAGCCCGCGCCCCCCTCCCCGCAGCCGCCGCCGCAGCCCGACAACCACCACGACGAGGGACTGGCGCCCGACGAGGTCTGAGACACCAGGTAAGCACCTACTTCATCATCATGCGGCTGATGAGCCGTAGGATTCCACTGCTAAACACGGATTGATTACGTAAGGTCCCAATCAGTATCAGCCACAGAACGTCCTCATAGATTACCAAAGTGACCTGTCTCATGAGGTCTGAGACACCAAGTAAGCACCTACTTCATCATCATGCGGCTTATATGCCGTTGGATTCCACTGCTAAACACGGATTGATTACGTAAGGCCCCGCATAGATGGGCCACCGACCACCTTCGTCTGCGCGGAACCAAAGGGCATGGCGCGCGACCGCTACCGGTGGCTGTGGTCGATGGCCCATCTGCGCAGGTCCTTAGTGTTACTATGGTTATACACTTGTATTACAAGACTTGTACCCTTCTTGAGCCACTGGACGTCCACTGCTGAACACTTCTCTCGGCATCCCTCATAGATTTCCAATGTGACCTGTCCGATGAGGTCTGAGCCTCCAGGTAAGCTCGAAGTTCATCATCATAGATTCCACTCCTAAATACTGAATGATTAACTAAGTGACCTGTTCGAGCGGCCAGCATCCAGTGCGATCCTGCGACTTTGCTACAGCCTTATAGGAAGCTCAACATCACGCAGCGAGCTACGGAACCAGTAGATCGACAACTACCACGACGAGGGACTGGCGTCAGGTGAGGTCTGGACACCAGGTAAGCACGAACTTATTTTTTTCAGGCAACAATGTTTTTCGACTGGAAAATGCGCTACGCATATCCATCCATCCCGATAAAGACCAGCGGTTATGTAGAACTCCCCTACCCCTGAATGAGTAGGTATACCAACCCTCTTAAAACAAGTCGGCGTTCACCGGTGCCATTCTTATGCGAGGTACCCATACTAATATTATAAATGCGAAAGTGTGTCTGTCTGTCTGTTAGCTCCTAACGCTTAAACCACTGAACCGATTGATATGAAATTTGGTATGGAGACAGTTCGAGATCCTGGAAAGGACATAAGCTACATTTTGTCGAGATATAAAAACATTAAGGGGGTGAAATGGGGGATAAAAGTTTATATGGAAAATCCAACTCTTGCGGGCGAAGTTGCGAAGAACCACTAGTATATACATAATTAGCATAATTGCTAGTCACGAAAAATATTTTTCAAATAATTAGTTTTTGGTAGACCTTCAAAATGAACCTTAATTGATAATTTATATTAAATGGTTATATTTAATTTACAATTTTGTATTTTACAGACATCAGTGCAACACCACGCTTCTCTTCAAACAGGATAATGCTTAAGCGAAAGTTGAACAATCAGGAACAGGAATCGATCTCCGAACATCGGGCAGTAGGTATTACTCGCCGGTGTATTCATTCAAAGGTAAATTATCAAAATTCCTCTATCTGCCAAACCTACGCGATTGCTTGTTTGTACCTCGGGCGATTTCTATTTTGTACTCAGTTAACCTTTCACATGCTGAACGTGGATCCACGCTATAAAACAATTGTCAACCATTGTTTGAAAATGGCGGCATACGATTGGTTAAATCTAATGTAGAATTTACCATAGATAAATTCGTCTTTTGTGAGCTATACGACTCAAGTGTCAGATTTTATAACCGCCATTTTATGATTTTAGGACAGTCTTTATCTTCACTCAGATTTATCAATCTTTATTCAGATTTTATGGCTAAATTAAAATTTTATGGCGTTTGACATGTCTCCTTTGGACCGAAGTCAACTCTTTGCCCTGAGTTTGGGCCTCTTGCTTGCAAATAACTTGTTACTTTTATACATTTCTAACAATTTATGTATGTATTCAAATGAAGAATTAAATGTTCCCCTTACCCAATTATCTCCCAAATGGTCTCAAAATAATGATAACGCCTTAGGAATTGATAAAATGCAATTTTTGTAATTAAGTATTTTTGTCGATAGTGCGCGAAATCGGCCGAAGTATCGAGAAGCAATCTTTTCTAACCTCTGTATTTTATTTTGAAAACTAAAAACTTCAAACAATTTGTAATTCACAAAAGTCGATGCAAAATACGCGTTGATTTTTTCATAAAATAAGAATGTGACGATTTTCGATTCAAAATACGAAGGTTTCAATTGGTATATTTTCTAATACTGACTTTTATTATTCTTTCCGATTGTAAAAATGTACGTAAAATTTCCTGCATACCTATATTGTAATATACTTATTTACGAATTGTAATATATGAAAAGGATTTATAATGGCAGCTTAGAAAAAAATACCAACTATCAAGCAACAATAAAATGTCATTACATTCGAATTAAATTAATAGTGCAATGGATTGACAATAATTTCATACTTTTTTACGGCCGGTTCGGCCAATCGCGCTGTTTTGATGTTTTATTGTACGTTTATTATGAAAAAGTATGATTATGTTTATTTATTTATGGTAACAATAATTTGTAAATATTAAGTGTTAATGAAAGTGATATGCGGAATCAATAATGTGCCTTATCCTTCGAAAGTCGTGTAAAATATTGGTGATATCGCTCGCATTTAGTGTTTCCTCAGCAAGGGATGTCACACGGACGATTTGTAGTTCCTAAAACTCTAGAATTCGTAGACAACAACGCTACGCGACGCTCTATGTCTTATGCATAAACAAACGGCATAGCGGATTGTCTATGAAATGAATAAAGGTTGTAAAATCAGTCACAAATGTGAAACAAATGCTTTTTCGTACCAAAATGTAAAATTGTCCCTCGTATAAATATTAAAATAGTATTGACGTAAGTTTCAATTACCTCATTATCTGTACTGTTATTTTTAGCGACACCAATTTCAAAATAACGTAGGTACACAATACTTGGAACTTATATATAGTTCGTGTGATTTCTTTCATCTCATTTAATCTAAAATTTTCATATCAGTAGCGATCGTTATTTATTTGGTGACTACATGTTACCAGTCTCATCATGATTCATGATTTAGTTGTAGCAAAACTTGGGTGTTGATGTGTCATGTAATAAGCCTTTCGCTGTCTCCTTCAATAATAATACAAATGTCTTGACAAAGAAAGTCTTTTAAAGGTGGTGTCTCGAAAAGTTATAATGACATGTCACCACACACGTTATATTAAACCCTAAACAAGTTTTCAATGGTTCTCGCCACTCAACCCACTGTCAGTTAGCTCACGACAGTGCAAATTCATTTGACTTGTGTTACTACATCTTAATATAAACAAATATGGCGTGTGCATCCTAAGAAAGAAACCAAAGTACTCTTACTTCTCTGTCGCGTACATTAAGCGTGACAGAGACAATGCTAGCAGATCATATGCTACCATTTGTAAGAGATGTTTTTTTTTCTGGTAACCACAGACCATATTTGCTAGATGTGCGATGAAGTTAGAGATAAGAGTCAAGTTTTTAATAAGAGGTGCTTATAATGAAATACGACCGCAGATTACGCTTCTAAACAATTGCTGGCTCAATACGCGTATTAATTTTATCATTAATAGCACTATTCTGGTTTTTTTCGCGCTGGTTTTCGTCGTCAAATAAATTACTAAAACTACTATCATAAATAAACGATCGAATTCTACTAAAGTCATAGATAAGTAGATAACTCTTAATCTAAAAGCAACTTACATATAAAGTTGTCCAATGTAGGCGCTCTTGTCGCTCAAAGCTATGTCTTCCAGACACCCTTTGGGTAGAGGAACGTTCTCTTTCACAGGAAGGCATCAAGATAAATATATTTGTTTTTTATTTGACGATAAAAAGCTTTTAGTCTAATAAGTTTGCTGTTTTATTAATTTCGAATTAAGCTTGTCTTAAACTTTTAATAGTATTCTTAGATTGTCGCCGGCATTCAATGTATTTCAACTAAAATTTCAAGTATTCGGTGATGTAGGGCGCCATCTATTTTAGTGTCTACCAAAACTGACTTGAATGATTGGACCATAATCTAATTAAAAGCTGCAATACTACGCCTTCACTGTTAAACACACGTCACAAATAACTGGCTAGGATCATTTACTATAGAAATAGTCCTACGTTTTTGACAGTCGTCATGTCACTACTAAATCCAGTCATTTAGTTTAGTTCCCTACGTAGATGATGTCCTATCTTAAAAAGTAAAAAAACTTAACGACGACAATAATCACTAAAATAACCGTGCTTTTGACAACTAGTCATGTCACCTATGAAATTGACATTTGACAGTTAAGCGCCGTCTCTATTGAGGCGGCAAGTATTATAGATAAATTTAATAGTATTATTATTATGATGATTATTATTATTTTGTAATTTGTAAGATGGCGTAATATTAGATGTTCGATTTTAAGATCATGACAAAGAATTTTTATATGTGTACGAAAATGCTTGTTTTACCATTGAAGGGTTTATGTAAATCGTTTCACCATTATTATTTTTTGTAATTTTGAAGCTTGAATTTTGTATTGTATTGTTTTTCTTTTTGAGTTTTATAGGCCACAATCGTGTATAGACACAGATGTAATGTACTTATGTAAACTTGTGACAATAGTTGCGCGGCGACCTCTATAGTTGAGGCGAGTGGAGTTTTCGCCGCTTGGCCAATAGATGGCGGTTTTTCGGATCTGCATCACGTCGGTAACATTTTAGGGTCTGAGCTGTAGAGGTCGGCGGTACGAATCGAACAACTGTTATATTTGACGTTGAGTAATTGTAAGGCGCCTCGGGGCCCGCTTGAACGCTTTTTAATAATCGGTGTTGTTGGATACCTTCTGCTGGGTGTAAGGGCCGTTCTATGTTTATCTTGTTGAGGTCAAATGATGTTATTGTAGGCGCAGTGGACGTGGTGTATTTAAGTTTAGAAGTCAAGAAGACGCTGTACTTATAATTTTTATTTACGCAAGCAAGGCGAAGCATGTGGTCTTATTACATTTTCTTGCGGTAATAAAATTGATAATGACTATAAATAAATGTTAGGAATATCTTTCGGTAGAATCTGGCTAGTACTATAGACAAGCTCAGTATTTTTTTGACTATAAACTAAAAGCATACTACACACTGCGCATATTTGGATTTTGTTTTATACTATACTAATCGTAAGTGCGTGATTGTATTTCTCCGCTCACACGTTGACTATCTATGCAATTCACATTTTATGTAAATATATGCTCCTTTTGATTAGAAAACGCGAGAGTCAAAACTGAAAATAGTAAAATATAAAATACGCACAATAAAATAAAATTATTGGTCTAACATTAAGTCTGTACGTAAGTGGTGCTATGGGCGATCGCCGTGCCAAATTTTTGTTACAGTAAAGAGATCGGTAGGTTCACTTCCTCAAAGCGTGTGAAGCTACAGGCACTGTTTATAAATACGCCCATATGCTTAAGTTCGGATTCTAACTTAAGCATATGGGCATATTTGCAATTTGTATAAGCTTCTATATCATTATAGATAGTGTTTACACTATTATTTATAGATATTACTTTACTACGGCGTTGCAAGACTTAGTTTCAACTACTTTTCGCATAATATACATGAATATCTGTCCTCAAATATATTTTTGACAGGAATTTGTCTGATATTCGTGATATTGGAATTGTCTGCCTTTTTCGCGCTTCGTCCGAAGTGAGCCTACTCTATCTCTTCTGTACTGTAAGTAACATGTAACGTATTGCTAAATTGTCTAACCATCTTATGAAGTTTGTCATAAATAGGTTAAGTGCCTTGTTGTGTTAAATACTCAATCAAATGTTGCAATTACGAAAGTTGAGCGAAAGCAAATAAATGTCTATTTTACTATTTTCATTGGTTGTGTTATTTTTAGATTCCCTGCTCCTTTTCAGATGGTATCATACGATTTTTTCAAGGTATTCATGTATATCAAGAACTTAGAACGGGTTGCAGATCGAAAGCTAAGGTAACTTATTTGATCTTAGCTCGATTAGCTGACGCCAAACTTGTGTGTAAACTCAAAGTGAAGCTGTGATTATGAAAAAACTATACGCCAGAGCAATCTGAGATTCTTTAACCACAGAATAAATACTATAACAAGTACAGTAAGATCACTGCGTAAAATTATTAGAGGATATACCTCTTGTTTCTACCGCGTAACCTTATCTCACCCGACAGCATAGGGTCGACTGTCACAAAAGCGCGCGTGTGTCGTTGACCTTGTTTACATGCGATGCGGCCGGCGTCGACCAAACGTCGACCGGTCGAAACGCGCGTGTACTTGCTTTATACCTAAACTGCGGAGTGAACCTGGCCCTTACACAAAATGCAATCTTGTTATAGCGAACTTCGATCGCCAGCAAAATGTATGCTAGTCATGTGATTTATCAGTTTCATACATTTTGTTAGCGATAACGAACTTCGCTAAAACTTAGCCTATCGTCTACGGGCCCATGCAATCAATGCTTAAGCGAAGATCGTTATCGCTAACAATATGTATGATAAAACTGACCTACGCCATCGAAATATCACGTGACTTTGCATACATACATTTTGTTAGCTATAGCGAAGTTCGCAATTGCATCTTGTCTGAGAGCCCAAACCAGCTTTAACCAATATAGCTCAGCTTTCGGTCTGCAACCCTGAATAGTGTACAGAAAAAATACTATAATAAAATCAGGTATTCACAATTTTATTATACCGTATATCAACAAATATACATATGAACACTTACATACTACGTACAACAACTCCTTATCACAGTTTCCACTACTTTTCAAACTCCTCATCAAACTGGGCCTCAGTTATTTTTCTCTTCTTCAATTTCTTCATGAGCGCGACATCGGCCGCCAGCTCTGCGAGCTCCTCTTGCGTGACTGCCTTCCTCTTCTTCCCTCGCTTCTTTCCCGCCGCTGTCACCTTCTCTTTATGTTCTTTCCTCTTCTTTTTACGCTCTTTACGCTCGTCTTTGTTCAGTTTCGCTTGCGCCCATGGCTTAGTTTGCACCTGAGTAAAGGCATAACCTTAGTTAAAGGGAGGTGTAACGTGTCTTCATTCGACGTGTAAGTGTATTTCCAACACTGCCTGACCCGTTGGTCAGGCAGTGTTGGAAATATACAATGTGTGTAGGTACAGCCCGCAGCACGTCAGGTTACTCATTTGAACAACGAAAACAGCTTTTATTACGTAAGGAATAGAGGCGGTCTCAAGGTCAAAGTGGGGTAGTCTGACGTGCGGCCGTGTGTACATAAAAGTTTAAATATCAGTTCGTATTTTTTGGGAGCTTTATTAACATTTCAAGTATCTTATCACTCATGATTGCAAACTTGAAAAATAATTTCAGTTAGTTAATACAGACGTCTATTTTTACAATCTCAAACAAACCAACACAAAATTACCAAAAAAAATTAATGGATGGATACGGATTACTGCCACGTAACTCGACAAGTTCGATACAGCGATGCAATAGTCGAGTAACAACAGAATAATAATAAATAAATTGTTTCAACAAACACACTAATTACCTAGCCCCAAACTAAGATTGGCCGCGGTCCGAACTTTTCCGCTAAACGAAACGTCATAACGCCGGAAACTAGTGCTGCCACCGCCGAATCGAGTATGCCTAAGTGAACTACTTGACGTTTCCAACTAAACTCGATAGATGGCGCTGGCTGAGACTGTGACAAATATCTCGATAAGAGCATGGTGTCACTACTATTAGATTAGTACTTATAATATTATTTTATTTACTGGGCGCCTGATCTCTCTACGGTCATGTCGGACTGCCGTCTCAGCGAATTATGAGAGTAACGGAATAGAGAGTGCACCTGTGTATTCGCACAAACCTGTGCAATATTATATCTCCCGCGCAGTTTGGCTAATCTCTGTTAAGATTGGCCACTGTAGTCGAAATTCGGCTAGGAGGACATTATTATTACTGGACATCCTGAGTATGAACTTACCATTTTCTTCTTGTTTTTCACCTTCACGACGCCCCCATTCTCTTTTTGCTCTTTCAACTTCTTCTGCCTTAGCGCTTCCTTTTGTTTATCCTTGTATGGTAAGCTGTCGAAGTCTATGGTCTGCTTGGGACCTACGAACTGGTCTCGGTGCTCCTGTGAACAATATTACACATTCGTTTTTAACAGTTTCTTATTAAATTTATCCACTAATTAATTAATGAGACGCCAGTCCCGACATAGCCTGGGCCCTAACGGCCGAATACTGAAACGCTATTCAAATCCATCACTCACTTGAAGGCCTCCTAAAATTGAGTGTCTCTCACATTTAAATGGTATACACAAACGCTACTCAGGCAATTTAAACCATTAAGCTGAGCAGTCGTTAAATGTTTACATAATGGCAACATTCATTTTGAAAAGTATGTTCTCGTTTACAATTTTCAAATACTTAAGGAGCGTATTCGTTTTACGCAGCATTGTTTGTATAGATTCTTTGTTTTTTTTGGATAGAAACTTTTACGACGCCATTGTTGTGAAATGAAACGTTGAGAGTCAAAGAAAAAAAAATATTTGCCAAACTTTTTGACATTTGTCACAGCGCGGTTCTAAACAAATTAATTTTAATTCACATTATTAAAATAAATTTATACAAGGTTGAAGTGCAGTGCAGTATTTAATAACTATTCAATTAACAAAAATAAAATGGAAACGAACAAGTATATAATAGTCACACAATTTTTTAAATGAAGACAAAACAAATTGGTATGCCAAGTGTTCTACACAGAATAATGTTCTACATTGGATCAAGCCCACCAGCCAGATTGTCGGATGGCGATGACCCAAAAGATCCTACCGGGACAACTTGATCTAGAATTACCGGTGACAGAGCGTTGTGGAAAACTTTGGAGAGGCCGAGTATGCCCTGCTGTGAGTAGATAGATACATGCTGAAGAAGAAGAAGAACACATCAAATTCTACTCGCTTATTGCGACTTTCTACTTATTTTTATACTTATGTTTTATGATGTAATTGTAATTATATGATGACTACTGAAAAAAATGTGTACATATTTATTAGCATAGTGCTGACAACAAAATTTTGATTAGTTTCAAGACCGATAGGTTGAACTATTAGCTCTTCCTCAACAATCTCCTCCTCCTCCTTCCTCAATAAGGAGTTCTTATCCATTATTAGGCTATCTTTTGAGAGTGCAACGATGTGCAAAATATGCATACTACAATAACTAGAAGGAATTGTAAATTCCGTTGTAGGCAAAGAAAACACCTTTGTAAGACAACAAAAAGCCTCTTTATGAGATTTCTAGTGCATATCTGAGTCCTGATTGTGTTCTAGTATTTAAAAGTAGGGTTAAAATAGGGCGACATGGGTACTCACAGAGAAAATAAGGATTTTATAGACATTATTTTTATACCATGATATCACTATCAACTGATTTGAGAGACCTCAAGACCACTCTTAGATTTAGCGGCTACTCAAATCGGTATGACAGTCATTTGACAGCTAAATAGCGTTGAGTTGCGTTTCAGTATACCATTTTTCATCTGAGTGGCGTTTGAGCACGATTTAATTTAAGATGGTCTTAAGTTTAACAGATGCTTACATTTTGGCTTTGAGTATGCGAATTGTGAGTTTAGGAGCTGCTCAATTGTTTGAGAAGCCGTCAAATATTTGAGTAGCCTTTCAGTATTCGGCCGTGTCTGCTATATTGCAATAGAATAGCATGATTTTGATATTTGTCCCATACTATAACTATACATTTAATGATGGATTTCCGCAGAGAAACACCCGATTCCATCAATTACATACTATAACTGTCAAAATCTTGATATTCAATTACGATTCTATAACAATTTTGTTAATTTGATCATTTAGCATCTGATCTATAAAATGCTTTGCGAGGCACGGGGACAACAACCAACTTCCTGAATCCGGCACGTAATCTGTGCTTCAGCGCTGTTTCTGTGTTATTTCGAGACAGAAAAACGAATAATAATCCTCCTAGCCGAATTTCGACTACAGCGGCCAATCTCGACACAGATTAACCAAATACGCGGATGATATTATAGTGCACAAGTGTGAGCGCAATACACAGGTGCACCCACTGTTCCTTCACTCTCATAATTCGGTGAGACGGCAGTCCGACATGACCGTAGAGAGATCAGGCGCAGGACAAACGCCTTAACGTACTTTCCGAGACACGAGGTAAAACCAATATATTTGACCAGCCACGTAGAAAAGCCAGGCGAGCTTGCCACGCAAGCTGACGCCTGTGTGTCCCCTGCTGTGGACTGTGGCTTCCGCCTGTGTGGACTGTTGCTCCCGCCTGTGTCGCCTTAGTCTCTGTGGCCCTTCGCCTATGTGGACTGTGCCCCCCGCTTATGTAAACTGTGGTCCCCGCCAGTGTCACCCACCCACCTGCGTGATCTCCGGTGTCTTAGGCAACCACGCGAGTCGCAGCAACAACCCGCACTCATGCTTCCAGTACGCGCCTGTGTGACCCCCGCCTGTAATACCCTCATCTGTGTTCCCCCACCCGTGTGTGACCACCCCCTGTGTGACACCCACGCGTGCTGTGACCCTCGCATTTGTGGCCCCTACTGACTCCCGCTTGTGCGACCCCTGCCTGTGTTCCCCCCACCCACCTGTGGCCCCTGCCTATGTGACCCACCTGGGTGATCTCCGGCATCTTAGGCATCCTCAGCAGCCCGTACGACGTCGCGACGTGACCGAGCGGCAAACACGCGAGCCGCAGCAACAACCCGCACTCGTGCTTCGAGTACGCGCCTGTGTGACCCTCTTCGTAATACCCTCATCTGTGTCCTCCACCCGTGTGACCCTCGCCTGTGTGACCCGCGCCTGTGTGACACTAACGCGTGCTGCGACCCTCGCTTTTGTGACCCCTACTTGTTGTGACCCTCGCCCGCGTGACTCCCGCTTGTGCGACCCCTGCCTGTGTCCCCTCACCCACCTGTGGCCCCCGCTTGTGTGGTCTGTGGCTCCTGCCTGTGTGGACTATGGCTCCTGCCTGTGTGGACTGTGGCTCCTGCCTGTGTGGTTCCCACCTCCGTAACCCTCACCCGTGTGGCCCTCACCTGCGTGATCTCCGGCATCCTTGGAATCCGCAACAAGCCGTACGAGGTCGCAACGTGACCGAGCGGCAGCCGCGCGAGCCGCAGCAGTAGCCCGCACTCGTGCTTGGAATAAGCACGCGCGTGCGATACAAACGCACGGACACCTTTCTCGTACGTCGCCCTGTCGGCTAGCTGTTGTGAGTGGAGGAGGGAGAGGACCTGGGAATAATGAGAGTCAACATTATTTCAGTCTTTTGTTGGTAACGCTGCGTATATGTTACTGGCCAAACCCGATTTCAGGACAAACTAGTTTTGCCTAGGCTAAACTAGTTTTTCCTATACGCGATAGGATTAATCAGTAAAAAGGATAAAACAGTTTAGGCTGGGCCAAAATAGTTAATCCTGATATAAATACGCACTAGTCTAAAATTGATAGAATATAATTATTTTTATAACTTAAGCAATTATTTTGCAAGTATGATGATAGAATACCTAGAAAGTAAAAAAAAAACTAAACTACAAATCGAAATAATGCCACAAAATGCTAGTGAAGCGATTAGGAAACTTTAAAGTTACGCACGATGTGCGGGTCAATCAAAATCAAAAAACGCGAGCATAAAATAAATACAAACTGACCTTATCTTTCAACTTCTGTGTGATTTTGATCTCATCGCCCGCCTGCGTCCAGTCCTCCAACTCCAGCATCTGATTGGTCTTGATGAACGGCACATACGCGTCTTCATCGGGCAGCAGCGGCAGCAGCGAGCATCCCGCCGCGCCCCCCCTCGCCGTGCGACCCACGCGGTGCACGAGCGCCGAGGGGGAGGTGGGGGGCTCCCACTGCAGGACCCATTCCACTTCTGGGATGTCTAGACCTCTGGGGGAAAGTGAGAGAGCGTTTTGGGGTATTTCGGTGTCATTGTTTCTGTTCTTTCACTTTTTATTTGAACCGCCGCGCCCTCCCTCGCTGTGCGGCCCACGCGGTGCACGAGCGCCGAGGGGGAGGTGGGCGGCTCTCACTGGAGGACCCATTCCACTTCCGGGATGTCTACACCTCTGGAGGGAAGTGAGAGAGCGTTTTGGGGTATTTCGGTGTCATTGTTTCTGTTCTTTCACTTTTTATTTGAACCGCCGTGCCCCCCCCTCGCCGTGCGGCCCACGCGGTGCACGAGCCCCGAGGGGGAGGTGGGGGGCTCCCACTGGAGGACCCACAGAGAGGCACAGGAGGGGGAAGTTTTGGGATAGGCTTTCCGTGTGATTGTTTCTGTTCTTTTTTTTTTTTTGAAATAGATTCATAACTTTGCTTAATAAATTTCTCTACGTCTTATATCATTCTGTCGTTTGAATTCAATGCCACCTAAGTAAGTTAGTTATATAAAGTAGTTTATAAATCACAAGTATTCGTAAATAGCAGTTCCCCGCGACTTCGCTCGCGCCTATAGTCGGATTTTTCATACTAACTTTCATCCCGCAGTTCGACCCCGATCATTTTATATCGCGACAAAAAGCATATGTCCTTTCCAGGGTCCCAAACTATCTCTGTACCAAATTTCATTTGAATCGGTCCAGTAGTTTTGAAGTCTATTTAATACAAAACAAACAATCAATCCTCTTTATAATATTAGTATGGATAAATAAATATTTATGTAAATATTATCTTAAAAATAATTAATAATATACTCAAAAAGTTGATTTCCATTAGACAAATAAGTACATATTGAAATACTGAATTTATGTACCAAATTGAGCTAGGTGTGTAAATAAGTATTATTGTTTTAGTCTCACCTCGCCATTAAGTCTGTGCACAACAATATTGTATTATCTGCATTCCTAAAGCTCTCCAAGATCTTACTTCTTTTATGCTTCATTTTCCCGTGTATTGCAAATATCTTTTTATCCGGCAGAAAAACTGGCAGCACATCCGCCCAGTAGTCCACACAAGCGCACGTAGGCAGAAAGAAAAGGCCTTTCACCATTTTCCTGTTCCGTATAAAGTTCAGCAGATACAAAAACTTATCTTCCGGTTCGACAATAATGTAGTAGTTTTTCAACAAAATCGGTGTGCTTATCGTTGACTTCTCCTTAACACTGACTACTACTGGGTTCCTGAGACCAGCTCTGACGAGATCCTGCAGTTCTTTTGTCTGCGTGGCCGAGAATAGGCCCGTGCGTCGCTGCCGGGGTAAGTATTGTAAGATGGCAGAGAGCGTTCCGTGAAAACCTAGATCTAGTAATCTATCAGCTTCGTCAAGGACTAGGAAATCCTGTGAAAGAAAAACTGGTATTATAATATTTCTATTGGAACATAAAATAAAAAAGGAGGTAGGTACTTTTTAGGGTTCCATACCCGAAGGGCAAAAACGGGACCCTATTACTAAGCCTCCACTGTCTGTCTGTCTGTCACCAGGCCGTATCTCATGAGCCGTGATAGCTAGGCAGTTGAAATTTTCACAGATGATGTATTTCTGTTGCCGCTATAACAACAAATACTAAAAAACCGGCCAAGTGCGAGTCGGACTCGCGCACTAAGGGTTCCGTGCCAACTGTAACTGAATGAGGATCCACTAACTTCCACTCAGCGAAATACCACAATATTTTGTTGACAGCAAATACTACTTTGTTTTTATAGTGTTTGTATAAGGAACAACGTTATGTTTGCGGTTGTTGAAAATGTCACAGATTAAATAATAGTTACTACGTAACAGATAAATCACTCCAAGGAAAATCGTCCATACCTACTCTTATAATAGCCTAAAATTTTTTGTCGCACACCGCTGCGCCCGAAAATGTGCTTTAAGTTTCGAACATTACGTTATTATTCCTCTGCAGCTACGCGACCTTGGAGTAAAACTAATAAAGTCAGGGTTGCCTCTTTAGATACAAGGCCTATTTTATTTGTAGCTTGGTTTGAAATGTTTTACAATGATATAGTGTTTTACAAAATGTTTACCTGTGCAAAATTTTCGGTTGGCTCGGAAAACAAATCGAATTCGTACAAACAGTTTTAATAAGTAGTAATGTGGAAAACAAGATCTAAGATGTTGTTCTGTGCTAAATTATTTGCAAAAATGTATTTATACATACTTATAAAAAGCATCTGTGGGAACTTTCAGTATGCCGTATAATTATGACGACTTATTAAAGATTTAAAAAGTTCAAACATTCGAGACTCTTCTGATAAGTTCAGAATTTTATTTAAATCTGAGACTAATTCAGGACATATGCTTCTGGTTTTATTTGTACAGTAAATAACAGATTTTTAAATCATATTACTTAATTAGTTTGCATGAAAACGAATCGACCGTAACACAAATATTTCTACAGTGCGTACGCGCGCGCCCGACGGCTGTTGGCAGCCTACTGATTTACGCACCGCCGTCGGTGCGCTCGAGAGTAGGCTATTAACGCGCGCAAGTACATTGAGTGAGAGATGCCTGAAAATGTGCTATATCTCAAAAACTACTAGTTCGATCTCGTTCAAACAAATTTTCTTTAAAAGAATTTGTAATAATCTACATCATGTTTTTTTTTTAAATTTACACTTGTTTACATTGATTTAATATATATAGGGATATCTCATCACACTGACAGCATGGCACATGCTCTAATCGGCCGGATCGCCATTTTAAGCCGATTAAGTATCTAATGACGCGTGGTCCGTCAAACAATGAACACGCCTAAGTGTGTCGTCAAAAATTGCAAAAATCACAGCTCAATGAATCGTAAAAAATGTGGAATGACGTTTCATCGGTAGGTAAATATTATTGATAAGGTTTGAAACCGAAATAATACTTGAAACCTGCTTAAATATTTTATTTTCTAATTTATTTACGTTAAACATTGCCAATCTTCTATCACTTTCACACCCAAAGCTAAAATGAAACAAAATACGTGATGTCACCGGAACAAAGTCAATTTTAAGGATGGAGTCGCCAGTGAACTTTTTTTGGTGAACAAAATACTTGAGTTTTTAGGTTTCCACAAAATTATGTTTGTAAAGAAAATGAAGCAAATTTATTGCAATAAACCAGGACGATGAGTTCTATGAGAAGAGAAAATATAGCGTTGTGTGTTCGTATATTTTTTCTGAATCTGATATGTAGGTATTACACTACACGTAAAGGGATGTAGACGCAAAAAGGCTGCAATTAGGCTAGTATTCGGGGCACCCAGCCTATGTTTTTAAGTTGTATTTCACTTGCTTGTTGTTTAACTGTCATATATCTTAGCCATCGGTAAAATCCAATGTAGAAGTTAGGTATAACGAGTACCTAGACTAAAGAAACGGTTTTTAATTTTAGTACAGCCAGCAGTACGTCAGGTTACATGTGAGCTATAAAATAGCTTTTATGACGTAGTTAATAGGGGTGGTCTTAAAGTGAAAGTGGGGTAGTCTGACGTGAGCCGAGTGTACTTACACACCGCAAGTCAGATTACACGTGTTGACCTTGATACCGCTTCTACTCCTTACATGATAAACGCTGTTTTTGTAGTTCAAATGTATGCCCTGACGTACTTCCGACTGAACTTAACTAGGTTGCCTTATTCACCTCATTTTTAAATTAGGTTAGCCAACTGTTTAGAAGAGAACCTTCTAGCTACCTTAGCAGTAAATCAAAGTATTTTCATAAAACCACACTATAATAAATAACTGTAGCTAAAATAAAGACGAAAAAAAGTGTTTTATAAATATTAATTTCTGCTGGAACTCTTGTCTTTTAAACCGTGCTAACAATAACAACAGCTGCAGAGAAATAATAACGTAATGTTCAAAGCATAAGATACATTTTCAATAGAATAATTTAGTAATCCGATTATAATACTATTACACTCATTAATTAGCTAAAATAATACCTGTGGCAGTAGCCTTATGCTTCTTATAAATCTGTGGAACATGTTGTTGGTGTGTGTGTGTACTATAGTACCTATAGAATATTTTGCCTCAAAATCAATTTTGTACATTATCGTTTGTGTCATTGTCGAGCATCGAAATGTGAACCATCCCCGCATTTCAATGAGTTAGGTTAGGTTAGTTTGTAGTTTAGTGTAGTTGTAGTGTACCTACCCAGAATTGGTGAATTGTGTCAATATAATTATTATTGGTTGTAGTATGACACCTTTCTACATTTCTACTATACAGGTCCAAACGGACCTGTATAGTAGAAATGTAGAAATATGATTATTATGAAAGTGTCTTCATTAAAAAAATACTCGTATTCTCATACACATAATATACCTAATTTTATGAAAAGTAGTAATTAATATATAAATCATGACTTTCATCAGTTACTTAATTTCATGAACAAACAATCTACTCCATTACTTCTTTGTTCGTATTATTGGCTTATGAATCTTAAAATGAATGATATTTGACATATGACGTAGTGTCGTCATCCATTGCTGCGTAATTACACATGACAATTTAAATAGCTAAAGCTTAAGGGGGAATGTATGAACTTAGCCAGTTGAAGCTTCATAAGGTGAATAATAACATATGCCATCTTTGGGCTTTAATTTTGTATGGCGTAGTGCATCCTTATATATAATAAATCAATGCTTGTTTAGTTCAAATGTTAGATGGGGGGACGGATCTCTCAAACGTGAGACTTTTAGAGAAAATGGTTTTAGGCACTTTGATGTCATTTAAAAGACCTATCTATAGACACCCCACACGCATAGGTTTAACAAAACAATTTTTTTTTTGTTTTCGTTTTATGTGTGGGATTAAATATCATTACTTTATTTTTTTTTTATGAGAATCGTAAAGTTATGTTATATTTCACTTTAAAAATAAATAATTCAATTCAAATATTTAAGGGGGCTCCCATACAAACGTGTTATTTATTCTATACTGTCTAATGTTGTAAATAGTACAGAACCCTTCATGCGCGAGTCCGACTCGTACTTGGCCAGTTTTTTTTGTTGAGAATACCAACATGATTACTGCATTTTAAAAGTGAAAGACTGTAAAGGTACAGTACAGGCACTTATACATGTCCCAACATATATACTTGTAGTTTAAGCGCTACCACCGCTTTGGGACAAATTGTAGGCTAGTGCTGAGAAGAAGTCTGCAGTCTGCAGCATGTCAGGGGATAAAACAGTTTAATATAATGTATTATAATGTAAGGAATAAAGGCAGTCTAAAGGTCAAAGTGGGGAAGTTGATGAAAGGGATACTTGTGACACCCTGTAAGGGCATAGCAAACATAGGAGAGAGAGTTAATTAATTACTTACAATACTTAATTAAGTTAAGCATTAAAAAGTTAAACAAGTTTTAAAACATTAACACTTACCAGTTCCTTCATTTTAGTAGGCAGGTTCAGGTTTTTTCGCTCGGTCAATAGATCCATAAGTCTACCTGGAGTGCACACTGCAATCTGTGCACCCCTCTTGAGGTTCTCTGCATCAAAGTCTATTGAGCGCCCACCAACCAACACGGACATGGTGAAGTGAGCTAGCTCAGGCTCTTGAAGGAACTGTTCTATAACCTAAAAAATATTAATTATTAATATTACAACAGTGAAGTGCCAATACCTCCTATCTAACTTTTTCTGAGAAATACTTTCCTATATATTTGTCTTAAAGGTTGATTTCCGTTTGTTTAAGGGGGTTATCAGACTACGCAATATTCAGAAGTGTAAAGTCAGGACTGTGAAAGAATGAGACAGGGCAGACAGACTTACAGGCTAACTCTTATTACACTACACTGAGTCTTAGTAAGACTGTCTAATTATCACATAGTCTAGTAACTCCCATTTGTGTGTGTTAGTTAGAGACAACTGATAGCTGCCTGTATTACTCTCATCTAAAAAACTGTGTTTAGAGCCTGTTCAGATGAGAGTAATCTTTCAAGTATCATGTTTCCAGACACAATAGGCCGTCAATTGTTATCCAAACTGCTGGCATCCTTAAGAGACTCGACTCGTTAAAATAAGTATCAGGTTTGTTAGAAAAAGCAGCAATCTTATTTATAGCATATATAAAAAGTTTGCTATTTACTTACTCATCTAAACTCGCTTAACCTAATGTGAAGAACTGGATACAGGCGGCTATCAGTTGTCTCAACTGCCTGCCAGATAACTAATAATAATAATATTTTACTTGAAAAGGCAATACTGAGGAATCCCAATACAGATAATAAGAAAGAAACAAAAGTTACAGTATTAACTTATTTGCAACATCATAAAAACAGTATGAAAATAACTATTAAATTAAATTTACCTTGGATATCTGAGTGGCCAGCTCCCTCGTCGGAGAGATGATAACAGCGTATACAGACTCCTTCCGCAGCGCCCCCTCCAACCTTTCCCGCCTAAGCAGCATCTCAAACATGGGCACCACGAACGCCAGGGTCTTACCCGACCCCGTCACAGCCTCCGCCACTACATCTTTGCAAGTTAGAATAAGCGGAATCACAGCCGACTGGATTGGAGTCATAGAACTGAATTCCTGCTTTTTTATGCAGTTCAGGACCGGTTCCGATAGCGGAGGATTAACTTTAGACCAAAGTTTATTCACCATTTTTACTAAAACAACCTTTGACTAATCCTCACATGGCATAAAAGAAAATAAATAAACACAACAAAATACACTCGGAAAAAGCAACCACGAGTTTTTGAGATATATGACAATGACACATGTAACATTGACATTTGCGTTTTGAAATAACAAACAGTGTTGCTATACGCAAACAAGTTTATTTTTATAGATATTTTATTAAAGTCGCATTAGGTGCCGTTCAAATACTACATAAATAAAATGTTGTGAAATGGGAAAAAATATATATTTTTAATTAACCAAATTACCTAAAACGACCGAAATTATTTGAAGTCTATAATCACTATGTTACTTAACAAAACTATCAAAATATCTCACACGAAAGGAATAAAATCAAGAGCTTAAAATAATAGTTTCTGTCAATTCTGGTTTTCGAACAAGCCAGAATCAATCAATATGGCGCATGTTGATAGGATAAATTGACAGCTGTGTTTTGTCTTTGTGTGGACGTTGTAATGTTTATTTTACATCTCCAGACTTGTAAAGTAATATTAGAACAATGACGAGACCGTTTGGTAATAGTGACAAACGTTTTTCGATCGACGACGCGTTCGAGGAAGAAACTGATGAAGCCATAAAAGTTTATGGAGCGACGGGCGATCGTTCTCCTTTGAAGAACAAATACAAGAATGGGGCTGATTACATTACAGGGTAAGCTTTGTTTCTAACTTTTCCGAAGTCATTGTAATATAATGAAGGTAATACCCTCAGGAGTAAATGAAATTTCTTTGTCTTAGTTGCATAGTGTTCTTGACCTTTCAGTGAGTCATTTACTTCCGTAGTGGGCCAGGTGTGGTTGATCATAGTCGGCCGGGCCGTTACTCTCGTCCTGCAGACCCACTTCTCGCTGTAAACGAGCTCTAATTTGTTGATAATGCGCGTTAATTACGATATGTTCAATGACCTGCTTTACATCCATTGAATACTGGTGCAAAGTTTATTACCCTGATTTAAGTCGTAATTACACCGTTTGAGGCTATCTTATCGAGAACAATAGCTATCATGCTTTATCTAGCTTGTTTACAGTATTGCAAGTACATTACAGTAACAAAAAATTACATCATTGAAAGTGATGACAATAGAATTGAAAGAATAAAACATAGGTATTCAAATATTAAATATAATGATGAGGTAACTGTTTGTTCATCAAAGTTCTCTTTGTTTACAGTAAAACATACAAGTGTACCGAAGACACAACATCCCGGGACTCTGACTCACTAATACATGAATATGTTGAAGCTACACAGTCTATGTATTGCTGGAACCACCCAAAAGTTCGAGAGAACTGGAAAACAGTGTGTGCTGCCGTAGTACTCCTGGTTGTCGGAGTTGGTCTCCTTGGAATGGGTGCCTTCGCTGTTGCTGAACCGGAAAACGGCTTGCAGGGTGCAGTATTTTTTGTAGCAGGTATGATATGTTTTGTGCCTGGAGCATACCATGTTGTCTACATATGGCTAGCAGCACGCGGACAGAGAGGATATGACTTCTACCACCTACCATTATTTACCTGATTTGTCTAGTATTTATAATTATTTATTAAGTAATGGAGATGTAAAATGAAATAAAAATAAAATTAAAAAAGGAGTAAGAATATCATACCTGAATGTGATTGGTGCTGCTGACAACCAGATAGTTTGCTCTCTAGTAAAATGTATTGAGTAATTTTGTGGCTGGTGCAGCACATTTTTTATTCAGAACAAATGAGATGTAATTTATAAAATCTTATTGCTTGTAAAATAATATAATAGGTATTCTTATTTATAATTTATGAAATTCTTTAATCTATGCTTTGATCATAATTTATTTAATTTCATTTTTGTTTATTGTTTGAAAATCTGTCCAATTTAAAATGTACTCTACTACTAGCCACAGAGATTTGTAAATAAAACAGAATATTCAAATGTTAATGAGGATAATAACAAACATTTATTACATAACATTACTTCTTGTAAGAACTAATATTGTATAGTCTCATAAATGAAAATATTTTATCATATAACTCTTATAACAAGTGCCTAGATGCATAGAAATAGTAGGAGCTGAAATGACATGTTAACAGATTCACAAATTTTATTATATATATATGTGTGCCTAGTTTCTAAATCATCTTAAATTTGTCTAATTCTAAGGCAGCTAGAAATTTATAACACTCTGCAAGTGGTATTGTTCTGTCTCACATTTATCGAGTCATGCGTGACTAACTTAACATTTTCTAATTACACTGATTAGACATGCATCAATGAACAGATTTCTCAAAACTGCCTGCTTTCATGTGACATAATATTGTGACTAAACCATCAAATTTTCATAAATTATTTCAATTTGACAAAATAATCCTTCTAAAAATCTTTCAGAGACATTGCCTGATTAATGTATTGATACATCTCTCTTTATTGACTAGTCAAATTATAATGGGTGATTTTTTTATTATATTTTTTCAGGAATTTGTTATCACAAGGCGCAAGGCCATTATTTTATCATTGTGATAGTCTAGAAATCTAGATCAAGAGCATTTCAGAATTAGAATTATGGTTCCAAATAGTCTAGCTAACTAAAGCTGAGACAAGTTTATACTTATTTTGATGAATTAGTTATCCATTGATGTGCCATCTACCAGTCAGATTTTATAAAAGCCCATTTCACACTAAAAGCAAAGTCCAAAGGAATGAATATAAATTGATTCATAAAAATCAAAGTAAGGCTTGCTTTCATCTTTTGTTAGCCTGACTAACAAGATGAGAATTATCTGCTACAATATTTGGACATTACAATGTTTTTCATCTTACAAAATGTTTCTACCTGCTAGTTGGACATAATAAATTGTTTGCATTTAAAATTATTCCTACTTATTGTCGTTTTTACCATTTTGGTTTTAGGATATTAGTATTAGATATTTGTGTATCCTGTAGCAAAAAATAAGTGATTAAATTATTATTATTACCTACTACAGATGAAATTTTATAGTAGAGCATAATAAGTAGGTATCATTTAATTCATATTTTTACTTTTGATATGGAAGCTAGAAGTTTTTTTTTGTAGAATTTATTTAATGAATCCCAAAAATTGAGAATTTACCTAAATAATAGTCTAATCGCATCTTATAAATAAGAAAAAAAATCTATTTTTCTTAAGAAACATTCTTCTATATAAATGTTCTTGTGGATTTTGTGAGCTTTGTTTTTGACATACACCCCGTTATTCCAAAAACTTAGTACGGGGTTTAAGGCAGGACTAAGCTATTAGCTAGCCAATTAGAAAAGCGCTTCTCTATTAGGTAATGTCACGAATGTGTCATTCATTCCTCTGTTGTCGGATAATATTTAGACCCATTTTAAACCTGGTCTAATTTTTTTGTAATAACACCGACATTGTTTACTTGATTGTATATAATTTGACATTTCTTGCAAACAGTTTTCAACAACAACAATAACAAGTTTTCAGTTACCCAACTGCTATTGTGTAAGTTTTATATTTTTGTATGTGATAGTCACACAGAAAAATAATAACATGTTCTTTCTGTGTCGATTGTGTGGACTGATTTTTTTTTAGTATGTTGTGCCCTAGTTTACCTATTCTATACCACCATATCAATTTTGGTGATAGTTTGTCTGTTTGCTATTATTTCTTCATGTTGGACAACATTGTATCAGTTTGGTTTTGTGAAGTTGTAAATACTTATTAAATAAATTAGCAAATTTACTTGGATGTTTTATTTCGCCAACCAACCCATAGGTGCTTATTTTATTTTTAAAGAAGTGAAAACCTATATTCTTTGCTTAGGTTTATTTAAATAACAATGAAAACATGTACTTAACTCTAGCTTGTTAAATGTTTCCTAGCTACCCTTTTTAACTTGAAGTGCTGCAAATAACGCAGCTCCCCATTCCAGTTTCTTAAAACTTCCATTTGCTTCTGGTCCATCAGATCGGGCATCTCCAAGCCACACGTTTCAAACTCCTCAAACTCTTTCTTCTTAGTTATATTAATAATATCCTCTCTGCTAGCATGTTGCCGATTTTTCCTCTGCCCAATTGAATTCTTCAACATTATCTGTTCCAGCTCTTCGTCGAAGCGCGATAAGTACTGCTCAATGAGATCTAACGTTTGCTCCTTGCTTAACACGAGACATTCTTCTGGTATCCTGTCTTTAAACCACATAATTTTTTCACCGATGAGGTTGTTTTTGATATCAGTGCCTAGTTTCTTGTTTTCCCTCTTCTCGCCTTTCTTCATTTTCTTGACGAGCGATATAGTTTTTCTGCTGTTAGGATGCTTTAGGTTTTGAACTGCGTTTTTTATTTTCGGCATCTTTATTTTATGTAGTGTAGTTAGTATAAAGATTCTAAATTTTCGATTGAAGAAAAAACATTGAAAAAATCACGTGGAATTGTTTAGAAAATTTGACGTCTTCCTAAGTCAGTTTGACATTTTTTTTTATCAACTCATCCTAATCCTATGTAAGTCAGCAAGAAAACGGTTTATAGTTAACTTTAACTAGTCAGCAACTAGTAACTAATCTTTTCCTTTAGTATTTGTAATTTTTACTTCTTTGGTATAGTGAAGTAGTTTTTAAAGTTATATACTAAAAAAGGCAGATACTGAATAAAAGAAGAAAAAGAAAGCAATTATTATTACCTACTAAAGACTTGGCTGAATTAACTTGGTTCCTTTGTAGGCCCAGAATGGTGAATAAAAAATACCATTATCAATTTGACATTTCCATCAAATAAAAATATAACCTCGTTGTATTTTTATCCCCGAATTCTCAAATCTATTGCTGTATATAAGTGATTGTGTCCAGTAATAATGATAAAAAGGCCACAACCAGGGGAAGATGAAGATGACATACTACGTATGCAAGAGGAGTTCCTTCGGGAAAAGAATAAAAACAAAAATCACCAGCCAGCGGCACAAGTCATTAATTTACGTCGTACAGAACCGACTAAAAGGAGTAGCGTGTCCGAAATCGGTTCAAGAAAGCCTTCTAAATACGCTCAGTCTAAAGGCCTCAAAGGCGACGGGGAAAAACGGCCTCGAATAGACCAAAACTCGAGCTCTCTAGGAGACATTTTGGAGAAGAATACAACAGACCCACCACCCGAAAAGGAACTCGATGACGAAGATGATAAGGTGTATTTCCCGAAAATAATCCCTGCTGTATTAGGAAACATTGTGGAGAAAAATGTGGTAGAATTTGTTGATTTCGATTTCCAGCCTATGCCTGCACAGGGTTTCCCAACTGCTACCAAATGGGACCCAAATGTTGGCCCTGATTTTGTAACTCCAAGTACAAGTAATACAAAGAGCACTTCTCATTCTTCTATGGATGTAGATGAGATATCATCAAACATGGATGTTGACACAAAGCTATTATCCAATTTACCAAATAAAAGCTACATTGTATCATCAAAAGAAGCTAGTGATATTCACAATGAAAACATCAAAGTTTTGAGTAAGATGTCTGAGAAAGAAATATTGGAAGAGCAAGAAAAGTTACTGTCTAGTTTAGATCCGAAACTAATAGAATACATAAAAGCTAAACGACAACAATCTAAGTCGGAACATAAATCCAGTACTCCAGAAACCCAATCCCAAATGGTTGAAACACAAGGTGTTGCCACTACGAAACATCAAAAAGTTGAAAGAATGGACTCTGAAATGACCCTTGATAATGAAATTGAGAATGATGCTCTATGGGAAAATGATATACTGTCCCATCCAAGTGTCAACAAATGGCTTCACTTTGACTCTTTAGAAAGAGATAAACTGGAGTGGATGAAGGGTATCACGGAAAGCAAAAAAGTTAAGCCTGATGAACCTTATGAAGCAAGATTTGATTTCAAAGGATATTTGTTGCCCTACACTATGGAATATACTGAGGTCACAAAAACTCTGTTCCACCACGGTGAGGAACCACACAGACCTGGCTATTCACTGTCAGAATTGATTGATCTCTCAAGATCTGCTGTAACACAACAAAGAGTAATGGCCCTTAACACATTAGCTGGAATATTAGAATACTATAATGTTGGGACATACAAAGACGTAATAGAGATCCCATTGAGTAAAATATTTTTCATTATAAGATTTGCAATGGATGAGAATAAGACAATAATTTTAGAACCAGCTTTGAAAGCAATGAGAAATTTACTTTGCAATAGAATTGATGAAGCATGCCTTGATGCTCTGATTGGGTTTGAAGAAGGAACACAGCAACCATGCTTAGAAAATGACAAATCTGAAATGGAAGAATTAGAATCAAAAGAATCTGAATTCAATGATTTTCATCTTGCTGAAATAGACATCATTGCAGCTCTTTTAAGGACTGATATATTACAAAGAATCTACTACATTTTGGAAAATGTCAAGCCTAGTTTCAACTGTGTCCAATATTGTCTTCAAATTCTGACTAGACTGACCAGAGATTCTGTTGCTACAGCTAACACAATTATAAAAACTGATCATTTAATGAACACCATTATAAAACAATTTATTCCAACAACAAGCATTAACTTTGTTTTTGAGCCACAAATTCTTTACAATGGTAAACCAATATTGGCAGCTTTAAAATATTTAAGAGTATTGTCACTACAGTCACATGATATTGCAGAAACCTTAAAAACTAAATATGATATTATGAGACCTATTTCTGAGTATATTAGTTCTGGTGTTGATGGGACATATGGCTTAAGGATACAAATGGAAGCATTTTGCATACTTACCAACATATTACAGTATAATGTGGGTATAGACACAGCTACCTCATTGTTTCCAGTAATAATCACAGCCTTATACAAACACATTCAGAGCACTGATATTTACATAACTTCGTCAATCATATCTGCTACACATGCGGCAGTAGTAATGCAATTTATAAATATTTTCTTAAATTGTGACATGCTGTTAAACCTTGATAAGTATAAACAGCAAATATACCCTCTATTGAAAGATGGAGTTCAGAAATGGGTGACCCAGCTGGCACACTTTGATAAATACACCTGTGGTCATTTGAGATTGGTTTGCTCAACTTTGGACTGTTGCAAAACCGTTATGCTTAATGAAAATATACCCATGAAACTTCTTAACAATTTATTGACTGATTTAGCTTCATCTAAGGGTTTAAAAGTGGTCTTGAAACAGTTGAGCACATCTTCTAATTTACTGTCTGGAATAGAAAGCAAGGACTTGCATCTGATTAAGAATTTAAAGAATCTGGGCACATCAACTGTTGATAGAGCCCAAAAAGTTTTACCAATATTAAATACTGTTTCACCTATACCATTCTTGACATCTCTTTTCAAAGTGTTAAGTCTTATTACTGACAAAGCTGTAACTTGTGGGTTCATAGGAGAAATGTCAGAATATCTTAGAAATGTGGCAAATAAGGTACCAAGTCTTTGTGATAACTGGTTCACTAGAAATGAGACAGAACTTTTGTTCTACATTGTGAAAGTAGCCATTCAAAATGACATCCCAGAGTCCAGCAAAGATTTATTTTACACAGTAGCAAGTAAACTTTGTTACATCTTAAGGATTGACAAGAGATGTGAGCTAGAGTATCTGTTTAGAAACATTGTTTTCAACAAACACTGGTTTACAGCTGAAAGGTTGTTGAATCTTATATCACTATCAGACTCTGAAGGCTTTTCAAGAGCTACGAAATCGATCGACGACATCAGAGTTTGCTATAGCAGAGTTATAAATTTAAATTACATTGAGGTTGGTCCCAACATTGTGCTGATGAAATGGCAAGAACCAATATTGCCAAGAGACTGGATATATTTGCCTATACTTATGTTGTACAGTAAAAACCAAGAAGTAGAAGTGGCACCCACTGTTACTGGGGAACACGCAAAGAGAGTGGCTACATTTGCTGCAGCTCAGAAGGAACTGATAATAAGCTGCAGCTTAGAGTGGATTCTCTTCAACGAGATTTGTTTCTCCGACCTGCTAAAAGACATAGATGTCACTGACAGACTCTGCCGAATAATGTGCGTCTTTCTCTGTGACAGCTCCCTGTTCCTTGACATGAGAATCAAGATTCTACTTCAGAAATGCACGCAGCTTCTTTTTAAACAAAGCGCGTCATTTAACTTCGACAAACAGCTTATGGGACTGAATAATTTTCAAGACTTTTACACGCAATTTCTGGAGCAGTTTCAATCAGTGAGCTATGGGGATCATAATTTCGCCGCGTGTGTATTAGTGCCCCTGGCTCAGAGGCACAATGTGAAGTGGCGGAAATTGTTATGGTCTGAATACGCGGGGTGTCTAAGAGCCTTGGATTGCCCAGAAGAACTCCTCTGCTATGAATTGAAGGACTACTTGTATCCAGAAGAAACAGACAAATCACTCATCAAGTCATACTTCCAAGCACTATCAGGCAATCTTCTGAGACCTGGAACTATAACTCATAGGATAGCTCAACATCATGTTGAAATGTATAAAAAGCGAAATACTTAGGTACCTAGTTATAAGAATAAACAGTTTTTTCATGTAAAATAAATAAGATTTTATTTTACACCAACTTGATGCCAAAAACTGTCCTATATAAAAAAATATAGATAACCTTAATATAGACATAAATAACTTGTACAGGGTTTCCCAAAAAGTACCAAGTGTACAGCTAAAGTTCAGAGACCGAACAATCAAAAACACTTAACAGACCTCAATAATCCCTATGTATGCTTTATGATTTTTAGTCATTGATTTATTATATATTAAATCAATTTTTAGTAGTTATTGAGATATTTGACTATACAAAAATTATGTAAATCGTTTAATAAAAATTGATATTTCATATTTTATTGCTGACTGTACTTCATTGAAACAAGATTAATAGTCAGAATAAGACAAACGATTTTTGGAAAGTAGCAAATAGTAGTAATTTCGAAAAATGGAGGACACAATCTGCAAGGAATTCTGGAAATGAATTCATTTTAGCAACATTGCTTGATTTGGCCTTTTTAGACTGTCTTTGGACTTTAGCTTTACACAACTATTTGGGACACCTGTATCCTGTATTACATAAAATGCTTATCTTTCTTTATTACGACCTATACGACTATAGAGGACCGTCTTGGTGTAGTCGTTCGCGCACCGGACTTCTAAACCAGGCGGTCGCGGGTTCGAATCCCGCAAGGGGCAAATATTTTTGTGTGATGAGCACGAGCATTTATACTTAAGTCATGGATGTTTATATGTATTTAAGTATTTCTATCCGTTATGCTAGTCACCATAGCACAAGCTCACGCTTAGTTTGGGGCTAGGTAATTGGTGTGTTTGTTGAAACAATTTCTTATTATTATTCCCACGCGCTTGACTGGTAGAGAATGCCTTAAGGCATCAAGTCCGCTGTACTTTCGTTTTTTGGTGCAATAAAGTTTAAATAAATAAAATAGCTAACTACATAAGTAGGGATTACTGAGTTATCGACCAACTTATAAAGTGTAGGTAAGTAGTAGGTGAAGGATTTTGAACGTTTTCTTATGTTAGACAGTTGGATGGGTAGTAACTGACTGAGACAAATACCACTTCTTTCTTAGCACTGGTTTTGGCTTTTAAATACGGAACCCTACTTTGCGTGTGGCCCGACACGCTCTTGGCCGGTTTTTTAGGGTTCCGTAGACCGACAAGGAACCCTTATAAAATTGTTCAGTCCAGTCCGTCCGTCCTAGTCTGTCACAGCAGAATATTTTCTACGTTTATGGACTCATTTGCATGTAACTTGGTTCGAGGATACTTCACATATAGATCTCATTTTTAGAAATACAAAAATTTAAATTACCCCTTTTAAGGGTACCTCCCCATACATGTAAAGGGGGAGGTGAATTATTTTTTGAGTGCACCCTCTTGTGTGGGGTATCGTTGAAAGGGACTATGAAAATAAGGTAGGGTTCTATACAACACTTTTTTATCAGCTTTACCATTTGCGAGATATAGCTCGCCAAAGTCGTTTTCACGGTGTTCTCCCCCCCCCCCTGTAATTTCTAAAGTCCCTATAAACTTTGAATCACGTAAAGAAACAGGTGCGAAAACTCTTATTTAAAATTGTTTCGGGTATCCTACAGGATACCCGAAACAATTTTATACTTTTGAAATTATAAATAAAATAAAAATATATACTTTTTTTTGCCTATACATATACTGTCAAATGTTTTAACTCTTTCAGGTTTGGTGGTTAGTTTTCTAACCACTTATTCTAGGTTGTTTAAAATATATTTTTAGGCCATCTATTGACGATGTGCTAGACTATTATGCTTTATTAGGTCATTGTTGATCGTGTGGTACAAAACTTTGGCGGTTGGGCGCGACAGTTGTGTTTATTTAAAAATTGGAAAAAGTAGTGCAGTAGAATTTTTGCAACGGAGCATTTTGAAATTCGATAAATAAAGGTAAGTAAGAGTGTTTACTATTTATGATTTCGGTATTTTCTGTTATTTAATATTACTCCAATTGATTTATGGCTAAAAATAAACATTATCTTATACATAATTTTTTTTGTAAATAACCGAAATAATATGGTGGTTAATTTACTGACCACTGTGGCTATAGTAGGTATTGTTTTATTCGCATGTAGATGAAGTAGATAGATGTAATTATGTGTTATTTTTTAGAATGCTGCGTAAGCTGAATGAACTTGAAATTCAAGAAGTTCTTTTAGAAGACATTTCTTCGGATGGTGAGAGTGTGTGTAGTCTGGAACCAGATAAATAGTACAATAATGGACCGCAGACTGAGATGGTGCTCGGCGACTATTCAGATCCGACAAAAACGGGTGATGTAAACTCGTAAAGAACGCTATGGAGACATGTATGAAGTAGCTTGTCCTGAAATATTACGCACGGAAAGCAATATGCATCAGCCAGAGCGATCTACTTCACGAAGATGCGCAAAGTGCAGCACTAAAAAAGTTTAGCACGTACTGTATGGCGATATAGCACCTGTAAAGTCCCTCTTTGTATCCGTAAAGTGAAACATGTTTTATTGATTTTCACGGGAAATAAGTAATTTATTTAATTAGGCTGTAAATAACATTTTATTTCTCATTCCTGTTTTGTTTTTTTTTAATGCCAACCACCACGGTGGAAAGTAAACTAACCACCTTATTCCGCAAAAGCCTTAGGTGGTATTGTCGTAATTTTTTTTTTTTCTTAATAATTAAACCCTAATTGAACAAAATATTTACTTGTTGTATTTATAAAGTCATCCTATAAAAACTGTGGCTGAAAGAGTTAAGTTAATGGTACGGAACCCTTCGCGCGCGAGTCCGACTCGCACTTGGCCGGTTTTTTATAAGTAAAATCTCACAGAGTAACCATAGCAAAATGCACTGAACAAGAACACGCCCAGACGTTTTGGCGCGAAACTGGCAATTTGACAGTTACAAATTTGACCTTTTGACAATCGCAGGCAGCAGGTGTTTTCATCTTTTCGTGTGCCCTATTGTTTTGCATTTATTTACAGAAATTGCTTGTCTCCACGATGAAGAGATGATATTTTGATGGTCCTGGCTCTCTTTTGGATCAAAGATGTTCATTGAAGACCTCAGGAATGATTTTTATAACGTGTTACTCGGAAACGTAAGTTGTGAAAAAGTAGGTTATCATTTCGTTGTTTACAAGTGTAATCAGTGGATTTACGTTGATATTGCTGTTGCAGAGGGTGCTGCTGTTAGTGCATTACGACGTGGACGCGATATGCACTTGTAAAATACTCCAGGGATTGTTTAAATGTGATAATATTTCGTATACATTGGTCCCAGTGGGGGGTGTATCGGAGTTGAAGACTGCGTATGAAGAAAACAATGAGGAGATAAAGTTTGTGGTGCTCGTGAACTGCGGCGGGACTATAGACCTGGTGGACATCCTGCAGCCAGAGGAGGATGTAGTGTTTTTTGTGTTGGATTCGCACAAGCCAACAGATATTTGTAATGTTTACAGTGATGGTCAGGTATGATTATGTGTAGTTTACTATAGTGGCCCCTGGTGCTCACTAACTCCTGAGAATTATGTTATATGTGTGGTTTCAGGTGAGACTAGTTTATAAGGACACAGAAGAGAACATTCCTAATTTTGATGATATATTCCGGGATGATGATGAAGAGGTTAGAATTTCACATTTTAATTAATTACCTACAATGAAAATTCAAAATTACATTTGCTTTTATATGCTCAATCTCTTTTACATAGTATCCATACTAAATTTACCATGTTTTTTTTCTATTTATACCCTTAAAGCTTCTTTTACAGTAATAATTCCACACAACTTGTGTAATACATTATTTCTCATTCCAACTTGGCAAAAACTTTGGGTAAACTAGCAATAGAATAAGGGTGGGGGAGGTTAACAACTGTCTTGGTGTAGTTGTTCACTCTTTGGTCTTCAATGCCAGTGGTTGTTGGCTTGAATCCTGCAAGGCACAAATGTTTGAGTGATTAGCATAAGCATTTCTACCTAGATTTTTATTAAAAGTACAGTTTCTATCCATTATCTTAGTCACAAGCTGACACTTAATTTTTGACTAGGGGATGTGATGTTAAAACCATTTACCATCATTATTATAGGTTAATGTTAATGAGAAAGTAAAAACATTGGTTTTTATTATAACAGCACAATATTTATTTTATTTGACGACCGTCTTGGTGTAGTCATTCGCGCACCGGACTTCTAAACCAGGCGGTTGCGGGTTCGAATCCCGCAAGGGCAAATGTTTGTGTGATGAGCATGATCATTTGTATCTAAGTCATGGATGTTTATATGTATTTAAGTATTTCTATCCGTTATCTTAGTCACCATAGCACAAGCTGACGCTTAGTTTGGGGCTAGGTAATAGGTGTGTTTGTTGAAACAATTTATTATTATTATTTATTTAAGCCTCTTTGCACAGCTATAACTTTGTAGAAAATGCGGACTTAAAGTCAAGTGGCATTCTCTACAATTAACTCATTGGGTTAAGCAATACTATAACAATTGTACTCTCACCTTTGGGCTTAGCAATACTATAATGACTGTACAGGAAGAAGAGCCCTCAGGGTCAGGCATGGAGGCGCTGGAGGCGGCGGTGGAGAAGCGGCGCGCGCGGCGAGTGTGGGAAGAGAGAAGGCATACACTCATGTTTAACTACACACAGTTCTCTTACTATGGGAAGCCTGTGAGTATGGATTTTCTTAAATGTTTATTATATGGTGTCAAGCTCCTTCTTTGTTCATCCAGTTTGTAATGTGACATTTCTAATTAATACATAGGTTTCAAAAATCTTTAACAATATTAAGAGTTTAAGCTGTTATATGACAGTTTCTTCATGTTCAAGAACGGCTGAACTAATTTAGATGAAATTTAGTATAGAGATAGTTTAAGTCCCAGAAGAGAAACCTGAATGAAAAGGGGGATTGAAGTATGTAGTAGCATGGGTAGTAGTGAATAATTAGTAGTTACTAGATAAGTTTTAAAATCTTTGATTATTTATTATTACTAATTGCTGAATTTCAGTTATTTGTTTAGTGATTGTGTTAATTAAACAAAATTAATCATTTAAAAATAGATACATAATACAAAAAATATATACAACTTTTTAGATCTAATATTAAGGTTTTTTTTCAATAGTATTAAATCAATAGATCATTATTAGGCGGTACACCCTTAGGTGGTAGGTGGTATTATTTAAAATTTTCATGAAAAGATTGCTTGATATTTGCCAAGCAAAGAAAAAAGGTTTTTACTGTGGAACTACGACGACACGCTCTTGTAATCTACGAGTAACAAGGGTTTATTATTGTTGCCAGAGCGCACTAGTAGCTCTAGACCTCGCGTGGCTAGTATCCCGGTGCGGGTGGTCGGCGCTGTGGGCGGGCAGCGTGGCGGCCGCCAGCCACGCGGCGCTCCACGCGCGCGCGCCGGCGCAGGCGCTGCTGGACACCGACACGCTACACCGACACGTGGCCGGGCAGCATGCTGACGCTACTAATACTGTGAGTGACGTAGCTGTAGACCTCATCACCATCTTAGTGTTATACTGGTCCCAGGTTCCGCTTTAGACCGTGATAAGCGATCACGCAAAAAATACTGTGAGTGACAAATGGGGATCCCATTTGTCACTCACAGTATTTTTTGTTATTTTTTTAATATTATTACTAGGATTCTAGTGTCCGTCTGTCACAAAGCTGTCAGTCGCTGTGCTGCTGGATACAAACACACTGCACCGACTGCTATAGTAATAAGATGTAATAGCTCGGCTCCGAGTTGAGCGTCTTTTTGTTCAGACACCTACAACATCCATTGCAAGCGAATTTAATTCTTATAGCTATGGCTATTGATCATTATTTGTCATACCCATACTACACATATTCAGTGACGACATATCATGCGGCGCGCTTAGATTGACCGCTACAAGGAGCTACTATCGCCATCTAGCGCACCTCACTAGTACTTTACTCATGCTCGTCTAGCCAGCAACGTAATGCCGCGCGCCGCCGGTGACTAAAACGCGGGCGTGTTTCATTGCTCGCTTGCGAGTCTCTAACTGATCGTAGTAACAAGTCGCCGCGCGTAGGTGCGTTTTCGATAGCTACACTGGTAAAGAGACAGCCCTAGATCTGGCATGGCTTTACTATCCCGGTGCGGGTGTTCTACGCTGTGGGCGGGCAGCGTGGCGGCCGCCAGCCACGCGGCAGACACGCTACACCGACACGTGGCGGGGCAGCACGCAGACGCGGCCAACACTGTGAGTGTCGTGCCTATAGAGCATCGTCATTTTTTATCATCTAAGCGTTATCCCGGTTGCAAATATCCAATAGCCGTAATTTTTAAGTGCAACATCAAAACTTTAAATAAATCTTAGGGCCCTGCAATCGAACCCTATGTCAATTATCTATTATCTTCCAGTCGTGTCGCGTAGTCCTCGAGAAAGACGTGTGGATACCGCTCTACAGATCATGGTCGGTGGAAGCGGCGTTACGGCACTCCCCCGCGCTGGGCCCGCATCTTAAGTTACACACGCTTGCAGGCGCTGCACGACTTCGGCAGCTACTGGCTGATATGGGGTAAGTGGAAAAGACTTCTCTTTGATGTAGCACTCACGACACGAAGGATGGGATTCCTCTTTGTCACGAACTCGCGAACACACAGACGAACACTTTCTCTCTCTCTCACCGACCCTCTCTCTCCTTCAAACTCAGCCAGACGCACGCTCTCTCTCTCATACACACGCTCCTTCTATCAGACACACACTTCGCTCTTTCGTTCTCACACACATGATTTTTCTTTTACATCGGGTATGTAAACGGCCCACGTCAGACTACCCCACTTTGATCTTGAGACCGCCTCTATTCCCTACGCAATAAAAGCTGTGTTCGTAGTTTAAATGAGTAACCTGACGTGCTGCCGGCTGTACCTACACACATTGTATATTTCCAACACTGCCTGACCCGTTTCGAATGAAGACACGTTACACACACAGAACAGAAAAAACGAGTAGAAATAGCATCCTCACCTATTAAGTATGAAAACCAGTGTAATCAAACTAACACATTTGTAAGAATATCACATTACAAGTACAAGTAATTACAAGTAATTTTTAGCGACGACGAAAGAGCTTAAAACACAACTTCGATTAAATGAGTCCCATCTTTATTACTAAGCTAATAAGATCCTAAGTTGTGCTTTCGTGATTCTAATGTGCTTTTATATTTTGTTATTCTACTCCCTACTAGATGTCACTTTTTTGACATGCTTTTCCCTATTACGATGCATTAAGGTCCATAATTGTGTCTGCCGCTCCTATTCCTTGCTTTTAAGTATCAAATAGGTTTGCCACTCAACGCCAGATGGAGACACAAACTAGAGAAGTTTACGGTCAAAATTAAGGATACACGATAAACTAAACAAAAAGTACCGATCTAGCTAGATATCAAATTTTGTCCCGAAAATAAAATGTATGCCCACATAGGCATACCTACTTATATATTTATGCTCACCCTATACTCGTATCATCTTGTTTATAAAACGAAGTAATGTTTGTTACACGAGTAATTACTTTAATAAAACTGAAACTTTTGCAATGAGTTTGATTTGTATCAGTCTTCGCCCCGATTATCACATACAAACTAGGTTTACGGGGTGAAGATATCGCTACCTTGGGGTAGAAAGGTGTATGGCTTTTACGACCTTTCTACCCCAAGGTAGCGATATATTGTATGAGAATTAGACATATGCGCGGAGAAAGGAATACGAAACAAATGTAGGTTCTACTTACTTATTATTTAGTTATATAAAACAAAATTGTGGCCGTGTTAGTTACACGAGATATTACTCAAAAATTACAAACTTTTTTATGACTAAAATTGGTCTCCGCCTCGATTACCAAAAAAAACTAAGATTATAAGGTGTAAATGGAAAGTGAAAATAAGAATGAGAATCCGTACTGTTACCATGAGTTTACGGCGGTTTTACTCGCTAGCGACGACGTAAAAAGGTGTATGGAAAATTGCACAGCGCCTCTAGCGATTACTTGGAGAACTACAATTTTATATACTCTTTTTTTACGTCGTCGCTAGCGAGTACAACCACCGTAAACTCATGGTAACGGTACAGAAATTTGCATGGACGAACAAATTGCTGGTGTGAGTGTAAATAAGTCTTGTTAACCCCCGACGTAAAAACGAGAGCGTGGTGTGTTATAAGTTTGACGTGTCTGTCTGTTTGTAGCATCTTAGTTCCCGAACGGATGAACCGATTTCGATTTTGTTTTTTTGTTAGTTTGAAAGATCATTATTCGGGAGTGTTTTTTTACAACTCCCTCAATATGGGTATCAAATGAAAAGGCACGTCTAGTAAAATACTATACGATATTATTAATTTCAAAGAAGCCGCAATGGCCGCCACCACAATGTATTTTTTTTACAACTCCTTTAATATTTGTTTCAATATGAAAGGCTTGATAAGTAAGGTGCAATATAAAAAAGTCGGTTCAGGCGATTAAAAAAATTATATTATAAATTTTTCGAAACCGCCCAACCTTATCGTATTATTTTTGACTTTTTAAATGTTCGCTTTTTATGTCAGACAGACGGACATGACAAAACTATAAGGTTATAGTTTTGTCATGTCCGTTCTGTCTGTCTGAGGTTTTGCTAAGAGACCGTTAGTACTAGAGAGCTGGTATTTTGTATGTAAACCAATTACGACGACAAAGTAATGAAGTAATTTTTTTTAGGGTGAGAAGTGTGAGGTATCTTTGAGTACGTATTTGTAAATGAATTGGGGGTTTCTAAAATAATTTTTCGATTTATTGCCACATTTACGATATTTTTTTTAATTTATTGTTTTTCCAAAAATATACAGAAAGTATACACTTTATTCACATCTGCCAAACTGCACAGCAGTTTGTCGGCAGTTGTTCTCGCGTAAATTATACATTCTAAAAACTACTTACTAAAGGTAGGTACTTATAGTTTGAGTTAAACTTTATCTTATATAAGGCAATACAAATAGTAGGTAGATAATAAACAATAACAAAAAAATTAACTAACATTACATAAGACAGCTGCTTCGCAGACAAAACCAGTCAGTAGCCACAGTCTGATGTAGTAGGTATATCTTACAAATACTAAGTTTGTGTGAGGATGGATGTATGAATGTTGTTACTCTTTCACGCAAGAAACCACTCAATGGATTTTGATGAAACCTACAGCAATATAGCTTATACATTGGAATAACAAATAGGCTATTAATAGGGAATTGCAAATGTTTGTGTGATGAGCACGAGCATTTTGTACCTAAGTCATGGATGTCTACAAACGTACACAAGTATGTCCATCCACCATCCCAATCACCACAGCACAAGCCCACGCCCAGTCCGGTGTTTGTTGAAACAATTTATTATTATTATTTATTATATTTTGTGAAAGCTGCTAGTATTAAATAGAAAATAATAATAAAAATATAGTGTTTTTTGTTTGAAAATAAGTTGTAGTAGTAATGTAGTAATTAAACTTTGTTACTTTGAAGTGCAACTTTTTGGTCCAGTAGGGCGTCCTAAAAAGTTTTAAAAAATCATGATGATAGTGCATTTAATAACCTTTAAAGGAAAACTATAGCGATTAAGATAACTTTTTTAATTTAGAAGTAATATTCTTAGATGTTGTGTGTTGGATAATTTTGTACTAAATTAAAAATCCTTAAATTCTCTAACGTGAATAAGACGAAGTAGATAACGACGATAGGAAACTCTTAATGCGTGAGTCCGATTCGCAATTGGCCGGTTTTTTCTTATTACGGATTTACGGATTAATAAATTAATAAATTGTTTCAACAAACACACCAATTACCTAGCCCCAAACTAAGCGTGAGCTTGTGCTATAGTGACTAGGATAACGGATAGAAATACTTAAATACATATAAACATCCATGACTTAGGTATAAATGTTCGTGCTCATCACACAAACATTTGCCCCTTGCGAGATTCGAACCCGCAAGCGCCTGGTTTAGAAGTCCGGTGCGCGAACGACTACACCAAGACGGTCGTCAGAGGTAATGGCACAATTTATAATAAAAAAAAAATACCTGATGACACGTAACGAATCCTTTGACAATTAATTAGTTACCTAGCAGTAAAGTAATCCGTGAATTGTGTTGAAAGTAGTGAGTAGTATGAAAATAGTTCCAATTTCGTTTAAAATAAAATCGATATTTTAACGTTAAAATATCGCATCCCTAAATGAGTAGCGTGTGGAATTAATACGGAATTAGGTAACGGTACAAAATGTAGTTTAGAACTTATCACCATTGTAGTGGATTGGTTTTAGATTGTAATTTTAGCCGATTGCTATCAAGTGCTTTTCCAATTTCCATGTAAATAACTTGATAAATTACTTAATTATGGTATGTCACTTCTCTTTTTGATAAATTTGTTGTTTTACTGTTGTTATTCCGCCCAAAAATTGTACATTTCAGCGTTTTTAAAGATTTTCATTAATGTTTGAAGGCGTCAGCATCCTGTCGCGACTGTCGCCGACTAAAGCGCGTGATTGGGGGCGGGGACATCACATGCGCTAAGCTCATCGCATTTGAGATACGCGGATCACGCCCACTTACTTACATATCTCATTACACACGCTTGCTAGCGCCGCGCGGCTGAGGCAGCTACTGGCTGATATTGGATTAAAAGACTTTCTTCGCTGTCGCATACACTCTCATTCACACACACACACAGACGCACGCTTTCCCTCTCCACTCTTACTCACTGGCTCATTCTCTCTTAATCTTCAAGGTCATCTTTCTCTGTCACATGTAAGGTCATCTTCTTTCCTCTTTAACACACACACTTGGCACACATCTTATCCTCTCATATGCACACATACCCTGTGTGTCTAGTCTACTAGTCTCTACCGTTTTCTTTCACGCTCACTCCATTTTTCTCTCAACTTCTACCATACAATAATAAATAAAGTCCTCCTAGCCGAATTTCGACCACGGCGGCCTATCTCAACAGATATTACCATACAAACACCACACTCAAACACTGTTTTAAACCCACCTTCTCCCCCTCCCTCTCCCCATTTGTCACTTTCACACACATCAGACTTTCTCGCGTTTTGCCTAGAATTTCGTGAAACCCCAGGTGGACCTTACACGTCCATCCATACTAATAAAGTTTAATAAATGTGGATGTGTAGTGGTCTATTCTTTATAGAGGTGTAAAGTTATACGGGACTTCCATCATTGTAGCGGGCGGAGACTCGTAGAACCGCTATTATTGCTATAATTCACAGTAATTGTATTAATTTCAGGTTCCCCCTCCAGCAAGCGCGTCAAGCCTACCGCTCCATGGACGTAGAACTGCGGCGCTGTCTCCTATCGTCGCTAGAGACGGCCGCTCCCAAACACAAGTTACCTGTTCCCTCCAAAGCTGCGTTTATATTGCAGCGGCCCCACACCCCGCCTAGACCAGCTCATGATATCGTTTATGCGATATTAGGCCTTATTGAGCATGTAAGTAGAGTTTATTTTGACGTTATTATGTAATAAGAGTCTAAACTGTCGGAATCATAGTCTTTATTCCATAGATCCACTAATTGTTGACCTTTCAGTAGCTTTAGATGCTGGTAACATCGATGAAGCAACTCATGTTATGGTATTATCAAACCCATTAGCATAGAATAGATAAAATGGTTTTGTTCAGACCAAAAGATAGAAGAGGTTTACGAATTAAAAGGGGTTTTTCTCAAGGAAGTGTACTTGTGCCGCTATTGTTTAACCTATAATATAGATCATAACTCAAATTTTCATTATTATTATTATACATTTTCATCTTATTGAGACATGCGATAGCTCAAATCTACCTTCAGATCTTAATAGTGTTTTGGTAAGCTTCTGTCTATATTCTTGGCTACATATTAAAATAGGTACCCGTTGCAGGAGTCAATGTCAAAAGGCGAAGGCTTCCAGCACGCACTGGCCGCGCTCGACACGGATGGAACCGGCGACAGCTTGCGCCTAGGGCTTGATGCCGCGCAGAAATCCCTACAGGCAGTCGCCCAGCTAGTTAACGCTACGCTCAGTGGACGTAGGCTTCATCTAGCTGGGCCTTTCAGCTACTTTATAGTCCAGGAGGTGAGTACTCTTTTTCCTATTTTATTGTCCAATACAGGGATGGCAGACCTGACACGCGGCAGAAAAAGCACACCAAAAAGTGTCGCTTTACTCGCAAAAAAGGAAAAAAGGCATTGGAGCTTAAGATCTATGTCTTTGCTTGACCTTCTTAATAATTATTATTACATACTATGTCCATTTAACCACACGCTCATTTTTCATTGTTGTTTTAGGATTCGGTGCCCAAAGGTTTAACACGGGACCCTATTTCTATGACTTCGCTGTCTGTCTGTCTGTCTATCACCAAGCTGTATCTCATGAACCGTGATAGCTAAACGGTTTTTTTACAAATGATGTATTTAATACTTGTACTAAAACAGGATATAATTATTATTTAACAAACTGTTTTTTTGCTGTTATTTGCTCAATATTCATACCGGCAACAGAAAAACGCTTGAAATTTTTACGGAACATTGAGTTATACAGGGTGACTGGTACTGAACCCGCCATAGCAAAAGCACATAAAGCCCTGAAAGTTTCATGGTTTGGGAGATATGTAAATTTTTATACTTTGTTTTTTTTTTCAAAAATTGTACTTTCAACCAATCATAACTTTTTAGTGTTTTATTATTATTACTGAACTTTTTTTATTATTTGTTGGTATTCATAAACATATGTGTTTAAAATACGTATAGGCTTACCTCGAACTAGGATAAAAAAACAGATATGAAACTTAAAAAAAAATTACTAAAATTTTTTACTTTGTGGTCAAATTCAACCGAAAATAATTAAAAGAAGTACAGTGTTTGGATAATTGATTCTACTCTAAATTAGTTCTTTAGTTTGTACCCTTTCTAACGGTACTAAATTTGCAACAAAAAGTTTGATTTGCTAGACTTTGGTAGGATGTTTTTTCATTTGCGGACTTCATTTTCAATATTTATGTAGCCTATGTCACTACCATTTCTAAAAATGTAACGACATCTCTCATGTCAAAATCCGTCTAGCTGTTTGGGCTGTAGGTGTGCCAAAGAAACGGGCATATATATATACATACGCTCGAAAAAAAAAATACCCATTTTCTGTCGCAGACGGGTAAAAAGTCTGTCAGCATGCAATCAATATCTTTGTCGATCAGACTCGGCTCAGATGAGCCACTGACCACAGCCACCGGTGGCTAACGACAAGCTGTTAACGTACGTCACACACGTGAAGTGAGTGGCCACTCGCGGTTCAGTGTTCGAGACACGCCACCGGCGGCGGTCACTCGCCATTTTGCCTAAACATCTGTCAATAATCAATAAATTTGACGACCGTCTTAGTGTAGTCGTTCGCGCACTGGACTTCTAAACCAGGAGGTTGCGGGTTCGAACCCCGCAAGGGGCAAATGTTTGTGTGATGAGCACGAGCATTTGTACCTAAGTCATGGATGTTTATATGTATTTAAGTATTTCTATCCGTTATCCTAGTCACCATAGCACAATCTCACGCTTAGTTTGGGGCTAGGTAATTGGTGTGTTTGTTAAAACAATTTATTTATTTATTTATAATCTATCTAGCAGATGAGTGTCAATTGTGGCGGCTTCCGAGCAGCTTCGTTTACGCTGGACCAAAGGGCGTGGCGCGGTTCAGTCTTCGGTGTCGGTGGCCCATCTGCTCGGAGTTGTAGGTGGTCGATCTGACCTTGGATCTTCTTTTCCAGGGTACCCCGGAAGCGCGATTCGTCCGTGGCCCGCACTGGCTGGGCGTGGCGGCGCGGTGGGCCTCCAGCGCGAGCGGGGGAACCCGGCCCTTGTTGGCCTCCGCGCCTGCCTCTGAACACACGTGTCTACTGCTGGGGGTCCCGCCACGATTGGAGCACGAGCCACGCAAGTGAGTAGTAGACTGATGTGAATGTGATATAGCACATTGGGTCACTATGCAGGAGGTTGGAGTGGCATCGTCTCTTTTTGGAGAGATTCCCTTTACTCCAAAACTCTAGTCTCTAGAGCCATAGCCCCGCCTAATACTTAGATATAATAAGGATTATTTTAATACGCAAGAAAAAATATATAGCAATTTGTTTGCAAGTTTATACGAAATTAAATTGAATTTCGGTCACAAAAATTTATCGACTGTGTCATCCAGTGAGACTCGAACTCACGACCCTTCACTACCTAACAAATGCTCTTATTAATTGAGCTACGGAGGACGTTAGAAGTTGGTGAGAGCATTCGCCCGGATAGCAAAGGGTTATGAGTTCGAGTCCAGTGTCATTAAAAATTATAATTTCCTTTAGATTGTGAAGAAAAATAAATATAATATTATATATTATTTTAGCCTGTTCGGTGCGGCCTTTGAGCAAGCGGCGCGCAAGAGCGGTGCGTCCGTCTCGCTCGAGCTGTTCGACGCGTCCGTCATCACTTTGCCCACTGCGCAGAGGCCGCAGTTCCTTGACGCTCTCACCGCGTTGCTGGCCTGAAGGAATTGTCGATCGAAGCTACTGAGCTATGCCATCACTGACCTCCATATTGCAAGTACGCTGGATTAAACATTCTCTAAGAAATGACAGATAATTTTTGTGCCGAATCAAACCAAGTGTCTAGGGAACTAAAATAGAGTAACTTGCATATGTTTACCTATGATTAATGATAATGATAAATTGTTTCAACAAACACACCAATTATCTAGCCCCAAACTAAGCGTGAGCTTGTGCTATGGTGACTAGGATAACGGATAGAAATACTTAAATACATATAAACATCCATGACTTAGGTACAAAATGCTCGTGCTCATCACACTAACATTTTCCCCTTGCGGGATTCGAACCCGCAACCGCCTGGTTTAGAAGTCCGGTGCGCGAACGACTACACCAAGACGGTTGTTGACCTATGTCAACTCTCATTAGTTCCGTGGAGGGTCACCACACGCTCACTACAGTAGTCAGCGCCAAAATGGCGATAATCAAATAGCTTCATTTTAGGTTGACAGTAAGCGGTCCTAACGTACTTGTATTATAGAGGTCAGTGTATGCCATAGATGTGTCAACTCCTTTAGAGCTATCTATAGCTATATAGATACTTCTCGGGATAAACTCGACTCGAATTACAGCGCCAATCCGAATTCAAGTTGAGTTGAGCTAAGACCAACTCGAGTTAGTGAATCGAGTTGACACATAAAGGCCCACTTGCGCACGTTCGGATGAGCTAATTCGGACTTAAGCAAAGAGGCTTTTAACTCAGATCAAAGGCCATGTACAAGTGTACCTTCCGGATTAGCTAATCTAGACTTGCGCGTGGGCTTTTAACTCAAGATCATAGGGCTTGAACAAGTCCGGATTATCCGGTTGGACTTGTGCGTCTGTCGCGCTACTAAGTCATCTAATTGTGAAAGCCCTCTACAAGCCACCAGTGTATATTTAATTTTCATATTTTCAACATGAAATTAACCACTTGCTGTGCAGACTTAGTTTGCTTTCACTTGACACATACTTGTCTTCAACTAAAAACTCGGTTTCCAGTGATGGTGTGTCGTGTTGGTAACATAAAATATGTTCGTTTGCGCAGCATAAGGGTAATTCTACTGCCTAAATCAATCTGTAAATATGGGGATGGGACCAATAACATGACACATTTAATTAAGTTAGGTACCTCAAATTAATTCTGAAATTGGCTGGCTTAATAGAAAAATTCCACCATATTAAAAGGAGTAAAGACCATTACTATGATTTTCTTTTATGCTAACTTTCATTCCCATATGAACTCTTACTGTACAAATGTTAGGGAATTATTCAGTTATTTTAAGCTTAAATAGTTTGTAATGTCATTTTATGATTTTTTAATCTTTGATTGCCTAATCAGCATTGATTGTTAATGAATTTTAATCACAATTTGTTATTTGAATGTGAATGAATAATAACCTATCATGAAATCAAATTGTAACAATACTCAACTAAACAAAAGATACTATAGATTGCCGCAGCCCTATTCGATACATATTAAAAATTAAATATATATTTAATGCTTCCAGTCTTAGTTTTCTCACTTTCACATCGAAAATCAATCGCCATAATTGATTCTGCAGAAGCTATCAATGAGTTGATGTGACGAGACAACAGTTATGTGATAGTAGCAAGTACTCTTAAGATACATAATCTCTAATTAAGTTATCAATGTTACTGGGCTGCATTCATAATGTTATAATGATAGGAAATTATTTGATGTGTTAATTTACCTATAATTGAATTGACGTGATTTAGTTTCTATTATTTATTTGGTAATTAATAAATTGTAAAAACGAAAAATAATAGTTTTATTTATAAAAAAAACATTTCTTCATAAAAATCTATCTAAATAATATGTACCATTGCAAAATCCCTGTACAAAATACAGTCAAAACTTGTCATTGATAAAGCGTGTTATTAGGTTTAATGCCCACTTTGGCTGATCATGGGGCACCATGTGACCTGCGTTTCGTACTAACACTTCAGTAAGGTTCCCAGCCTTTTTCCAATATCCTGCAATATCATCTCCAACCCTCCACACATTTCTAGAAGCTTTCTTGTACTCTTCAGCTCCAGAAAAGTTTAGATGACGCAAGAAGTTCTCTGTCAATGGATAAGCAACTATTATATCAAGCTGTCCATTATAAAACAATATGCGGTAGTGTGAAAGCAGCTCAGATATGTATGAGGCTACCGATTTAAGTATGTCTAATGCCAGGTGTATCTGTACTTCTTCGCCGGAGTTGAATGGTAGGCCCCCAACATGCACACTCTGTCTCAACTTATCATTGTCTAGTAAATCTGTAAATATTGACATGTCATTCTCAATTTCTGGTTGCAAAAAATTGTAATAGTTTTGGTAGCCGGTGTAAGATTTGAAATAAGAAAAGTTTGTCAACTCTCCATCCATAAGCTGGTCCATTAATATGTCAGCATTTTGCCAGTTATCTGTTTTAATTGCAGCAACTATTTCCTTCTGGAATTTCTCAAATACCTCTAGCTGATTATTGTCTATTAGTCCATGTTGATACAGATAGTTCCCATAGTCTATCTGATGGATGGGATCACAGTAAGCGTTCCCCATGGCGATACACTTCAAGTTTATTAAATCCTCTCCACCATTTGCATTTTGATTATGTATCTCTAATGCTAATGCAGGAATATATTTTCCAGCATATGATTCCCCAGATATACAGAAAGTATTCTTCCGTAAGTCAGGAAATAGAGTGAAGAACTGCTGCAAACTATTATACAGTCCCTGGGCAACACATTTCTCGTTGGAACAGTATCCTCTGTCGTCTTTTGTGAAGCTAAATCCAGTGCCGACCGGGTTATCAATGAAAATAAGGTGGTTGTTTAAGGCCCAGTGATATTTTCTAAGTGCGAAACCATCTTTCTTCGCAATTAGAGGCCCAAGCTCTGTAAATAGGCCAAATAACGAACTACCGCCAGGACCACCTTGTAACCAGAGAAGTACGGGTGCATCGGCGTTTTTAGAAAAAGGCGGGAAATACCAAAAGTACTGATTCGAATTGTATTTTTCGTCGACGGTGAAAAACCCAGCGTAACTCGGAAAACCAATTTTATCTGTAATCCAGACACGAGATAGGTTCTGAGCCAAGTCGATGGAGCCTTTCTTGAGGTACGGGGTGAGCATTAGCGGGTCACCTGCGTCTCCCGTTCTGGGCGACTTCGATTCCACTTTCAAGCGCGGGTATACATAGGGAAATACCATAGCGTGTAGCGGCGAGATTAAACTTATGAGTACACAGAAAACTATTATAGACTTAAAATAATTAAACGATTCGCCTTTCATTTTGTGTAAATAAACTCGTAAAACATGAGAAAAGAAACCAATGAAAATGTTCTACTGAATCGCAAATATCGCAATTCGTAAAAAAAACTGTCAAATTACGATCACAAAAACAATGAATGAATGAACGAAACCAATCGACGCGCACGCGAACCAGCTAGTATTCTGTGCCAGAACGACAACAAAAAAAAATGATATGGTTGGTTGGCTAAAATGGCACAGAATAAATACTCTATAATTATCTATAATGGCTACAGCTAGCTATGTAGGTACTACGCGTTCACTTCAAGTAGGCCGACGTCGACCATTACAAAATACCTACTCTATGATACAAAATGACGTCATATGCAACACCATCGACAAAAACAATCCGAAATTAAATAAAAAATTACTTTGCTCAATTTAATAAAATCATTGTAAAAAAATATTATTAGAATGTTTTCTTGCCTTCAACATTTTGTAAGTCATTTTAAAAATACATTTAAATGTTTTTGCAGTACCTATTGATTAGATATTTATGTATATAGTGAATAATTTGTACTTATGGCGCCTGATAAAATTAAGAAAGGACATATTATAAAAATAAAATTGAGTCTAATAGATTTTAGACCGTTGACTTGGCCTACCGTACTAAGTGGGCGTTGAGGCGTGGTATGGAGAAGAGGGAACCCTTCCCGCTTCCCTATATTTATTAGAGTATTAACCTTTATTATTTGGCATATTATATTTTTAAATTCTATTATATTAACCCTCAATTTCAAAAGAAATCGATTGAAATTAAAATATTCAATCCTCAACAGAAGCTTTATAATACTAATTATATTTTTGTCGATAATTTAATGTCTGCTTTCACCTCTTTTTGGGGTTGCACTTTATCGCGGGATACACCGTATGTCTTTTATTGTTTTTCCAGATTTATTTTCAAGTACCTTCAATATGCCTACCATGATCTTGCTATTTCTCACACGTGTTCTTTATAATTCACGACTTGTGTGGTAGTTAGAATGCATATTTTGCATTACGGTCATAAATCACAATTTATTAAAATTTGATAGTAGGTATGTACCTACTTAGGTGATTAGGTGGTTAGTAGATAGCATTCTTGTGAAAGGAATTTACTGTTGTTAACATTTCTGCATTTACAATATCTATTAGCTCATTTACCCAAGTAGTATTAATTATAACAATCAAAATCAGTTAATTCGGTAAGTACCTACTTTAGGTAAAGTACATACCTAGTTGTTGAATTGAGAATCCTAAAAAGTCATAAAAGTCATTTATTTATGTATGTAGGCCCACAGGGGGACTTATACACGTCCCAACATATTGTTTTTTAAGCCCTACCACTGCTTCGGGACAAATTGTGGGCTAGTGCTGAGAAGAAGCAGCGCAAGAAACTCAGTCACTATTGTCAAAGCCTCTTTTAAAAATAATGTTTAAAAATACAGAAATTGTTCTAGTGTGAGCTGGTCTACACGTTTACATCATTCAAATAATCGTCTACTTTATAATAACCTTTTGTCATTAGGGTATCCTTAATAAATAATTTGAATTTGTTAATTGGTAATTCTACAATATTTTTCGGTAATTTGTTAAAGTAATTGACACATTTTCCCATGAAAGAATGACCAACTTTTTGAAGCCTGAATTGTGGAATAGCAAGTTTATTTTTATTTCTAGTGTTAAAATTATGCGTATCACTTTTCTTTATAAATAAATGCAAGTTTTTACGCACATACATAATATTTTCATAAATATATTAAGAGGCTACTGTTAATATCCTTATTTCTTTAAAAAAATATTTCAATGAATCTTGAGGCTTGAGGTTATAAATAGCACGTACGGCCCTTTTTTGTAGTACAAAAATTGATTCTATATCAGCAGCTGAGCCCCATAGTAAAATACCGTACGACATCAAGTTGTGAAAATAACTAAAATAGACTAGTCTGGCCGTTTTAACATCAGTCAAGCGCCGTATCTTTTTTACAGCAAAAGCAGCTGAACTAAGTCTTCCTGACAAGGCCACGATATGAGGACCCCATTGTAGTTTGGAATCTAAAGTAATTCCTAAAAATGTTGTTGAATTTATAGTATTTAGCAGTTTGTCTTTTATCAAAACATCTGTTGAGGCCTGTCTGACATTAGGCATCGTAAACTTAACACATTTAGTCTTATTCCCGTTAAGCAAAAGGTTGTTAACGGTAAACCAATGCAATACTTGTGAAAGAGTATTATTCACATCGACAAAAGTATCTTTCCCCCTTTGAATATAAGTGAAGTATCATCAGCAAATAATACTATATCACAAAGATCTTCCAGAAAGTGTGGAAGGTCATTTATATAAATCAAAAACAATAAAGGTCCCAATATCGATTCCTGGGGCACACCCATGGTCAGAGGTGCTCCAGAAGACTTAACCCCATTGATGCATACTTTTTGTGTTCTACTTGTTAGGTAAGATTCAAGTAGATTTAATGCATTTATTGAAGCCCCATAATGTCTTAATTTTTTCAATAAAGTTTTATGTTCTGCACAATCAAAAGCTTTTGAAAGATCACAGAAAATACCTAAAGCATCTTATGGGAAAAATAAAATACAATTATTTTGCTTTAAATTTCCGCTAAGAGACGCTAGCGTAGGCAACAAAACCACACCAACTGCAACCGCTTTGAGTACCAGTTCAGGCAAATGCAGAATGCACCGCCCTCCCTCCCTTCAGAGAATTTATTTATTTATTCATTGCTACATTGTACAGAGTTTATAAGAACTTACAAACTAAGAATAATATATTATTTTTATTTGAGGGATTAGTATTAACTTGCAAGTTTATGAAATGCACTTTTATCCATTATCACGATTTTTTTCAGATTTTTCAAACCAACAGTTAAGCTTTTAGAGAGGGTACTGGACGGACCCTAATAATACATACCTTTAGGCCACCGAGCTGTGATTTATAGAAATATAATAAAATACAAAATACCGAGAGTACAGAAGACAAACACCTGTATGTACTTGTTTCATACCTACGCTCGACGCTTGCGCTAGGGCTGTCAACTTTTGCTTATGCACAAAAAACTATCGTATCGTGGTAGTGCTACTCGTATCTAGTTATTTGATTTATTTGTGTAAATGAATCAGGAAAAACAGAAATATAAACCAATAATAACAATATCTAATAATTAGAAAATATCTTGCTTGCAACGATTTCGACATTGGAGAAATGAATATACAGGCTGTCCAAAAAATGAAGAATAATCTGTAACTGCGAATAGGTCACAGTGTGGTCTACTACATGGCAACAATTTTTTCAAGTTAAAGCATTACCAGTTTCGAGATATCGATTTTCTTATTTTTTTCGGAAAAATTTTTCCTCGTCGGATATAAATTTATACCATTTCTACAAATGATGATTTTTTTGTGTTATGTTTTTTTTGCCTATCTCATGGATTTTTTGGACACCCTGTATTTTAACGTGTGATAAATTCAAAATATAAATACAAGGAAATACCAACTGACCTCACTGAAATACCATGTAAAATAAAAAATGACCACACACCGTCTAATGTTGAATTAAAACAACCGTCCACTGAACAGTTATTGTATGTAGATCGTCTTCTGAACTCTCGGTATTCTGTGGGTCAGTGCTTCATAGTTTTTTCAGTTGTTGCTACAGGAGTGGTCATGCCATTCATTCAATCAATCGGTCATTCATACAAACTGTCATGGTACCAATGTCAAACAGTGGTCTCGAACCTACCGATTTTTTGGTATTTCTACCGATATGGGCTCTGTTCAACCAAAATATAACTATTTTTTTACGATTTCACAGTATATATGGAAATTCTCCCGATTAGATGGCTTAGTTCTAAAAGTCACTAAATCCATTTTTATTAACCCCCGACGCAAAAACGACGGGGTGTTATAAGTTTGACGTGTCTGTGTGTGTGTGTGTGTGTCTGTCTGTGGCATCGTAGCTCCCAAACGGATGAACCGATTTTGATTTAGTTTTTTTTGTTTGAATGATTAATAAGTCGAGAGTGTTCTTAGCTATGTTTGATGAAAATCGTTTCAAGATGGCCGCCGTAACAAAATGGCGGATCACATATTTTTATTAAACTCCTTCAATATGGGTATCAAATGAAAGGGCTTGACTTGTGGAATACTATACACTATGTCAAATATCAAATCCAAGATGGCCGCCGTAACAAAATGACGGATTACGTATTTTTTTAAACTCCTTCAATAAATGGGTATCAAATGAAAGGGCTTGACTAGTAGGATACTATACACTATGACAAATTTCAAATCCAAGAATGGCCGCCGTAACAGAATGGCGGATTACTTTTTTTTAAACCCTCTTAATATGGGTATCCAATGAAAGGGCTGACTTGTAGAATACTATAATACACTATGCTAAATTTCAAATCCAAGATAGTCGCTATCACAAAATTGCATTTTATTTCAAAGTTTACCTACTTTGATATGTAGCACCAAATTACTTAGAATCTTAAAACGCAAGAAAATAATTGAAATGAAATAAAAAAATAAGAAGTCCCCTACAAAACGCATGAAATAAAAAATAAATGAGAAATTTAAAAACCCCCGACACAAACCGCACTAATATTAGACCTTGCGCGCCGTCCACCAAAAATAGCGCGAATCGCGTTCGGAAGCAAGGCTATTTAAGTAAATGGATTGAGGACTTATACAAAAACTTTATAATAATATGTTACGTAACTATGTATTTTAACACAAAGTTAGTCTAAATTAGTGCGGTCCCCCGACGCGACAACATTAGTGTTTAAAATTGTATACCTACGTACTTACGTTAGGGTCAAAATTTTAGTTTTATTTTTTGCTTTTTATAGGGTTTTCATTTAAACCAACTGTATTGTATCTAACTATAATTCCATAGTTATAAAACCTTGTTTTAGGATTTTTATGTGCATCTATTATTTTGTGTGGGGGGTTTTCGATATTAAGATTGCTAGATAAAAAAATCTCCGTTTTTTTCTCTATAGATTGACCAAATTCGTTTTTTAATAAAATGACGCTAAGTAGGTTTTTACCAATTCAAAAAATCACTAAATCCTGTCAAATAAATTCGGTAAGTAACTAAATCCAAATTTAATCAAAAAATTAATAAATCCATTGACTTTCACTTTAAAGTCACTCATGTATTTTTAAACTATGTGTCCTGGTCTTAGTTTGTTAACAAGTTTACTTAAGAAATAATTTTATAGTTTATTTATGTGAAAAAAGTGTTATTTCTTTTGCAAAATAAACGAGGATATACTAAAACGGTAAGTAAGTTCTTGAGAATGTCTGCGGTTTTTATTTTATGACAATAATAACAAACAGTAAAAAAATCGAAAACAGTCGGTTGTTTTGGTATATATAAGAATTTTTAACCGACCCAAATTTTGATAAATGTTTGTAGTCAGTATTCATGATCTATTTTATTTGATTTTTGCATGCCGATTTTTGGTATATAACATGTTGATACCTGCAAACTATTAACATTTTCTTAATATATGCACTTGCTATGTAATGTTAACTATCTATCAAAAAAGGTGGTAATAATTTCTTAATGTATTTAACTATTTAATATTATCTATTAAAGCTATAGCAGTATGCCGAAAACTAAAATTTCAAAGATTTCGCCACCCTGAATTTTTTTTAAAAGATGTTATTATATCGTGTTTGCATGGGTTGTAAAATCACGGCAGGTCTCAGCGATTGCTATCATCAAAATTCAAGATAATATTAAGAAACTTCTTGAATATGTCCCTGTTGAAAAACGACGACTTTGTGATAAGATATTGTTAGCAGCTACATCTTCAGAGAGAGAGTAGGAAAATAAGGATAACTACACGCTACAATAAATTTAATATAGTATTCATAAAAAGTACTGTATGTCATTCAGTCTTCCTAAAATAAATATTTAAGATTATATTATTATTTTTGATTCCATGTAAATGATTAGGTATGATTATATGTCACTGACTCCAGAGAATTTTGTCAAGATATCTCTAACTCCACATGTTTTGCGATAAGTCCTAAATTTTAAGTGACTCATACTGCGCATAATAATTTAGTTATATACTTTTATAAAACGTCATCACGAAGGTTACTAAATAAATCACTTTCTATATAATTACAAACACTTATTTCTATATAATTTTTTTTATTGACTAAATCCTTTTAAAAAATTTTTTTTGAGTTTCAAGTGACATTATCTCAAAACAAGGAAAATGGATTTATTGACTTTTAGAACTAAGCCATTCAAATATACCGATTTTAGCTGGCTGGCAATTCTACCGATCTCGCTCTATGACGTTCGAGACCACTGATGGCAAAAAAACTTGTTTGCGGTCAAACTGCGGCAAACTTGCGTAAAATTCTATTTTTATTTTCTTGACCGCTCACAAAAACCACAAATTACTGATAAGGCTGGGTATACAAAGGTTTAACTTCCAAGTATTACGCCAGTCGGCGATAATGCACGCAGTCAGCATGGCCCGCGCACTCTGGCTGTTGCTTATTTTTCAAACACTTGCTGTGCACGGTTTCTTCCACCGATACCCCAAGATTGAGCTCAGTAAACGCGATGAAGGTGACGCTGGAAAACCTCTATTCCTCACTCCATACGTTGAGAGCGGGAATATAGCAGAAGGCAGGAGGCTAGCACGCGTCCCCTTCACAGAGAGTTTGCGAATCAAAAGTTACGCCGGCTTTTTTACTGTTAACAAGGAATACAACTCCAATCAGTTCTTCTGGTACTTCCCGGCGATGACTCCAAATAATAAGTTTGCGCCTGTGCTTGTATGGCTGCAGGGCGGCCCCGGCGCGACTTCCTTGTATGGACTTTTCACTGAGAATGGACCTCTGAGAGTGCGTAATGGCAAATTTGAACGGAGAAAGTACAACTGGGCTTTGAGCCACCATATCATCTACATAGATAACCCTGTCGGGACAGGGTTCAGCTTCACAAATGACACCAAGGGCTACTGTATTGATGAGACTCAGGTAGGTGAACAGCTGTACTCAACACTCATACAATTTTTCAAACTGTTCCCAGAGTTACAACAGAACAAATTCTTTGTAACAGGTGAATCATATGGTGGGAAATACATTCCTGCACTAGCCTACACCATACACAAGAAAAACCCAAGTGCAGAGTTAAAAATAAACCTGAAAGGTGTTGCAATAGGCAATGGGCTGAGTGACCCCGTCCACCAACTGTTGTATGGTAAATATTTGTACCAAATTGGTCTCATTGATTGGAACCAGGCCAAGGTGTTTGAAGAGTATGAGAAGAAAACTGCAGACTACATTAAGAAAGAGCAATGGAATGAAGCTTTTGAAACATTTGATACCCTATTGAATGGAGATTTGATTTCTGGCAAGAGCATTTTCTACAATATGACTGGATTTAATTTCTATTACAACTATTTGCATACAAAGGACTATACTGAGTATGAAGACTTTGGTCCAATGCTGCAAAAGGGTTCAGTAAGAAAAGCTATTCATGTTGGTGAACTTCCTTTCAACAATGGTTCTGTAGTAGAACAGCATTTGAAGCAAGATGTGATGAAGTCTGTTGCTCCTTGGATTTCAGAACTGCTCGATCACTACTATGTTGTAATATACAATGGGCAGCTAGATATCATTGTGGCTTATCCTTTGACTGTGAATTACTTGAAGAATTTGAATTTTACTGGATCTGAAGACTATAAGACAGCAAAAAGATATATTTGGAAGGTGGATAATGAAATCGCTGGTTATGTGAAGCAGGCTGGTAAGCTTGTAGAGATTATGGTTAGAAATGCTGGCCACATGGTGCCTGGTGACCAGCCAAAGTGGGCATTGGATCTAATAACAAGGTTTACTCATGAAAAAACCTTTGATAACTCTAAAGTACATCACCATTACAAAAATAAACACAGCATTCATAAGAAAAGAATACATGTGTGATGTGTTGTGTATGGTTTCCAACTGCATTGTATTTTTTCTTTGTAAGCAGAATTCCTGTTATTCTAGGTATAAGGTATAGATTCTCATTGTTACCATACTAAGTAATGTGAAACCAACAATGTACACATTGTTTCTAGATTTTATACTCACTGTTGAAATAAATATTTTTTATGATCTGAACCATAATGTGTTATTATTACCTTATCAGTATTATTAAATTTGTGTAACAAAAATTTCTTGTAAATAGAATTGGATGCTAAAAAAGTGTTTTGGTAGGTTATTGAATTTCAACACATTTTTGTAAGTAGGGAGGAATATGGAACAAAAAGAGCCTGTTTTCACAATATCAAATGTCACTTTAATTAATTACTTTTAAACCTAAATTTATTAGTATTTGGACATGAGCTGTGCCTTTCTGTGTGCACACAAGGTGATCACTCTGTCAAACCTTACACTAGATCGAGTTAACAAACTAAAGTAAACAACACTTATGTTGGTGACAGCCCGATGCCTAAAGTTAATTACCACAGTAAATGGTACAATAAGGGAATGAGAAACACTTAACAGTCCATAATTATCGGCCTTCGATGTAAGTTGAAAGCTCTATCTCTTCAGGCAACTCGGTGATGTTGACATCAAAGCGGTCTTGGACTTCGTTTAGGATCTTAGCATCACCTTCATCAGATACCATTGTTATAGCCAATCCTTTAGTACCAAATCTGCCAGCGCGCGCCACTCGATGTAAGTAGGTGTCAGAATCTTCAGGCATGTCGTAGTTGAATACGATGTTTACTCTCTCAATATCCATTCCACGTCCAAACAGGTTGGTGGCAACAAGAATTCTCTTCTGGAAATCTTTGAATTGCTGGTAGCGGGATAGACGCTCATCTTGGGTCATGTTTCTGTGTATACCAATTGCTGGGAAGTTCTGGTCCGTCAGCAGTTGAGCGAGTGCTATACAGCGTTGCACAGATTTCACAAATATCACAACTTGATTGAACTCCAGCACATCTAATAGCTCAAACAGCTTCTTATTCTTTTCGTTTTCCTTCAATTTCACATAATGCTGTTGCAGCCCGTGCAAGGTCAGCTTGGCTTCGTCGTCCACATACACCTCCATAGGGTCCTGCATGAATTTCTTGCAAACTGGTCTGATTTCCTTGCTCAAAGTCGCAGAGAACATCATAACTTGTTTACCATGCGGAGTGTTCCTAAATATCTCCTGGACGTCGCGTCTCATGTCCAAGGATTCGAGCATCTTATCACATTCATCTAGGATAAAGTGTTTTAAATGCTTCAGGTTAAGCTTTTTGTTGTTGACTAAAGCCAAAATCCTGCCGGGTGTGCCGACTACGATGTGCGGGCAAGCCGTTTTCAACACCTCCTCATCCTTTTGAATTGGCATTCCGCCGAAGAAAACAGACACTCGAACACCGGCCATGTATTTCGAGAATCTCTCGTACTCCTTGCTAATTTGGAACGCCAATTCACGCGTGTGGCACATAACTAGCACGTAGACATGGTTTTCAGACGGCTCTAGTTGTTGCAGTGTCGCTAAAACAAACACAGCCGTTTTTCCCATACCGGACTTGGCTTGACATAGAATGTCCATGCCCAATACAGCTTGCGGAATGCACTCATGTTGCACTTCCGATGGATGCTCGAAACCGCAGTCAACGATAGCTCTCAAAATCTCCGGCTTCAACAAGAAATCTCTGAAGCCGGAGCTGTGGATTGATACGTAAGAACCCTTAACCTCTTTCTTGGGAACCGCATCCGTCGCCCCTTCAGTAGTCTGCTGATCCGCCTGCTCTTCGTCCTCGTCGTAGTCCAGAAGTTCGTCGTTGTCTGCCATGATTTGTTTTTGATTTTATTACTATTTACGACGCGAACTCTAGCAGAGCACGTGAAATTTATTTTGAACAATGTCAATTTTCACAAATGGCGTCGTCGGCATCAAATAACAGTGATGTCCGTAACTAAAGATTAGAATAGTGAATCGATAAGAGCAATTGAAATATCGAATCCTTTATTTTTTTTAAACCACATTAGTGAAAAATAATTTTGGTTTTTGCATTTTGATAAAATACGTTTCTTTATTTCATTTATATAATTAAATCATCAATTTTATAATTAAAAGTATATCCTGCAAATTGCGATTTTTTTATATTTTTATTTAAAAATTAATCGATATTAATTATATTGAACACCATACTCATTCAATAGATAGACGAACATCCCTACATCTTATTCTTTCCCGCCTTTTGTCTATGCTTGTCTTTAGATGCGTTCAGTAAAAAATAATTTTTATTTTCAATGCTATGGTTATTACTGCGTCTTTTTACGTATTTGTTTGCGTCGTTGATCTAGTGGTCAGCACGCTGAGTAATTAACACAGATTAAATAATAGTTACATAATAGTCTAAAATCAGAAAGCAATAAAAGAAAAGAAAAACAAAGACATGCAGGAAAAAAGAATAAATAAACTAAAACCTACTTAATCAAAATTAAACCCGTGTCCTTGAGGCAAGGAGGCGAGGATGCTGGCTGCGTTACCGCGCTGGATAGCTATATTTATAATTTGAGCGAGGAACTAGCCAGCTTTACTATTTGCCAAACAGAATTTATTTTGGGGTAACTTTTCCAAAAAGTAATTTAGCGGATGGTCCCCACGGTCCAAAAGTTTCAACGCCAAACGGCGCAAACACAATCACTTGCAAGTGATGCATACTTGCGTCGTTTGACGTTTTCAGCTAACTCCGCCGCCGCTCCAGCTTTTAGCGCTGACTCCCTTGGATGAGATGGGGCCAAAGTTTCAACGCAAGTTGCATCCCAAACTAAGGCCCGACCCCGCTTCCAGGGAATGAGCGTGAGGCCATCGGGTCTCTTGCCATCATCACGGACCAAACTACTACGAACGTGGAAGGAACATTGATGCTGGCAAGAGCTCTCCTGATGGCGTCATTAAGAGTAGCGTGGCAGGCGAGACGCCCAGAACTTTGCCGGTAACAAAGACAGTGGAGACCATATTTGTCGACCTCCTTGCCACAGGGACACGTAAATACTTTACAAATAGGGGTACCAAGGCGCAGACCCACACACACTCGGAATGACTCACTATCACAAAAGGGTGCCCAGATTTTTTGATGGTAAAGCATGAAGCCAGTGGCCTGAATCTTTGCAGAAAACTGCCAAGAGCCTTGCACGATAACAATCACTGACAGAATTTTGAAATAAAGTATTAAAGGTCGCAAGAGGGACATCCCAGAGTTTTTGTTCGTGACGTTGCTTTGGGATGTCTGCACTAGGACAGAGACCTTGCCAAAACTCCTTCGTCTCTCTCACCTCAGAGAGCTGGCGAGAATGTTTTAAGATTTATTCAGCTAAAACGGAAGTGCTGTAGAGAGAGGAGAGAAAGGCGGGACGAGAAGGGCAACACTAGAAATTTGGCGTATTCCGACTCCGACACCACCGAAATGAATAGGAAGCGAAGCCTGAACCCAAGAATCGGAGTCAAAATGCAAATTTAGATTTTTTTCCGAACAATTTCTAAGGATGGTATCAATTATTTTAAATAATCCGTTTTTTTTCAGATTAGACTAGCATGAAGGTAATAGGTATATTTAGGCACAAAAATACAAGATTTCAGGATTCTATTAGCAATGTGAAAATTTAGATGTTCCAATCTGGGGGCTAAAAGGGTAAAATCATTCATTTTTTTGTCAAGAAAAGGTTCGATGCCGGTATCCAACAGAGGGGCACCTAGAAGGCAAAGCGACTCAGAATTTAGAATTTTAATGTTTGGAGCAAGGGAGTTAAATTTATCAATGATATCTTGACGGAACCAGAGGGAACATGGTCATTAATAAATAGTTCACATTTCGAAAGGTTAAGTTCTAGGTCTATTCTTTTGAAGCTCTCTATTATCCGAACGAGGTCTTGAAAAACCGTATCTGCTTTGCCACCGAGAGAGCCATTATCCAGATACCAGGCATTTAATTTAGAATTTAAGGATGAAATGACAGGGTGGATGCCTAAACTAAAAAGGGCTTGACCTAAAGGATCACCTTGCTGAACGCCGACTGCAGAAATAATCGAATGTTCATTGTAAAATAAATTTGATGGCGTATTGTAACATTAAATTACAAAAGAATAAATCTGAGACGTATGAGCTTGAACTTCATTCAGCATGGCAATCCTATCAAGGGAGTTGTAAGCATTCTTCACGTCAACTTTTAAAAAAACGTCAGATTCGTCATCATAGGCGAGAAAATTACGAGCGGAATGAACCACAGCTTCGCCTCCACCTCTACTGCCAAAACCAAGTTGATTAGGTTGAAAAATTTCCTTCTTTGGTTAAGATAGTTCCCAACAGGCTAATTTGGCTGCAAGACGCCGGAAGGTGGATCCAATAGCAATCGGACGAATGACACCATCTTTTTTTCGAAATGCACAGAGTCTTGCACCAAATAAATACGGGAGGAAACGTTCAACAACTTTGCCAGATAAGAGGAGGTTACACAGCTAAGTAATATCTATACTAATATTATAAAGAGGAAAGATTTGTTTCTTTGTTTGTTTGTTTATTTGCAACGAATAGGCTCCGAAACTACTGAACCGATTTGAAAAATTCTTTCACCATTAGAATCCTGCATTATCTGCGATGAACATAGGCTATATAACATTATCAAAAAAGTTAGGGTGCCGTATGAAAACTTCGATTATGTAACCAAAGGTGTAAAAGGAAAATCATTAAATTGCGAACGCTGCGAAAACTATTGACAATAGAGCAAAGTAATGTTCTACAGTTTTGTAGAGGACATCATTATCTACAATAAAGTCCGCTATAACATATGTCTAACTATAACAGTTAAGTCACAATAACTCCTTTTTTAGGTAAAAATATGAAATTTTTGCGGCGGCAAAAAGAAAGCCACAGTTTCAGTATGTCGGTATTAATCCTTATCCAAATAAATCACGTCATATTCAAGGCTATATCAGTACCTGTAAATTACTTTTTGAATTATTCAAATCGGACATACCATTAAAAAAATTTTGAATTATTCAAATCGGACATACCATTAAAAAAATATCACGAGTAATATAATATTGTATCGAAGTTAGGACGGCAGCAAAGTTGGCTTTTTGCTATATCGTCAATAGATTTATTTTTTTATTTAAAAACTTTATTGCACTTAGAACAGTGTACACAAGGTGGACTCAATGCTAAAAGTATTCTCCCCCAGTCATACCTATAAAGTCATGCAAAAAAATTGTAATATCAGAATTACCTATTCATGGTCCGATTTTGTGTAAGGTACAACGTATCTAGCAAGGCTATAAGATAGGTAATTTAAAAAAATCACGTTATGTCTTTCAGGAATGGAGTAAAATCAATAGGTCTAATAATGAAGTCCTCGGGGACTGCTATTATTTCTATATTAATATTATAAAGAGGTTAGGGTCGGTTGCACCATATCTCACATTATAACTGAAAAAACGGAGAAATTATTTTTTTTGTTTAAACATGCTAATCAAAGGAACTGCTGAGCCGATTTGAAAAAAATATTTTGTGTTAGATAGCTTATTTCTCGGGGAACGCTTTGTATGAGCTATAAATGCATGATACCTACCTAGAAATCAACGGGGAAGCAGGTAAATCAAAAAGCACGGACAAAGTCGCGGGGGACCGTTATAATTAATATGTTCATATTATTTATTTTCGCTTAAGCATACTGTCAGGTACTATACTCAGAGGGGGACGCCTGTGTATGCTGCTTTCCTGGATCTGTCCAAGGCATTTGACCTGGTTAATTATAAGTTATTATGGTCTGACTATCTGACATAGCGTTACCACCTGAACTAATTGCCACTTTTCAGTACTGGTATGGTAATCAAATTAACCAGGTCAGGTGGTCTGGAGCGTTGTCTGACGAATATGTCCTCGAATGTGGGGTAAGACAGGGTGGTTTGTCGTCTCCCTCTCTCTTTAGCCTTTATGTTAATGACCTTATCGTGATGCTCAGCAACAGCAGGGTCTACATGGTCTCATGGTCAACAGCATTAGTTACGCAGACGACATGGTGTTGCTGTGCCCCACGGCGAATGGTCTGTGTAAATTACTGTCAGTGTGTGAGAAGTATGTTTCCAAACATGGACTTCTCTATAATGTTAAAAAAGTGAGCTAATGGTTTTTCGTTCAGATACTAGGAAGTCGATTCCTGCACCTCCAGTAAAACTCCTAAATACTGAACTGAGGAGAGTTAGTCAATTTAAATACCTGGGACATGTTGTTACTGAAAATCTATCTGATGACTGTGACATAGAACGTGAGAGGAGGGCGTTAACGGTCCGATGTAACATGCTCGCTCGCAGGTTTGCCAGGTGTACAAGAGACGTCAAAATTACTCTTTTTAAGGCATTCTGCCAGACATTTTACACCTGCAGCCTGTGGTGTACTTACACGCAGAGGACCTATAACGCTCTCTGTGTCCAGTACAATAATGCCTTCAGGATGCTGATGGGGCTACCTAGGTTCTGCAGTGCGTCGTCGATGTTCGCTGAAGCTCATGTGGATGACTTCTACGCTATCATTCGGAAGCGGATGTCGTCGGTGCTTGCTAGGATACGGCGGAGCCCCAACAGCATTCTGATGGTTATCAGAGATAGGCCATCATGTTCCATCTTTAAGCACTGGATACAAATACATGTGCAGGGATTCAGAAATCGGTTTTTTGACTGAGCACTTAGTAGTTTTATTTTGTATGTGATAGTTTTAAGTTTTTATTTTTAAGTAATACTAACAATAATTTTAAGTTATATGTTACTAACAACTATCTGTAGCTATGGATCTTTTATTTGGTCTGAAATAAACGTTTTATTATTATTATTCACACGCGTTTTGATTCTTATCTTAAAAGATGTCACAGTTTGAAAAAATACTTCGCTCCTAACAATGCCCACAGGAAATCCTAAATTTACGCGAACGAAGTCGCGGGGGACCGCTAGTTTGAAAATAAAGTTCTACCGGCGTCAGCAGCGGAAGCACTAACCATTAATATCTAACATAATATACAAGGTGTTATTGAAATAACGCAAAACCCCTTAGCGGCCGATACTGATGCTCAAATACAACAACTTTTCCTATGGGACCAACATCGAAATCGCAAAAAATAATTTTGCTTCCCCATACTAAACCGCAACCAGCTGACATCAGTTTGTATGGAGAAGTTTTTTTTTGAGATTTCAATGATGATCCTGTACTAAAAGTTGTTGTATTTGAACAGCAGAGTAGGCCTGTAAGAGGTTTTGCGTTATTTCAATAACATCTTGTATACTCTAAGTAGTTACTACGTGTATTATCCACGAGATCCCGGTCTTGAATCCTGGGTCAGGCCGAAATTTATTTCTGGGATTTTTTGTCTTATGTTATAAAATTGAAAATATGTAAATCATCCACTAAATTACTTTTTGGAAAAATTGCGCCTAAATTAAATTCAGTTTTGGCAAATAGTAAAGCTGTGGTAAAGCTCCTCCTCCAAGCAAGGTCCTTATATATGAAATGAACAATGATAATCGGTCCCTGTAGTAACTTTTTAAATTCAATGTATTTGAAAAGTTATCAATTTTTGAAAATAGAACCAAAAGAAAAGTACACGTGATTTTTCAAATTTTGCAATTAACGGGACTAATTAAATTTTATTTCATATTTTAAAACTTTTTAAAAACAGAATTTCACAAAAATACGTATTATTGTTGTTCATCATTATGTTCCCTTTCTAGTCTACCCTGTAAATAGTCTCACAGCTCTCCCTTTAACTTTCTAGGAATAAAAATGAATTTCGTGTCAACTAACTTTTAAATACATTTTGTCAGGTAAATCAAATACATACAACAAGGAAAACGCTCACCTCACCAAATTAGAAGGGAATTCCTAGATGTGTTCAATATCCCGAATAAACAGTGGCCATTGGCCAGCGCGCGGCGGTTAAGGAGTTTCTATCCTAAGGTTCGAAGTTTCTTTAAATAATGCAGTCTATAAGACACAAATGTCACTGTCAGTACTTTACGGTGTCGAATCTACCCTCATTCTACTGACCGACCAACTAAACTCCGTTTTTCTTTGCGTGTCAAACATTGTACAATCTTTTATGACTTTCAAAACTAATAGGAAATCTACCCTCGCAAGAATAGTTAACATCTCGCCGCGCCAGTTTACCCGCGACCACGGACGCTGCAACGCGTTCGAAACGTCGGGCTGAATTTGGAGGTAATAGTAGATTATTCATCAAGGGGGTAAAGTGATGTCTTACGTCACGGGCGTCATCTTGAATCTCGAGCGTAACGAAGGATTCGTGTTTACTCCCGAGCATAGCGAGGGAGTTAAAAGTAGAATCCTGAGTGGAGCAAGGGATTTAAGCTCGCCCAAGACGAAGACATCTTTATCCCTGACGAGAATACTCTGCTGTTCACACTTTCACGAGGCAATAAAAATGTACTACTAAAATCTTATTTTATCTATAAGTATATATCCTTTGACTTTTCTGGCATAAAATTATTATTATTAACAATACCACCAGCTTTACATCTAATGGACTCCGGTGTCATAAACTTCGTCACTCAACAGTTTTACGAAAACATTGTTTGTAATCTCTTAAAATACTTACATAGTTTTTTTTTCTTTATTTATTTCTTTTTTTAGAAGCGCGCGCTTTTTTTTCCATTCCATTCGTGCTAAAATTCTTGGCTGCCAGGTGCAAATTTCAAATAAGTTCCCTTTGGTGCGGGACGGGCTAGTGTGATCATGCCTACGAACTCTTATTCGAAATTCAAATCACTTTGCCTCCCTAGGGGCGTAATGAAATTTCATACAACATTACGTCCCTAGGCTATGAGCAATGACTCACTTTGAGTCAGGTTTACTTGATGTGTAATTGAACATTGCCGAGTAGGTAGTGTGAAAACATTTTTACCTTCAAACTGTTTACCCATTATCGCGTTAAGACCTGTATGTATGTGTTATGTTTTAACAATCGCGAATCTTTAAAAGTGACAAGTGTATACCTATCTTATTTATAACAACATTGCTTTATAATAGTAATAATCCATAGGTTTTACGTGGTAATCGTCGTCTTTTGTCGTTTTTGACATTCGTCATAGCTGCATGCATGCTGGGATAGCTACCAACTACCCAAAAGTAGCAAACATACTTACGCACCGAACATTCTCTTTTTTTAATTATAGTTTCATAACGTCTATTAAATATAACAAGTTCAGAGATAAACAGAAAGTAAATGACACAACTCTCAATCTAAAATGTATTTGGTCTGTAATACAAAATTTCCGCTAAGTATTCACTACTTTTCTACAACATGTAATGTAAACTAGTCTATAATTAATGATTTACAATAATTTTGTTTCAGCGACTCTTACAATCTACAAAGTGTTTTGTCAAATAATTGACCACAGGAAATCAGATATCAAAAGATATATAAATAAATACACAAAACAAAAGATAAATATAAAAAAAACCAGCGGTCGTGGCCCCTAGAGGGTCACGACTTAAGCTGAGTGGGGCCCTTTTAATATGGACATACAGACGCACAACTGCACAGACCGACTGGCTTACCCACATAAATTGTAATTTTGTTGTGTTTCTTGTTTAATAACCGTGCCCGTCACGTTGTTTGTTTTCGTGTGTTATGTGATGTCCAATTATTAATAAATGTATACTCTTTCTTTCTTAAATAAAATATACCGACTTGCAGTTGAATCTACCCAAATGTGATAAGGATGGATGAATCGTGGGATTGATAGTGGTCGCCATTATCGGGAATTCCTAAGTATATAATCTGATATCTTAGCTGGGACTTTAACCTTATGTACCTACAGTACTAAACTTTATTGGCCTAAACAAAAAATGAAGAAGATAAGATGGATCATAAGAAAAGATGGATCTCTCTTCGCTACATTATTGAATCGTTATCCAAACAGTCTAAAACCTAACATTTTTCACTATACGGCTTCAGCGGCTTGAAGTCCGCGTTGCCACTGAGGTACGCGTCGACAAAATTCTGGACAGAATCCGTGGTGATCTCATCCCCATAGTTCATGGTCACCATTCTCTGTTTGGGGAAGTCTATGGCTGTTAACAGGGGTACAGCATCGTCGAGACCAATGTGTTCTCTGAGCATGTCAGCGCTGTCGGTGCCATCGACCCCGACGTAGAACATGACGTGCTTGAAGGATTTCTTCTTGACGCGGGAGTGCTTGGATGTGGGGTAGTCGAAGTCCATGGTCTCGTCGTCGGAGGAGTTCTGGTAGGGGCAGAAGCCGGGGTACTGGATGCTGCACTCCTCGTAGTAAGACTCCGCGGATGGGGTAAGGACCGATTCGGCGAATTCTATCTCGGAGTCCTCGTCATCTGGAAGTAGGAAATAAAGAAAAAAATATTTATTCGACATTCAAGATAGCATTAATTTACACATATTTAAAAAATACATTTACATAGATGAAGGGTGCTGAAAAGGGAACTCAGCATTAATTATTTGCTTAAAACTCCTTCTTATGGTTGACTTAGTATAAATGATTTAGCTACGCCACATAAGGCAATGGAGATAATGGAAAAGACTTCACCGACAAGAGCATAGCTCATGAATTGGAGATAAATAGTTATATCTATATCAAATATACTAACGTCTAAGTAATGTATTTTTTATAGGGTGATTCTGCTGATTAAACTTTTACTATGGTTACAACATTGGAATCTCATAAAAAAATCGAATAATTTGTGATTGTGCACAAAGCCTGTAACAGCTGGTTGTCAGCAAATGTCTAGAATAAAATGTCTGATTAAGTGTTTGGGGATGTGTATACTTATCCAATTAAAAAAAAATGTTTTGTTTTGTTAGATCTGTATAAACTAAGAATACTGACCGACGAAGAGCACGAGCGCCGGGTGGCGCGCCATCTTCAGCAGCGCCTGCTCCGTCAGCACCGACACCGGCCGCGCCGCCCACGGGAAGTTCTGGGAAATAACGTAGAAAGTCAGTGAGGAGTATTACTTAAGCACTTATTACACCATCCGATTTGAAGGAAACCTAATTAGGAAATCGGAAGATGTAATCGACGTCAGGAACAAATTGGATCCGATTTAGGTACGATTTTAGTTCCCGGCTGCTTTTCCTAAATTGTATTCCATTTAAGTGTCCTACAAAACGGATAGTGTAACAACTGCTTTTAAATTAGCTAGAGTTCTAATTTTCCCTAGAGCTAAGAGAGATACAGCTACATCTAATAGAGACACATTTAACTAGCTTTAGGACTAACCAATCAGTCCTTATGATCCAGCATCTAGATGCATCCTCCAATTAACTATCAGGATGCTGCTCCCTGGAGCTGTGAGGACCAGCGCAAAGATTTCAGCTACATCTACCTATCCGCAACTTCATGTGACCCTATCCTGCATTCGTTGTGACTGTAAACTAGCTTTAAGACACTAACTAGTCAATGGATCAGCAGGAAGATGCGTCGTCCCGTTAACAGTGAAGATGCTGCCGCCCGGAGCTGTAAGGACCAGCGCTAAGATCCCAGCGACATCAAATCGAGACACAGTTTACGAGGGTCAAACTGAAAGTTCTTAGAACTGGCCACTTATAAACAATATAATAAAAAAAATATTCTAAAATTTGAAAATAGAACTCTTTGCCAATATTACTGAGTATATATTTCATTCATTTGTCATTTGTTTTACGACTTGGCGGCAAATTGAAAATTGTCTGTGTCACGTCAAAATGAATTTAACACGAGAAAATTTTCGTGCAATGATTTTTTATGACTTTCGATGTCATTTAAGTCAACAAGAAAGTTATGATAGACTACGATTGGCGTTTCACGATGAAGCCCCATCTCGTGCGACTGTTTACAACTGGTTTAATGAGTTTAAACGTGGTCGCACTAATCTCACTGATGATGTACGTGAGGGACGGCCTTCTACGGCGACGACTGAAAATAACATCTGTGTTGTGCGGCGTATGATAGAGACTGACAAAAGAGTGACCTATCAGCAGATTCGGACAAGCTTAGGCATCGGTATGAGTCAAGTGCACAAAATCCTCCACGAACATTTAGCGGTCAGGAAGCTTTGCGCCCGGTGGATACCTCATAATTTGACTAAGGCTCAAAAACTCCATCGTGTGGATTGGTGCCGTAAAATGATTGAAAGATTTAACGGAGGTGACTCAAATGCTGTGTTCGACATACTAACAGGTGACGAAAGCTGGATTTACTGTTATGATCCTGAAACCAAAAGACAATCTGCTCAGTGGGTGTTTCCTTTCGAGGAGTTGCCAACTAAAGTGAAGAGAGATCGAAGTGCGGGAAAAAAAATGGTGGCCTCGTTCTTTGGAAGGATAGGTCATTTCGCAACAATTTTGTTAGAGGATCAAAAAACAGTTTCTGCAGAATGGTACACTACCAATTGTTTGCCACTTGTCTTGGAAAAAGTTCGAGAGAAACGACCTCGCAGTAGGATCCTCCTTCACCACGACAACGCCTCGTCGCACTCCGCCAAGCGAACGATCGACTATTTGGCGACATCAAACGTTGAATTACTGGGTCACCCGCCGTATAGCCCCGACCTCGCGCCTTGTGATTTTTATTTATTTCCAAAAATTAAAGAAAAACTTAAAGGAAAGCGGTTTATGAATGCTGAAGAAGCGGTGGCTGCGTATCGCGATGCCATTGAAGAGACCCCTAAGGACGAGTGGGCAAAGTGCTTTTCCCAGTGGTTCCATCGCATGCAGCGGTGTATTGACGTCAATGGACAATATTTTGAAAAGATATAATAAAACTAATAACTGGCTAATGTAATCAGTTTTTGATTTTCTAAGAACTTTCAGTTTGACCCTCGTATGATTCTAAACTAGCTTTTAGACTAACCAGTCCCAATAGACCAATAGCTACATGCATCCTCACCGGTCAGAATGTTGCTCGCTGGTGCTGTGGGGACCAGCGAGGGCTTTGATTTCAGCTTCATCCAGCCCATCCGCAACTTCATGTAACCCTACATTTGTGGTGACTGTACCTATGTATACTATTATATATATATTTTTTTATAACTTAAGCAATTATTTTGCAAGTTTTTACGAAATAAAATGAAATTTCACTTACTAAAAACTATGTATACTATTTAAAGATACTGACAAGCCCCAATGGATCAGCAGAAACATGCGTCATCCCATAAACAGTCAGGATGCTGCCACCCAAAACTGTAAGGACCATCGCCGGGATCCCTGCCACATCTAGAAAACACACATGTTGTGACTGTAAACTAGCTTAAAGACAATGACCAGCCCCAATGGATCAGCAGAAAGATGCGTCATCCCATAAACAGTGAGGATGCTGCCACCCGAAACTGTGAGGACCAGCGCCGGGATCCCTGCCACATCTAGAAAACACACATGTTGTGACTGTAAACTAGCATAAAGACATTGACCAGCCCCAATGGATCAGCAGAAAGATGCGTCATCCCATAAACAGTGAGGATGCTGCCACCCGAAACTGTGAGGACCAGCGCCGGGATCCCTGCCACATCTAGAAAACACACATGTTGTGACTGTAAACTAGCATAAAGACATTGACCAGCCCCAATGGATCAGCAGAAAGATGCGTCCTCCCGTTAACAGTGAGGATGCTGCCGCCCGGAGCTGTGAGGACGCGCGCCGGGATTCCAGCCACATCTAGAAAACACACATGTTGTGACTGTAAACTAGCTTGAAGATACTGACCAGCCCCAATGGATCAGCAGAAAGATGCGTCCTCCCATTAACAGTGAGGATGCTGCCGCCCGGAGCTGTGAGGACCAGCGCCGGGATCCCTGCCACGCCCAGCGCTGAGGGCAGCGCCAGCCTCGCCTCTGCATCGCTCCAGGGGACTGCCAGCGCGCCCACTGAGGAGACGGACTGCACTGTGCGGTTGTAGGACTGTTCGCTCCTGGAAAAATTATGAAGCAGGTTAGAGAAGGTATTTGGTTTAAGCAGAGAATGCAGCAGTTGGATGAATTTATTCAGTACACTTACAGGTCTCATCAGTAAATAACAATAGGTACATAGATTCACATTTCAATTAAGTATATTTAAACTGTGATCTGACTGCAAAACGTTAACAATCTTTTAAAGTAGATTGTAAACAGCAAGGAGAGTAACAAATGGAAAAGTGTAAACAAAAAAATACTGTTCCGTGCGAATACTTAAAGCGTTATTAATGCATTTCCGAAACGAATACAATTTCATTGATGATCATGAAAAATATCGAGTTCAGAATGAAACTCGCCCCATTCATTGTAAAATCTGCGCATTCGCACCAAGGAGTTATAAAACGAAGATTTATTTTTTTAAACCTTAACGGTGTTATTACAAAAAAATTAGACCAGGCTTATAATGGGTCTAAATATTAGCCGAAAACAGAGGAATGAATGACACATTCGTGACATAACCTAATAGACTAGCGCTTTTCTAATTGGTTAGCTAATAGCTTACTCCTGTCACAGAATAAGTACTAGTACTCCGTACAGTATGACTTTGCAATTAAATTCAAAGAAATATCTACTCAATGTTGTTAACGATATGGTGTAATTCAGTTCGCCTCTGACTCAAGCACATTTTCGTGTAGACACCTACAGAAATACATTGCAAGATAATTTCATTCTTATAACTCTGGAATATGATTCATAATACACTAAACCCATTCAGTGACGTACTATCATGCGACGCGATAGGGTTGACTGCCACAAGAAGCTACTTACGCCATCTAGCGCATCTTTCTAGAACTTTATTCATGCTCGTCCAACCAGCAACCTAGTGTCGCGCACCGCCGGTGAATAAAACGCGGGAGCGTGTCGCTGCCGGCTAGCGACACCCCTTGATTAGTCCCTTACCAAGGGGTCGCCGCGCGTACCCGTAGGTACGTTTTTGCTACCTACGCAGACACAGGCCTGCTCCTGTCTTAAACCCGGTACTAAGTTTTTGAAATAACGGGGTAACGGTGTTATTACAAAAAAAAATGACCAGGTTTAAAATGGGTCTGAATATTAGCCGACAACAGAGGAATGAATGACACATTCGTGACATATTCTAATAGAGAAGCGCTTTTCTAATTGGCTAGGCGCTAGCTAATAACTTAGTCCTGTCTTAAACCCGGTACTAAGTTTTTGGAATAACGGGGTAAGGGATTAATAATCTCGGGCCACGTTAGGTACATGGCTATCCGACGTGTCCGGAGAGAGATCAGGTTTAAGATCAGGCACCAACTGCCTGACTCTGGGGCTATTTCTGGTTATTTCAAAATAGAAAAAACCTTCGGTTTGACAACACTGTGCAATGCAATGCAACAAGTACTAGGTAGAAAAGTGGTTTTGTAAGTACGTTCTGTTGTGTTCTACGTGTAGGTACGTTCTGATAATAAAAATGGTGCTCGTCATGCAGCGTAGTTGGTGCTAAAAGCGAAGGTAAAGAATAGGAAAGTCTTTTAAAAGTTTCTACATAGATACATTTCTTTACTTATCCCTCAAAAACTGAAACCAGAAAGTTGTAGCAACTTCAAAAATATAATATAAGTAACTAGGCTACATTTTTATCATTCAATGACATTCAGCGACATTCATTTTATTTAATACACCGAGAAAAATATGAAAAATATATTGATTTACACGTTATTTAAGGAACATATCGATAAGTCTGACTGACGTGATCTTACGAGGTCACAGTATTTGCTTGATAATAATATGCTTTATCAACCACTACTTATAAAATTGCTTGATAAGTTCCTACTTAAATCGTTTTGAGCGTTTGTGGTGTATTAGCCTCTCATGTGGGAGGTGTCGGGTCGGGTTCGATCTCACGTGCCGCCATGTACTAATGACTTTTTCTGAGTAATGTACCTACATTAGTTGTTTCACTAACCGATGCTCTTACGGTGAGGGAAAACATCGTGAAGAAACCTGCATATTCTGGCGACTAAATGTGTAACCATGGTCACGAAGGTCAGATGGCAGTCGCTCCTCTGTAATTATCTGATCTGCTACATCCTCACTATACTTTTGCGCTCACACATACGACACACTAGTGGTACACTGTGCAAAGTAGTTGCGGGAGTAAAGATTTATGGGATTTATACATTTTATGATCACAGAGTTAATAAACTCACTTTTTTAGTAGTTCTTATTAATGTGGAGTAATATGGAATGTACAACGTAGTCTTCTTTTTTAATGTATGTTTTGGCATTCCTACAGTTCTGTTTGTAACTCGAAAGAAAACTTATTACTTATAAGTGTTTTTAGTTTATCACTGAATGTTCTATATTCTTATAAACTCTGTTATTTTGTTTCTTAGATTGTGCTTCAATATGATTTTCATAATAGCTCATCATGTGTTATATACCTTTAGTTACGAAAGAGCGGCACTCCCTGTCACGAGTTTTTTTTTAAACTCAAAAGGGAGAACCAACCCATGTTATTCTTAAAACTAAAATGAAGCAATAAAGAATTTTGAATTTTTAATCCTGGATGACCATATCATGCACATCCGGGATAATGGGATACGGGATTCGAAACCGGGATGAAGTAGTAAATCGGTGTTTTATGCGCACGAAGTATTTTTCCGCTAAACGATCGCCCGCCGAGTGCGCAGATTATAAATCAGTGCGCGTCATATTTACGGCTTAGTGGCGAACTCCGTAAATTCCGCGGATGGCGGTGCGTGCAAGCGGATACCTACAGCCCTTGTTCTCAAACATTTCAAAAAAGTAAAGTCAGCCTATTAGATCCCACTGCTGGAAAAAGGCTTCACCACAACTATGAGGAGGAAAGAGCCATACTCCACCACGCGGGCTTAGTGCGGATTGGTGGAGGGGTGTCGGTAAGGCAAGTGACAGTCAAACCTTACTGTCAGATGTTATCAAGCCCCCATTAGGTCCTCTGACTAGGCTTAACGCCTAATACCAACAGATATTAGCTCAAATATTTGTCATTTTATAATAATCAGTCAGCGTAATGTTAAATATTTCGCACTTAACAATTCATCAACCGTCTATAGGTGAGACTCGAACCTACGAGCGAATATGTACAGACGGTCAGTACGTGAGGTTACCCATGTGAACTACCAAAACGGCTTTTAAAACGTAGGGAGTAGAGGCCGTCTTGAGACCGTCAAGGTCAAAGTGGGGTAGTCTGATGTGCGGCTGTGTGTTCTCTCCCAATTGAGCTACTGAAGACGTAGTTACCTACTCGATTTTTGTAAGTGCTTACTGCGCTATAGCCATTGAGATGTTTTTTTTGTTGAAAAAATGTTTTAGTAAAAAACTTGCAATGAAAATCATAAAATAGTAGCGTAATTTTATTCTAGTGGAATAGAAACCCATAAAGGGTGCTCGAGCTCATAGTAAAGGCCATTAAAATTCACAAATAGGTATGGTCTACTAAGTTAACCGTCGGCATACCAGCACGTTTATTTATGTTATTCTATCTGGGTAATGTGACCCTAAACTTGAGAACCACTGTACGAGCTCCTATTGTACAGTGCAAAATACCATTTTTACGGCATAATTCTCTACCATACCGTAGGATTTACAACGCAACCCGGGATTGGTACAACGAGGCAAAATGGTCAAAATTCATTATATCGGAGCCTACGGATATTACCAAAATATTACTGACGATGTTGTAAATTGGGGCGTAAGGGTTCGCTAAAGGGTCTAATTGAAATCCTTATTAATTTAATCTTGTTTTAATAACACTGCTCTCAAACTGAAACGATTCGGTGAGCCTTGTGAAAAATTGTGGATCGTAGTAGGTACTGTACCTATAGAGTTATTATAATATCTGAGATCAAAATCAATAAAGTAAAGGTTTAAACTTTAACACTTTTATTACATTTTTAAACCTATGACCAATACCAAGTAACTTAACTAGCTTAAATTTGACATTTTGTAGATAGATAGATACGATTACATTGTGTCTTTTGTGTGGTGTTCAAAAAGATATCTTATTCACTAACACTTTAATAAAGCTATACAGTTTAACATAGACTTAAATACCTAGTCGGTTGCTACTTTAACAATTACTGTTCTGACTAAGAACATTTTAATAAAGCTATACACCTTAACATAGACTTAAACAGTCGGTTGCGACTTTATCAATTACTGTACCTTTTATGTTTCCTCCCACCTCCCATTGACACGGCTAATGTGAAAACTTTCAGAGTCAGAGGGATCAGGGAGGGAAACAAACTATTCTGAGTGCAAATGGGAACTAGAATAGCTCATGAATACATATTAGACTGAGATTTGTATACGAAACAATAGACTGAAACCTACCTACCTAACTCAAAAGTAAAATCTTTTTTGTTTGATTCAGTGCCACAAGAACTCAGATTATAAGTCGTGTTTTATTGAATAACATAAATTTATCTTTTTTTGCTGATTTTTTGTGGTAAGAGGATATCATGTTAACTAATATCAACTGTATGTAAACCCTGAACTGATAAATTGGGTATTTTATACTAATAAAACGATAACGTTCGCTACAAAATGTAGCAAAACACACTTATTTCCTGTTTCTAAAAAAAAACTACAAATATCATATTTCAGAATATACCTACTTTTTAGTTAAGTTTATTTATTTGTTTGCTTACTACGTGTAGGCAACGGACTGCCTCGTTGGTCTAGTGGTCAGCACGCTGGGTACTATCCACGAGGTCCCGGGCTCGAATCCCGGGTCGGGCCCGAGAGTGTTTGAGTTTTTCTGTCTTGAAATTACTCAGACACAGCTCCGGAGTCAGGAAGTTGGTGGTGTTAACACCCCCGTGCCTCGGTAAGCACGTTAAGCCGTTGGTCCTGCGCCTGATCTCTCTACGGTCATGTCGGACTGCCGTCTCACCGAATTATGAGAGTAAAGGAATAGAGAGTGCACCTGTGTATTGCGCACACACTTGTGCACTATAATATGTCCCGCGCAGTTGGCTAATCTCTGCTGATCTCAGCAGAGATTAGCCAACTGCGCCGCCGTGGTCGAAATTCGGCTAGGAGGACATTATTTATTGTAGGCACAGATATTATAAGTGTAGGTTTAATTAAGGTAGGTAGGTAACCATTTCAGCAGTGTCCCTACATCAGCATTCTTACATAAAACTCTCCTTTATATTAGCTAAACGGTGAATCCAAATAGTCTATAGTCTCCAAGCGAGTGTCAAATCACATGTTAAATTGAGCGCGTTTTACGTAAGTCTGTCCCATCTCCATACCCAGGGGATATTATGTCAATAACGTCGAAAGTTTTCGTCATTTGCTAAGGACAGCTCAAATTGCCCATTGGCAAACAACAGCCGCTTAGTTGAATCAAAAACCATAGCATAAATACAACAGCCATCTGATATTGATCATCTTGGTTACTGCGCGGAGTGCGACTGAATACGTTTGTAAACTATTTTATTTTTAAGGTAATCAAAACGTGGTCAAGGGAGTATAACAATTGCCATTGGTATAATTGACGTAGTGTAAACAGAGTCAACGATGGAGTAAGCTTACACAGAAGGTAATGGCACTCCCACTCGCCGAAGAACATAGCAAGCTTTTTGGTGCCGGGCTCCGGTACATCGCTCCATCTTGTTTCTCAAAACCATTTAGATTATAGTGTTCTTTAAGAACGTGACCAGCACATCAGACTGCACATTTTCGTTGCAAAATTGACCTTATTTATCCTGACGTATGATATAATACATAAGATCATTAAAATGTCTGTGAAAAATTTAATATCTGAAGTGATTTGTCTGCTTTCATTAGGCTGTTTTTGAAATGGCGCAAATACGACAGAGTTATGGCTGCCTCATGGCGCGGAAGGGCGCCAATATTGCTTGAAGTTACGTTCATTTGCTTCTTCGTGTCTGGCACTGAAGATCTTTATGGTGAGCCTTAAATATTACTTACTAGCAAAGTTATAGACTATAATTTACTTTTGTATAAGTCCTTTGCATTTCCCAGTGGCATTGATGACACAAGTCTGGTGTGAAGCCGAACTTTTCGATAACCATAAAGGTAAGTTGGTAGGTATCCGACCACCGACCACAGGTGGCAGCAGAAGACGACATGTCGCTTCACACCATTAGTGGTTTCTGTATAAAGATGCAAAGCTTTGTGCCGCTAGCTGCGAATGGTATGATTTCAAAGAAATACATAGAAAACATAAATAATGTCGCAACGACACGTCGTCAGCTGCTGCAAAGTGTGGTCTTCTACGAACTTATAGGTACCACATCTTATACCTTATAGGGGCCTGGATGTCTGGGTTTTAGTCTCCAGATGAGGCGAAAATATTGCAAATTATAATCGACTTGATTGTATGAGTAACTATTGCAAATATCCCGGTCTGAACGGGTTTTCCCCGTTCAGACCGGGATAAGGAACCCCACAACAACTCTCAACAGTTTTGATAATATCATGTACGTACGCAAAAATTTAGATCTTTTCACGAAAAAAAGTGATATTCATTCTTATAATACAAGAATCAAAAACAAACTTGTCGTTCCAGACTTTAGATTGGCCAAAACAATTAATTCATTTTTGGGAAATTGTATTAAATTTTTTAACAATATACCACACAATATTGTCGAACTACCTATTAATAGGTTTAAGTCGCATGTCAAAACTACCCTCATGTCTAAAGGGTATTATAAAATTCAAGACTATCTTGATGACGAGAATGTATGGACAGTCCAGCCTGCACCAAACTGATGTACCTACCTTTTTATTGTATTTTTTTTTCACTTTTTATGGCAGCTAGTGGTGACTGAGTTTGTTCCGGTGCTTCTTCTCAGCACTTGCCTGATTGTCTGTGTTTTGTCTCGAAGCACTAGTAGGGCCCAAAAGATAAGGAGACATGTTCGGGCCCCCTAAGAGCCATAGTATACTGATTTTTAAATTTTTGACGTTCATAAGTGGCATTTTCTGTCCTAAATTGAATAAATTATTTTTGACTTTGACTTTGAAATAACTCAGAAATAGCTTGAACTTAGGAAGTTGGTTATGAGTAAAGGAACAGAGAGTATACTTGTGTATTGGGCATATTCTTTTGCACTAATATTTCTTGCAAAGTTGGCTATGTCTGATAATTTGGCTAGGATGATATTATCATCTTCTAAATACATTAAAAAGGAACACCGCCTTAATAACAGACTGACTGATATTTCAACACACAGCCCAAACTAAGTTCTTTAGCGGAGTCATTATACGCATTCAATGTATGGGAACCAATATTTTTCGGATCAAAGGATGAGCCTTGGCATACTTGTTCCTTAGGTAGACTGGTGTGGAAAACGCCCGGGAGTCAGCGGCTCACACCCCGCTGGGGGGCTGGGGGAGGGGGTGAATTTCCCTTACTCCGCACGCACTGTGACTCGTCATAACTGCTAATTTATACCTACTAGGGCAAGTTTGGTATCGTTTTCAGCTAAATCAAAGATGGCCAATTGATTTTTTAAAACAAAAACCAAGCATTTTCATACAAAAAAAAATGAATTACGGCCAAAAATTAAAAAAATAAATTTAATATTTTTTTTTGGTAATGGCCATAAACTTTAAACGTGTACCAATATCTGCTTTAAAAAAATATAGGTAAATAGCCGCATTCATACAGATTCCAAAAATATAAGCTTTGTTGAAAATATTAATAATAAAAATGTTTAAAAAAATATTTAACTCCACGCGGCTGACACGAAAATTCTTAGAAAAATACAGGACAGCAAAAAACTACTTTTATATGTTGCTAAGGACCTGTAACTAGTGAGAATAGAATATGGTATTTATAGAATAGGACGTAATTTTAATACTATTTTAATAAAAATATATTGTATATACCCTGTGTAATAATAATAATAATGTCCTCCTAGCCGAATTTTGACCACGGCGGCCTATCTTTACAGAGATTAGCCAACTGCGCGGGACATATTATAGCGCACAAGTGTGTGCGCAAAACACAGGTGCACTCTCTGTTCCTTCCCTCTCATAATTCAGTGAGACGGCAGCCCGACATGACCGTAGAGAGATCAGGCGCAGGACCAACGGCTTAACGTGCTTTCCGAGGCACGGTGGTGTTAACACCACCAACTTCCTGACTCCGGAGCTGTGTCTGAGTTTTTCAAGACAGAAAAACCCAACACTCCCGGTCCGACCCGGGATTCGAACCCTGGACCTCGTGGATAGTACCCAGCGTGCTGACCACTAGACCAACGAGTCAGTCAACCTGTGTATAGGTTTACCGTCGTATTTAAAAACTTATTGCTCAACTAGATTTAGTGACAATGTCGGGTGACTTGAAGGTCTTTAATTAATCGATTTACATAGATATGTGCTTAAAAAGCCCACATATATTTATATACTGTCTCTTATATAAATATATGTGGGCTTTTTAAGCACATATCTATGTAAATACTGTCTCTTATGTACATTTGCAAGTGCACCTGAGAATTTCAATACATACATACAATACATGCTTGGGCTGCCACTGGCAAGTCTATACATGTAGGTTTCCAGCTGTCACCGACTTTGGTTCATCATTCCCAATTAGATGGATCTTTTTGTAAATACATACTTTCATGCATCGTTCACCGTAGAAATTGAACAAGACCTAAAGAAAAAAGTATTTACGAATACACTAATGAGTGATTGGATAATTACGTGATTTCATAGTGTTATACTCAATATCTACCTGTCATATAAAACAAACAAAATCTTTTCGGTTATGGAAAATGCATCGCTGTTCCTGCTCACATATGCTGTCATAACACCTTATGTGGCATTGGGAAAAGCATTCAGTGTCCACCGCAATTTTTCACCTTCACAATTGAAGCTAGAAACAGTAACACACGGTGACACACGCCGATGATGGCATGGAACAGCAAAAGAACTTTTTCGCTTTGTGGTCCTGTAAAAAATCCATATTGCCTACCGAGACGTGTTAATTAAGAGGAAAGTAAATATCCAGGTAATCGTAATAATTTTCACTAAGATTATTTGCCATCTCATGACATGGTGGTGTTCTACAGTACCTATGTGTACCCATCAGTACCCATAGCTCTTTTAGGCACTCGTTGCACAACAGCGGCAGCTAGCACCACGACTTCGGTCGTCAGCGTCTACGGTTCGAAATCTGATTCGCTTACAGCTGTGGTTATTACTGCATTAAACATGTACCATCATTCTTATCTCCACCACTTCATAGTTACATGGAGCTCATCTTTGCGTATTCGGAGTGCGTTTTGATAGTAGGTATATCGGACGAGTCTGTGTCATACACGTCCTTATTTAGGCCAAAATTGTATGAATAGCAAAAAGTACAGAGCAAATGAAATTTCTTCGTTCGAAGTAAGTACCTGGGTTAATAAGCTATAGGTACCTACACGTAGATACTGGAAAACACCACCAGTACTAACCTTAATATGTGGTAGCAAATACTTTTGAATTTACACGTCCAGTAGTCAACAAAGATCTTTTCCTTTTTACAGACCAACATAAAGTAAGTCCTTCCGCTGTTCCATGCCTTAATGGGGCAAATGTGATACTGCTTCCATCTTCAATTGTAAAGGTTAAAAATGCGATGGACACTGAATGCTTTCCCCAATGCCACAGAAGGTGTTATGACAGCTTATATGAGCAGGAACAGCGCTGCATTTTCCATAATCGAAAAAATTGTAGTCGTTTTATATGACAGGTAGATATTGAGTATTAACACTATGAAATCACGTAATTAACCAATCACTCAATAGTATATTTTTATCAGCCTATGGCAGTCCACTGCTGAACATAGGCCTCTCCAAGACTGCGCCAACTTTCACGGTCCTCCGCTTCTCGCATCCAGCCACCACCGGCCACCTTCCTCAGGTCATCGGTCCACCTAGCAGGGAGGCGTCCAACACTACACTACGTTTTCCGAGACGTGGTCTCCATTCGAGAACCTTCCTACTCAAACGCCCGTCGGTTTGCGACAGACATGACCAGCCCACTGCCACTTCCGCTTACTGCACCTCTGAACGATATCTACGACTTTAGTCTTTTGGCGGATGATCTCGTTCTGGATTCTGTTCCTTAGCGAGATCCCCAGCATAGACCGTTCCATAGCTCGCTGAGCGACATGCAGTCGGTGGGCCAGCTCGACTGTCAAGTTCCACGTCTTGGCCCCGTAGGTCATGATAGGTAGGATGCACTGGTTATACACCCTGCTCTTCAGGCATTGCGTCGCCACGACGAGAAGATGTGACGCAACTTCCCAAATGCTGCCCTAATTAGCTGCACCCTTTTGGTGATTACGCGCTCGAAGATGTCTCTACCCAGTTGCAACATTTGCCCGAGGTTAACGTATTCCTGGACAACTTCGAGCGTCTCGCCGCTGACTGCTATCGGTTCCGGGAATAGTGTATTCGTAAATACTTTTGTCTTTAGGTCTTGTTCATTTTCTACGGTAAACGATGCATAAAAGCATTTATTTACAAAAAATCCATCTAATTGCGAATGATAGACCAAAGTCAGTGACAGCTGGAAACCTACATGTACAGACTTGTCAGTGGCAGCCGAAGCATGTATTGTATGTGTATGTATGTATTGAAATACTCAGGTGCAGTTGCAAAATGAATTGTGGCGGCCACAGATGCAGGTGCTTGCAGCGGCAACATAAGTGCACGGAGTTGAGCGATTTCAAGCGCAAATGTACATAAGAGACAGTATATAAATATATGTGGGCTTTTTAAGCACATATATATGTAAATCGATTAATTAAAGACCTTCAAGTCACCCGACATTGTCACTAAATCAATAAGTTAAGCAATAAGTTTTTAAATACGACGGTAACCCATACACAGGTTGACTGCCTCGTTGGTCTAGTGGTCAGCACGCTGGGTACTATCCACGAGGTCCCGGGTTCGAATCCCGGGTCGGACCAGGAGTGTTGGGTTTTTCTGTCTTGAAATAACTCAGACACAGCTCCGGAGTCAGGAAGTTGGTGGTGTTAACACCCCCGTGCCTCGGAAAGCACGTTAAGCCGTTGGTCCTGCGCCTGATCTCTCTACGGTCATGTCGGACTGCCGTCTCACTTAATTATGAGAGTAAAGGAACATAGAGTGCACCTGTGTATTGCGCACAGACTTGTGCACTATAATATGTCCCGCGCAGTTGGCTAATCTCTGTTGAGATAGGCCGCCGTGGTCAAAATTCGGCTAGGAGGACATCATTATTATTATTACACAGGGTTCATTCAATATATTTTTATTAAAATAGCATTAAAATTACGTCCTATTCTATGAACACCATATTCTATCACTAGTTACAGGTCCTTAGCAACATAAAAAAGTTATTTTTGCTGTCCTGTATTTTTCTAAGAATTTTCGTGTCTGCCGCATGGAGTTAAATATTTTTTTAAACATTTTTATTATTAATATTTTCAACAAAGCTTATATTTTTGGAATCTGTATGAGTGCGGCTATTTACCTATATTTTTTTAAAGCAGATATTGGTACACGTTTAAAGTTTATGGCCATTACCAAAAAAAATATTAAATTTATTTTTTTAATTTTTGGCCGTAATTCAATTTTTTTGTATGAAAATGCTTGGTTTTTGTTTCAAAAATCAATTGGCCATCTTTGATTTAGCTGAAAACGATACCAAACTTGCCCTAGTAGGTATAAATTAGCAGTTATGACGAGTCACAGTGCGTGCGGAGTAAGGGAACTTCACCCCCTCCCCCAGCCCCCCAGCGGAGTGTGAGCCGCTGACTCCCGGGCGTTTCCCACACCAGTCTACCTAAGGAACAAGTATGCCAAGGCTCATCCTTTGATCCGAAAAATATTGGTGTTGGCGTATAACAACCTAACTACTTGTAAGACTAGCAACGGAATATCTACCTACTCTTGACATTGGTACAAACTAAACTAAAAACACAAACTATTTGGGCAGAATTGATTTACTGACAACAGCTATCCGGCCAAAATCACAGGCTTACTTACTTTACCCACACAAGTTAAGTTAGTTTCCACCGAATAAAAGAAATCGGAAAGCAATAGAGGACTCAATTGCTGAAAATGGCGGTGTCAGGGCTCGGGGGACGGAGTAAATAAGGCCATAAAGTCGGGAATAGGGGGGCCTATTCCCGACTTTATGGCCTTATTTACGCTGCTGATATGGGATCAGGGGTGACAAGTTTCCGAAAATTTCTATTGAAAGAATAAAGTGAGAATTCTATCAGAGATATAGTTTAAGTTTGAAGATTTGTGGTAGCAACTCTTATGGAACTGCGATATGTAACACACAGCACAGCTGCAATGCAAGGTCATTTTAATAGTGTTATGTGTTAGATCGTTGACAATCAACGAAAGCTATGGAGTCGCAATATATTTATTTTATTTAACCAAGTCAATAAATGCATTTAATACTTTACAAGCCGATACCACATACGTGTATGTGGTACGTTACACAAATTATATGAAAAATCGAAATAGCCGGATGTTAAAGGGTAAATAAACTTTTACGTTTATTTATCTAGCGAATGTTATATTACATAGTTTTTGCTAACCCTGCGCTAGTCCTGTTGCTAGTCATAAACCTCAGTAGCGTTTTAAATGACGACGCGTTTGCAATATGAGCTCATGTGATCATGTCACCAGATTTGACGCTCGATTGAATTACAAATGCGTAAATACAGGGTGTTAGTGTGAACAGTCTTATCCTTCATGGGGTTGAATATGGCCATTAATACCTACAACTTTTACTATGAAGTCAACACTGAAATCGTAAAAAAAAAAATACTGTCCATACATTGTCACCGAGGTAGCAGAATTATTTGTATGTATCATCAGTTTTTTTTAAAGATTTCGACCATGGTCCAATAGTAAAAGTTGTAGGTATTGATGGTAATATTTACTAACATCCTGTATAGAGAGCTCATTTGGTAAAAATATCAGTTTTAGACAATGATAGTGCATTTAAAAAGAGGTAGATGGGTCATAAGCGCGCGGAAATTGATTGCCTCAAATTGTGTAATGTGCTCAATTTTGCATTCAAATATGTCATTTGACACGTAAAAGAACGTGTGCTCGGAGCATCAAAAACCGCCGCGCAGTACGAGATGACATGTCTGCCTCTTTTTTTATTAAATACACTGTCAGTGGTTTTAGATAATTGAAGGTTGTCTGGAAGAATTGCATCTATTCATCTAGCAATATGATAGCCTAAATTGTACAACACCTTAACAAATTATGACTTTTATGTTATAAATGTCTACTGTGCGTGGTAAGGTTTGTACTATTAGATACTCTATGAGCGTATCTAAATTGTACAATGCGTCGAACTTAAATAGGTGAATACACTTTAATAACCCACACAGTATCAATTTACATAAATGATCATAGAGAATGTTACAATTTGGGCGGTCTTATTGCTGAAAGCAATTTCTTCCAGACAACCTTCGGGTAGAGGATAGTCCAAGATTAAATTGGGTCGGCGGTGAAAATTAACAGAATAAAGGGAAACGGGAAAGAATAAAAAAAAAGAAAAAGACACGATATAAACATACATTTACATAAATTAAATGTTAATAATACTAATAAATATTCTGAGTTACATAAACATACAATAATAATTATGCGTACAAATTATAATGATACTATATATGTACATACATAAAATATACATACTATTTAATAATATTTATGCTAACTACTCAATACTCAATCAGTTTCTTTCAGTATAAAAATTGCAACGCCATTAATCTTTAATCAAGTTGAACCGAAATCGATTTCGCAGCACAATGGGAGCTTGTGAAAGCGCCACACGACACGAGCTTTTGTGTTTTGTGTGTGGGTGATGTCGATTATTATCGATGTTATTCGATATCAGCCTCTTTAATTTGTCGGAGCTAATATTATTGTTTTTATTTATTGAAAAATATGACATTGATCCGATTGCATTCATATATACATAATATATTTATTAGGCTTACTAAGTTACAAAATAACGGGTACTCAAGGACTTTATTCAAAGTTTATTTATTTGCATTGCAGCACCGCCATATTAGTAGTACAACTAAGTAGATAAGTAATAAATTATGATCGACAAACTAAATTAGTTTCTACTTATTAAAATAAAGAATTTGTTTTTCTATCATAGTTCGTTTTTCTTCTTAAATTAAACTGTCCTAGATGGAAAAATAAAAAAGAAATGGATAGGTGATAAGAAAGAAACACAACCACAGAATATAACATTCTTAAAACAAGCATGTAGCACAGTTTTTTTATTAATAGGCAGACATTTGACCGCAATCTCCTGGTGGTATTTATAGTAACTTACATATTCTAGGTAATAGCAGTCTAAAAAAACACCTATTTAGGCTGAACCTCAGTACATTTAAGGCCATTTTAGTTTTAGAATTTCGTTCTTCATAGTCTCTCGCTTCGTAGCTGTGCTGCCATTTTTCATAGCGTTGAGATCAATCCGTAGCACCTGTGTTAGTTTTTCTACGCGTAGCAAATCGTAGCACTGGCTCACAGAGGATTTTGAGACGTAGCAGCGACCCGTAGCATTAAGATTTTCGTAGTCGCAGAATTGTTGTAGCACGATTTATCGTAGCTGTTTGCCTCGTTTTTTGGTTATTGACTATTCAGTCAGTTCAGTCTTCACTAATAATGTAAAATGCCTTTTCAATAATGATAATATCATTACAAATGAACATCAAATTTTTATATCAGTATAATTTTTGAGTAACAAAAACAAATACTTAACTACACGCGTAAGCAACATGTAGAAATAGTCAGTTAGAAGTAGTCTAAATCATGTTGTTGTTCATGTTTTATTCGATTACTAGTGGTTGCCTGCGACTTCGTCCGAATCAGAACTCAATAATAACAAATTAAAACTCAATAAGTAATAAAAAATGAATCAAACTCCCATCTGTTTCATCATATAAGAACATGAAAGATTACACATTAAGGGGGTGTAATGGGTGATGATAACAGTTTGTATAGAAAATCTGCCATTCGTGCAGCCAAAGTCGCGTCTCTACTAGTAGACAGCAATTGTTAAAACCAGTCTTAGATCTTAAAGCACTATCTACCAGCGTTTGTGTTCTGCACCTTCCCTGTGTTAAGGAAGCCACCCTCGTGTATGCTGACAGTTATGGCCGCCGTCGTCGATAACCGCTGATGTACGGCGTCAAACGTCTCGATACACTCCCCCGTATTTATGACCTCACGCAAACGCGTAATACTGCCATAATGTAGAAATGGTTAGCAAACTTTTGGCTTGGTATTACAAAGTTCACTGCTGTAAGGTTATTAAAAACTAGCACATCCCCGCGAATTCCCGCGCCGAAAGACGGATTTTCCATACAAACTTTCATCTCCCATTTCACCCCCGAATGATTTTATATCGCGACAAAAAGTAGCGTATGTCCTTCCCAGGGTCTCAAACTATCTCTGTACCAAAATTCATTTGAGTCGTTCCAGTAGTTTCGGAGTCTATTTAATACAAACAATCAAATCTCAAGTCCCTTCCCCGCAACACGACCCGTCCCCCTGACAACTAGCACGCCTCGCCCCCCGCACCTCTGGCGACCGCAGGAAGGTCGCGTACCAACTTGTCGGACTATAAGGTTGCGTTCCACCAGACATGTGCGACGTAGCTGTCCGGTGTGAGCATGCATAACGAAGCTGTGGCGAAATGTGCTAGGCCGCTAAGTGGTGCTTGGCCTTATAGAGACGCCATTGGTATTTATTTACGAGTATTTAATGTTTTTGCACTAAACGTAAGCACACACAAAAATTCATTGAACGTCTTGCACCCTTATTCACAAACGTCGGAAACTACAGATATTGAAACCGAGAAGCAGGTTTTCGAAGACGTCAAAAAGATGCGATTCTTAAACTTCCGAATCAAAAACTTTGACGTTTCTATTAGGCACAAATGACATTAGCTTTCGAAAACTTGACATTCGTATTCGGAAAGCCGACACGGAAACTTTTCGAGTGTTTGTGAATCAGGATGCTGGAACCCACGACCCCTTGCTACCTGTGCGATTGCTCTTCCATCTGAGTCCCACCAAGCAAAACACGGTCGATGGACTTTTGTGTGCGAAACCTTTTGTACAAACTTGCGAAGAAAAGCAATGAATATTTTTGCACACATTCATCGTATTTTAATGGCGGATTTATTGCCAAAGGCATTCTCTAATAGTTACGCATAGAGAAAAGACAGGCAGTGCAAAAGATCAAGATTGAAGAAATTCATGAAGCAGAGTTTATATATGCTTCGGTATATCTTGATTTTCATGAACCAGCACTTCTATACGTACTTATCTTGTGTATCATCAAGTACCCCCTTTACTCGTAAACCCCCGTTCCCTTTACAGGCGGTTTATGGTCACACCCCCCGGGCAATGGCCGTCGATTAAGCAAGAAATTACTGACGAACTTTAATTATAAGTACCTATAGCTCGTTCAAAGGGCAATGCTCTGTGATAATTTTTGGTTTTAGGGTTCCGTCCGTGGTGAACAGGGGCCCCAAGTTGCATTCTTTCTGCAGCGAACTTCGCCATTTCCAACGAAATGTCAAAACAATGTATGCAAAAGTCACATGATGTGTGTTATACATTTTGTTAGCGATAGCGAACTTCGATTTAGAATTGCATCTTGTCTACGGGCGAAAGATGTCCTATAGCTTCGCCATGTCTGTATGTCTATCCGTAGTCTAGCGCAAATACACTTAGAACGAAAAAAGCTGTAATTTGTCATAGGTTAATGTCTGTCTGCAGAGATGAAATGAAAATCAAAAGTCATAAAACCCAACATATATTTTTTAAGCCATACTTCGGGATAAACTGTGGGCTAGTGCTGAGAGAAGCAGCGCAAGAAATTTAGTCACTATTTTCAAATTCTTTTTTAAAAAAGAATGTTTAGATACAGCAATTGTACTAGTACGAGCTGTTTCACACGTTTTAACATCATTCAAATAATTGTCTACTTTATAATAACCTTTTGTCATTAAGGAAGCCTTAATAAATTATTTAATGTTAATTGGTAATTATAATATTAACTTATACTTACAATTAACATACTTGAATACTTCTTCTTGACCTTCTTCTACTTCTTGATCTAGGTTTTAAATTGACACTGACGCACAGTAGTCAAATAAACCAGCAAAGAGAAGTGTTCCACTACCTCAGTTTTCTTTTGAGTTGAAAAAAAAACCCTGAAAACTCTTCGTTTTTAAAATGAAAAAGAAATGAAAGAGCAGAAATGGCGATTCTCAAAAATCTTTTTGAGGTGTTGGAAATGAACCCCCGCTGCATCAGCGAGTGTCATCGGCGTAGTCTGATTAGAGGGGGTTCGATTTCCGGCGGGTCGGCGAATGATTTATAACGATTTCTTTTGATTAACGACTCGTTATCTATAACTTTTGTGGTAGGGGTATAACTTCTTTTGGTTTTGATCAATGACAGGGGTACCTCCTATTATCATTTTTCAAATAAAAAAAAACACGTATAACATGGTAGGTATTAAAGTGTTTGGCAAAAATCGTTTCGCGAAGTCGAAGCCTACTTTGGTGAGATAAAGTTGTAAAATTAAAATACGAAATATGCATTTGTATTATTTTTCTTATGTTTGGATTCAGAGATTATTTATCTATTCATAACCAATTTCTTGGATGATACATAAAACCGTTAAAGTACAGGATTAGTATGAATACAGGCGCATTAGACTTGAGTCCTTATTACTATGACATTAAAGGCACCTGTATGTATACATTTTATTGCTACTAACTTTACCTCAGAAGCCAGGCACTCGATAGTTTTGCTTTATTTATAAGTTGGGCATGTTTACAAGTCCACACACGTAATATTGAGCACCCCGCGCAACTGACGGAGCCCTCTCTCGGTGCCGATAACATATCCCTACGGCAAGACCGGAGATGAGAGGGTTGACTTCAATAGCTAGGATTTTATGGAAGTACAGTGCTCCGGTAATTAAAACGTATACACACGGCTCACGCCAGGCAAGCCCACTTTGACCTTGAGACCACTTCTATTCCCTACGTAATAAAAGCTGTTTTCGTAGTTCTAATGGGTAACCTGACGTGCTTCCGACTGTACACAGAATTAGACAAATACTCGGTGTATTTAAGATTCCTATAAATTTTAGTAAAAAGTTAGTTTTATTTTAGATTTTTAGATGCCAGATGTATACTAACTAACTTTAAACATGAACTTACTAACCACTTTATCAAAATGCTTGATAGTTAGTTACTCCGCGTAAGGTGTTTTTGCTTCTTAAAAACATCAGTATATCCAGGGTGTCCCGTAAATTAGCGTCAAGCGAGAGTGAGGTCATTCTATTGCTCAAATACAACAACTTTTTCTATGGGATCAACATCGAAATCTCAAAACAATTTTTGGCTTCCCCATACAAAAGTGCCGATCGGCTGAGAGCAGTTTGTATGAAGAAGTCAAAATTTTTTTTGAGATTTCGATGTTGATCCCATAGAAAAAGTTGTTGTATTTGAGCAATAGAATGACGACACTCTCGCTTGACGCTAATTTACGGGACACCATGTATATACTGTGAATGGGGATAGAAACATTATCAAAAAAGTTATGTAATATTTTAATCGTCAGTCTGTCAGTTAGTACCGCCAAAGCATGAAAATGTTAGTAAGTATACATATACATACATTAGGTGCTATATTTGTAAATATACTTTGATTTCACGACTGTGCGTTTAATAAGCTCAATAGATTTATCCAAGGACTAAGTGGTAGGTGTTATTAATTACACCTTTTCCATTTTCCCACCCGGAGGGCAGATATTTCCTCCACTCTGAAAATATGGGGATTTACCTTCAGGTACGATGGCCAGCACATCAGACTACACATTTTCGTTCTAAAACAGCCCCTATTCCAACTGGCATAAGATGCCAGTGCGTACCTCGATGCTATTGCCCGTACATTGCCCGGGTAATGTCTCATCGTGAGACGGGGCTTTTTGTAACTTACCAATGTTGCAATTCACCCGTAAAGGGCTGGGTAGTGCGACCATGAGGTTAGGAAAAATTAGGACAAATCAAGACTTTTGGCTGTAATTGCGAGTGTTTATACATAGTTTTGTTATTTTGAATAAAAGACAATGTTCGAAATAACTTTTATGGTAAAATTAAATTACAAATAAAAAAAAACTGACGCAAAAAGGAAAAGCGCATAATTTAAGAGGCTTTTTAATAATACGGCACGATAAGCTTTGCTCGTTAAATTGCTCGCTATAATGTCACAGCATCCAAAAAAATTGAAAGAGTTTCAACTTTTGTTTTGAGCCATATCAGACCCGCCAAAAGCGTCTGATTGGTTCAACTAAATCGACCATTTGAGTAACGTTTTTTTATAGCAAGAAATAACAGATTTTTTATCGCACAATAATATAAAGTTAGAAGAGCTTCAAAAAAGTGTAAACGTTTATTTTAGAAATCAAGCGCGTTCTTTTTTGAGCCTGAACCTCAGCTCACTTGAGAGTCTCAACTCTCAAGTCTCAGTTTTCCCTATCTCATGGTCACCCGGCATGACGTAGACGGCGTCGCGGGGGACACCTGTCTGCCCCCTCCCCCCGCCCCTAGCTAATGGAAGGGTGACTAGGGTTGACACCGAGACGCTTCCGAACCGTGTCCGTTACGGTAAAGAGGTAGAGCTGTGTTATTTCCATAGATTAAATTAATAAGAGCGAGCAAGCCTCGCTCACTAAAGGTTCCACACAAACAAATTTTATCCACTTTAGCGCAACTGTGTTAGGAAGGCAAAGGGAAGCGCTTCCTACCGACCGGTTGTTAAGGTCCAATGGTCACCGTCTTGGTTTATCTATATGTAGTAAAGCTCGTGCTAAATCTTACATATCGCGGTTTGTGTTGTATGGAGCGGGCTAACAGCGCCATCTAGCCTGTAGGAGCCAAGTCAGGAAGTCGCATCTGGCAGCTGCTTGCTAGTGTGGGCGACAGTAGTAAGATGTCGCCATCGCGTGATGTCTACAGTGAGTCAGGATGAGCATGTGTGATTTCCACGATGCGTGCGGATGAACTCGAAGTTCACAGTGAGTCGGGATGATGAGCTGGATGAGGCTGCCGAGGAACCAGGCAGAACCGGTGCGGTCTGCGGTGGTGTCCTTAGGGCTGGTAGTTGGCTTGCAGGAGACTGCTGGATGCTGCTGGCTGGGTGCTATTGGCAAGGGAGAAGGCGACGCTGATGATGACGACGGTGAGGCTCCAGCTCCAGTGTTTATCACGTCGGGGTCACCACTTTAGCGCAACTGTGTTAGGAAGGCAAAGGGAAGCGCTTCCTACCGACCGGTTGTTATGTCCAATGGTCACCGTCTTGGTTTATCTATATGTAGTGAAGCTCGTGCTAAATCTTACATATCGCGGTTTGTGTTGTATGGAGCGGGCTAACAGCGTCATCTAGCCTGTAGGAGCCGAGTCAGGGCGTCGCGTCTGGCAGCTGCTTGCTAATGTGGGCGACAGTGGTAAGATGTCGCCACAAAGGTTTTTGCCTTTGCAAGTTGTAAGACCTTCTATCTTGCCAAACATGATTTTAGGTACATGTGAAATAACCTATAGGTTTAAATTCCCCAGCGAAATGTTAAAAAAAACTTAAAAGGCCGTATCTTTGAAATTAAATTAAATTTCGCTCGTAAAATTGATCGACTGTATATCCGATGGGATCGAACCCATGACCCTTCGCTGTCCGGGCGAATGCTCTTACCAACTGCGCTACGGAGTTACGGAGGACGTTAGTCAGTCGACGAATTTTTTTTAAGTGCTTAGAAGCTTGATTTCTTTTTTACAGCTGGTCGTCTGCGTACCAGTGCGTTGGGAACTATTGTTTAAGTGGAGGATGATTTCTGAAGTAAGGATTATATTATTTTACTAGCGGTTACCCGCGACTTCGTACGCATGGACGTCGCCATCCAGCTATCATGCACACTTAGTCTACCATGTCGTAAGGAAAAGAGAGGAATGAAAAATCAAGGTCAATAGGCACTCTTTTTTAGATAGGTTACTATCACCTCGCCATCCTCCTCTGGTAAGAAAATTTCGCATGGCAGTGATACCGACTACAAAACTAAATTTTGTCGCAAATCTTTCTTAGTAAAAGTGTAAAGTTATTTTTTTACTTTTTAGTTTACTTTATTGAAGGCAGTTTTATTCGTTTGTAAAAAATATAGGTAGGTAACTTTAGTTTTAGTGTTCAGAAAAAAGTCAGGCTCGAACCTCCCTACCGCAATAGACGAATGCGGTTTATCATTTATTTATTGTGTGCCTAGCCTACTTACAGGTCGGTTTATAAGTTACTACTATCGTAAAGTTATTATATTATTAGGAGCCTGTCGTGTCCCACTGCAGAGCAAAGGCCTCCCTACCCTTTCTCCTATAACGTAAAGTAAGTAAGACTATTCTTATACTCGTAGTTCAATTTCCGTTAGTTAGTGATAAGTAGTATAAAAAATTGTGCTAACTGACTATGATCTTTCATTAATAATACAGTAATCCAAAAAAAAATTAACAAACTGTTTGTGGTGAATGTATCCACGAACTTCTTAGCGTTAAGGTCAGCACAATCAAATTATGGCTCCTGAATGTTAACGCGTAAACACTTTAATTAATGCTGTAGCATATATGGTATACATGCCTATCAAATCTGAAGGATTCTCTAGATTTCTCTAGGTTTCCGTCACCAGATCGTTACTTGGAGACAGTAGGATTACCTTGGGAGTTTAAAAATCAGTCTAAAGTAATTTAGCATATCAATTGCTTCAGACCTTCAATTTGTGTAAGTCAATAGCAAATGCTCATCACGCTGAACAATGTTTTATACGGCGCTCTATTCATATCTCTTATAGTTGAGCTGAGCTGCTAAGGTTCCATATCAGTTGCTCCAGACCTTGAATCAAAGTCAAAAAGTCAAAAGTCAAAAATTCTTTATTCAATTTAGGACACAAAATGCCACTTATGAACGTCAAAATATCGATCAATTATGGCCCATATGGGGCAGAACATGTCTCCTTATCTTTTGGGCCCTACTAGCGCTTCAAGACAAGACACAGACAATCTGGCAAGTGCTGAGAACAAACGCCGGAACAAACCCAGTCACCACTAGCTGCCACAAAATAAAACAAATCAAAATAAACAGGTAGGTACATCAGTTTGGTGCAGGCTGGACTGTCCATACATTCTCGTCATTAAGATAGTCTTGAATTTTATAATACCCCTTCGACATTAGGGTAGTTTTGACATGTAACTTAAATTTATTAATAGGTAGTTAAATAACATTATAAGGTATATTATTGAAAAATTTTACATAATTTCCCAAGAATGAATTAATTGTTTTGGCTAATCTGAAGTTTGAAATGACAAGTTTGTTTTTATTTCTTGTGTTATACGAATGAATATCACTTTTTTTCATAAAAAGATCTAAATTTTTGCGTACGTACATTAAATTATCAAATATGTATTGAGAAGCGACAGTGAGGATGTTAATTTCTTTAAAGAATTCTCTCTGGGATTCGCGGGGACTAAGTTTGTAAATGGCACGAATGGCTCTTTACTGTAAAATAAAGATGCGTCCGAATGCGAATTTGGGTACGTCAATAGGAAATGCTCATCACGCTGAACAATGTTCCCTAAGGCGCTCTATTTATATCTCTTATAGTTGAACTGAGCTGCTAGGGTTCTATATCAGTTGCTCAAGACCTTCAATTTGTGTACGGCAATAGAAAATGCTCATCACGCTGAAGAACTTTTCATAAGGCGCTGCTTTCATATCTCTCTTAGTTTAAGTGTACTGCTAAGGTTCCACGTCAGGTACTCCGATCTTCAAAATAAGTTATATCCTAGTATTTGCCCAGACTCAATAGCTACAAAACAAAAAAAGTTTTATTCAAATCCGTTCAGTGGTTCCGGAGATTAGCGTGTACAAACAGACAAACAGACAAAAAAATTAAAAGTTGTAGATTCCTATTCTGTTACTTTTTTAACATCACCCTCAAATTAGTTTTTGGTAAAATTACTCAATGTACAGACGCATTGGTTTTACAGTTTTATTATATGTATGTATAGATTATTGTTACTTTGACCCAAGAGCAGTCGGCTACCTTTCTCAGCGTATAAGCCTCGCAATCCAGCGCGGTAATGCTGCCAGCATCCTGGGAACCTTACCACAAGGATCCTTTTTATAATTTTTCTTTTTCTATTGTATTAAATAATTTATCTTAATTTTTATTGATAAGTTGTATTGTATGTTACTATTATAGTTTAGTTGCTAGTGTATTATATTATCTGTGGTAATTAATAAAGGATTATGATTTAGGACTTGAAATCTATATAGGAAGAAACATGTGGTCCTCGGTTTTTACAACGCATTTGCGCACATTCTTTTGATTGACACCCCTAGCATAGTATCCATGGTGCCAAGAAAATGAGTCGGGATCGTTTCGAGACGCTACAAACGCCCTCTCACAAACAAATTGATTGATTTCCGAATTTAGCTCTCTCGGCAGTCAATAATAATTAGGGATTAGGGTCGATTTTGTGTACATAAATAATTAATTCAGGGTAGCAGTGCAAACATAGGTGTAGTAGTGCATAGAAGGTGCTTGTAGCGCAGTGGCGGCAGCGCTTTGGTAGCGATACCAAAGTTAAGCAACCCACGGCGCGGTCGTGATTGGATGGGTGACCATTCCAACCATATAAGTGACGTCCAAGACAAGCATCTCCGTGCTTCGGAAGACACGTTAAGCAGTTGGTCTCGGCTAATATCGGTTGATATTAGTCGTTAAGCCTAGTCAGAGGCCGTATGGCGGCTTGATAACATCTGAGAGTAAGGTCACTCGCCTTACACAGACAACCCCTCCACCAATCCACACTGAGCCCGCGTGGTGGAGTATGGCTCGTATCTCCTCATAGTTGAGGTGAGGCCTTTGCCCAGCAGTGGGGTCTATATAGGCAAATTTTTAGTAGTACATACAACCACAGTAAAAAGTTAATACGTAATAGGTCAATATTTGTTTTTCACGTCTACTGGAAAATATTGTATTATTTAGAGATCGTATTTTTAATACGTCCTTAGCAAAATAAACATAGATATGTTTAGTTTTAAGTAAAATTCCGTGTTTCTCAATGTGGAATGTTAAAGAAATAAATTGTGACAGTGACAAGTGACAACATAGTAGATGCATTCGTTGCCAATAAAACGTATTAACGCGGACGGAACGATTCCTCTAAACTACTTTATACAGGGTGTGGCGTAAATAGTGGTCCAAAGCAAAGGTGTGGATACACTGTACACTGAAGCACCACATACCAGTATTAAAAAAAAAAATATGTACAGGGTTTTAAAAAAAAAATTTATTTTTTTATTTTTTTAGAAATCGTTACCCTGCCTTACAAATTTGGTTATAATTTCCAAAAATGACTGTTTTTTCTTATCCATTTTTTTTATTATTATTGCTGATCACTTGTACTTAGTACTCCATTCGTTTTTTTTTTACAAACTGAATTTAATAAAAAAAAATAAGTTTCTTTCAAAATTCAATACTCACTGCTAGCAAATCGTTTGACTTTCAATGCTTTTGGTGCAAAAAAAATGTACCACACTGTCAGTGCCCATTGTTTAAAAAAAATGCCCATCTTTTGCAGATTCTAAAATGGTGCAACAATAAGTGTTACGACTTACAGGAAAAAAGTTATTGCTTTTCGAAACAAAAAGGAGCCCAATTCAGAAAAACAATTTATTTGAAGTTCAAGGGTTTACAAGGGTTGTAATTTTTTTCTGTGTGGTCCAAAGCAAAGGTGTGGATACACTGTACACTGAAGCACCACATACCAGTATTTAAAAAAAAAATATGTACAGGGTTTTCAGGGTTTTCAGGGTTTTTTTTATTAAATTCAGTTTGTAAAAAAAAAAACGAATGGAGTACTAAGTACAAGTGATCAGCAATAATATTAAAAAAAATGGATAAAAAAACCGTCATTTTTGGAAATTATAACCAAATTTGCAAGGCAAGGTAACGATTTCTAAAAAAATTAAAAAAAAATTTTTTATTTGAAAAATATGTACAGTATTTTTTTTTTAAATACTGGTATGTGGTGCTTCAGTGTACAGTGTATTTACACCTTTGCTTTGGACCACACAGAAAAAAATTACAACCCTTGTAAACCCTTGAACTTCAAATAAATTTTTTTTCTGAATTGGGCTCCTTTTTGTTTCGAAAAGCAATAACTTTTTTCCTGTAAGTCGTAACACTTATTGTTGCACCATTTTAGAATTTGCAAAAGATGGGCATTTTTTTTAAACAATGGGCACTGACAGTGTGGTACATTTTTTTTGCACCAAAAGCATTGAAAGTCAAACGATTTGCTAGCAGTGAGTATTGAATTTTGAAAGAAACTTATTTTTTTTTATTAAATTCAGTTTGTAAAAAAAAAAACGAATGGAGTACTAAGTACAAGTGATCAGCAATAATAATAAAAAAATGGATAAAAAAAACCGTCATTTTTGGAAATTATAACCAAATTTGTAAGGCAAGGTAACGATTTCTAAAAAAATAAAAAAAAAATTTTTTTTTGAAAACCCTGTACATAATTTTTTTTTAAATACTGGTATGTGGTGCTTCAGTGTACAGTGTATCCACACCTTTGCTTTGGACCACTATTTACGCCACACCCTGTATATACCTAGTAATAATAAGTCAGCCTATTAGATCCCACTGCTGGGAAAAGGCCTCACCTCAACTATGAGGAGGAACGAGCCATACTTCACCACGCGGGCTCAGTGCGGATTGGTGCAGGGGTGTATGTAAGACAAGTGACAAACCTTACTGTCAGAAGTTATCAAGCCGCCCTAGGGCCTCTGACTAGGCTTAACGACTAATACCACAGATATTAGCTGAGGTGCTTGTGGCGCAGTGGCGGCAGCGCTTTGGTAGTGATACCAAAAGTTAAGCAACCCACGGCGCGGTCGTGATTGGATGGGTGACCATTCCGACCATTTAAGTGACGTCCATGACAAGCATCTCCGTGCTTCGGAAGGCACGTTAAGCAGTTGGTCCCGGCTAATATACCTAGTACAAAATGAAAAAAGCAAGATGGCCTTCTCATAGGCCAAATTCAATCAACTTTTATGGTCTGGGCTTCATGCTGAAGAGACAATGTTTTTTACGGCTTTCTGGATGAAAAATAATGAGAAAGTGAGAGTAGGCTGTATTTATACAGGCTGTTCTTTTAGAGCGAGTACTTGGTACGTAGTAAATTATATTTTATTTAACTTAATACTAATGAGTAACAAAAGTATAGTTACCTCGTATTTAAGAATTTTTCTAGATCTCCAGACAGAAAATAAGTTTACTAGATGTATGTTCACAGGGCCGCACGTCAGACTACCCCACCTTGAGTACGCCTCTATTCCCTACGTAATGAAACTATTTGCGAAGTTCGCATGGGTAACTTAACGTGCTGCCGGTTAAAGTGGGGTGTAAGTGTACGTAATGTTTTTGTAATTAATTTTGTTCTGTGTTTTTGATAGTCTATTAATAATTTATATTTTTTTATATTATTTTAAAGACGTAATATTATGTCACTGTAAAAAGGTCTCAAAACAGTTAGTATATGACTGCTTTACCTTCGTTTCAATTCGTATTTGTAAGTAATTGGACCATTTATTTAATACTGCCTACTTTAATAAATACCACTGTGTTTACGTAACCAAATAAATACAATTCAAGAAAAGTTACTGAACACGAAATAACACAATCAGGATTTATACCACCGTTTATTTAGTACCCCGACACTTAAGCCTTGGAGACGAGCGCTTGAGCAATTTCACTTTTGCTTTATTCGTTAAACGTACCCTTAAGGCCACGTTCACTGTGAACGCGGGAGCGGAGCGAGCGTAAGAGCTGAGCTGAGCAAGCGCGGATATCATTATACCCCGTTGCAGTAACAAAATGTTTTAGGAGATGAAACGAGAAATACTTTTATTACAAAACATCTATCACTAAAACGTGGTCATCTTTAAAAAAAAAATTGTCTCGCGGCATCAACGCTGGATTGGTGGCGATCTAAAAAGGGCGATCTAATATCTAAATTAAAATTAATGTACCATCATCATAATAACTAGCTGCAGGACGCCTACTGTTAAAAGTGCATAGGCCTCCACATCCATCGATTTCCAATGTTGCTTTAGCGATTTATTTAATGTTTGCAAGTGAGCTTACAAAATACTCCAACCAAACTGCCCACTTGCCAAATTAGATACATAATTTGTTAGTGAAATACAAAAGATACCTTTTCTATGTATATTTTGGAATACAATTTTAGCGTCTATTCCTTTATAATCGACGAAAGCGGTGTAAATATTGTTCGTAAATTGTTTTCTCAAAACTAACTCACTTTCGCTCCCGCCCTCTCTCTCTGCCCGCACCCTACAATTTCTGGGAATGGTAATACCGAGTTTATTCGCCGCTGGCTGCAAAGATAATTTTCCCATAAAGACGAAACGCTGGTAATAAAGTAGGTGGGAGCCCCCGAAATGGCACCGGAAAAATTCCCGCCCATTTTCCACTGCGGAGATAAGAGGTTTAATGGAAAAACTTGTCTATGGTTTGAAATATAAAAATTATTTTTTTAAATTCAAAGAATGGAATTTATTCATTCATACAATGTGGAGTTTGGAAGTTCTCGTTTTTGTTCGTTTTATATTAAAATAGGGTCTAACTCTTGGTTATGATTTTTTTTATTAATATTTTAGTGCTTTATTCAGCCTTTTAAGGGTTCCGTAGTCCGACAAGGAACCCTTATAAGATCGTTCAGTCCGTCCGTTCCGTCCGTCCTAGTCTGTCACAGCAATATCTTCTACGTTTATGGACTGATTTGCATGTAACTTGGTACGAGGATACTTCACATATAGATCTCATTTTTAAAAATACGAAAAATTAAAATTACCCCTTTTTAAGGGTACCTTCCCATACATGTAAAGGGGGGGGGTGAATTATTTTTTTGAGTGCACCCCCTTGTGTGGGGTATCGTTGAAAAGGGCTATGAAAATAAGGTAGGGTTTCTATACAACACTTTTTTATCAGCTTTACGATTTGTGAGATGTAGCCCGCCAAAGTCGTTTATACGCTGTTATTTTACAAAAAAAAAATACCCACCCACCAATCGCGAACTTAGAAATACATATTATCGAAGCTTTTTAAATAGAAGTTATCATACCCAAAAACTTATACCTACCTACCTTGCTATAGACATAACGGTCCTTTACGTTTCCTAGTATCTACAGCAGCGGAGGATAAAAACAGATTTCTTCAGCCTTGAGTATCTACGTCTGAATCTAAATGGAACGACCGACAAAGAGATAGCACCCCTTAAATCTAGGGAGAGAAAGGGGAAGGGGGGGGGGGGCAAGTTTATCCGCCAATAATATCGTCTGATGCAGATGATTAAGGCAGTCTAGTCGCCGCGTCTGAATCTTTACCAATATCAATTATTGATGGATGCAGAATTGCAGATATTTATTTGCTGGGCTGAGGTAGACACAATGCGGATGGACTTAATTTCCAAAAGATTGTGGTAAATATATTAAGTCAGTGTCAAAAATAATTTATTCAATTTAGGACAGAAAATGCCACTTATAAACGTCAAAAATTTAAAAATCAGTAGATAATATTGGCCCTTAGGGATAGGGATTATAGAATACCATTACTTCATTTGTGATACCTTTAAGTCTTACTGAATGACATATTAAATAGCTCGCTGTTATTATATTCGGCTCGTAACTTTTTATGAAATCAGTCAGTTGAAAATCGGCCCAAAAATAGTAAATAGTGTATATATTTAATTATTATACAATAGTAAATAATAAAAAATAGCTGTAACTATAATTAACAGCGATTATTTAAGATGAAGACTTAAAAAGCATGGTAGCCCATTTAAACGCATTTTTTTGCTGATGAAATATTTAAGAATTAAAATTACTTGCCCTTTTCAACTCAAAACTTTTGTCGAAGGAAATCCCGCCATTTGAATAAACACTTGCTACATTTAACTCATAAAAAAAGAAAAGTGTCATTCAATGAGCGCGCCACAAAAAAGGCGGGAATTAAAAATGGCCGACAGTGGCTGAGTTAGCCTTTTCATTCACGCTACATCGTTATCAGCTTAATTTAATTGCACAGGCCTTTGCAAAAGTTTTTAGAAGCGTTTTGTTGTTGCCATGCCGAGGATTTTATTTTTGTTTGCGGTTATTTCATTTCACGTCATTGTGATGGGGGGTCTGTAAAAAGCTCTCCGAGAATTTTAAATGAAAAGAAAAAGCATAAAGTTGTGCCATGAGAGCGTAGACTGCTCAAGTACAGTTTTATAATATCTGTGGTTTTACTTTATCTTATTTTATACAATGCGATAACTTATAATATAAAAATGTTTAAGAGTGTACTTTGTGATTGTATTTATTTCGTCTTTTTTTTGCTTAAAGCAGGCCTATGTATCTTCCCGCGTAGGTAGCAAAAACGTACCTACGCGCGGCGACCCCTAGGTAAGGGCCTAAACAAGTTGGGTGTCGCTAGCCGGCAGCGACACGCTCCCGCATTTTATTCACCGGCGGTGCGCGACACTAGGTTGCTGGTTGGACGAGCGTGAATAAAGTCCTGCTAGTCGCGCTAGATGGCGTAAGTAGCTTCTTATGCAGTCAACCCTATCGCATTGCGTGATAGTACGTTACTGAATAGGTTTAGTGTATTATGAATCATATTCCAGAGTTATAAGAATGAAATTATCTTGCAATGTATTTTTGTAGGTGTCTACACGAAAATGTGCTTGAGTCTGAGGCGAACTGAATTACACCATATCGTTGACAACATTGAGTAGATATTTCTTTGAATTTCATTGCAAAGTCATACATCTGTACGTAGTACTAGTACTTATTCTGTGCTTAAAGACCCATAAACAAAGGTTACCAACCAAGATAAGTGTATCTTTACTTACGTATATTGTGCTTTCTTTCTTTTATAGTAAGGTGCTTTTTTTAAGAAATACACTCTAACACCGGTACGACGCGACGTCTTCAAACAAAACAAAGATATGAATTTGAGAAATTCTTATTATGTATATTAAACGAGGAACGCTTAAATACAAAACAGGTAAAATAATTTTATTGCCAGAATAAATTTTCCATTCTCGGAAACACAGTGTATTATTTCAATATCTAACATTATTGCTTACGTCGTATTGTGCAGAAAAAGCTTTTTATATGCTAATCAAAACAGCAGTTTTCAGAATACCGAGTACCTTCTGGAGTATATTGAAGAGTAACATTTTGATTTGCTACTTATTATATGTACACTACTATCTTTCCTGGGCCCGTAGCCAAGTGGCAATTTATTCTCAAGCGAAGTTCGTTATCGCAAACATAATGTATGAAAATGACATAAGCCGTCGCAACATCTCCGCACTTTAAAGTGCATGTTGATAGAATTGAGCGACTTCAGAGAAAATTCGTAAAACATCTTAATTATCGACTAGGTGTGTCTACAGATTCTTATATCGAAGGTTGCAACCGCCACAACCTACTAACTCTCCAGGAAAGACGTGACGCTTTAGACATGTGCTTATTATCAGACATCCTAAATGGTCGTATAGATAGCGAGGAGCTAGTTGCGGCACAGAATACTAGTACTTCGTACAGAAGTATGACTTAGCAATTGTATTCAAAGAAATGTCTACTCAATGTCGTCAACAATATGGCGTAATTTAGTTCGCCTTAGAGTCAAGCACATTTTCTTGTAGACACCTACAAAAATCCATTGCAAGTTAATTTCATACTTATTGCTCTGGAATATGATTCATAATACACTAAACCTATTCAGTGACGTAATATCACGCGACGCGATAGGGTTGACTGCTACGAGAAGCTTCTAACGCCATCTAGCGCCTCTTTCTAATACTTTATTCATTCTCGTCCAGCCAGCAACGTAGCCGCGCGGCCGCCGGTGAATAAAACGCGCGAGTGTAGCTCTGGCCGGTAGCGACACGCAACTTGTTTTAGCACCTACGGTGCGCCGCGCGTAGGTACGTTTTTGCTACCTCCGCGGGGAGATACACAGGCCTGGTTGCGGGCATGTCGTTCTGCACCCCCGCGCGCCGCACCCGCCACACGCCCCTACTATATGTCCCATCTGTCTCCACTAATTATGCTAAGAATTCGGTACTCGTACGCATTGCACACACATACAACACAAAGTTCAATAGTATTGACATTTTCAATTGTACAAAAATCACGCTGAAAAAATATCTTATTGATATTATAAAAGAAGAACGCGAGTAATTATAACTTTTTTTTTTTTAAATTTTCTTTTTTTTGCGTCCAGCTTATCTAACTTGTTTGTCTACAAAGACAGAGTAAATTGAAACAAAAAAACGTTCTTTTTCTTGTTTTTACCTTACCAGGTACCTGTTTGCGGACTATTAACACCGATCCCAAGGAATCATATCCGTAAGGCTTACAGGTACCTACAGGTGCACACACGCGCGCGCACTCTCTCTCTCTCTCTCTCTCTCCACGCACTCATACACTATGAATAGTTTTCTTAAATACCTACTGTATTTTTTTATAAATAGTGTGGTTTTGGAGTTGTTGGCGATTATAATAATTTATTCTACTGGAAAAATGTATACCTCTATGCATGATTGCGAGCGTAACCTTTATCGTTTATATTTATTATTATGGCTTAAACATTTGAGGTGGAATATGTTTTAATGTGTAATATTATTATTTAAGTTTAACTTTTTCTTCTTTATAAGTTTCTATTACCAATAGTTATTTTAAGGGAAACCTATCATTAGCCTTACTAATAGTTCTGTTCAAATTGTCAAACAAAACTTGTATCGCTGTTGGTTTGCTAAATAAATAAAATAAAATAAAATAAAATCACGTGACTTTTGAATACATATTTTGACATTTCATTGGTTATAGCGAAAACCGCTTCAGAACGATTGCCATTTGGTTACGGGCGTTGTTTTGAAAACGACTATTTTATTACGTTGTAATTTTATAATTCGTAAATGATTCGATTGCTCGTAACGAACTGAAAGATAATTGTGGCAAACCGAACTCTTTGTGTTTTTATACTTTTTTTTAATGTTTCAATTTCCTTCTCTTTTTGACTATTTTACCAGTTGTTTCTTTTACTTCACACGAATTACATTGATTTCTTACAAATATTACCCAAAGTTTATAATTTATCCTCCGAATTCCCCTACATCGCGCACAATAATGACTATAAGGTCTAATTTAGTATTGTAGTAGAGTTTTTTTTGTATAAACATAGGGTCCCGTATTGTGTATTTGAAGCTTTAAGTAGTGAAATTGAAAAACACTAAAAATACGACATCCATTTATCGATACCCAATCCATCAATAACTTTACAACACTGTAACTTAAGTCAGATTGGAGAGCTGTATTTAATTCGCCGTAAAAAACAAGAGGAATGGACTTTCAGGTTCGAGAATGGACCACGTGGGTTATGGAGATGAAAAATGTTAATTTTACAAGAGGGAGGGATATTACAGGTACCTATGGTTATCCTTCGTATATTATAAATTTTGCAGTGTCTGTCTGTGACCTTTTGACACCAAAGCGCTAAACCAATTTTGATGAATTTATCTAGTCGAGAGAAAGTAAGATAAGGCTGCTTTTTATTGCGGAAATTAAACTTTAAAAGGGACGAAATTGCGGACGATTTGTATACGAAATGCAGCCGAAAATTAGCCTTCCGTAGGTATACATGTATAAGTAAAACATTAATTTCTTTAAAGGTTAACATTTCTCGCTCAGAGGCTAAGTTTGGCTATCCAACGCGGAAACGCAGCTAGCATTCTCGCTTCCTTGCCTCATGGACACGGTTACTTTTTCGAATAAGTAGATTTTTAAGTTTTGTTAAGTGTACATATTTAATTAATTGATTATTTCGCTTAGATTTATAATAGCTGTGATTTTTAACTTCCTCATCCGTCGTGTAAATTCCTCTCACGTGACATTGGCGGAACAGTGTGTACACACCATCCAACACCAAAACACACTTTTGTCGCCTAAAAAACGAAGAAGAAGAAGAAGAAAGTCGTTCATTGCACGGCGAAAATGCCCACACCTACACATCCAAAAAAAGGTTTTGACATTGACAGTTATGACAAAACCACCTTAAAAGGTCAAAGTTGTGTAATGTGCACAAAAATCTACATGACTCCTATTTACCCGACTGCGGAAGGAGGGTTATGTTTTTCGGGAGTGTGTATGTATGTATAATTGTTTGGCACGCCCTACAGCCCAATCGGCTGGACAGTTTTTGTCTTATGTATGAGGTGTCGTTGAGTTTGTCAAAATTGTGAGTGACATAGGCTTTAGACATTAAAAAAAGGGCAACCGCAAATGGAAATAAAGGGGGGATTGATTTTTACCTCACCATAGCAATATAGGTATCATATGAAAGCCAGTAAAAAGACCATTTCAAAAAATAATAATTTTTACAGTCTGTTGTTTTGTTTTTTCATAATTATGTTTGCTTGTTAGAACTTCACAAAGTTACGCAGAAGGCCTACTTTTTCAATAATTAATAAGAGAATAACAAGGTCCCTAAATCAATGCTGTACAAAAGCCTCTCCCCACGCCCATCCTCGTTCAATGGTTACATCGGAGCGCTGCCGCGCTGGGTGAATTGTAATGAGCACATTCCGAGCGCGGGCGCCGATTTTGACCGGCATCTGAGGAATGTTGGGCCCGGTTTGGATATGTTTCGGGTACCGTAAGTGCACCAAGAGTCGTTATTTTCGTAGTCATATGTAATTGCACAAATGGAGCTCGTTTCAGATTTGTACACCATAAGGAGCGAGGAAGAACAAGAATAAGCTACATGCATAAGAATAGTAATTTACGGGATTGCTACCATGTACCAAGCACCATGATCACGGAAATTTCCAAGCGCCATGATCACGGAAATTTCCGCAACAGCGCCGAAATATCGGAAACTCAAAAATATAAAGGTACATGGCAGCAATCCCTTAAATAACAATTTTAATGTAGTGACCATGAAAGTTTAAAAAAGCAACATGCAGCATATAAATTAAAGGAGAAGATAAAAACATGTCGTGTGTGGAGGTAAAGAGCGGGGAAAACGGTATAGACCCCTCCGACAAGAGATAAGCTCCTAAATTGGAACAGCAAAATTGACTCAGCCAATGGTGGTGTTTTTAATGTTAAAAATAAGATTAAAAGGTGGTTAATATTGGTTATGCCTTATTTTCAGAATGAGTACGTGTGTAACGCGGCGCGGGTTATCTATTCATTTGCCAAGAAAACCTGCCTTTGTTATAATAGCATTTTAGCATTAGTTATAATAGCAGAGAGAAAATAGTGTTTTCCTTATCAAAAAACAATGGTCAATCATTCGACTTAAGATTTTTCAAATTTAGAAACTTTTAAAAATGGTCAATTATATCACAACTTTAATTACTCTGTTTGTTTAAAGCTTACTTACACTGTTATAAGATAAACTTAACTATATTGTTATCTTATATTTTGTTTGTTTGCCAATCATACCATTGATTCGTGTGTTGTTTGCCAAACATGGCATTAGCTGATTTATAAAATCAAATAAACGAGCATAATCTAAATTTTAAATAAAGCGTATGTCCAGAACCCAACCGACATTGGTGCCCTCCCATCATTTGAACAAAAACAACACTAATGAATTTTGCAAAGTTAATTTGGGGATACCAGCGTTCAAAATGGCCCTCCGATGTCCGAAAGTATTTTATTTAATCCCGGAGTATTTTGAAGTATATTTACAAATTCTGAATACTTTAAACACACGTCACGTAATACTGTGAGGCAGGTTTGCAATACGTTTCGTCCGGAAAATAAGGAAATTTGGAAAAATAGACCCTTTTGGTTGTAGCGACATCTTACCACTGTCGCCCACACTAGCAAGCAACTTCAAGACGCGACGCCCTGACTCGGCTCCTACAGGCTAGATGGCGCTGATAGCCCGCTCCATACAACACAAACCGCGATATGTAAGATTTAGCACGAGCTTGACTACATATAGATAAACCAAGACGGTGACCATTGGACCTTGGTCCCCGACCATAACAACCGGTCGGTAGGAAGCGCTTCCCTTTGCCTTCCTAACCCAGTTGCGCCAAATGGTAAATCACGTGTAGGGGATGTGAGTAATGTATCTGTGGAGCATTTTCCGTTGGTCCTTAGAACATGTATACTCAAATGATTGATGATTCCTACTAATAAAATTAACTGTGCTGCCTAAGTAAGTATTAATAGGCGTAGTCACTATTTAACCCCTTGAGGATCATAAGACCGCCGGCGGTCTCATTCGATTTTCTGCTGTGTCTGGAAACATGATCTCTGGATGAGTTACGGAGGTTATTAGGATTGTGAGAAGTGGTTTTTCACGCCATCTTCCTTTGAATGACCCTTGACATTTATTCTAGCTCGATTGAATTTTCCTCATACCCTGGGAAAGTCAACAAAGTTGAGCTTTATTGGAATTTTGTTTGAAAAAAAAAACTTACACAAAAATAAGAACTAAACCTAATAATTGACAAAATGTACAACCGAAATACCTACTTATATAAAACCCCCCAACCATTAAAGCTACTGATGTCAAAAAGACTGGCAGCGTTCCTGTCACCAGTCATAGTGACCGAACGTAGTCACAAAAAAATTGAATCGCCTCTAATAAAACTACACAATATTGGTAGCCATCAGTGGTATCCATCATCATTTCGACATCACCGAATGGTGCTTTTCAAAAGCAAATCAACAAGTAACAAATCCAAACACTAAAATCATTTACTTTTTAATATTTGAGGAGTTCTCTCGATTTCTCGAGGATACTATCACTAAATTCTGGCTGGGTCACAAAGGGACCACCTTGAAACTCTCAATATCATCTCATATCATACCTTTCAGACAAAATCGGTCCACAATTAGCGGAGTAATGTATCAAACATAAAAAAAAAAATTCTTCGAGTTGTTTTTATAAGTAACTAGTGTTCCCCGCGACTTTGCTCGCAAGAGTTGGATTTTCCAAACAAACTTTCATCCCCCATTTCACCTCCTTAAAGTTTTTATATCGCGACAAAATGTAGCCTATGTCCTTTCCAGGGTCTCGAACTGTCTTCAGACCAAAATTTCATCTCAATCGGTTCAGTGGTTTAAGCGTCAAGAGGTAACAGACAGACAGACAGACAGATACACTTTCGCGTTTACAATATTAGTATGGATAGGCTAACTCTTGATCTTCATCTTGATAATGTCTGCGGTAAAGCGAGCCTGCCCAAGAGAAGCCTGTACATATACACGCACCTTCAAGAGTTTAGGGTAAGCACTCGGAAAAACAGATGCAGGCAGGCAGAGCATTCCACTCCTTGGGTGCGCATTTAAAACGATGATGAAAAGCCCTTTACGAGAGATGGGAATGTCAACCAAAAAAGGATGGTAGCCCGCAGTACGTCTGGTGTTCCGATGGAAGAATGGAGATTGCATTATGAGATTGTGGAGCTCGTGCGCACACTCCCCGAAGTTGAAAACCTCTTCTATTTTTGGGTCGGTTGAAAATTAATTACTTTCAGGTAAATGAAATAAAAGACCTCGTTATTATGAGTAAAGCAGGTTTTGCTCGGAACTAGTCGGAAGGAAAATTATGGCGGGGCGGAAGTTGTAAAAAAGTTTGTTCTACCACGCGGAAGGCAGACCCTAGTTCGCCAGATTCAATTAATGCTAGGAACAAAGTTTAACACGTACTCCATTGTTTAGCACAAAATCAGACAACAGTGTATTCGTGCGAATGATTTAATCTGGTAGGTAATATAACTTTTTTTTAAATTCTTTACCTTTTTCTCTTTATTTTGATAGTTTTTACCGCCGACCCAATTCAATTTTGGACTATGCTCTACGCAAAGGTTGTCTGGAAGACATTGCTTTCAGCAATAAGACCGCCTAAATTGTACCATTCTCTATGAACATTTATGTAAATTGATACTGTGTGTGGTTTGCGATAAAAAGTATCTATCTATCTAACTTTTACAGCCTTATTACAAAAAACTTAGTATCAGGTTTTAAATAGGACAAAATATTAGCAGACAAAATAGAATGAATGTCACATTTGTGACTATACCTAATAGTAAAACGCTTTTCTGATTGGTCGACTAATATTTAGTCCTGGTTGAAGCCAGGTGCTAGTTTTTTGTAATAAGGGGGTTAATGTTTTATTTTTATACAGTATCGTCGGGCTACAATAAAAAAATAAAAATTTAAAAAAATGAAGTCCCTCATTGGACGCTCCATAGATTTTCTAGTGCATGATGAATTGATGAGGTAAACACTTGCAAAAGAAAATTAAAAATCAAAAAATAATCGATAAAAATATTAAAAAAAGCGTAAAGCAAAGGTTAAACTTTGATGACTAAATGACTTTCGTTATCAGTTCAGACGCTTGCATAAAGTGGCCCTCAATACAGGCCAGATGCACGCGATAAATAAATTAAATATTTTTAAACCCTCTCAAACAACAAAACACAATACGCATTTTCTCTATTAAGCCCGGGAGGCAATCAGTTAATTGTCTATTCAATTAATTTCTCTAGCTCTTTGTATACGAGTTACTTCTAAGTAAATTAACTCAGACCAGAAACGAAAAACTTTCTTGTAAAGCCAAAGTAAATACTTACTTACTTTGGCAATTGATTTCTACTTTAACAATGGTACAGATAAATTATTGTTTTTTTTTTAAGTGATAAGCATTCACTTTGCAATCTAAATATATTATTGCACTTGAAAAAATTACTTGAAATGATGAATGGTACAGAGGCAAAGTTGGAGTGGAAAATCTAGGAGGTGAAGAAAAAGTCCATCGACCAATTCAAGAGAATAGCGGATGATAGGGGAAAATGGAAGAAACTTCACTGAAAAGAGAGAAACTCTCAAATGAAGAATGGTGATGAATGATACCGTTACCAAAAGTAGAATATATGACTATGTATATTGTTTATTTTCTTTAACAAAATTAAATCGAACCACTGTTGTCTTTGATCATCTATGATTTTTGCTGACTAAACCACAGTAACAATTCGGGGGTAGTTCATCATCATCATTTCATCATATCAGCCTATTGCATCCACTGCTGGACATAGGCCTCTCCAAGACGGCGCCAACTTTCACGGTCCTCCGTTTCTCGCATCCAGCCACCACCGGCCACCTTCCTCAGGTCATCGGTCCACCTAGCAGGGGGGCGTCCAACACTACGTTTCCCGTGACGTGGTCTCCGTTCAAGAACCTTCTTGATTAATTAAAGGTAGTTAATTATGTACAACTACTATGAAAAAATCTTATTCCTCCTCTCACTCACGAAAACTCTAATTTGATTTCAGTTAAGTCGCTAAAGGCATCGTAGTCGCTCTCAGTATTGATTTAGTATAAATTATTTAAAAGAATACGAATCAAAAGACTGGAATAACTACGAGAAATGTTTCTAAAAAATGTTGAAGCTCATAAATTATGGGTAAACTTTCCCCTCCACCACGGTCGATTTGCCCCGACAGATGTATTCCGTTAGCTTCCATATTTCACGGAATAGAATATTCATCTCGCGACTTTACGTTGTATAGAATCTGAGGTCTTACTCCAGTTGACGATGTCCTTATTTTCGATGTAGCCAACCCTTTCACTCACGATAGAATTGCAACGCAAACGAGCGTGATGGCTAGACTCGAAAATACGGAAATCTTCAACAGGAGCAGGGCCTCTGCTTGTATCGTTACGGCGAAATTGAGTTCGGTTGATTTGCAAGCCACGGGTGTAGCGCGAGGAGAAGAGCTTTGCCTGTTAGATAAAGTTGCCTACTCTTTATTTATCATCATCATCATCCTAACGTTATCCCGGTTGTTCACACGCATGCTAGGGCCCAGGGTCCGCTTTGGACCATGATTCAGGGTATGGCAGATCAGGTACCTACTCTTTATTGCACATTTTAAAAGAATCAATAAAACAATATACATTAGAAAGATGTGAAAATAGGCGGTCTTAAGCATAGAGCTTTTGTATTCTGCTACATCATTGCCATTGCAATGCCATCATATGTTATCTAAGCTACTTTCAACAAAGGTAATCTATCGAAATACTGATTACCTACAAAACCCCTAAAGTATGAGGTGATCAAATATTTGTTGTGATTTCGATGTTGGTCTCATAGTAAAAGTTGTTATATGTTCTAGTAAAACCCATAGGTACAATTAATTTTGTTAGACCCTGTATATCATCGTCAAGAGGATGTAATAATTATCTTTGGTGGTATATGTGCAGGCTGTTCTGCCTTGGCTATGACATCGACCGAATCGCTCCTGTTTTTGTTCGCGTTGTGGATGAAGCGATGTGATTAGAATTCGCCAAATGAGATGCCATCAGACAGACGTGACTTGACTGTCAAACACATATTTTTGTGCCGTTGTATACTGACTTTAATGGCATTGATATTTTGAAAATCTATGTGGACAATCAAGACGTTTCCAACGACACTTCATTTATCCTGAAGTTTAGAAGTTATGACGAAACAGGTTAACATACATATATATATACATAGTCAGGTCATAAGTTCTGTCACATGACAAAAACTTTTAAAATTAGAATGCTGGCCACCAAAGAGTTTATTAAATTCGAATTTCGAATTTTTCATGAAAATAAAAATTATCCTGATTATCTTATTCGTTGCTGTCCTATTTGGAAGTTCCAAAATTTGACTAATAATTTAGACAATCTAGTTAAAACACATTTGGAAAAGATTCTAAACATTCGTCTTTTGGAACGGTCTTGGGATCAAGCGTCCCTTCCTATCCGTTTTGGTGGGATTGGGACGCGCAAAATTTCCAGTGTCTCCTTACCTGCCTTTCTATCCTCATCTTACAGCACGTCCACTCTCGTTGCAAGTATCCTGCAGCCTTCTACTGCAAACTTCGAAGTGGCGTGCTTGGACGAGGCGAGAGATGCTTGGGAAATGGCATATTCGACAAATTCCCTTCAGATCTTAAAATCCAAAGGAGTTGGAACCAAATTACTTGTGAGTCTCTTTTGAAAAGTCTTATTGACAGTAGCACAGACAACGCGGATGTAGCCAGACTAAAAGCAGTTTCCATCAAGGAATCAGGAAACTGGCTACAGGCCTACCCTTCGGCCAACGTGGAAACCCTTTTGGACTCAGAAACTCTACGAGTCGTGATAGGTCTGCGTGTTGGTGCTGAGGTTTGCCTTCCACACAGATGTCCTTGTGGTACTGATGTCGGCTCGTTGGGACATCACGAACTCTCCTGTATTAAAAGTGCAGGCCGCATTTCGCGTCATGCCAGCATCAACGACATCATCCGTCAGTCTCTTGCCTCTATCAACGTGCCGGCTTAACTCGAGCCGAACGGTATCGCGCGTGATGATGGCAAGAGACCAGACGGGATGTCACTTGTTCCTTGGCGGATGGGTCGGGCTCTTGTGTGGGACGCTACCTGTGTCGACACACTTGCAGCTTCTCATCTGCCCGGGACAAGCCGTGATGCTGGTTTGGCTGCGACAAGTGCCGAAAACTTTAAAAAGAACAAGTACAGGCAGATCGACTCCCGGTACCACTTTGTACCGTTCGGAGTCGAAACACTGGGTTCGTGGGGTCCCAACGCTATCTCTTTTTTCAAAGAGATTTCCAAGAGGCTAGTTGACATCAGTGGTGACCTAAGAGCTGGCAGCTACCTTGCTCAGCGTATAAGCATCGCTTTCCAGCGCGGTAATACTGCCAGCATCCTGGGAACCTTACCACAAGGACCCTTTTTATAATTTTTGTTTTTGTATAGTATTAAATAATTAATCTTAATTTTTATTAATAAGTTGTATATATATTCATGTGTTTATTTAAGAAATTTTATGAAAATGTTTAATAAAAATGTGTACTTTTTAGAATTTTCCTTATTTTTTTAAATATGAAGTAGACACTTAAAGAAGGCCGTGTCGCGGTTATTGCGTTGCATCATTGCGGTTACGCGCTCATTCAGATTTTCAACTCACTAAAAAATTTGAATATAACCTTCTTATAATCTTATTGGGGCTTAACTGAGGTACATTTTTGTGAGAAAGGCGTAAAAACGAATGCAGTTGTGTATCAAAATACAGTCCTCAAAAACCTTGTGAAACCTGTTTCTCATACCATGTTTAATAACAGGCACTAGGAATTCCAGCAAGATTCTGCGCCAGCTCATAGAGCGAAAAGCACACAAGACTGGCTGGCGGCGCGTGAAATCGACTTCATCCGGCACGAAGACTGGCCCTCCTCCAGTCCAGATTTAAGTCCGATAGATTACAAGATATGGCAACACTTGGAGGAAAAGGCCTGCTAGCCTCATCCTGATTTGGAGTTACTCAAGGCATCCTTGATTAAGGCAGCCGCCGATATTGACATGGACCTCGTTCGTGCTACGATAGACGACTGGCCGCGCAGATTGACCTCTATTTTCAAAATCGCGGGCGTCATTTTGAATAAACTTTATAACCATATGAATTTATGTTTTATTAAGTTCATTTTGCTATATAAATGGTTACATAAATAATAAACATGTCTAAATTATTTCATATTACACATGTGACATAACTTATGACCTGACTAGGTACATACATACCGGTCAAAATCATTTATTTATTTATTTATTTTAGGGATTACAAACAAATGCGTTACGTTAATTAATAAGAATGTATAAACTTATAAACTATGAGTGGTATACACATCCCACCACGTAATCCACGTGTAAGTATACAAAATTAATAAAATATACGAGGTAAAATGCGTGCTTATGAAGAAGAAGAATATAAAAATTTATATTAAAAGCTGACAGGTTGCAAAAAAAAATTAGAATAATTAGGAGAAATTAATACAATATTTGTGCTAGGCTTGCAGAATGTCTAAAACAAGTCTTTTAAATTTGGAAGGAGGCTGGGAAAAATCGAGTTCGTTAAAGTACCTGTTGAAATCAGACAGTATTCTATTTAATGGGGCTCGCTTGCCTGCATTGGTTTTACATATGTTGACAAAAAAAGTCCTATGTTTGCACGTGCTTCTAAGCACAGCGCGTCTGGGAATATTGTAGTTAATTTTATTTATATTATTGCACTTGAAAAAAACGACCACCAGAGGCGGGAATCGAACCCGCGTTCCTCGCATACCGGGCGATTGCCTAACCTCTCGGCCACCCTGGCGTTGGCAGAGCCTGTCGAAATTTTCAAGTGCTTCTTAACGCTGTAATGCCGCGTTGCTTTCATCAATGTTATTGGGATTATACCCTCAACACTCGAAAGAAATACTATTGCAAGTATTTAACAATCGAAAGATGAAGCTTGCAAATAAGATAATTTATTGTTTTTAAGTGTTAATTTTATTACTAAGGCTTATGCAATCAATTTTATTATTAATTAAATTAAAAAGAAACATAACAGAGAGGAGCAATCGACGTGATTCGAGGCGTAAAAATTTAAATTTTGTTAACAGGATTTCATAGGGGACACGAAAGCGAAAACGCTTGAAATTTACTCTACGTAAGAATTTACGCTGTACTTTTTCAATGGACTCAGTGTACTTTTTGTATACTGGGTTCCAGACAGGCACGGCATATTCCAATTAAGACCTCACCAGTGAACGGTACAAATGCAAGAATGTGTTAGGTTTTTTAAAGTTGACTGCAGACCTGGACACAAAACCAAACATCTTATAGGCTTTACTAATTATGGTGTTGATATGTATAGTGTAGTTTAGAATCGAGCACAACGCCGAGATCGCGAATTACTGTTACCCGAATTACTATTATCATAATCCCTCCTTTTTGCTTCGCCGTAGTCTGGTTTTTGTTTTGTTTGTTTTTAAAATTTCTTTATTTCCATAAAAAAATATATACAAAGAGGTTTAACAATTATTCGATACCACTTAAACTTAAAACTAACATTAATTTTACCAGGCTATAGGCGCCTCCAAAAATTATTATACTAAGGGTTAAAGTTTATGTTAACATACATTTTTAAGTTTGTTGAATGTTGTACAATGCAACGTTTTTGTCATACACATCGCTTATGGCATAACAAATGAAAGCAAATTTGACGGTAGTCGGTCAATAAGAAGCGATTTTGTACAAAGAAACCGGTACAAAATACTGAGGTCCTGCCCAGCGACGCGAGGCGCGTTGCGAGCCACCCCGCCTCCCGCCGCCATACGTTTGTAGGGCGAACGAGGGGGCGCCGCGGCTACGCACCGGGCCCACAGAACTGGTCAGGCGGGAACAACATGTAGTGATGGGGCAAGCGGTAAGTTCCGTACTTGTCGATGTAATGCAAATCATGTAAAGTAGTTTTACATATATTGGATAATAATTGATTTCTATTATATTTATTCATTTTATAAAATTTATAGGTAAGTTTGTAAATAAAATCTTTAATGGAAAATTTATATTAGAATGTAATTGTTTTAAATTAATTTTAAATTTTGTTTTGTATGCTATTTTTAATGCCCTATTTTGTACAGTTTGCAGGATGTCGTAGTTAGTAAGACACGTGCTACTCCAGACAGGACATGCGTAAGTTATTGTTGGTCTCACAAGGGCTGTGTAAATCAATATTTTAGTAGTTGGACTTAGTTTAGACGTGCGATTCATTATGGGCCCAAGTGAACCCAGTGCTTTGGCACTTTTTAAACGCACGTTCGTTACGTGCTTTGTCCAATTTAATTTAGTGTCTAGTGTCACGCCAAGATAGCGAACAGAATTACTCCAAGGAATTGCATAGCTATCAATCTTTAAATTTCGGGTCGGCGGTTGACGTTTACGTGTGAATAATATTGCTTCAGTTTTTGAGCTGTTTAATTTAAGTTTCCAGCTGCTAAAGTATTCATGCAACGCGTCCAAAGACAGCTGAAGCCTGTCAATTATCAAATCGATGTCACTTGAGGATGTGTAAGAAGCTGTGTCATCTGCGAAACAAGCAAGATCGGTCCTGGTTTGTATTGGAACATCGTTTACGTACAAGATAAATAAATAGGGTCCAAGGATGGAACCCTGCGGTACCCCTGCTGATAACGGAAGTAAAGTTGATATGCTAGAACCAATGTGTACTCCGAAGTTTCTATCCTGCAAATACGACGAATACCCACGCGCATTAACTTGTGCAGTAGCCCATCATGCCACACAGTATCGAATGCCTTTTCTATATCTAGAAGAAACATTCCAGTGGATTGTTGCATATTGAGGTGATGAGAAACATGCTCAGACACACGGGCCAGCTGTTGATCTGTTGATTGAGAGGCTCGGAAACCAAACTGTTGATTAACTATGCATTTTTCAGAATATTTCTGAAATAGTTTACCAGTAGCTGAAAGTAAACTTATGGGTCTGTAGTTACTGGGTATTGTATTGTCTTTACCGGGTTTTTTAAAGCAATTACTTTAGCAGTTTTCCACCGATCTGGAAAATAACCGACAGTAAGGCAGCCGTTGAAAATGTTAGTGAGGAGGACTAGGGCTTTTTGTGAAATATTTTTGAGTAAAATATTGTGAATTTCATCTTCACCAGGAGATTTACGGTTTTTCGTTTTGTTTATTAATAATCGAATTTCACGTGGTGTCGCTGGGTGCTGCAGAATCCTACCAGAGTAGCTATCGATGCTTGCTTTGGATTTGGCCACTTCATTTTCAACTTCACGATTGCTGCACCAGTCAATCGTGAGACACATATTTGAGTGAAATGCATTGGCTAGCTCGTTAGCTTGATCTATACCCGAGGAAACAACTGTCCCATCGGCTCTTTTTAGTGGGGGAATAAGAGTAGATTTTAGCTTGAGTGACTTGGTAATTCGCCAAAGTTCAGAATTAGCATTTTCAATCCTGGTAAGCTTTTTGTTCCATACAATGTCATGGTGGTTACTTATATGGTTATTGCGACCTGCAATTGGTTAATCAAGGTACGCAATTTTCTTTTTAAGTCACCAGGAGGTAACTTTTGTTCTTGTTTACGCAAAGTATTTTTATGCCGTATTAGTTTTTTAATGTACCAAGGAAGCTTATGCGGATTATCATGGAATACCCCAGTGGGCACCTCAGAGTCTCTTGCAGTGATAATGGAATTCAAAAATGTTGTAACAGAGTCATCTATTTCCGTCTTTGAAGTTAAAGGCTTAGGGTTAAGTTCTATGTTATTATCCAGCACTGTACGAAATTTTTTCCAGTTAGTTTTATCATATCGATAGTATTTAGATTTTTTATTTAAAGCTATAACTCCTCCTAGTTGGATATAAATAGGCAAATGATTAGAAGATAAAGCTGTCATGACATCGAGGTCATTTATTAGGTTGGTACAAGGTCGGGAGTCGTAGGATTAAAATCAGCTCTGTAATTAAGTTGGGTTGGCGTCGAAGGCGCGTAAATAAAGTAATTACTAGCTAGCATATGTCTAAATAAGCTCCTGCCCCTTGTGTTACAGTAACTGCTATTCCAATATTTATGATTAGCATTAAAATCTCCACAAACTAAGACATTACGGCCTAACAAGAAGAGTTTATCCAGGTCTGAGTGGACTAGTGGTAAGTTAGGAGATTGATAAACCGAGGCAATAACTAAATCTTTGCCAGATAAAGTGATTTTTATCGCAATGGCTTCCAGGTTCGTCATATTTGGTACAGTAACATTTGGTACTTTTAACCAAAATTGCAACACCTTGACCTTTTCCTAATTAATTTTTATCCTTACGATAGCAATTAAAACCAGGTGTATTTAAAGAAATATTGTTTGTCAATTTAGTTTCACAAAGGGCAAATACATCGACAAATAGCTCACTCACCGCTAGGTCAAGCAATTCATGTATTTTGTTTCTTACGCCATCTGCGTTCCATGAAATTATGTTTAACTCATTTGACTTATACATGATGACCAAGATGCTTAAGAACTAACATGATTTTGTCAAGCATCGAAGTACACGTCTGGAATTGTGATTTGATCTTTCTAATGGTCTCCATAATATCGAGTATTTCACTGGTGATAGGATCCATGGAATGTTTAGCATTGCTAGCTGACTCATCATCTGATGGTTTTTTAAAAGGTGACTGCTTGGGTGGACCAGCTAGCAAGGCTGCCCAAGATTTTGTTGTTGATGCCGCAGAGTAAGGTATATTGGTCGGTACTACATTTTCCAAAGTCTTTTTTGGGAATCTAGATACTGCAGCAGGTTGTTTGCGTTCGCGTATCTTTTTACGGAGGTTTTCGACATATGACACTCGTGCGTTGCATTCACGGAAGTTTGCGGGATGGTCTTGTCCACATTTACAACATCGGGCGGGTTCTTGACGATCTCTTTTTAAGCAGTCGGTAGTAGCGTGGTTCTCTGCACATTTAACACAGCGAGGAGGCATGTTGCAGTTTTTTGAAGAATGCCCAAAGTTTTGGCATCTATAGCATTGGGTACCTGCCGACCGGTTGGGTTTAAACTTCTCAATGGTGATAACACAGTTGAACAGGTATTTCACTTGCTTGAATTTGGTGGGATTAGATCCAGGCGATAATTGTATTAAGAGTGGAGGAAAAGGAGCTATTTTCAGTTTAGGGGATTTCAAAACTGTTACAGCATCAACCTTGAATCCCATATTATTAAGCTCTTGTGCAACCTTATCACTAAGGTCAACTGGCAGACCTCGAATTACCAATTTTGGAACTTTTTCATCTTTTCTAGAATAAGTAAGAAAAGGAGTGTTATCAATCCGCAGTCCATCTTTAACGGCTTGGTGAAATGCAGGAGTATAGCAAATTACGGCTACTTTATTTTTCCCTCTGTATTGTAGATGGAAACTGTTGGTAAATGATTTCACCTTATCTTGTAGTTTTTGATGTGTCCAGTTTTGGTCTAGTTCCAATATGATAGGTGGAATACGCGCTGGGCGATTGCCCATTGGTGCAGGAATGTTGTTTGTCTCAGCTGGTTGGACTTCATCTACCTTAAGGTTATCAAATCTATTGTACGTCGGCAGCTCACCTGGCTTGTCATGACGGCTGGTGCTTTTCATGATTGCGGGACGCTTGGCAGTTTGCCAATCTTGATCATCAGTGTGCCGTTTCGAGCTGAGGCTGCTGCTTGATGAGGATCTTGAAAGATATTTGTCCATTGTATCGATAAGAAATTTATCGATACACAAATAATCGAATGGGTTACATCACTATATGCAATAGAGGATTAGCGAATGCTCGTCCGAACGTGCGCTTCCAGCTAACGCCGAACGCGCGCCGTAGTCTGGTAAAAATAGGTCCTGATGGGTCATCGTCATCATTGCAAAGATAGGGAAGACTAGAATTTGCAAGTTCAGGAGATTCTGATGATCTTATTTCTGTCCTTTGAAGAACTTCAAGAAGTATAAACCAGCTCCTGTTGATGTGAACTTTGCAGAACTTCAAGAAGTCATCATCATCCCAGCGCTATCCCGGCTGTGCATTCGCACGCGAGAGCCCAAGGCACAGAATAAGTACTAGTGAGTACGAGTACTAGTACTTATTATGTGCCTTGGGACCTTGGAAGTCCAAGGTCAGGTAATTACAGTGGAGCGCCTGCCATCTGACCTCCGTGACCCTGTTAACAGGGGAACCTGACTAGTTTTGGATCATGGTTACACATTCTTGGGACTCTTGGGAGCGTGACTTGACTCTGATTAAAAATAAACACTGTACAAGATCGATGTCTTCGGGTAAATTTGAAGTACCAAAGGTTAAAAACTACTTTGGAGACAGAACCTTAAAGAAGCGAATACCACACCTTCTTAATAGTTTGCCGGAAGACATTCGTCGAGAAAGAGATAAGAATAAATTTAAACGTGATTTAAAGAAATACTACCTTAGCACATTGGATACATAAATATAATCTGTAAATAACTTTAAAAGAGACTCACTTGATCCTACAGACAAACTGTGTAAATAGTTTTGTAGGACTTTGTTTATAAAACTGTACTATGTTGTTTTCATAATAAATAAATAATAAATTGCCTGAATGTGCAGGTTTCCTCACTATGTCTTCCCTCACCGTAAGAGCATCGGTTAAACAACTTATGTACAACAACTCAGACAAAGTCACTGGTACATGGTGGCACGTAGGATCGAACCCGGCACCTCCAAGATCAAAAGCGTAGCGTAGGGCGTCCAGCGGCAAGATGGACAGACGACCTAATAAAGGTCGCGGGAACGTACTGGATGCAGGTCGCTTGCAACAGATCACTTTGGAAATCCATGGGGGAGGACTATGTTTACCAGTGGACGTCTTGCGGCTGATGATGATAATGATGATGATGAGACTAACCTGTCGCTGGAGACGAGTATGAGCTGCGTGTTGGCGAACTTGGCGCGCCGCTTGCGCACCGCCGCCAGCGCCGCGCACAGGCTCGGCGCGAACGCTCGGCAGGGCGGGCACTGGAACAAATACTAACTATTTACAATCTGTATCAAAGCTAATTTGCTTGGAAGTCTACCTTAACATAGGCCCTCCCTGGTCCCTGTTCCAACGAATACTTTCCATCCAATATTTCAGTTCTACTCGTAATATCCTCTAAAGGTTATTTGTTGGAACAGGGAAGGCCTATGTTAAGGTAGACTTCCGAGCAATGCGGCGTGCGGCTGCGGCTCGCCGCATGCTGCCTATCGGAGCCGCGTGGCTATCATGGAACTTTTGGAGTGTATGAAACCCTTGGGAGCGATGCGTCATGGCCATTACATACATTCCTATAGTTCCGTGATAACCGCGCGGCCACCCTTCCTTTAAGCAGCTTGAGCAGTGGACCACCTGCGGCTGATAATGATAATGACTTAATCAACATTCTCCGTCTTGTAGATTAGCGCAAAAAGAACTAGGAAACAGGGCTACGACTGCGTAATGACTTATTTAAGAAGAATATGGTTCGACTGTCATATGAGATAATTAAGCTGGTAAATAAACATGGTAGGTTCCAGTACGGAGCAAACGGTTTGAATCCCTTTAAAACATTTGATACTTAGATTCACCACAACTGAATTCCGTGCGACAGATGGATGGATGCCTTTAGTAGTAGATTAACTTCTTAAACTTTAGAAGGTTCCGCGCTACGTCCGATCCTAATTCGATCCGTCTCCGCCAAATATGTCATTTGATTTTAAATATTGAAATTAGGGCCGCGAATGATGGTCGTAGTGCGTAAGCTCTCGTGCTAACAGTACCTATTTTGACGGATTCGGATCATTTATTCAATTTAGGACACAAAATGACACTTATTATTATAAACTTAGCGTTATCCCGGTTGGGCACTTGCACGCAAGGGCCCAGGGGTCCACTTCGGACCGTGATCCAGAATATGGCAGATCAGGTAATTACAGCGTCTGCCAAAATGCCACGTTAATAATTAATATCAATAAATATTGGCATTTATGGGGCCAGAACATGTCTCCTTATGTTTTGGGCCCTACAAGCGCTTCAAGAGAAGACACAGACGATCTGGCCAGTGCTGAGAAGCGAAATTTCTTGCAACTGCTTGCTGTGTTCCATCAGAGAGCGGGAGTGCCAGAACCCAGAAGGTTCTGGCACTCCCGCTCTCTAATGAGCTCGCTCTACCGTCGACTCTGCCTACGCCACGTCTGGTTTAGTCTAGAGTCAAGAGCAAACCCCTATTAAATAAATAAATAAAAATCTCACCCAATGAGCAGCAAAGTAGAACACCCTGACGGCATCAGGCGGCAGCTCCTCATACAGCTTCGTGTGACCATCTCCCTGCAGCTGCACCCCCCTCAGCACCTCTTGCAAGGGTGGGGCGGGCCAGGGGAACCTCTCCCCCAGCGGGTCAGCGAGGAGGGCGTCCCGGACCGCTCGCCCTCTGATGACGAGGGTGGGCACTCCGACGGCGATGCTGTACTTTTGGGTAAGGCGGCGCTGGAAAGAAAATTGTTTGGTGAGATATTTAGGATCATCATAGATTTTCTGGCCCAGGTCAAGTTGGCTCAGTTTGAGTTGCACAGGGCGGTACATCCCTTTGGGAGCGCAAATAGGTAGGTACTACCGCGAGCCATTCGGCTGCCTCTAGATACTGCCTGATTAATGTCTTCTTTAAATTTACAACAATCTATAAAAAAACACCTACTTTAGATGATCCTAATGCATTTTTAACACATCTGAAGCATTGTACCTCAAAAATATAACCCTAGAGTCGACACAAAAGGAAGAACACATCTGTCTAATACCACCAAAAGTTTTTAAGCTACACCTATCTATCAAACCATTTTGTTTTTAACCGACTTCGGCGAAATCCGAAAGAAGGATTAATAAAACAATTTGATTCGATGTTCTCATAATCCAAGACTTTTTTTTTAAATTTAATAGGCAGATATTTGACCGCAATCTGATGTTAAGCGACGATGCGGCCTATGATGGGATATGTCTGTCTAGCAGCAGCCTATTCACTCTTTTCTTAAAGGAATTCAAACTGAACAAAGTTCTCACGCGAGTACTTGTTAAGAAATCCAATTCTACTAAAATATTTTTTGCCCTCCCATCCAGAAAAGACGTGCTCTTCCCAGGAACTCCAAGGCCTACTTCGAAGATGTGTCACACTTGGGTGATTCGGAGCGTGTAATTTACTTTTAACGTATTGTGGGAACAAAGGTGTAAGTAGTTTTGTAAATGCCTGTTTAAACGAGCTAGCGATAATGTCATCGATTTTTCAACTCTCGGATCTCGGAATCAAAAGTAATTTGTCGAATAACTGGGCGCAGCCTTGCCCAGCAGTGGCTTTAGGCTAAAAAACCTACACAGTCAAAAAGCATACACAGGGCTCTATTAAGCCATTTTAACCAAATAAGTGCTTTGTTTTGGCCGATAAAAGTGATATCGTTTTAAATCTACGTTCCTCTTAGCGGCTATATAGTGGAATTCGTTGACAGCTGAAGTGTTTTCTAAGCACTATGATTTCCTTATAGAAAAGAGTGTATACTGATAGAGACAGACATGACCAACCCTCCGCCGCATCGTCGCTGACCATCAGGTGAGATTGCGGTCAAATGTCTGTCTGCCTATTTAAAAAAAGATTTCTTAGGCTGTCATAAAGTTTGATACCACAGTCTGTACCTATCATAGCTCACGCTATAGAAGTAAAAAACTATTTATAAACTAAGCCTATTACTTTGTAACCACTCGGAAGCTCAAGCTCAAGATTGTAATTTTATAGACACGTGTGCTATATCCATCATACCTTCCCGCCATAAATCTATAACGCGTTAGTAATAGTATCCCGATAGAAAACTAAGTCGGCTAGTGTTGTTCTGACTACATAATTGAAACCGATATAGTGAAATGTTGGTATCGAAAAAACGTTTACAACAACCACGCTTAAAACCTTACAAATATAATATTCGACGACAAAAAGCTGGCTATACTCGACAGCACGTCAGTTTACCTATTTGAACTACGAAAACAGGTTTTAATACGTACAGAATAGAGGCGGCTCAAGGTCAGTCCCCACTTTGAACTTGAGTCGCCTCTATTCTCCTCTTCCTTTAATCTGTCGTCCCGCTGTGTTTATCTATGTCAAACTCAGAAACGTAGCCAGCATTCTTGCCACCTCGCTTCATGAACACAGTTTGGTTTCGCCGAACTTCGTGATTACAGTTTGCAGTCAAAGTGTTGATCCTAGGTCCTAGCGATATCGTCACACGACTAAAAATAAACAGTACCAGATGGTAATGAAAGGAATCGAGTTTTTTCAAGGAAACTGGACTCAGTTATGGTGTTTCATAACTCAACCGAGTTTTTAAATCCTGAATCCTGAGCGATGATGAGCCTTAAGAGGTTTTATTTTTAGACTGACTCAATTAAAAAAGATTGGACTACTACCAGACACCTTACCACAAATTCCAATACCGACAGATCGGTTACAGTCAATTTAGAAAATTGATATCGCCTTGTAATAACTTCCTCATTTTTAATAATTCTCATTAGACTTAATACTTGACTAAGTATCGTCCAAGGCGATTAACGCACATCGGTTTTGGTATTTGTGTTACACGAAAAAAAGTGATATTCATCCTTATAATACAAGAAACAAAAACAAACTTGTCGTTCCAGACTTTAGATTGGCCAAAACAATTAATGCATTTTTGGGAAATTGTATTAAATTTTTTAACAATATACCACACAATATTGTCGAACTACCTATTAATAGGTTTAAGTCGCATGTCAAAACTACCCTCATGTCTAAAGGGTATTATAAAATTCAAGACTATCTTGATGACGACAATCTATGGACAATCTAGCCTGCACCAAACTGATGTACCTACCATTTTATTGTATTTTTTTTTTACTTTTTTATGGCAGCTAGTGGTGACTGAGTTTGTTCCGGTGCTTCTTCTCAGCACTTGCCTGATTGTCTGTGTTTTGTCTCGAAGCACTAGTAGGGCCCAAAAGATAAGGAGACATGTTCGGGCCTCCTAAGGGCCAATATTATACTGATTTTAAAATTTTTGACGTTCATAAGTGGCATTTTCTGTCCTAAATTGAATAAATTATTTTTGACTTTGACTTTGACTTTGACCAATGCCAACACTAGCATAGAGAACCACCGCGGGTCACGTCTGTCGCCGCACGCGGCTCGCATACCGACCGGTGGGACAATGCCCGATTTTGTACAACAAACCACATCGATCTGTTTGTTTTGGATGGGCTGGCTGCCGGTGTCCCTTGGTGTACGATGTGACATAGCTAGAGTTTTAATGAAGAAAATTAAACCGACAAAAGAGGAATGTTCACGTGTGTGTGGAAGAGATAATATATATATAGATAATAAACCGCCTACATGTATATCTTTCTGTGTAAATTGCTTAATTTTTATTTTATGGTGTTCAATAATGAGCTATCTAATCTATGTATCTAAACTTATTTAAGTGCAAGGAGAGTGTCGTGAAGCTGCGACCCTGCAACAGATTCTTGCAAATCTTGCAATATTTACTACTTTCGGAACAATGCGAATACGTCACATGCGTCACTCTATACTCCCATAATTCTATCAAAGTACTCAACTGTCGCCAGTGACAACACAAGTTAGGTATGTTTATAATACTAAACACACTTTTCCATAACACACCCCCATAAAATGATTTATTCATGTTGTCACTTTACATTACATATCTTTAAAAGTAAGTTACTTAGGTAATACATAGTTACTTGTAGCCAACAATGTATGTAGATAGCTATGTTCTTCTGTCTATCCACTTCTATCCAATGTTTTTAGGGCTGGCCAGCTAATGGTGCGTCTTATTGGCGGCTCTTAGCTGATTGCCACGCGCCATTGTTTTGTGTGAACAACAAGTCGCGCCACGAATTCAGCGAAATCTGTGCTTTCCCGTGTTTTGTGGAAACGAGAAAATTTCTTGCGAGAAAGCATCGTGTTTGGAATCCGGTGTGTGTCATTTTTTATAAGCCTATTTGTAAGAACTTTGCGTATTTTGCGGCTTTTTTATTCGAAATGGGTTTGCTCTCAATAGTTCTACAATAAATTTTCATGAAATGTGATGTGTAAAAACATTTAAAACCTCTTCTATCTAAATACTAGCACTCTTTTAAAACAGGTTTATTTAATAAAAGAAAAGAAAAACAAAGACATGCATGAAATAAAAATAAATAAACTTAAAACCTACTTAATCAAAATTAAACCCGTGTCCTTTAGGCAAGGAGGCGAGGATGCTGGCTGCGTTACCGCGTTGGATGGCTATACTTATCCTTTACTATCTTGGATGGCTATACTTATCCTTTACTTTACTAGCTTTACTATTTGCCAAAACAGAATTTAATTTAGGTGCATTTTTTCCAAAAAGTAATTTAGCGGATGGTCCCCACGGTCCAAAAGTTTCGACGCCAAACGGCGCAAACACATAATCACTTGCAAGTGATGCATACTTGCGACGTTTGGCGTTTTCAGCTGACTCCGCCGCCGCTCCAGCTTTTAAGGCTGACTCCCTGAGATGACATGGGGCCAAAGTATCAACGCAAGTTGCGTCCCAAACTAAGGCCCGACCCCGCTCCCAGGGAATGAGCGTAAGGCCATCGGGTCTCTTGCCATCATCACGGACCAAACCACGTGGTTCCAACGTGGATGGAACATTGATGCTGGCAAGAGCTCTCCTGATGGCGTCATTAAGAGTAGCGTGGCGGGCGAGACGCCCAGCACTTTGCTGGCAACAAAGACAGTGGAGACCATATTTGTCGACCTCTTTGCCACAAGGACACGTAAAAACTTCACAAATAGGGGTACCAAGGCGTAGACCCACACACACCCGGAATGACTCACTATCAAAAAGGGTGCCCAGATTTTTTGATGGTAAAGCATGAAGCCAGTGGCCTGAATCTTTGCAGGAAACTGCCAAGAGCGTAGCACGATAACAATCACTGACAGAATTTTGAAGTAAAGAATTAAAGGTCTCTCTCGCAAAAGGGACATCCCAGAGTTTTTGTTGATGACGTTCCTTTGGGATGTCTGCACTAGGACAGAGACCTTGCCAAAACTCTTTCGCCTCTCTCACCTCAGAGAGCTGGCGAGAATGTTTTAAAATTCTTCCAGCTAAAACGGAAGTGCTGTGGAGAGAGGAGAGAAAGGCGGGAAGGGCAACACTAGAAATTTGACGAATACCGACGCCACCGAAACGAATAGGACTATAGACTCTTGACTCTAAACTACCTAACCCAGACGTGGCGCAGACAGAGTCGATGGAGGAGCGAGCTCACCCAGAAGAAGCCTGTTCACTCTGACTTTTAAGCTTTTGGGTCTTTTTTATACATTTCTGCACAAAATGAAAAATAAATTGAGTACGAATGGCAGACTTAATGTCAATCCTGATAAATCAATACTTTTTGACATTATTCTATAATAAAAAATATATTATAAATATAATGTAATCCAGAACTTCTGTTTTAAAGGCACTTGAAAATATTCGTTGCCTATTAATTAATATGTTTAGTTGAAGACAATCCGGTTTTTCACTAGGGATGGGGGCCTGGTGACCCGTAACACAGGTTTCGTACCTACCACGGGCACCAGCGATCCTCAGCCATGATATTGTCTACATTTATTCCTAATTAAGTTTTGGCATTGTATTTTGTATAGATGTGTATTTGTATGCCGTATTTGGGTTTGTGGAAAGAAATAAATGATTTATTATTATTATTAACTTACCCAATAATGGGGAAACAATATACTGCTTTAAAAAGCTTGGTCATTATAAAAAAGTATTTTTATTTCGATATTTCGGCGCTGTGATCATGGCGCTTGCAAAGCGCCGAAATATCGGAAACTCGAAAATAAAAAGGTACGTTGGTAGCATTCCCGTACATAACTATTCTACGAGGGAAACAGCCTCTTCAGGCAGCCTGCATTAGATAAATTTAAAGATAAAAATGTTTATTGAATTTGTATACCTAATTCATCACGAATTATTACTAAAATTGCTAAATCTGATCCTGAATTGTGTATTGTTCTATTAAATATGGCGTCTGTGATAAATGTTATATTTTATCAAGCAAAAAGCTTGTGTTTAATCAGCGGCCATAGTGTCGGCTGTGGTGTCACACAGGCGGCTTTTAAGCTTTTAGCTGATTGCCCCGCGACATAGATGTAGCTAGAATAAACCTACTCTAGGTTTGCCTTACTAACTTTTTGAACTGCATATTTATCCGTAAAGTCACGTAAAAATAAGTGTAACAGATGAATCTTATAAAACGTTAGTATTATCTACAATTCTTGTTTTGCATGTCCCTAAGTTTGGCTGGCTCATACGCTAATATTATAAGTCCTAAATACACTCATTTCAAAAAAATGTGCATTCCCAAGCGGTTGACAGTTTTCCCAAAGTTGGTAACCCTGCGCCCGCTTTCTCACTGTAGTAGTGTAGTGTGTTTTAACGCAACTTAAATTTTAATATTTTATAAATGGAGCAATAAATCGAATAATTGATTAAAAAGGCCCTAAGTCATTTTAAAAGACCTCCTCAAGGATACCCCACACGATGGGGTAGACAACGAAAAAATCAACCCCACTTCGCATGTGGAAGAGGCAACCCAAAAAAAATTTTTAACAAATTTTTATTCTAGTACTTTCTAGGCGTAATACATACCTACAAAATTACAGCTTTCTAGTTCAGGGCGAAAGAGATAAAACTAATAATAGTAGTTACGTAAAGAGTCTATTATACTATACGATAGAAAAAACTCTTTGATCATAGCAATCTCACCACTGAAGTATGTGCCAAGCAGTTGTCGTGTTAATAATTAACGCTATAATTAGCGCCGGGAGTCGAACCCGGGCCGCTCCCGCCGCGCCGGAAGTGCGAGTATTTTGAGATTTTGACGTTGAGCAGCGCTGACCTAACGCAACGTGTTTGGAAGTAAATCAAACCGTTAGGCTACTTAAGATTTTGATCTTTGATAGAAAGCACACAGGGTGTATCTTATGTTAATGTCAAATCTATTTGAAGTGTTGTTAAATATGGAAAAATATTCATTTATTCATAACTTAAGAGCTGCGCTCTTGTGGGTGGAGCAATTTCCACGCTTCTCTGGACTCTGCCAGCACCTTCAAATCCCTGTACGGCATGACATCAGCTTAAAATTATACAGATTTCAAAAAAAGGTTTTTCATCTCACCTGTTCGGAAAGTTGAACTTTCATGTGTAGATACTCGTAGCCGGGTGGGAAATAGCTTTTCCCTCCTACTTTATACTCCACTCCTAGTCTATACTATAATAAAACTGTAAAACTGATGCGTCTGTACATTGAGTATTTTTACCAAAAACTAACTGAGGGTGATGTTATAATAGTAACAGAATAGGAATCTACAACTTTTAATTTTTTTGACTGTTTGTCCGTTTGTCTGTTTGTCTGTTTGTACACGCTAATCTCCGAAACTACTGAACGGATTTGAATTAAACTTTTTTTATTATGTAGCTATTGAGTCTGGGCAAATACTAGGCCATAACTTATTTTGAAGATCGAAGTACCTGACGTAGAACCATAGCAGTACACTTAAACTAAGAGAGATATGAAAGCAGCGCCTTAAGGAATGTTAGTAAGCGTGATGAGCATTTTCTATTGACGTACCCAAATTGAAGATCTGGAGCAACTGATATGGAACCCTAGCAGCTCGGCTAAACTATAAGAGATATAAATAGAGCGCCTTAGGGAAAATTGTTCAGTGTGATAAGCACTTTCTATTGACGTACACAAATTGAAGATCTGGAGCAACTGATATAGAACCCTAACAGCTCGGCTCAACTATAAGAGATATAAATAGAGCGCCTTAGGGAACATGTTAAGCGTGATGAGCATTTTTTATTGATGTACAAAAATTGAAGCACTTGAGCAACTGGTATAGAACCCTAGCAGCTCAGCTCAACTCTAAGAGATATGCATAGAGCGTCGTAGAGAACATTGTTCAGCGTTATGAGCATTTTCTATTGACTTACACAAATTGCAGGTCTGAAGCAATTAAAATAAATTAAAAATCTTTTATTTTGGACCATAAATCCATATTGGTGTTAGTAACAATTTGCTTATAAACTATGTTAGTAAAATTGATATGTTGAATAACTTTAGACTGATTTTCAAACTCCCAATGTAATCCTACTGTCTCCAAGTTACGATCTGGTGACGGAAACCTGGAGAAATTGGGAGGATTTTTCAGATTTTATAGGCATGTATACCATATATGCTACAGCATTAATTTTGGTATTTAAGCGTTTCTGAACGCTGTAATGCCGCGTTGCTTTCATCAATGTTATTGGGATTACACCCTCAACACTCGAAAGAAATACTTTTGCAAGTATTTAACAATCGAAAGATGAAGCTTGCAAATAAGATAATTATTGTTTTTAAGTGATAAGCATACACTATGCAATTTAAATATATTATTGCACTTGAAAAAAACGACCACCAGAGGCAGGAATCGAACCCGCGTTCCTCGCATACCGGGCGATTGCCTAACCTCTCAGCCACCCTGGCGTTGGCAGAGCCTGTCGAATTTTTTTAAGTGCTTCTTAACGCTGTAATGCCGTGTTGCTTTCATCAATGTTATTGGGATTATACCCTCAACACTCGAAAGAAATACTTTTGCAAGTATTTAACAATCGAAAGATGAAGCTTGCAAATAAGATAATTATTGTTTTTAAGTGATAAGCATTCACTATGCAATTTAAATATATATCTGCCAACGCCAGGGTGGCCGAAAGGTTAGGCAATCGCCCGGTATGCGAGGAACGCGGGTTCGATTCCCGCCTCTGGTGGTCGTTTTTTCCAAGTGCAATAATATATTTAAATTGCATAGTGAATGCTTATCACTTAAAAACAATAATTATCTTATTTGCAAGCTTCATCTTTCGATTGTTAAATACTTGCAAAAGTATTTCTTTCGAGTGTTGAGGGTATCATCCCAATAACATTGATGAAAGCAACGCGGCATTACAGCGTTAAGTAGCACTTGAAAATTTCGACAGGCTCTGCCAACGCCAGGGTGGCCGAGAGGTTAGGCAATCGCCCGGTATGCGAGGAACGCGGGTTCGATTCCCGCCTCTGGGGGTCGTTTTTTTCAAGTGCAATGATATATTTGGTATTTAAGCGTTCACATTCAGGAGTCATAATTTGATAGTGCTTACTTAACGCTAAGTAGTTCGTGGATAATTTCACTACAGACAGTTTGTGGAAATCTAAATAGTCATACCTACTTACTTTACGATAGTAGTAACTTACAAACCGACCCTTGAGTTGGCTAGGGACACCACAGGATCACAAAAAATAGATGCTAAACCACATCCATCTATTGTGGTAGGAAAGTTTGAGTCTGACTTTTTCTGAACACTAAAACCTAAACTTACATATATTTTATTACAAACGAATAAAACTGCCTTCAATAAAGTAAACTAAAAAGTAAAAAACAATCCTTTTCACTTTTACTAAGAAAGATATCCGACAAAATTTCGTTTTGGAGTCGGTGTCACTGCCATGCGAAATTTTCTTACCAGAGGAGGATGGCGAGGTGATAGTACCAATCAAAAAGAAAGTGCCTATTGACATTGATTTTTAATTCCTCTCATCTCCTTACGACATGGTAGACTAAGAGATCATGATAGCTGGATGGCAGAGTATAAAATATTCTGTATCATGGAATCCACGCGTACGAAGTCGCGGGCAACAGCTAGTATTGAATAAAAGGCAACTATCGAGAGTATCGATAGTTATTGCAATAGTCAGAGCTGTATCAGCTATCGATAGTGATTTTAGTATTGAACTTTGATACTATCGATAGTATTGCTATGTGTCGATAGTATTTATTATTAACGGAGCTATCAATACTATTATTACTATCGGTAGACCAGCGATACTATCGATATTCTAACGATACTATTGCTTTTGCCTAGACTATCGATAGTCTATCGATACTACCGATATTTTATCGATACTATTGCTGTTGCCTAAACTATCGATAGTCTCTCAATACTATCGATATTTTATCGATACTTTTGCCTTTGACACAACTATCGATAGTCTATCGATACTATCGATATTTTATCGATACTATTGTTTTTGCCTCAGCTATCGATAGTCTATCGATGCTATCGATATTTTATCGATACTGTTGCCTTTGTCTCAACTATCGATAGTCTATCGATATTTGATCGATACTATTGCTTTTCCCTCAACTATCGATAGTCTATCGATACCCTGGATTTCCTCACAGTTGAAATGAAAAATAGTATGTTTAACTCGGGTGAAAGCACCCATTCCACTCTCGAGCTATTGGCGCTCTCACTTCGTTCGAGCGCCAGAAACTTCTCGAGTGGAATGGTCACTTTCGTCCCTAGTATAACAATCTACTATTTTATGTATGTTAGGTGGTTTTAATAAAATTCTAGAAAGACAAACTGCAGTGATATTATGGGCACCACGACGGGGCCCGAAAGAACTACCCGATCGGCACAGGCCGAATGAAGCCGAACATGTAATGATAGTTGTAAGAAAGTTAATAAATAAATAAAATAAAATGTGCAGCCGCTTTATTGATCAACCAGCGATCCCCGCGACTTCGCCCGAGCCAAGGCCCAAGAGTCAGATTTTCCATACAAACTTTTATCCCTTCTTAATTTAAATCGCCACTAAAAGTAGCCTAAGGTCTCTATCTGTCTCTGTACCAATTGGTCAAGTAGTATTGGAGCCTATATAATACAAACAAACAAATCTTTATAATATCTGTTTAAAAAATGTCTATTCTGTTAATAATGTCTTATATCTTTTTTAATTTTTTTCTTCTGGCAACACTAACGACAACATCTGATCACTGTTTGTCCCTTGGAAAAAATCCAATTTATTTAATTTTACAATGTGTTAAAGGCCGAAATCCGGTCAAAAATCATAACAATCATTGCATTTATGTGTTTGTGTAATAAATCAGTGTATAAATAAGGTACTATTAGTGTTAAGTGCTACGCCGGTGATAACCGTCAGTGACATTGCAAAATTTAAACTTGTAAATCATTGTCGTCTCCTTATTTTACAAAAATAACTGCGTAAATACGGCTTATACCACGTACATACGCCTATTTTAATAACTTTTTTAATATCTATGTGCTTCGAACTTGTTTTAATCGCGTTGAGGTTATATTGTTTACATTTGCAATAACCTCTAGTTGGTCGAACAACACTTTGGCTTACGTTCGGTTTTGATTCTTTTGAACATTAAGATGCTTACTCGCAAGGCTTGTTCTCGCCAGGAGGCGTCTTATAAACTCAAACTGGCTTTGAGTGAACTACAGGCGGCCAAGGAGTTGATTGAACGACTGTATAGGGAAAGAGATGACAATGAGAGAGAAATGTTCAGTGAGTTTGATAGAAACACCAAACTCAGGAAAGAGATGGCTGAGCTGCACACCAACTATAACCTACTTAAAAACGAACGTGAACAATTGCAATCCGTGATAGATGAGTTTGGTGATGGCTGTGAGGAGTATGAGCAAAATCTCAAGCGTATATCTACTCAAGCAAGACCTTGGTGAGGCTCATGAGCATATCAACCAACTGGAGATTTAAAAACAGGACCACATAAACAGCCAAAACACGGATTTATTTAACAGGTTGGTTGGTAGTGCGCCCAGCCTGACATCGGCTGCACCTAGTAATCAGCCAATTTTGACTATTGACTTAACCAGCGATTCACCTCCTAAAAGGATTGCTAGGTGCAGTAAAAATAAGTTCAAAAAATATGTTAGAATTAATCGTTACATTAAACGGACAAAAAAAATAATTAAGAAACAAAGTTGTTTATTTACTAAAGTAAAATATATAAATGAGAGAAGGCAACTTGGTGACGAGCTAGACATGTATTCTTTAATGCTAGAAAATAATGTATGTAAATATGAAACTGATATTAAAAAATTTGAAAGTGAATTAAGGGAACTTAGACAATCATTGAAAATAATGACCGAGACCTATAATTGTACTAAAAAAGAGTGTGGTGAACACATTTAGGCATTGACAAATATCATAGCATCTGGTAATTGCTACAATTACTTAGGCCCAATTTCAAACAGCCCAATTAATGATATGCCTGGGTATAAGTCATCTCAACTCATTAGTGAATCAACAAGTACCAAGTGCCCTCTTAACCTATCATGCACTCATCCCAATAGTTCTCCTCAAAATACTTTCAAAAAATCTAAAAGTAACATAGTTATGTTTAGTGACCAGATTGGAAAAAACATGGGCCACCTATTGTCAAACTATTCGGGACAAAGCGTGATTAACCATTGTATGCCTGGAGCTACCTATTCACAAATAATTGACAAAATACTTACCTTTGAATTTAAAGAAAATACGATGTTAATCATTTTCATAGGAAATAGAGGAAATAAAGTAAGCAAATAAATAAATGTGAACAGCAAAAAACTAATGACATATTTTGACAGCTTGCAAATATTAAATGTAATAAAAATTGTTTTGTTTACATTTCCCTATAGGATTGCCAGATGAAGAAAATCAATTGAGATATAAAATTAACTTGCGACTTCATAATTTGACATTTTATAATACGGAAAAATTCCAACTAATTGACATTAATAGTTATTTTAAACATAATGTTTACTTGACAAGAGATAATTGTTCTATCAATAATTATCTCAAAAGACAGATAGCAATGTCGCTATCATTTTATTTTGATTATTCAGCCAAGAACTTGGCTACCAAATCTGCTTTTATTGAGCAGAATGTTGACATGAATATTCAATCACTGGAATCAGTTCCAATTAGCAATAATTTAAATTACATACTCAGACAATAGAGGATTACTCTTGCTTAACAAATCTAGCAGACATAAAAATAACTAATCACTTTAATGTAGTACATCAGAATATTCAAGGCTTATCTGGAAAGGACTTGGAATTAGAATTATTTTTAAATCAAATGAATATTCATGTTCTCTGTGTTACCGAGCACTGGCTCAGAAATCATGAAGTAATGTTATCTTTAGATAATTATAGTCTTATTAGTTCGTTCTCGAGGGAGGCGGCCATTCACGGCGGGTCACTAATATTAATCAATAACAATCTAAAATGCAAGGAGCGCAAAGATATTGTTTCTCTCTCTGTAAAACGAACTATTGAGATATCTTGTGCAGAGCTGGACGATCACATTATTGTTTGTGTTTATAGACCCCCAACTGGTAATTTTAAATTATTTGAGTCCATAATGGAAGAAGTACTCAGAAAATTATTTAATAAAAAAAAGAAAGTAGTTGTATGTGGAGATTTCAATGTCGATACTATAGATGAAGAACATACCTATCGAGTAAGGATTTTAAGTCTTTTTAATTCCTTTAATTTATTGCCTGTATTTGCTGAACCAACTAGAATTACTGCTACAACAGCTACTTGCTTAGACAAAATTTTCTGTAACTCTGTAGTGATAAAAAAATCTATAGTAAATTTTGTGAAATCTGATCATTGCGGACAGTTAGTTACGTTTAAACAACATTTTGTTCAATCTAAAAGTGTAATTCAATATAAACCTGTCACTGATTCTCGAAAAGAAAAATTTAAAGCTTGCATACGTGACAAAATCCCGATTTTACCTTTTGTTAATGTCAATGTTGACCACTTATATGAAAAATTGTTTGAAGTAGTCAAAAATGAATTTGCCAACAATTTTCCTAAAAAGGAATTAGTGATAAATAATAACAAACCGAAAATCAGTGACTGGGCTACATCAGGTATATATATCAGTAGGAGAAAAATGTTTGAATTATATAATCAAAAAGTCAACAGGAATAATGATCCACCGTTTTTTGAATATGTTAAAAAATACTCAAAATTATTTAAAAAGGTCTGTATGGTAGCTAAATCTAATTTCATACGAGATAAAATAAACAGATCGAGTACTAAAATTAAAGAGACCTGGAATATTATAAACAAAGAAACTTGTAAAACTAAACCACGCGATCACACATTTACACTTAAAATTAATGGTAAGAATATTAAATCTGATAATGAGGTGGCAGGCGCCTTTGAAGATTACTTCTGTAATATACCTATTGAAACAACTAAACAACTTAATTCATGTCCTCTACATGCAAAATCACTACTGGAATCTAGTGTTGACAGATGTAACTGCTCATTTGATTTTATTCATATTGATCCTATAATGGTAGTTAAAACTTTTAAAGAACTAAAACAGAGAAAAACTGAGGATATATGGGGCATATCAACTGACACAATAAAACCCATTATACCACTCGTAGCATATCACTTAGCACATATATTTAATGAATGTATTGATCAAGGTAAATTTCCCACTTTAATGAAATATAGTAGGTTTAACCCTTTATTTAAGTCAGGAGAGAAAAGTGACCCGAGTAACTTAAGGCCGATTTCCACTACCTGCATTTAGCAAAATTTTTGAAAAACTCATATTTAACCAACTGCTCTCCCATTTTAAACTTAACAATTTACTGCACAAGAAACAGTTTGGTTTCTCTAAAGGTAGAAATACAACTGATGCTGGGGTGGCACTTGTCAAACACATTTTAGATGCTTATGAAGATAAACATGATGCGATAGGTGTATTCTGTGATTTATCGAAGGCGTTTAATTGTGTTGATCACAAAACACTAATTATTAAGCTAGAGCATTACGGTGTGTCAAATAATGCATTAAAATTGTTAAAATCTTACCTCTCAGGCAGATTACAAACAGTTAATGTTAATGGTACTAACTCCTCTGGTGCCCCTCTTCAAATGGGAGTGCCCCAGGGCTCAATTTTGGGACCGTTGCTATTTCTGATCTATATTAATGACCTTCCTTTCTATTCCAAAGACTCCTGTGAGATTGTTCTGTTTGCTGATGATACTTCCTTAATCTTCAAATCAAAAAGAGGCGAATAAATATTTGACGATGTAAACAAGGCTCTCTCTAAGGTGTTAAATTGGTTTACAAGCAACAACTTGCTTCTCAATACAAGAAAAACCAAATGTGTTAAATTCACCATGCCCAACGTGAAGCAAGGTAACACAGAAATTTTACTAAATGGTGAGAAACTAGATCTATTTAACTCCACTGTGTTTCTGGGCATTACATTGGATTCGAGGTTACAATGGGGACCACATGTTGACACTCTGGCTGGGAGACTTGCTTCAGCTACCTTTGCGGTTAGAAAAATAAGACATCTTACTGACGTTGAAACGGCAAGGCTTGTTTATTTTAGTTACTTTCACAGTATTATGTCTTATGGTCTTCTCTTGTGGGGTTCTGCTGCGGACATCAATACCATCTTTATCTTACAGAAAAGAGCCATTCGTGCCATTTACAAACTGAGTCCGCGCGAATCCCTGAGAGAACTCTTTAAGGAAATTAATATACTTACTGTGGCCTTTCAATACATTTTTGATAATATCATGTACGTACGCAAAAATTTAGATCTTTTCACGAAAAAAAGTGATATTCATTCTTATAATACAAGAAACAAAAACAAACTTGTCGTTTCAGACTTTAGATTGGCCAAAACAATTAATTCATTTTTAGGAAATTGTATTAAATTTTTTAACAATATACCACACAATATTGTCGAACTACCTATTAATAGGTTTAAGTCGCATGTCAAAACTACCCTCATGTCTAAAGGGTATTATAAAATTCAAGACTATCTTGATGGCGAGAATGTATGGACAGTCCAGCCTGTACTAAACTGATGTACCTACCTTATTATTGTATTTTTTTTCACTTTTTTATGGCAGCTAGTGGTGACTGAGTTTTGTTCCGGTGCTTCTTCTCAGCACTTTGACGACCGTCTTGGAGTAGTCGTTCGCGTACCGGACTTCTAAACCAGGCGGTTGCGGGTTCGAATCCCGCAAGGGGCAAATGTTTGTGTGATGAGCACGAGCATATGTACCTAAGTCATGGATGTTTATATGTATTTAAGTATGTCTATCCGTTATCCTAGTCACCATAGCACAAGCTCACGCTTAGTTTGGGGCTAGGTAATTGGTGTGTTTGTTGAAAACAATTTATTTATTTATTTTTACTTGCCTGATTGTCTGTGTTTTGTCTCGAAGCACTAGTAGGGTCCAAAAGATAAGGAGACATGTTCGGGCCCCCTAAGGGTCAATATTATACTGATTTTAAATTGTTGACGTTCATAAGTGGCATTTTTGTCCTAAATTGAATAAATTATTTTTGACTTTGACTTTGTCCTCTCCAAGCCGATTTCGACTACGGCGGCCTATCTCAACAGAGATTGGCCAACTGCGCAGGACATATTATAGTGCACAAGTGTGTGCGCAATACACAGGTGCACTTTCTGTTCCTTCACTCTCATAATTCGGTGAGACGGCAGTCCGACATGACCGTAGAGAGATCAGGCGCAGGACCAACGGCTTAACGTGCTTTCCGAGGCACGGGGGTGTTAGCACCACCAACTTCCTGACTTCGGAGCTGGTCTGAGTAATTTCAAGACAGAAAAACCCAAACACTCTCGGTCTGACCTGGGATTCGAACCTGGGACCTCGTGAATAGTACCCAGCGTGCTGACCACTAGACCAACGAGGCAGTTAGTCAGTTTAAAAAATACTGCTGAACCGATGCGATAGTTCCGATGTAGGTATACATAGGTCAGGGTTCTGGGTTACTTTGTAAAGAGTTGCCTTTTCAGAAGTGACTCAAAATTAGTAACTTATTTTTTTTTCACTTTGGACTTAATTCTGTTAAAGATCGTTTACGCGTGGATAATTTCACTTATCACTCGCTCGTACGATATTCTGCGTAACGACACAAAACTCAGATGTTGAGTTCTGTGGTAACGATCAACTGAAAAGTGCAATAGGTATATTAGTTATCAGAAAGTTCTGATTAGTCTCTATTTAAGTATTTACTTTATTTTTGAATATAAAGTAAATGTTATTCGGCAAATATAATTGCGATAAAGTCGTTCCATTAAACATATTATTGTTACCTAGACCTTAAAATCATAGCACCAGCTGAAAAGTGACCCTGTATTGTATGCAACCCATACCGAGACAGAAACGTAATTCTACACCAAAGAAGACACCTTTATAATTTACACAAGTACCTTACACCTTTTCGTATACATCTACCTAAGTACAGTCAGCAGCACGTCAGGTTACCCATGTGAACTACGAAAACAGCTTTTATTACGTAGGGAATAGAGGTGGTCTCAACGTCAGAGTGGGGTAGTCTGACGTGCTGGATGTACCTTCCTACACAATACAGGGTGGTGCTCAGAGAAGGTAATTTTTTGGGCAAGGGAGTTCGCCAGTGCGGAACGAAGGGGCCGAAATGACGGTCCCGGCCCAGGACCCAAGTTGGGACACTTGATTAAGCCGCTTGCTTTGTGTCGGTCAATTGATTGCGTAATGTAAATTGCTTCTTTTTGATTGGCAGAAAGTGAAAGTGAAGTAAAACCTAACATAAATTACACTAGGACATTCTACGCCTCAAAAAACGACAGTTGACGTTTTAGCGAAAATGTAGGCATGTTTAATTACATTTAAAGCCTAAAATATCCTGCGACTGTCAGCGTCCTGCTACAAATATATCTATAGGTTTAATCTAATACGCAAACTATCACAAAATCAAAAATATGAAAGTTAGGTATACTCGTATTTATTAAAAATGGCGCTAGCAAAAGAAAAAAAGGGGATTTGATTTTATCTTACTACAAACTAGAGCAATATGGGTATCATGAAAGCTAGTGAAAGACCATTCCAAAAAATAATCATTTTTACAGTAAGGTTTTTAAAAAAATATTATGTTTGCTTGTTTGGTAGTAGAACTAGTAAAGTACGTATGCTTAAGGATATACTTACAACAAAAGCTACGAATAGCCGAACGAAAGTAATTTACCGGGGGTAACCACCGGTGCGTAACGAGGGTACAGTAGGGGCCTTCAAGTTGGCGGCTTGGGTGCTCCTAATCTAGGCTGTTTGGTAGATAAGTTGATTAAGGACGTTAGATAAGACGGGTCTTAAAAGGATTCATCTAAAAGTAACGCGATACGGTGGCCGGTCAAGAAAAATGCGGGCAAGAAGGAAATAATTATTGGGTGTGATGAACCGATAAGAAAGTGTATCAGATAGAATTTCGTATTTCAGCAGTCAACATTTTCAGCAGTCGATCTCAACAGAGATTAGCCAACTGCGCGGTAGATTTTACAGCGCCCAAGTTCCTGTTCCTTGACTCTCATAGTTTGGTGAGACGGCAACCCGCCATGTCCAAAAAAAGATCAGGGGAATTCTCACGCCTTCGATATTATATTACATACGATATTTTTCGAATTGGGTCCCAGGCGCAGGACCAACGGTTTAATGTGCTTTAGTGTTAACGAAGTGGACTTAGTTTTATGATTCTCCTTTTGAAACTGATTATGCCACCATTCTTAGTAGAGAGAGATTTCTCATTTTCTTGCAACATTAAAATAGCGTATGACTGTGCGCTCGTTTCCACTGTTTTCTAAATACTACAGAAGAAAGCCTCCCTCTCTTCTGAACCTTACCGCACGGTATAATTGCTATCTTTGCTGCGACAGCAAACAAAGCATTTGCTATTGTAACGAACATAATATCGTGGATTGGAATTTCTTTCATTCTTTGCGCAATTGCTCCCAATATATAAATGCCAAAGTAAACTCTTTCCGACTATTTGTCACAGTTGCATGCGTGGGCTTTTAATTTTTCCAATAAGAATGCTCTGAAATTTTCCAATTCGAACAAAGGGTCCTTGAGTGAACCCTTATCGGACTTAACAGCTTTGCAGCTCCATTGAAGTGAGGAAACATTGTATACGTATCGTCCTGATTCAAAACCAATACGATGGATATTTTGAGGTAATTTTAATACTTACTAACAATTTGTTGTTTACAATACAGATGTAAACTGCGTAAAAAACACTTTAATTTCTTTTTTTGTCTCGAAAACTACTCAGACACTAAAGTTATACCCTATACCTACCTACCTATCCAGAATTGTAGCCTCAGGCGATATCATTTTTGCACAAGACTTCTCAAAGGTAGGTAGCTTAAGTACGTACGTAACGACTATTATGTTTACGTGTGTTTTGCTATGTAATATGTGTGCGTTACAACGTACAAAAGCGTGTTTGGATGGTGCGCGATGAAAGCCGGGGGTAAACGTTGTGGAAGAAACGTAGGGTTGCCACCGAAAAGTTTTAAACGGTTAATATTTACTAAATATTTATGTTGCAGTATCCGTGAGTTGGCTTGTGTCAGTCACGTAAACATGTCTATCAACGATTCGTTGCTTCATACGGGGCGAATGTGAAGCCATGATGACCTCATGTATTTTCAACATGTAATACAATGTAATTTAGGGCAAGTTTTACTTTTACTTTAATACTGCAGTTGAAAGAATTACAGCCCCTGAGGCGCCTAATAACAATAAGTATTATTATTAAAACTGTAGTCACGTCAAGCCTATTTACCCTAGGCTTTTTTTTAGATTTTTATGCTACTCTTAAAGCTCATGTTAGAAGAAGAAAAATAAAAGCCCAATCATGAATATTTCAAACTCCACGGACATGTCAAAAAAAAAAACAAAGATGAATAGAGGCTTGCATTCTCCTCGAGTGGCGAATCACAGCATTATTGGCACGATTGAAAAAAAGAAACACACGCCCTTTTGGCCACTCAACCCTACAGCCTGAGGGGAACTGTAGAGCCCTCATACAGAGCTAGCCAAGATCGTAACTTGAAAAAAAAAGAAGATTGAACTGTGGGCTATATTGGGCAATTTTTCCTTAAAAAAGAAAGAGATTTTGTATTTGTTACAAAACCAACAACAGCTTAAATATAATTGCAGGCTTTTTCATGGGAGTGAAACTCAAAAAAGGTCAAGGATGTAAAGGCAATAAGGAATTTGTATAGAGTTAAATAAAAACATAGTGGAGATGTTTCAAATCGAAATCTATTTTGGCTAAGAAAAAAAAAAAGTCCACTTTCATGGTCGGGACTGTAGGTAAAATCAAGTTTGCAATCGATATAGACCAAAATAATTTTTAAAAGTCAGTTCTTTATACAATTAATAACATCCTAAACGAACCCTTCTTATTTATAGACACAGTAATATAAGCAGTCAGAATATTTGCTACAATAGTAATTAGCACCCCTTTTTCACCTCAGACGAAGGATAAAAAAAAGAATGTCAGCCCTGCCTCCCTGGAAAGTGGCGGGGGCCTGAGTGCACTCGAGGAGACGTCAACCTTGCCACAGAGTACATACTGTAACCAATACCATCGTGAGACGACGGCTTTCTCTGAAATTCTGAAGTTTTTAGAAACTTCGTAATGGTACTAAATACTTAGAATATACCTAACGCAGAATCTCCTCATTTTTTAAGTCGGTTAAAAGACCAGGTAAGGGTACGTTTAGGTAAACAGTATTATTCAGGAGAAGGATGTCCCATTCCATGCAGATATGCACACATAGGTAGGTACCCACACGCGCATTCTTCCTAGCTACCCCATTTTTCGGCAGAAATTGAACTTTTCAATAGAGAGGTGCAGACTCAAATCTAAATATTTTGGAGTGGTATGCGTAAGTGCATTTAACTGAAATAAAAAAGGCCAGGGCCCGTAGACAAGATGCAATCCATTTTAAAGCGAAGTTCGCTATCGCTAGCAAAATGTATGAAACTGACATAATAATATATCATCGGAACATCACGTTACATTTGTTCCATACATATTTTGACATTTTGTTGGCGAAGTTCGCTGCAGAAGGACTGCATCTTGTCTAAGGGCCTAGGTATTTTATTTTATTTATTTATTTTGCCACAGCAAAAAGCACAGTCGTATTAATGAAACAACCATCATTACCTCTGTCAGACGACAAATGGAGGCTACTCAATGTTATTAATGACGTTTGACCTCCGATCTCCTCCCACAGGAGTGCGACAGGTCGAAAACAGTGGAAATTGCTTTAGGGGAACAATGAAGTAGCTTTTAATTACGGAATTAGTTACCTACCAATTTTTTTCCTGTGTGAGTGATATAGGTATATCATAGTTGAGGTTTTGATTTTCGGAGAGAAGCGAAGAGTTCTTGAAATAATTGAGAATAAGGAGAGGGAGGATGCTGCGACACTTGATACGATTACGACACGATGACCTTATAAATACAATCATTGTCATCAGGGAAAGACAGGGAGACCTAGAAGGTCATTCATGGAACAAATAACGGAAAAGTTGAGCGTCCTTCGTATCAAGAGGTCAAGAGAATGGCGGAAGATAGGGAAAGATGGAAAAACTCCACCGACAAGAGAATTAACGATGATTATGATTATTAATCGACCATCATTGTTCAGGTATCTCACGAGGTTTTGCAGAAAGTCCAAGGCCCAAACGCCTAGGTTGACTTCACGAATATTGAATTTCAACCCTCATGGTATCCCTTGTTTTGTAAGTATAGAATAAACGAAGTCTTAAAAGTTGGTTGCAGCGCTAGATTATTCCGAAGCCTGTCCCGTCAGCAGCGATAAAGTCTCGAAATAAACAGGCTAGCTAGGTATGAAGATAATAATGTGCGCCAGAGATCTCAATGTTTTTATATCACGCCAAAAACATATTATATCCCTCCCAGGGTCTCTAAATATCTCTATAATAAATTTCATGCAAACCCGTGAGAAGAGGAGACTGACAAACAGATAATGATTTGTCAGACAGAATATTTCTTGGTATAGATGGATTATCATATTTATCAATCTAATGATACAACTGACAGATCGCGCGTGTCGTTTTGTACGTCTGTACTGTAATGTCACAAATAACAATCACAACAAAAAGTGCATGCATGCTCGCGTTGTCGCGATATCTGGCACTCGCATCCTGACCGGGGATCAATGACCTCCGCTAATGCATGCATGCCGCTTACGAATTCAATTAAGATGTAATCGGATTCGGAAATACTGGGACTTTAATTTGCGAATGAATGAGCGGAATTCCATTCCTCTGGAATCTGGATGACTCTGAATATACTACACTTTGCTATCTTTATAAAGTCGGTGGATGATGAGCTACTGGTACCTACTATGTCTCTACCTACTAGGCACTTAGTGCACATTTTTCTAGTCTGTCCTGAAAAGGACCTTTATTTTTTTCTTCAAAAAAAGTCATTAAAATCGGTTCAGAAGTTTAAACGTGAAATCAAAAGGTAACAACAGACAGACAGCTTGTTGGTGTAGTGTTTAGTATGCTAGCTTTTATCCACGAAGTGCCGGGTTCGAGTCCCGGGCCGGGCCATTAGATTTTCTGTCTTGAAATAGCTCAGAAATAGCTCGAAGTCAGGAAGTTGGTAGTGTTACCACCCCCGTGCCTCGTAGCGCACGTTAAGCCGTTAGTCCTGCGCCTGATCTATCTCCGGTCAAAACGGATTGCCGTCTCACCGAATTATGAGAGTGAAGGAACAAAGAGTGCACATGCCTGTGTACTGTGCACTATAATATCTCCCGCGCAGTTAACTAATCTCTGTTAAGTTTGAGATTGGCCGCCCTAGTCGAAATTTAGCTATTATTTAAAATTAAAGACACCGTGTCGTCCACCCTTCCTTAAACTTTAATTGAAGTTACTATGTATTTTACCCCCCTTACCCCTAGAAAGCAATTAGAAGCAATTATTCCAATCCGGTTTCCGGTCTGGACATAGTACAGCTTTGGTCAAAATCACAGATGACATCCGTCTTGGTATAGACGATAAGCAACTCACAATACTGGCGTTACTAGATTTTAGTAATGCATTTAACACTGTCGATTTTGACATACTGCTTGGCATCTTGCGTTCTCTTAACATATCTCCAACGGTGCTCGACTGGTTTCATAGTTACCTGCATGGGCGCCGGCAACGTATTCGTGCTGAGGACCGTTTCTCGGCGTGGTGCGACGTCAGTGCCGGTGTTCCTCAAGGCGGCGTCTTGTCTCCTCTCCTATTTGTTATCTTCATTAACTCAATTACTCTCAAGTTATCTTCTTCTTTCCACCTGTATGCAGACGATCTCCAAATATATGCCCGGGGGAGTTTTGATGCTCTAAATAGCGTTGGAGGTGATTAACACTGACCTAAATCGAGTTCTGGAATGGAATAAATCATTTGGGCTCAAGGTAAACCCGGCAAAAATGCAGGTTATAGTTGTGGGAAGCACATGGCAGACTTCGAGAATTAACTGGAGTTCTTTGCCTCCCATCACATTTGACGGCGTCCAAATACCATTCAGTGAAACTGTAAAAAACCTGGGCATTCATATTGACGGTACACTTGCATGGACTACCCAGGTTGCTGAGGTGAGCAGGAAAATGTTTGGTGCTGCTGCGTCATTGAACCGACTACGTAATTTTCTTCCGGTACCCACTAAGATTGCGCTTGTTCAGGCCTTACTCCTTCCCATTTTAGATTATGCGGATTGCTGCTACTTAGATCTTAATGAGAATCTCCTAAGTAAGCTTGAGCGCCTTCAGAATTTCTGCATTCGTATCATCTTCGGATTGCGAAAGTATGACCACATCTCAGAGTACCGCGCTCAGCTGAAATGGTTGCCTATCCGTCTTCGCCGTGAATCACACATTCTATCCCTTTTATTTTCCGTACTTTTTAACCCTAAGTCTCCTCCGTATTTAAATGAGCGTTTTCAATTTATGCAGCCGCCCCTGGGTCACGATATGCGGTCTTCCAAAAAACTCCGCCTCATATCTCCCCCTCACGCTTCCCGTTCCTACACCCGATCATTTACTGTCCAATCCATCCGCTTATGGAACTCTCTGCCACTGTCTATCAGGCAGTCTGAATCTCTTCCCATCTTTAAACGCAAATTAAAAACTTACTTCCTCTCACGCCTCTAGTTTCCTTTCAATTCTTACCTTCTCCTTTAAATGTTGGTCAAGTCGCACACATCTTTATATATATCTTATGTTATGTTTAGTATATAGTATGTATGTATATAGTAACATTATAATTTGTATGTACTATAATTATTAATGTATGTTTATGTAACTCAGAATATTTATTAGCGTTATTAACATTTAATAGCCTTAGTAATTTATGTATATGTATGCTTATATCGTTTCTTTTTTTTTCTTTATTATTTTTTATTCTTTACCCATTTCTGTTAAGACAGGGAGTTAGGCAGGGATGTCCTCTTTCACCACTAATTTTTAATTTATTCATAGAATGTGCGATACGCAGAATAACGGAATCAAAAAAGAGGGGCGTCAAAATTAATGAGGACGTATTTAAATTCATTCGTTTTGCCGACGATATTGCAGCCATTGCAGAAAACATATTGGAGTTGGAAGAACTGGTTACAGAAATGGACACTATTTTTAAAGAATTTGGTCTCAAAATTAACATAAATAAAACAAAAACACTAATTGCTTTTAAAAAGGAAAAATATAGCCCTATCTCAATAAATAACACAAAAATAGAACAGGTTAAAACCTTCAAATATCTAGGTAGCTTGATAACTAGTGACTCCAGATGTACACCAGATATAAAAGCAAGGATAGCGATGGCGAGACAAGCTTATAATGCAAAAAAGCACCTGCTCAAGGCCAGAATATCAAGCAAAGTTCGCAAAAAACTTGTTAAAGTGTACATTTGGAGTATAGCACTCTATGGATGTGAAGCGTGGACATTGACAAAGAGGGACAGAGAGAGACTGGAAGCCTTCGAGCTGTGGTGCTGGAGGAGAATGGAGCGTATAAGTTGGACGGAGAAGAAAACAAATGAAGAAGTTTTGTCTATGGTTAGGGAAAAAAGGAGATTGATGGAAACAATAGAGTGTAGGAGGGGACGAATGTAAGGCCACCTGATTCGACACGACAATTTTATTAAAACGATAATAGAAGGAAGAATAGAAGGAAAAAGGAAGCGAGGAAGACCAAGAATAAGCTACATGCAGCAAATAAAAGAAAAGATAAATGTCGGGTCGTATCAGGAGGTTAAGAGAAGGGCGGAAAGCAGAGAGGAATGGAAAAAAACTCCACCGACAAGAGCCTAGCTCTTAAATTTGATGATGACCCATTTCTGTTAGTTTTCACCGCCGACCTAATTTAATCTTGGACTGTCCTCTACCCGAAGGTTGTCTGGAAGGAATTGCTTTCAGCAATAAGACCGCCTAAATTGTACCATTCTCTATGAACATTTATCTAAATTGATACTGTGTGTGGTGTGCAATAAAGAATATCTATCTTTCTATCAATATATTCAGGAGTTAGCCGCAAGCGCATTGTCTATAATGAGCGTATTTGTCGCACTGCTCTATAACCGTTAGGGCACAGAAGTACGTTAGGGTTAATTGCCGGGTTATTATCAACCATCGGCTATCGTTGTTTACGTTGCGTACAACCAGACAGCCCAGCCTTATTGACTGGCTTTTAATTTCACACAAAAGTCCTTTTGCTTTCTAGACGTCCAGTTTAAAAAGCCAACGATTTACTTGCATACCTACTGTTAGGCATTTCCGAACGCAATCCTTTGCTACTGTGCGCGCGCATTTGCGCCAAATGTTTTGACATGTATCCTCCCTCTCACTCGCACGATTCTTTCTGTACGCGGCGTCATATTTCTTGTGAATCAATAGATTTATTAATTAAAATGTGTTTTAACTGAGCTCCCTTTACACTACCTACATGCAGATTAAAAATATTTAATCTCCATCTTAATAGGACAGGACCTTGATTGTCCTTGGTAGCGCCACCACTGGTCGCGCTATAATAATGTCTTCCTAGCCGAATTTTGACTACAGTCAGGCCTGTGTATCTCCCCGCGTAGGTAGCAAAAACGTACCTACGCGCGGCGACCCTTACTTAGGGACTAAAACAAGTTGCGGGTCGCTACCGGCCAGCGACACGCTCGCGCGTTTTATTCACTGGCGGCCGCGCGGCTACGTTGCTGTCTGGACGAGAGTGAATAAAGTACTAGAAAGAGGCGCTAGATGGCGTTAGAAGCTTCTCGTAGCAGTCAACCCTATCGCGTCGCGTGATATTACGTCACTGAATAGTTTAGTGTATTATGAATCATATTCCAGAGCAATAAGTATGAAATTATCTTGCAATGGATTTTCGTAGGTATCTACAGGAAAATGTGCTTGACTCTGAGGCGAACTAAATTACGCCATATTGTTGACGACATTGAGTAGACATTTCTTTGAATACTATTGCTACGTCATATTTTTGTACGAAGTACTAGTACTTATTCTGTGGCCCTAGTCGAAATTTAGCTATTATTTAAAATTAAAGACACTGTGTCGTCCACCCTTCCTTAAACTTTAATCGAAGTTACTATTTTACCTCCCTTACCCCTAGAAAGCAATTAACCGCCCGAATATATTCAGGAGTTAGCCGTAAACGCATTGTCCATAACGAGCGTATTTGTCGCGCTGCGCTATAACCGTTGGGGTTAATCGCCGGATTATCAACCATCGGCTGGTTTTGTTTACGTTACGTACAACCAGACAGCCCAGCGGATAGGATTACGCCTTACTGAATGAACTTTCAATTTCAAACAAAAGTCTGATTGCTTTCTAGACGTCTAGTTTGAAAAGCCTACTACTTACTTGCATACCTACTGTTAGGCATTTCCGAACGCAATCCTTTGCTACCGTGCGCGCGCATTCGCGCCAAATGTTTTGACATGTATCTTCCCTCTCACTCGCACGATTCTTTCTGTACGCGGCGTCATATTTCTTGTGGATTAATAGATTTATTAATTAAAATGTGTTTTAACTGAGCTCCCTTTACACTACCTACATGCAGACTAAAAATATTTAAAAAGCTCCATCTTAATAGGACAGGACCTTGATCGTCCTTGGTAGCGCCACCACCGGTCGCGCTATAATAATGTCCTCCTGGCCGAATTTCGACTACAGTGGCCAATCTCAACAGAGATTAGCCACCTGCGCGGGAGATATTATAGTGCACAAGTGTGTGCGCAATACACAGGTGCACTCTCTGTTCCTTCACTCTCAAAATTCGGTGAGACGGCAGTCCGACATGACCGTAAAGAGATAAGGCGCAAGACCAACCGCTTAACGTGCTTTCCGAGGCACGGGGGTGTTAAAACCACCAACTGCCTGACTCCGGAGCTGTGTCTGAGTTATTTCAAGATAGAAAAACCCAACACTTTTCGGACTGACCCGGGATTCGAACCTGGGACCTCGTGAATAGTACCACTAGACCAACGACGAGACAGTCAATGGTCGCGCTATACCTACAGATAGAATAAATAAAAATATTCACCTAAACCTCCCAAGAGAAATTCAGACGTTCTAAACACAAATCCCGCAATGGAAATAGGTAGCTCGAGCGTGAAGCACAAAATCGGATTTCATTCCATGAAATTCCATGTAGCAACCGTTTGGTAGAATGCGGAATGCACCCGCTTGGCGGGGCGCGCTCTTCGTAATGCAATGCTGTATCGTAAATGCTGTTCGAAATTCGAAATTTGTTGAATATTTTGGCAGATTAGATTAACTTAACACTTGATTGGATTGACTGCATCCCAAAAAAACCAGCCAAGTGCGAATCGGACTCGCGCACGAAACACGTTTATTGTATGGGAGCCTCCCTTTCATATATATATAATTTTAAATTAATAATTTATTCTCAATGTTTATATACAAGTTCATATTCTGTGCTAAGATTCTGTGAATATTTCAAGCGTCTGCGTATTGCCGTTTATTAATGTCAAACAAAAAACTGTTAAAAAAGACGTTTGTTGTATGGGAATACATATTATTACTATAAGAATAATGTTTTTTTTATTTTAAAAGTTCATATTTATATTGATCTGATATTTTGGAACATCGATAGTCAAATCAGTGACTGTTTGTAAAAAAAAATCATATCCTGTTTTACGGGTGGTAGGTTGAAAAATATATGTAGCAAAATTGTAGTATAATACTCGTGGCCTAGCGATTCAGCAAACCCATTTTGTGTAGGCAGGCTATGTACTCACAGCTGTGTTTACCAATCAAAGAAATGCACGGCAGCGTTCTTCAAAAATACATACGCAGCACTGCATCCTGCACAATGGATCGTGTATGCACTGCGCTGAGCTTACGAAGCATTTGCATTGTTCAGATCTTCGTTGTCGTTGGCAACGGACAATGACGGCTTTAAGTCATCTTTTTGGCCCGCGCTAATTCAGTCAGGGGCTATCTACTTGGGACTTTGTAAGTTGGGAGTATCAGCACCACTGACCTCTATAAAGCAAGTAAGCTGGCCTGCATACTGTCAACCTAAAAATGAAGCCATTTGATTATCGCCATTTTGGCGCTGACGGCTGTAGTAAGCGTGTGGTGACCATCCACGGAACTAATGAGAGTTGACATAAAACGTAAGCAAGTTACTTTGATTCGGTATAAAAATTATCTGTCATTTTTCAGAGAATGTTTAGTCCAGCGTACTTGTATTATAGAGGTCAGTGATCAGCACAGATTAAAATAGTTATTATGGTATAAGGCTGTGGGGCGCATAGAAAAATCGTTGGCAAAGGGCCAATATATATCTCTTGAGAGAGCTCAATTACCTTCCTTAGCTAGCAGTAGCAAAAGAAAGGTACCACCAGCAGTTCCAGTGGTCCACCGCAGAAGAAACTGTTAAAAAGCGCCGTTATTGCGGATTTCTGTTACATATTTCATTTATTTTAATTGAAGAGTTTGCCTTTGTCGGTGGAATCTTTGTAACCTGTGTAGTACGTCTGGTGTTCCGATGGAAGAATGGAGATGAAATTATGAGACTGTGCAGCTCGTGGGCACACTCCCCGAAGTACAGTCCGTAGAAGACCGAGGGACATGCAATTTGGCGCGGTTAGCCAATATAATAAAGCCCATTTTCCACCAGCTTTCTATCCTTCTCTGTCCAACATAAACGCTCCGTTCTCCTCCAGTAAGTAGTTACTTACATGGATAAACAAAAGTACCTACTTACAGGAAACTTTTAGCTACTAGAGTGCACTCAGTTGAAATATTTTGACTAGCAACCCGATTCATAATATGCTACAGTGTAAGCGCAAGCAAAATGCATTCGTGGCATTTGTGCCATGTCAAGAGTCAAGACGCTCACCTACATCTTTTGAAAGCGGCTGGGGACTAGGGATGTGCCAGTGCCGAGAACTTTTTATTAATATTTTTAGTAAATTTAAAAGGTTTAAGCTTTACAAAAGGTGCAGTCCTCCCAAAATCACTTAGGGTTACATACCAATATCTATCTTACTCTTTTAGATTTAAAGCTGTCAATTTATGCTTGTAAACTTACGTACAACGTACTGTCGGAAATATCAATTGCTAAACGATTTTGGCTATTATTTCATTGGGAGTAAAAATATCTTTCTGTACAAACTTGCACAAGTGCAAGGCACAGTTAACAAAATAAGCTGCTGAACCATTTTGACTCTTACTAAAATGGGTGTAAAATGTTTGTTTTCGAGCCGTTTGTCGCCAGTCAAAATATTTGTCGAGGGCATACACCATGAGAGGCGTATTTTTTGAGATAAACGGAAATTGTCTGCAAACTGTTTAGGTGAACAGAACAGGCTTCCACATTCTTTTGTATTTAACATGGAATTAACTCAAAAATATACCAATCGTATTTTTTTTTCCTATTAATCTGACCAAGAAATAGGTATTTAGTAGTAATAATGATGTCCCATGAAAAACAAATTGTAATCACTGGGGACTCGGATTTCAATCCGACCGAAGTACCAGTTACCTTTACAATAGTAGTACCTAACTAATTTAAGGTGCTTTTCTGAAAAGATTCATCCTTTTCGATTTGATCAATGGGACACTGAAAAATCTTACGGATCTGAAAGTCAGATGTATGTTTTTTCATATCGTTTTCTAGACATGATCAAGATTCTGCATAAGTTCTTTTTAGGGATTCTTGTAAAGATTTGATATTTATACGAGCTAAACAGATATTACCTTGTACTTTAATTTATTCTGTGATATTACTAACATTCAGAATCCTAAAGAAGCATTTTGCTTGTAATCTACAATTTGCATTCATAAATACTATTACTAGTACCAGTATAAGATAATGATGGAATCACTCATTTCACGCGTGATCAGGAATAGCGCCATCTTTTTTTAATACCCCCGCAGGTGGGCGTACGTTTTACCGCCTTAGGACAGATTTACTTTTTTTGCTAATTGTACTCGCTTTTTTTTTTAACTCCACAAAAACGTTCCTTGGTCGGACTATTGTCACATCCTCGACCGCATCAGGCTAGATTGCGGTCAAATGTCTGCCTATTAAATATAAAATAAAAATAAAATTGCCAAATTCCAGTGGATCTCGAGTTTTCTTTCGATTATTATTATAAGTATAAGTAGTTTAAAATAATCGTCATTTCAAAGTTTTCGTGAAGTAAATGTAAAACTTGAGGTGCTTGTGGGGCAGTGGCGGCAGCGCTTTGGTAGTGATACCAAAAGTTAAGCAACCCACGGCGCGGTCGTGATTGGATGGGTGACCATTCCGACCATTTAAGTGACATCCATGACAAGCATCTCCGTGCTTCGGAAGGCACGTTAAGCAGTTGGTCCCGGCTAATATCTGTGGTATTAGTCGTTAAGCCTAGTCAGAGGCCCTAGGGCGGCTTGATAACTTCTGACAGTAAGGTTTGTCACTTGCCTTACATACACCCCTCCACCAATCCGCACTGAGCCCGCGTGGTGAAGTATGGCTCGTTCCTCCTCATAGTTGAGGTGAGGCCTTTTCCCAGCAGTGGGATCTCATAGGCTGACTTATTAAATGTTAAACTTTACATTTTCGATCGACCAGGGAACGCCATTTCAAAAGGGTAAATCATCCGAACACTTTGCCGAAATCAATTTTACGCGTCTCCCTAAGTCTCTGCCGGGCATGACTTGCGTAAAATATTAATCGTTATGAGTGCAAAACTTCTCCCGAGGATGTACGTATCTTGTACCATGTTAAATCATATCACCTACGCTTAGAGTCTAAATTAGTATACATATTCGACGACCGTCTTGGTGTAGTGGTTTGTGCCACGGACTTCTAAACCAGGCGGCAGCGGGTTCGAATCCTGCAAGGGGCAAATGTTTGTGTGATGAGCACGAGCATTTTTACCTAAGTCATGGATGTTTTTAAATGTATATAAGTATGTCTATCCGTTATCCTAGTCACCATAGCACAAGCTCAGGCTTAGTTTGGGGCTAGGTAATTGGTGTGTTTGTTGAAACAAATTATTATTATTATTTGGTTTTGCTACAAAATGTAGAGTGACCACTGTGTTGGTCCAGTACTTCAAATTTTAGACACACCTGTGGTTCAGCATTAAACAAACCCTATTCTAATAGGCTTAGGGTATAATACGTCATGTTGATTGGTTGGTAACCGTCTCTTGGGGCTCTCTTGTTTATTCATGTGATTTATGAGAAAAGTGGTCAGCTCCCTTAAGAGTCGAACATTATGTCGTATGCTTGTTGTGGTGAAATTGTATTACTTAACGATTTTAGCGTAGGTAATATAACTGTTTTCTCAGTAATTGGACTATTGCCGCTGTGCTGTGAGCAATCAACCTTGGGCCAGAGAATAAATAATACCACTTTACTTAGGTTAAAAAGCAGGAATCGAACTAATAGCAGTATCGTTATATGTGAAAACGCAGGTTCTTTTCTTGCCTAAATCAAGATTGCTATGTTCGTACACTTAAGAGGGATATCACAAAATTTTGACAATAAAGAGGTGTTTTGAAAAAAATCGATGACCCTTTTATCGTCACTGTACTGTAACCCGCTTTTTTCTAACTACATTTTTTGAAAGCTTCCTTAAAAAGTATTTTTTTAATACACTCGGCGTAGATACAAATCACAACAACAGTAAGTCCTTACCCACATACTTACTTCCAAAAAAAAGGGAGAAAACGTCCAATTAGTACAATTTTAAAATCTATCTATCTAGACCGTTACGAACTTTGAGCTCAAAAACGATATTTTGTTTACATCTCACTTTTTCGCTTCCAAAGAACCCAGCGGTACAAAAGAGCCCTGCGCACCCTCCCAGCCCTTCGCTATCAGGAGGGCTGCTATGCATCACCTTAAATTACTTTTGCCCCTGCAGGGGGTTTTTTAGTGAGCACAGGTGCACCCTTTACAGTCACCGGAATTAGAATGGATTATTTAGGGGGCTAGGTTTTGTTTTCGCGTTTTTATAAGCCGTTGAACTTGTAGCAAAATATGGCGGCCAGTTTTTTCGAGTTTTCGAAAAGGAATTTAGGAATAGTACCTACCTTCTACCCGACCATGCCAACTAGACAACTGACTTTCATCGACGAATACGTCAAAGTACCGATGGAAATTAAAAAGCAATGGTCTTAAATTAAACAAAGGCAATTCATCTCAATTGGTAATTTTGATTTATTCGTCGTCGTAAGACGTTTGACAGTTGTCTAGCTGGCTGAAAGACGATAAATACTTATTAGTTTTCTTTAAATTCTAAAAGAAAAAAAGATTTAACTCGATACGATACGTTAAACGAAGATTAATTCCTGCCTAATTTATAAATTGTTTCATAGTAAGTTACTATTATGACTACACTAGTCCTGCAAATGGTGATTTCAGTCTTCAAAAGAGAAAATGTCATTAAAAATAAAACACCTTTCTACTTACTGCCTTCGGCCGACTAATTTGGTTGTTGACTGTACTTACTTTCTACTTACTTAGTATTTTGGGTTAGGTGTGAACTGTGAATAGTCCTTTCATTTAAATTTCGAGCCAACTCGCAAAGGCTAAACAATGGTTTTGTATTCAGAAGAGGTCTATTCACGATTTTAATGTGAATTTTGATTTATGTATTAAAGTTCGAATTTCTGAAAGCGAGTGCTGAAGACTTTCTTAGGATCTTACTTCTGTAATGCACAGAACAGAATTCCTAGTACCTACTTAGTTTTTGGAAAATTATAAATTATTGTTTTAAGTGATAAGCATTCACTTTGCAATCTAAATATATTATTGCACTTGAAAAAATGACCGCCAGAGGCGGGAATCGAACCCGCGTTCCTCGCATGCCGGGCGATTGTCTAACCTCTCGGCCAACGCCAGGGTGGCGTTGGCCGAGAGGTTAGACAATCGTCATTTTTTCAAGTGCAATAATATATTTTGGAAAATTCTTTCAGCATAAGTAGGGCTAATAGGTAATCGTGTCCTCACATCATCTTAACAGAAGAAGATTCTGCAGCGATTTATAAAAAAAGACGTGCTATCGAAGACAAGTGCGCCTTACCATTATAAGGGCCAAAATCGTTAGCACATCGCATCGTAGTTTTCTAAAGACAGATAAAGCTAAATATGAAGCTATTCTAGCGTAAAAAAGCTAGGCAATTAGAGTGATTTGATCTTTTTATTTTGTAGCGATATCACCTCACGCTTAACACTGTGCATGTTATGCAGTAAAATGGGTGATTTTGCAAAAATAAATTATAGACTGATATGCTAGCCACAGACTACAACCACGATTTATCATGGATTACCTTCGTATCAACATCGTGGAAAGGAACAGCGAACCAGGGCTTCCCGGTCAGGCTCCTGCGGAACCCTGATTCTCTTTCCACCGGCCCCTCAGGCGTCCCAACGTGAGCCCACAACACCACTTGTACAACCTTCAGCCGAGGATGCACCCTGTTGTAAACCTCTTCCAAGCGAACCCCGAAATCGTCACTAGTGTCACTTATATTCGCAAAAGAAAAATATATCCCACACACGGCACCGTCTCCGTCTTCCACACAATCACTTAAAGCCTCCATCGTCGACACATTTTCAAACTGGCCACTTTGTCCCGACTTGACGAGCACTTTACCGAAAAGTTTTTCCCGCCAATCCATGTTTGAATTCGTATTTCGAACGAGCGAAATTCTTTACGTCCGCATCGCTTGCGTTTGCGTCTTTTGTTTATTTTTGTTGTGCGTCGACTGGTTCAGCGATTCGCGATTGTTTTTCGTGAATTCAATAATGTCAAAATTCGAACACCAAACTTTTTTACTAAGCTAGTTATACACGAAAAGGTTTGTTGTTATTTTGGTTCGTAGACAAGGATGCGGGAGTAAGTTATTTTTAGTGGTGGCGGCGTGCACGCGGGCGTTCGCCCTCCTAAACAAAGGCAGACTGCAGAGGAGGCCGGAGGGCGAGCGAGGCGCGCGCGAGGGTCCCTCAGACAGAGCAAACACTCAAAACATACAGACGTGAAAAATGCCGGTAATGTTTGTTCAGCGTAATTTTACGTATGGTTTGTTTACCTACAATCCAATTGCCTAATGGATTGAGTGAGGTTTTCGATTTGAGATCACTTAAAACGGGTACTCTCTGTATAAGTTCTGATTATTAACCTAAAACTTTGTACAACAAATGGTTGTCAACTGCAGTACATATGTTATGGACCAGGTAGTGGATTATGTAACTTTGAATGAAATTATTCCAATCAAAGTTTTGTTGCTAAAGTTGGCTATTCAAGGCCAGTTACACTAATTAGTCGGTCTGGGGTACGACCAAAATTTTACGTTTTTAATATCGGTAATAAAAATCTAGGCTATAGGCTTATGTACTATAAAAGTAACTTAACCTTACTATTTTTTTCACAATTGCCCATATTTTACCGGTTCTAAGACCTTCTAGCCCATTTTACCCACTAAATTAAAAAAAATTAAAGTCCCATTTGCGTGGGGAATTGCCCACGTTCTAGCAGCACTAAATGAAAGTCAGTTTTCGGGTTATTTTTATGTTAGTGAATGGAGTCATTTTTTGAACTGACCGTGAATGGCCAGCTTAACAGAGTAACTGAGTTGTCAAATGTGACATTTTCAAGAGATTTCAATCCTGAATTGTTAGCAACAGAGTTACGTAATTAGCCTTCATGTGATAACTTGGTCCATAATATATATACCCAATGAAATAAATAAATAATGTTGTAGAGGACATGTGCTATACAGGGCCTCTCCTTCTTTATTTGCTACCTCATGTTTGAGGATCGTGGTCAGCATCTAGGTTGCATCTCGAGATTTGCCTCCACCGTTTTCTTATACAGTTATTTACAGGGTAGGTTATCCCGGAATTATTGCCAAGCCAAAATTGTATGATGGACCCACGGAAATGTGGAAAAGATAGATAGATAGATAACTCTTTATTGCACACCATAACAGAAAATACAGTAAGTACAGCGATTTACACAGAAAAATGTACAATGTAGGCGGTCTAATCGCTATAAGCGATCTCTTCCAGACAACCTTTAGGTAAAGGAAAATACTCATTCACAGGAAGATATTTAAAACAATAAGTAAAATCAAATACTTATCCACCGTTTTTTTTTTCTCATTCTTTCCACCTACTCTAGAAACTCGTTCGTTGTATTGTAATAATTTTCAAATTTAAGTCACCAATCAAATCAATCCTACAAATCAACCGTAGAATGGATCTCGACTCGATGAAGTCTAGCACGTCTATAGAGCTATTCTATTTCTCAACAATTATCAGTAACTGCTTTAATAGGTATGTAAATCCTACTTTCCGAGATTTCTTATTTACCTAGGATAATATTTTAGATACTTAACAGATGACATACCTAAGGTACCTACGTACCTAATCTACGTTCTATTGAATCGGATGTACAACCCGACCAAGCCAACGAATGTCAAACGAGTTACGGCGACGAATACAACGATATTTATTAACAAAACAAAACACCCGACTGCAATAAAAAATATATTTTTGAAAAGGTCTTTTTACTGGCTTTCATTTGATACCCATATTGCTATGGTACGGAAAAAATCACCCCTCCCCCCTTTATTTCCATTTGCGGGCGCCATTTTTAAAATGTATATAGCCTATGTCACTCTCACAATTTTGACGAATTCGACGACACCTCATATGTCAAAAACTGTCCAGCCGTTTGGGCTGTAGGGCGTGCCAAACAATTATACATACATACATACTCTTGAAAAACATAACTCCTTTCGCAGTCGGGTAACAATAACAAAGAAAAATAAAAATCAGTGGTTGTGGCAATGATTTTAAAATAAACTTGGGCATTTCATCTAAATTGTAACAATATTGCTCTTCAATTGCTTTCGTTATTTTCGTTGTGTTCGTTGCTGAGTCGTTTGACATTCATCTGGTTGGCTTGGTCGAGCAGGTATAGGAATTCGTAAAAGCTTATATACTTTAACGTGACTTCGCCTGCGTAATCGGTTAGAGGAAAATCAGTGAATGAGTATATTACTGTCCAAAAGTTGTCTGGTAGAGATCGCTTTAGATATAAGACCGCCTACATTGTATATCTTATATGTAAATTGTTTTGTTATTTTGTTTTATTATCTACACTAATACTATAAAGAGGAAAGATTTGTTTGATTGAATAGGCTCCGAAACTACTGGATCGATTCAAATGAAATTTGGTACAGAGATAGTTTGAGACCCTGGAAAGGACTAACTACTTTTTGTCGCGATATAAAATCATCGGGGAGTGAAATGGGGGATGATAGTTTGTATGGCAAATCGGACTTTTGGAGCGAGCGAAGTCGCAGGGAACTGTTAGTGTGCAATAAAGAGGAGAGAAAAGAGGAATACCTACCTTTCAGCAGAACACAAGCCGATACACTGTACCACAGAATAAATAATAAATAAATAATAATAATGTCCTCCTAGCCGAATTTCGACTACCTACGGCGGCCTACTTATCTCAAGAGAGATCAGCCAACTGCGCGGGACATATTATAGTGCAAAAGTGTGTGCGCAATACACAGGTGCACTCTCTATTCCTTCACTCTCATAATTCGGTGAGACGGTAGTCCGACAGGACCGTAGAGAAATCAGGCGCAGGTCCAACGTCTTAACGTGCTTTTCGAGGCACGGGGGTGTTAACACCACCAACTTCCTGACTTCGGAGCTATGTCTGAGTAATTTTAAGACAGAAAAACCCAAACACTCTCTGCCCGACCCGGGATTCGAACCCAGGACCGCGTGGATAGTACCCAGCGTGCTGACCACTAGACGAACGAGGCAGTCACATAATAAATACCAATACTACGTCTTACTAGTACTAATACTGGTTCTGGAAGTACCTCGTGCTTGTGTGGCGCAGTGGCAGCAGCGCTTTGGTAGTGATACACACAGAGGTGATACCAAAATTAAGCAACCCACCACGCATGACCGACCGCATCCGACCATTTAAATGACGTCCATGACAAGCATCTCTGTGCTTCGGATAACAGTTGGTCCCGGCTAGTGGGATCTACTTATAAGGCTTTTCTAACTTTAGTTTTACTACGTGTTAACTGAGATTTTTATTGTCTTCGACAATCGGTAGGTAGGTAGGTAATACAATACCCATGATAATACTCATGTTAGACCTTGGTATTTACAGCTAGCTGATAAATCTCAATCTGTCGGAAACAAGAACTGAGTGTTCGAAAGCGCTGAGTGGCTGGTTCCGGTCGCCCAGCATGATTTATTTCGGTTTTATGGAAAATGAATAGGCCTATAGCTCTATTTTTAAATCACTCGCGTGCTGATCTCTACTGATTTTCGTTCGTCATATAAAACTCCGCATCTATTAACCACTCGATGGACTGTACTTAGCGATAGAATAAACGCCAAAATTAATGTGCTGAGAGAAAATTAAGTCGCTTAACGCCATATTCGCTTACAGAATGTCATATTAGAATTTACGAGATACGCATACGAGTGATTCAAAAATGGAGCTTCTGGAAGCCGCTATTACTCGAGCGGTCGTTTTAAGGGTTTAGGTAGGTCTTTACTCGTATGTCTGAGGGTAGGTAGGTACTGCATGCCTATTAGTAAAAAACAGCCAGTGACTTATGGTCATTTTAAGTTTTTGTCTTTTTATAACAATATCAATGGGTATTTTTCATGTAAGATTTTATTCGCTAGGTGACGCTAGGAGTCTCGTATACATATATTATTCAATACACTCTTTTTTGGGTAGTCGTTAAAAATAAGATAAGGAACACAAAATAATAACCTACTATGGTAAATTATCATTAATTAATACATACATTTTTTTATATTTCTGTTTATTTTTGACTACTTGACATCATAACTGTTATTTTATGACATTTACGTTATTATTAATATTTTAATTTTATTAAATTTAAAACTCCTACCAATCCCAATGCTGGACATAAATATTTTCGTTACTGTATTGTTGTTTATTAGTTAATATTGCATGACGACGAAATGTTTGCCTATCGTTACATCGATCAAACACTTTTATTAATGTTAAGACCTGATATTAATAGGTTTTTTTCACTACTAATATGTTTAAGTCATGAAAAGATTGCTTACAAATTACAATGTTCGCCAAGTAAAGAATAACTGACGTTTTCACGTAGGTAATACTTGACCGGTCCCTAAACATTTATTCATAGTCAGTGATGATAAGCATTCAATGCAATCTTAAATACTTATTGTGATATAAAACTTGAAAAGTTTACCGCCTGGGGCCGAAATCGAACCCACGCTCATCGTACCTACGTATCGATTCCCGCCTCAGGCGTAAATTCATGCAAAGCAATAACTAATATTTTCAATTTAATTAATGTACCTATCTATTTTAACCGTTAGGTTCTAAATTAAAATAAAGTACCTACTTTAGTCGTCATCGAATGACATTAGGTACCTACACTGACTGATTAGATACAGGTCAGTATAAATATAATAAATTGTCCATTAGATTCTTTGGTTTCCGTCCTAGAGTACATCGTCTACTTTAAAGTTTCCGTTTCTAAATTATCGTTTACGAGAAAGAGACAGTGATAGTTGATTTCCCGCATAATATCCCGTTTCCCGCCATATCGACCATAAACAAGTCACGCTGTTCAAAGTCGATTAGGTCGTCGTGCACATAACCGTAGCATTATTTTATTTTTTTAGGTGAAACCATCACCTTTACTTCCGTTTCTTTTGGCTTTTCCCTTTTGCGCAAATAAAACTGTGGTGTGGTGGTGTGAGCGCCAAAAGCCGCTCCGTTTTGATTAGCGTGCTGTTGACGCTATATCATTTTGGAACGGTTATTTATCGTATCGCGAGGGAGCGATTTGTTTTACTTACAGGATAATCTAAAAACATACTTAAATTTAGTAAAATATCTCTGCCCGAAGTTTCGACTGTAATAATCACTAATATTTTTCTTGTGTTTTTTAGTTTCTTTTCAGTTCTCTGCACAAATGTAACATTTTAACAGTGCCCTCACACACAGTGCTAAAGCCGGAGAGCGAGCGATATGGTGATATCGTGAGCGCAAGATGGCCTCGGTAGAGAGTAGCGCGATTTTTGTGATATTATCGCTGTTGGCGCAAAAGGGAACGCAGCCTTTATCAAACAAAATGTCACTTCAGTTTCAAGATCTGGCTGTATGACCATTGCCTTTCCCCTGGTGGATAAATACTACTACTACTACTGTCACTTCAGTGTCATTGTCAGTCAATTTCGGCGGCGGCTTCGCGCGGATTTTTTATTTACCTACAATTCCTTTTTTACAAGTTTTTAAATAACTAATAATTTGTGATCCTATTTGCTGATTTCATTCTGAATCTGACCCATAAAATATACGGAACCAGTATTTAGTACTTTGATTAACTTTTACTGCTCTCCCGCCCTACCGAAAATATAACATTGTTGTAGTTTTACAACCTAGTGCAAAAACTATGACTGAGGATGATGATTACATGGATTTGACCCAAGAGGACTATGGGGATGATGTTATTTCATTAGGTGAGTTCACTCTGCCTCTAACCACTTGTTATGAACCATGAAACCAACTGGTTTCCCTCTCACGGAAGGATATAAACTATTGGTTATTTTACAGACAATGATAGAGAATCATTTCCAATAAATAGGCCTGTTACATCTGGCAGCAAAAGGAAAGGCAAAGGGAAAAGGAAAAGTGCTGGTAAGTGCTCTTATTTACAAATTTTTCAAATACACAAATGGCTATTTTCACTGGTGCTTGCTAGACAATTTATTGTTACTAGATTATCACACAAGCTTTATTTGATTAAAAAATAATTTAAGCAGCTACTAATTTCTTACTTCATAAAAAATCTATTTGATAGATAACACTGATTTTGAAATGTAAAATAATATTTGATAACTTAGATAGTGTAGAAAAAATGAAAACAAGAGCAGATAAACAAGCTATGAAGGAAAAACAAGCGTCCGAGAAGGCAGCCAAGAAAGCTGCCAATGAAATGAACAAGATATACAAGCCTGGAGAGTGTATGAAGGTTAATTATTTTATTTAAACACAAAAAGTATTTAACACATTTTTTTTTTAATTTTTAACTTACATAAATTATTAAATAAATGGACTTGGTGGTTTTTTAACCACATTCTAAAAAGTATGAAACAACAACTGTGTTCTCAACTAAAGTTGTTATGGTCCAGTCTATGATACACTACGCCTAACTAAATTACAACCTTAATCTTTCACTTGGTTACAGTACATGAACATAGAAATTCACCCAGCTCTAGCCAGAGCATGGTACATGTCAGACGTGTCTCGCGAAGTAGCCGCTGTGGGCGCCCGTATAGCCACTGCCACTGATCTATTCCACCCGGGTCTGGTGATGTGGACAAGAAGTGTGCAGCCTACTCTAACTATGACGAAAGGAATGGTGTGTAAATGTAATTTTGTATTATTATTATACTAATTACCAGGCAGACAGATTAAGGCTAGAGTTCACCATCACATGTTTAATTTTTAAAGCCGATTTAGCAGTTTTTGACATATTTTGTATAGAAATTTTGTTAAATTGCCCTCATTAAAACGCAGTTTTACAGATTACTTCGCGATTTATTTACATTTTATTTAAAACCTGACGTTTTGAACACTACAGTGTTCATGGTCACAGGGAGACTTGTATTTTAATGAGTTCAACTATTCGCGTAAACATAAGAAACAAATAAATTACCCTTCAGTTAATCTTTACCGGCTGTTTAAAAATGGTGAACTGGGGTCTAAGACACGGTCTAATAGCTGCCTGTATCCAGTTTTTCATAATATGTCCAGCGAGTTTATGTAAGTGTCAAGTGTCCATAAGTTAAATGAGACAAATCTAACAAATTTTGTCTTTAGGTCTACTAAAGATAGACTTTACTTAAGCAAAGCCCTACTTTGCCATTGCTTGGCTGATACTTGGTACTGTACCAGCAATTTAACAGACCAAATTATCTGAAATCCAAGTATTTCATGTTGTACTGCCACTAACATTATCAGAATACGGGAATTTGTGCCCGTGACCACAATCCATGTAATTAGGGCCGAAACGTTGCAAAATACTTATATACTTATATAGATAGGTGTGTTAATCAATGGGTGTGTTGCATAAATTCCCGTTTTCTACTAATTAAATGTGTTTTCCTATTGTCTTACTTATGTCAGAAGGGCCTTTTAGTTAGTTAGTTTGGCTGGGGTGTTTTCCGCACTTAGCCTCTTGATTGGGCCTTTGTGCGTGTGTCCCTTTACTCTTTTATTCTAACCACTTCAGGTTTTCCCAAAAGGCTAGCAACCTGCCCAGGTTACTACAGGCCTCCGGAAATGTTGCCGGGGATTTGAGAATGTCTGCCCGTTGCTCCGCCACGCCGGCGCACTCCATGAGTACGTGTTGCGGTGTTTCTTCTGCCTCCATGCATCCTCTGCACAAGGGGCTGTCTGTGAAACCTATGTTGAATAGGTGTTTGTTTAGAAGGGCCTTATTACCTTTTTCCTTTTATTACCTTTTCTTTTTTTTGACTGCCTCGTTGGTCTAGTGGTCAGCATGCTGGGTACTATCCACGAAGTCCCGGGTTCGAATCCCAGGTCGGGCCGAGAGTGTTTGGGTTTTTCTGTCTTGAAATTACTCAGACCAGCTCCGAAGACAGGAAGTTGGTGGTGTTAACACCCCCGTGTCTCGGAAAGCACGTTAAGACGTTGGTCCTGCGCCTGTCCTGATCTCTCTACGGTCATGTCGGACTGCCGTCTCACCGAATTATGAGAGTGAAGGAACAGAGAGTGCCCCTGTGTATTGCGGACACACTTGTGCACTATAATATGTCCTGCGCAGTTGGCCAATCTCTGTCGAGATAGGCCGCCGTAGTCGAAATCGGCTAGGAGAACATTTTTACCTTTTGCATAAACGCGCTACTCCAAAACAACTATTAAATTGTAATAACACCCTAACACTGTCTCAATATCTTAGGTAGCTCTCTCTTCAACGAAAGAAGCGTGTGACCGCGCGCTATACATCATGCCGGCCGACGACATCCAAGAGCATGTGTCTGAACACACACTCTCCCAGCACGTGGGCCAAATACGTGACATGGCGGGAGGAGAACTCACACTTGTTGTGTTCGGCGCTAAGGACTACTTCAAGTAAGTTCTAGCTGACATTGTTAATTTTTTACGTTGGCCAGATATACGGGACCTTCAATTATGTTTGGCGCTAAGTATTTAAAAGTGTGCAACTTCCAGACGCGACTCCCTGACTCGGCTCCTACAGGCTAGATGGCGCTGTTAGCCGCTTCATACAACACAAACCACGATATGTAAGATTTAGCACACGCTTGACTACATATACAGAAACCAAGACGGTGACCATCCGACCTTGGTCCCCGACCATAACAACCGGTTCATAACAAACGCTTCCATTTGCCTTCCTAAAAAGTTACGCCAAAGCCCAGATAATACACGGTGTTTGGTGCATCGTTTGCCAAATTGAAATGGCGGATAAGGGGTGTTCATTTGCTACCATCTCAGCTTAAAAAAAATTCTATATAGGCTTTACAATTTTTTTAATTTTTTTTCTTAATCCAGTATTTAAATTCAATTTAAAAAAAAGTTATGTATATGTAAAAAAAATGAAAACGGCGAAATATGCATAACTTTTTTTAAAATTATATTTAAATACTGGATTATGGTATTAAAAAAGAAAAATATTAATTTAAAAAAATCTGTAATGATTTTTTTAAGCTGAGATGGTATCAAATGATCTCCGTTATCCGCCATTTCAATTGGGCAAACGATGCCCAAACACACTATATATTAGTTACTGTGTGCCAAAGTGGTGACCCCGATGTGATCAACCCTGGAGCGTGGAGCCACACCGTCGTCAACATCAGCGTCACCCACCGACAGCACCCTTGTTATGTTTTGTTTGGAGCTGGACATCTTTAAGTGGTTTTACATTTGACTTTGTTACTCACCACAAAATTACTGGTGGTGCCAAAAGAAGATAATTCTGTCTCTCATACACTGATACACAATTATCCCGATATTCTAAAAATGTCCTGATTCACACCCAGATAGTGTGGCTACTTGGCTCAGTACTTGTACCAGTGTGTGGGTCAGAATCGGGTCATGGCTAGCATTAAGGCTCAGAAATAATCTAGCTTTCTAAAAGGTTAAACAATATTTTAAACCGGATCATTATTTCAGGAGATTATTTCCCAACTAACAAAAACAATACCTCTTTAAAATATTAACATAATAATAAACATATTTGATTGATTGCAGAAAATCAGGCCGCAAGACTGTGAACAGTAGAAAATTGATGACGGAAATCGATTTGGAAATGGCAATTACAGGTGAAAGCAAAAAAATATTTATGAAGCTAACCGCTAAACTAAGCAAGTCCCCTTGCCCGCAACACCTACCGTCCCCGCTGACATCTTGCATGCCTCGGCCCCGCACCTAAGGCGACTACAGGAAGGTCGCGCACGAACTTGTTGGACTATATTTTTTTTTTTTTCTACAAACACCAATTACCTAGCCCCAAACTAAGCGTGAGCTTGTGCACATCGAACATCCATGACTTAAGTACAAATGCTCGTGCTCATCACATAAACATTTGCCCCTTGCGGGATTCGAACCCGCAACCGCTGGTTTAGACCGGGGCACGAACCACTACACCAAGACGGTCGTCAATATAACTTAACAATTTAGGTTCCTAACTGTTCTTAATTAGGTTTTCTACAAATCGGATAGTGTAATAAGTCCTTTACTTGTTGCAGACTTGCTGGTTACTGCAAACTGTGACACAGTGACCGTGGAGACTCCTAATGAGCTGGCGTTGCTCATCGTCCAATTTACTAAGGCTATTGCTGAAGCGCCTTTCAAGTGAGTAGAAATACTTTATTTTATTAACACACTAGCGGTTCCCCGCGACTTCGCCCGCAAGAGTTGGATTATCCATATAAACTTTCATCCCCCATTTCACCCCCATGGACATATCCTTTCCAGGGTCTTGAACTGTCTCCATATCAAATTTCATCTCAATCGGTTTAGTGGTTTAATCGTCAAGAGGTAACAGACAGACAGAAACACTTTCGCATTTATAATATTAGTATAGATTTAGGCCCACTTGCGCAATTCCGGATTTCCTAATCCGGACTGGCGCACTTGTACCTTCCGGATTAGCTAAGCCGGACTAACGCACGTGTACCATCCAGATTAGCTAATCCTGACTAACGCACGTGTACCTTCCGGATTAGCTAATCCGGACTAACGCACGTGTACCTTCCGGATTAGCTAATCCGGACTAACTAAAGTCCGAGTCCTAGTTCTGAGTTGAAAGCCCACTTGCGCCTAACGCAAGCCCTTGGATCTGAGTTTAAAGCCCATTTGCGCTAGTCCGTATTAGCTGATCCAGTGGGATTAGTCCGGATTAGCTAACCAAAGCAAGTGGACCTTAATGAAATGTCCTCCTAAATGAATTTCGACTACAGCGGCCAACCTCAACAGAGATTAGCCGACTGCGCGGGAGATATTATAGTGCACAAGTGTGTGCGCAATACACAGGTGCATTCTCTGTTCCTTCACTCTCATAGTTTGGTGAGACGGCAGTCCGACATGATGACCGACATGAACGTGCTTTCCGAGGCAAATGGGTTTTAACACCACCAACTTGTGGAGCTAAGTTTTTTCAAAACACAAAACCCCATAATGTATAAACTTTCGGCCCGACCCAGGATTCGAACCCGGGACCTCGTGGTTAGTACCCAGCGTGCTGACCACTAGACCAACGAGGCAGCAGTCTACCATTACGCCGCCTCTGTAGTTATGAACGTACAGTCACAAGCAATGAAATGTATACAATTAAGTTTTTATGCTACTGTAATAAGGTCTCAAATCGAATGCAGATGTATACATATTGATGCTCGTGACAGTACGAGTTTTATCAAAACTTCAATCTCTTGATTTGCAGGAAATCCAAGAAAATGTGGGATGAGCAGGCCGAGTTTTACATGAGAGGTGACAAGAAAAACAGCGTCACTGTCGACAAAGATGGTAAGTGCCATAATACAATTAACATAAGTCCGAATCATAGTTGATGTACAGGCATTGGCAATCCACTCAATCAAAATTGCCAAGTCGTTTTGTGTGTTTCATTCCACATAATGATTTTAAATTAAATTGCAGTTCTTTCTCTCCCTTTCTCTGCTAATCAAACGAAAAGAAACTGACTACAATCATTCTGAAACGTCAATTTAATTGATGCTATTTCTTACGTACTTATGTTTACAAATTTTGGCGCGTTTTTGCCTAATTTGGTCGTCATTGAATGACATTCCCACTAAATTGTCTATTGATTCTCCAATTTCCTTAGCAACTAAAAGCTGTTTAGGCTGACGTTTTTAAATTAATATATGACGACCGTCTTGGTGAAGTCGTTCGCGCACCGGACTTCTAAACCAGGCGGTTGCGGGTTCGAATCCCGCAAGGGGCAAATGTTTGTGTGTTGAGCACGAGCATTTGTACCTAAGTCATGGATGTTTATATGTATTTAAGTATTTCTATCCGTTATCCTAGTCACCATAGCACAAGCTCACGCTTAGTTTGGGGCTAGGTAATTGGTGTATTTGTTGAAACAATTTATTTATTATTGATGATGTCCTTCCTAGCCGATTTCGACTACGGCAGCCTATCTCAACAGAGATCAGCCAACTGCGCGGGACATATTATAGTGCACAAGTGTGTGCGCAATACACAGGTGCACTCTCTGTTCCTTCACTCTCATAATTCGGTGAGACGGCAGTCCGACATGACCGTAGAGAGATCAGGCGCAGGACCAACGGCTTAACGTGCTTTCCGAGGCACGGGGGTGTTAACACCACCAAGTTCCTGACTCCGGAGCTGTGTCTGAGTAATTTCAAGACAGAAAAACCCAAACACTCTCGGCCCGACCCGGGATTCGAACCCGGGACCTCGTGGATAGTACTCAGCGTGCTGACCACTAGACCAACGGCAATTTATTATTATTATTATTATTATAGTCTGTCTCTTTTCGTTTGTTGGCAGAGAAAGAGATTGTCTGAAACTAAATCAAGGAAACACTAATTCTGGCTTCTACCTGTGTTTCTTATATTGTTACTGTGTCTGTTAAGATATTTTTTTTTTCAAACTTTTTGTACTTGTTGTTCACGTGTATTTTGGTTTGTGGAGAAAAATAAACATATTATTATTATTAAAAATTGTATCTACGACAGGGCGCATTGGAATGGACTCCAATGTGCTCTAAGAATATATCATTATTATGGGCGTGAAATATATTCATATTGCCCCAATAGCTTTCATATTGATTTGTCGTTAGGTGTTATACCTCTTTGATTATAACCTACACTGTTCGTATCATTCCAGGCAACGGTTTAGCGAGGCTGTGGCAGCAGATGCTGGCAGTCCTGCCAAACTCCAGCCTGGAGACTTCACGGTCGCTGTGCGCGCAGTACAAATCGCCGCTCGCTTTGTATGACGTAAGCCATATACAGAACAAACCCGGACAGGGTTTGGACTAGCGATAATTTATGGGCTATTATTAGTACATTAAATGTTATCGACTAAGAACCCCCATGTATATGTAACCCCCAATAATTAAAATGGCTGCCATTCCAAGAACCCATCTTGGAATAGCAGCCATTTTAATTATTTAAAAAAAATACTATTTCTGTGGATCTGGAGGTCCTGAAAGTTATGAAAATGATTCATTTGAAAGAAAACGCTATCGCCTATCAAGTGAAATAAAGATCAATTCAAAATTATAAACCAACATAGAGAATTTTTTTTTTTAAGAAATCTTGCAAAAAATTTAAAAAAGTAAAATACTTTTTTAAACTTATTACAAAAGTAGACACAAAAATGATTTTTTTTAAGAAAAAAAAGTTTTTTGTTAAATTTTTTTTTTCACTATGAAAATCGTCTCTAAAATTTGATAAATAAAAGGCCCTTAAATTATCGCTAGTCGAAACCCGGACACCCTGTATAATATACTCTTAAACTGTTTTAGGGCGTTTTTAAAGCCGTGCGCATTTTCTCACGCACGCGAAATTGAGATAAATTAAGTGCGTAGCGTAGCGCAGTTCTTTGACATCGCAGGTTATGAGTCAAATCCACACCATCACGACTCTAGGATCCTATTTACACTACGGTTGCTACATTCTCAAAGAGATTTTCCTAGTGTCGGGAAAACCAGTATTTTAAAATCCGCTAGATGGCGTTAAAAAACAAGAGTCAGGATGATTTTTATTTAAGAAAAAGGCTGGTTTTAGCGTTTATCATGTTAAAGTGTTTGTTTGAGAGTTTAGGCAGTGGATTACACGTGGAGGGCGACAATGATAGGTGGAAAATTAGTCAGGTCTGAGCACTTATAGCTAGGTACTTGCCACATCAGCTTTCAGGGTTTTGAAACACATTTTGGATGCTTATGAAGATAAATACGATGCGATTGGTGTATTCTGTGACTTGTCGAAGGCATTTGATTGTGTCGATCACCAAACACTCATTATTAAGCTTGAACATTACGGTGTATCTAATAACGCGTCTAAAATGTTGAAATCTTACCTCTCAGGCAGACTACAAACAGTAAACGTTAATGGTACTAACTCCTCAGGTGCCCCGCTTCAAATGGGAGTGCCCCAGGGCTCAATATTGGGACCTTTGTTATTTTTGATCTATATTAATGACCTTCCTTTTTATGCCAAAGACTCCTGTGAGATAGTTCTGTTTGCTGATGATACTTCTTTAGTCTTCAAATCAAGAAGAGGCGAAGAATCATTTGACAATGTAAGCGGAGCTCTTTCTAAGGTATTAAATTGGTTCACTAGCAATAACTTGCTTCTTAATACAAAAAAGACTAAATGTATTAAATTCACCATGCCTAACGTGAAGCAAGCTAACACAGAAATCCTACTCAACGGTGAAAAATTACATCTATCAAACTCCACTGTTTTTCTGGGCATTACATTGGATTCGAAGTTGCAGTGGGGACCACATGTTGACGCTCTGGCTGGGAGACTTGCTTCAGCTGCCTTTGCGGTTAGAAAAATTAGACATTTGACTGATGTTGAAACAGCAAGGCTTGTGTATTTTAGTTACTTTCACAGTATAATGTCTTATGGTCTTCTCTTATGGGGTTCTGCTGCGGACATAGATACCATCTTTATTTTACAGAAAAGAGCCATTCGTGCCATTTACAAACTTAGTCCTCGCGAATCCCTGAGACAATTCTTTAAAGAAATTAACATCCTCACTGTCGCTTCTCAATACATATTTGATAATATAATGTACGTACGCAAAACTTTAGATCTTGTTATAAAAAAAAAGTGATATTCATTCGTATAACACAAGAAATAAAAACAAACTTGTCATTCCAAACTTCAGATTAGCCAAAACAATTAATTCATTCTTGGGAAATTGTGTCAAATTTTTCAATAAAATACCTCATAATGTTATCGAACTACCTATTAATAAATTTAAGTTACATGTCAAAACTACCCTAATGTCGAAGGGGTATTATAAAATTCAAGACTATCTTAATGACGAGAATGTATGGACAGTCCAGCCTGCACCAAACTGATGTACCTACCTGTTTATTTTGCTTTGTTTTATTTTTGTGGCAGCTAGTGGTGACTGAGTTTGTTCCGGCGTTTCTTCTCAGCACTTGCCAGATTGTCTGTGTCTTGTCTCGAAGCGCTAGTAGGGCCTAAAAGATAAGGAGACATGTTCTGCCCCATATGGGCCATAATCGATTGATATTTTGACGTTCATAAGTGGCATTTTGTGTCCTAAATTGAATAAAGAATTTTTGACTTTGACTAAGTATCACTTCACAGGCCACAATCACTCGAAATGTCTGTAAGGAGCTTCACAGGATACACACGCGGCGAAAGCGCTCTGGTCGGTCTAGTACATGTGTCATAGGTAACGTCTCGATGTCGACTCGATCTCCGGGGTTCTCACGGTACGTTTTAAACAAATAAAAATAAGGCAGGTATGCGTGTGAGTGTGCGCGGCGTAGTATCAATAGGGTACACAAACAAATCAAAATATTGTAGTAAACATATCGCCCGCCCTAAACACGTCAAGTGTTTACGAGAAGGTCAGGAAGCTAAGGTCAGGATGGAAGTTCACTGGACAGGAAGACGAAATAATTTCGTCAAAGATCTCTTTAGGCTACCGGTAGGAGTTTTAACATCTACCACACGAACAACTTGGTCTTGGCCAGGGTATAAATTAATAATGCGTCCACGACGCCACTGCAAAGGGGGAAGGTTGTCATCTTTTATGAGTACTAGCTCACCCACATTAGGAGGATCACAAGAAGAGGTCCATTTATTTCTAATTTGTAATGTATTTAAGTATTCTAAATGCCAGCGAGACCAAAAGTGCTGGGTAATTTGTCGGATTAGCTGAAACCGTGTAAGGCGATGCAATTTTACGTCTTTATAAGGGTACTCCGGAAGTGCAGTTAAGGGTTGTCCAATTAAGAAGTGGCCGGGAGTTAACACTTCGACATCATTAGGGTCCGGAGAAAGTGGGCACAATGGGCGTGAATTTAAAACGGCTTCAATTTTAGCAAAAACAGTGGTGAGCTCTTCAAACGTAAGGGGGGTATCGCCTACTACTCGTTTTAGGTGCGATTTCGCACTTTTAACCGCAGCTTCAAAAAGACCTCCCCAATGAGGGCAAACAGGAGGATCGAAATGTGGATATGTTCCGCTTTGAAAGCTCAGAACCAATAGCCGCCTGGTTTTGAGACAGGAAACACTCTAACTCCTTCAGGTAATTGTTAGCACCGATGTAATTTCGACCGCAATCGGATCGGATTAGGCGAGGTACACCACGACGCGACACGAATCGGGAAAAGGCCGCAATGAAGGCTTCAGTAGTTAGGTCCGACACAACCTCAAGGTGAACGGCTTTAGTCGAAAGGCAGACAAATACACACAGGTAACTTTTCACTAACCTTTTGTTCTGGTCTTTGGTAAAAAAGGGTCCTGCAAAATCGGTACCTACACGGTCAAACGGTCTAGCAGCCGTGACTCGGTCTTTAGGTAGGTCACCCATGAAGGGTTGAGATACAGCCGCCTTGAGACGATAACAGGGAAGGCAAAATCACATGCTGAATAGCTCTGCGTGCCGACAAGATCCAAAACTCTCTATTTAACATGGCAAGAATTGCATTACATGAGCACCTGCATGAGCATTCTCGCGATGGTAATGTGAAATAAGGATGTTCACGAAATTACCATTCTTAGGCAGAAGAAGGGGATGGCGCGCATCAAAGGATAGATCGGAGTTTCGTAATCAGCCTCCAACTCGAATTAGGTCTCCGTCATCCAGAAATAAATTTAATTTTCTCAGGGAGTTAGTGATAGGATCGCCACGCCGTAAGCGATCAAGTTCATCAGAAAAGGAGGTAAATTGAACAATTTTCACTAAAAACAAAAGGGAATCTCTCCGTTCCTCAGGGCTCAGGTAGGACGAGTAAGATTTAGGAAATAAAAACCGCCTTAGGTAACAAGTCACGTTAAGTCAAAGTCAAAGTCAAAAATTCTTTATTCAATTTAGGACACAAAATGCCACTTATGAACGTCAAAATATCAATCAATTATGGCCCATATAGGGCAGAACATGTCTCCTTATTTTTTGGGCCCTACTAGCGCTTCGAGACAAGACACAGACAATCTGGCAAGTGCTAAGAAGAAACGCCGGAACAAACTCAGTCACCACTAGCTGCCACAAAAATAAAACAAATCAAAATAAACAGGAAGGTACATCAGTTTGGTGCAGGCTGGACTGTCCATACATTCTCGTCATGAAGACTTGAATTTTATAATACCCCTTCGACATTAGGGTAGTTTTGACATGTAACTTAAATTTATTAATAGGTAGTTCGATAACATTATGAGGTATTTTATTGAAAAATTTGACACAATTTCCCAAGAATGAATTAATTGTTTTGGCTAATCTGAAGTTTGGAATGACAATTTTGTTTTTATTTCTTGTGTTATACGAATGAATATCACTTTTTTTATAACAAGATCTAAATTTTTGCGTACGTACATTATATTATCAAATATGTATTGAGAAGCGACAGTGAGGATGTTAATTTCTTTAAAGAATTCTCTCAGGGATTCGCGGGGACTAAGTTTGTAAATGGCACGAATGGCTCTTTTCTGTAAAATAAAGATGGTATCTATGTCCGCAGCAGAACCCCACAAGAGAAGACCATAAGACATTATACTGTGAAAGTAACTAAAATACACAAGCCTTGCTGTTTCAACTTCAGTCAAATGTCTAATTTTTCTAACCGCAAAGGCAGCTGAAGCAAGTCTCCCAGCCAGAGCGTCAACATGTGGTCCCCACTGCAACTTCGAATCCAATGTAATGCCCAGAAAAACAGTGGAGTTTGATAGATGAAATTTTCACCGTTGAGTAGGATTTCTGTGTTAGCTTGCTTCACGTTAGGCATGGTGAATTTAATACATTTAGTCTTTTTTGTATTAAGAAGCAAGTTATTGCTAGTGAACCAATTTAATACCTTAGAAAAAGCTCCGCTTACATTGTCAAATGATTCTTCGCCTCTTCTTGATTTGAAGACTAAAGAAGTATCATCAGCAAACAGAACTATCTCACAGGAGTCTTTGGCATAAAAAGGAAGGTCATTAATATAGATCAAAAATAACAAAGGTCCCAATATTGAGCCCTGGGGCACTCCCATTTGAAGCGGGGCACCTGAGGAGTTAGTACCATTAACGTTTACTGTTTGTAGTCTGCCTGAGAGGTAAGATTTCAACATTTTAGACGCGTTATTAGATACACCGTAATGTTCAAGCTTAATAATGAGTGTTTGGTGATCGACACAATCAAATGCCTTCGACAAGTCACAGAATACACCAATCGCATCGTGTTTATCTTCATAAGCATCCAAAATGTGTTTGACGAGTGCCACCCCAGCATCTGTTGTATTTCTACCTTTGGAGAAACCAAACTGTTTCTCGTGCAGTCAATTGTTCAGTTTAAAATGAGAGAGCAATTTATTCATTATAACTTTTTCAAAAATTTTGCTAAATGTAGGTAGAATAGAAATTGGCCTGAAGTTGCTTGGGTCACTTTTTTCTCCTGACTTAAATAAAGGTATAATCTTACTATATTTCATTAAAGTAGGAAATTGACCTTGATCAATACATTCGTTGAATATATGTGCTAAGTGAGATGCTACGATAGGTATAATGGGTTTTATTGTGTCAGTTGATATTCCCCATATATCCTCAGTTTTTTTTTGTTTTAATTCCTTGAAAGTTTTCACTATCATTAAAGGATTAATATGAGTGAAATTAAATGAGGAGTTACACCTGTCAACACTAGACACCAGCAGTGATTTCGCATGCAGAGCGCACGAATTAAGTTGGTTTTGTGGTTTCGATAGGTACATTACAGAAGTACTTCTCGAAGGCACCTGCAACTTCATTATCAGATTTAATATTCTTATTATCAATTTTTAATGTAAATGTGTGATCACGTGGTTTAGTTTTACAAGTTTCTTTGTTTATAATATTCCAAGTTTCTTTAATTTTATTACTGGATTTATTAATTTTTTCACGTATATAATTAGATTTAGCTACCATGCAAACGTTCTTGAATAACTTTGAGTATTTTTTAACATATTCTAGGAATGTTGGGTCATTATTTCTATATACTTTTTGATTATATAATTCAAACATTTTTTTCCTACTGATGTAAATACCTACTGTAGCCCAGTCACTGAACTTCGGTTTCAAATTGTTTATAACGAATTTCTTTTTAGGAAAATTTTTATCAAATTCACTTTTAACTAATTCAAAAAAATACTCATATTGGTTATTAACATTGTCATTAATAAAAGGCAAAAGCGGAATTTTATCACTTAAGTTAGACTTAAATTTTTCTTTACGGGAATCAGTGACTGGTCTAAATTGAATTACATTTTTAGTTGGCACAAAACGGTGTTCAAACGTGACTGACTGACCGCAGTGATCGGATTTTACAAAATTTACTATAGATTTTTTTATCACAACAGAGTTACAGAATATATTGTCTAAGCAAGTAGCTGTTGTAGCAGTAATTCTAGTCGGTTCAGCAAAAACAGGCATTAAATTGAAAGATTTGAAAAGGCTTAAAAACCTCCGTTTATTAGCTTGTTGAAAGAACTATACCGCTCTAATAAGAATGAGGGATCCGGGGTAGGAACATCGGCAGAGACTACTAAACAACGTAGTCTAGGGAGATCACTACTTGGGTTAGGTCCCGAAATACCGGGCCAGTTGTCAGGAGACTGCGTCAACCACAAAGGTGAAAACCAAAGGGAGTGGTCGATCAGTCGGGTGACTGACATACCTTTCGATGCACAGTCACTAGGGTTCATGTAGCCTGGGACGTGCCTCCATTCACTAGACGATGGGAGACACGATTAGCCTCAAAAGTCTGAAGGAGGTGAGGAGTGGTTTTTAACCAACACAACACGATTTTACTATCCGGACTTAAAAAATCCATGATGAGGGATAAAATAATGTTCCCGGGTCGAGTCATATGAAGAAAGGGACATATGGTTTAGGTCAAGGTACTCGCGCATAAAGGAAATATATTTCTCTCGAAAATTAGGATTGCTTGCAAACGCTTCTCAAGATTATGGAATCGCCATAAGGCATTGGTTTTAGAATCACCGAGAGGTGGACGATCATGAAGAAAAGGGAGTCTAACCATAAATCGACCATCGCTTTCACGAGTGGTAGTTGCTTTAAAAAAGGTTTCACACTCTATATCCAAGGGGTTCGCAACTGGAGATTGGGGGGCCTCTTCGATTTTCCAGAATTTTTCAACTATTTGGGACAGCGAGACTCCAGTCATGGGGGGTTCCAAATCAGTAAATCCTCCATAAACAGGACCACACAGGACATAACCAAATATCGTCGAGATAGCAGTAAGGCCATCAGGGGACACAAACAACTCGGACCTTAAAAGGTGACCAATGACGTCAGCTCAGCAAGAGGGAGGTGGTCCATCAATCTGGAGGTAATATTGACCTTGGAAAAGAAAGTAGTTGCAGATCAATATAGTTAAAAGGCATTTCATTGTCACTCAACCTGTCCTTTACTATGTCCAAACACTCTTTAATTGGAACGTTGGTAAAAAGTGACTCGACGTCAAAACTTACCATGATCTCGTCTGGTTCCAATTTCAGGTTGCTTATAATCTGGACAAAGTGGCGAGAATCTTTTACAAAAGACGGTGTCCTTCCCACCAAAGGTTGTAACACAGATGCTACGTGCTTTGCCAGGTCATAAGTAGGCGAAGCTATCTGACTGACAATTGGTCGCAACGGCACGTTAGTTTTGTGTATCTTAGGCAGACCATACAGCTTCGGTGGTTGGAGTGGTTTAGGGCTATGTAGTTTTTCGTACTCGTCTTCTGTAAAAAGGTCTTGATTTTCTTGGATGAGAGCACGAATTCTACGCGTTACTCTGGCCGTGGGGTTATATGTTACTGGTTTGTAGACATTTTCATCACTTAGTAACCCACGTATCTTTTCCTCGTAATCGTTTGTGTTCACCACTACAGTGGCATTTCCCTTATCGGCCTTAAGTACTAAAATGTCTCGATTTTCCCGAATGCATTTAAGCGCTTGACGCTCTTCTGTAGTGATGTTACTGGCTGGAGGTCTTGCTTTGCGCAGAATAACTGCAACATCCTGTCGTAGAATATCTGCCTCAGCAGGCGGTATCTTGTTACGTACAATTGTTTCCTCCATGGCGCCGATTACTTTTTCGTACGGAATTCGCTTAGGTGTTAGTGCGAAATTCATTCCTTTGGCCAACACGTTTACAGCATCATCGTTCAGACTCACGCATGATAGGTTTACTACCGTGTCCCTCGAACTTACTGGTGACGTAGTATTATTCGAGTACCGCCGATTATACAGCTTCGAAAACTTTCGCTCATGGGTAGTGTTACTAAGATTAAAAGTCTGGCACGCTTGCAAATATGTTACCCTATCACACAGATCGAAATCTTCCCGAGATAACACAACACTGCAATCCAAATGTAACGCATACAAATCACACTGTATTCTATCCAATTCACGGTACTTGTTTTTTATTAACTGTCTCAGGAGCCGTTCACTCGCGTTTTTTAGAATTCTACGAGAAAATGCGATGTCACTACGCGGTTTAATACGCACACACGTAGGTATTAGTTCCCAATCGCGACACTTCGTTAGAAATATTAACGATGTTTCTACTCTCGCTCGTTTTTTCCGTAGGCATTCTAGTTGACGTATTTGTTTTGCAGTATCCGACCCGTAGCGGTTTGCAATAATCACTCTTAAACTTTCGCGTTTCATTATTAGAACACATTAAAACGGGGATTAACGCGACGGATAGTAGGTAAAACATTATATACCTTTAATTTTTGCCTGACGTTTCGACCGGGTTGCACCGATCGTGGTCACAGGCAGACTGGCTGGAGAACTGCGATGTCTTCACTCCGTATGTGGGGTAGATTCATATTCTTCTACCCTCACATTATTAACAAAATTCGTACCGCCGCTGCACACTACGCTAACCGTGTCCCTATTCTGTAAACCGGCCGCCGCGTCCGTATTCCGGTGGTTACTCAACTGCGACCCAAAACGAGGATGTGTAATGCTAATTACTGGATTCCATGTCGCAGATAATTTGTAACTCTCTTCCCTATTGAAATTAACATGTTTTTTAATTTCAATAGCTTCACGCACAACTCTTGAATAATAGTGGCGATCTGTGGAGAGGACTTGCGTTTTATGAAATTCAATCCAATGATTAGTGCCCGCCTCAAGTAAATGTTCTGCAATCGCTGATTTTGTTATTTGTCGGTTTTTCACAGCGGCGATATGTTCTTTGACCCTTTCAGCCACCGTCCGTTTTGTTTGGCCTATGTATGAACTACCACAGCTGCAACCGATTTTATACACACCCCATAATGTTTTACCTACTATCCGTCGCGTTAATCCCCGTTTTAATGTGTTCTAATATTTTGATTTGTTTGTGTACCCTATTGATACTACGCCGCGCACACTCACACGCATACCTGCCTTATTTTTATTTGTTTAAAACGTACCGTGAGAACCCCGAAGATTGAGTCGACATCGAGACGTTCCCTATGACACATGTACTGGACCGGCCAGAGCGCTTTCGCCGCGTGTGTGTCCTGTGGGGCTCCTTACAGACATTTCGAGTGATTGTGGCCTGTGAAGTGATACCTGAACCCAGAAAGCGGATGTGGCAAGTACCTAGCTATAAGTGCTCGGACCTGATTGATTTTCCACCTATCATTGTCGCCCTCCACGTGTAATCCTCTGCCTAAACTCTCAATCGTAGTTTTTTATTAGGACCCCTTATTAGTAACGTAATTTGTTTAATTGAGAGTTATTTATTTGCTACTTTCCTTTGTAATTTGAACAAAACGTCTCGTCATAATATACCTAACCTATTTACAGTAAATTCCTTAATAACATTCGAGTACAACCCTTTTTACATAAGTGTCGATTAAATCGATTAGCGCGTTAATTACCTACCCTTTGAGTGCAAATGAGGTGCGCGAGCGCTTTGTTTCCCTATTGATCACGCCATTACCGCGTGACCGCGTGCGAGTTGTTTACGAGTTACGTTTGCGATACCCGGTGCATCTGTGCCGTCCCTTACTATTTGTTCCTTTACGCATCCTATTGGAATCTTTTGTGAGTTTAATTTACCTACCTTGTTTCTTGCGATTTAAAGTAAATAAAATGTCGGATACCGAAACCGACAACGAGACCGTAAGGGCCGTACTTTACACGGATACAACTGAATACCGTGAAGCTATAGGTGAACGCCGTTATATTAGTGACTGGGTTGATGATTCCCACCGAGTTCTTGCGACCTTTTCCTCCAATCGTATGCGAGCGCGTCTTTCCGACCTGCCGCTAATGTGCGATAAGTTTTCTGCCGCTTGTTCCAAGCTGTTAGGTAATCTCGATTCTGCGATTTATGAACAAGAATATGTGCAAGTTGAGAACGAGATGCGCGTAGTAAGGGACAAAGTAGACGACTTAAAAATTAAGTTAGACGAAATACGACCTCACCAATTTGAGACGTCCCGTACTAGCACCCCCTTCAAGGAGAATAAATCTCTGGTTATTGATAACCCGGCTAGTAAATTGCCTGACCTACCTATACCTAAGTTTGATGGCCGTCCCGATAGTTGGATCAGTTTTATAGACCAGTTTTATAGCGTGGTGGACAACCAGCCTAGCCTTACCCCGACTTTGAAGCTACACTATTTAGTGGGAGCCTTATCGGATGAACCTCGTCGATTGATACAACACCTCAAGATTGAGGCGGGTAATTACACCGTGGCCCGTGACCTCCTAAAACGTAGGTACCATAACCTTCGTGTTTTAGCGGATACCCACATAGCTCAAATAATGATGCTCCCTATTATAACGCCTTAACTTTCGGGGTTACGTGTGTCGTTCCTGAACCCGCTGCTTTCGACTTATCGATGCTTAGAGAGATTGGAACTTCCTGTTAAACATTGGTCGTACCTATTAGTTCACTTATGCCTAGCTAAACTGCCTTCAGAGTTAAAATCGAGATTTGAATGTCGTTATGGCGTTAATCCTAATCACCTCCCTACTTTTGATCATCTTATTACCTTTCTTGAGGATGAATGTAGGCACCACGACAATGTAGGTAGTGCTTCTTTCGTTGACACTACTACCCCCCCTACTGTGAGCTCCCCTCGTTTGCCTAAACCTAACGCGCGTTCCCCACCTCCTGCGAGAGCCTTTGTTACCTTTGCGACGACATCTAAATGTCACCTTTGTAATAGTACTTCGCATTAATTACGCGAGTGTCCCGATTTTATTCGCCTTCCTACACGTCAACGTGTTACCTTTGTAAAAGAAGCCCGACTGTGCTATCGATGCCTAGATAAACACTCCATATCCCAATGCACGCGAAATTATCGCTGTCGCACGTGCCGCCGTTCCAGTCATCACACGTCACTGTGTTATAATGACTCCTCTCCTGTGAATTACGATCGCGAGCGCTCATACCGAGACGTCGCGGCCTTAGCTTCTAACCAACCGCGGCAATCTCCAAAAAGTCACTTAACGGACCGTGTGTCACCCCCACGTACTGAATGGCACCGTGTTCGCACCCCACCACCTCATGATTGCCGTAGAGTATCACCTCCCCGTTCGGGCGGGCGATCTCCACCTGCACCCAACGGTAACCGTACTTATAATTCCCCTCTAGGTCAAAGAACCCAGGATGAAGGTGCATTTCATCATAAGTACAATGAGGCCCCACAATTCTGACTAGATAGCGCCCCTTCTATACCCGCTTTTACATCTTTACCTCGCAATTCTCTCGTTCTTTTACCTACGGCCTTGATTCATGTTAAAACCTCGTCTGGATATTATGTGGAAGCGCGTGCCTTATGTGACACTGGTGCTCAGGGCTGCCTTCTTACTACTGAGCTTGTTGTTGACCACATGAACTTACCTATCATTCCTTCTCCAGTTCCTGTTCGTGGAATAGGTAATGTTCAAGCGATTAATTCCCCGGGCACTGTATCCTTTTCATTTAAGCCAGTTAATTCTGCCTTTCCAGAAATCTCCACCAGTGCAATAGTTGTCGATGTGATTGCTGGTACCCTCCCAGAGGTAGACTTACCTAAAAGTAATTACCTGTACTAAGCACCTCCCTCTTGCTGACCCTTTATTTTACAAACCTGGTACTATAAGTGTACTTCTTGGAGCTGACGTCATTGGTCACCTTTTAAGGTCCGAGTTGTTTGTGTCCCCTGATGGCCTTACTGCTATCTCGACGATATTTGGTTATGTCCTGTGTGGTCCTGTTTATGGAGGATTTACTGATTTGGAACCCCCCATGACTGGAGTCTCGCTGTCCCAAATAGTTGAAAAATTCTGGAAAATCGAAGAGGCCCCCCAATCTCCAGTTGCGAACCCCTTGGATATAGAGTGTGAAACCTTTTTTAAAGCAACTACCACTCGTGAAAGCGATGGTCGATTTATGGTTAGACTCCCTTTTCTTCATGATCGTCCACCTCTCGGTGATTCTAAAACTAATGCCTTACGGCGATTCCATAATCTTGAGAAGCGTTTGCAAGCAATCCTAATTTTCGAGAGAAATATATTTCCTTTATGCGCGAGTACCTTGACCTAAACCATATGTCCCTTTCTTCATATGACTCGACCCGGGAACATTATTTTATCCCTCATCATGGATTTTTTAAGTACGGATAGTAAAATCGTGTTGTGTTGGTTAAAAACCACTCCTCACCTCCTTCAGACTTTTGAGGCTAATCGTGTCTCCCATCATCTAGTGAATGGAGGCACGTCCCAGGCTACATGAACCCTAGTGACTGTGCATCGAGAGGTATGTCAGTCACCCGACTGATCGACCACTCCCTTTGGTTTTCACCTTTGTGGTTGACGCAGTCTCCTGACAACTGGCCCGGTATTTCGGAACCTAACCCAAGTAGTGATCTCCCTGGACTACGTTGTTTAGTAGTCTCTGCCGATGTTCCTACCCCGGATCCCTCATTCTTATTAGAGCGGTATAGTTCTTTCAACAAGCTAATAAACGTGACTTGTTATAAGGCGGTTTTTATTTCCTAAATCTTACTCGTCCTACCTGAGCCCTAAGGAACGGAGAGATTCCCTTTTGTTTTTAGTGAAAATTGTTCAATTTACTTCCTTTTCTGGTGAACTTGATCGCTTACGGCGTGGCGATCCTATCACTAACTCCCTGAGAAAATTAAATTTATTTCTGGATGACGGAGACCTAATTCGAGTTGGAGGCCGATTACGAAATTCCGATCTATCCTTTGATGCGCGCCATCCCCTTCTTCTACCTTAGAATGGTAATTTCGTGAACATCCTTATTTCACATTACCATCGCGAGAATGCTCATGCAGGTGTTAATGCAATTCTTGCCATGTTAAATAGAGAGTTTTGGATCTTGTCTGCACGCAGAGCTATTCAGCATGTGATTTTTAAATGCCTTCCCTGTTATCGTCTCAAGGCGGCTGTATCTCAACCCTTCATGGGTGACCTACCTAAAGACCGCGTCACGGCTGCTAGACCGTTTGACGGTGTAGGTACCGATTTTGCAGGACCCTTTTTTACCAAAGTCCAGGCCTATAGGAACAAAAGGTTAGTGAAAAGTTACCTGTGTGTATTTGTCTGCCTTTCCACTAAAGCCATTCACCTTGAGGTTGTGTCAGACCTAACTACTGAAGCCTTCATTGCGGCCTTTTCCCGATTCGTGTCGCGTCGTGGTGTACCTCGCCTAATCCGATCCGATTGCGGTCGAAATTACATCGGTGCTAACAATTACCTGAAAGAGTTAGAGTGTTTCCTGTCTCAAAACCAGGCGGCTATTGGTTCTGAGCTTTCAAAGCGGAACATATCCTGGGTTCTCGATCCTCCTGTTTGCCCTCATTGGGGATGTCTTTTTGAAGCTGCGGTTAAATCGGCGAAATCGCACCTAAAACGAGTAGTAGGCGATACCCCCTTACGTTTGAAGAGCTGACCACTGTTTTTGCTAAAATTGAAGCAATTTTAAATTTACGCCCATTGTGCCCACTTTCTCCGGACCCTAATGATGTCGAAGTGTTAACTCCCGGCCATTTCTTAATTGGACAACCCTTAACTGCAATTCCGGAGTACCCTTATAAAGACGTAAAATTGCATCGCCTTACACCGTGTAAGGCGATGCAATTTTTTTCAGCTAATCCAACAAATTACCCAGCACTTTTGGTCTCGCTGGCATTTAGAATACTTAAATACATTACAAATTAGAAATAAATGGACCTCTTCTTGTGATCCTCCTAAAGTGGGTGAGCTAGTACTCATAAAAGATGACAACCTTCCCCCTTTGCAGTGGCGTCGTGGACGCATTATTAATTTATACCCTGGCCAAGACCAAGTTGTTCGTGTCGTAGATTTTAAAACTCCTACCGGTAGCCTAAAGAGATCTTTGACGAAATTAGTTCGTCTTCCTGTCCAGTGAACTTCCTTTCCCTTAACTTCCTAACCTTCTCGTAAACACTTGACGTGTTTAGGGCGGGCGATATGTTTACTACAATATTTTGATTTGTTTGTGTACCCTATTGATACTACGCCGCGCACACTCACACGCATACCTGCCTTATTTTTATTTGTTTAAAACGTACCGTGAGAACCCCGAAGATTGAGTCGACATCGAGACGTTCCCTATGACACATGTACTGGACCGGCCAGAGCGCTTTCGCCGCGTGTGTGTCCTGTGGGGCTCCTTACAGACGTTTCGAGTGATTGTGGCCTGTGAAGTGATACCTAAACCCAGAAAGCGGATGTGGCAAGTGCCTAGCTATAAGTGCTCGGACCTGACTGATTTTCCACCTATCATTGTCGCCCTCCACGTGTAATCCACTGCCTGGGCTCTCAAACATTTGTCAAACAAACTAAAAGATACAGACTACAATAATTTAGAAACGTCAAATTAAGTAAGGCGTTTTGTTACGTATTTTTACAAGTCTTTGCGTGTCGTCTAACTTTAGTCGTCATCAAATGACATCCTTACTAAATTGTCTATGAATTTCTAATTTCCTTAGCAACGGACAGCTGTTTAGTCTGACGTTTCTATCTAGACTAATATAGTCTCTTTTCGTTTGTTTTGCAGAGAAAGAGAGAGGCGGAACCTAAATTTAATCTTAGGCATTGGAATTGAGCCCATTGTCATTCTTGCTATCCTTGTAGACCCTGATCACTAGCGGCGTGACGTCGGTGGCGGACGTGCAGGTGTCGCGCGCGGGCGGGCCGGGCGTGCGCGGCCGGCGCGCGGGGCCCGAGCTGGCGGACAGGCTACACGCCCTGTTCACGCAGGAGGACGGCGACGCACTAGTTGGATAAGCTGCTTGGACAAGTCTAGTGTACAAACTACCAGTGATACCTTTGCCCGGCGCGCGGGGCCCGAGCTGGCGGACAGGCTACACGCCCTGTTCACGCAGGAGGACGGCGACGCACTAGTTGGATAAGCTGCTTGGACAAGTCTGGTGTACAAGCTACCAGTGATACCTTTGCCCGGCGCGCGGGGCCCGAGCTGGCGGACAGGCTACACGCCCTGTTCACGCAGGAGGACGGCGACGCACTAGTTGGATAAGCTGCTTGGACAAGTCTGGTGTACAAGCTACCAGTGATACCTTTGCCCGGCGCGCGGGGCCCGAGCTGGCGGACAGGCTACACGCCCTGTTCACGCAGGAGGACGGCGACGCACTAGTTGGATAAGCTGCTTGGACAAGTCTGGTGTACAAGCTACCAGTGATACCTTTGCCCAAATATGAAATAAATAGATTAATAATAATAATAATAAATAAATTGTTCCAACAAACACACCAATTACCTAGCCTCATACTAAGCGTGAGCTTGTGCTATGGTGACTAGGATAACGGATAGACATACTTATATACATTTATAAACATCCATGACTTAGGTAAAAATGCTCGTGCTCATCACACAAACATTTGCCCCTTGCGGGATTCGAACCCGCGACCGCCTGGTTTAGAAGTCCGTGGCGCAAACCACTACACCAAGACGGTCGTCAAGATACTCTTTATTGCAAACAGAGAACACTTTACAAACATATAATAAAAGAAAACCAATATTAGTAGGTACAATGTGGGCGGTCTTATCGCTGGGAGCGATCTCTTCCAGACAACCTTTGGGTAAAGGAGAACACTAGTGATAAGAGAAGGGGGGGTTACGGTGAAAGCTGAAGTTAAAAATAATTAAATTAAATTTTAAAAAAAGAGATATTCGGCCTAAAAAAACAACATGATATCGGCCAGTTCTTGCGTAGCATAGATACTTTGTCGCACAGTTTAGTTGCCTCCACTTGACATATAAGAAAAAAATGTTGATCCGCCTCCGACAAATCCACTTAGTGTAAGACAGCGTGGGACCTGAACTCACAGCCAATCGCGGCCGAGAATATTGTGACGCTCAGTTAACATTACTATTGTATTTTTTTTTTGGTAATTCGATCCCAACCGTCTCAGCCCCACACCTCGGCACACCACTTAATTTGGCGCCCCCATAATCTTTGCTTGACGCAATAATACATGGCTATGAGTGCAATGAATGTGATAATATAATCAAAAAGTCATAAGTAACAAAATCAGCCTTTTATTTAGTTACTAATTATCTTCCCTTAGTATTTAATCAGGTCATTTAAGAAATCACTTATTAATTATTAATCACTAAAAACAAAAAACTGAAATCACTTCAAAATAATACCACAGTTCTACAGACTTCATCCGTAGGAATATTCAACTTAAAACAAATAATCAACATGTTTTTCATTCATACTGAAAATCACTTGTGTTACATACACTAGAAACATAAAATAATCAACAGCAAAATGACAAGTCACAATAAATTATAACCTACTCGTATCACTCAAACCCTGATTGACCAGCAAGAGAGCAGTCAGGCCTCTGTTCTGCTTGCCTGCCTTCTGTCAATCTCAAATCAGTTACAACATTGTCTTCTTCAGCAAGTCTTTGCATTCTAAAATTATAGTAAAGTTTACTATATTCATACATCAAATACGATTGGTCTTCTTTAGATAATTTTCGTAAATTGCACTCTACAAGTTTGCTGTATGTACTACACACATCTTGGTTTTTCTCCTTTTCATTTTCTTTTTTAACAAATTCCAATACTTTGTCGAGGGTTGCTACAGCTTTAGTGTGGATGTCATCAGATCTAGAATCTTCTGAGATGTCATCATTAGAATCCTCGTCAGTTGTATGTTCTGAAGAGTCTACCTGTAAATAGATAATTTATGTGATTTTATTTACAGTAACCTGGTTAGCCCAAAAAATAGGGGTACCCTTGCAAAAAAATGAAGCTGAATTTTAACATGTTATGGATGGGATACCATTATTGGAAAAGTTTTGTTTAGCATTTCGTGATAAAAAAGAAAAAAATTAGGTGGCTTAGATATGCTTACATGGTCTGATGTCCCTTCAGTATCTTGAGTATCGTCTGATTGTGAAGGTTGCTGGATTTCTTCATCAGACCACTCCACCTCACTGTCATATCTGGAAAATTTTAAAGAAAGTTATAAAGTTGTAGAGAAAAGTTCCAATGCATTAACTTAAAAAGTAATTAGAGAGTTACCAGTTTATTAATCTAATGTTTCAGACAAGCTTGGACTAGTGCTAATATTACACTCAGACTGCAGAAGGACGCCTAGGGCAAATGCCCAGAGCAATAACCCCCAGTTCCCTCATCAATGGCACTGGTTGATGCAAGCCGGTTTTAAGTGGGCACACCCTCTTTCCAGGTGGAGAAGGTCTTTTACCCTTAGCACAGAATAAGTACTAGTACTCTGTACAGAAGTATGACTTTGCAATGTGATTCAAAGAAATATCTACTCAATGTTGTTAACAATATGGTGTAATTCAGTACCTACAGAAATACATTGCAAGATAATTTCATTCTTATAACTCTGGAATATGATTCATGATACACTAAACCTATTCAGTGACGTACTATCACGCAACGCGCTAGGGTTGACTGCCACAAGAAGCTACTTACGCCATCTAGCGCATCTTACTAGGACTTTATTCACGCTCGTCCAACCAGCAACCTAGTGTCGCGCACCGTCGGTGAATAAAACGCGGGAGCATGTCGCTGCCGGCTAGCGACACCCAACTTGTTTAGTCCCTTACCAAGGGGTTGCCGCGCGTAGGTACGTTTTTGCTACCTACGCGGGAAGATACACAGGCCTGCCCTTAGTCTCCCCGGAATCAGCAGGTATGTGCCCTGGGACAGTAGACTAGACTGGGTAGATCATTTTCCAGTGGTAATAAAATTGCTAAGCATATTCAAAGGTGCTAAAGCCCAGTTTCTGAGGTACACAGAAAGTCGGTGGTTAATCCAGGTGGTGCGTAAAATAGATTCTGATATAAGTAGCGATTGAATAAATAGCAAATTGGCAAAAGATAGCGCAAAATCGGGAAGACCCTAAGGTGACCCTCTGACGAAAGAATGGCGACTTCTGGAGTCGAAAGTCAAGATACACTTTGGGTCGCTGCTCCAGCGAGCAAGTACTTAAAAAAACCAAGTGCTTTTCAAACTAGCACACGATTAGCTATCACGGTCACGGTTCATGAGATACAGCTTCGTGCGTCATGAAGATGCGAGACAGGCAGTGTAGTGTAGTCTTATTAATAGGGTCACGTTTCTCTATTTAGATAAGGGCCATAAAAACCATGATGATTTAGGAACTAACCTCTGTTTTTTCCCGCATCGCCGGCACGTAACTTTCTTTCTCTTCAGTTTTTTTTGTACGTTTACATAATTAGATGTAGCAATTACGCATAAACAAGTTGCAATTACTAGTTTTTCATGCATGATTGTTTTTAGATTGTGTCTTGTCCACTTACTTCGTTGGAAAATCTGGAAAAAGCAAGTATCAACCAGGCACTGATCATGTACCTACCTACTAGGGATGTCGATCTAAGATCGATTAATCGAAAAATCGATTTTTGTAGCCAAAAAGATCGATTTTTTAAATCGATATTTAGTACTGTATCGATTCAGTGAATCGAAATTTCACCCTTAAAAATCGACCTTCAATTTTATTTTATTTTTCGGTATAAACCAAAAAAGTATTAACAATTAATTGAATATTCCCGTATTATAAGAGTGCAACCGGCTGCCGGTTAAAGGGTTATTTATTCAAAAACTCGCGAGATCTGTATGTCTGGATTCCTTCGCCTCTCTTTATTAAAAACAAGTTACGTTTATATACAGGGTGTGGCGTAAATAGTAGTCCAAAGCAAAGGTGTGGATACACTGTACACTGAAGCACCACATACCAGTATTTAAAAAAAAAATATGTACAGGGTTTTCAAAAAAAAAAATTTTTTTAGAAATCGTTACCTTGCCTTACAAATTTGGTTATAATTTCCAAAAATGACGGTTTTTTTGTATCCATTTTTTTTATTATTATTGCTGATCACTTGTACTTAGTACTCCATTCGTTTTTTTTTTACAAACTGAATTTAATAAAAAAAATTAAATTTCTTTCAAAATTCAATACTCACTGCTAGCAAATCGTTTGACTTTCAATGCTTTTGGTGCAAAAAAAATGTACCACACTGTCAGTGCCCATTGTTTAAAAAAAATGCCCATCTTTTGCAGATTCTAAAATGGTGCAACAATAAGTGTTACGACTTACAGGAAAAAAGTTATTGCTTTTCGAAACAAAAAGGAGCCCAATTCAGAAAAACAATTTATTTGAAGTTCAAGGGTTTACAAGGGTTGTAATTTTTTTCTGTGTGGTCCAAAGCAAAGGTGTGGATACACTGTACACTGAAGCACCACATACCAGTATTTAAAAAAAAATTATGTACAGGGTTTTCAAAAAAAAAAATTTTTTTAATTTTTTTAGAAATCGTTACCTTGCCTTACAAATTTGGTTATAATTTCCAAAAATGACGGTTTTTTTATCCATTTTTTTTATTATTATTGCTGATCACTTGTACTTAGTACTCCATTCGTTTTTTTTTTACAAACTGAATTTAATAAAACACCACCGGAATACGGACGCGGCGGCCGGTTTACAGAATAGGGGCACGGTTAGCGTAGTGTGCAGCGGCGGTACGAATTTTGTTAATAATGTGAGGGTAGAAGAATATGAATCTACCCCACATACGGAGTGAAGACATCGCAGTTCTCCAGCCAGTCTGCCTGTGACCACGATCGGTGCAACCCGGTCGAAACGTCAGGCAAAAATTAAAGGTATATAATGTTTTACCTACTATCCGTCGCGTTAATCCCCGTTTTAATGTGTTCTAATACAAGTAAGTGATCAATGGATGATGCCTGTTACAAAACATATTTTTTCTCAAAAATGGAGGCGTTTAAAATTCTGATTTTTATGGTTACGTGTTTCATATTTTTGTAGCTTAAAGATAAATATAGGTTATTGGTGGTTGGTGATATCTTGGAATAAAAAACCAGCCTCCATACAAAAAGAGGACAAGTCCTTTGTAAGGCAAGGTAACGATTTCTAAAAAAATTAAAAAAAAATTTTTTTTTGAAAACCCTGTACATAATTTTTTTTTAAATACTGGTGTGTGGTGCTTCAGTGTACAGTGTATCCACACCTTTGCTTTGGACCACACAGAAAAAAATTACAACCCTTGTAAACCCTTGAACTTCAAATAAATTGTTTTTCTGAATTGGGCTCCTTTTTGTTTCGAAAAGCAATAACTTTTTTCCTGTAAGTCGTAACACTTATTGTTGCACCATTTTAGAATCTGCAAAAGATGGGCATTTTTTTTAAACAATGGGCACTGACAGTGTGGTACATTTTTTTTGCACCAAAAGCATTGAAAGTCAAACGATTTGCTAGCAGTGAGTATTGAATTTTGAAAGAAACTTAATTTTTTTTATTAAATTCAGTTTGTAAAAAAAAAAACGAATGGAGTACTAAGTACAAGTGATCAGCAATAATAATAAAAAAAATGGATAAAAAAAAACCGTCATTTTTGGAAATTATAACCAAATTTGTAAGGCAAGGTAACGATTTCTAAAAAAATTTAAAAAAAATTTTTTTTTTGAAAACCCTGTACATATTTTTTTTTAAATACTGGTATGTGGTGCTTCAGTGTACAGTGTATCCACACCTTTGCTTTGGACCACTATTTACGCCACACCCTGTATTTTTTATATCATCGAATTACCCGATTTTACTGATAAGAGATCGTTAAACTATAATATGTATCTTGTTTTTAATAAAATAGATTTATATTACATTATAAACAAAAACTTGAGAAAAAGATCGATTTTTCAGAAATCGATCTTATTGGCCTTGATTTTATTGTGGATCGATTTATTAGGTCACGATTCGAATCGATTTAAAAATCGATGTTTTTCGAAAAATATCGACATCCCTCCTACCTACCTAATGATCTTTTTCATATGCTTTTTATTTATTTTTTAAGTAGGGTTTTTACGGCTTCGGAAATCCATACAGCCTTTTTCTTCAGTGTTGTCATCATCATTGTTGTCATCTTCTTTATTGAAGGATGCTTTTTATAGCCTGACCAGGAATATATGGGACCTAAATTAAGGGCGCTTCGAATCCACTTTATATGACAACACTCGGTATAATCATACAATTTTTTATATGTTTACATTCATGTTGATTTTTAAGCCTGCTGCCTAATGATAACAGATTCTACGATAAAATAACACGACAGAACACTCGGAAATTGAGTACTTAATAAATTCAGTAACTTTTTGTAATATTGGCCTTGAATTTAGGCCAAAACACAATTATTTTTGCAAAATCACTAACGGGTAAAAGAAACATTAATCCATTGTTTTTCTAAACGATATTATTTATAATTCCACTAATATTATAAATGCGAAAGTGTGTGAGTGTGTATGTTTATTACTTCTTCACGCAAAAACTACTGAACGGATATGGATGAAATTTGGCACAGAGATAGATTATAGTCTGGAATAACATATAGGCTACTTTTTATCCCGAAAAAAAAACGCAGTTCCTGTAGGATACAGAAATAGTAGTTTACGCGGGCGAAGTCGCGGGCAACAGCTAGTGTTATCATAATTTAAAGTAATGTATAGGAAATCTAGGAAAACTCTAAGAACTATTTTGGTTGTAATATCCAAGTAGGATTGGAATTAAGAAGATAAAACTCAAAACAAGTATTTATTTTTCAAAATCATCAAAAAAAAATTCTCAATAGCCAATTTTCAACTATTCGCACTACATGACGTACCACACATGTTAAACCACTTTGCTTTAACGAAAACGAATAGTTCTCGGTGTTTTTATCACATAAAAATTACACTTGAGCGAAAATTAGATTACGCGTCCACTTTGACACTAATCATTTGACAAATTGATGACATATCAATGACGATTTGAGGTTTCTGTTGCCAGTAAAAGAAATAAGTTCCAGTTATTTTTTTTTTAACTCCATAGACTAAGGATCGGAAAAAAAATACTGTCATCATTAAGCATGTAAGCACTGAGCTTTAACAAAATAGGGAGGCGCCCTATTGATCTATATCAAAAATTACTTATGCAAATATACATGAAATCGATACATTCATAACAAATAAATGTTTGTCTCTTTTTAACTAGGTGATGATGACTTATGAAAAAAGAGATAGATATCATTTGCTTAGTACTCATTTTAGCAACACTTTTATGTGACGTCACGAACTTTTTGACGCGTGACCGGTACGCCATGTTTAGTTCCATGTTTCAGGTAGATCTTCTGTCAAAATATTGTTGATACCCAAAATTTTTGCGTATATCTATCATATAAAACGCCGAATGCATAATTTAGTGGCTTTTTGAACATTTTCCTGAATGAGATAAACATGCCTTCGTGTTGTGTTATACAGTATGGTGCAAGAAGAAGCAAAAATCAACCTTTATTGACTCTCCATAGGTTATGAATATTTTTTTCCTATTTATAAAGAATGTACAAAGTAAAAGTGTAAAGTGATCTAACAAAATGATATTAATAAAGAAAATGACGAAGTTGTGAAAGTGTTTTCAGAGTTATTTTACGAATACAACTTGAACTGATTTCGTTCGAATATCTAGTGTTGTGATACATCGGAATGGACTCCAATGTGCTCTAAGAATATTTCATTATTATGGGCGTGAAATATATTCATATTGCCCCAATGGCTTTCATATTGATTTGTCGTTAGGTGTTATACCTCTTTGATTATAACCTACACTGTTCGTATCATTCCAGGCAACGGTTTAGCGAGGCTGTGGCAGCAGATGCTGGCAGTCCTGCCAAACTCCAGCCTGGAGACTTCACGGTCGCTGTGCGCGCAGTACAAATCGCCGCTCGCTTTATATGACGTAAGCCATATACAGTGTCCGGGTTTGGACTAGCGATAATTTATGGGCTATTATTAGTACATTAAATGTTATCGACTAAGAACCCCCATGTATATGTAACCCCCAATAATTAAAATGGCTGCCATTCCAAGAACCCATCTTGGAATAGCAGCCATTTTAATTATTAAAAAAAAATACTATTTCTGTGGATCTGGAGGTCCTGAAAGTTATGAAAATGATTCATTTGAAAGATAACGCTATCGCCTATCAAGTGAAATAAAGATCAATTCAAAATTATAAACCAACATAGAGAAAAAATTTTTTTTAAGAAATCTTGCTAAAAATTTAAAAAAGTAAAATACTTTTTAAAACGTACTTGCCACATCAGCTTTCAGGGTTTTGAAACACATTTTGGATGCTTATGAAGATAAACACGATGCGATTGGTGTATTCTGTGACTTGTCGAAGGCATTTGATTGTGTCGATCACCAAACACTCATTATTAAGCTTGAACATTACGGTGTATCTAATAACGCGTCTAAAATGTTGAAATCTTACCTCTCAGGCAGACTACAAACAGTCCGCGTTGGGCATTGAGGCGTCTGGACAAGGAATTGCTGCAGGAAGCGGCACTTGTCCAGACGTGGCCTCAGGCGCCGCCACCAGTGGACGTAGACGAGGGGGCACGGACCGTGTGCGAGATCATGTCGCGAATATGCGACGCGGCTATGCCTCGCATAGGATCCGTTTCATCCCCACGCAACACCTACTGGTGGTCGGAGGAAATCGCCCAGCTCCGCCGCGAGTGCGTCGAGCGCCGCCGCGCATTCCAGCGGTGTCGCCGGCGGCGAAGCCGCGACGCTTCGGAGGAGGACCGGCTGTACGCAGAGTACCGCGAATCTGCGGTGGCACTGCGTATTTCCATCAGCCGGTCCAAAGCGGCGGCTTGGGAGGAGCTGCTTGGGTCACTCGAGGGAGCAAGCCGTACAAATTAGTACGGCAAAAGCTCCGTCCTTGGACCCCCCCAGTGACCAGCACCCTCGAGCCGGAGGTGCTAGACGCCGTGGTTGGTACGCTGTTTCCCACGCGGGGAAACGACTTTGTGCCTCCGACCATGGAATACACGGTGGCAGTGACCTCGGGCAATCAGGACGTGCCTGAGCTCACTGAGGGGGAGCTAGGAGCGGCCGTCTTACGCCTTCATGGCAAGAAGACGGCTCCGGGTCTCGACGGCATCCACGCCCGAGCCTGGGTCCTGGCTCTGTCAGAAGAGTCCGGGACGCTCGAACTCCAGCTGCGGGGTCTCTTCAATGAGTGCCTCCAGCAGGGGTTGTTCCCCCGGCGGTGGAAAGAGGGTCGCCTGGTGCTCCTCCGTAAAGAGGGGAGACCAGCGGAAGATCCCTCTGGGTACCGGCCCATCGTGCTGCTAGACGAGGCGGGCAAGCTCCTGGAGCGAGTAGTCGCTGCCCGCCTCGTCAAGCACCTGGAGGAAGTCGGCCCCAATTTGGCCGACTCCCAGTTTGGGTTCCGAAGGGGCCGTTCGACAATTGATGCGATCGGCCGGCTGCGGGACCTGTCTGAGGAGGCGGTGTCGGGAGGAGGGATGTTAGTGGCAGTGTCGTTGGACATTAAAAATGCCTTCAACTCCCTCCCTTGGCAGACAATTATGGAGGCACTCCGGTTCCATGGAGTGCCTCCGTATCTTTTGCGGTTGGTGGGAAACTACCTGTCCGATCGGGCGGTAGTATTCCCCACCAGAGACGGTGTTGGGTGCCGTCAGCGGATGACGGCCGGTGTTCCGCAGGGGTCCGTCCTTGGCCCCTTGCTCTGGAACATCGGCTATGATTACGTTCTGCGCTGCGCAAATCTGCGCGGCGTGGACGTAATCTGTTACGCCGACGACACACTGGTGACGGCCCGGGGTTCTGATTTCCGGGCCGCAAAGGTGTTGGCTACCGCTGGAGTGGCGGCGGTGGTGAGCCGAATCCGCCGGTTGGGCCTGGAGGTGGCCCTCCACAAGTCGGAGGCTATTTGTTTCTGCGGCCGCCGACGTGGGCCACCTTCTGGGTCAACAGTAGTGGTTGGTGGAACCCCCATCCCAGTCCAGCCGACACTTAAATATCTCCGTGTCGTGCTGGACAGCAAGTGGGGGTTCCAGGCCCATTTCGAGAAGTTGGCGCCTCGATTGTTGGGGGCGGCGTAGGACGCCTGCTGCCCAACCTTGGTGGAGGTGACGGAGTTTGTCGTCGCCTGTACCTTGGAGTGGTGCGGTCGATGGCCCTCTATGGGGCCCCGATCTGGGCGGGGTCCCTGAAGAATCGCCACCGGGCCCTCTTGCGTCAGGTGCAGAGGGTCCTGGCGATCAGGGCCATCAGGGGATACCGCACTATCTCCTACGAGGTGGCGTGCGCTCTCGCCGGGTCCCTTCCGTGGGACCTGGAGGCCGAGGTTCAGTCCTCGGTCTACTGGCGAGTAGCAGCGCACGCCCAGATTCAGGGCTGCCGGCCCCCACCCGACACTGTAGTGCGGTGACGCCAGGCGGCCCACGAGGTGGCTCTGGAAGAGTGGCGGCGGCGACTTGTGGAGGGACTCGGTGACCATCCTACCGAGTCCCGTCGCCGGGCAGTGGAGGCCGTCCATCCCGTCCTGTCTAGATGGGTTGGACGGAAACACGGGTCGGTTACTTTCCGGCTGACGCAGATCCTCTCGGGGCATGGATGCTTCGGGAGGTATCTGTGTGTAGTCGCCGGAAAGGAGCCGACCTCGAGATGCCACCATTGTGACTGTGTCGAAGACACGGCACAGCACACAATGGTGGACTGCCCGGCGTGGGCGGAGCCGCGGGCGGAGTTGGCCGCGGCTCTCGGAGTTTGAGACCTCAGCTTACCGACCGTCGTGTCTAAGATGGTCGGAAGCGAGGGGTCTTGGGAGGCGGTGGCCCATTTCTGCGACGTGGTGATGTCGCAGAAAGAGGCCGCCGAACGGGACCGGGAAAGAGACCCGGCCTCCCTCCGCCTTCGGCGCCCGCGGGGCGCGCGCTCGGGCCGCGGTGCCAGAACGAGCGGCGCCCCGACGGGAGGGTCTCGGGCAGACGGTGTGGGGACACCTCTGCCCAATCACCAGGGACCCTCCTGAGAGACGGTGCACTGTACGCCGAGTGCGCCGTCTGGAGGGGGGGTGCTCCCCCCTCCGTGGAGATCCGCCCTCTGAACTAGAGGGCGGAAATTGCCGCTGGCAGGGTCGCGGGACTGTCGAGATACCGCGGCCCCTGCTGTCACAGCCAACACATGCGGCGGGCGTGGGTATACCCGAGTCCGGGGAGTCCCACACACGCCTCTTCGTTCCCCGACGGAGAGGTACGGTGCGTAAGGCATTTCCTGACGTAAAAAAAAAAAAAAGTCTCCTGACAACTGGCCCGGTATTTCGGAACCTAACCCAAGTAGTGATCTCCCTGGACTACGTTGTTTAGTAGTCTCTGCCGATGTTCCTACCCCGGATCCCTCATTCTTATTAGAGCGGTATAGTTCTTTCAACAAGCTAATAAACGTGACTTGTTACCTAAGGCGGTTTTTATTTCCTAAATCTTACTCGTCCTACCTGAGCCCTAAGGAACGGAGAGATTCCCTTTTGTTTTTAGTGAAAATTGTTCAATTTACCTCCTTTTCTGGTGAACTTTATCGCTTACGGCGTGGCGATCAAGTTCACCAGAAAAGGAGCGATATCACTAACTCCCTGAGAAAATTAAATTTATTTCTGGATGATGGAGACCTAATTTGAGTTGGAGGCCGATTACGAAACTCCGATCTATCCTTTGATGCGCGCCATCCCCTTCTTCTACCTAAGAATGGTAATTTCGTGAACATCCTTATTTCACATTACCATCGCGAGAATGCTCATGCAGGTGTGAATGCAATTCTTGCCATGTTAAATAGAGAGTTTTGGATCTTGTCGGCACGCAGAGCTATTCAGCATGTGATTTTGCCTTCCCTGTTATCGTCTCAAGGCGGCTGTATCTCAACCCTTCATGGGTGACCTACCTAAAGACCGCGTCACGGCTGCTAGACCGTTTGACGGTGTAGGTACCGATTTTGCAGGACCCTTTTTTACCAAAGTCCAGGCCTATAGGAACAAAAGGTTAGTGAAAAGTTACCTGTGTGTATTTGTCTGCCTTTCCACTAAAGCCGTTCACCTTGAGGTTGTGTCAGACCTAACTACTGAAGCCTTCATTGCGGCCTTTTCCCGATTCGTGTCGCGTCGTGGTGTACCTCGCCTAATCCGATCCGATTGCGGTCGAAATTACATCGGTGCTAACAATTACCTTAAAGAGTTAGAGTGTTTCCTGTCTCAAAACCAGGCGGCTATTGGTTCTGAGCTTTCAAAGCGGAACATATCCTGGGTTTTCGATCCTCCTGTTTGCCCTCATTGGGGAGGTCTTTTTGAAGCTGCGGTTAAAAGTGCGAAATCGCACCTAAAACGAGTAGTAGGCGATACCCCCCTTACGTTTAAAGAGCTGACCACTGTTTTTGCTAAAATTGAAGCAGTTTTAAATTTACGCCCATTGTGCCCACTTTCTCCGGACCCTAATGATGTCGAAGTGTTAGCTCCCGGCCATTTCTTAATTGGACAACCCTTAACTGCAATTCCGGAGTACCCTTATAAAGACGTAAAATTGCATCGCCTTACACCGTGTAAGGCGATGCAATTTTTTTCAGCTAATCCAACAAATTACCCAGCACTTTTGGTCTCGCTGGCATTTAGAATACTTAAATACATTACAAATTAGAAATAAATGGACCTCTTCTTGTGATCCTCCTAAAGTGGGTGAGCTAGTACTCATAAAAGACAACCTTCCCCCTTTGCAGTGGCGTCGTGGACGCATTATTAATTTATACCCTGGCCAAGACTAAGTTGTTCGTGTCGTAGATGTTAAAACTCCTACCGGTAGCCTAAAGAGATCTTTGACGAAATTAGTTCGTCTTCCTGTCCAGTGAACTTCCTTTCCCTTAGCTTCCTAACCTTCTCGTAAACACTTGACGTGTTTAGGGCGGGCGATATGTTTACTACAATATTTTGATTTGTTTGTGTACCCTATTGATACTACGCCACGCACACTCACACGCATACCTGCCTTATTTTTATTTGTTTAAAACGTACCGTGAGAACCCCGAAGATTGAGTTGACATCGAGACGTTCCCTATGACACATGTACTGGACCGGCCAGAGCGCTTTCGCCGCGTGTGTGTCCTGTGGGGCTCCTTACAGACGTTTCGAGTGATTGTGGCCTGTGAAGTGATACCTGAACCCAGAAAGCGGATGTGGCAAGTGCCTAGCTATAAGTGCTCGGACCTGACTGTTTTTTCACCTATCATTGTCGCCCTCCACGTGTAATCCACTGCCTAGGCTCTCAAACATTTGTCAAACAAACTAAAAGATACAGACTACAATAATTTAGAAACGTCAAATTAAGTAAGGCGTTTTGTTACGTATTTTTACAAGTCTTTGCGTGTCGTCTAACTTTAGTCGTCATCAAATGACATCCTTACTAAATTGTCTATGAATTTCTAATTTCCTTAGCAACGGACAGCTGTTTAGTCTGACGTTTCTATCTAGACTAATATAGTCTCTTTTCGTTTGTTTTGCAGAGAAAGAGAGAGGCGGAACCTAAATTTAATCTTAGGCATTGGAATTGAGCCCATTGTCATTCTTGCTATCCTTGTAGACCCTGATCACTAGCGGCGTGACGTCGGTGGCGGACGTGCAGGTGTCGCGCGCGGGCGGGCCGGGCGTGCGCGGCCGGCGCGCGGGGCCCGAGCTGGCGGACAGGCTACACGCCCTGTTCACGCAGGAGGACGGCGACGCACTAGTTGGATAAGCTGCTTGGACAAGTCTAGTGTACAAACTACCAGTGATACCTTTGCCCAAATATGAAATAAATAGATTAATAATAATAATAATAAATAAATTGTTCCAACAAACACACCAATTACCTAGCCTCATACTAAGCGTGAGCTTGTGCTATGGTGACTAGGATAACGGATAAACATACTTATATACATTTATAAACATCCATGACTTAGGTACAAATGCTCGTGCTCATCAAACCAATATTAGTAGGTACCATGTGGGCGGTCTCATCGCTGGGAGCGATCTCTACCAGACAACCTTTGGGTAAAGGAGAACACTAGTGATAAGAGAAGGGGGGTTACAGAGCAAGCTGAAGTTAAAAATAATTAAATTAAATTTTAAAAAAGAGATATTCAGCCTAAAAAAACAACATGATATCGGCCAACTCTTGCGTAGCATATATACTTTGTCGCACAGTTTAGTTGCCTCCACTTGACATATAAGAAAAAAATGTTGATCCGCCTCCGACAAATCCACTTAGTGTAAGACAGCGTGGGACCTGAACTCACAGCCAATCGCAGCCGAGAATATTGTGACGCTCAGTTAACATTACTATTGTATTTTTTTTGGTAATTCGATCCCAACCGTCTCAGCCCCACACCTCAGCACACCACTTAATTTGGCGCCCCCATAATCTTTGCTTGACGCAATAATACATGGCTATGAGTGCAATGAATGTGATAATATAATCAAAAAGTCATAAGTAACAAAATCAGCCTTTTATTTAGTTACTAATTATCTTCCCTTAGTATTTAATCAGGTCATTTAAGAAATCACTTATTAATTATTAATCACTAAAAACAAAAAACTGAAATCACTTCAAAATAATACCACAGTTCTACAGACTTCATCCGTAGGAATATTCAACTTAAAACAAATAATCAACATGTTTTTCATTCATACTGAAAATCACTTGTGTTACATACACTAGAAACATAAAATAATCAACAGCAAAATTACAAGTCACAATAAATTATAACCTACTTGTATCACTCAAACCCTGATTGACCAGCAAGAGAGCAGTCAGGCCTCAGTTCTGCTTGCCTGCCTTCTGTCAATCTCAAATCAGGTACAACATTGTCTTCTTCAGCAAGCCTTTGCATTCTAAAATTATAGTAAAGTTTACTATATTCATACATCAAATACGATTGGTCTTTAGATAATTTTCGTAAATTGCACTCTACAAGTTTGCTGTATGTACTACACACATCTTGGTTTTTCTCCTTTTCATTTTCTTTTTTAACAAATTCCAATACTTTGTCGAGGGTTGCTACAACTTTAGTGTGGATGTCATCAGATCTAGAATCTTCTGAGATGTCATCATTGGAATCTTCGTCAGTTGTATGTTCTGAAGAGTCTACCTGTAAATAGATAATTTATGTGATTTTATTTACAGTAACCTGGTTAGCCCAAAAAATAGGGGTACCCTTGCAAAAAATGAAGCTGAATTTTAACATGTATGTTGCATTTCATGATAAAAAAGAAAAAAATTAGGTGGCTTAGATATGCTTACATGGTCTGATGTCCCTTCAGTATCTTGAGTATCGTCTGATTGTAAAGGTTGCTTGATTTCTTCATCAGACCACTCCACCTCACTGTCATATCTGTCAAATTTTAAAGAAGGTTATAAAGTTGTAGAGAAAAGTTCCAATGCATTAACTTAAAAAGTAATTAGAGAGTTACCAGTTTATTAATCTAATGTTTCAGACAAGCTTGGACTAGTGCTAATATTACACTCAGACTGCAGAAGGACGCCTAGGGCAAATGCCCAGAGCAATAACCCCCAGTTCCCTCATCAATGGCACTGGTTGATGCAAGCTGGTTTTTAGTGGATACACCCACTTTCCAGGTGGAGGTCTTTTACCCTTAGTCTTCCCAGGATCAGCAGGTATGTGCCCTGGGACAGTAGACTAGACTGGGTAGATCATTTTCCAGTGGTAATAAAATTGCTAAGCATATTCAAAGGTGCTAAAGCCCAGTTTCTGAGGTACACAGAAAGTCGGTGGTTAGTCCAGGTGGTGCGTAAAATAGATAATGATGTAAGTAGCGATTGAATAATTAGCAAATTGGCAAAAGATAGCGCAAAATCGGAAAGACCCTAAGGTGACCCTCTGACGAAAGAATGGAGACTTCTGGAGTCGAAAGTCAAGATACGCTTTGGGTCGCTGCTCCAGCAAGCAAGTAGAAATACAAAATATTAAAACAGGCCAAGTGCGACTCGAACTAGCACACGATTAGCTATCACGATCACGGTTTATGAGATACAGCTTCGTGCGTCAAGATGCGAGACAGGCAGTGTAGTACACAAATTATAAAGAGTATACCTAAAGGCAAATGGTGTGTGTAGTGTAGTCTTATTAATAGTCTAATTAATTCTCTATTTGGATAAGGAACCCTAAAAAGTTTATTAGCTTTTTAATTGCCAAAAATTCCACAATGGCCTGGGATCCACCCAAAATTAATAATTTGACCATTTGAACAAGCTTTATGAAGTAATTTTCTACATTCGAATGTTAATGGACTACTACTAGAAATGATATAAAAAGGGAATCTCTCTAGAGCTTGCAAAGCGCTTTTAAAATCTGTAAGTACTATAGTTTTAGGTAGCTTCATAAGAACTGCATATTCAACGGCTTAGAAAAGTCCATAAAATTCTCCTGAGTGCACAGTTGTTTCAGGAGGAAGTTTAATTTTTTGTACAATTCCAAATTGGTGATGATAAACGCCAATACCAATAATACCAGTACCACATTGTTTTGAAGCATCACTATAGACGTGGTGCCAATCTTGCCAATCATTATCAAGGGTACAATTAAACGTAAAGTTGGCGTTACTATCATTTTTAGAGACCCCTAAATCAAAATAAATAGTTGGAGATAGGGCAAGGGAGTAATAATCTGAACAAAATATAGGCAGATATTGTGTTCTATGAGTGGCATGAAGAGATACAAATTTTCTGTAGCTATTAACCATACACGGTATCTTTTTATAATACCAATAAGGCGAGGTGTCTATTAATTCTGATAAAGTTTTTAATTTTAAATATAGGGGATGACTGAGAAACTGGAAAGAACGGAATATAAATTTATCTGAAAGAAGTTGACGTCTAAAAACTAAGGGAGGTTCACCACATTCGACCTGCATAGCGTTAATAGGATTTCATGGCTCCCAGTATAATTCTCAATGCTTTATATTGGACTTTATCTATTTTAACTAAACCAGTTACACAACATGGTTCTAAAAAGAAAGAACCGTAGTCCAGATTACTGCGGATTAAAGCATTATAAATTAGTCTTAAAGAAAAGGGATGGGCTCCCCACCACACTCCTGATAGACACCTGAGCATGTTCAGAAGTCGTTCACATTTGTTAGTGATATAATAGCAGTGGGAAAGACCGTTTAATTTAGAATCTAGTATAACACCCAAGAACTTGGCCTCCTTTTGGTTAGGAATGACAGATCCATTATAACTAACTGTAATAGAAGGAGGAGAACGCATGCGAGAAAATAAAACAACATTGCTCTTAGAAACCGATAGACTCAGACCATGACTATCTGACCATATTCTTAAGCATTCAAGAGAAGAAGTTAAAGTGTGTAACAAGTCACTAAGAGATTAACCAATGACATAAAAAAACAAATCATCGGCGTACTGTAATATTTTTATTCCTACAATATTTATAGAACTCTGCAAATCATAGGTATATACATTGTAAAGAAGAGGGCTCAGGACCGAACCTTGTGGAAGGCCCCTCCATACCAACCGAAACTTTCTACAATCTCCCTGAAAAATATGTATCGATCTTCCCGAAAGAATATTTATTACAAAATTTACAAACATGGGAGGCACTTTCAACAAAACTAATTTATTTCGCAGGATAGGGATCAGCACTGAATCGTAGGCTGCTGATATGTCTAAAAAGGCTGCTAAAATTACCTCATTATGTGAGAATGCTAATCTTATATCAGCTGTGAAAATTCCTATACTGTCCATCGTACTTTTTCCTTTACGGAACCCATATTGACTAGAAGCTAGTAAATCATTACTTTCAAAGTGCCACTCTAATCGATTCTTTACTAAGTGTTCTGCTACTTTGGATAATACAGAAGAAAGTGCGATTGGTCTGAAGGACGAAGCTTCCATAGGGTTTTTGTTTGGTTTTAGTACAGGGATAACTTCTTGTGATTTCCATTCTGAAGGAATATTACCAGAAAAAACAACAGCATTAATAATAGATAGATAATACAAGAGAGATGAGTCGCTTAAATGAGATAGAAATGAATACGGTATACCATCAATGCCTGGTGCTGAGTCTTTGACATGCGATAGGACGCCCTTAAGTTCATACAAGCTAAAGAGCGAATTGATATGAGATCGAGAAATATTAACATCTACATCCAAAGGAGAGGCTATTAAACTACTGATACATTCCGGAACAAAAGGAGGGGCCAAGTTATCTAAGAATTGATCAGCTATTTCGTCTTCAAGCAAGTACGATCTAGATTCTTTGAAGACAGATCTAAAACGGCGGATATTATTCCAAACAATAGATGGTGGGGTGTCTGGTGAAATGGAAGAACAAAAATTTTTCCATCCCTCCCATTTTTTCTTTTTAATCAACTTACGGGTACTTGTGATTAATTCTGATAGAATATTTAAATTTGCCATGGTTGAATTAGTTTTGTAGTTCCTTTCTGCCTCTTTTCTTTTTTTGATTGCCTCGGAGCATTCTTGATCCCACCATGGGGGGGAAGGAATTTTCCTGAAACTGGTATTTTTGCGAGGAAAGATCTCATCTGCGGCTTCTATTAAAATAGATGAAAGGACGTCAGCACACAAAGATAGATTATGGTTGAAATTTATTGGGGAAAGAGCAGCTACTTTTTGTTCAACTTTTTCTTTAAAAGTACTCCAGCTGGCATTGTTTAAATTATATTTCATACGAGGGTTACGATTACTTGACATTTTACCAAATTGTGTTGGGAAAGATATAAGTAAAGGGAAGTGATCGCTACCATATGTAGAAGATAGAGTACACCATGAAAGAGAAGAGGCTAAATTAGGGGAGCATATGGAAAGATCTGGAGCACTTGTTCCCTCAGGAGGAGCAGTCCGACGAGTGGGAGAACCTGAGTTGAGTAAACACAGATTATGAGAATCTAAAATGTCAATAATTCTACCACCATAATAGTCTGATTTAAAACTACCCCAAGATCGATGGTGTGCATTAAAATCACCCATTATAAGAATGGGCCGGGGAAGTGACGATATAATTTTTTCCACTTCATTATAAATTAAAGAAGTTGGGTATGGGATGTAGACTGATACATAACAAATATTAATTATTTTAGCAGCTACAATTGAAAAGTCATTATTGTGTTGGGGGATTGGTATATGAATAAAGGGTATTGTATTATGTATAAGAAGGGCTATACCGGCGTAATGATCAAAACGGTCTTCTCTTATACATGAATAATTAGTAACTTTAAAACAGGAGCCTGGCTGTAGCCAGATCTCCTGTAAAGAAATAACAAACTGACTATATAAATTAATTAAATAAATCAAATCACTTTTTTTGAGTTAATGCTGCGACAATTCCATTGAATTGCTTTCTGCAGCTTGAGAGTAACTAGTCGTAACATGATCCATGATGGGTTGTGCAGCGTGGGACGGTAGAGACATAAAATTTGATTGAGTAAGGGTATTAATAAGGGTTAAAAGTAGTTCCCTAATTGACATATTTGATAGAAAACTGTCTGTGTTATTGCTGTTTACCAAAGTGCATCCACTTTTGGTTATAGGAGTGTTGTAGTCTTTAATTATGGCTTCATGAGCTGCACGGTCATAACCTTTGGAACGAGGAGGTGGTGAACTTGGTTTCCGGAATACAGTTTTTTTATAAGATATTGTCTTATTATGGCCAATATTTTTTGGATTGTCAAGTGTAATGATAGGGCTTGAATTATTAATGTAAGAGGGAGTGGATGTCAGCACATTTGCATAAGACCTGGAAATTTAAGGATAAAGTTTAACTGACTCAGCATATGACAGGCAGTTCTTTGCCATTGTCTCCTTAATAGCCCTCTGACGGGAGTACTCTGGATATTTCTTACTTGTAGCAGAGTGATTACCACTGCATAGACAGCAAATTATAGAATCCTCATCAACTGAAAAATTTTCACCGGAGTGATTTTGACCACATTTAAAACATTTAGGTGTGGACCTACATTGAGATTTGATGTGACCATACCGGCAACAATTAAAGCATTGTATGGTGGGGTAAATATATAAATCCACTGGCAGCGCATTGTAACATATATAAACTCTTGAAGGTAAAACCTGTCCATCAAATGTCAAAACCACAGTTTCAATAGGTGTGAATTCTGTTTGGCCATTTGTTACTGTTTTATTCTTTAGTCTGCGCACTTTTATTATACTTCCACACCCTATTGGAACTGTGATGTTGGTCATAATTTCCTCATCTGTCCACTCAATTGGGACTCCCCTTACAACACCCATTCGAGTAACGTTGAAAACAGGGATGAATGCTTTGTAATTCTTAGACTTTAAAACACTGTTTTCCACAAACAAGTTAGCATCTTCATATTGAGAAAATGAGATTGAAACCCTGTTTCGACCAATTTTTTTGAGACTGCCTTCTATTATGTTGTTAATGTTGTTTTTTTTTTAGGAAAAAGCCAAAAGATACGGGATAAATGTTGCAGTTCTCACCTGTAGAAGAAGCTTCCTTTAAAATATGGACATTATATGGAGCAGCATCAGAAGCTTGGTATTTAAACCGACCCACACTAGGTTGGGAACGTATCATTAGTACGTGGTGGTGTTGTCATAGGAGGACTTGAATTTTCAGTATTGTTAGTATCAGACTGTTCACTATCATAGTTATTATAACATTGACAATCAGAGTCATTTGTAATGCCTAGAACAGACGATTTTTGATGTTTTCGTTTCTTTTTGTTGCAATGTCGACATTTCTTAGAAGAAGATTCCTTACGTTTAGCACTGGTATTATTACAATTTACAGACCCTGTATCAAAATAAGATCCCTCCATACTCTCTTCATCATGCGAAACTGTGACATAACTACAAACTGGAGGTAAAAGTGATCCTCCTCCAGGATCGTCGGGCTCGTTCATAATATCCGATAAATTTAAGAAAACTTACCAGATACCGCCAAATATACACACAAACATATGAAATATACACAAATAAGTAAATTTCAGAACTTTTCAATACGGATCTGATCGTATTACACTATGTTTTCAAAATAATTTATCTAAAAATCAGAAAAGTCGACCGATGCACGCGACGTTTCCCGCTCTTTTTTCCTTGTGTTGTGTTGTGATCTTAAGATGATTAACTCCATAAACTAAGGATCGGAAAAAAACTACTGTCATCATTATTTTTTTTTATTCGATTCACCCATTCTGGGTAGGCAAAGGATCAAGTCCATATAGCCTCGTCTTCAGTGTTTATTTGTATCTTTTCTTTATTTTATTCAGTACGTACTTCTTCATAAACACTTACACAACTAAACTACAAACTAACCTAACCTAACTCATTGAAATGTGAGGCTAATTCACATTTCAATGCTCTCAATGAAATTTTGAGCGGGAACATCGAGTCGGATAATATAGGAGCGCCTTACTTTGTTTCTTACTTTCACTTTATTAGTTCTCCACTGCAGTACATTATTAAGATATTTCCACCACACAATCACAACAATGACCACGAAAAACTAATTTAGAAAATTAAGAAACGAAGCCCATTTTAACCGGCTCATTTCCCGCCAAAAACTCGCGTCAAAAACTACAGTGCTCGACTTTTTTTTTAAAAAGCGTGGGCAAACTTTAGTGATGTACGTGTATCTGATGCACTGACCTCCATCTATACAAGTACAGTCAGTCAGTCGGTTATGAGCCGGTCAAAATGGGCTTCGTTTCTTAATTTTCTAAATAAGTTTTTCGTGGTCATTGTTGTGATTGTGTCGTGGAATAATCTTAATAATGTGCTGCAGAGGAGAACTAATGAAGTAAAAGTGAGAAACAAAGTAAGGCGCTCCTATCTGATCCGGTTCGATTTCCCGCTCAAAATATTCTTGAGAACATTGAAATGTGAACTGAGTTAGGTTAGGTTAGTTTGTAGTTTAGTGTTAGTGTAGTTGTGTAAATAATGTAATAGAAGAAAACCAAAGACTACTGAAGACGTGGCTGTATGGACTTGATCCTTTGCCTACCCAGAATGGGTAAATTGAACAAAAAAATAAAGTAAACTTCGGGATAACCTCAATTTTATGTAATAATTGTAATTTTCGCGTAATTTATTTTGTTTTTCGATAAGTCCTATTACTATGTCGGTATATTTGTCTAGAATTGTTTTTAATTCATGGCGTAATTGTTCTTTGAAATGCATAAGTTTGCCAGAGCGATTGTCACCGCATTTCAGATTTTACTCTGTAAAAGAAGATTTATTTCGCTTCCCTCGGGTGTTATTTGCAAGGAAATACTCCAGTGATGCAATCCATCCCACTTTGCCTCTAGAGAACTCGAGTATACCATTGAAAAAGAAGATAATTCATAAGAAGGCCGCCTTAGATGATTTGACTAAGAAGGATGGTCATTACTTGACTCTGGCTTATGTGACGGCAAACAGCTATGACCTGAAAGGTCTAAAAGAGGCCCTGGTGCAGCAGAAGCTATACGAACCAGCCACGTAATGTATTTCTGTAGATTTCTTATGTTGTTATGATGCAATTAGATTATGAAATTAATGACGGAGTAGAGTATTTATGTGTCTATATTTTTTACAATCATTCATTCATAACTTAGGAGCTGCACTCTCGTCGGTGGAGCAATTTCCTTGCTTCTCTGGACTCTGCCAGCACCTGTCATTCACATATATGTCACAACATCAGCTTTTTTCTTCAACTCCTTTGTGTATGTCCTTCTTGGCCTTCCTCTTCCTCATCTTTCTTCTATTTTGCCTTCCATAATAATATTTTTTAACAAGAGCCTTAAAAGTTCATATCTTTTTCCTATTCATACTTGCGTAACTTAAAAAATATTTGGTTTAATTGAATGACTTGAACAACTACTTGAAAGTTGAACAGCTGACTGGTTAATTTTTAGATTAAATTTTTCGTGCTTAACAAAAAGTAGTATTTTCTAAGATTTCTGCACTAGAATAAGCCTCTAGTATTTGCGTTTTGTTTTATTTCATTAACACATTGTATATTGGAGCAAAGATGAACATGTAGTCAAACAGACTTGCATGCTACATAAAGAACTTTATTGCATGTCCGAGTCAGTATCTAGGTGACTACAATTTTATAATAAACAGCTTTATGATTCATAAATCTTATTTAACACATTGAATGCCAAATATATGGTCAGGTCATTATTGGTTCCCACCATACAAGTTGTCTTCTATGTAATACTATGTACTCGGCACCCCGTTTAAAAATGGCATGTGTGGCATACTACGCAATATTACGTATAAGTCTCACTGAAACCTAATATTGTTGCGGACTATAATCTGGGCATGTCTGGTATTGACAGAGAACTAGATGGTCTCGTATTACTCTTGCCGTTTGAAAGACCGGACATCCAAAATATGGCTCTTATCTAAGAAATATCCACTGGGACTGAACTATCGCGATATTACTCCCACAGCTGCAGAAGCACCTGGACCACAAATACCACCAGTTGAGCCTGAACAAGATCAAGCAGACCCAGGGCTGTTGCTGCCTGGGCCATCTGTACCACTTGCATCGCCAGCTGTCAATAAAAGTCGTGTTCCGTTGAGAATTTTTCATTACTTAGAAAAGCTCTAACCTACTACCAAGAAGGCTGTTCCAGCGAAACCTTGTTGTGTCTCCACCAAAAATAAAAATATGGAAGTAGGCGTCTTTCGTATGTGCCACTTGCCCGGAAAAGCCTGCCTTCTGTGTTGTCAACTGTTTCTACACTTACCACACTGATCCTTGCATAATTTTATATAAAAATTATATTGTTGTTCTAAGAAGTTCCTGTTTTTTTATATAATTATCGATCTCATTAGTTATAATACTAATTTTTGATCTTATTAAAAATTGTACTTTTTGCTGCAAAGTGCCTTAGACATTTTGTGATTTGAACAGTTCCAAAATAATAAAGTTACTTTTTTTCCATGTCATGTCTTACTTGAGATGCCAACGAACCTAAAAACGTCCTTTCCAGGAGGCCTAATAACACAAACACTCATTTAAATTGTAAGAAAGTGCTATGTTGCATTACGTAGTTGGCCTCTAGCACCACTAGTGCCTACGCAATATTGCGTAGCTGGCATTCAATGTGTTAAAAAGTAAAAAAAAATTGTAAACTTAAATAAATTTAAAAAATAACACAAATAGTAAAAAAAATATTTGTCACCGAACGATACTCGAACCCTGACCTCATGGAACTGTCAGTCCGACGTCATACACACTCGGCCATATATTCTGCGTCGAAAAATGTGAAATAAAAACGTATGAAAACTCGAAATCGTTTTCCCAAACATAAGACTAATCTAGATCGATTTTTAACCCCTATAAACCCCACATAACTAATTTCAGCAAGATCATTAGAGCCGTTTCGGTGATCACATATCTAAATATATAAAAAAATATTCAAGAATTGCTCATTAAAAAGTGTAAGATATAGTCACAATTTATCACAATTCTACCCTACAGGTTCCAAGCACAAGAGGTGGGTGATGTGGTAATAGCCAATGCAGTGTACACGGTTGGCTCTGAGCCGCGAGAGATCATCTTCTTCCGGGAAGGCGCTGTCGTCTTTTGGAACTGCACCGAACTAGAAGCCAGTAATGTCCTTGATTTGGTTCGCAGGTAAGATAAAAAAATGCACCTGACAACATTCCTCAGTTGGTTACTTGGAGAATGTGTCTAGGGCCTAGAATTTCATTCAATTAAGAGTGAAAAAAGTAAAGCTTGTAAATAATGCATGTGTAAAGTGGGCTTACACACCTCAGTGGGCTAAGATATACCTCAGTGGTAAGTGTATGTAATGTAGTCTGTACCTTATTCATTTCTTACCAGTATCTGTGTTTCAGGTTAGGGATGGCGATTCTTTTCGAAAAACATCGATTTTTAAATCGATTCGAATCGTGATCTAATAAATCAATCCAAAAAAAAATCGAGGCCAATAAGATCGATTTCTGAAAAATCGATCTTTTACTCAAGTTTTTGTTTATAATGTAATAGAAATCTATTTTATTAAAAACAAGATACATATTATAATTTAACGATCACTTATCAGTAAAATCACGTAATTCGATGATAAAATATATAAACGTAACTTTTTTTTAAATTTATTTATTAAATTAAACAGTGGCATACATATTATAGGTATATTCCGATATCCTGGCTTTTCACTATTTACAAATTGTACAAACTCATAGTTATTTGAATCCAAACATACAGCCATCTCGCGAGTTTTTGAATAATTAACCCTTAAATATCGATTCAGTAAATCGATATTTCACCTTTATTTCACTACATATCGATTTCAAAAATCGATCTATTTGGCTACAAAAATCGATTCTTCGATTAATCGATCTCAGATCGCCATCCCTATTTCAGGTATGAAGTGGAAAGCTACCCAAAAGAAGTGGTTGAGAAGGAAAGAGAAGTCATGACGTACAGTTATCAGCCAAATGCGTAAGTTTCGTATTATCATCTACCCTGCGTTCATCAACTTACCGAGCTAATAAAGTATTCCATGTATTTTACGGGGACTTTACAAAAGTTCTCAGCAGTTGCCAGATTTTTAGTGTTTTGTCTCGCAAAGCTAGTAGGGTCCAAAAATGTAAGGGAACATGTTCTGGCCCCATATGCACAAATATTTGTTATTTTATTATTGACATTAACATTACATTATCTGCCTATTTATTTATTATCTGCCCTAAATTGAATATGTTACTTTCGACCTTGACTTGACTTTATTTGTTAAATATTTGTGGTTGTACAAGGCACAACCGTGGCACACAACCCATGAATATTGTGTATTTTTTGTACAGGAAGAAATGTTACCTTCAAGAGTCAGGGTTTGTGTTGGTGCCACATAAAGATAATATGCTGGAGAAGTTCACATTCAGGTAATTATGCATTTTTACTCATTAACTTACTTTTGACGGTTTTGACGACCGTCTTGGTGTAGTCGTTCGCGCACCGAACTACTAAACCAGGCGGTACGGGTTCGAATCCCGCAAGGGGCAAATATTTGTGTGATGAGCACGAGCATTTGTACCTAAGTGGATGTTTATATGTATTTAAGTATTTCTATCCGTTATCCTAGTCACCATAGCACAAGCTCACGCTTAATTTGGGGCTAGGTAATTGGTGTGTTTGTTGAAAAAATTTATTTATTATTTAATTATTTACTTTACATGTAACCTAAAAAATTGTAAGGAATCGTCAGTTAATGCATGTTTATTTACCATTGAAAGAAAAAAAACTTGTTAAAACGGAGCAAAAGACGCGCGGGGGGCGAGGTGGCCGCAGAAGGGTCGCGCACGAACTTTTTGGACTATAATTTTGACAGAAATGAATACCGGGCCGCCCGCAGCGATTCCGATTCGTATTTCGGAGATTTTGTTCCCAGGACGACTGCCAGCCGACATGACAGTGCGCATCATATCTAGACGCTGACGCGTGTTATTAATTAGTTATAATAGTGTTTTCTAGACTGCCTCGTTGGTCTAGTGGTCAGCACGCTCAGGGTACTATCCACGATTTCCTGGACTGAAAGTTTCTGGGTTTCCTGCCTTGAAATAACTCAGAAACAGCTCCGGCCGGAGTCAGGAAGTTGGTGGTGTTAACAACCCTGTGCTTCGGAAAGCCCGTTAAGCCGTTGGTCCTGCGCCTGATCTATCTACGGTAAGACTGCCGTCTCACCGAATTATGAGAGTGAAGGAACAGAGAGTGCACCTGTGTATTTCGCACACACTAATATGCCGCGCAGTCGGCTAATATTCTGTTGAGATTGGCCACTGTAGTCGAAATTCGGCTAGGAGGGCATTATAAGACGTGTGCACACCTGCAGCCACGCGATGGCGCAGTCGGCGCGGCTGGGCGCGTGGGAGTCGCGGCTGGAGGCGCTGGCGGCGGCCGTCAGGCAGCACTCCTCGCTCATGGAGAGGCACGGCGCCGCTGACCTGGACAAGAAAGAGGTAACATATACTTTCACTTTTTATTTCTGCTTAGCCCAAAGGTATAAAATAGAAAACATTTATTTGACTCAACCGGGATAGCGCTGAAAAGATTATGCTATTAATCAGTGACGCTTCAGATGAACCATGTACGAGGGGCACTCAATAATTACTTAGCCTCGCCGCTGTTGTTACAAAAGAGTTTTACTATCGTGCAGTAAATACTTTTTGAAGTCTACTATGTAGTTTTCAGTCTTTTCCCTTCATTTGTTTTGTTTTGACAGCGAGCGTGTCGGTCGGTTTGATAAAAATGGAAAAAGAACAATATCGTTCAGTGATAAGATTCTTGTTTTTGGAAGGGAAAATGCGCAGCGAAATCAAAGAGCGGTTGGATGCTGTGTACGGTGACTCTTCTCCTTCGATGGCGACCGTCAAAAATTGGTTTAACGAGTTAGCTCGTGGCCGCACGTCAGTTTTGATGAGCCACGCCCAGGTGCACCAAAAACGGCTACTACGGAGGTTAACGTAAAAAAAAACTGCCGTATTTACCTGCGGAGAAACGAAATGTCCCCTCCGGTTCCCATCAATTCGCCTTCCGATGTAGCGAAAATAGCATAAGCTTACTGAATAACTTTTCACACTGTATTATACGGTATACTGTATACCACCTCTGCTGCTGTGTGTAATGCTGTGTATTGTTAACCTTATACTTAGATACCCTTACTATATTTTAACTGATTCTTACTGTCAGATTTGTAACAATGATGTGACTTGCCGAGATTCATTATATGCAAGAAGTATTTCGTTTTACTGCAAAATTATTTTATATTACGACTGCAACTGTTTTAAAATTAAGACTGTTTTATGTATCATATGTAAACCACTCAATGGGACTGGCTCTTACGCTCACTATTATATGATCCGATCTTATAGCACTGCTTACATCTTTTGTTTTGAGACTGGCTAATACAAAGCGACTTAAATTATTTTACCAGAACCTGCGCGGCCTTTGTACAAAAACGAATATATTTTATAATAATACACTGTTAGCAGATTTTGACTCGTGGCTATGTGACGGGATTTTAGATACGGAGCTTAATGACAACGGTCAATATGACGTATTCCGTGGTGTCCGAGGGTCCCTTGGTGGCGGTGTACTTGCTCTGTGCAGAGTCAGCCTGCAAGCGCGTCGCCGTGGTGAGTGGGAGCGGGACGACCTTGAGTGCTTGTGGCTAAGAGTACCCGCGCGCGCTCTTAAAACAAAACATAATCTGCATATTTCTATTGTTTATATGCCACCTAATCGTCATAATATTTACGGATTTTTAGATATGGTCTCTCGTGTCGTCAACTCTTGCCCGGATGATCATGTGCTGCTTAGCGGTGACTTTAATTAACCCTGTATAAAGTGGGCTACTGGTGAGGCCACCTATGTGAAATAAGGTAGTGCAGAATTACAGAGCTCTGGTAAGGATCTTGTTCAGCAGTTATTATATCAAAATTTAAACAATACAATGCTCTTTTAAATTGGTCCAATAATACTTTAGATCTAATATTTGCCAATTGTACAATAGATTTGCAACCTTGTAATTTCTCAATGGTCAATGTGGATAAACTTCATCCTGTATTTACTATTGATGCTTGCGACATAATAATACCATCTCTTAGGGTAGCCATAAGTAAAAAGAAAATTTTCAGGAAGGCTGACTACCAGGCCATTAATAATTACTTATTTTCTAGAGATTGGGATGAGACATTTAATGGCTTAGGAGTCAATGATATGGTGGATGCTTTTTACTCTGTTTTAAATACAGTAATTGAAAAATATGTTCCTATTGTGACGGTAACGGGTGGTCGTCAGTATTCTATTTGGTTCAGTCATGCACTAATAAATGTTATAAAAGAAAAAGCCAAAATTCATAAAATCTGGCAAAAATTTAAGAACCCTCTAGATTACCACTCTTTTAAAATTCTCCGTAAAAGGCAAAAGGAACTACAAAAAACATGTTATCAGACATTTTTAGCACTATCACAGAATAACATTAAAAAATCTCCTAAGCTTTTCTGGAATAATGTAAAAACTAAAAGAAAATCTCATTCGGCAAACCCTAAGATAATGCATTACAAAGACAAATTATTAGATGACGAAAAAGCTATATGTGAAGCGTTTAATGATTTTTTCCTAAAAAGGTTTACTAAAGTTATTTAACTTTAGTAAACCTGCTACTGATTACTCGGCACACTGTGTTCCGAAGAATAATATACAGCATAATAACGATGCTTTGCACAGTATTATAGTCACTGAAGCTTGTGTATTTAAGCTGTTGAGAGGGTTGGACACTGCAAAGGGCCCGGGTTGTGATGGCATACCACCTCTTTTTTTCAAGAATTGTGCAGAATCTTTGGTCGTTCCTGTTGCTCTTATCTTTGATAAATGCTTGCGGATCGGATGTTGTCCTGACATCTGGAAGAGAGCTTTAATAGTCCCAGTCCCAAAGAAGGATATTAAAACGGACATCAGCAACTATAGGCCGATCTCAATTCTGAACACCCTTAGTAAGCTTTTGGAAAGAGTGGTTCACAATCAAATGTACCCAGTGATACAGTTGTCAGTTCCTCCTCAACAACATGAATTTATAAAGGGACGCTCCACTAATACTGACTTGGCAGTGTTTACAGATGACGTATTTGGGGCCATGGATGGTGGTGGTCAGATGGACGTAATATATACTGACTTCGAAAAAGCATTTGATCGCGTGAATCATGTTATTCTGTTACATAAATTGCAAGAGCTGGGCATTTGTGGTAGTCTGTTGAGGTGGTTTAAATCATACCTTCGTAACAGGAGTCAGGCTGTGGTCATCGGTGGCTGCAGATCCAACTTTATTACTATACCGTCAGGCGTCCCTCAAGGATCAATTCTAGGGCCTCTTTTGTATGTTATTTACTTATACGATATTGGTCATTGCGTTCAAAATTCTAAATTCCTGATGTATGCAGACGATACAAAGATTTATATGCCGATTAGAAACACCTCTGATTGCTTGAGATTGCAGGAAGATCTGAACTCACTTTCTACTTATTACTTTAAAAATCGTATAGGGGTAAATGTCAATAAGTGTTCAACTGTTAGTTTTACGCGTAAGAAAAAAGTTATTAGTTTTGTATACAAATTGAATGAAAGAAAACTAAAACGAGAATTATTAATACGGGATTTAGGTGTACTTTTAGACTCAAAATTAATGTTTTCTGAACACATTTCAACAATAATTAATAAGGCTTATAAGAAGAACTTGGGATTTATCCTACGTGTTATATTATTCCTACGTAGGTAGTATTCTTGAATACTGTAGTAACATATGGTCCCCACAATATATTACGTATAAACAAAACCTAGAAAAAATTCAAGCATTATTTGACAACATTTAAATTACCGCTCATTCAGATCTTTCGAAAATTATGATGATGCATGCAGTTTTCATGGAATCTCTACCCTTGAGCATAGACGGACGCTTATTGACATGTCTTTCTTATTTGATATATGTAACGGTGACATTGACTCTGTGAGGTTATCGGGTTCGTTTTTGAAGCTTTTTGTTCCAGCCATTCGCACTAGACACACACCCTCATCATTGTTTCATACACCACTTTTACGGACTAACTATGCACGTAACTCTGTAGTAGCCCGAACTCTTAGTACGTATAATAAACTCTTCTCCTCGGTAGACGTGTTCCACCTATCAAAGGCAGCGTTCAAAAAAGGTGTTATAAACCACTTTCTCATAGTAAGAAATAATGATTTGTAATTTCTGTTCTTAAAATTAAAAGTAAGAGTTTGTAAACAGTTGCATCCGCTTCAAAATTTGTAATTCATATATAAATAACAAATAAATATTTTTGACGAGTTTAAAAAGTTGGAGTATCGCTGGGCCAAGTGTGTTGAATTGAAAGGAGACTATGTTGAAAAATAAATCTCTACTTTCTCAAAATTTTCTTTTTTCTTTTGTAGGCTAAGTATTTATTGAATGGCCGTCGTACTTAGTCGTAGCCCAACACGCTCTTGGCTAATTAATTTTTAAATTAAAAAAGGATACTGCTTGGTCTTCTCAGGTAGTCCGCAAACTAGGCGAGCTGTTCTCTCTCCGGCACCAGCTGAACGTGGAGTCGGACCTGCTGGACACACCCGACTTCTACTGGGAGCAGGAGCAGCTCGAGAGGATCTACTCCAGCACCGTCGCCTACTTCACCATCCCTAGGAGGACCAGGGTGAGTGAGCTAGGAGAGCTGTTCTCTATGCACCAGCTTATATTTAACCAATAAGGAAGCTTAAGGGAACTTAGCTATGGAGTGGGCTATGCTTGGTGTTTCTCTACCAAGATCCAATCAAAAATGAGGAAACTCATAGAAGAACTAAGTTAACGGAGTAACGGACATAGCCTTGAATATTATTAAGCAGAAGGGGTAGTGCATAGCGCACATTGTGCAAAGAATAAATGGTAGTTGGGGCAGAAAGGTTTTTAGATTGGAGATTAATTGATCAAAACCGCAGTCTAGGTCGTCCAGAGGATCTACTTCAGCACCGTTTCATACACATCTCCGACACATCGACTCGGCTACGGCTACGCGACACCGCTTACGGCTTTGTACTTTCTAGTCATAAGGATCACTGCTCCAGGCCATGGATAGACAGAAAGACAGACGGACAAGCGATACTATAAGGGTTACTTAACGAACCCCAAAAATTGTTTCTGTCAAAATTTTGTCAATAGCCCTACTAAGCCTCTATAAAACGCAGCCTATCTCTTCAGGTTCTCAACGAGCGCCTATCCCACTGCGTGGAACTCCTCGAACTGCTGTCCCAGTGGGCAGCCGACAGGCACCACGTGCGGCTGGAGTGGATGATCATCGCGCTCATCCTCGTGGAGGTCTGCTTCGAGCTGCTGCACTTCTTCGAGAGGTACGTGGCGAGGGAAGACCTGGTTAGTAGCTAGTGGCTGGTGCTGGCCTGCTGTGCTTAGGGAGGTCTAGCCTTTTGTGCTTGAACTGTGTAAAAAGTAGGGGTAGTAAGATTAGGATGTAATGGACATTTTCACCAACTGAGGCCTTACTCCGGTTGACGATGTCCGTATTTTTGAATGTAGCCTTCCCTTTCACTCACGACAGAATGACAACGCGAACGAGCGTGATGGATAGACTCGAAAATACGGACATCGTTTACAGGAGTAGGACCTCTGATTCCTAAACTAAGGTAGGTGACGCTTAAGAGGCATTACAGCTAAATGCCAGTTGAAATCAAACTGGGTCTAGTCTGCTGTGCCTAGAGGCCTAGGTAGGTAGATGGTTAGCTAAGGCATTTGTGCTTGATCTATGTAGAAAGTAGGGTAGGATAATTTAGGCGTATTGTCCACGTAAAACACAAGCTATCGTCATTTTCGAGGTCCGCTTAGAACTGTCGGACTTCTCTCCGAGAGGCGAGGGGAGAGACGGCCATTAGCTGGTGGCTGGTTCTAGCTTGCTGTGCTTATGGGGATCGGAAGATCCCCAGGTAGGAAGATGGCTAGCCATTTGTGCTTGACCTATGTAAAGAGTAGGGTAGGAAGATTTTGGCATATTTTCCACGTAAAACGCAAGCTATCGTAATTTTTGACGTCTGCTTAGAACTGCTGGACTTCTTCGAGGTACGTGGCGAGGGATGAGCTGGTCAGTAGCTAGTGGCTGGTACTGGCCTGCTGTGCTTAGGGAGATCTAGCCTTTGTGCCTGAACTATGTAAAAAGTAGTAAAAAAGGATGTGCTAATCAATGTAAAAAGTTCGAATAGTAAGATTGGGGTCTAATGGCCATTTTTGCTTACCGGTTCCTAAGCTAAATAGGCAACTCTAAAGAGGCATTTAGGTCACGAATTTTTCAGCTAAATGCTGGTTGAAATTAAGCTGGTGCTAGCCAGCTGTGCTTAGAGGGATCGAAAGGTCTCTAGGTAGGTAGATGTGCCATGTGCCATTTGTGCTTGATCTATATAAATTCTGGTCTTTTCACCTACCGGTTCCTAAGCTAAATAGGTAACTCGTAGAGGCATTTAGGTCACGATTTTTGCAGCTAAATGCTGGTTGAAATCAACTTGTACTGGCCTGCTGTGTTAGCCTTTCGTGATCTATGTAATTTTAGGGAGATATGCCTAGCCATTTGTGGTCGTGGTGGTCTATTTAAAAAGTAGGTGTTGTAAGATTTAATGGATCTAAAAGTTTGTGGATCTACGAGTCTCTCTCCCTCCTGTACATTATTAATATCAACTGATGATGTCTGCTATCTTCAGGTTTTAAGGGATCTTATGTATATTGTAAGGTCTTAAGTACGTAGGGTTCTAAGCTGAAAGCTGGGTTTGCCAATAGAAGAATTTCCTATTTATGGTATAGAATACTAACAAACGTAGCATGTGTAAGTACATATATGTATGTAATAAGTCAATGTATATCGTTACAACTTAATATCTTATAGTCCGACTGCCTATCTGAGTTCTGGCCTACGGGTACCGGCGCTTGTGATATGATTGGGTGATTTGAATTTTGAAATTATGAAATTCCAAAGGACTTGTCCTCTTTTTGTATGGGGGCTGGTTTTTTATTCTAAGATATCACCAACCACTAATAAACCTATATTTATCTTTAAGCTGCAAAAATATGAAACACGTAACCATAGAAATCAGAATTTTAAACGCCTCCATTTTTGAGAAAAAATATGTTTTGTAACAGGCATCATCCATTGCTCACTTACTTGTATTTCCTGGCTGTATGACTATGTACCATTGCCTTCCAACTGGTGGATAATACTACTAGGTACTACCACAGATTATATAATAGGTACTACTGTCAATGGAATGTCAATTTTGCTGTCCATTTTTTTTCATACGTTAATTGATATGAGCGAAGGTGCGGTTTCTGTACAGACAAAGAGAAAAATTAATTTAATTTTTTCTCTAAATCGGAGGCCTTAAAAAATATATTAATTATGCAGAAAGGCTAGTTTTTGTGAACTCTTCAATATAATATTTGGTTTATTCTGGTTAGAAATATTGACGAATAAAAAACCATTAATGGACAAGTCCTTTGCGTTATTTTAAAGCCGCCCCCGCATCGCTCTATCCCCGTTCTCGCTAGGACTCAGTTAAGCGGTCGGACTATAATGGCTTGTTGATCAGACTGTGATAATAACTTTTATAAATACATCGTTTTATCTCTAAACTTTATATAGGTAAATAGTGTTGTCACAATTTGTATGTATTCATTGCATCATTAAATTATTTTATATCTTGTTTATCTTGCATTGCATATTTACTCGGTATCATACATGGCATTTAAAAGGTATTTAAGTATTAATTTTATGCACAAAATACTGTTTCAAGTTTTAGAATTTATAAAAACTGTAAAAATATTTTTTGTGTAAGTACTTACCTTGAAGTAGATTAGTATTATTAATTAATATTTTGTACCATATTTATTGGTATTGGTGGGTGATAAATGATAATAATTAATAACTAAACTATTTGTACCTAAACGCACTTTATGTAGTTATAAGTACATGTATTATTTTCATCAATTATTGTATGTGTTTATTTCTTTATGTATTTTGAAATATCTTGCCATATTATTTATAATTTTTTGGATTTTCGATTTTTGTATGTGAGTAGTTATAAGGCTTTATTATCCCGTTGTTGTTTGTGAAATAAAGAAATATATGGAACTATTTATATATTTTAAATACCTTTTACAGGGTGTCTCAATAATGGCACACCAGACTAACACTGGAGATAGCCAATTTTTCAAAAGTTCGCTGTATGTTAGGGCTAATACGATTATTCGCAGGTTTGCGAGGTGTTCCAATAAGGTAAAGATAATGGGCTCAATTCCAATGCTCCCTGTCTAAGATTAAATGTAGGTTCAGTCTCTCTCTTTCTCTGTCAAACAAACGAAAAGACTGGAATAATTTAGAAACGTCAAATTAAATGATGCGATTTCTAACGTATTTGTACAAGTTTCTGCGTGTTTTCGTCTAACTTTAGTAGTCATTGAATAACATCCCTACTAAATTGTCTATGGGTTCTCTAATTTCCTTAGCAACGGACAGCTGTTTAGTCTGACGTTTCTAAATTAATATAGTCTGTCTCTTTTCGTTTGTTTGGCAGAGAAAAAGAGAGACTGAACCTAAATTTAATCTTAGACAGAGCGCATTGGAATTGAGCCCAGTATCTCTATAACGGTCATTGACCCCAAATCAATCTACCTACTCCGATCTCTGGACATGACACATCCTCGGTCGCATCCTCGCTTACCATCAGATGTGATTGCGGTCGAATGGCTGCCTCATACTAAAAAATACGTATAAAATTCAATACCATCTACTCTTATTTACTGATAAAAGTATCTTCGTCTGAAACATCATTTGACTACCACACAGAATAAGTATACTCTCACTAAATTGATATTTTCCGCCTCCGCTCTTCCTCTCACTCCCACTCGTATTTATAATAGCATGGAGTGACAAGAATATGTGTATAATAAAATATTGAGAAAACAAAACACCCGACTGCAAAAAATATTGTATTTTCAGAATAGTCTTTTCACTAGCTTTCATTTGATACCCATATTGCTATGGTAAGGAAAAAATCAATTCCCCCTCCCCCCTTTTTTCTATTTGCGGGCGCCATTTTTTAATAGCCTATGTCACTCTCACAATTTTGATAAATTTAACGACACCTCATATGTCAAAAACTGTCTAGCCGTTTGGGCTGTGGGGCGTGCCAAACAATTATACATACATACTCTCGAAAAACATAACCCTTCTTCCGCAGTCGGGTAAAAAACCTTTAAAAGTAGGGCTTCAGCTCAGTTTTCTGCGCAGGAGTTTGTCATCGGAGCGTCGCCACGCGCCATCGTCGCGTGTACTACCTGCGGCCTTCGAAGACACACTGCTGCAAGAGATATCCATACTTGATACGTGAACATAAAGTTTAAAATTGAAGAGCAACAAAGATGTTATAGCTGTGAAATATTCATACTTGAGACGTGGACATAGAGTTTAGAATAGAAGAGCTCCTATGTAATAAGTACTGCGGAACCGATTTGCCTTGAAAGAGAACCTTATTGCAGGGTAATAAGATTCACATAGTTTGAAAAATGGTATTAATAATAATGGTCTCCTAGCCGTATTTCGACCAGAAGTGCACAAGTGTGTGCGCAATACACAGGTGCATTGCTCTATTTTAACACTCAATGTTCGGTGAGACGACATTCCGACATGACCCGAGAGAGATCAAGGGCCCAATTCTCACGCCTTCGATATTGTCACATAAAAAAACATGGCGGATATGACAATTTTAGGGTAATCTGTATTGTCGATGTCTCAAAATGTTTAATATCTTTTATCACATTTTGTGATATCCGCCATGTTTTTTCGATAAATTTCGTATGCGATATAATATCGAAGGCGTGTGAATTGGGCCCCAGGCACAGTTCAAACGATCTGACGTGCTTTCCGAGGCGCGGGGTGTTAACACCACCAACTTCCGGACTCCGAGCTGTTTCTAAGTTATTTTAAGACAGAAAGACCCAGAATCAAATTCAGGCCCGACACAAGATTCGAACCCGGGACCTCTTGGAGAGACCTGTCTTTATATTTAGATAGATAACTGTTTATTGCACACCATAAAAGTCAAAACAATACAGTTTACACAGAAGGATGTACAAATTAGGCGGTCTTATCGGTAAGAGCGATCTCTTCCAGGGTATAGGAAGGAACAACCTTTGGGTATAGGAATTAAGCACAGAAAGGGGGTGATTTATTGAATTGTATGTACCTATTGATTGAAATATTTTGTGATAAAGGCTGAAAATCGATTGTGATCTTATATTTTTAACGATGTAGGTAAATAAGGTTAGTGATATTAAATTGTACAGTCAACATCAAAGGTGAGCGATCATATTCAGAATTTCAAAATTGGATTGATTTATACCTAAAGCACAGAATACTAGTACTCCGTAGAGAAGTATGACTTTGCAATGAAATTCAAAGAAATATCTACTCAATGTAATATTGTACTCGTCCAACCAGCAACCTAGTGTCGCGCACCGCCGGTGAATAAAACGCGGGAGCGTGTCGCTGCCGGCTAGCGACACCCAACTTGTTTAGTCCCTTACGTAGGGGTCGCCGCGCGTAGGTACGTTTTTGCTACCTACGCGGGAAGATAGACAGGCCTGCCTAAAGGAGATGGTCCAGGTTTCAATGGAACTTTGGCCATCTCTTGTAGGTACACTACACCAAAAAAATAGGAAAAAGGCTATGAAACCCTATTCTCATATTTATTTTTAAATTTCTTCGTTGTTTTCGTGCAGAAATAAGTTTTTTTTTTACATTTTGCGGCAATACTATCTCATAATGACGGAACGGCGTAAATGACTCTCACAAATGACGGGTGACAGCTACTTTTTTCACACTTAGGACAAAATGTTGTGTTCGATTTTTGATTTGATGCCCGCTGACCGTTCAGATAACATATTTGGCTTTGCATGTGAATTCAAATGAAATAACAGTTGCATCATGCGAGTTATATTTCTTAGTGAAATGAATATTGATAACATCGTTTTCCAATGGTTATAGTGAAATAGATAAACTGGGTTGATTTTTAAATCATTGATAGATTGCACTTCATTTTGATTTTTGTGCGTTCTTATTTATGGCGATAGAAATTGCCGGCAAAAATGAATGTGTAACAATAAAAAATGTTTTTGTTCATCAAAAAACGGCAAGATATTTTTTAAATATTTTTAGGGATTTAAAGTGATTTATCGCATTTTTTTTGGTTTCCTGTACAAGGGATGGCCAAAATTGTTACATCTCCTTTTTACTTTAGTTTTAGTTAATTTTGAACTTTTACGATGCCCATTGAATACAGGCGCTTTTTTTGTTGTGCGATGTATGTATTGTGTGTGAAGTCTGAATGTGGTAATCGACTTTTGATGCTGACTGTAACATACTTAGTTGTTTGTACAGTCGGCAGCACGTCAGGTTACCCATGTGAACTGCGACAAAAGCTTTTATTATGTAGGGAATAGTCTCAAGGTCAAAGTGGGGTAGTCTAACGTGCGGCCGTGTGTTATTAAGATATCAATGACAATTATTACTCACTATAGTCCGTGCCATTTAACGGTGCATAAAAAGTCATTGACCCGTCACCCGTGTACCACTGCACGCCAGTATGCGAAGCGCGGCGACCCTAACTATAAGCCGTAGCGATACGAATCTGTCTAACAAATGAACCTCGGTACGGGTCGACCTTGAACCCAAAAATCAAAAGTCGTAATAATCGCTGGTTAGAAAGACAAATGATACGTGTCACAAGGTTTTAGCTGTCAAGGTGAATGACCTTTTGTGCACGTTTATCTGGCACGTACTATGCTTAGGTACTTAAGTATCATGTACATGAACAAGTGTTTTTTTCTAAATAAAGAAATTGAATTAAATCAACCGTTTAATTGATTGAATAGTGTCATTTACTATTAGAACAATTACTCGTTGTAGCATATTAGCAACGCCTGAGATTGTTTTCATAGCAACACCTCACATTACTATGGGTTGCTCACAAACTTCCTCTGAAGACGAAAATACATTCAAACCTGGGTTGAAAATTCAATAAAATAAGTATTTTATTGAATTTTCAAAAATCAAAAATATTTATTCATATTTTAATTCAGCACACAATTAACTCATCAAAAGAGTTGTCCATTATGGCAAAAAACTTCGCTTCTTTTTTTAAAAATTATGTATAACTTTATAACTGAAATGGGACCAAAATAGTGATAGTTCTAATATTTTTAACGCTCACAGTGTTCATTCTTATTAATATAAGTTTAAATAAGAAACCAAAAATTCGCACACGGGCAGGATTTGAACCCACGAGACCCAGGACTTTTGGCTAATCGGGTTAACGTTTTTACCAAGCCGAGCTACCGTGCAGTCCATCCACCCGTGCGAAATTTTTGGTCTCTTTTGAATACGTCATTGCGTGACGTCAACAACATCTACCCGAGTTGGTAAGAGCGTTGGCCCGGTTAGCCAAAGGTCGAGGGTTGAAATCCTGCCTTTGTGCGAATTTTTGGTTTCTTTTTTAAACTTATACAAAATAGTGATGTCTGATAAGTAAAAACCCCTCTTTTTGTGATTTTGTCATCAAAATACTAATGCAAGGCAACAGTTTGCACAGAGTGGCACAGCATCGTGGATTCGTGGAAGTAAGTAAGAATGTTCACACACGCACACGATAAGGCGAGCTTGGCTACAACTTGGCGATTAGGTAAGTAAAGACATTTTTTATGTAAGAATAGCAGTCCTACGCAAAATATCAAATTTTCCACACAAACATTGCCTTCACCCCCTGAAATGAAAGACGACCGTCTTGGTGTAGTGGTTCGGGACTACAAAATCAGAGCTGTTGCGGGTTCGAATCCCGCAAGGGGCAGATGTTTGTGTGATTTGATACTATTTGCATGTGTGAGAGTTTCCAATAAAAAAAAACAATCCTGTAATATGAGAGAAAGTCGTCATAGGCATGCATATGACGTCAAAGTTTTAGATTTTGAATAATTAATTACATAATAACTACTGAATATAAAGTTAAAATACCCAATTACTTTCTTAATTTAGTCTTTAATTCAAGAAAAATAAATAAACATATTCCTTAAAATTTACTTAGCAAACCGAATTGGTGTGACTGTGGATTTATTTATTTTAGAACACCATTAGGATACATACAAACATTGGATTGTTAAAACGATTTATAAAAAAAGACCTTATTGGACTTACTAACTCAATAATGGATTGTCCATTCCGGAGTAACAAATCTCCACTGAAATATCATCTAAGTTCAGCGGTTCAACCGTGAAAAGACATGGATTAAAAATAGGTACCTATGTACAAGTAGCAATAAATCACTTTGTCTTGGAGAAACTTTTACGGAGTTTTACGCCCTTTTACAAACAAAAGTTAACCCTCGAAAAGCTGTCATGTCACCGAATATAGGCCACGGCGTGTTCTTTGTAAAGCGTGCACAATGGGTCCACGACAAAGGGTTCTGGGTTTAGGCGGCGAAGGTCTTTACACCCCACGATCCGAGGACGATGGAGGTTTAACGATACCCGGTACGATTTTAAAAAAAAAACTTCAGAAGCTCGTCCACTGATTCGCTTTTGACTTGGCTCTTTTTTTGAGACAGTGTCAATAAAACGCTTACCCCGTTATTACAAAAACTTAGTACTGGGTTTAAGCCAGGACCACAGAATAAGTACTAGTACTCCGTACAGAAGTATGACTTTGCAATGAAATTCAAAGAAATATCTACTGAATGTTGTTAACGATATGGTGTAATTCAGTTCGCCTCTGACTCAAGCACATTTTCGTGTAGACACCTACAGAAATACATTGCAAGATAATTTCATTCTTATAATTCGGAATATGATTCATAATACACAAAACCTATTCAGTGACGTACTATCACGCAACGCGATAGGGTTGACTGACACAAGAAGCTACTTACGCCATCTAGCGCATCATTCTAGGACTTTATTCACGCTCGTCCAACCAGCAACCTAGTGTCGCGCACCGCCGGTGAATAAAACTCGGGAGCGTGTCGCTGCCGGCTAGCGACACCCAACTTGTTTAGTCCCTTACCAAGGGGTCGCCGCGCGTAGGTACGTTTTTGCTACCTACGCTGGAAGATAAACAGGCCTGCCAGGACTAAGTTATTAGCTAGCCAATTAGAAAAGCGTTCCTCTATTAGGTTATGTCACGAATGTGTCGTTCATTCCTCTGTTGTCGGCTTATATTTATAAGTATTTTAAAACTGGTCTATTTTTTTTGTAATAACTAGAGATGTTATGGAGCTCCGCAACCGTAACCGAAACTATCGGATATCCGAAATAAAAATCTATCCGTAACCGTAACCGAATCCGATATAAAAGTTTCGGATAATTTCGGATAAGGGCGGAGTCTAAATGAATGAAAATCGAATTTTCCCGGCCGAACCGACACACCGCTCGCGCAAGACGAGTATTGCTAAGTTTGTATACATAGACAGTCATTAACTCGAAAAAGGGAAAGAAAAGTGTTGTGTTGTATTGTTTACCTAGTAACCCACCAAATTGACTTTTCAAAACAAAATGCGCCCTAAGTTGAGTTCAATTTGAACATTTTTTGATGAAGTGAATGCAGATTATTACCTACCTACTTGATTTTTATTTGAAAATTTCTTTAAAATCTATTATCCGTAACCGAAATTATCCGAAACTAATGGATAATCCGAAATAATTGCATATCCGTAACCGTATCCAAAACCGAAATAATATTATTCTGATATCCATATCCGTATCCAGATCCGAAATTTCATATCCATAACATCCCTGGTAATAACACCGTTAGTGGCTAGATTTTGCAGTTTTTACCAGTCTTCGTGCCATACAACTGAAAACCATTTGGTGATAGTGTTTTGATTCAGTTTATTGTCAGGAGAATTTATAATTAGAAAAATTTGGCACAAATGACCTTCCAAGTTGTAACGCAGAATAAATAATTAGTATGCACTATTACACAACCTCGAGTGAGTCAATATGTCAGCGTGAGTAAATATGTCTTAAACCCAAAATTGCAACTGAGGAAACTTGTTGAATTTGAGTCTAAAATAAGGAAAGCTAGATAGGTGTAAGTATTATTTACGAAATAACATTTAATTAAAAAGCCTTACTTTGGATGATAATGTCCGTAATTTGAAGTCTAGCCATCTCGCTTGTTTGCGCTGTACGACACAATGAAGTGCAAATTGAGATCGCAGCACGCCAAAAGCCTACCGTTAGCAACTACATATTTATTTACTCTTTTCTCTCGCGTAACCTCATCTACCTCACCTGACGGCGTAGGGTCGACTGACGCGCCAAACGCGCGCGTGAGTCGTACATCTTACATACGATGCAGCCGGCTTGTAACATCCGTTTCGACCAAATGGTCGATGTGCGCATGTATTGTAGCTTTTAAGTAAAATTGCGGAGTGAACCAGGCCTGATTAAGGCCTCAAACTTTTTTCTCTTAATGTCGTAAGATGTAAACCGCCCTTTATCGGCGCCATGACGCGCGTGCAACGGAAATGTTGCCGTGTCGTGTGCGACGCAACGTGTATTGACGTCGCGACGACACGTCCATTTCCAATAGTGTTTCCAATTGTGTCGTGCGATGTCCGTTCGTTATTTACCGTTATTGAAATGGACGACTATTGTTTATTATACGAGTACAACAATAATTTATTATCCCTACCTATTTATTACCTGATCTGCCACATCCTGGATCATGGTACAAAGCGGACCCTGGGCTCTCACGTGCGAGTGCACAACCGGGATAACGCTAGGATGATGATGATGAAATGGACCACTATTAAAAAATAATTGGACTCAATTTTTTGACTTAACCCGTCTTGCTCTTATTGTTTAAAAATAATTATAATAATAAGGACGACCGTATTGGTCTTGGTGTAGTAGTTCGCGCACCGGACTGCGGCCAGAGGTTGCGGGTTCAATTAAATCCCGTAAGGGAAAAATGTTTGTGTGATGATAAGTACAAGCATTTGTACCTAAGTCATGGATGCTTAAAAACGTATATAAGTACGGCTATCCGTTATCCTAGTCACCATAGCACAAGCTCACGCTTATTTGATTGGTGTGTTTTTTGAAGCAATTTATATAATAAAGTGCAGCTGTCAACAAGATGACGCGTCGGAGCTGTGATGATATCCGATCCTATAGTGATTACTTGCTCCGTGTCCGATCCGAAAATAATGCCTGTCTAAGAAATAAAAATAATAATCGCATTGAATCATAGAGTAATGATGACCATTTTCCAGCAACAGTAAGTTTGTCGAGGAAGTCCGTTTAGTGAAAATTCGTTTTGTATTATTTAAGACAAACCAACAATAATAGTAATCCTAGCCGAATTTCGACCACTACTGCTGCCAGTCTCAACTAAACCGAAAATTTATTGTGACCGAGATGAGCCAACTGCCCTGGAGCAGAGATTTAAATCTCTGCCCTGGAGATGTTAAAGTGAACAAGTAGGTATGTAGGTATGCAATATACAATATACAGGTGCACTCTTTGTTTCACTCTCAAAGTTCAGTGAAACGGATATCCCACTTGACCGGAGAGCGATCATTAGTCGCAAAACCAACGAACGTAACGTGCTTTCCGAGATACTTACGGGGGTGTAAACACCACAAATTTCCTGATTCCGAGCTGGTTCCGAGTTATTTCAAGACAGAAGAACTCGGAAACAAATTCCGGTCCGACCTGGGATTCGAATTCGAAACCTCTTGGTCATATGCTAGCGAGTTGACCACTAGACCAGCCGAAGCAGTTATAAATAACACACTTAACCAACAAAATCCCATTTTTTGTTCCATGGTACCACAAGTGTTTCCATTTTATCTAACCGCTTTTACACCCCATTTACAACGAAAACAATCTCAACCCGGGTCTCGTACACGCCTTTTGGAACTAATGTCAATCAACTAATGTTAATCAGGGGTCCCAAGGACCCAAATCAAAAATTTAACCCTTTGCGCATCAAAGGTCGTCTGGCCGCTAATCTATTCCGCTTCGTTTATTTTTGCCGGGTGTTTATGAAAAAAGTTTTGAAGGGTTAAGTGTTGAGATGAGATATAAAAACGTTTTTTGACAGTTCTAATTTAAAATGCACTTCTTAAATCGTCTGTAAAAGACTCTGTAGGCAGATATAACGATGATTTGAATACTTATTGATCTAAGATTAAAAAGTGTTTTTCTTTTTTTTACTCTGGTATGTTGGCCTTAGGATCCGATTGTAATACCTAAGGTAACCATTATACATAACATATTTATTGCCTGCAATTACCTATTAATATATTTTTTTGATAAGCAGTTTATTATACGTTTGGTTTTTTGATTTGAAGATTTAATGTAGGTAACATTAAATCTTTTTTCTTCCTTTATTAACCTATTTTGGCAGAGCGGGAAGTTTGATTAATTAAATGGTAAACCGTTTTATTGGCCGACCGCAACGTAACCTATTTTCTGAAACCCCTAAAAAGCAAATTTATGATGCCTTTAACGGCAAATCTATTCAATCATGACACAAAAGATCCTAATCATATTCCCACAGAACACAGAAGCCGCAAATCCACAAATTAAATTTCGCGTGAAAAGGACACACAATATCTGTCACGAAGTAAAATCTATTAACACTCGAAGCGCGAAGAAGATAACCTAAAAGCGGTAATCTTATCAACTCAAGGATGGCGAAATCCACCCTCGGCGTTTTTGCGCGTGTGTAAAACCCACGCATGCGCGGTTCGACCCTAGTCAGCTGTCAAACGCGCCCGGTGGTCCTTACCACCCGATCGTTTATTCCGTGGACCCTGCAGCGATTGACGGGTTAATTTTTTTAGGTTATATTGTAGAAAATAAAAAAATAAACAGTCGTTTTTGTGGTGATAATAACATATTTTGTTGTGTTGTGGTTTTGTGATCGGTGTGAAGTAGATGAATTTGTGGTAATTCTGTGGGTTTATATAGAAGTGTTGGTGTTTACTACGAGGAAGGCTGGGGGTAAATTGGAGATTTTGGTAAGTGTCATTGACTTGATGTTTCTAATCAGCTGTTTTCTTTGTTCAGCTTGAGACGCTCTTAATCCGCAGTTATTCTTAAATTACTGAGTATCTGGGTAAAGTAGTTTGATAGCTTTAACTGAAAAAATATTATGCTACCTAAAACGCATTAACATTTGTCGTTTTTTTTATCTCAATAGGTAAATCAGATGGGTGTTTAAAAGACCCAACCCAACGTCTTGCGGTTCAAGTATTTATTTATATAGGTACCAATCTACTTATTGATGTAGATTGGTACCTATATAAAAATGAAAAAATCTGAAAAATGTTTGTAAAGAATGGTTATTTAATTACACCTAAGAAAATTTGGATAAAAATTACCTACTTCGAGTAATGTAGCATCGTTAGAAAGCCTAATCTCATTAATAAATCTTATTACTATTTCGTGTGTCATTCTAATAAAGGCTTAATAGTTAAGAGCCCTGGTGGGATTTAAGCCGAAGCCACATCGTGGTGACAAATTGATAAGCCTTGGATTTGCCAGCCCGAGCAGACGGCGAGCTGTTTCTGAGTTATTACAAAATAGAAAAACCCAGAAACTAATTCTGGCACGACCCGGAGTTCAAACCCGGAATCGTTTGACAGAAGTCGCGTGCTGACCGCTAAACCAATGAGGCAGTCTATAGGTACAAGCAACACACGTCGTTGGAGACTGAGAGGCATTGGCATTACTTGCCATTTGTCTTGGTGTAGTGGTCCGCGCCCCGGACTTCTAAACCAGCGCGGTTGCGGGTTCGAATTCCGCAAGGGGCAAATGTTTCTGTGATGAGCACGAGCATTTGTACCAAGGTCATGGATGTTTATAAATATATATATATATAAGTATGTCTATCCGTTATCCTAGTAACCATAGCACAAGCTCACGCTTAGTTTGGGGCTAGGTAATTGGTGTGAATAAAAAAAAAACATACAAAACCACAATCCCTCTAAGTACTTACCACAGGTTAAGAATAGGGTTCCCAACTTTTTGTACAAGGAATAAGATGTACCTAGGTATATATTAAGGTCGAAGAAAACCTATAACCTGTATTTTAGAAAAAAAACAGTAGGTATACTTACTAGGTACTGTTTTTAACAGTAAGTATGGTTGGGAACCCTAGTTAAGAACCTATTTCTTAAAACCAAATAAATGACTCGAGACTCGATCTCGTTATACGTGCCCCCACAATGGGCACAGAACAAAACAATCCACCGATCCGTTCTGATTTATAGCGTTTCGCTCCTAAACGCTTTGTTTACGCTTTTTTCGCTCTTTTCGCTTTTTGTTAACTTCCCAGACGCTTTCTTGGACGGCACGTTCTGGGATCAACAAAGGTCAGGGCTAGGGGTCTTTGGGGTAAGCGAAAAACCCTGAAATAGGCACATGTATGTGTCTCGCTATGAAGTTTGCATTAAAACACCCACTTTCTTAACCAAAGGGGGGTACTAGACCGTTAATCCCTGCCCATTTGCACACGTCCGGATTAGCTAATCTGAATTTGTTCAAGGCCTATTATCTGAGTTGAATGCCCACTTGCGCCAGTCCGGATTTGCTTATCCTTACTGGCGCAATGGACCTCTTGGATTAGCTAATCCAGACTTATGCAAGTGGGCTTTCAACTCAGATAATAGGCCTCTAAAAAGGTCCGGAATAGCTATTTTGGACATGCGCAAGTAACGGATTAACTTTAAAAAACACGTTAAAACGGGCTTGTAAAATGGACTGTGTGAACGTGCACTTAGCTAATCTCTGCTATGAGCTATTTTGTGTAAAATGTAGGGAACCAACTCTTTGAAGTCAAGCAGGTAGATTATTATAATATGCTTGTTTCCTTTGTATAACCGTCTATAATCTCTCCTATGCTTGGGTTCTTCTTTTGTACCTACGTAAAACTGCTAAAATAGCTACTCAATCGATTTGGTTTGGTAGAAATTCTCTAGCCACTTACGTAATTTTTTTTATTAAGGTTCAAATTCAAATTCATGTATTTATTTGGCACGGAAAATGTTTGGATGCTTAGGTTATAGTAGGTACATTTCTTTTTTACATTTTTTTATCATGCTTTTAATTTACTGAAATGGTTTGGTGTTGGTGTAGTGTAGGTTAGGTTCATAGGCTGTACGTACATATCATGAACATTTTGAAATAGTCCAAAATTGCATGTTTGTTGGCAATGATCTCAGAAACTTCTAACTGTTTTTAATGCGGTTTTGATCTTACAACAGTCCTGGAAAAGGTATACTAAGTAGGTATTTAATTTGTATAATTCGTTCCCTAGGGCGGGTTGTAAGTTATTAATACAAAACTAAAGCAAATTACATAATAAATGTTATAAAATAAACAAATTAATATCAAACACTTAGTTAATGAACCATTTTAATTGTACAAGGACGTGGTAATTTCAAAAATCTTATAGATTTAATTCTTTAAACCAAAAAAATTATAAAAAGCTAAGAAAATGGTTTGGAAATCATTATTAGCAGAGAAAATAAAAAAAAATATATTCACTGCGACCCTGCCAGGATTCGAACCTGGAATCTTCTGATCCGTAGTCAGACGCGTTATCCGTTGCGCCACAGGGCCGGTGGAAGACCGGGTGAAATTAGCCATTGCCTTACTAGTGAGCTTTGTACCGTCTACAAAAAACTTTTTTACATATTTTTATATTAGTTTAATATTTATCAATCTGAATATTATTGATAAGAAATTATAACTACATAACTACACAACATGTTACTCGTGTGTCTTAGCACAGAAATGCCTAGAACAAAATTGTGTTTGTGTTTATAGTTATACGCTACAGTACATCAAGCTACATTTTCGTTGCAAAATCGCCCCTATTACAAGTGTCTAAGATGCCGCAGTTGTTAACATTGATGTGCTGTCGATCGAACGGTACGGCCGCACGTCAGAATACCCCTCTTTGACCTTGAGACCGTTTCTATTCCCTACGTAATTTAAGCTGTTTTCGTTAATCAAATGGGTAACCGGACTTGCTGCCGACTGTACATACAAGCAAGGTCAGCGCGAAATTAACATCCATACTAATATTATAAATGCGAAAGTGTGTCTGTCTGTTACTTCTTGATGCTTAAACCACTGAACCGATTGAGATGAAATTTGGTATGGAGACAGTTCAAGACCCTGGAAAGGACATAGGCTACATTTTGTTGCGATATAAAAAACATTAAGGGGTGAAATAGGGGGTGGAAGTTTATATGGAAAATCCAACTCTTGCGGGCGAAGTCGCGGGGAACCACTAGTTGATTATAAATAAATAGGCACTATATATTTATAATCAATAATTTAAACACATATACGGTAAGGCAATCAAAAGATAGAATGTAGATAAAGAAACTGAAAAAACTTCCACTTACGACTTGATAGCGCAACTTAAGTTTTAAAATACTTGCATCATCTGAAACGTTTGACAACGTCACTTAATTCCCCCCTAAAATTGGCAAGCCAATTGAATTATTTTGTTTTTTTTTTTGTTTTGTGAAAACTTTTCTCCATTTGGATTGAATTTGATAAAATTAGTACCTACCTACGAATTGCAATCTACTACCGCAACACTAATATATAAGTTAAACTTGATTTTATTTTGTTAATTATTTGATTGTATAATTATTTTTATAACTCAAGCAATTATTTTGCAAGTTTTTTCGAAATTGAATTCAATTTAGCTCAAAAAATTTGTGATTGCTATGTGTTTGATTGTAACCAAAGTGAAGTTTCGATTCCTGTATGAAGGGTTCTGAATGATTTGAAAATTTAATTTAATAAAAGGCACTAGAACCATAAAACAAGGTAGAACGCAATAATAATAATAATGTTACTACTGTAATACAGGGTTAAAAAAGGGATAAGTCAGTATTTGAGTCAGTCTGGTGCTTATGGTAGATGCTAGAATCAGATTAGTAGTAACAAAACAAGCAAACATAATTATTGAAAAAACAAAACACCCGGCTGCAAAATTTATTATATTTATAAAATGTTCATTTTACTGGCTTTCATTTGATACCCATATTGCTATGGTAAGAAAAAAACAATCCCCCCTTCCGCAGTCGGGTAAAAAGTTTCCTACATCATTATAAGTATCCGCCTAAGGTAGGAACTGGATTCAAATCCGCGGTGCCGCGTAAAATCCATAGTCGTTGGGCGCTTGGGCGGGCGACGCCAGACAGGGCGGGGCTCACGCGACCGTCTGGGCGGCCAGGGCTGCGATAACTATATTTATTAGACTATTTCTAAAGACAAAGTAAAGTAATTAACTGCTTTAGGGTCTTGATGACAACCCTCTTGGTGTAGTGGTCCGCGCTCCGGACTACAAATTAGAGGTTGCGAGTTCGAACCCCGCAATGGGCAAATATTTGTGTGATGAGCACGAGCATTTGCACCTAATTCTTGGATATATAAACGTATATAAGTATCTCTATCTGTTATCCTAGTCGCTATAGCACAAGCTCATGCTTAGTTTGGGGCTAGGTGATAATTGTGTTTGTGGAAACAATTTATTTATTGAGATACACAATCTGTGATGCGTAGACATGTAAAATGTTCTTTGGCGTCACGAACTCTGAAAACACCGCACAGTCTCTTGTTTATAAACAAAACTGCATCAGAGACGTAGATACAACTATGGATACAGCATAGAACATTTACTTATAAACACTCAAAACTTAAAAGGACTTGATAATAACGATACTTACCTACTTATGTTTATTTAAAAGTTATAATCGTACATATCTTCTAAGTTTATAGAAAGAGCGCACGAATCTGCAATACGTCGTGAATACATATTATTATTTATAGATAAACTAGTTTAAATCAATTGTAGAGGCAACCCTTGAAAAATCAAGGGCTACGATATAAAATTTGTTGAAACGCACTGGGTAGATTCGGCTGAGTTGATAACTTGAATGTCATACGAACGTAAATGGAAGTAGGTAATATTTTTCATGTGTCAGCAAATACTAGAATAATTTATCTAGAAAATTGTTTCATCCGGAAAGTTAAAGTTTTTAACGGTAGTAACTTAGAATTTTAGCGTTATTATTCTAAGAGTAGTAGGAAAGCATAAGTTGCATAAGTTAAAGCATAAGTCGTTGTTGTAGTGCGTCAGAGTTGTTTTCAACTGCTGCAGTTAACTCATTCGATGCAATCATAAGGCATAGAATATCGTCTTTCATGACCAGGTTGGTAGGTGTAAGAACACTACCATTAGTAAATTAAGAGACAGGTTAGATAGAAAACTCTTAATTGCAAACCATAACAGAAAAAATCAGTAAGTACAGCGATTTAAACAGAAAGATGTACAATTTAGGCGGTCTTATCGCTATGAGCGATCTCTTCCAGACAACCTTCAGGTTTGTCGGAACCAGTACGTATGGACACTGGTTGGCTACCGCCACCTAAGTAAAGGCCGCTAATGACATTCCATCATTGGATGAGGTCCACCAGCAACCTAACCTGAATTTTATTTTAAATTAAATTATTTTACTTTTACCTAAATGCGACAGAAGGAAGGTAATGTTTTACAAACGTATGTATGCCCAATTTTTTGGCACGCCCTACGGCCCAAACGGCTGGAAGGATTTTGACATGTAATATCTTAAATTGTTACTAATCTTTATTGTAACTGAATATGGACTCTGTATCTACACTATAATAATAATCTACACTAATATTATAAAGAGGAAAGATTTTAATGTTTTTTTGTAATGAATAGGCTCCGAAACTACTGGACCGATTCAAATGAAATTTGGTACATAGATAGTTTGAGACCCTAGGAATGACATAGGCTACTTTTGTCGCGATATAAAATCATCAGGGGGTAAAATTGGGGATGAAGTTTCTATGGAAAATACAACTTTTGGCGCGGGCGAAGTCGCGGGGAACTGTCTGTCTGTGATAAATAATAAATAAATAAATTGTTTCAACAAACACACCAATTACCTAGCCCTAAACTAAGCGTGAGCTTGTGCTTGTGACTAGGATAAAGGGTAGACAAATATACATTTATAAACATCTATGACTTAGGTACAAATGCTAGTGCTCATCACACAAACATTTGCCCCTTGCGGGATTCGAACCCGCAACCGCCTGGTTAAGAAGTCCGGTGCGCGAACGACTACACCAAGACGGTCGTCAAGAAAGCTATTATTATTATTATAATAAGTTCTTTTCAAGTGCAATAAGTCGTTAAAGCGCAGTCGAACCCACTCAAAGACAGACACTCGGCCGTATGTCTTGTTGTTGCATTCATGTGCATTTCCGGCCGGGTCTGCGAGTGTGTAGTGATGTGACGACAGTATCGATATCTAGGATTTCAAACTTTGTTGTTGCATTTCTAAATATATACATAACGACACAAACGGGATTAAATGCAAAGAATACTTTTTTTTAAATACAAATTTGCCTGTTAAAAAAGTATTAGTTGCATTAAATCCCATTTGTGTCCTTAACTTATCGATATCGAATATTTTATGTTAAATTTTAACCCCGACCCAAAAGAGGGGCGTTACAAGTACAAGTCTGACTAGTCTATCTGGCTGTGTGTCAGTCTGTGGCTTCGTTAGCTCCAAAACGAATAAGTACGTAAGAAATTCCATCACTTTTAATTTTACCTTTCAGAATTAATGTCCTCCAGGTCCTCCTAGCCGAATTCCGAGTACGGCGGCCTCTCACAACAGAGATTAGCCAACTGCGCGGGACATATTATAGTGCACAAGTGTGTGCGCAATACACAGGTGCACTCTCTGTTCCTTCACTCTCATAATTCGGTGAGACGGCAGTCGAACATGACCGTAGAGAGATCAGGCGCAGGACCAACGGCTTAACGTGCTTTCCGAGGCACGGGGGTGTTGACACCACCAACTTCCTGACTCCGGAGCTGTGTCTGAGTAATTTCAAGACAGAAAAACCCAAACGCTCTCGGCTCGACCCGGGACTCGAACCCGGGACCTCGTGAGTAGTACCCAGCGTGGTGACCACAAGACCAACGAGGCAGTCAAAATAACTATAGGCTGTCTCCTCACGTTTGTTTAGCACAGAAAGAAACAGATTGAACTTTTACAGGGCATCAGTCATAGACAGGGCAAATTGTAACGAGCTTATTTTCCACGGACAGGTCAGTAGGTAGATGTGACGCTGGCTAATCACATTTTATTGATAATCGTAATAATTAATAAACTTGACTGTATGTACAATTAGTATTAATTTGACTTAACATTGACCTATATCTGTTTTTATTTTACTTGACATTGTCTAAATTGTGCTTAATAATAAGATTGATAACATTAATAATAATAATTAATGACAAAGTGTTTCAACAGACACACCAATTACCTAGCCCCATACTGAGCGTGAGCTTGTGCTATGGTGACTAGGATAACGGATAGACATACTTGTATACATTTATAAACATCCATGACTTAGGTACAAATGCTCGTGCTCATCACACAAACATTTGCCCCTTGCGGGATTCGAACCCGCAACCGCCATTAATTGGTATTGCTATGTGAATATTATTTTAATTTGTTTTAATTGAGTGATTACAATTGTTAAATTATCTTGTTTGCGCTTTGGAACATTCTGTAAGCAGACTAGTAGTATATTGAAATAAATAATGAGGGATTTTCTGACAGTTAAAAATTTTAGTTTTATTTCATGTTGATAGATGGCGCTATTCATCTAAGTTATTTAAATATTGCGTCGAAATCATTGAGCATAAAATTAAAACAAAATTATTGTAATTTATGTGTAGACATGTAGTAGAATTGCTTTAGTTGAACATTAGCTAGTTTCAAAATGTAGTTAAAAATCAAATTTAATGGAAAAAAACGTCTTGTTGATCACTAAATGGTTAAAACATTATAACACAATAAACGCTAAAACCAGCCTTTTTCTTAAATAAAAATCTACCTGACTTAGGTTGTTCAACGCCATCTAGCGAATTTTTTAAATACTGATTTTTGACACTAGGAAAAACCCTCATTGTATTTTCCCATCCCTACCGGAAGCTGTTAATTCGAGCCCAGCCTGCCGGGTCAGCTATTGAACTGACATGCCCTCAGGATGTCGACGGCATTAGTTCATTTCAATTTAGGATGCAACTCATTGTTTTCATTGTAATAGGCACTCATTTTGCATCATAAGTTTCATGTTAAAAAATAAAGATGCAATTTTTTTACCCGACTGCGGAAGGAGGGTTATGTTTTTCGAGAGTATGTATGTATGTATAGTTGTTTGGCACGTCCTATAGCCGAAACGGCCGGACAGTTTTTGACATATGAGGTGTCGTTGAATTCGTCAGAATTGTGGTAGTGACATAGGCTATATACATTTTAAAAATGGCGCCCACAAACGGATACAAAGGGGGTGACGGGGTTTGATTTTTTCCTTACCATAGCAATATAGTTTTTTCAATAATAATGATTGCTTGTTATAAATTACACCTGAGGATATCGTATCGACGCCTTGCAAAACAAACCCTTACGGTACTTACATTTCAAGTGGCAGTTGTTACCCACCACTGCTCCTGGTATACCTACAACATTTTTTTTAAAACTACGATTAACCTAAAAGGGCTATAGTCCAAAGCCGTATTTCGTAAAAGAAAGGTGATCTTTTTTATCTATAGCTACAGTGATTGCAATGTTTGATATTTTTAAACACTTAATAAGGTCCAGATTATACTTAAATAAATTATATACACCTAATAAAGTCCAAGGACTAAGACTGAAAAAATGACTGATTGGTAACATTTTATGATTTGATATCTAGAGTTAATAAAAATCTGCATTAAACTACAATCGATTTCCAAAAATCCGGCCCTTATTAGATGCAATTACCTTATTGAATTATTTGTACGAGTATTTCCCTGGAAACAGTAATATTTTCACATTCAAGGTGGTCACAAAAATCTATGCTATAAGCCCTGGCTGGAGTGGATAGGAACTATCTTAAAGTTTTTAGTTATCTCATTTTATTGAAAAGGAACATTTTTTATTTTTAGGAAGAAACACAATTGCATTTAAAAAAATCTTAAATTCGCTTGTCTCACCCGGGAATACACTAAACTGACTCAAAATTTTAAAATAAATCCTCGCTATTTTAATATACTACGACTACGAATTGGTATGATTATTGTTATTTATTAAAATGAGTTTTTTTCTAATACAGTTTTTTAGTTCCAAAAGTTTGTTTGAGCTAAACCGCGGACAGACAGACAGACAACTGATTAAGCAGAAGAATATTTCTATGACCATCCTACATAACAGTGTACCTTTATCAAATGCAAATAAATTATTTTATTTAATTTCAGGACTAAACTAGAGTTCCTGTCCTGGTTGACTTTGAAATTTTAAACTCGCAAATTTTGACGTAAGGTACTTACGTCAAAATTTGCGAGTTTAAAATTTCACTAGAAAAAGCGCGGGAAACGTTCTACCTTTCGGGCGTGTTTTTTGTTTCTCCAAATTACATTTTGGAAATATCTGTTAAAAACGATCAGGAAAGGACTTCTATTTTTAATAATATTGTAGTTTGTGTATATAATTATTGAATACGTGTAAAATAGTTGCTGTTTAGTGGTAAGTTTATCACTATCTTTTTGAGAAGATGAATGAACCGCCTGATCCTGGGGAGATACCCCAGGCGGGTGAATTTGTAACTGTCCCATTACAAACAAATAGTTTCGCACCTTTGCTTGGCCCTATGGCACCAATTTCGCAAGAATCTGCAATGGACACCGACGGTGCACCCTGTTCACAGGGTCGTAAGAGAGCTCGTGTACACAGGTGCAAGAACTGCAATAAACGCAAGCGGAAACATCGTGGATCTGAGGTAAAAGAACATGATTGTGCTTGTGACTCGCAACACTCACCTACTCAATCAGCTCCCTCTTCTCCTACTACTAAAAACTTAAGAGAAGAAGTATCTACTACAGAACTATCTGCTAGAAATGATGTACCTGCTGAGCCAAATGTAAGAAGCGATTCCCAACCTTCTTCCTCTCTCGATGTAAGTAGGAAAACATACAACTGCACTGATGTATCTCCATACATTGTTCATGTGCAACGGATTCAACAGTCTCCTAATGAAGGTTCCACAATGCATGCAGTCTCATTTGGGAAATTTTTAAAGAGAAATGGCTTTAACAATATAATAAATGGAAGTGTCAAACAAATAGGCCGGAATAAAATAGCTCTGTCCTTTTCTGATTACTCAGATGCTAATTTATTTCTAAACCATAATAGCCTGCAAGCTGACAATTTAAAAGCATTTATCCCGACCTTTAATGTGACACGTATGGGGTTAGTGCGGGGAATACCAGCGGATTGGTCACCTGAAGAGATTGTTGCTAATATTAATGTGCCAGTTGGCTGTGGGGATGTACTAAAAGTTCGGAGGCTTAACTTCAAAACATTTATTAATAATACACCAGTATGGAAACCTTCTCAATCTGTGGTTTTGACCTTCGATGGTCAAATATTGCCCAAACGCATATTTGTTTGTTACAATGCCCTGTCTGTAGAACTATATATATTTCCCACTATACAGTGTTATAATTGCTGTCGATTTGGCCACACCAAGGTACAATGCAGGTCGAAACCACGCTGTTTTAAGTGTGGCCAAGACCATTCAGGTGATTCCTGTAATTTGGGTGAAGAGAATGGTTATTGTTGCCTATGTACTGGTGCTCATTTTGCTACCAGTAAAGCATGTCCAGAACTTGCACGACAGAAACAAATTAAACTTTATATGGCCAATAATTGTGTCTCGTATGCTGAGGCTTCTAAGCTGCATCCACCAGTGTCCAAGTCCTTTGCAGATGTTGTATCCACAGGTCCTGTAAATAAAAATAAAGAAAGCCTTCATCCAATAAATAATGTTACTCACCACAACACATCCAACTCATATAAAAAGACTGTGTTCCTAAAACCGCACTCCCCTCCACCCCCCACTAAGGGTTATAATAAACAAGCCCATCAGTCAATAATCAATGAATATGCCATCCCTTCTCCAGAGAATGGATGTGCTATTAAAAGTAACTCTGTTGGTCAATCTGGCCCTAATATCAAGCAAATTACAGATTTAATTGTTATTATAATTAATTTATTAACCCAGTTCAGTAATAGTTTACCGTCCAACGTAGCCCCTCTATTAGAGTCAATTATCAGTCAAATATCTAAAAACGAGTTCAGTGAAGGTTTTACAATGGAACAGTCGAAGTATAGTTAATAAGAAGAGTGAATTTATTCACTTACTTTCTTCTCATGAGCCAGTAGTCTCTGCTGTGACAGAGACCTGGCTCAAACCATCAGTTTTTTTTAAAGTTAAAAATTACCATTGTCTGAGAGAGGACAGACCTGATGGATATGGTGGTGCTGCCTTGTTCATCAAGAACTCTGTTCCTTTCTCACCTGTAGTTTTTCCTGTACATAGTAGTGATGATTTCTGTATAGTTGGTTGTAATATATATAAAATATGTATAGTCTCTGTATATATCCCTTACCCCTCTATAGCTATTTTAAACAATATTCAACAAATTATTTCTTCCCTACCAAGACCATTTTTACTACTTGGTGATTTCAACTCCCATCATCGGACTTGGGGAAGTTCTAGTAGTGACAATTATGGTGAAGCTCTTCTTGACATAATTGAATGTCAGAACCTTTGCATTCTAAATGATGGTTCTCCTACTCGCCGCACTGCACCAGACCAAAATTTAAGCGCTGTTGACCTCTCTATCTGTACACCAAATCTGGCATCAACTCTATCTTGGGATATACTTCCATCCTCCTATGGTAGTGACCATTATCCTATCATTATTTCTCTTCCATTTAATAAACCCTCTACCTATAAACATTCATCTCAATTAAAACACAGATTACCTGATTCAACTAGTGATTGCTGGCAAAAATTTAAAAATTGTGTAAAAAGTAAAAACACTTCACTTCCTGATTTTTCAGTTAATAATGAAACGGCTTGTGCTAATGCTTTAGCAAATATTATGATTGAGGCTGCCAACGAAGTATTTCCCCTCAAAAACAATTCCTCTCGATGCTTTCCTTCACCTCCCTGGTGGGATGCAGAATGTACACAGGCTGTAAAGCAAAGAAAGGAAGCCGAGAGAATTTACAAAAATAATATGACAGTAGAGAACTTCGAGTTGGTTACATCTGCTATAAAGAAGACTGGTAAACTTCTAAAGAAAAAGAAATTTGAGAGTTGGAAAAATTTCTGTTCCTCCATCTCACCCAATACTCCTCCATCTGTAGTTTGGCGCAGTATTAAACGATTTAAATCAGCTTTTGTCGATACCACTAGCCCTGCCATCCCCTCAACTTTAGCCAATGACTTTCTAGATAGAATAGCGCCCCCTTGGGTCCCACTTAACTTAATTGAAGATTTTCCACTTAATGATAATACACATCATCATAACCTCAATACACTTGAATCCCCCTTTTCACTTTACGAGTTAAAAGGGGTAGTGTCTAACTTAAGGGATTCTGCACCAGGTCATGATGGGATTCCCTACTCTTTCTTTTCAAATCTATGTGACCAAACTCTAGCATATTATTTAGATATAGTAAACAGTATCATGATTTCGGGAAATATTCCGACACCTTGGAAAAGACAGGTAGTGTTGCCAGTACTAAAACCTAACAAGACCGCGTCAGAAGCTTCTGCTTATCGTCCGATAGCTTTGTCACCTGTTTTAATAAAATTAACTGAACATTTAATTAAAAACCGTCTAGAGTGGCATTTAGAGAGTAATGGCTTGTTAGCAGATAGTCAGTATGGGTTTAGAAAGGGGAAGTGTACTTTAGATAGCGTCAGCCTTTTTACATCAGACATTAGGCTAGCTTTCACTAAAAATGAATCTGTGCTAGCGGTTTTTCTTGACATTTCGGCAGCGTATGATAATGTTCTCTTAGATATTTTAAAACTTAAACTTCTAGCCCTCCGAGTACCTAATAAACTGACTAATTGTATTATAAATATATTACATGGACGAACTATTCAGTTATCTGGCTCCGGGAGAGATTTAGATAATCCTTGTGGCGACCCCGCTATACGGACTGTATGGAAAGGATTGCCACAAGGTTCGGCAATCAGTCCAATCCTATACAATATTTATACACATGATTTGGATTCCTTTGTAAACGATGATATAAAAATCTTGCAATATGCTGATGACCTTTTAATCTATACAATTAATAAATCAATAGCTGAAGCAAGTGGTTCCCTGACGGCTTCACTTTCTATGCTAAGGTATTGGATGGATCAAAATGGTCTTGAAATATCTGCCTCCAAGAGTGCCGCTGTGGTTTTTACAAGAATGAGAACTCTACTCCCGTTTCAAGTTTTATATGATGGAATCACAATTCCAGTTAAAACAGATCATAAGTTCTTGGGTGTAGTCCTAGACAGAAAACTTTCTGGCAATCCGCATTGTGAATATATCGTTGTCAAATGTGAACGTCTTTTAAATATGTTGAGATGCTTGTCGGGTGTGTGGTGGGGTGCACACCCATATTCAATGAAACTGCTTTATAATGCCCTTATTAGGTCACTTTTAGATTACGGAACTTTTTTATTAGAACCTTGTAATATCACCAGCTTGAGAAACCTAGATTTGATTCAATCAAAAGCATTAAGAATAATAACTGGAGCTATGAAATCAAGCCCCATAAATGCTCTGCAAGTCGAGTGTTGTGATCCACCGCTAAAACTACGTCGACAACTTCTGTCAGATAGATTTCTGTTTCGTGTACTACAAATTTCAAAACATCCTTTAGTAACCAATCTCCGAATTCTTTCTAACATTATCGAAACATCTAGATATTGGGATAATAAATCATTGCCTTGCCTAGTTATTAGTTACCGGAAATACCGTTCGCTTAACGCCCCTACGCATCAATCTAACTATCTTCCTTTATTCAAATGCAGTTTAGAATCTCTATTAACTCCCCCTATAATCCAACACCTTCCTATTGATAAAGCTAACCGTAATGCTGCGATCACTTTCAAACACATTATTGATTCCGAGTTTGACGATTTTCACCACATATTTACAGATGCCTCGAAACATTCTAATTCTACGTGTACGGGAGTCGGTGTTTATCATTCACAATTCAAAATAGTACAGAAAATAAAACTACCTCCCGAATCTTCCATCTTTACTGGTGAATGTTTTGGAGTTTTAAAAGCTGTGGAGTACATTTTATTGATGAAATTGAGAAAATCTGTCATCTTCACGGATTCTCAAAGCACGTTACAATCACTCGAAAAGTTTCCTTTCAAAAATAAACGTCAATTCCCGGTAGTTTATCAGATAAGAAGTAAAGTTTATGAATGTGTGTCTAGGGGATACACAGTGTATTTTGCATGGCTTCCAGGTCATAGAAATATAAGCGGTAATATAATATCCGATCGTCTAGCAAATGAGGCTGTGCATTGTGGAGATACATTCCCGTACATAAATTATTGCCATGACTTGGCAAATCTTCCTAAATTGCACTTAATTGAGAAGTGGCAAGAAGAGTGGGAAAAGCCTACAGAAAGTAAAGGTCGATTTCTCTTTAAAATTCAACCAGTGATCCCTTCAAAGCCGTGGTTTTTTAAAATGCGATTTGGTAAAACAGAGACATCTATTATTTCTAGAATTAGATTAGGTCATACGTGTTCGCGTTCACATCTTGTCAAATTCCATATTGTTGACGATGATTTGTGTGAGTGTGGTGAAGTCGAAGATCTAAATCATATTTTTTTCAATTGTCCACGATATGACCGCTCTGCCTTTATTGCCTCTTTGATTTCCTTTCGTATCCCTTTTCCATCCTCTATTACTTCCTTGATTTATTCAAAAAATGTTAATATATATAAATGTATAGTAACTTTTATTACATATAATAATTTAAAGCTTTGACCCATGTACATATTTTACTAGCAATATTGTATATTTTTGTTACTACTGTACAAAATGTATATATTTTATAAAATGTACTCTTTCCCTTCCTGATCCATCCTTTTCCTTAATCGGATCCGTAATTTTTAATTTTACCCCGTTTCCCCGCTTTTAACATGACACTGGCATGGCGCAACCCAAATGCGCAAGATTGCCATTAACAAAAAAAAAAAAAAAAAAAAAAAAAAAATTCACTACATGCACATTGCACATATCTATACACGTAATATTACACTATTTTGGTTTCAATGATTTTGACGCAATCCATACTAATATTATAAATGAGAAAGAGTGTCTGTCTGTCTGTTACTTCTTAACAGGAGTTCGTTTTTTCTAATTTTGAAAGTGTTGCCTGCTAGTTTGAGCAGATGTCACAGTCACTTTTAAGATCAAATAACAAATGTGTTTATTGGTTGTTGATTGATATCACAGAATAATAAAAGTACCATTAACTTACAACATTAGACAGTATAGGCAAAAAAACACGTTTATATGGGAGCCCCCCTTAAATATATTTTTTAAAGTGAATATACAATTTCATATTCTGTGAAGATTCCAAGCGTCTATTTGTTGCCGTTATTGATGGCGAGCAAAAAACGCTTAAAAAATCACGTTAGTGGTATGGGAGCCCCCCTTAAATATTTATTTTATTCTGTTTTTAGTATTTGTTGTTATAGCGGCAACAGAAATACATCATCTGTGAAAATTTCAACTGTCTAGCTATCACGGTTCATGAGTCACGGCCTGGTAACAGACAGACAGACAGCGGAGGCTTAGTAATAGAGTCCCGTTTTTACCCTTCGGGTACGGAACCCCAAAAACCGGCCAAGTGCGAGTCGGAATCGCGCACGAAGGGTTCCGTACCGTTACCTATACAACATTCGTATCAGAAACATGTTTGTATCAGAGCCACTCCAAAATATTTGATTTTAATTATTTATTTTTCAGTGAACATACAACATAATATTCTGTGAATATTTCAAGCTTCCCGGTCCCCGTTTTAACCCTTTGGGTACTACGGAACCCTATAATCGGAGTTTACTTACGGTAGTCTACCAGCATTTCGTATCATTGACAATAGATGGCGCTGTGCGTTCTTGAATCGCGCTTTGATTTGAGTTCACCCAAGTTAGTAAGTACCCGTCAACTAATAATAAATTTATTTATTTCTTGTTCCGAAATGTACTAATGTAATATTTTTGGAAGTGATTCCTGCCAATTTAAGCAGACGTCACTTAAAAGTTGAATTCTAAATTTGACATGTTTGTTGTTGAAACTGTGTTGCAAGCTTGCAAGTAATATTTTATTATAATATAAAACAACTAGAGTTAGACTAGAGACAATTTTCAAGTCAATAAACCTTTATTTAAATGAAGTGGCCAAGTTCGAGTTGACGCACTCGTATTTACAAACTTTTGCGTTTTAGGGTCCAACTTTATTTGGGCTTAACTTTCAGAACACCAGTCTTGATATCGGGCTACGCTACGTCAAAAAAATCGACGCGAAAGTTGAAGTTGCGAAAATTTCGCGAAAAATGCTTTGTTTACAAAAAATAAAAAAAACTTTTTTTTTTAAATTCATTAAAATTGTGTGTTCTTGTCTCTTTTTACAATGTATAATCCGTACATAAAACTGATAAACTATGTCTGAAAAAAAAACTGAAGGTATAAGTCAATTTATTTTCTTACTCTCATCTCTGAATTATTGCCTTACTGTAACAACATTGTCCGTAATTTTTCAAATTTATTAATTTTAACATAACATAACATTTGTCACAGTAACTTGAAACAAGTACTGGAAAATATATCAGTTTTTTCAAATATAATTCGTCACTGCGCGGAAAATCACCCCTATAGCCGCGGCGTCAAAAGCGTCGCTGGCGGGCGGTTTTTACCCGACTGCGGAAGGAGGGTTATGTTTTCGAGTGTAGGTAAGTACATGTTTGGCACGCCCTATACCCCAAAGGGCTGGAGGGATTTTGACATGTGAGGTGTCGTGGAACTCGTTAAAATTGTGATAATGAGATAGGCTATTGTGATAATTATGATTGCTTCTTACGTCGTCGTTTCGAGCGCGGTTTGACATGTTGTTCTCGGCTTGACTAGGTAGGTACGCGTGAGCGGTTCGGTGACTGGCTAGGATACCTAGGTATTACCTAGTATAGTCGAACATAGAATAGGCACTGGGAAAAAAATAAGAATATTTTACATACATATGCCTACCTAGCCTAGGAAGGGGCATTTCATGTAACGGTGGGCCTACAACTCGAGATGATAAATCTATTGACGAACAAATGCATCTATAAAACTAAACTTAACTGGTTATTGTCTGTTTGCTGCGAGGTGGCCGAGGGTGTTGGCACCTGCATTGATGATGATTGATAGTTTTATTCCTATAGTTATGTACTTATCTTCTCACCTCAAACATGTAGTTGACATCTTCGGTCATCCTCTGTTTTTCATTCAATCCTCTAGGCTAACAAATTCATACAGAAGGAGCTAGGCTAGTTACTACCATACTTTTTCTATGTACCAATACTTACTAACCAAGCTATGAAACTCTGTTATTGGCTTAAGTGACATCACACTTATTAAGTGCACCAGAAATGTAGAATGTAAAACAGCTGTTGAGTTTCTCAATAAATAAATATTAATATTACAGCAAGTAGCAACATAAAAGTTATAATAAGGTATTTAGGTAAGGCAGATTAGGGAAGAACATGAATAAGTTAATGCATAGCCAGTGTGATTATTTGTAGATTTTATTTATTATACAACAAAATGCGTTCTGACAGCCCAATTTTTTTGTTTTATTTCATGTTGATACATAGATGGTGCTATTCATTCTAAGTTATATAAATATTGCGTCGAAGTCATTAAGCTTAAAACAAAAACATGACACACAAACACAAACCATGTAGTGGAAGTACACACGACCGCGCGTCAAACTACCCCACTTTGACCTTGAGACCGCCTCTATTCCCTACGTAATAAAAACTGTTTTCGTAGTTCACATGGTTGACCTGACGTGCTGTCGACTGTACTTACGTCAAAAATCAGCGAGTTTCAAAATGAAGTTGAAAATAAAATTAATTGGAAAAAAGGTCTTGATGATCACTTAAATATTAAAAAAATATCTGCCAGTAGTTCAGTAGTACGCGTGAACCTAAAACATGTTCAATCTTAAAACCAGCCCTTTCCTTAAATAAAAAATTACCCGACGTATTTTGTTCAACGCCATCTAGCGGATTTTTAAGCACTGATTTTTGACACTAGGAAAATCGCTTATTACAAATGGTTTTATCTCAAAAATGAAGGCTTTTAAAATTTATTTGATTGTTTAGGACTGTAGTTAAACTGTTTATTTACGAATTAAAACTAGTTACGCCATTGTGCACTATTTTATAAAATATTCACTTTTGTTTAGGTTGATAACAATGTCACTTAAGCTTCACTTCACTAACTACATATTTATGACTGTTTCAGCGTTTAGTTTTATTTTGCTCTGTTTTAAATTTAAACAATACGTGGAGCTGCTTAGAAATAAAAAAACATCTTTCATACAAAAAGTGGACATGTCCTTTACACTACTTTATCAGCATTTCGCAACATTAATAACAGATGGCGCTGTACGGTCGTAAATCGCGCTTTATCTTGAGTTGAGCCGAGGAGTAAGTACCCGCCAACAAAGGAATCATTATAGTAGAGTATTTAGTGACATGGTTTGTATGGAGAACCTTGCAGATCTTCAACAAAGGAAGCCGCTTGGCTGGCAGACGTACCTGGTGGTCATCTGAGCTGATTTAGCCCGGTACCCACGTGGTACCTCCCTGCAGGTAGCTGGGGGGAGGGGGGAATAACCCATCTACCTTGCTGCACTCTCACGTCCATATCTCCAAAAGTTTAGCAAAAAGGTCGTGTTTAGTATCATTACCATATAATTCAAGGACGAGGAATTCATTTCTTGAACAACATTTGCACTCGTTGATAGAAAAATAACGAGTATAGCGTGAAAATAAAAAAAACTTAAAAATATTTTTTTTTTACAAAATCGATTCTCACAATTTAACTACCAGATTATGTTTTATAAAAAAAATACGTTTGAATAGCCCTGTTTATCTAAAATATATAAACATAAACTTTATTAACAGTTTTGACTTATATGCGTGTCAAAAAAAACATTAACGTCGCGCGGCGGAGCTGCGAGCGGCGGGAAAAGTTTGTAGTTTGGATAGGAGTTGTCACATACTGTTTAATTATGACACTGATAGAATAATAAAAGTTATTTTATACCTCAAGATGGTATTATTAAAGGTATACCTAGTAAATATTTGTACATAATATCACAGAATATATATTTATTATTATAATATTTATTTATTTTATTGTGAGATGTATTTTATTTATTACAAGTATATTAATATGTATATATGAATTATATTATAATGGTATTTACATTTATTGTTGACTATATATGTAGGTATTCTATATGTACGATAGTATTTCTATTTAAATTACATATTATATGCAGAGTGCAGTAACAATATTATTTCCATTTTTTTTTTTTTGCTTGAAATAAATTTAATAATTTTGTTTATGCCTTTGTCGCACCGCCCACTTTTCATTGCTGCTTAGCCCAAAGGTATGACTGGTAGAGAATGCCACTAGGCATTAAGTCCGCCTTTTGTACACAGTTTTAGTTGTGCAATAAAGATTAAATAAATAAATTTAATAATATTCGAACAAATGTTTTATTAATCACTGACAACTATAATTCTGTATTATTTTTTTTAGTACAAATTGGTAGTTACTCGTAGTTTTCACATAATATGACATCAAAAGAAAGTAGGTAACAAAGTACCCTACTAAAAATACTAAATTGTACTAACAAACACACCAATTTACCTACCAAAATTTTTATTACAAAACCGACCATATTATAACAGCATACTATATTATAACATAACATATTACAATACTATAACAGATGATGATGATAATGATTATGCCCTCCACGACGTGTCCGTCGACGGCGACACCTTGTCAGTTTCTGGCATGAGCTCGGAGGTGAATTGCAAACCCGAACTTGGTCCTGAACTATAACAGATACTACAGTGTACAAGAAGGTAGACACCTTGCAAAGTGTTGTCGCCCGTTCTGTGCCCGTACAACAATATGGAATTTTGTTACAATATCGAATGATTTTTATCCGCTGCAACTACACAATTCGGTACACCTTGAAAAAAGAAATATTTCACCTTACGAAAAATTACACCAACTTTATCAGGATATTATTAGTCTAAACGCAGTCAACAGAACATGGGTGGATAGTAGATATCGGTTCTTAAGTTCCCATATAATGCTCTCAATACAATCGCTTGCAAATTATCTGCGGTTTCGCAGGGCGTCTTACTGGAGACAATTAACATCTCTAGAACCGCCGACATCTACATCAGTCGAGAAGCATTAACAAGAGGAAATCGTCTCTACTTACCAGACACCATCGTTTTGCTGCCCGCACTTGGCCACCCCCAAACTTTTGGTTGCTGAGCGATTCATTTAGACCGGCACAAACAAAGATTGCCTCGCCTGCCAGCGCAGCAAGCTTCACAACGGTCCTCGGCAAGTTCCCCACTCTAACCAAGCGTTTCCGTCATATCCACAATACATAGACAGTACCGGCCCACTTCCTCGCGGCAAGGTTTCCAAAATTGTCTTTTAAAGGTCGATAGATTCTCTAGCTGGCCTGATGCTTTGCCAATCCTTATAATGTATGGAGGTGAAAAAATGCGCAAAGGCATTTTCCAGAGTAAATCGCTCTTTTCAGTGGTCCATCTCTCGTTATGAAAGTACCGGGCCAGTTCATGGCTCCCTCCCATCTTTGCTACACAACAGCTGCGTAGACACATGGCCTGATTAAGGCCAACGACTGCCACCTCACATCCACCACTGACTGGCTTTCTTGTTCAAGAACTAAAATCAATCCTGCAAGGACAGGCATGGAATCGGGCTAGGCAAAAAGATGCTTAGGCTGACTCGCTTTGATGCAGATACCTTAGAGCGAGGCGGTGGCGCTATAAGCGACTCCTGCCAACTAGTAGACCTAGAATCGATGGGCTGGGAATCTTGGTAGTCGCAAGGGCAAAAGGTATGCTTCATGGTTGCGAGGCATCCTCTCGAGTGCTGTGCCCGCATTATTAGGTGCGGTTAACCGCTGGGACGGCAAGTGCATGCGAACAGCGATTTTTCGTCGTTCAGCACCCTGATTCACAAACACTCGGAAAGTTTCCGTGTCGGATCCTTTCCGAATTCGAATCGGAATGTCAAATCGTATCTGATCCCATCGACGGCGTTTGTCAATAGGATTTTCGAATCCGTTCGGAATGAAGGTTTTGTCATTCGAATACGGGAACGATTCGAAGGGTGCAGATCCCTTCAGTAGCCTGAATGAGAGAGACTTCTCAGAGGTTTTTGTGGTACTTGGTCACTCGCCTAGTCGCCCTACCTAACCTATTCCCATTCATAGGGCGGGCTATAATAGAGCAACAAGTGTGTTTAATACATTTCTTCGGCGGAAAATACTAGGTTCACCAGCTTCTGACATTTCCGTATTCAAATAGTAGTTGATTTTGACACCAATTCCTGTATTTTAATCCAAATGCTAAATCTATACGATACGATACGCATTCCAATAAATCATAATCATCTTCACTTTTAATCATAAGCAACCACTACCTACCTATAAAGCAATGTATTTTTATAGGTATTTAGTTATAATATATAAAAAAAACTATAAATATTTTAATAAAATAAATAAACTCTTATTACTTAGCTTTTTTAAGTATTTAGCTAACCTAACTTTTGACTCTTATACGAGTAGGTACCAGTGTTCTAATATTATAAACAAATTATTACTAGATAATCCTTCTAATACCATCTTGAGGTATAAAATAACTATTGTTAATCAATCAGTGTCATAATTAAACAATATGTGACAATTCCTATCCAAATTACAAACTTTTCCCGCCGCTCGCAGCTCCGCCGCGCGACGTAAATGTTTTTTTTTGACACAATTATAAGTCAAAACTGTTAATAAAGTTTATGTTTATATATTCTAGATAAATAGGGCTATTCAAAAGTATTTTTTTATAAAACATAATCTCGTAGTTAAATTGTGAGAATCGATTTTGTAAAAAAAATATTTTCAAGTTTATTTATTCTCGCGCTATACTCGTTATTTTTCTAAGAACGAGTGCAAAAGTTTGTTTAAGAAATGAATTCCTCGTCCTTGAATTATACGGCAATGATACTAAACACGACCTATTTGCTAAACATTTGGAGATATGGACGTGAGAGTGCAGCAAGGTAGATGGGTTATTCCCCCCCTCCCCCCAGCTACCTGCAGGGAGGTACCACGTGGGTACCGGGCTAAATCAGCTCAGATGACCACCAGGTACGTCTGTGCCAAGCGGCTTCCTTTGTTGAAGATCTGCAAGGTTGACGTCACTAAATACCCTACTATTAAACAAAATTGATTGTTGAAGTTCATTAATTTTTGAAAGTGTTGCCTGCCGAATTAAGCAGATGTCACTTTAAGAATTAAATGAGGAATAAGAACTTTAAGAACTATATAAAATGAGAAAAAAAAACTAGAAATGAGAAACCTAGCCTAGGGTGAGTTAGCTCCGGACAACAGTGGTAATGAGCATAACAATAAGTGCAAAATGCAAATAGATTTTAAGACCTACAGAACACAGACAAAAATAGCAAATAAATAATTATTTAAGTGGGGCTCCCCATATACAACAAACGTGATTTTTTTTTAAAAAAGGGATAATAATACTATGTTGTATAGAGATAATGCTCCTTTGTGCGCGAGTCCGACATGCACTTGGCCGGATTTTTTCCTTCACTTCCATAGTTCGGTAAGGAGACGGCAGTCTGATATGACCAGCGAGATATCTAAAGATCTTACTGCCCCACTCAGAGACGTCAATTCAATTTTATCTATAACTAAGTCTCGTTCTGTCACTTTCTTTGTCAATGAAATAGAAAAGGACAGCATGAGACATAATGAAGGATTAACTTTTATTGACGTCTCTGAGTACGGCAGTTAAAGTCTGACTGCTTAAAGTTAAATAAAAAAGTATTCCGTTGGGGTGGTGAAGGATCTACGTCCTAGTGGTCCACCACGGACATCACAAACTGGAGTTTATGATAGCAGCAGAACGATCCTATTGGCGGTGGTAGGCTCTGTTAGGTGGTGAAACTTGCAGGTTGGCCTGAGGCGAGTTCGCAAAGGCGAATAATCTGCGTGTGGGAAATTGTCGGGAAAGGCTCCGCTACACCGATTTCTCCCACATAGCGAGATGGCACTGGTGGTCGTTTTAGTGGGTAGGCCACTCCCTTCTGTAGAGGAGAGCCCCTCATAACCCTCCGCCCGGCCAGCGGGGCGTATGCAATTTTATACACTTTTTCTACCTACAAAAAGATGCCGCCTGTAGCTACCCTCCCACCGGAGCCCGGCGCCAAGCAGATTGCTGTGTTCCGTCGGTGAGTGGAAGTGCCAGAACCTTCTGGGTGAGCTCGCTCCACCGTCGACTGTGTCTACGCCACGTCTGTTTAAAAAAGTTAAAAGTATAAAAAAATGTCGCTTAGTAAAGATTTTATTCTCCAGTCTCGTCACTGATTAATTTTTACTTATCAATCAAGTAATGATTCTTTTATCAGCTGATAAACGAACAATGAGGCAGTAAAAGAAAATTTTCAATAGTTATTGGTACCCGCTTATCGGATATTTAGTAATTTTTTGGACTACGTGCGTATTGTCACATAGTGAGTTCAAATGTGAGGAAGGTGGCCGGTGGTGGCTTGATGCGAGAAGCGGAGGACCGTGAAAGTTGGCGCAGTCTTGAAGAGGACTATGTCCAGCAGTGGACTGCAATAGGCTGATATGAGTTCGAATGTGAGGCAGTTAGGGTGGTGGCTTGTTGGTGGTGATATCCCTACACTTAGACATGATAGCCCGTAGACAAAATGCAATCTATTTTAAAGCGAATTTCGCTATCGTCCACAAAATGTATTAAACTGACATAAGCCATCGAAACATCACGTGACTTTTGTTTAAATAGGTATTTAGACATTTCGTTAGGAAAAGCGAAGTTCGCTATAGAAAGATAGCATTTTGTTTAATGGCCCTGACTCGCAAAATAAAGTATCCTACACTTATTTTTAAATTCTAGTTTATTTCAGTCTTGGTCATAAAATTCTTGTTTTTCGGTCTAGTCTAGTCTAATTTGTACGTAAAATCGATAACAAAGGGAACTTTTGAGGAGGGAAGAAGAGATGAAAGACACAAAAGTGTAAAAGTATGCATTTTCTAAAACAGATCGTGGGTTACAATTAATTAAAAGCATCCAGTATTACGTTACCATGCAGCTGTGCTGGGGGTAAAGCACAAGAGGGGGAGGGGAGGAGGGCGTCGCGGCGCGGGCGCATCGTTCTATTTACAAACTACAAGTTCATTAACGTCGCTTTTATTGAGCATAGGGATGGGACAGCGTCGATAGTTTTTGTCGATAAAATAATTCATTTACTAAGGACGAGATGCTTTGTAGTTGGATTTCGCTCGAATAGCAGCTGAAGTTCTTTTAGACTGGCCTAATTACTTAAAATTGTATACCTACCTGATTACCAGCGTACCCTATTCATAAAAAATCGCGTTTTCATACTATATATTATAGTCATAGAGGTACCGCATAGTTTAGTATGAAAACGCGTTGATTTAGAACTATGTCTATCAATATTAGCAGTTTTAAATTAGCTTTTAAGTACATTTGTAGAATATCACAAAAACTTCGTATCATTATTCTTATTACTATGTGTAATAAGAATAAATCAATTTATGATAATAATTTGACCATTGACCTTTCCTTTCGAATAGTAGTTCAAATTGTAACTGCAACTAGCTTATTTACAAATCAAGTTAATTAATAAAATGACAAAATAATAAATCAATAAGCCTACAACTTACGCTGATTTATTATTGAAAACTTCCATTTTAGAAGCTTATTAAAAGAAAATATGTAATTAAGTTATTATAATAATCCATAACACAGCCTTCGAGATAATACGAACACCGGATCCGGAAATAAAATGATACAGGAAATAGCCTAAAGGCAAATATCGAAAACTATTACCACTCGATTCACATTTTGATTGACAGGTGGCAATAAATGTGTTGTACCAACCGTAGAAATATGTGATCAATAATCATGATTAATATTAACATGATGAAAGGTTTAACGTTTATTTGACTGATCCTTAAAAATATTGACAAAAAAATATTGATGCTTCCATAGAAATATCACGTGATTGCAGTGATTTAGTATGGTAAGAAAAAAAATATTCTCGATTTCAGTGTTGGTGTCATAGAAAAAGACGCTATATTTTGAGCATCACAATCGGCCCTTAAAAGGTTTAATATATTATTATATTGAAATAACCCTAAGTATAATAATGTATCTCGCTAATTACACCACAATATGTTGCAAATTATCCGAATAAAACGATCTTATATCCCACCTAAGTTGTGCTCTTTCAAGCATATCGACATTTAAGTTTAAATCGTAGCTTGGGTCTGATTCTGTTTTTGCAGTACTTATTAGATATCTATTTTTTTAATGAGTGTATTATTTCATAATTTATTTTGAATTATTCTTTTTATTTATGTCTATTCCAAGGAAGTTCTCTTGAACTGAGAGCATAAAAGCCTCTTCACCACTACAGTCGTAGCTTACTAAAAATTGTAAACATTCCTAGCATTTATGTGACAATTGTCAGTATCAGTACAGTGTTGTGAAACAGGAATATTTTTTACAACTCGACATATTTGTAGAAATTGTCGGCAATTCTTGACATGAGGTTGGAGCTGTGTCTGTTTTGCGTGACAATTGTAGTGTTTTCGCCGTGCAAACAAAAGATAGCGATTTAGACGGGTTCTCATACAGTATAAATAATATAGAATGGTTAAATATTTTGATTGAAATCAGTAACTTTGCACTAAATGAAAAATATAGAATAACTAAAACCACTGTAGAATATGTAATAAATGAAATAACTTTAAAAAAATATTTGTGGCAATTGTCGCGCCCGTCACGTTTGGTAAAATGGGCCCAGGTGGTATTGCGATCCAATAGTCTGCCTAAAAATAAAAAAAAACGACTCAGAATCGCCCCCCTGCGCCTGCGCCATCAAACGCGGTACGCGTGGGCCGCACGGTCAAGTACGGTAGCCATGTTTTTGGACATGTCAATCATTAACCCGTTCAACCTACGAATAAGTCTATTAGTCAAACAAACAGCCCGCTAAGTATTGTAACGACTTTATTGAGAAACTTTTGTGGGGTCATTAATCATTTGATGATAGGCTTGTAACTAACAGTACGAGTAAATTGAAATTGAGACCCCTTGAGATGTTTGTATATTTATTTTGTGGTAAATGTCCGAGTTGTGTGTGAGAAAAGAAAGTAGATAAGAGGAATATTTTTCATGTGAGTTTAGATAACAGTCTACCGGCTAGTTCCCGCATGATGATTTTAACACTTTTAGTGACAGTGAATGCCTATAAGTATGATAACAATGAAAGTTCTATTGTGTCTATACTGTCCGCGAAATTGTCATATGAATAAATAATATAAATGTCCTTCTTGCTGAATTTCGACCATAGCGGCCAATCTCAACCGATATTAGGCCAACTTCGCAAGAGATATTTTAATTATCTATCGATTTAATTTTAATGTTCTCAATTTGTTGTTACTAACACAGACATTTAGTAACATTGTTACTCACCATGAATGGATCAATGATATCTGAAAATAAATATTTTTTTAATTATTTATAGAGAAATACTTAGTATGTGCACAAAATACTGGAGCCCTCTCTATTCCTATACTCTGAACGAGTGGTGAGACATGGCCAAAGAAACATTAGGCGCACGACTAACGGCTTTACGAACTTTCCTAGGCACGGGGGTGTAAGTACGAGTAACACCACCAATTTCCTATCACCGGAGCTGTTTCTGAATTATTTCAAGACAAATAATAACTCAGGAAAAAAAACAACTAATTATTTCACAAAACCACTAATTAATTCTAACGAATTAAATACTAACTAAACCTTCCCCAGGAATTACTGTCTGAAGGTAAAAACCGCCAAGAAATCATTCTAGAAGTTTTTAAGATTGCAAGAGGAGCAAGAGGCATTTTATGCTGAAAAGTATGCCACTTTTTATCCTACTTATGTTAAAAAACACCGTTCTTTATTAGAAAATCCCATTGGAAACACCTATATTATGATGATCAGAGTCAACTTAAACATGTTGCAATCTCTTTACAGATTTCGGAGGCATATATCTGATTGTGCTTACACCTTTATTGTTCAGTTGGGTAGATGTCGCGGCGATCCAGTTAGACGTCGTTGCTAATTGTCCATGATGCGTGTGCGCACTCCGCACCCACGTACGATCGGCCTTTGTCTGTGGTGTTGCCAGTTTATTAATTCGTTTATCACGATCAGTCATGACTCAAAGGACGTGAAAATTATTAAATAAGTTTAATACAGTAGCAATTATGAATCATTATTACTTTAGGCACCCGTCTCTCACAAAGAACAGGAATTAGTGACGCATTTGTGTTCCCATTAGCGATGGGCGATTGTTCGAAAAAAAATAATTGAATGAATCGATTATCGACCATTCAAACTAAAAAAATAATAATCGAATAAAAATCGACAATCGAATGATAATCTATACTGGGCCCTTCGATGCATTCGATCCAATTGCCGCGACTGTGCGCACAGGACAGGTAGCGACCGAATAATTAATCGACGTGACGAATGACGATTCATTCGTTAGTAGTTAGTAGCTTGCACATCGCGCGCTCCGGTATTCCTAGCCGCATAATCGAAGAATAATCGAATGACTGCGGTTGCTTATCGAATACATTCAATTACAGATACTTAATTCGATTAATTTAGTAATAATCGCCCATCGCTAGTTCCCATGGCCGTTTCATATTCCTAACAGAAAATAAACTTTATATGTTTTGTGCTTATATTTTGTTGATATTACCTAAGTTTGGTCAGAAAAACATGAGTTTCTGCTATGACGCAATTACTGTAACTGTTTGTACGAACGAGTGGGAATTTATGCTTATAGCTTAAAAGTTGCTATTATTATTATTCTTTTAACATTTATTAATATTTAATTTTTATTTTTTTAATTTCTACGTACTTATGGGCCACTACAGTCATCAACTTTTGCTTAGTTTAAAAATGTTTAACAATATGCCTAAAGTTAACATATAACTTATACGGCCGTGCCCGAACTTTAGCAATTATACCTAATTATCTAAATTAAATATAAACTTTACTAAGACAAGGCTGGCAACACTCTCACCAGGGTGTTCCACATTTTTTAACGAGGTGCTCCAACGCCCATCACTGTTTTCGATCGTTCAACTCGTATTTTCGTACGGCATTCACCCGCTGTGATAATGTAACTATAATGAAGCAGTTCTGATTGAATTTGCATTCATGTTCTCATTGAGATTTGGACAATCTAATCTATGTGTGCTATCTGAGGATTAAGTAGCTTGGTATGAGCGCGTCGACTAATTATTTTCGCATAGATTTCATGTTTGCTGAATTCCATGCCATGAGTGTTGAAGGATTAAATGCTTACCTACTTGTGACATATGGCTTATGGGTTTGATTTATTAAAAGTTTCTTTTTTCATTTGACAACACTGGATTTTAAAATCTCCAATCAAAACTATCAATCTATTTAAAATATTTTTTAACATGATTAGGTAGTGCGTGTAATTAAATAATAAAGAAATAATGTCGAAAAAAATTTTTATTGCTGATTACCACAGTGGTTGAGTGGCTTGCACCCCTTTTCGTGATGTCGCCATCTCTCGAGGTCCCGGATTTCATTACCGGTTAGGTCAATTAAGAAAACAATATTTTCTACATTGTTTCGGGTTTGGGTGTTGTGGTTCCGCCGTTGTTACTGATAAAATTTTGAAAAGAAGCTAAGACAACAGTGACTGATATTCTTGGGCTGTCTCTTCTCAGCACTAGCACATAAAATATGTACCGCAGCAGTCAGGGTAAGATTGGGACGTATATGAGTGCCCCTCATTGGGTCTATATATACACGCTGTTACTTTGCATCCTTGCCATATTTACGGAGGTAACTATTTTTCGGACACTGAACTCAAATCATTGAAAAAATAGTGACCTAAAATTTTGATTTTTAATCTTGATTAATTTTATCGACAATCTGTTACGCACACCAATAACGATCGTAGCACATACACATCACTGTTGGCTGTTCATCGGCACAAAAGAGCTGCGGCGATTGCGCTCTCTTTCTAACATCATAAACGCCGCCCCTTCTTCTTCTTCTTCTTTTTTTTTCTTTTTTTTTTCCTTCTTTTATCTCTGTAAATATGGCAAGGATGCAAAGTAACACCGTGTATAAATAAATTGAAATAAATTTTATTGAATTTTGAATTATATTTAATCAATTGATTTTCATGACACAAGTGCTTTCGCAACTTACTTTGGGATGAGATCAATGTATGTAATGTTGTCGAATATTTATTTAAAATTTAAAGATTGTCTAATCAGAACCACGCAAAAAAAAAGAAAATTCTAGTGTCTTAGCATAGCTTAAATTGTTTATTCCCAGCATCTGAACTTTAATAAAGTTATAAACATGTCTGATAAAAAAAAAGTTATTACAAAACAAAAGATTCTTCACCTTAGCGTTATTCTGGTTGTGTCCTCGCGAGGGCCCAGGGTCCGGTTTGGACCATGATCCAGGATTTGGCAGATCAGGTAATTGCAGTGGGGTCACTGCCATCTGAATTCCGCGACCCTGTTAAGAGAACTTGACCAGTTTGGACAAAAACAAAAGGGTAATGTCCTATTTAGCTAATCGGAAAATATATTTAGTAATAAGTTCTGGATAAAACTGACAAGGATATGTATTACCTGTGCTGATAAAGTGATTGGCGCCCAAAATATTTTAAGCCCACGTTATCTCACTGCTATCGTGAGGACAGATAAATTATTATCATTTGTTTACATTATGTACTTACACCGTTTTTACTGACCGATGCAGTTTCGTTACTGATTTTATTAAATCCATTTTGGAACGATTAATAAGAATGTGTTAAATGTTTCATTTTATTATCAAGCGGCTCAAGTAAAGTGTCTTGTATTACTGTCTCCACATTAGTTATGTAAATTATATTAAATATTCTGAACTCTGTGCGGGTCGCCGACTGAATTGTCGATTGCTCATAAGAACTGTCAAAATGGGGCAGTGTGTCTTAATTTTTATCAACTGCATTCATTAATAATTGTACCGCATACTTCAATATCGATAACGTTTATTGGTACACCACTATTAGTGCTTTATGTTAAAGCTTAATTGGTTTTTTTTTTGTCTCCTCGGTTACGTCAAAATCGAAAATTTTTGTCGACTTTTTGCACATCACTATTACGACTTATGCGGGCGCTTTGTTTATTAGTTCTTTAAACTTTGCCACAGAATAAATAATAGTCCATAGCTAGCTACAAAAATATCGATAAGTCTTATCGACTAACACATAGCACTACACGCTACATGCGGGCGTCTCATCTTTATTGGCAGCAAGTGTAAACATAGGGTGGCCGATGCACTGCGCCCAACTATATTTTACTGTTTGTCTGTCTGCACTGGTTTTAGATAACATTAGTTTACGAATTCTTTAGAATAAATAGTTAAAAGTTGAGTAAGCTTTACTCTCTGCATTTAATCACTAGCGACCCCACGGCCCCCGGCTTTGCAGTTGAGGGTAAGATTACGTCATTCTTAATTTCTTAAGCTCTAGGCGTGGGTAATATCTGATTTTCACAATATCGAATCGAAACCTGAAAGTATATATTGGTGTATCGGTCTGTATTTCGTAATATTGAACCTATAAAACGATGTGTTCTGAAACTGTATATCGACTATACCGTATCATTACGTGATATGATATCTGGTTATGGTACTTTGGTTGTATCACAGTAGAATTGCAAGCCGAAAACGTTTCATATTTACGACAAAATAAGGACTACTAAAAATGTGCCAAAATACACAAGAAAGTATTCAACTAACCTCAATTCCCATCCATTAAGGTTTGGAATCCTACGAATACAAGATTATTGCTATTTCATTTACTTACAAATCCATTTAGTCGGCCTGCATCGGTTCTGTTCATATCTGTATCCGATAGCCCGTATTGCGATGCGATACGGGCTGATATCCTATATCTATAATACTTGGATATCGAGCGAGATACCGAATCGAGCCGAATCGCACCGATGCAGCAATATCGTGTTTCAAAAAATATATAGTTTTGATACGCACCGACATCGGATATTACGATATTGTTATAATATACGTTTCGATATCTACATACGATTAGTATCGGTCATCCCTATTAAGCTCATTCACACGGGATCCGTCATTCACGATTCGTCAAAATACAGGATACGTTATGACCGATGGACGTTCACATTGCATACGGAATCGTGTTTTTTCACGATTCGTCAAAATATCCTAATTGGATTTTTGCAAAAATCCCTTTATTTTGACAGACGTGATTTTCAAAAACACGATACTTGATATAAACATGATCCGTGTGAACATGGGCATACAAAAGCATTGCCGTTAAAATAAAGAACGAATTGTGAAAAAGACGAATCGTAAAAAAAACACGACTCGTCCTCGTGTGAATGAGCTCTTATAGCTAAATAACATTTTTTATCTACGAATCCAATATAATAATGTAAATAAATAAATAAATAAATTGTTCCAACAAACACACCAATTACCTAACCTCATACTAAGCGTGAGCTTGTGCTATGATAACGGATAGACATACTTAAATACTTTCATAAACATCCATGACTTATGTACAAATGCTCGTGCTCATCACACAAATATTTGCCTCTTGCGGGATTCGAACTCGCAACCGCCTGATTTAGAAGTCCGTGGCGCGAACCAGTACACCAAGACGGTCGTCAAACTAGAGTGATGTCAACTAAATATCTTTAGGATGATGTTGGGTCTTCCACGTTTTTGCAGCGCATCAGGTATGTTTGCGGAGTACCAAACTGTTGGCTTCGAAGCCGTCATTTGCAAAAAAACAAGCTCCCTGATCAGTAGAGTGAGGAACCGTCCCAATACCATCCTAAGGACATTAGCGGCTATCCGCTAATGTCCTTAGGATGGTATTAGGACTGTTCCGTGATTCTTACAAAACCCTCAATTCGCAATGTTACAGATAAAAATATTTTGTTATGATTTCTTTTAACGTTTGACCGACGATGTCTGAATTTGTAAAAATAAAAATAATGAATCTGAAAATAAGAAAGACAAAAATAACAGCTGTCACTGCTTGCCCTAAACATCCGGACCTTTGGTCATACAACTCATACAAGCCATCAACATCAAAGTTTAATGGCCCCTAAATCTGTGTAGCCTTATTTCCCTTCATGTGTTAAACAGACATAAAGACAGACATCCTTGCTTTACTGTTATTAGATTAACTAATTTAAACCATATGGTTGGGTGATTTGGTATAATTTGGGTTAATTTTAAATGCTATGCCAGACATGGCAACAAAGCATCTTTGTTTGGAGACATGTTTGTTGTATTCAAGATTCTTGGAAGAAGATATACGTAAAAAAAAGTTACTATCCCTACTATACATATACCTACCTACTACTACCCCTGTTCTAATTGAAAATCCGTAAGTTATAAGCTTATTACTAACCTAAGTATATGGACTAACCTAAGGACTGCTTCGTTGGTCTAGTGGTCAGCACGTTGGGTACTATCCACGAGGTCCCGGGTTCGATTCCCGGGTCGGGCCGAGAGTATTGGGTTTTTCTGTCTTGAAAAAAACTCAGACACAGCTCCGGAGTCCGGAGTTGGTGGTGTTAACACCCCCGTGCCTCGGAGAGCACGTTAAGCCGTTGGTTACTGCGCCTGATCTCTCTACGGTCATCATGTCGGACTGCCGTCTCACCGAATTATGAGAGTGAAGGAATAGAGACCTGTGTATTGCGCACTTGTTTGTCCTGCGCAGTTGGCTAATCTCTGTTGAGATAGGCCGCCGTAGTCGAAATTGGCTAGGAGGACATTATTATTACTAACCTGTTTTTTACCCGACTGTGGAAAGAGGGTTATTACTCGACTGCGGAAAGATTTGATAGCTGTTTAGTTGTATCTAAATTATCGTAATGTTTTCGTTTCTTTTACTAATACATTAGGTGATGTTGTGGTCATTTGACCACATGTCCATTTAATTATAAAAGAAAAACGAGACGGCATATTAAAATAAGTTTTAGAGAAGGTTCTATGTAAGGGTGAGGGTAATCAGGCCCATAGTATACATTTCGTAAAATAAAACTTGAGGTACTTGAAATGGAGGATAAAATTAAATTAACTCTACTACGGATGAAATCGCAGGAAACCGCTAGTTATTTATAAATATTGATATTAACTTAATTATTTATCTCGCTATAGTTTATGTTTGAAATAGTTTCGTCTATGGCAACATCGTAATATTAATCTCCTTTTTATGGCACGGTTTCCTTCTATGCCGTAAACAGAGTTGCCCAAACTATACCAAATGGCCATGCTGTAATGCACGTCTATAAAAAGGCGCGTAAAACGGAACGCAAAGAACTCAGCCACCTCATATTTGTGATGGGATGCGCGCACGCAGTTGGTACACATGTTCGGGATAGGGTTGTCAAAAAGTGCATCCTAGTAAAATAAATTAAAGAATGTACTTGTTACTCTTAATGCTGTTAGGAAATACTTTGTCCAATAATATGACGTCTTTTTCAATAGGTTTATCATTTTTACCTGTCAAAAATTTTAGCCATAGGTCTAATACTGACAGCGAATTATGCACAAATTATATTTGCTGTTTTGGCTGCCTCGTTGGTCTAGTGGTCAGCGCGCTGGGTACTATCCATTAGGTTCGAATCGGTCGGGCCAAAAGTTTTGGGTTCTTTCTGTCTTCAAATAACTCAGACACAGCTCCGGAGTCAGGAAGTTGGTGGTGTTAACACCCCCGTTCCTCGGAAAGCACGTTTAGCCGTTGGTCCTGCGCCTGATCTCTCTACGGTCATCGGACTGCCGCCTCACCGAATTATGAGAGTGAAGGAACAGAGAGTGCACCTGTGTATTACACACACACTTGTGCATTATAATATCTCCTGCGCAGTCGGTTAATCTCTGTCGTGATTGGCCACTGTAGGTAGTCGAAGTTCGGCTAGGAGAATTATTATGTTTGTTGTTAAAAAATCAGGATGACCCAAATCCTTAGTAACCAAAGATAGGATTAGGACATTTCCGAATTCTTTATTCCCGACTTAGTAGATGAAGAACGCACTTCTGCACTAAAGTTAATTACTTACTATAAGCTTATAGACTATATGAAACTACAAATACCTATGAACGTAAGTCTATCTAAATATTTTTCATTTGTTTTAATAATTTGTATTTCGTTATGGAGATTTCTGATGTCGCTATAAAACTCTTTGAGTAAATTGGAAGTAAATCCAAGCTTTTATTAAGTTGAGAAATAAAAACTATTGCAACATTTTCCTCAACCCTATCAACCCCAGACATGAATTTGACAGCCCTGTTGCGCAAGCGCACATATGGCGCTTATTTTGGTCACTGCACTAATGCAGGGTCTAATGCACTCCGTTCATTCATATCAGATTCTGTGAAAGTTAACACTAGTGGGTCCCCGTGACTTTATCTGCAAAAAATCCAGATATCCCATAGAATATAATAGAAAAATAAATGGTTATCTTTCATTTTATTTCCTGATGTGTTTTTTTTTTAATGTTTTATAGTATACTAAGTCATAAAAGTCATTTATTCATGCATGTAGGCCCACTGGGGGGACTAATACACGTCCCAACATATATTCTTTACTGCTTCAGGACAAATTCTTCAGGCTATTCAGAGAGGAGACAAACCTAGCCAGTGAAACATCATAAAAATCGGTCCAGCAGTTCTTGTTTAATAAACAAATGAGTATGTGTATATTTCTATATTTGCCCTTTGTAATAACGAGATGAATGATCTTTTATATAACTTATTCTTATCAATAAATTGAATATGTTTTATTTGCTATTAATATTCATTTACTTGCGTATTTATTCTACGTATGCTTTTAACCATGCCAATTATATGGTATTGGTAAGCAATGACATTATTTATTGCTACTGATAGCCAGTTATCAAGATAATATTACTATAAAAATATATAATTTACATATCTGTCTGTTTGTCCTTCTCATTGCGACTATCGTGTATATTGTAGAGATGATTAAAATTCGAATGCCGAAGAAGTAAAACACATTTATTTCCAAAATGAGGCAACTTATATGTATACAAAAAAATCTAAAGTTTTACCCCGTTATTACAATAACCTAGTACCGGGTTTAAGCCAGGACTAAGCTATTAGCTAGCCTATTAGAAATCTCTATTAGGTTATGTCACGAATGTGTCATTCATTCCTCTGTTGTCGGCTAATATTTAGACCTATTTTAAACCTGGTCTATTTTTTTTGTAATAATACCGTTAGTGTTCAGAAGGACAAATATCATAATATCGAAGGGTGTGCGCGTTTGCCATTATCCCATGACGTATGACCTAGGCAGCCTATGTGGCTGCACGATTGAACAACTTAACGATTGTGATCAAAGATAAATAATAATTATAAATTTTATTTACCAACATTTTGTCACACTTACGAAGAATATACAAATAACAGTGCATATATAATTAAAGACAGTGTAAAATATCAAATTTATTTGGACGCCACACTTGGCGAGCCTGTATCGTGGCCAACACAAAATTTAGGTTTATTAAAATTGTCTAAACTATGTATATATTTTGAGAGAAAAACTTATTAATTGTAGAGCTGATTGTAGCTACTTTTAATTTCACGCAAAAGATTAGATATCTGTGTATAAGTAAATTACATATTGTAATTTTTAAGTGGGAAAACAGGAAATTCCAAGTAATATTATTACATACTAAACTAAACGAACCAATAATTATGTGTTTATTTGTAAAAACATACAATAATGAACCTTAAGTTAGTACACATAGGTGGAATATTTAAATACTTTTTATTGAAATGTAAACTGTGTTAAAATAAATCTATACCTTATCAATAAATAGCTTTTGCCTTCATCTTGTACAGTCCGGCGTGAAATTAAAATATTTTTTTATAGTAATTTTGAGTAATTATTAAATAGGTCCTAATAGTATTGGTTACTTTGACATGATTTAGTTAGTAAATCAAAAATGTTACCTATATAACACCTTGTAAATATTTTGTCTTTGGATTGTGGTCGGTAAGAAGAAGCCATGATGAGTGCCCACCTGAGAGATGCTTAGAGCTGTTATGTATGTTATGTGAATACCTCCTGAATACACACGCACACACACACACAAACTAACTAGGCTTCACAATAAGCAAAATTGTATTACTGCATTTAGATTAAAACTACATTACCATTGCTGTTTGTAATCCCAAATAAAATAAATAAATAAAATATTTTAACCTTAAGAAGCTCAGCTATTAGGTAGGTAATTTCCCGGTGGACTGTCCCAAGGTCTATTTCCACTGACACGATAAGAATCCAGACGTTATGCAAATAATTGTAGAACCCGACCGGCACTTACCGGCTCATTGTCGTAATTGACATTTGTCACGCATATTTAGGGCTGCCCGTAAATATGACACATTCTTTTCCCTTTTTATCATTCTCTCTTACAGGTTTAGTTAGACTTCAATTGTGGTGATTGTCACATAACCGAAATTGAAAAACCACTCATGTCATAAAGCGAATTATGGATATTTCTATTAAGGAGGTAAATATTTAGGTACTAGTCTTCCAATAACCTTTTTTTTATTTCAATTGATTCAAAAGCAAATTTTTGTTCAAATAAATCCCGGTAAATACTTGAAATAAGTTTTGTTTGAAATATTCGGAAATTATAAAGGAAACCCACCGCTTAGATTGTGCGTGTTTCTAATATGGGTCATGAAGTAAAAGTGCTTGTACTGAGCATTAAAGCACTCTATATCTACATGATTATTACACTGAATTTTTTTAAAGTAATAAATAAAAGACGATTTGGTAACAAAAATCGTGACTAGTAACATAACGATAGTTCAAAGACCTTCAAATTTAAAGTAAACAGGCTTCTTCTGGGTGAACTCGCTCCATGACTCTGGCTGCGCCACGTCTGGCTTAGTCTAGAGTCAACAGCAAACCCATTTCGAATATAAAAAAGTATGATTATTTTGTCGGTTAGCTCAGTTTAAACTATGTCAACTAGTTTTGTAAAACACTATTTTCAGTGTATCAGCAGAACGTCCACTGCTGAACATAGGCCACCCCCTATAACTTACTGAACATAGGCCACCCCCTATAGTTAAAACTTATATTGACAACCCTGATTAAAGTATCGGCTAAATTAGAGTTTATTCCAGTTTATCAGTGATCTTTTGGTATTCAGATCAAGGTTGGACGTCTATTCTCTAATACTTTGTGAAATTATAGCATAGGTGGTGATAATTATAGTTATTGAAACGATTCGTATCAAACTTATGTTTTATTTATTGTTATTACTGACGCAATAACATATTGATATTGTTTTTATATTTTTATAACTTAAGCAATTATTTTGCAAGTTTTTACGAAATTAAATCAAATTTCACTTACAAAAATTAATCGACTGTGTCATCCGGTGGGACTCGAACCCACGTCCCTTCGCTATCCGGGCGAGTGCTCTTACCAACTAAGCTACGGAGGACGTTAGTCAGTCGACGAATTTTTGCAAGTGCTTGCTACGCCAGTGAGCCGGCGTTCGATTTCATCAATACTTGGGGAATGTACCCGCATGTATCCAATGGAAATATTTTTACAAATATAATACATAATATATAATTATAGCGAAGGGACGTGGTTTCGAGTCCCACCGGATGACACAGTCGATTAATTTTTGTAAGTGAAATTTGATTTAATTTCGTAAAAACTTGCAAAATAATTGCTTAAGTTATAAAAATATAAAAGGTTAAGCTGATTTCATCTTAACTGATGGTTAAATATTTGTAAAAATATTTCCATTGGTTACATGCGGGTACATTCCCCAAGTATTGATGAAATCGAACGCCGGCTCACTGGCGTAGCAAGCACTTGCAAAAATTCGTCGACTGACTAACGTCCTCCGTAGCTTAGTTGGTAAGAGCACTCGCCCGGATAGCGAAGGGACGTGGGTTCGAGTCCCACCGGATGACACAGTCGATTAATTTTTGTAAGTGAAATTTGATTTAATATTGATATTGGCTGTTTGTTTCACTATAAGTAAAATAATATGTTTTTTTCATAACACTTCAGTGTAATAGTATCTATGTTCAAAGTGAAAAATACATGATTTCAGGATTCTGTACTAAGTATAAGTCAGCCTATTAGATCCCACTGCTGGGAAAAGGCCTCACCTCAACTATGAGGAGGAACGAGCCATACTTCACCACGCGGGCTCAGTGCGGATTGGTGGAGGGGTGTATGTAAGGCAAGTGACAAACCTTACTGTCAGAAGTTATCAAGCCGCCCTAGGGCCTCTGACTAGGCTTAACGACTAATATCACAGATATTAGCCGGGACCAACTGCTTAACGTGCCTTCCGAAGCACGGAGATGCTTGACATGGACGTCACTTAAATGGTCGGAATGGTCACCCATCCAATCACGACCGCGCTGTGGGTTGCTTAAGTTGTTCTGTACTAAGTGGATCCATGTAAATATCATCATCATCAAATTTAAGAGCTAGGCTCTTGTCGGTGGAGTTTTTTCCATTCTTATAAAACTCCAAATTAGGAAAGATAGTGTGGTGGTTTCCCTCTTGCCTTCCACACCGCAGTTTAAGAACCGGTTTATCCCGCATCTTAATATCCAGTCAAAAGCCCTTCTTGATACTATATCTTCGGCCTTTTGCCAGTACTGATATTGCTGCTGCACAACACCAGGGGAACGCTTATTTGATGGCCTCGTTGACTCGCCATGGCACAGGATCGTCAATGAATATTGTAGATTTTTGTAGAGAAGTTCATCCCACTGAACTCCCCACTACATTCTGGTATCCTGCCGCTGTGTGGTCGGGGACTGCTTATTTTACATATTCGCAGCTAACCACCATATCTGGTGGCCGTTCACTATCCGCCACCTGTAACATCGTTAGTAGCCTACAGCTCAGCCCTAACATGTAAATATACTATTCCAAAATATCGTTTTGCTTTACAAATTGACAAAATATGTATGAGTTACAAAGGATATTTAATTTACTTTAATTATACAAATGTAATGAAATAGATTCCGCTATAGGCTGTCAACAAGGTGACCCTCTTGGACCTGCCATTTTCAGTTTGGCTATTAACCCCTTCATTCAAAATTTATTTTCAAAATTTAATGTATGGTATTTAGACGATGGGACACTAGGAGGTGACGCTGACACTGTTTTTTTAGACTTTTCTAGAATAATTCAAAAATTTCATACAATAGGCCTTTCTTTAAATTTTGACAAATGCGAAATTTTTATTCCAGAACATCTTCCTCTTACAAGAAGATCTGAGGTAATTTCTAAATTTCATAGTTTGGCCCCCAATATTAAGATTCTCACAGACTCAACCCTCCATCTTCTAGGCTCTCCTATCTTCGATAATGCAATACCCCCTCATTTTCAAAAATTAGTAACTAAATTTGATGAATGTTCAGACCGCCTTTTGGAAATCAACGCTCATTCGGCTCTCTTTATACTTAAATCCTGTCTTTTAGTTCCTAAATTTAATTATCTTATTCGATGCTGTCCTATTTGGAAATTCCAAAATTTGACTAATAATTTAGACAATCTTTTTAAAACATATTTGGAAAAGATTCTGAAACATTCGTCTTTTGGAACGGTCTTGGGATCAAGCGTCCCTTCCTATCCGTTTTGGTGGCATTGGGACGCGCAAAATTTCCACTGTCTCCTTACCTGCCTTTCTATCCTCATCTTACAGCACGTCCACTCTCGTTGCAAGTATCCTGCAGCCTTCTACTGCAAACTTCGAAGTGGCGTGCCTGGACGAGGCTAGAAATGCTTGGGATATAGCATATGCAAATAAATTCCCTTCAGATCTTAAAATTCAAAGGAGTTGGGACCAAATTTCTTGTGAGTCTATTTTGAAAAGTCTTATTGACAGTAGCACTGACAACGGATTAACGGATCTAGCCAGACTAAAAGCAGTTTCCACCAAGGAAGCAGGATACTGGCTTCAGGCCTATCCTTCGGCCAACGTGGGAACCCTTTTGGACTCAGAAACTCTACGAGTCGCGATAGGTCTGCGTGTTGGTGCTGAGGTTTGCCTTCCACACAGATGTCCTTGTGGTTCTGTTGTCGGCTCGTTGGGACATCACGGACTCTCCTGTATTAAAAGTGCAGGCCGCTTTTCGCGTCATGCCAGCATCAACGACATCATCCGTCGATCTCTTGCCTCTATCAACGTGCCGGCTTTACTCGAGCCGAACGGTATCGCGCGTGATGATGGCAAGAGACCAGACGGGATGTCACTTGTTCCTTGGCGGATGGGTCGGGCTCTTGTGTGGGACGCTACCTGTGTCGACACCCTTGCAGCCTCTCATCTGCCCGGGACAAGCCGTGGTGCTGGTTTGGCTGCGGGAAGTGCCGAAAACTTTAAAAAGAACAAGTACAGGCAGATCGACTCCCGGTACCACTTTGTACCGTTTGGAGTCGAAACACTGGGTTCGTGGGGTCCCAACGCTATCTCTTTTTTCAAAGAGATTTCCAAGAGGCTAGTTGACATCAGTGGTGACCTAAGAGCTGGCAGCTACCTTGCTCAGCGTATAAGCATCGCTATCCAGCGCGGTAATGCTGCCAGAATCCTGGGAACCTTACCACAAGGACCCTTTTTATAATTTTTGTTTTTGTGTTGTATTAAGTAATTTATCTTAATTTTTATTAATAAGTTGTATATACTTAGTACAAATAATTTGTTGAGTTTGTGACAAGTGTGCTCCATCAACTAGTCGCTAATTGGTTTCATATTAGATATAGGGACATCTTTTATTTGTTACGGCAGCTAATATTTTGTTAATTTGACCACTCATTCAATGTTGCCCTCTTTTGTTAAAATTTTGAACTTTTCCATACATTGTATGGTGGTCACCATTGGCTATGTATTGGCTTGACACCTTACAAGAAACACCTTGTATATCCTTTTTTTAAGAATAAATTATAAAATAATCAGTAATCGATTATATTATTCGTATCTTGTAAAAGTTTTAAGGAACACAAATCTTGTAAAACTTTAAAAGGAGGCTATGACAATAGTGACCCAAGTTTCTTGCGAACTTTCTTCTCTCTTTATATCTATATAAATACATACATAGGTACATATTTTCAACAAACACACCAATAACCTAGCCCCAAACTAAGCGTGAGCTTTGTGCTATGGCGACTAGGATAACGGATATACGTTTATACCTCCATGACTTAGGTACAAATGCTCGTGCTCATTACACAAACATTTGCCCCTTGCGGGATTCGAACCCGTAACCTCTGGTTTTGTAGTCCGGGACGCGAACCACTACACCAAGACGATCGTCGAATGAAATTAAATGATGAAATGAATTTAATGTTTTTAGGGTTCCGTACCTAAATGATAAAAACGGGACCCTATTACTAAGCCTCCGCTGTCTGTCTGTCTGTCACCAGGCTGTATCTCATGAACCGTAATATCTGGACAATTGAAATTTTCAAAGATGATCTATTTCTGTTGCCGATATAACAATAAATACTAAAAACAGGATAAAAATAATATTTAAGGGAGGCTCTCCATAACACAAACGTGTTTTTTTTGAGGTTTTCGTATATTGAATTAACCCTTTTAAAACTGAATTATTTTTTTACCTCCGATTGAAATGACAAAATCTATATTTGTAACTATTTGAAAAGAGTTACTTATGGGAAAAATACTTTTTTTATTTTTTTATTTATTTAAGGGACTTTCTAAACTTTATGTACTCAATATTGCACGTGGGTTCTGAAAGGATTAATAACGGCAACAGGTAGACGCTTGAAAATACAAACGTGATTTATTTATCGTTTTAAAAACTAAGAAAAGATCATAATATAGTGTCTAATGTTGTATAGGTACGGAACCCTTCGTGCGCGAGTCCGACTCGCACTTGGCCGGTGTTATTAGTCTACATATTCTAACCCCACTCCTTTTCATTACAGGTACGTAACTTCTACCATCTTCTACGCTACTTCAGGTACGGTAGGAAGCGCAGTGCGCGCGTTAATAAGCTCGCTAATGAACGCGTGCGCATCACGCGCTCTTCGCACGCGTGTACTGATTGATAACTGCGCGTCTTGTGACATGAGGCTGGGCAAAGAGATAGGAGCCTTTTTTGAAATACTTTTGAAATCGCCTAAATGTTTTATTAGACTAAATTAAAAAGTAAACTTTTTTAAAGTTAGGCTTAGCTTTGTACGAGTATTGACCGTGACTTCGTCTACGTACATTCGATGATACTAAATAACTCTCCCAGCACCGTCCAGTAATCATGACCTCTTATTTGTACTGTGTCATATGGTAAAGAGAGTCACTCTGTATCTCTGAATGTACTTATTATATTGAGATGAAACATAGGTAGCCTAGGTTGAGATCCGGATTTTACGTGTTCAAATTGTGATATGAGCATCCAAATTAGTGCAGCAGATTTCGAGTTCATAATGGAATATGTATCTTAAGAACTCATATATGCCTCGTTGGTCTAGTGGTCAGCACGCTGGGTACTATTCACGAGGTCCCGGGTTCGAATCCCGGGTCGGGCCGAGAGTGTTTGGGTTTTTCTGTCTTGAAATTACTCATACACAGCTCCGGAGTCAGGAAGTTGGTGGTGTTAACACCCCCGTGCCTCGGAAAGCACGTTAAGCCGTTGGTCCTGCGCCTGATTTCTCTACGGTCATGTCGGACTGCCGTCTCATCGAATTATAAGAGTGAAGGAACAGAGAGTGCACCTGTGTATTGCGCCCACACTTGTGCACTATGATATGTCCTGCGCAGTTGGCTAATCTCTGTTGAGATAGGCCGCCGTAGTCGAAATCGGCTAGGAGGACATTATTATATAACAAAATAATAAATAAAAATGTATTCCAGTGCAATTTTGAAAGTTAGGCTTGATTATTAAAAATTAGGATATCGGGCTTATGTTCAGCAGTGGACGTCCTGCAGATGCTATTTTAATATCTATCTCCTAGCCTACGTTGATCTAGCGCCAGTAATGAACTCGCGGAACAAAGCCGCGCTATGATGCGCGCGCGCAGCAATTAGCGCGAGCCGGTGTCTATGACGGTTTTATTGTAATGAGCAGTTATTATGCGGGCCTATCGTTAAACTTTAATCTTCCAAATTGCAATAGTTATAGCTTTCAAACTTACATCAGGAAAGCAATTATATCTTTGAACACGAGAAATCACAATTCCTACGAGTATGTCACTGCTTTGGAATTACAATAGGGATGGTACCATCCCTACCCACCCCCATCATCCACAATTAATTCCAATAAACCTGTTTTTACAAACAAACAACGTATTTCAGATATAGGTTCAAAAGCGTGACGTCTCCGTTCTGTATTCCCATACTGCAGCACGTTAAGCCGTTGGCCCTGCGCCTGATCTCTCTACGGTCATGTCGGACTGCCGTCTCACCGATTTATGAGGGTGAAGGAACAGAGAGTGCTCCTGTGTATTGCGCACACACTTGTGCACTATATTATGTCCCACGCAGTTGGCTAATCTCTGTTGAGATAGGCTGCCGTAGTCAAAATTAGGCTAGGAGGACATTATTATGTATCCCCATACTAAATATACAGAAGAACAGCGTTTTGACAGTCATTAAAGAGAACGTGAACCATTGATAGTGGCATGAACCCTATTGTAATCCCGATAGCTTTCAGGTTACGCGGAGGTCTTGTCAAGTCGTTGTCAGGAAGGGTCAAGGAATGACGTTAGGAATATCTAAGGGTCAATTAAATTTTTGGGTAGGCACTCCACTCCCGCAGGCAAAGAATCATGACATTTATAATTGTTTTTTTACTAAATTTCGCTCGCAAAAATCCATGGCTATTCGGGTGATTGCTACTAGCTCAGTTGGAAGAGCTACTAGCTCACTTGGAAGAGCTAGTAGCTCATTTGGAAGTGCTCGTTGCTCAGTTGGAAGAGCTAGTTGCTCAGTTGGAAGAGCTAGTAGCTCATTTGGCAGAGCTAGTTGCTCAGTTGGAAGTGCTAGTAGCTCATTTGGAAGAGCTAGTAGCTCAGTTAGAAGAGCAATCGCCCGGATAGTGAGAGGTTGTGGGTTCGAGTCCCACCAAAAGAAGGTCAATGAATTTTTGTAAGCGAAATTAACATCATGAAACCTGGCTTTCAGCCCACTTACGCACGTCAAGATTAGCTAATCCGGACTTGTTCAAGACTTATTATCTGAGTTGAAAGCCCACCTGCGCTTCTCTGGATTACATAATCCGGAAGGGCAACTTGCGCATGTCCGGATTAGTTATTCTGGACTGGCGGAAGTGGGCCTTATATTTTTGGCTAGGTTTACTTATACTTGTAGCACCATATAGAAAATATTCTGGTGTTTCTTACATTCATACATTCTTAATACGTTCCATAAGGTGTTATTACAGAAAAAAAAATACACAATGATCTTCACAAATATTCGCTCTTAAAAATATCTGGCCATAAAACTTTACATTCAATAAACATGCGTTTATGTTGTATACGATAAGGTCTCGGAAGTCGCCGCGTAAGTATAGAGTAACTTTATACCGCGGCTGCGCATCAATTTAAAATGTATAAAGCTTTCAATATCAGCGACTTATAGGGAGGCGACGCAAGGACGGTAGTGTTTATCGATAAAGATTCTTTAAACTTTGTTTCCTACGACTAGTAAGTAACCTACCAGAGATGTGTACGTCTTTGAGTAATGTTTATCGATAAAGATTGTCTATACTTGGTTTCCTACGACCAGTAAGTTACCTACCAGAGATGTGTTAGAGTCTTTAAGACTTTAAGTTAATGTTTATCGATAAAGATTGTCTATACTTTGTTTTCTACGACCAGTAAAAAAAACATACCCGAGATGTTTTAGAGTGTTTAAGTAATGCTTATCGATAAAGTTTGTCTATTCTCTGTTTTCTACTACTAGTAAGTAACCTACCAGAGATGTGTAAGTCTTTGAGTAATGTTAATCGATAAACATTGTCGATACTTTGTTTCCTACGACTAGTAAGTAACCTACCAGAGATGCGTTAGAGTCCTTATGTAATGTTTATGGATTAAGATTGTCTATACTCTGTTTCCTACTACTAGTAAGTAACCACCAGTGATATGTTTGTTAAGAATTAATTGAATCGCGAATTTTATTTACTTACTAGCAGTTCAGTCAAAAAGTCAGATTTTTCATACAAATTTTCATCCCCCTGATGATTTTATATCGCGACACTATCTCTGTACTACCAAATTTCAAATGTATCAGTTTAGTAGTTTCGGAGCCTATTCAATACAAACAAGCAAACAATCAAATCTTTCCTCTTAACAAAACTAGTGTAGATGCTCTGAAACGACTTAGCGGAGTGAGGCTGGGTAAATTAAGTAATTTTATTGGTTCTTTACTTACACATCTCTCGCTACGAATCCTCGTACATCTCAATCTTAATGCAAGATTTTTGACTAGGCTTGCTGGACTAATATCAACCGGCAATATCGTCGTCTATCACAACACAAGTATCATGCTGTTGGTATTGGCCAACAGCATAACACCTACTTGTGTTGTAATAGACGACGGTCATCCACCAAATCACGCCCGCGCTGTGGTTTTGATTTATTTTCTACAAACCAAATTCAAAGAGAGATTTTCTGACAGCTAATAATTTTAGTGTAATTTAATGTTTGTAGGTGGCACTATAGAACTGCTAGACTGAATAAATATTACGTCGTAATTGAGCGTTAAACAAGAAAAAAATATTGTAATACTAATTGCCTTACTATGTATGTATGTGTATAGACTAGTGGAATCCGTAATTATGTCATAAATTGGCTTTGTTTCATTCCATCAATCCTTTTTTTAACCTCAGAGTTAAGTTACTTTTTATGTAGTGATATCTGTCATTACAAAAGTCTCTCATCTGTATTCGGTGAAAAGTCAGTTGTTATCTGTATCGATATCTCAAACGTATCTCGTTACATCACTAGCTGCTGCGCAGTGGCGCCGGCGCTGCTCGTAAATCCCAATTGCGCGCGCATGCATAGTGAACTGCATCGAACACAACACGTGACTGACGGAAGATTTTGCTTATGATTGTGACAAACAAACATCACGTTATTTATATTATGTAGAACTTGCGACCCGCCTGGCTTTGCACGGATGCAATTTATATTTAAAACATTCAATGTTAAAAAATAATTAAATAACTCATCCTATGTGACTCTTTTAGCGAAAGAATTTTTAAATCAGTTCAGTTGTTCCAATGATTTTTGTGTAAATAGTGTAGATGAACACCATTTATCTATAGGATAAATTACGGAACCATCCATTATTATGACTGAAATGATATTTTTATATGTTTCCACTGACACACTTATTGTTAAACATTCGGGGCTGAATTAATTGAAGTTTTGACTGGTAGATAATGCTTTTAATAGATGCGTACACCTTTTGTACACATTTATAAGTATTTTTAAATGTAAACCAACGGAATTAATGGATAACCTTCAAATAAAACGTACATCCATGTTCAGCGCTTCGTCTTCACAATCCACAGGTCCTGGGTACTAATTCCTGGCTTTTGGTGGAACGGACTACATTACATTAAGGTACTATTGTGGTCTCTGAAGCTGTTGTAATATGGTTGATTTTGAAATGAGCCATAAAATATTGTGGGCCATAAAGAAATGAGCCATAAAGTGTTTCTTGTAAGATGAAAAGCCGATCCAGGGTGACTGGTGACCACCATACCTATCAATTGAACCCTCATGTATGTTCAGTGATTCTTGGTAGTTGTCGAGATATTTGTAAACAAAAGTTTCTTACAAAATGTATGGGAAAAGTTAAAATGTTTAATAAAAGAGAGCATTTTATTGTTGTCTGTACTTATAACATAAGATTTCAGCTTAAACTGAATAGTATGTACAGGTTTTTTGAGGACTTTGCTTATTATTTTTTTATACATTTTTTCTTGCAAATATCTCGATAACTATAAAAAATTGCTCAACATACATGGGGGTTTCATTGATAGGTATAGTGGTCAGTTATCACCACGCGGCTTGACATTTTACAAGAAACACCCTGTATCTGCATACCTTAGTTATGTTATGTTGTGTAACATCATCCAGAGCAAAGTCCACACGTGCAAAGCGCCCCCGCGCCGCCTACTCGCGAGGATATGTCACGAACTCCATACGAGCCTGAGGCCTTACTTCGGTGGACGGTGTTTGTATTTTCGACTGTAGCCGTCCCTGTCACTCACGCCAAAATGACAACGCAAACGACGGGTAGCAAGCGGAGTGGAGCGTCAGAAACAGGAGATGAGCGCACTTCATCCAATGCATTACTGTACAGTCCCTCAAAGACTTCAAAGCCGCAAAAACTTTATGAAGTGCGTTCCTCCTCTTGACCGCGACTCCTCTAGACGTGTCCTGTGGGAGAACGGACTCTTACCGCCTGCTCTCTTCGCTCCTCCTTCCGAACATCCCCCTCCAGGACACAAACTGCCATGGACTACTTGAAAGTCCCTTAACAGACTTCGGTCCCAAGTGGGTAGATGCAAGGACACCATGTTCAGGGGATTCTCCGATGGAACCGATCTGTCCTGAGTCTGCGGTTTCAGTTCACAAGACATGTCCCATCTCTTGTCCTGCGTGCCCTGATTGCTGCTCTCTAGAAGACCTTATGTGTGCAAACGACAAGGCAATCCGCGTCGCCAATGACTGGGCCCAACAAGTTTAAGTCGTTTTACCATCGACACGATATGAAGAAGAAGAAGCAAACGAGCGAGATGGCTAGACTCGAAAATATGGACGTCGTCAACTGGAGTAGGGGTTCGGCGTCAACCGGAGTTGGGCCTCTGATAGATGTTATACAGGGGCTTTAATAACTACTTGTTGGCTGGACTGCCTCTTGGTCTAGTGGTCAGCATGCTGGCTTCTGTGCCAGAGATCCAGGGTTCGATTCTCGGGTCGGGTCAAAATAGGTTTTTATTACTAAAATAACTCAGAAAGAGCTTGGAGTCAGGAAGTTGGTGGAGTAAACTGTATATTGTTAACACACGCACTATAACATCTCCCGGGCAGTTGGCTAATCTCTGTAGAGATTGGCTGCTATGGCAGCATAGAATCGAAATTAGGCTAGGAGGACATTGTTATTATCCTTAAAATACTTGTTAAGATATCAATACATGCCCTACCTACGAGTACCTGAGAAGAGTAGGCAATTGAAAGTAGGAGAGAGTAGGAAGCCCAAAAAAAGCGTGCACTTTTGCCGTAAAATTTATGACAAAATGCTCAACGAAAATCTTCATACTTACTCACCCTGTCCTGTATGTTGTACCTATTTTAGTACTCTAACTATTCTACAATATGTATATATCTGTAGCAAAAGTCAACAACCGCTTTAGTTAAGCTACTCAGGTCAGGTCTAATTATTGACATCGTGTCGTGAATCACTGCTATCCAAGTTTATAATTGAACCTTCAATTGTTCAAACTATATTTGGAGTGTTTAATAGCTTCAAAGCGATTCAGTTTTTGTGTGAATCACGTTTTCGTTCAATCGCATGTGGTCTGGGCATTGATTAACGATCGTTATGAGTAATTATTGTATTTCTGGTATTTTTCTTGCTGCTCGGATTTAGAAGTGAATAACATTTTGTTATGTATTACCTATATACGTATACCTACTAGCTAGGACATCATAACTCGAACGAAGGCGCACCTCGGAGCGATTGTTTTAGAAATACTCTTGACGAATGAGTAAAGAAGAGAATTCATCCACCTGTTCCAAACATTATCGCCTTTAGACCTTTCCTTTTGCTAGAATTCTAGTTCATTCCATTCTTGCTCGTTGATATTCTTTTGGTGTAAAAGCCAGCTTCTATTTACACTAAAATAACAAATAATACATAATAATAAATTGTTTCAACAAACACACCAATTACCTAGTCCCAAACTAAGCTTGAGCTTATATGGCGACTAGGATGAACATACCTACTTAAATACATTTATAAACATCCATCGTGAATAACTTAGGTACAAATGCTGGAGCTCATTACATATTATAACAATTTGTCTCTTGCGGGATTTTAACCTATAACCTCTGGTTTTGTACACCGGAGTGCGAACCACAACACAAGACGGTTGTCAAACAAGAACGAATTCATTCATTCATTCAATAATTGAATAAATTCATTCAAATGCTCTTGTTCTGGCTTTTTGTTCGATTGGTTTTACGCACCTTTACCTTATAAAAAAAATGAAATTATTAAAATAGTCACTTGCCTTCCATTTACCATTTTCCTTCCGTGAAAGTAGTTGTATACTTACCTAGTATGTAGCATATGAAATTAATGATGTTAGTTACTTGAATGAATTTTGAAACCGCAAAACGTGAGTGGTGCCCAGCAAGGCCCACTTGTGGGCGTATTTACGCGTTTTGCAGTTTTTACGGCCCATTCATGGCGTGGCCTTCGCGGTGAGATGGCGCCATTGTGCTGCTAAATAGCCATTTTAGGGTTCCGTAGTCCTGACAAGGATCCCTTATAGTTTCGTTATGTCCGTCTGTCTGTCTGTCTATCCGAGGCTTAGCCAAGAGACCGTTATAGTATTAGAAAGCTGTAGTTTTGTAAATTTCTAAAACAGTTTTTCGATTTAATGCTCCATAAAACTTTTAAGTGCAATTATTCGGTCCAGTAGGGACCCCCCCTCTTATAGCTTTACCTCTGGCTTGAAAAATCTAAAAAAATCATGTTCATATTGCATTTAATAAACTTTAAATGAAAACTATAGCGATTAGGATAACTTTATTAGTTTACTAGTTACAGTTGTTACAGTTGTTGAATTTGGGTGTTGGATTATTTTTTAATAAATACAAAATCCTAAGAATAAATACTTTCAAGTGACTAAAATGAAGTAGTTGCTTGTTAAAACTTAAAAAAGGTTATAATATAGTGTCTAATATCGTATTTAGATAACGGTACTGAACCCTTCGTGCGCGAGTCTGACCCGAACTTGGCCGGTTTTTTAAATATTTCGGAAATCTTTGTATACGATTTTGACAGACGGGTTTTGGTTGAGTTACGTTTTGAATGCCTGAATTAGCGCATCTCACCTAAAGTAAAGACTAATCGTGATAATGATGATGCTAAGTGTTCGGCTGATCAGCCGACAAACAAAAATATTTTTTATCTATGTATTAAATATTTTTTATCTGTGTAATCTTACTCATCTCGCCATTGTTTAATATGCATAAGTACTTGTTTGTATTCAAAATGCTTTCAATAAATTTACTAGAACAAATGCGATAGTCAGAAAATAATCAGTATTAGGCAGTTGTCCTACCGCAACGATGAGCTAGAACTAGTAGAGCTATAAACAAGAGAACCGAGTTGGCGAGCAGAGCCCTATTTCACCTAACGTGACAGGCGCGACAATTGTCACAAAACATTTTTTTAAGTTATTTCATTTATTATATTATATTTTCTATTGGTTTTACTAATTCTATATTTTTCTTTCAATACAAAGTTACTGATTTCAATTAGGTACAGTATTTATCCATTCTTTATTATTTCTTCTGTATGAGAATCCGACTAAATCGCTATTACAGCCATACCTTTTGTTTGCACGGCGAAAACACTACAATTGTAACGCAAAACAGACACAGCTCCGATCTCATGTCAAGAATTCCTGACAATTTTAACAAATATGTCGAGTTGTAAGAAATATTGCTGTTTCACAGCTGTACTGATACTGACAATTGTCACATAAATGCAAGGAATGTTTACATTTTTTAGCTGACATATGTCACTGACATATGTCGGTTTGGTAAAATAGGGCCCAGGAAGCGAATGTGTAGTTCCGTTAGGTAGTTTTGCCGCTAGCAGTGTGAACTGTCAGCGATTAATTATTAATGAATCCATCTCTTTTGTTTACACGGAATGTATTGTACGTTTCTTGAGCGAGAAAATCGACGATAGTCGTTTATTCGTCGGCAGTGGGACAACTGCCTTAAGAAGGTACTTGTTTGGTTCTCAGTACACTACTTTTAGACACATTTCGATCTTAAATACGAAAGTAAAACCTTAATAATTTAAAGAACTATTGCCATTAGTTAACTTTTTTTTCTTTTGACGACCGTCTTGGTGTAGTGGTTCGCGCCATGGACTTCTAAACCAGGCGGTTGCGGGTTCGAATCCCGCAAGGGGCAAATGTTTGTGTGATGAGCACGAGCATTTGTAGGGTAGACCGGGGACAATGGTACCATTTTTTAAACATTGGTTGATAGCGACAAATCTACTGAAATATATTATATTCTGAAATATATTATATTTAAATTTCACTACCTACATTCTTAAGCTGCAAATGTATGTATTTAAATAAAACCTACGGTACCGAAAAGTCAATGAAAATCACATCTGAACAGAAAGGTTAATTGTACCAAAAATAAGTTTGGTAATAAAACTCTGTTATATGTGTTAATAATAATGTCTTTATTAATGGTTGGTAATTTTACGTTGTAATAAAGCTACAGTAACAGTCTTTACTCTTACGAATCAAAATACTTAATAGTAATCAGTCGAAAAAGACAACACATCATAAACTTAAATAAAATCAACAATTCTACTCCAATAACAAAAAATAGTCAACTCTTGCTTAATACATTATTAATTTGACTCAAACATTACGTAATTATCTTACTAATAATCTCTCAAATCACAAAAATCGAAAACTATCAATTTGTATGAGGGTACAATTGACCCCCGGTACAATTAACCCTGACAGGCAGTACTTAATCCACGAGTCGCAGTTATGGCAAACATAATTGGCTTCTTGTGCCGTACATTCTTCGTGTGCCCACATTCCGCAAATTATGCACTGAACCCAAACTTCGTTTGGACGGCTGGCACTATAAGGTTCCATACACGCAATGCAATACCATTCTTCAGTCTCTTTAGAGGTACTGGGCCTAGCATAATCTTTTGGTATTCTTTTTTTTCTGTAGTTTTTGGTTTACTTTTTTTTCCTTTACCTTTGCCCTTTTTACAATCTTGCACCTAGATTCATTTTAACCTGCTTGGCTTTCTTCTTTTTATCAGCTTCTTCCGCTTCCTTTTGTATAATATTCTTTTCTGGAGTATCTGTATATATAGCTGTTTTCCCCTTTTTTCTTCCACGGTTATTGGTTTTACGAGGGGGGGCTTTAGGTAGTGGACGAACTGTTTCTGGAGAGAAGTAATGATTTTCAGTCGTTGTTGCTATCGATAGATTGCAGGAAAGGAGTGGTGGTCTGTTGTATTGTACTGTATTTGTAGTTTCACAGAGCGGCGTTCTTTCGAAGGATGGACTAAATGGCATGATTACAGGCGAGTATCCTCGATTTGAAGCTTCTTGTTCTATTTGTGAAGCAGTTTGTTGGGACTCATCTATACTTAAGAGGTCAATGGGCAAAGGGAGATCTTCAAACATATTTTCAGGTACCGTCATAGTAGTTACTGAAAAAGCTGAGTTTATGTTGACCTCGCATAATGTGAGGCTTCTTGTGGAGGTGTAGTTTGGTGAATCACAGGTGGAGAAGCTCTTCGAAGAGGCTCTTGTATTTCCATTGATTCAGGAAGCCTAAAATCATTTACCCTAATTAAATGTAACTCATTTCAATTAAATTAATTTTAAATCGTTTTAATTAAGAATAATTCATAACTAATATAATATCGGGGTTAATTTTACCATGGGGTTAATTGTACCGCTACAATTGTCCCCACCGTCAGTGGTACAATTGTTCCAAATCGACAGTTTAAATATTAACCAACAAATCATGGCATTTTATCAATTAATATATCTATAATTCATCACTTTTACAAAGATTGAAGTGTTAGTAAACTAATGAAAGCAATGATTTGGTGAGATAGCGAGTTTAATCGATATTACAGACTAAAACTTTTTACGAGAATACTTACTGTGACTGATCGAAAACAAAAAATCCTCTGTGCACTCGTCCGCCTCAGCATTGGCGCGCCGCCGACTGGTGAGCGGGAGGGGACGAATCGAGCGCGTAAACTGACGCTACACACACATTCAAACGTTGTTTGTGTTTGGAAATATTGGCAATGGTACTATTGCCACGTGGTACTTTTGTACCCGGTCTACCCTACCTAAGTCATGGATGTTTATAAAAGTATTTAAGTATGTCTATCCGTTATCCTAGTCACCATAGCACAAGCTCACGCTTAGTATGAGGCTAGGTAATTGGTGTGTTTGTTGGAACAATTTATTTATTTATTTATTTCTTTGTTAACCATAAAAACTATTTTTCATCGTTACTTTGTTGTGACGCTTTTTCCATGCCATCAAACGTAGTCTAATTACATCCATATTTTAGTAGTCTAGACATATTGACCTTAACACATCTTTATGTCATCCCCACAACAGCTAAGGTCACTGACGTCCCAACAAGCCGTATTTCTCGGACCTAGCCGTCCATTCAATTCGGTCTACCCAGAACTGGCCTGAATAGTGATGTGCTAACAGTAATGGTGTATGCTAACAGCTGATTAAGTCGGCTGACCGTTGTCCGTCCAGCATTCCGGGCCTTGGCTTTTGTCCCGTATCCCTGGCACATTTTTGTTTTAATAGTTTCTCTAAGAAGTTTTAATACACACATCAACACTGTCTAGGGATATACAAAACATAGTATTATTATATTCAAAACTCCCTAGACATATTGATTAGTATAGTTTCTCTAAGAAATATTGTCATTGTCACGTTAATTAATTTGGCTGTATTCAGTTATTAGTTTGGTTTTGGTCAGTTAGTGTAGCGATGGGTGATTATTACTAAATTAATCGAATGGGCTCTGTAATCGAATGTATTCGATAAGCAATCGCAGTCATTCGATTATCCTTCGATTATGCGGCGAGCAATACCGGAGCGTGCGGTGCGCAGGCCGTGCTTCTAACTAACGAATGAATGAAATTCGTCGCGTCGATTAATCATTCGTTCGCTGCCTGCCCTGTTTGCACGGGCACAGTCGCGGCAATTCATCGAATGCATCGAAGGGCCGAGTATAGATTATCATTCGATTGTCGATTATTATACGATTATTTTTTTCCGAATTACTAAATCGACATTCGATAGTTCGAATGGTCGATTGTCGATTCATTCGATTATTTTTTTTCGAACAATCGCCCATCGCTAAGTTATCCTAGTTGTATGTAGGCATTATTTTCTACCCGTACAACAATTTAATTTACTGTTTACTCATTAAAATAAATAAATAGTTTTCAACAAACACACTGAGCCCGCGTGGTGGAGTATGGCTCGTACCTCCTCATAGTTGAGGTGAGGCCTATACCCAGCTGTAGGATCTATATAGGCTTACTTTATCACACCAATTACCTAGCCCAAAACTTAGCGAGAGCTTGCGCTATGGCGACTAGAATAACGGATAGACATACTTATTATACGCTTATAAACATACATGACTTACAAATGCCCGTATTCATCCCGCAACCGCTGGTTTTGTAGTCCGTAGCGCGAACCACTGCACCAAGTCGGTCATCAGTCATTTACACCAAGTTTACAGTCTATGCTGTTCAGCCTTTCTCCTAGCTAGGCAAGTAATCATTGCAGGCAGATGGGCTATCGAATCCAAATGTCATTTAGGGATTTTGCAGGTTTGTTTATTTGTATACTTCGAAAGAATTTTTGCAAAGGTAGTTTTGCAATATAAGAATATTCGAAACACTACATATTATTGCACTGTAAAAAATGACCATCAGGGGAGGAAAACGAACCCGCGTTCCTCGCATACCGGGCGATTGCCCAACCTCTCGGCCACTCTCGCAGTTCGCAGTCGCAGAGCCTGTCAAAATTTTCAAGTGCTTCTTAACGCTGTAATGCCGCGTTGCTTTCATCAATGTTATTGGGATTACACCCTCAACACTTAAATAAATACTATTGGAAGTATTTAACAGTCGAAAGATGAAGCTTGCAAGACGATAAATTATAATTATTGTTTTTAAGTGATAATCAAATATTCTGATAATCTAATATTTTGATTGCAAAAATGAATGCTTATCACTTAAAAACAATAATTTAAAGAATATTCTGCTGATGTGCTGGCCACTGTACAATGTAGGCAGGCCTGTTGCTAGAAGCCATCTCTTCGAGAAAACTACGGTTTCATGGAAATTGTAGGCTGGTACCAGAAGTGTATTAAGGACTCACGTAGACCTGGAATTTTAAGTATTTAAGTTTAGAAACATTCTTGCAGATTAGATCACGGCGTAGCAACTGCGTCATTACGTAACAACAACTTAACAACATCTCGATATGGAGTGCTATCAACACCCACTCGCGCCGATTGTTTACCGAAGAAAAAACCGCGCAAAAAGTTATTAAAGCGTAAAATTAATGGGGCTGTCTAACTTGACAGCCCCATTAATGGCTGAGAAGTTGCTTGATAGATGCTGTATAAAGATCGTCCAGACGCTTCTTGACCGCATAGGACTGAAAAGTCTTCTACCGTACTCAGAGGCGTCAATTTAATTTAATCCATCATTAAGTCTCAAGCCGTCTTTTTCTATTTCATTGACAACGAAAGTGACAGAATGAGACTGTAGATTATAAACCGGCCAAGTGCGAGCCGGACTCGCGCACGAAGGGTTCCGTACAAATATCTATAATACAACAGTAGACTTATTTTTTAGTTTTAAATAAACAATTTTGTGTCCCCTTATAATTTTTATGTTAATTTAATTATTTATTTTTAAAGTGAATATAATATTCTGTGAGCATTTCAAGCGTCTACCTGTTTCCAATAATAAAATTCACGTTTGTTATAATGGGAGCTTAAATATTTATTATATTCTGTATTTAGTATTTGTTGTTATATCGGCAACAGAAATACATCATCTGTGAAATTTCAACTGTCTAGCTATCATGATTCATGAGATACAGCCTGGTGACAGGCAGCAGAGGCTTAGTACTCGTAATAGGGTCCCGTGTTTACTCTTTGGGTACGGAACCCTAAAAATGGACGTCTCTGAGTGCGGTAGCATAACTATTATATAATCTGTGGCGGTAGTTAGATGATATACTTACATACTACGTAAAGATACTTAAGTCTTATATGCCTTGCTTAACACGGGACTAAACTGCTTGGTTTAGGTGCCATGTTAGGCCTATTTCATCCCTTTTGAGTACGTTCTGTCTGAGTGCGTTAGATAAAAGATAAATTACATATTTTCCATACAAAATATGTCAAATAATCTATCAAGTAAGCTACTTTTATATACGAAGTGAGTACGAAATAGGCCCTGGCACATTAGATGACAGTTTATTATTATTTATTCTGTTAGCCATTACTGTTATTATTTATTCTGTGGTTTTAGTTAGCCATTACTGGTGAATATAATTGATGGCTTAGCGGCAATGTACCTTATACCTACGCATGGTTGCGTAGTGGTTCGCGCTCCGGACTACAAAACCAGCGGTTGCGAATTCGATTACCGCAAGGGGCAAATGTTTGCGGTGTGATCACGAGCATTTGTACCTAAATCATGGACGTTCATAAACGTATTTATGTATGTCTATCTGGTATTCTGTATCCTAGTATCCATAGCACAAGCTCACGCTAAGTTTGGGGCTGGGTAATTGGTGGTGTTTGTAAAAACAATTTATTATTATTTAAGGATAGTTTTCATCAAATCATTTGGTCTGATTTCCTCAGAAAACTCAATCACTTTCCTAAAAGGCTGTCACATTAATTAAAGGTTCACTTAACCCGTCACCTAGTGTCAAGCCCCTAATTGGAAGAAGCAAGCAATAATGATGGAGACGCGAAAATCTAACGGAGTTGACTGCCTACGTACAGAATATTTGAGCTTTAGAACATTATATTAGCCTCTTTGTAATAACAGAATGCTTAAATACGAATAATAAGGTGGAATCGATTTGTAACCGAAATCTCTTCTTGCTTTCTCCGTAGATTTATTAAAGATACATAGATGGATAACTCTTTATTCCATAAAAGTAACAACAAGAAAATTTATACAGAAAGATGTACAAATTATTAATCCGGAAGTAAATCTATCTGATACCTGTGCCAGCCTAAACTGCTAAACCAATTTAGATAAAATGTAGTATGTATAAAAGTTTTATCCTAATAAAACGTTGAAAATGAGATGAAATTTTGTTCAGTAGAGGAGACATAGAAATATAATCAACTGTTGCATTTAGTATTTCAGTAAGTTTTAGGTCAGCTCAAGAGCTTTTTGAGAAGCTTTAGCACCATATCGACCTCCGATAGCTTGTTAACACTATAAGATGTTTTGGGTTTTATTTCATATAGTTAAAATATCTATAAAAACCGGCCAAGTGCGAGCTGGAGTCGCGCACGAAGGTTTCCGTACCATTATCTTTAGAACATTAGAATCTATATTATGTCTGTTTTGATTTTCAAAACGGCAATAAAGTCACTTATGTATGGGAGATCCCTTAAATATGTTTTAATTAATTATTTTTAATGTGAATATGAATGCTTCAAGCCCCTTTCTGCTGTTGTAATTAATATCGAGCAAAAACGCCTAGACGTTTGGTGTATGGGTCCTCCCTTAAATATTTATTTTATTCTGTATTTAGTTCTTATAGCGGCACCAGAATTAATAGATCATGTGTAAAAATTTCATCTGTCTATCTATCACAGTTCATGAGATACAGACAGACAACGAAAGCTTAGTAATAGGGCCCTGTTTTTACGTAACCCTGAAAACGTATTATAGATCTATTGTATTGTAAAGTACGAGCACCAATAAAATCGACCATTAGGACCCATATCCGCATTCTTTCAACAATCCATTGAAATCATTTACCGTTCATATTATGGCCCGGTTCCACACACGACAAATATCATTTTCAAGATGATGTTTGATTTACATAGTTACCTAGTTTTATTTAATTATTAAAGCAAACAAATCAATGGACATTAATGGTAAGTACATAGATATACACAATTGTAATACAAGTGCTAAATGACCCCTAAGCATTGTCAAAAATTACCACTTTTTGTTGATTTTTGCATTATGATTCACATGGAGCTGGCTAACACAAGAGTTCACTAAAAATACGGCTTCCTTTTAGCTTTCCTTCGTATTATTCTTCTAACTTTAGGTAATGAAAATAAAAACTGGCCAAGTGCGAGTCGGGCTCCCGCAAGGCGGGTTCTGAACATTGTCTGTACAACATTAGACACCATTTATTATTACTTTTTTTTGTTTAAAAAAAAACGGCAAAATCTTTACGTTTGTATGGGAGAGGCCCTTAATTTTATTTTATTCTAATTTAATTATTTATTTTCAAAGTGAATACTTATACAACTTAATATTTTGTGAATTTTCAAGTGTTTCGCCATGATAAATATCGAGCAAAAAACGAAAAAAACATCACGTTTGTTGTAATGGAGCTAGGAGCCCTTAAATATTCATTTTATTATAAATATTTTAGTTACAGCATCAACAGTAATAAATCATGTGGGAAAATGTCAACTGTCTAGCTATACGATTAAATAGAAACAGCCCGGTGACAGACAGAGAGACAGAATGTCAGGGGAAGCTTAGTAATAGGGTCCTGTTTTTACCCTTTGGGTACGGAACCCTAAAAATATGATTACTGGACGATGATGGAAGTATAAATCATTTTGTGTATCTATCATCAAGTCTACAGACGAAGTCGGGGCAACAGCTAGTGTACACAGGCGCACGTTAGACTACCCCACTTTGACCTTTCGGCCGCCTCTATTCCCATCGTAATAAAAGCGGTTTTCGCTGTTCAAATGGTTAACCTAACATGCTGCCAACTGTACAATATCCTCACATTGGCACCTTGAAACTGTAACAACGGCCTCAAACATCGATACCATCAAACAGTCAACATTCAATGAGTAATCAGCGAACCTCAACCTTTCTGCCATAAGCGGCTCAGGTCAACATTTGGCCAAAGGGCCGTATCTATATTTGGACCTAGCACAAGGCACAGTCAAAATGTGCTTGCACGAGTATCTCATGTTGAAGCTCATTTTATTTCTCCAAAATCCTATTCCTACTTTAATAATTCTATTCCTACTATAAAGTTTGATGATTCTAGGTCTATGGGAAGTACCCTATAGGTTTTGGATTCTCCTGAGAAATTATAATTATTTTTATAACTTAAGCAATTATTATTTACGAAATTCAATTAAATTTCCCTTGAGAAATGTTAGAAAAGATGGCTAAAATGGCCGTATCTTATCAGCCATAAAAATTTGATGTTAATTTCAACCTGATACCTCCACGCATTCTTAAAAAAAAGGGTTTTGACATACAGACGGACGGACGGACAGGCTGACAGACGGACAGACGGACAGACGAACAGACGGACCGACGGACCGACGGACAGACGGACAGACGGTCAGACGGATAGATGGACAGACAGACAGATGGATAGACGGACAATAAAGTGATTTTCCATTTTAAATCTTAACAAGAAAAAAAAAACGCTTTACAATTGAACCACTGAACATAGAACCCCTTCTTTTTTGAAGGTGGTTAAAAAGTAGATTACCATTTAAGCTTAGATCTATAATAACGCCTAGGTATAGCTTTACACAGCCTGAATTTGTTTTAAACTTAAATATTGCAAGCTAGGCTACTGCGAATTCCAATCTGTGCTGTGCACCAGTCGCTGCCTTTCGAATACAAGAGTATTTACGCCAAATACTGTATGAAAGGTCGCGTCTAACTTCCTGAAATATGTGTCTATATTGAGTGTGTTTGATTATACGTCCTTTGAATATCGCACGAACTTATCTGCAATCAAATTAAGGGGATAAATATAGTTCTGTTGTCTCTAGTTAAGTCTTGTGAACTGCAGCACTAGACCAGATGCGATCTATTCTACAACGAACTTCGCTATCGCCAACGAAACGTCAAAATGTGTGTACCCATAAAAATAAAATAATATTTTGAATTAAAACAGTATATTGATGTTACGATGGCATATGTTTTATACATTCATTAAACTTTATATTACGATATGTTATTATCGAGAATATTAGAATTTAATGATTTTTGCTATAAAGGAGTTCCACCACTACGACGAAGACAAATGCCATAATATTGTCCTCAACATGGCGACAATACTTTATTTTAGGAACTATTTCTTGGGAAACCTAATGGTTGTCGATAAATTCAAAGTCAGTCTCATTCGTTTTGTAAATAATATGTTTTTTTTACTAAAGGAAAATAACATACCACAATATTTCCATGGTTTTACACCATTATAAACACCAGAGGGCAGTTTTTAAGTAATTTCAAGATCCGCCATTTTGTATAAATTGACGTACACTTTGCACATTAAAGTGATTCTTTCCTCACTACTTCTCATTGTATTAGTAAATAACCTATTTAATTTCTGTTTATATAATTAGGTCTGCATAAGTATTAACCTCTTTAACACCTATAAAGTACTTCTACAGCGCTACCATAAAAGGCTAGGGCTGCACTCAACGTCCTTACTATCCAGTGCAAAGTTTCCTAAAGGCTAATCGTTTCCTGTATTTACATATAGAGGCATAAAGATCGCCAGATGGTCGCACTTTTCTTTTAGGCGGGGTCAGGACGGTTAAAAAATATTTCTAGATCGTAATATGCACAGTGCAAGTACAGACAGTAAGACTGCTTTTTGCTAGTCAAAGGTAAATGTGTCCTCCTAGCCGAATTTCGACTACGGCGGCCTATCTCAACAGAGATCAGCCAACTGCGCGGGACATATTATAGTGCACAAATGTGTGCGCAATACACAGGTGCACTCTCTGTTCCTTCACTCTCATAATTCGGCGAGACGGCAGTCTGACATGACCGTAGAGATATCAGGCGCAGGACCAACGGCTTAACGCCTCGTTGGTCTAGTGGTCAGCACGCTGGGTACTATCCACGAGGTCCCGGGTTCGAATCCCGGGTCGGGCTGAGAGTGTTTGGGTTTTTCTGTCTTGAAATTATTCAGACACAGCTCCGGAGTCAGGAAGTTGGTGGTGTTAACACCCCCGTGCCTCGGAAAGCAAAGATAAATGGTACTTACCTAAAGTAATACGAATATTAGTTTGATATCGCAATAGTTCTGAACATTAGAATAACTGTTCGCTTTCATAGAAATAGGCACCGAAAATATTTATTTGTAATTACTGAAGCATTTGATTTAAATAATTTTACCTCATCACAAATGTGTCACAATACCGTATCACACTTTTTTAATGTTTTTAGAACACTTTTTCGGAGAGCGGGGTTTTTCTAACAAAATTATTTATTAACGTAAAAGGAATCCTCAATCGTAACAAAGAAATATTAGAATTTGTTTCTACCTAATTTTCTGTCAAAAGACAAAATGGTTAGAAATAAAGCATCTTCAAAAGTGATACAAATTGACATGATATACCTGTTTAGACTTCAGACAAGCAGAGCTATAACTAAGCTCAAAAACTTTTTCCTTTTTAAAACTTATACCGAATAAATAATAGTCTACTTACTTAATAATAACGTACCTGCCTAGTTCTTACTTACCTACCTGGCTACTACTGACTGTAACAAAGTTGTTAACTTACATTATTTGCATTTAGTTTCTTACTATACTTCCTAATCAGTTAACTACCATAGTCGCCGATATATTGTTACTAATCACAATATTTTACCTAACAACTTTCTTATGCTGACTTGAACTAAATTGTTTAGCATCAAATCAAACCTCCGTGGTTTTTTGATGTTAAATATACCTATATAATATGTATGTCACTGTTTAATCTAATAAATAAAAAAATATCACACTGTAAACGTGTCAAGAATCATGACAAATACCTACCTTGTAAAACTTTTCGATTATCATACTTTGAGTTAACTACTCAATCGTTCTGGAAACTAACTTACAGGTCAGTGGTAACTCAACCATTCACAGTAATCTTTATATCATCGAATTAATTTAGAGCCCTGTTTTCCGCAACTAAAAATACAGCAAAATTTTAGTATCACCTGTCAAAGATGGCAAAGATCTTCATGACTTTTCAGAAAATTTAACAGAGCCAGAACGGTAGCGAATTGCAAGGATATTGAACATGGAGAGCAATAAAACAAAAGAAAAGTTACAGTGAACGAATATCTGTATCCTTGCAATTCGCTACCGTTCTGGCTCTGTTAAATTTTCTGAAAAGTCGTGAAGATCTTTGCCATCTTTGACAGGTGATACTAAAATTTTGCTGTATTTTTACGTTGCAGACCTACTGCATGTATTTCTACTGTGGCCTTTATACACAGTTTATATTCTTCCGTTTTTGGTAGCATCGCTGTATTAAAAATAGTTTTTTATGGCTGAAGGAAGGAAAATTGCGGTGACATTTTAATTTTAGTGCTCGCGTAAAAATGTTTATTTGCAAACTAATGAGAAATCATGTCCGTGAATATTTTCCACTTCTGTCTGTTTGTATTTAGTCTAACAGTAGACATTACCTACTTATAGACGCATTAGTTGACGACCGTCTTGGTGTAGTCGTTCGCACACAAGACTTCTAAACCAGGCGGTTGCGGGTTCGAATCCCGCAAGGGGCAAATGTTTGTGTGATGAGCACGAGCATTTAGTATTTAAGTCATGGATATTTATATGTATTTAAGTATTTCTATCCGTTATCCTAGTCACCACAGCACAAGCTCACGCTTAGTTTGGGACTAGATAATTGGTGTGTTTGTTGAAACAATTTATTAATTAATTTATTATTATTATTATTAGCAAAACACAATTTTAGTGATCAAATCAAGTCAAAAAAGTGTTTGCTAAACACTATGATTTGAATTCCCTTAAGAAAAGTGTGAATAGGCTCTTTCTAGGCAGACTTGACCCATCTTCGGCCGCAAAGAATTTACTCTAATATTATAATGAATGTACCAAGTTAAGTATATTTGTAAAACTTAAACAACTTGAAGGACGTGCCTTAACACAAAAGCTGTCTCTATGGAAACAACGCTAGAATAAAATAAATACAAATCAGGTATTGGCCATTCGCGATTTCCATGTTGGTCAAACGTATCTTTTGATTAAGTTAATCAAGAAGCTTGACTTTTACAGCTTCAGGCAGGCCTGTGTAACTCCCCGCGTAGGTATCAAAAACGTACCTACGCGCGGCGACCCCTTGTAAGGGGCTAAACAAGTTGGGTGTCGCTAGCCCGCAGCGACACGCTCGCGCGTTTTATTCACCAGCTGGCGCGTGCCACGTTGCTGGCTAAACGAGCATGAATAAAGTCCTAGAAAGATGCGCTAGATGGCGTTACTAGCTTCTTGTAGCAGTCAACCCTATCGCGTCGCATGATAGTACGTCACTAAATAGGTTAAGTGTATTATGTATCATATTCCAGAGTTGTTAGAATGAAATTATCTTGCAATGTATTTCTGTAGGTGTCTACACGAAAATGTGCTTGAGTCTGAGGCGAACTGAATTACACCATATCGTTGACAACATTAAGTAGATATTTCATTGAATTTGATTGCAAAGTCAAACTTCTGTACGGAGTACTAGTACTTATTCTGTGCTTCAGGGTAGGTACTGCAGACATAAGTATTGATATTAATTTCAACTAAATACCTACACGTGTTTTGAAAATGAGAGTCTTGATAGACAAGGTGATGCTAGGGTTTCGATTTTTTTTTGGGTACGGATCCCTAAAAACTGTTACTTTCAAATACAGCCAAGCCTTTGCTATGAGTCAACCATTTTTCGCAAGTACACACAGCCTTCCTAATAAGCAAAAAAGACATAATGTAGGCGTCACCATCCGTACAGTTGGCAACATTATTAACGTCCTAGTGTTTGGTGATAAGGCTTAAAATTGTACATTTTTATTATCATTATCAGTTGTATCAAGTAAACAGTTATCCGTATTTTGGACATAGAAAGCTTTTAATGTTGGTACTAAGAAGTGGGTGACGTTTGTTTAGTATCGTTAATGAGGTTGTACTTAACGGATCAGTGGTTTAACAGTGTTGGGGTCCTAAGTTCAACAAACTTATGGTTCAGTTACAACTTTAGAAGTCACTGTAACCAGTGTTTTTGTACAAATGTACCGTTTACCTCTTAACTGTTGAGCAATTGAACTGAGTTAGACGCTAATTTAAAAAAAAAAACATTATTCTTTCACGGGATGTAAGTACTCCCACTTTTATTTTTACCCGATTGCATCAGAACAAGGGTGACGACAAGGTTGACGACCGTCTTGGTGTAGTCGTTCGCGCACCGAACTTCTAAACCAGGCAGTTGCGGGTTCGAACCCGCAAGGGACAAATGTTTGTGTGATGAGCACGATCATTAGTACCTAAGTCATGGATGTTTATAAATGTATATAAGTATGTCTATCCGTTATCCTAGTCACCATAGCACAAGCTCACGTTTAGTTTGGGGCTAGGTAATTGGTGTGTTTGTTGAAACAATTTATTTATTTATTATTATAATATTATATTTATGGGTCAAAATTATTATACAGTGTGTCTGGGTTTCGATTGGCGATAATTTATGGGCTATTAGATCATCAAATGTTATCGACAAAAACCCCCATTTTGGGGTTTTAACTCTCTCTTGATATGGCAGCCATTTTATTTTATTTTTTTAAAAGCAATTTTTATGGATCTGGAGGTCCTAAAAGTTATGAAAATGATTATTTTGGAAGGTAACGCTATGGCCTATCAAGTGAAATAAAGATCAAAATTATTATTTTTTTAAATAAATCTTGCTAAAATTTTAGAACAGGTAAATCGTTTTTTGAACCTATTACAAAACTAAACCCAAATATGCTATTTATTTAAAAAAAAGGGTGATGTCTAAAATTTGGTGAATAAAACGCCCTTAAATTATCGCTAGTCGAAACCCAGACACCCTGTATATTTATTTTATTTATTTACCTTGTACCTATTACCTCTCCGAATATGTATCTCAGTATAAATTCATGTATAGGACTGACAGAAAATGCCACATAGCGTTAATTGTTGTGCAATAATTAATTGTACAAGATCTGCTCTGGAATCCAGACACAAAATTACACGTAATTCATTTTCCATTTTTTTTGTACATACCTAACATAAAATAATTAAAAGTTAAGTAATTATTTTTGTACCGACGTGTGACCGAGTACCGTATTTGTGGGTAAAGTAACATTATAAAAGGTTTTTACTTAGTCTATAAATAAATTATAATATGTCTTTTGCACCAATCACCCCCTTCCTGTGATTAAGTATTTCCTATACCCAAAGGTTGTCTGGAAGAGATCGCTCTTAGCGATAAGACCGCCTAATTTGTACATCTGTTAGTTTTCACCGCAGACCCAATTTAATTTTAGACTGTCCTCTTCCCGAAGGTTGTTTGAAAGAAATTGCTTTCAGCAATAAGACCGCCTAAATTGTACTATTCTCTATGAACATTTATGTAAATTGATACTGTGTGTGGTGTGCAATAAAGAGTATCTATCTATCTATCTTTCTTTGTAAATTGTATTGTTATTACTTTTATGGTGTGCAATAAAGAGTTATCTATCTATCTATAAATTATGCAGGACACTCAAGTTAGGCACACATCGGACATCTAGATCTTAGGCTAAGGTCGCTCGCACCTTGACCGGCGCCCGCGCGGCGGGCTGCGTCTTGTATATGTTCGGCCATGTTACTCATACATGAGTGGCGTTTCATTCACGTGCCACAGGTAGGGGTGACATCGCCAAGGCCCAATTTTTACTAATAAATTAACTACATAATACCTTATATTATACCTACATCCGGATGTAACTCTGTATGTGTCTGTCTGCGTGTCAAATATTTTGTAACCTGTATTTTGTAAGCCCTCTTTGTCAATGTCCACGCTTCACATCCATAGAGCTCTATACTCCAAATGTACGGAAGACCAAGAATAAGTTACATGCAGCAAATAAAAGGAAAGATAAATGTCGGGTCGTATCAGGAGGTTAAGAGAAGGGCGGAAAGCAGAGAGGAATGGAAAAAACTCCACCGACAAGAGCCTAGCTCTTAAATTTGATGATGATGATGATTTTGTAAGCCTACAGTTACTAATGCATGTTTAATTTTTAATCGGCCAGTGTAGCATTAGTATTATGTCAAATTAACCGGCAATCATGGTTTATCAGCTTTTAAAAATTGGTGAACTCTGGTTTGAAAAGGACCCGGAATCCAATCCCGAAAGGGGTGAAAAAGGAGATGCAAATTCTATGGAAAATCTAATTTTTGAAATACAATGAAATGAAATTTATTTGCGTACGAAAAAGGTAACAGTTTAGATGGAATAACAGGTTTAGTTAAGTTCATCTTTTTCACACTATTTATAATTTTTATGTAAAGTCACGAAAAAAAACAGATATGTCTAGTAAATAAAAAATATCGCTAGATGTGTGATGTGATGTGTGTGAGTGTGTGATTTTATTTAGTAATTTTAGGAACGGTTCAATTATTAAAAAAAAAAATATTTGTTGAAGTACAAGGCAGGTATTTATGGAGAGAAAAATATTGAAAACTCGCGAGGAAATTACTAAAACCTGAAAAGCTGTTTTAGAGCAGTACGAAGATGCCAAGTAAGTTGGCTTAAAATGAAATAAGCTACCATTGTAGTTTAAATAACTACCTTGATTGTTTATTATTGGGCTGCAAATACACACATCAACACTGTCTAGGGATATACAAAACAAAGTATTATCACATCCAAAATATCCCTAGACAGTGTTGATTTGTTGGATTTGTTGTTGGAGGTGCCTGTGGCGCAGTGGCGGCAGCGCTTTGGTAGTGATACCAAAAGTTAAGCAACCCACGGCGCGGTCGTGATTGGATTGGTGACCATTCCGACCATTTAAGTGACGTCCATGACAAGCATCTCCGTGCTTCGGAAGGCACGTTAAGCAGTTGGTCCCGGCTAATATCTGTGGTATTAGTCGTTAAGCCTAGTCAGAGGCCCTAGGGCGGCTTGATAACTTCTGACAGTAAGGTTTGTCACTTGCCTTACATACACCCCTTCACCAATCCGCACTGAGCCCGCGTGGTGAAGTATGGCTCGTTCCTCCTCATAGTTGAGGTGAGGCCTTTTCCCAGCAGTGGGATCTAATAGGCTGACTTATTATTTTATATTATTATTAGTGTTGATTAGTATAAATAAAATTGCATAACAAATAGTAACAAAACGACCGAACACTATTAATGCTATAGTTTCATTTTGATCCAATCCGTTATTTATTTAATTTATTTATTAAGGAAACAACATAGTACATTTTTATAAACAAAGTCCTACAAAACTATTTACACAGTTTGTCTGTAGGATCAAGTGAGTCTCTTTAAAGTTATTTACAGAGATTATATTTATGTATTCAATGTGCTGAGGTAATATTTTTTTAAATTACGTTAAAATTTATTCTTATCTCTTTCTCGACGAATGTCTTCCGGCAAACTATTAAGAAGGTGTGGTATTCGCTCCTTTAAGGTTCTATCTCCGAAGTAGTTTTTAACCTTTGGTACTTCAAATTTGGGATACCACCCATATCGCGTTGATATTCCAACGATACGAACTAAGCACTTTTTATCAACATTTATAATGCGCACAGCTAAGTTGTGGAACTCACTACCCGCTTCAGTGTTTCCAACGGATTACAACCCAAAGACCTCCAAACTCAGAGTGAACAGGCTTCTTCTGGGTGAGCTCGCTCCATCATCGACTCTGTCTGTGCTACGTCTGGCTTAGTCAAGAGTCAAGAGCAAACCCATTTCAAAAAAAAAACAATTACCCGAAGACATTGATCTTGTACAGTGTTTATTTTTCATCAGAGTCAAGTCACGCTCCCAAGAGTCATGACTATTGATTGCCAACTGATACTTATGTTTAAGACTAACTGGAAGGATTTTACATATGTTAAATAATTTCGTACAGTCTCCTCTACATTTAGCTTTAGTTTTTTTATTTACTAGTAATTTTAAAAATCTAATTTGAAGTGCTTCTAGCTTATCTATATGTGTTTTGGAAGTAAGACCACAACTATCAAGAGCGTAACCCAACACTGAATCTATTAGTGAGAAATACAAACATTTTAATGTAGTGGTTGGAACTTTAAAACTCAAATCATGGAACTTACCTAGGAGTATCCTTAATTTATTACATATATAATCTACATGTTGGGACCACGAGAAGTCTGCGTCAACTTTAACACCGAGATTAGTAACACAATTTACCTTTTCAATAGGTTTACACTGGCAATTTATAAGATTTTTATGAAAACATGAATAGCTACGAGTATACAAATTTGGGGTCTGGTCAGAAATACGCAAATAAGGAGATTTAATTACGAGAAGTTTAGTTTTTCCTGAATTAAGAATAATACCATTGTCGTGAGACCATTTAACTACCGCGTCTATATCGTGCTGTACTAGCCTGCACGTCTCAGCGAGGTCAGTCCCGGCGCGCAGTGTGCACAGGTCATCCGCAAACATATGGGCTGAACTGTATTTGAGTACCTTGTATAAGCTATTAACATGTAATAAGTAGCAGATAGGCCCACACCCTGACCCCTGCGGCACCCCGCATCTCACGTCCTGCAACTCGCTGAGTGCGTCACCCACTCTTACACGAAATGAGCGCGCCATAAGATAGATATATATCAAACCACTGGTTTAGTGGCTGACCCACACCGCACTCACCCATTGCTTTTAATAGTGTTTTTGATTCTAAAGTATCTATAATCATAAAAAATTGCTACAACAAAGTTTTTATTTTCTAAATATGTGTTAACTTCGTCTGTGAATCTAGATAATAATGTGTTTGTACTTTTATTTTTCTGGAAGCCGTGCTGACATTCACTTATTGTATTGTTCTGTTGCAAATAGTTTCCGAGTTGATTAACTATGCATTTTTCAATAATTTTATCAATGCTTGATAATATTGCTATAGGTCTATAATTAGAATATGCCTTATAGTCTCCCTTTTTATAAATAGGCCGAATTATGGCTTCTTTCAGTCCATTCGGAAACTTATGTTGACTAACCGACAGATTAACTAAATTTGCTAAAATAGGGCTAACTAGATTGGCTACTATTTTTATATCTGACATCCGCACGTAACGCTACCAGGCGATTTGTTTTTATCTAGTTGGTTAATAGCTCGTTTCTGATCTGATTCAGTTAATATTCTATTGTTATTGTTTCGCTATAAAATAAACAAAATAGTTATTTGTATTCACAATATCAGCTCGATGTTTTACAGTAAACAAGAGCTGAATTATGTTCGCATAATCTTATATTTTATTGCGATTTGAATAAATTACCAGTGTTCTCGTAAATATGGAGTTAACTTCATTCAGGTGTATTTATTGCACTTATCAATGAATGCATTATGTGTAAAATATCTTTCGAATTCCTAGCATGTTTCTCTTCATCCTTTGATAAGCCTTATTTATTTTTATGATATTGGTATATTGATTGGCTATGTACTAATGACTTTTTCTGAGTTATGTACATTAGTTGTTTCACTGACCGATGCTCTTACGGTGAGGAAAAATGTCGTGAGGAAACCTGCACATTCAGGCGACTGAATGTGTTACCATGATCCAAACCTGATCAGGTTCCCCTGTTAACAGGGTCACGGAGGTCAGATGGCAGTCGCTCCACAGTAATTGCCTGATCTGGATCCTGGATCATGGTCAGCGGACCCTGGGCACTCGCGCGCGAGTGCACAACCGGGATAACGCTAGGAAGATGATGGTATATTGGTTCGCACGGGTGCAATTAGATAAAAAACCGGCCAAGTGCGAGTCGGACTCGCGCACGAAGTGTACTATTATCTATACAACATGAGACACTTTATTTTGAAATTTCTAATGTCTTTTTAAAACGCCAAAAAATCACGTTTGTGCTGCCCTAGTTTATATTTTATTTTAATGTAGTTATTTATCTATAGTGATCATACAACTTAATAGGTATTCTGCGAATGTTTCAAGCGTCTACCTGTTTCCAGTATAAATATCGATTAATATCCTAAAAAACACGTTTGTTGAATAGGGGCCTCCTTAAATATTTTTATTGTTTATTTTAAAAGCGAATATACACCAATTAAATCGTCTACCGTTATCAGGCAAATAACGCCAAAAAATCTCATTTGTTCTATGGGGGGCTCCCATACAACAAATGTGATTTTTTGGCCTTAAATACTAGGTACTACTACTAAATTACTACTTAATTGTTTTAGAATTAAAATGGAATACAATACACTAATAGCTTAATAGTATAGATAGTTTGTTTGTCGGTCTGGGTGAAAAGATCGGGCGCAGGATCAACGAGTTGACTAAACATAACATGTTAGTTACTTGAATATCTAGGCGACGTAATTCATATCAGTATATTAATTTTAGCCGAACAGTGGTCACTATGACTATATTTGAAGTGTATCAGTTTGTAGGTCAGTCGGCGCCCTAGGTTCTGAATTCCTAACTAATCGGGTGAGCTCAAAATAAGCGCGCCTTTGTGGACACGCGTGACTGGGGTCAGGGTAGGGTAGCCACCATTTCAATGTCAGTGGGACAATTCACAATCTTCTTGTATGATAACTGTAAGGAGTGGATATTCAGAGGCATTTAGGAAGATTTGCTGTTTGTTTGTTGTTCATTGAATGACAGCCATTATTCATACCTGAATATAAGAAAGCTTCTACTCTCTCGTGCCTTTTTTATTTATTTAGGATTTACAACTAAAACTTTGTAAAAAAGGCGGATTAATGCCGGATGTGAATATCTACTAGACATACCTTGGGGCTAAGCAAATACGAAAAATGGAAAAATACTTATGTATAAATACCTAGTATATAATATCTATGTATGAAGATGTTTTGTGCTGTGTGTATGAACGTGTCAGTTCACTATGAAAATAAGATTTCATAAATGAATTTATAAAAGTTTAATTCTGACAAAGTAGGTATTTAAAAAGTCACTTAATGATAAAAGTGATACTATAAACAGAGCAATTTTTGAATTGATGGAAAATACAATATTTTTTATAGATGCATAATAATTTATATATTTTAGTATAAAGTATACATTCTGTAGCGCCTTCAAGAAATGTCTCTAGTTTATAAAAAGCTTACTCAACCTATGTGTATAGTCGTGAGGATAAATATGGCGCCAACCCTGACTTCTCATTCAATAGCTACTTAATTACATCAAAATAAAGTTCAATATTGAATAAAAAAGTTGTGTGCATGATCCATGCTTCTGGATCTTAAGTTGCTTGTAATAGGGTTGAAGTTTGTATACTAAAGGTAAATATATACTAATTAATGTAAATATTAATGAATGATTTGTAATAAGAGCAATAGGAATGTTAGGTTTAAATGACTTAGTCTGGGACACTTAAACGTCTTCCTAGTTGTATAATGGATGTTAAATTAATTTATTTTATTTTAATTAATGTGATAATTAATGCATAGACATGCAAGTGGATTTTAATGCCTCTGTCTAACTGTAGCTACTGTAGGTGTAAGTCGAAGTTAGATATCGATAATTGAGCTGTTTAATTAAATACTTTTGTATAAAATATTAAAACCTTACTTATATCGGATTACATAAGATAGAGTCCTCTGTCATAGGTACTTTAAAAAGCCCAACAAATATCAAATGGCTTTTAACAAGAAGAGATAAAGATGAAATTAAAATATATAATTATCAAAAAACAATTTATCACTTAATACTTTCTTTACTACTACTATACTTACTTACTTTTGACGACCGGCTTGGTGTAGTTGCTCGCGCACCGGACTTCTAAACAAGGCGGTTGCGGGTTCGAATCCCGCAAGGGGCAAATGTTTGTGTGATGAGCTCGAGCATTTGTACCTAAGTCATGGATGTTTATATGTATTTAAGTATTTCTTTCCGTTATCCTAGTCACCATAGCACAAGTTCACGCTTAATTTGGGGCTAGGTAATTGGTGTGTTTGTTGAAACATTTTTTTTTTTATTTACTTCTCATAACGTAGCTGGCCCACCGACTGCATGTCACTCAGCGAGCTATGGAACGGTCTATGCTGGGGATCTCGCTAAAGGATAGAATCCAAAACAAGATCATCCGCCAAAAGACGAAAGTCATAGATATCGTTCAGAGGTGCAGTAAGCTGAAGTGGCAGTGGGCTGGTCATGTCTGTCGCAGAACCAACGGGGGCGTTGGAGTAGGAAGGTCCTCGAATGGAGACCACGTCTCGGGAAACGTAGTGTTGGACGCCCCCCTGCTAGATGGACCGATGACCTAAGGAAGGTGGCCGGTGGTGGCTTAACTTAGAGGGCAAAGGCAACAACATTAGTAAAAAATGTGTCTAAAAATAACTTTTATTTTTATACGCTAGGTTTCAAGAAAAACGCTAAAGAACATTTTGGTTTTTAAGTAAAAAGTGTTGTGATTACTCTCTTTCTTTCGTTTGGTACACAAGTTCGGTGTATTAGTAAATCATAATAAGAGAGACGGAGGCAAAAACGTTGTTTTCAAGACTAAACAGGGATGATCTTAAAAAATATTTTTGTTAGGAAAAATATAAATAAAAAAATGGCTGTTTTTTGGAAAATAATATGCAGGTCGTATTTCTCTGATATAGTAAGAGGCTCTGTTAATATATCGCCACTTGCTAAAATGTTACCTTGTATATGTGTGTGAAATGGAGAAGGCAATGGCATGGCAAAGAGTGATTTCACTCCATTACAACTTGCCAAGAAATTCATTGTGTCTTTTATTCCACATTATGATCATGAAGAGAGAATTTAGGAAGGAATTTAGTTTCCTCAATGCTATTTCGTTCTATTATCGTTTTAATGAAATTGTCGTGTCGAATCAGGTGGCCCAACATTCGTTCCATAATAGAATGAAAAAGGAAGCGAGGAAGACCAAGAATAAGCTACATGCAGCAAATAAAAGAAAAGATAAATGTCAGGTCGTATCAGGAGGTCAAGAGAAGGGCGAAAAGCGGAAAGGAATAGAAAAAACTCCACCGATAAGAGCCTAGCTCTTAAATTGGATGATGAATGCTATTAAACGTAACTTAATTTACTTACTAAATCTAATAACTGTATCAGCTTTGCTAGCCGACAGACAAAAAACTTGCTACTACAAGCAGGAAGCGTAAACTTCGTAAGCTTGCGCGCGCGCATACAAAGCTCAAAGCTCCCCCTTGTACATGTAGCTATTAATGGCTTAATAGGCCAATTAAGTGGGACGACTTTATTTAAGAAAGCTTCATGTGCGGGCTTTGTTAGTGGCCGTGTTTAGAATTTAGCTCCGTTTTGAGAGAACACGACTATTGCTTTTGAAGTTTTCTTGAGATAAATAACTAAGAAAACTTGACTTGATTTGGTACTACTACGGGTAAATTGTTTTAGCACATTATTGGCAAATATTCTATTCCTACCTAATTCATAAAATATAATTACCTTATAATTAAGCAATTATTTAGCAAGTTTTTATGAAATTGAATTTAATTTCGCTCACAAATTTAATCGACTGTCATCCGGTGGGACAAAGTTTAATAAAATTTTATAATTACCTTAGTTAGGGTCGTGGTACTTTAGCCCTAGTGGGTAACACTGTCTGCCCATATACCAGCAGAGCCTTACCCTTTCGGTACGGTTCCTACCTTTAAGTAGGTATATATAGATATAACAATAAAAGAATCGTATCGATATCTACATACAATAAAATAGGTCTACCTACCTACGTAATTGCAAGATACATACTTACATCTTGTAATTGTTGTTATTATTATTATTATTTTAATATCGTATTTTTGTGTATAGTGTACCTACTTGTAGCTTTAGCTACTGCTACTACTTAGCCACTGTAAACGGGCCACCCTAAGCTTCTACCACAATTAGTCAATTTATGCATCGATAATTGTTTCCAGGCCTACAACAAGCCTTAAGTTTCGCCTTCGATTAACAATAAAAACTACACTTGTAAATTAAAATAGTTGTTTAAAAATAATCCATATTCTTTACCCTTTTTGGAATATTTTTTTATTTCTAAATATCTAGCTTAGTTTGTTTGCTATGATGATTTTTGTCATGTGGGAGCACGCTTGGCGACCTTTGGCGCGCAGTCGCGCAGCTCTGGACGTACAACCATATAATCGTCGCGGTCCCGCGGACGCTCAAGTGGTTATCACGAAGTTAAAGCTTACCATGCTGTGTGCATATACTTTTGGAGTCGCAGCCTACCTCTGTATGTCAGTTATTGTCTCTTTTCTTATCTTAATTGTTGTAACTCTGTTTTGTGTACCAATTAAAAAAAATAGTACCTAATGTTTTGACAAACACTCAGCTCAGGATCTAGAGGTTATTCTGCTAGTACTTTAATTAATTAGTTCTCATTTTAAAAGGGACAACACAAAAATCTAGATAAGAGTCAATAACTTTATCACAAAAAATAAAATAGCGATCGGTAATTTGGTAAAGGACGTAAAATTATTTTTAAAGATTCCGACGTTAGCCCATAACCATAGTAATAATCAAAAGGAAATGAATAAAATCACAGTGACCCATTTGAAAGTATTCGTCATACCTACATCAAACAAGTAAAAAAACATGTGATATGATGGTGTTCAGTTCAACCCCCCCCCCCCTCCCTCCATCGGGTCGTTGACCTCCAGCTAGATTAGATAACACATGTGATATGACCCAATTTACGGCTCTCATCGGAGAGCACAGGCCAAACAAGTCAAACAAACCATTTGTTTATTTATTTAAAACAATTACAACCACACAGTAAAAAAATGCTATTAATTATGTGTTATAGGTATAGCATTTCTTTATTTTGATTGAGATAGTGAGTGGGAACTTGAAGAAGATCATCCTCTTTGTTAAGAAAATATATCCTAATAGGGGTGAAACCGGGCCTTCAAGTTTGTAGAGGATATCTGACAGTAGCGCGGCAATGAAATTATGTGCAAATAAAAAGTGAATCTTTGAACTTCCTTAATGATTTAGCTAAGTTTTTCGCGTCGAAATTTTGTAAGCGAAAATTTCGTAAAAAGTTGCAAAGAAATGCTTGTATTTTAAACCAATTATAATTACAGTGCATATATGTATAGGTATATTCTATATTCTCTTTTCCAAAAACACTGTCACAGTATTGAATTCCAAACATGTTAAAAACCCCTCTCTTTTTTTGACGCAGCCTCGACCGAGCCCTTATTACGAACTGCAATGATATCGAGAAATTGAGTGAAATAAAAAAAAAAGTAAATCGATTCCTTGGCTGTTCTACCTTATCTGTGGTCAGGCGAGGCCACAAGCCGGATGTACGGGATACGGGATCAAAGCAGCAGGAATCAAAGAGCTATTGACGAGATTTGGGGTCGAGGAGACGTCTCCATTCTTCAGGACCTCTAGACAAGATGCAGTCTATTCTACAGCAAACTTTGCTATCGCCAGAGTAGCGTCAAAATACACTGAATACACCAAAAACTACGATTTATATTTCTTTAAAACAAGAATGAATAGGCTGCTTCTAGACAGACATGTCACATCCTCGACCGCATCATCGGTTGCCATCAGGTGAGATTGCGGTCAAATGTCTGCCTATTAAAAAAAATATATGCAAAAGTCACCTGATGTTTTGTTGGCTAATGTCAGCTTCATACATTTTGCATCTTGTCAAGGGGCCTAGGATAGTGCACCACATTAAATGTACTTGGTCGAAATATTTTCTTCTCTTATTAAAATGTATACTTATAGGGCTGTGCTTGTAACATCCATGATATTTTGTGTTTTCGTTAGCGACTTCTTCATATTACTTGTAACATTATTTAGGGATGAGGAAAACATCTTTGCTAGCTGACAATTTAAAACTGAAGCACGTACTCGTGGAATAAGTACGTACTCGTAATAACTTGGCCATATATGGCCAAGTTATTACGAGTACGTACTTATGTAAACTTATGGAAAAATTGTCAAAACTATAAATGTTTTAACATAATAAACATAGGTGAAACTGGTCACCATTCAATAACAGATTGATTGATTACAGCTATCAAACAAAGCTGTGTTTTATGATTCCGAAAACACAAATGGTTATTTTGGGCGTCTCTTTTGTAAATTGGTAATGATCTCACCATTTTTTGCCATCATGCGATCATCATGTCCATAGGATGTTTGGCTGCCATGTTTCATCAGAATATTGGCAGGGTACATGGCTATTATCTTTTATTTACTTGTCTTTACACAGATTGACAGTTTGACATGCAGGTGAATTTGGTGGATTGAAAATGGTCTAATCTTCAATTTGAAGGTTGCCTGGATCAGCAGGTTTAGTATCTAACTCGATTGCTAACAAAATGCAATAGCTACAATTCTCAAACTAACGCCAGGAAGGCAAACATATCTTTCAAAAGAATAATTTATCTGTCAATCTTTTGGAATTGCTATCGTAATCGCGACAGCTATCAAGTTAAAAGTAGTATGCCTGCTGATTGGTTAAGATTATTTTGTTATAGCTGTGGGGTATTCATATTTAAACCTTATCGCACCGAAAGATGAATTACAATCGACGTACTTACTGCCTTAAGATATACTATACAGTCAACTAAGTGGCGCAGAAAGTTTTTGGCAGGTGGGTTTATGTTATATTGTGTTTAGAGTGCCTGAAAAAACAGATATTAGGGCGACTAAAATATCAACAGCATCATTCGCTTGCCCTATTACCATTCCATTACATTAGAAGTCGGCACAGTACCTATGTTTTTCTCTTCCATACAATTCTTATCTTATCATCATAGGGGCCATGGGCATTGACCCACGGAGCACCTCGACCCACTAGGATCTTTTGTGACTCCCCATACCTTTACTCTTCAGTGTTACTTATTCGTATTACTTAAAAACTTTTTGTATACAATTCAGTAATATGTATTTCGGACTTCAGACATTAATTACTAGTACAATGATAGGGTTGGACACCAGGTATTAATGACAAGTTCTGGACAATGACTGTTTTGTTGAATAAAGTGGTTCTACGATACTGAAAGATACTTCTAAAAAAATAAACTTTAACCGGTAATCAAACGCAGGACAATCACGACAAAACAACATGCCATGTTCAATCAATCAAAAAATATGACGGAAATTTAATCCGATAGGTTCAATGGCGGGTCAGTTGTTTTTCGTCATTCGTCACGCTTCTGCCGTCATAGGTCACAGGTCAGCTTATCAATTTCGGGCCAGCAATGTTGCGGTATTGTTTTCAAAAGTTATGCAACCAATCTTCGATGAGTTACACTAAATATGAGTGTGCAACACATGTGTTGTTAGCGATACATGTACAATATGAATGTTTGTGTACCACCTGGGGGGTAATTGGTAACCATGATTTTTGAATAATAAACAGGCTCAATTGCACCATCAAAAAAATCATGTCAAAAATCTTTCAAAATCCATATGAAAAAACCGGCCAAGTGCGAGTCTTGCGCTCAAGGGTTCCGTGCCATTATCTACTTCATCTTAGTCACGAAAAATAATTTATTCCAATTATTTTATTGTAATTGGTACAAAATTATTCAATACCCAAGTTAAACGACTGTAACTGCTAAATAAAATAGAAAAATTGTCTAAGAAACCATTAAGTCATTTTAAAAGAGCCATTTAACAATACCCTACACGATGGGGTAGGGACGAACGAAACAGCTTTTTAGTTCTAACGGTCTCTGCAAACCTCGGACAGACAGACAGACGGACGGACATGACGAAACTATAAGGGTTCCTTTTCAGGACTACGGAACCCAAAAAAAACACTGAGTATTGTTGAATGAAATTAATTACGTTTCACGTTATGGGGGACAACCGAGGGTGACATTGTGTGACAAAGGGTAGGAAAGAGAAATAACTTCGTTTCGTCGCACGTGTACTTCTCGTACCTAAGTAAGTAGGTACTTAGATGTTATGAGTGTTGTAAATTATGTGTATCATGTTATTACATGTAGCACTTACAAATAATTAACTAGCGCGGGCGAAGTCGCAGAGAACTCCCTGCGACTTCGCCCGCGCCAATAGTCGGATTTTCCATACAAACTTTCATCCCACATTTCACCCCCTGATGATTTTATATCGCGACAAAAAGTAGCCTTTGTTCTTCCCAGGGTCTCAAACTATATCTGTACTAAATTTAATTTCTATCGGTCTAGTAGTTTCGGAGCCTATTCAATACAAATAATCAATTCTTTATTTTTTATAATATTATTAGTGTAGACTACTTCCTTCGCCGCCCACATTTCATTTCTGCTAATCCTAAAGGTTTGACTGGCAGACAATGCTTCAGACAAGGTTTAGGTCCACATCGAATAACAGCCTTGCCAGCCAACTTGGCGTCACCTTAGTTACCATACATATTTTGTGCAATAAAGCACAAACAAATAAAATAAAACTATCACATACCCACGTGTGTGGTACGGATTCGAACCCACGACCCACGCGACGACTCTCGTTTATTGCGCGCTAAAAACATCTGGGTCTAGGTCGCCATTGTGATAAAACTCATATTTTTGATAAAAACAGCGCAATGATTCAACTGTTTACGTCTCGTGCAGAAGTTGCAGTGAAATGAGTAAACCGGACGATTCAGAAAGATGACAAACTTTACTATGCAAATTGGATTTGACAAAACGACTATTAAAACTACTATACTATACTACAATACATAGAGTCGATTTTCAACGGTCAGAGAAAAACTTTCTGAGGCCCAATTCGGTATGTAAAGTAAAGTTTGAGGTATATGTTGTATGTATTAGGAAAGTAATTCAAATATTTAGATTTTTTATTCAGTAGTTATTTTGTAATTAATTATTGAAAATCTTAACTTGTGATGTCACAAGCATGACGATTTTCTCTCACACTTACAGGATCTTTGGAAGCAAACTTTTTTTCCAATTGTAAACTTTTACACATGCAAATAGTAACGTCACATGTCGGTTTCCGGTGCGTTTAGAAAAAATATTAGGGATTTAATTTATACTCGGTATTTTCGTAAAAATGAGCCCGCCCCATCCTTCAATTTTAGGTGGTATATATAACTGTATAGTGATTATGAGCATAAAATATCTAAATGGTTTTAAAATTACCATAGGTTGTTTTTTATTTTACATACCGACTTCGGTATTATGTAACATACGATATTTATCAAAAAAATATGGCGGATATTTCAAAATGTAAAAATTTCAAACTTTGATACATCAAGAATACGGAATCTACATTTTGTGGTATCTACCATGTTTTCTCTAATCAATATCATATGCGATATAATATCGAAAGCATGAGAATTAGCCCCCTGGTCGAATACCTATACAACATGGCGACATATTTAAATTTTCATTTAATAAGAGACATCGCAGATGTAGTGATAACAATTTAAAATCAGTCATATTGTATTTTATCTTATCCGATCCGTTAATTCTCATATCATGTGGGCCAATACTTGGAATTATGGACATTCGTAGCATTTAGTCATTTGCATTATTTTGTATTATTTGTAAGTATCTCTGCAGAACTAATGAAAACATCCCGAGGAAATCAATCAGCATACCTAGTGTTGGGCTAGCTAGTGCGTTAAACTAGCAAAAATTGGCGGCTGCGGCGGCAGGCGGTTGCGGGTTCGAATCCCGCAAGGGGCAAACGTTAGTGTGATGAGCATGAGCATTTGTACCTAAGTCACGGATGTTTATAAATGTGTATAAGTATGTCTATCCGTTATCCTAGTCACCATAGCACAAGCTCACGCTTAGTTTAGGCCTAGGTAATTGGTGTGTTTGTTGAAACAATTTATTATTATTATATGTAATCCCCGCCCCTCAGTCATGCATGAGGTACTATGACGATGATTTGATTAGGATAGGAGATAAATTAGTCCTAGTGTTATTGGTAGTGATCCGTGGTTATAGCTGCTTTACAGACAATTTAAAACACATAGAGAACATGTCTGCACTTGAACTACGTCTATTATTGGCGATCGCGGGTGTCCTGTCTATTCTTGCTGCACTACCGTACTCTAAGACGATGTCCGTGTATCGACATCTGCTATCCTTCTCATTCAAACTTAACGCGAGCGAGAAAGACCTCTGGGGATAAAAATATTGAGCTAGCGACTTCGCTCACGTATACACATACAAGAAAGATATTTTTTCTTGTGAAAACGTTCATCGCCCTCTTTACCCCCTAAGGGATCATGTTCAGGATAAAAACAATTCAACATCAATAAAAGGGTCTCAATCTAGGGTCTCCTATCTTATCAAAATCGGTTTAGTTATGTGGGCGTGCAAAACCAAAATAAAGGGCTCTAGGTATTTTCGGATTTTTAATACGAGTAGGTACGGATAAGCAGTCGGCACAGTAATGAAATAGTAGATTTGCTTAACTATTCATACTTTGACTGTACTGTATAGTCCGTTTTTTATTGCTTGTCCAACATGTAAACAATCTTGACATTCCTTTTTAACAAAATTATTCATTTAAAAATAAGATAGACACAATAATTACATCCTAATATGGTAGTTTATCGTTTAAAATATGCAGCTTTTTAGTGCTATTAGTAATTTTTTTTTCACCAGTATTAGTTTTAAAAGTCATAAAAAGATTTTTTACAATGTTTGACACGTAAAGAAAAACGGTCTTTATTATTATACTTTGACCTTATAAAATAGTACCAATATCAATAGTGCTGTCTTTTAGAGACCATTAAATGATCTTAGTGCTGTCGATAGTATGCTCAAAATATAGTATCGATAATATAAGCACACTTAGTATCGAAATTGCAATCGCTAGAGCTTTCAATAGAGTCATAATAGCTGGCGTTAGTTACGCCTGCAAAGCTATAAGTAGGTAATAACTTTTTAAATACTTACACCCCTCCACCAATCCGCACTGAGCCCGCGTGGTGAAGTATGGCTCGTTCCTCCTCATAGTTGAGGTGAGGCCTTTTCCCAGCAGTGGGATCTAATAGGCTGACTTATATAACTTTTTAAATACTGATTAAAATGTTAATTGATGTGTTTGCTTTTAAACTGCCCATAAAGCAATGATGCTTTCGAAATACTAAGAATAAAGAAAGAAAGAAAGAAGCATTTATTAATTTGGGACATCACAAACAAACATCGTACAGAATTAAAAAAAAACAAAATTACAAAGATCACAAAAAAAAAAAACAACAATACAAAATAGAAACTACACAAACAAATCAGTAACAGTCAACGCTAGTCAAACAGTGCCTTTGTGAATATATTAATTCATGTGTCTTTGAAATTGAATTTTGAATCGAAATAACATTGAAATTAGGTGGTAGCCCTGCAAGTTTACGTGGCTTTGTTTGAATGTGGTGGATTGTAAGAACATCCAATAAACGGTTGTTCTTGTTGATAGAGCTGGGATTAGTCGGGTGTTGGGGTGGGAATTTAGTAGATAATATTACTGGTTAGTTCATGAAGGAATCTATTTGTGAACGGATATAGCACGTCAAGGTTAACACTGTGGCATCTTTTGCAGTTGTAATACTAGTCATTTTGCGACCAAACTGTATAATCTGGTGTGTTAGCCACTGTTCATTTGAAGTACAGTCACAAACAATGGAATGTATACAAAAAAGTTTATAGTCCCATTTTAATAAGGTCTCAAATCAAATGCAGATGTATACATATTGATGCTGTACTGACTGTACATCTGTTCAGATGTTGTTTGCAAGTTTGCTAGAAGAAGCAGTAATTGGTTTGTTACTAAGATTATTGCAATGCGATAGTGCTTTGCTCTTGGGGGCTGATTTTGGTGCTCAAATACAACATTTTATACTATTAAACCAATATCGAAATCGCAAAAAAAATTGACAGCCATACAAACTGATATAAGCTGATCGTTAATTTTGATCTTTGATCCTTTGATCTTGTATACCTACCGAAACCAAAAGGAGTTCTTTCCTTAATCCATATCCATACTAATATTATAAATGCGAAAGTGTGTCTGTCTGTCTGTCTGTCTGTTAGCACTTGACGCTTAAACCACTGAACCGATTGAGATGAAATTTGGTATGAAGATAGTTCGAGACCCTGGAAAGGACATAGGCTACATTTTGTCGTGATATAAAAACATTAAGGGGGAGAAATGGGTGATGAAAGTTTATATGAATAATCCAACTCTTGCGGGCGAAGTCGCGGGGAACCACTAGTAACTCTATAAATAAAGCTTACCTATAGATATATTACCACCACTTAATATACATTTAAATATATTAAAAGCAAAGTTTTTCATAGTGATAGCTTTTGACCTTCAAGCCAAAGGTCAGAGCGTGCTCCCTGGTGTTTTGACAAATCATATGCGCATGCGACTTTCCATTTCTATTCCATCTCATACCGACTAGGGCTGCCCAACTATCGATAGAAGTGTCGATAATTTTTGACATTTCGAACCAGTATTTACAATATTGCTAACGTGCTAGCTGCTAGTTATACCGTTAGTTGTTTCTATTTTAAATGTATAGACTTTATTTGACCAGTAACTGTAGTATCTTCTGTTACTTTATCTTTACTAACGATTAAAAGTTTATTTTATAAGTGAAGCTGACGAAAGAGACTAATTTTGCAACACAGAATCCTAGAATAGTTATTTTTTGATATTTCGGCGTTGTTATTCCGTGATCACGGCGCTTGCAACAGCGCTCAAACATCGGAAACTCGAAATTAAAAAGATACTTACATGGTAGCAATCCCGTAAATAACTATTCTAATGATAATGACCATGAAAGTTTAAAACAGGGAATCCTAGTGCGGGAACCAGTGCCCACGTCATTATGTCTGTAAACTTTTCACTTTAATAAATATAATTTCATATAATTTGATCGGTGAAAAATTGTCCCTAAGAAAAAAATTTACACATTGACAGTTTTAATAAATTATCGATAGTTTTGAAATTAAATAAACTATCGATACCCTTATTGGCAACACTAGTACAGCGTTATAAATTACTACTTTAGAGCAAAATGACATGTGAACGCTCATGTGATTGTCTCTTAATTTTCATAAAACGATACTTAAATGCGTTTTACAATGAGAATATGTGTAATGTTGTTATTGATGGATATTATTATATTGCATAGGATTAGAATAGAAAGTTAAAATAGCATTTATACATTTTAAATTAAGTCATAGTACTGACCCAACACATAAGTCGTGACGTTGTCACATTTCATTTCACAAATAGATACCTAAATGCATTGATTTTGTTAAGAATTAAACAAATACTTAATTCATAAATGATTGAAGTTTTGTTTTCTCATGAGCATTATAATTTTGATAATAGTTTTATTTTACTATTATTAATAGAAGCAACGGGCTATTTTTAAAGCACTTTAGCAGTCAACATACTTAACTTTGACTCCTTCTACAGTTTCCGAAAAAAGCTCATTAATTATATTATAAGTAAATAGTGTCGCTCGAACGAGAATTATCATATTGTATTACCTTATTTCTACCTTCTCCTCTGTTATTTTAGATTAATATTATATTGCATACTGTGTTTACTTGTAAGTAGTCACTACACTTTGTCTAAGTATTGGAAATGTAATTAACTTTGTTGCGTAAGTTGACTGTAAGTTAGCCAAATAAATAAATCGTCAATTGCATAAATGCAGCGCTAAGTGCAAAACCCTAAAACGGCATTTTATAAAATTTAATATTTGCTTTGTATTTATCTGAAACATATTCGCATGCAATATTTGTTAGCTTAAGATGAGAATTAAACCTTCATGTATCCTATTTCCAGACACAATAGAAAATTAATTGTTATCGGTCCGCTCTTATGGGGTTTCACGGGTTAAAACTATTTCAAGACCTAAAATGTACCCTCTTCGAGTGCAAGTAAAATATATATCATAAAATTTTTTTTTAATCATATGTATGTATAATCGGTATAATTGACGTCCAAAAAAGGTTTGTATGGAGAAAAATAGTGAAAATGGTAATAACTGAAAATCTGTCCCATGGCGACACGAAGTTCGCTGATTTAGCTATAGGTACTGGAAGCTATCAACAAGTCACCGCCTCCAGGCCTGTGTATCTTCCTGCGTTGGTAGCAAAAACGTACCTACGCGCGTTAAGGGGCTAAACAAGTTGGGTGTCCCTAGTTGGCAGCGACACGCTCGCGCATTTATTTCACCGGCGGTATGCGACACTAGGTTGCTGGCTGGACGAGTATGAATAAATTCCTAGAAAGATGCGCTAGATGGCGTAAGTAGCTTCTTGTAGCATTCAACCCTATCGCGTCGTATGATAGTACGTCACTGAATAGGTTTAGTGTATTACGAATCATATTCCAGAGTTACAAGAATGAAATTAACTTGCAATGTATTTCTGTAGGTGTCTACACGAAAATGTGCTTTAGTCTGAGGCGAGCTGAATTACACCATATAGTTGACAACATTGAGTAGATATTTCTTTGAATTTCATTGCAAAGTCATACTTCTGTACGAAGGACTAGTACTTATTCTGTGCCGCCTCACAGAACTTACTTAATAACTCTAACTGTTTACTAGTATAACACTAGTAAACTTGTAAACTGTATAACAGAAATAAAAAAGCTCATCTTACAACATTGTCGTTAGGAACGATATTACCGCATTCAGGTCAAAGCTCTGCGCCAGCATAACTGCATATCTACTGCAGCGGAGACCTGGCGCGTCGCCAACATCTTATTATTAAGACCTGGAATCCGTGATTCAGGGATCCATAGTTGGACGTCCAGTTCCAGGACGACCGACTTGGTGTAGTCGTTCGCACCCCGGACTTCTAAACCAGGCGGTTGCGGGTTCGAGTCCCGCAAGGGGCAAGTGTTTGTGTGGTGGTCACGAACATTTGTACCTAAGTCATGGATGTTTATAAAAATGTATATGAAGTATGTCTATCCGTTATTCTAGTCACCATAGCACAAGCTCACGCTTAGTTTGGGGCTAGGTAATTGGTGTGTTTGTTGAAACAATTTATTATTTATTTATTTATTATAGTAAAGTCAGTCTGTATAGATCCACTGCTGGGCAAAGGCCTCACCTCGACTATGAGGAGGTACGAGCCATACTCAAATACTCAACCACGCGGGCTCAGTGCGGATTGGTGGAGAGGTGTCTGTAAGGCAAGTGACAAACCTTACTGTCAGATGTTATCAAGCCGCCCTAGGGCCTCCGACTAGGCTTAACGACTAATACCAACAGACATCAGTCAGGGATCCATGTTTCTGTTTAATTTTCGAGATATTGGGCGTTTGAAAGCCGTTAAGCCGTTGTTGGTCCTGCGCCTGTTCTCTCTACGGTCATGTCGGACTGCCGTCTCACCGAATTATGAGAGTGAAGGAACAGAGAGTGCACCTGTGTATTACGCACACACTTGTGCACTATAATATCTCCCGCGCAGTCGGCTAATGTCTGTTGAGATTAGCCACTGTAGTTGAAATTCGGCTGGGAGGCTATTTGTCGAGCGATATTTTTAGTATTTGACGACCTCCGTCGCTGAGTGGCTAACACACTGGTTTTCAAGGAGTAGCCATCTCTGAAGTCCCCCGTCGGGTCAATATAAAATTCTATATTTTCCATATTATATCGGGTCTGGGTGATGTGGTACCTCCGTTGTTTCCGATTTTACATAACATTAGTTCTTAAGCTACTTACTTTAGGATCAAAGTAATGTATGTGATGTTGTCCAATACTTATTTGTTTATGTTAAAGCCAGATTCATGCACATTTCCATGGTTTATCAACTCTATAAGCATTCAACATGCGTAAGCAAATCCCAGTTCAAATTAACTTTTCATTATTTATTTTTTGTTATTTGTGATCCTTGAACTTCTTTCATAGAGTGTATTGATAAAAGAATGTTATTATTTTACTAAGGTAAACCTATTTAAGACTGTATTTAATGATTCAGATTTGTGCACTTGTGTGGAGTTTATGAACAATACAAAAAATCCCGAGCTTGTCAATATTTATTCTATGCTGATTGTGGCAAACCGAACTCTTTCTGTTTTTATACTCTTTTTTTATGTTTCAATTTCCTTTGCGGCTTGATAACATCTGACAGTAAGGTTTGTCACTTGCCTTACAGACACCCCTTCACCAATCCGCACTGAGCCCGCGTGGTGGAGTATGGTTCGTTCCTCCTCATAGTTGAGGTGAGGCCTTTTCCCAGCAGTGGGATCTAATAGGCTGACTTAACAATTTCCTTTTCTTTTTGACGTTTTTACTATTTACCAGTTGTTTCAGTTGTTGTTTCTTTTACTTCATACAAATTACATCGATTTCTTATAAATATTACCCAAAGTTTTTAATTTATCCTCCGAAATCCCCCACATCGCGCACACTGATAGTCAATTTTAATTATTTAAAAAAACCTTTTCTGTAGATCTGTATATTTAGGAATGGTTTGCCTTTGTAACTGAACCTTAAGCAATTCAAGCTAATAGGAAAACCCTGTAACAAGCATTGAGGGTGGCTCTAAGTCTTGCGGAAGTCGTTGCTGACGCGTCGTCGTTAATATTGCTATTTTGTGTGCTTGTGTCGTTACTATTGGTTTTCATACCTGTATACGGTGCAAAATACTTGGAAGTTTAAAAAGTTCTAAATATTACTTTCGACTCGAGTCTTTAGTACTCAATGTCTATTTTAGTAAACGCTATAATAATAATAAAATAAAAGTCAGAGACGCATTCCGTTATCCTAATCCTAACTTAACAGTGTGTTACGCAAGCATGCCTGAACTACTGAACCGATTAAAATTTAATTGGTTACAGAGATACTTTGAGACCCTGGAAAGGATATAGGCTAGTTTTTGTCGTGATATAAAAACACAAGGGGGGGGGGGTTAAATGGGGATAAGAGTATGTATGAAAAATCCGACTTTTGGTGCGGGTGAAGTCCCGGGGAACTGCTGTAGGGTATAAGTGAGTGCTTCTCTGATTTAACTTTTTTTCTCGATAGGATATTCCAATGGTTAAACTTGAAATAATATTATTCCTTAACCTACCCTTTTTTGTATAAAATATCTTGCAAACCAGTGCAAGTTAAATTATATGAAGTCAAAAGTCAAATATTTCAATAAATACAAAAATGTTACAAGTTATGGAATAACTAAGTAGTAGGGGTAGCTGGGCGCCGCCCGCCTTACTCATAGTCTAGCCATGCGAGCGCACGCGATACGTTTCCTCGAAAACGTAATTATTTGACGTGGCATGTAGCGCTGAAAAAAAAAAGATATTAGGCATTACTATTCAATTGTAAACATATAGTTGAAACTGAGTCATACAAAACAATAAAGTTTAAGTTATTTTTATAATTCAACCAATTTCTTTGCAAGTATTATGTAAGTAAATTTGTTTTGCACACAAAAATCGATTGGTTGTGTTGTCCGATGGGACTTGAACCGACGACCCTGCGCTATCCGGGCGAATGCTCTTCCAACTGAGTTACAGAGGACGTTAGTCAGTCCATGAATTTTTGTATGTGCGTGTCATCAATACTTTGGAAATGTAACACAAGTATCGGATGGAAATATTTAACCATCAGTTAAGATGAAATCAACCAAATATTTTATACATAATGTTTTTTCTATAATGTTTGCGTAAACACTTTGCGTTTTTTGTATTTTTTTCTTAAATTTTACTGTAAGACCTTCCTTCTTGCCGAATTTCATGATTCTAAGTCTATGGAAAGCACCCTATATTTTGATTCCCCTGACAATGTAGAGAAAGAGAATTTCATGCCAATTTAAACTTAAGATTGTTCATTTGTTCCTCAAAAAACCCTTTCCTTTTTCTTTTTGAGAACGGAATCTTAAAAAACAGTAACAGGGACAAAATGAACCTAAAATATCTTATCATCTTATAAGATAAGGCACTCTTTATTACACAAGAAGACATTTTCAATATATATATATATATATGTAGAGAGTTGTGCGATTTAGAACTGCTTTGAACTAATTGTACAAAATTCCCGCATTTCCCATATTTTAATCAAGCCAAACGCAGCTATTCAAGCGTGCAGTAATTTCCCTGACATGAATAATTTCTCTGGAATGAGTAGCTAGGCGCCGCCCGCCCTACACGGTACTGCCCGCACGCTATACGAGGGTCAAACTGAAAGTTCTTAGAACTGGCCACTTATAAACAATATAATAAAAAAAATATTCTAAAATTTGAAAATAGAACTCTTTGCCAATATTACTGAGTATATATTTCATTCATTTGTCATTTGTTTTACGACTTGGCGGCAAATTGAAAATTGTCTGTGTCACGTCAAAATGAATTTAACACGAGAAAATTTTCGTGCAATGATTTTTTATGACTTTCGATGTCATTTAAGTCAACAAGAAAGTTATGATAGACTACGATTGGCCTTTCACGATGAAGCCCCATCTCGTGCGACTGTTTACAACTGGTTTAATGAGTTTAAACGTGGTCGCACTAATCTCACTGATGATGTACGTGAGGGACGGCCTTCTACGGCGACGACTGAAAATAACATCTGTGTTGTGCGGCGTATGATAGAGACTGACAAAAGAGTGACCTATCAGCAGAATCGGACAAGCTTAGGCATCGGTATGAGTCAAGTGCACAAAATCCTCCACGAACATTTAGCGGTCAGGAAGCTTTGCGCCCGGTGGATACCTCATAATTTGACTAAGGCTCAAAAACTCCATCGTGTGGATTGGTGCCGTAAAATGATTGAAAGATTTAACGGAGGTGACTCAAATGCTGTGTTCGACATACTAACAGGTGACGAAAGCTGGATTTACTGTTATGATCCTGAAACCAAAAGACAATCTGCTCAGTGGGTGTTTCCTTTCGAGGAGTTGCCAACTAAAGTGAAGAGAGATCGAAGTGCGGGAAAAAAAATGGTGGCCTCGTTCTTTGGAAGGATAGGTCATTTCGCAACAATTGTGTTAGAGGATCAAAAAACAGTTTCTGCAGAATGGTACACTACCAATTGTTTGCCACTTGTCTTGGAAAAAGTTCGAGAGTAACGACCTCGCAGTAGGATCCTCCTTCACCACGACAACGCCTCGTCGCACACCGCCAAGCGAACGATCGACTATTTGGCGACATCAAACGTTGAATTACTGGGTCACCCGCCGTATAGCCCCGACCTCGCGCCTTGTGATTTTTATTTATTTCCAAAAATTAAAGAAAAACTTAAAGGAAAGCGGTTTATGAATGCTGAAGAAGCGGTGGCTGCGTATCGCGATGCCATTGAAGAGACCCCTAAGGACGAGTGGGCAAAGTGCTTTTCCCAGTGGTTCCATCGCATGCAGCGGTGTATTGACGTCAATGGACAATATTTTGAAAAGATATAATAAAACTAATAACTGGCTAATGTAATCAGTTTTTGATTTTCTAAGAACTTTCAGTTTGACCCTCGTAGTACAAATACTGGCATGTAAAATGTAAAATATGCAGTAAAATGTCAATTTTTCTCCATTGAAATTTAACTGTGTTGCGTAGACGTAAGGATAGAAATTGGTTGTTCTGGGTAGGTTAATATGCTGTTGGTGTAGCGTGACGCTTTAGTGTATGCTGTAAGAAATGTTAATTAGCAATTTATGTGTGGTTTAGGTAAATAGAATACTTATTCTCCCTAATAGTAAAATGTTTGTTATGATTTTATGATAAATCTTTTTCAATATCTCTAGACTTACAGAATTAATAATTGTACGAGTACAGAAAAATCGCCCTGCAACATCCATGAGCTATGCCTGTTCCTACGCTTAGCTTATAAATGAACTAGCAGTTCCCCGCGACTTCGCCCGTGCCAAAAGTCGGATTTTCCATACAAATTTTCATTCCCCATTTCACCCCCCTTGTGATTTTATATCGGGACTAGCAGTTCCCCGCGACTTCGCCCGCGCCAAAAGTCGGATTTTCCATACAAATTTTCATTCCCCATTTCACCCCCTTATGATTTTATATCGCAACTAGCAGTTCCCCGCGACTTCGCCCGCGCTAAAAGTCAGATTTTCCATACAAATTTTCATCCCCATTTCACCCCCCTTATGATTTTATATCGCGACAAGAAGTAGCCTATGTCCTTCCCAGTGTCTCAAACTATCTCTGAGCCAAATTTCATTTGATTCGGTCCAGTAGTTTCGGAGCCTATTCGATGCAAATAAACAAACAAACAAACAAATCTTTCCTCTTTATAATATTATTAAATTAAATATAGAAGTATAGATTAGATACCTTTGTATTTAAGTAATAATGTAACTTTTTATTCAACTAATAATTTCTCGTTTTACTCTACAAAGAAACACAAACGCATTTTTCAATTAGCCCTGACTTTGACAAGTGGACTGACAATCTGCTTTAATCTATATCTATTGAGTCACACGAAAATCTATATCCTTATTAGCTTTCAGAGCACCACCCACTTCCTAGTATCGGAACAAAGGTAATATACAAGTGTATTAATGGCAAAATTATGCGTTTTCACCCACTTGCTGAATTCTTGGAAGAAAAATTGCTGCATAGGAAGCGTATTGATTTATTTATGAACAGGTTATGCCACAGACAAGACAGATGTCTTGTGTATAGGTTGTCTCGAAAACAAAGAATGAATAACAATCAATAGATATCCATAATACACCATTTTATTGTAATTTTCAATATCTAAATACACTGGATCAGCCAGAGTCTATCTTACTAGCCAGACCATACTTGCTAGCTAAATATTGTTTGTTATTTGTATAACCTATTGCACCATCATTTGTAGCATCCTGACAAAATCCTACTTAGGATATAGGAAGATGTAATAGCAGTTAGGATCCTATTTAAACTACTTAGGTTCCTACTTTTTAGTTAGGATCCTAAGTAGGATCTTAGGAAGATACACATAGATGTAGTAATTTAATTTGAATACTTTGGGCCGGGTTTCCACCAAACCAGAAAGGAAAGATGGTGAAATGTGTAAAAAAACTAAGCTAGGTCCTTACCTTCTTTTTTTCGCGGAGGAAATGCGTTACGCATACCTGGTGCCCTGGCATGCAGCAGGCATGCAGATGGTAGCAGGTTATGTGGGACTCCTTGGCAAGTGGCCAAGTATACCCACTAAAACCTCCGCGTGGTTCCTCAGTCCGCTTATCGGGATGACGAAGGATCGCTGTTAGCATGCACTTTGTCGTCCCTGCGGTTGGTCATACCTCCCAGTATGGGTATAGCACCCGGCAGAAGCCTCATATCTAGTGTGGCATCCGTTCCGTCTTGTGGACTCGTGCGATGTGACAGACGAGGATCCCCACCCCTATCGCCACTAGGTCCACTTGGAGGCAGAAGGCGCAAACAAACTACCTTGAGTTTTGTGTTTGTTTGCGATGAAAATTGAGGGTAGGTATAGAATGTCGATTTTAAAACTGATACTTAGTCAATAAGCCTATTTCTTTCGGGTATTGCAAAATATTTATATCCACAATAAAATATTAAAACAAATTAGTTTGTAATTTTACATGTTTTTTTTATTGCATTATTTAATAATCGATCCAGACTACATCGTTATAACTTAAAAGCATTTGATTATCTCCGCATAACAGCACCAAGCAAAACATAGATATTCCATCGTTACACCGAAGAGATGACAAGATAGCAATAGGATTACATCTCATAAATTTCATAAGTGCATGTAAAAAGCGCTAATAAAAAAGTTTCAATCGATTTTCTTTAGATTTTCGCACGATACGAGCGTTTCTAATCGCTGACAATGGCAAGAGCTGCTTGTTAACAGGGGGAGATAGGCGTTCGTTGGAAATAGACCAGGGGACAGCGTGAGGAAAGTGAACGATAAAGACTGGATCCACTAGACGGGCTGCAACTCAAAAATCCGCCGGCCTCCGTAGCGGAGTGGCTCGCACACCGGTTTTCAAGGTGTCGCCATCTCTGAGGTCCCGGGTTCGATCCCCGGTCGGGTCAATATAGAAATTCACATCGTCTATATTGTCTCGGTCTGGGTGTTGTGATACTACCATTATTTCAGATTTCCAAAACACAAGTGCTTAAGCTATGTACTTACTTTGGGATCTGAGCAATGTATGTGATGTTGATATATCCGCCTGCCTGTGTTTTATTTTGTATGAAACATCGAATAAATGCGTTCCACCCCACCTTGATCCACCGCTAGTGTACAGTCGGCAGCACGTCAGCTTTCCCATTTAAACTATGAAAACAGCTTTTATTACGTAGGGAATAGAGGTGGACAAAGTGGGGTAGTCTGACGTGTACGATGTTTCAAACAAAACATAGGCAGGTGAATTTTTTGAGTTACGATTCAACCCGCCGATGCCTGATGGACTAAATTTCGTCTGCCATTCACCTGATGCCTTTAGACAACAATGGCAACCTGGCTTGGTTTACTACAGCGTCAAATGCGTCTAGTATAAAGTTTTTGCCTGGTAGTTGTAGCTTGTTAGTTCTTGCGGTTTGATCGCTATAATCGGCTGTAGTAACACGATATTATTATGTGTTGTTTGTTTTAAAGTAGCTGTCCCAATGACAAAACTACTTGATGAATAAATGTTGATTTTTAATTATCATATCATCATTATCAGCCGCAGGACGTCCACTGCTGAACACAGGCCTTCCCCATAGATTTCCAAAGTAAAGCGACAAGCTAGCTTGTAACAGAATAATCTATCCAAACTATGGGCTAAATGTTTATTTTTTGTAATATTTAATGCATTGTCAAAAGCTGTTTGTTTTCCTACAAAATAAAATAATAAATCTATACTACATTTTTTTTTCTTAAATATAATTTGTAATGTAAGTATAACTATCAGGAACTGTAAGGTCTATTATTTTAGCACAGTTTTTGTTAAAACTGTTTCTGAACTGCTTGATGTCATGAAAAATCCTAAATAAGCTTATGAAACAAATCAACGAAATAGAAATCAGAGAGATTTTCCAATGTCTAGCTCCTATACTAAGTATATGGCGATGTGAAAAGCTTATTATGTTATTGTTCGACACGCGTGAAGCCAGGAAACTGTGCTTGTATGCAGTAACGGCACATAACTAAGTTATGTCACACACGCTATGCATATTCTAGGGTTGCTAAGTCTTTCCTTAATTGGATTGAAATTGTCATATTCTTAGTAGTCGTCCAAGCATATTTTTGGAGTAGATATAGGTAAGCATAGAAATGGCACAAATTTTTATTCTGAAGAAGTCGGCAGAGAGAAATCTAGCCAAAAATGGAATTCGAAACCAATATTTTAAATAAAAAATAAAATAATATTTATTTATTTCGGAAACATGTCATAGGTGTTAGTAACAATTACTCTTAAAAACTATGTTACTAAAATAAAATTAAATAATAATTATAATTAATTTTGGTGTCTTTGGCGAGTTGGACCCGAGTCCAGTGTCGCATAATGACTCTGTCCGTACCAACCTCGCCGCGACCATACTCAGGAGATTTTAACCATTATGCAGATATAACTGGTAAATATATATATTCATATTTGTTTCTTACGTTTACGCGAATTGTTGAACTCATTAAAACACAATTTTACGGATTACTTCGTGATTTATTTACATTTTATTTTAAACCTGACGTTTCGAACACTTTACAGCGATCTGGAGAGTGGAGACTTTACAGTCTCCCTGTGACCACGATTGCTGGAAAGTGTTCGAAACGTCAGGTTTAAAATAAAATGTAAATAAATCGCGAAGTAATCCGTAAAATTGTGTTTTAATGAGTATATATATTCAGGAACGAAAGATTGATAAATTTGTATTTTTATTTTTTCTATTATTAAGGTGATGGCGATTGACGCACTATCCATAACGAACCACTACACCAAGACGGTCGTCAAATAATAATTGTTTTTAACCAATTTATACAAAACTTTAACGAACAACGCCTAAACTTTTTTCAGGAATCTATATTGATAGGCCAAAACTACATAAAATACATTTAGTGGTTTTTGAGATCATCACGAACATGCTATTATAGACAGATAGACAGACGCGCCGCCGAGTCCAAGAACTTTGTTTTATGCAATACCAGTACACAAATTACCAAAACTATGGTAAAATAACCTAGTATAGACACATAAAACTGAGTCTGTACAGTTCCAGACAGAAGTAACTAAATATGTATTAAAAGATGAAAATAATGAAGTTTACCGACAAAACAAACTTCAGTCTCAAGTTCTCAACACTTCTAATATAGATTTGGTTTTCTGTGAAAAATATGCAAATTATTACAAATGACTCCATCATTAAAGATAAGATTTATACATCATTTGAGCTAGCCTGAGCTAGTTATTACCAAAAGTGGTAGACATCGTCATCCATCAAATTCATTATGCGCTTAGAAACATCAATATAAACCAACGCGGCCTATCTAAACGGCAATCCTCGAAAAAGTTGCTTTTGTGAGATAAATCTGTGAATTGCATCCAAGGCTACCTGCTCTGCGAACCGTACGCGACGATACGACAATACCGGCGCGGGCGCATCGCACACGCATCGCCCGCTTCGGCCGTCAGTCTACCCGCCATCGCTGCGCCGCGCGGACGTCTCGCGTCGATCTCACGCTCGATACACAGCGACGAAGTACCGTAAAAAAGTGTAGTGTTTTTTTTTTCGAAAAAGGATTTTTTTGAGGCCGTGACGGGGTGGACCGACCAGTTCTTTTTATTTACAAAGGTAGGTATTTTAGTTTTAATTAATAATAAGTTGTTATTCCGTTTTCGTATCTTATCAAAAACATAGATGCAATTTTGGGTGGGCATGATTATTTATTTTGTGGGATAGTAAAAAGCATTCGTATCTGTGACGTCAAATGAAATGTAATCTCGATAATCCATCGATTAACCGTGCCAGTACTGTCGGTATGTTGATAGTGTTGAGGAACTATGATGTCTAGGCTTAATCCTCCCACTTACCTACAATTAAATATGAAAAAAATATTGTAGTTCTTTATTCATAAATTACTTATACGTGTATGTCACGCTACAATATTATGTCCTTCTTTTTACCTGTTTTTTTTACAAATCCTAAAAAAACAGTTTTAATCCAGTTTATCAGATACCAGTCAATAAGTAAACCGGATGTCCTAAAACTAGCATGCCAAACTGACACTGGAAGTAGCTTCTTCATACAAGAAAAATACAAAAAAGTGGCAATAGCTCCCAAACCATGAGACTAATTGGAGTTAAGTACAGTCAGCCTATTAGATCCCACTGCTGGGAAAAGGTCGCATCTCAACTATAGTTAGCTAAGCTCTCTTATTATTCTGTAATGGGTTCATGTGGCATGAAATAAAGATATTTTTTATTTATCTTCAGCGTCAGTCTGGCGTGATTTTTGGACAAAAAGTGACATTTATCTCCCATACCACAATTCATTTTTTATAATTGAAGGTCTATGGCTAAGCTATCTCTAGTTTCAGCCTGGCTAGCCTTTTTAGGACATCCTGTATCCGTTAGGGTGAATTGGAAAAGAAAAGTAGAAAGCAGACCCCACCCTTACATCAATGATACGGGAAGAGAGATGTCAATCAGTAATTTTTAGGATATTACTAATTCTATCTTTGGTCTGACAGTGCTTGCAATAAAATACCAAATATTATTTTAAAAAATGTATATATTATTTTAAACAATGAAAAAGTTATTTAACATAATAGTGCTATAAAAACTATGTATATTGTCATATGTATGACTAATGACAACATTAATGATATTTATTCCGTCTGACTCCAAATCACTATAATATTCCGCGTTATGACTAAATCGCCTACAACTTGTCTAAACCCACACAGTTTCTTTAAGGGATATATCGTCCACTATTATACTTATTATATTAAGAACACAATATTTTCGAGGTGTTTCAGTAATTTCATTTGCAACCTCATTTATAAAGTTGCATGAACCAGTTCGCAAAAATATTTTTGTAAGTTCAGTAACTTTTTACGGAAGGAGAATGTAAGTAAATAAGTAATTATCGATATTTTAAATTAATAAATTACAAGGAGGGACATGTTTTACAAAAAAAACAAGACGTAAAAGCTTTAGCTAAATATAAACAGATCCATTTTCAAGGGTTCGGTATGCTAAAGGAAGCATTAGGATGTCAAGCTATTTCAGTAACAGAGTGCCCTAACACTTATTCATAAACCTGAAATAGTTTTGAGTATTTGATGATACGTTTCCACTTTTTGAGTATGTGAGAATATAAATATGCATTGGTAGCAATTATATTCGTTTTTAGGGTTCCGTAGTCCTGACAAGGAACCCTTTTAGTTTCTTGTCCGTCTGTCTGAGGTTTTGGTAAGAGACCGTTAGTACTAGAAAGCTGTAATTTTGTAGGCGTATGCAAACTAATTGCGCCGACAAAGTGGTAAATTAAAATTTTGGAAAAAATATGCTTGTTTAAACTGAAAAAAATCATAATATAGTGTCTAATGTTGTATAGGTATATACGATAATGTTACGAAATCCTTCGTGCGCGAGTCCGACTCGCACTTGGCCGGTTTTTGATTTAAGTTTTTTGAAAAGAGCACAACAACAATTTAGGGTAGGTACTTATCTTTATTTTATCTTCGACGTGTATTAGTCATTGTTAAGCACGATTCATAATTTAAGACAAGATGGTCTATGAATCTATAATCTTTCTTGCATGATGTTCAAAAGGATTACCATCCAAGTTCATTTTGGTAGCACTTCACTTAACTTATTTCCGGCAAAGATCAAAGAGACGTAGTTCATTAAGGATCAAGAAGCAATGATAGCCTTTTAAGAGAAGTCGAATGAAAAAACATCCGAAACGACCGCAATAATTTTTCCCAAGCTAAAAGAAGAAAAATTGCCACTTCATTAATTTGCCGTTTAATTAAGCATCTTATTAAACAAAATGCCACAGTCTAGCCTTCGGCTCATTTATTTTGAGTCTCAAGTCCGAGACTGCACCCAATTAGCCAAGTTGGGGACCCGTTTATAAATACGTTCCTAAGTCTTTTTCTTCGTTTTCATGTTGTATTTTTAGTGGTTTTCCAACGAATTGAGACACGGGTGCGCGCGCGCTTGTGTTATCGCATCGTGACCTGTCAATTCTGTTCAAGTTTTACTTTTTCTTATTGAGACAATAAAATTGCATTTATCTGCATCGTAAATTAAAATAAGTGCTTTAAGTGAGAGTGATTGTTAATCACTCGTTTGATATTATGTCAATTGTGTAAGATATAAGTAGGTTGAGTACGTTTAACTTATAAGATGTGGCATGTTTTGCTCTGTTTTAATATAAAGTTTCATGTATCCTTGTCAATAATAATAATAATTTCAAGTTGTCTTCATTAAAGTAGCCGTTATTATATGTTTTTAAACCGGCAAAGGAAGCTCACCTTAGTTTAATTGTTTTTATTTCTTAATCAAGAGCGACAGCTATATAAAATATTCCATAAAATTGAAGTAGATACAATATGTGTCCCAGTAATGAACCCTGAAGCACTCCTTCTCTTACGCCTTATATAGGTTTTTATATGTTTGTTATTTTCTTACTATGGAATTGTGGATTCAATTTACATTCAACGAAACAACCGAAAGTGTTTACTTGTTATAGATCTTTCATGAATAAATAATGTCAAAAGCCTGGTTTAATTCTTCAAGTGATATAATACTGGCGTAGCAAGCACTTACAAAATTCTAACACTAACAACGTCCTCCGTAGCTCAGTTGGTAAGAGTATTCGCTCGGATAGCGAAGCGTCGTGTATTCGAGACCCACCGGATAACACGGTCGATAAATTTTTGCACTCGAAGTTTAATTTAACTTAGTAAAAACTTTTGAACAAATTGCTTATAAAAATAATCATATGATATAATAACATTAAATACTGTTGAAGGGACTTTAAAAATATGAATTTCATAGTCACACACACGCATTGTTTAATTTGAGACGCTGTTGATAAACAAACAAAGCCTGTTGATGATACTAAAGCATGCTCATACAAAACGGTAGCGAATAGTAACCGTTTATTTGTTTTTACAGTTCATTTCGTCGTGGGTGTGACATTGGAATATGCTAATACGTTTTTTGATATTACCAATATCAGTGAGACTGCTTATGGTTTCTTATATTTAGACAGCATTAAATACTAAGTCGTGTTTCGTTATCGCCTTTTCTTGGACAAGGTTTTCTTTTGCATTTGCTACAGTTTTAAGCATGGGACAAAGACAAATGTTAAGTTAATTATCTGACTGCATATTTTGTACGTTGTATGTCATATTATTGCTTGAATTTTCGGACATCTTTCAGAGTGTGATTTCTGGGTAACCTATTAATGTGACGTGATAGGGTTAATGTTTAAAAATCAAAATTTAGCATACATTTCTGTTTTTTATCTTATTGTTCTTGTACAATAGATAGAAGATACGCACAAATTTTCATGAATTATGTAAATAAACTACAAAATATCATTATTTTTATAATTGAAGCAATTATTTTTGCAAGTTTTTACGAAATAAATCAAATTTTGCTTACAAAAATTAATCGACTGTCCCACCGGATGACACAGTCGATTAATTTTTGTAAGCGAAATTTGATTTAAACCACAAAATAAAAAAAATTGTGGTTTAAATCAAATTTTCGTAAAAAGTATCAAAAGAGAGTTCAATTAAAGTATTTCGAATAATATAAGTATTAGTCGTACTTTTACATCACAATTGTATTATTACCTACCAATGCAGTAATGTTGTTGTATTAGAGGGCGACGAGATACAAAACCCGCAAGGTCATTATTTAATTAAAGTACGTACCAAATAATGAATAAACATTGTTCGCAATAAATAGGTAAACCCGATAAACAAGCGTCTTGTATCGAAGACGATAAGCTATCACTCGTGTGCCTGCGCGTGAGTCGAACAATGGCTACTAAAATATTAACGTCCTGTGAATTGATAGGAAATAGAGAAAATACTGTTTTGACCAATAATAGAGTATTAAAAAAGAGGTAGATAATAATACTGTGTGTCCCGTCACCGATGTCGGAGCCTTCAAGAGGTGATAGATGAGTTCCCCTGCAACATTTTTCTCTATTACAAAAACCCCGAAAACAGACCAAAAATATCACCTTTTCATACAAATGTACCTAGCCGATTTACTAAATAGTATGGCGAAGTATTAAAATAATTTGATATTACAAAGTTGATCCTATTAAGAAAGTGGTAGCAATTTTGCTTCTTAGTCACCAAATGAAGGCTTCGACACCGGTGCCGGGACACATTGTATGCGCCGAGTATAGGTTCGTTTCGTTTACGTGTGAAATGTAGGTAATATGTATACGAAATCGAAATGCTAAATTGAGCTTGTCTCGATTTGAGAGAAGAAAATCCCGCGCGCTTATGAAATATCTAGTATCTACCACTTTTTAATTTCTTTATTATCATTGGTTTTGACAATGTTATCTTAATTTCATTTTGTCGTTTTAAATAATCAATTTGAATTGATGGGCCGAAAGCTACAGCTGCATGATCTTATCTTTTTACAACTGCAAAATGGAGACTTTATATTGTGTTACTATTGTCAATAAGCTTACGAAAATTTATTTTAATGACTTATTTTTTTTTTAAAAAAACCTACATACAGAGGGACATGGCGAAATTAAAAGTCTGATCTGTTTGTCTGTCTATTCGTGGCTTAGTTAAGGTACTTAATAGTCGAACAACTTACATTATGTTATAATTCCATAGAAAATCAACTGAATCAATAAGCGTTAGTTAATAGTTTTTTTTTGTAATCAACTCTTATTTTATTCTAACCCTAAATGGTACTTTAGACTACTTATAAAATCTTCTAATAAATAAAAACATATTGCACTGCATTTTTCATGCAATATAGAAATCCTAAGCTTAATTGTCCTGTCTATCACACTCGAGTTCTCCACAAGATAAATATTGATTTGTTTTTGCAGTTTTTTTCGATCAATGGGCAGATATTTGACCACAATCTCACTTGATGCTAAGAGACGATGCGGCCGATCAGCCTATTGACTCTTTTCTGAAAAGTGTCTAGATCATACAATTTAGGGAGCACTTCAGCCGGCAACAAACTCCACTCTCTAGCCGTCCGTATGCAAGAGGAACGTAGGTTCAAAACTTTCTTCAGCCTCGCGGCGCGGAAGCGTGCGGCCTGCGCGCGCGCAGCCTTCCGGTGACATTTGACAACCGATCTGTCTGTTCCACACATCAAGTTCTGGTTATTTTATTTATAAATACAATTTTTGACGGTTAATACCAGTTCGGTTGAGATTCAGACTTTATCGATCGTTTTATATTGTTTATTGTCAAAAGTTTTTGTTCAAAAATCGATATTTTAAAAATGGAAGACGGTTTAAAAAAGCTATAGGTTTACCAAAAGTTTTATGTATGAATAATTAATTCTTTTTTAAAAATCTGATAAGTATTATTGAGTAGATATACACTTCTAAAGGATAATAAGTATTTATTTCAATACAACTCCGAAGCTACACAATAAATCGCGCTAATCGTAAATACGTCACAATGACAGATATTTGACAGTTGCTTGATTACGTAGAGACGGGCACACTCCGTCGAAAGAATAGTGCCATCCCATGCTTGTGGATTTTATTTCCGCTATAAATATAGTTTATCATTGTCCGCATATTGTTTATTAACTTATGTATTTTAAACTTTATTTTTTTCACGAAAGACTTACATTACAAAAAAGTTAGACCAGGTTTATAATAGGTCTAAATATTAGCCGACAACAGAGGAATGAATGACACATTCGTGACATAACTAATAGAGAAACGCTTTTCTAATTGGCTAGCTAATATCTTAGTCCTGGCTTAAACCTGGTACTAGTTTTTTGTAATAATTGGGACTATGTTTGCACCTCTATTATTTAGTATTTACACACGTACTTAAGTTTATGCAAATATTAATTAAAGAGTTTCTACACAAACACATGAGTTAAATAATCACAGTAAACATTTGTGCAATGTTTTAATGACATAAGTGCTAGTAACATCGCGTGCAGAGCTTGATAATTGTTGAGATTTTTATTACTTGTAGCATTATGGATAAATCAAACGGATTATTTAATAAAGCTCGTAGTAATAAACTAATAGAAATTTCTATCATGCATTACAAGATTTTCTCTCCAGTCTTTTTAAACAAACAATGCTGATTGTTGAAAACATTGTACTAAATGAAAACGACAAATACTCACAGAATTTTTGTGCTAACTGTACTTATTTTTATGGTGTGAAATAAGAACACTCATGTGATTCGAAGATCAAAAATTATAAAAAAACGATACAGTGTCAACTCGTTAGCCTACTAACAAGTACAGCCAGCAAAAGAATATTATGAACAATTTAATTTAAAAAAATATTGACAGAAATATTTTTTTATTGCACGTGCCGAAGTTCGGATCTTCGTGTAAACTTAAAGAAGTTTCGCGAAGTGGCAGAATGAACGAAAGGCATCAACATAGGAACAGTAATAACTACTTACGAACTTACATACATTTTAATTAAAGTGGTCAAATATTTGATCAGGTGTTTACGTAATCAAAGTTTAAGTGTGGTCACGAAACTCTGGTTTGTTAACTAAGACTTCAGCAATTACCTACTTGTTGGCTAATAAATGTTATAAAAATAAGTGCATTGAATTTAGTATTAGGAGATGATTTGAATTTAGTGAACAGAAATTAACTTGCATATAAAGAGGTAGCCACATCGGCCCGTTACCTCTATTCCAAAAAAAAATTGCCAATAGAGTTGTCACCTAATGGCGCTAATTAACAGTTGTACTCGAGGTCAAATGTCAAATTTGAACTATTCATCTTCTATTCTATTGCCTTGGTAGTAGCAGGATTCAGATCCATGCACTCATTTGATTTTAAAGCAACGAGATATGAATTCTCATTTTCTTAATACGTTGTCTTCCATACGACAATTTGAAAGCGATTATTGTTTCAACAAACACACCAATTACCTAGCCCCAAACTAAACGCGAGTTTGTGCTACGGTGACTGGAATAACGGATATTTATATACGTTTATAAACATCCATGACTTAGGTACAAATGCTCGTGGTCATCATCATCACATTAACCCCACACATCACATTAGCCCCTTGCGGGATTTGAACCTGCAATTTGACGACCGTCTTGGTGTAGTCGTTCGCGCACCGGACTTCTAAACCAGGCGGTTGCGGGTTCGAATCCCGCAAGGGGCAAATGTTTGTGTGATGAGCACGAGCATTTGTACCTAAGTCATGGATGTTTATATGTATTTAAGTATTTCTATCCATTATCCTAGTCACCATAGCAAGAGCTCACGCTTAGTTTGGCTAGGTAATTGGTGTGTTTGTTGAAACAATTTATTTATTTATTATTAATCTCTGGTTTTGTAGTCCGGAGCGCGAACCACTGCACTAAGACGGTCGTCTTATTTGAAAGAAAATTATTGATTTTCTGAAAGCTAGCAGCAACTATACCAATTTGAAAGCAATCGAGAACTCAAAACAATCGCAGGGCCCGTAACCAAGTGGCAATTTATTCTCAAGTGTTCGTTCGCTATCGCTAACAAAATGTATGAAACTGGCATAAGCCATCGAAACAAATCGTGACTTTTATATATATTTTGACATTTCGACGACGATAGCGAAGTTCGCTCCAAAAATATTGCCATTTGGCTACGGGTCCTGGCCTATCACTTGCCTGCGGTTGTTATGAGTAACTATTTACCTCCAGTCAACGACATCAACATTGTATTGTATGACATAAGTGCGAAGCGTCGTGTGTTCAACTCGAAATAATACTCAGAGGCAATAATGCGCGCGCGCCGCGAACAGATTAGCCTACTAACATAGATGGAGTGTCAGCAAGGCAGTCGTTATTAAATTAATGCTGACAAATATTATTCTTTCCTTGATATTTTTACACTGTTATTTAGTGACTAATTTTTTGCTTTAAATGTTTATAAAAAATAAAATGTGTTTTCTTTTTTTACACAATCACGTTACTTATTTTTTTTTCTTTAAAAAAAAACATTTTCGCACTGCTCATATTCGATTTGCTTAAAATTGGCTTTGACTAAGGTATTGCTACATGATCACTTTCTCTACAGTATTTTGTGTCTAGTGAAATAAAAAAAAACTTAATGTAAGCAAATGTTTTTCCTAAGATATAAATTATTATTTTTTACACATTTAATCTACTTCTAGTTTTTACCAAATAATAGGTAATAAATTTTTATTTCAATAGTTCTTAAAGTTTTAATAAAATTGGGTACCAAACATATTTATTTAGACATAAGTTACCTACCTACATTTAAAAAAAAGCTGCTGTAAGACGTTTTTTCTGTCGGTACGTGCAGCGACAACGGAAGCTACTGTAGCGTGTCCGTTGCGTAAGCGCCATTGTCTCTGCTGACCGTACTCGCGCGCCTCGGGAGTCGCACACATGGTTGGAATATTATAAATATCACTCACTATGACAATATGAGCATATTCCAATTTTATGAGACTAGGAAGGAGTAAGACTTTTGTTATTGATTGTACTTGGTTTTAGGAGTTAGAGCAGTACATATTATTGTTTTATTTCGGTTCTTTTATAGAATGAGTAAAACTATTAATTAATATAAATACCTATATTAATTCTATAAAAACTACCTCGATCGATTCTAAATGAGTGATCGTATTAGTGATTTTAACGTTCATAAGTGGCATTTTCTGTCCTAAATTTAACACACTTTTGACTCTGACTATTTTGCGACTAGTTAGGTTACCTTACCTTACAATATCAAATGAATAATAAAATGAATATTTTTTTAAACACACCATGATTTTCCAAGGTCTAAGAACATTTTTGTACAACACCACTTCGGAGTAAAGTTACGAAACTGAAATTACTCTGAATGCATTTTTAAGTCTCCAAAACTGATCATATTCCCGTGAATCCTTGAGTAAAGTGCGTAAGCGCAACATTAATATAAAAGAGCTAATAGTCAGCAGGTTTGAGCACAGAATACTAGTACTTCGTACAGAAGTATGACTTAGCAATTGTATTCAAAGAAATGTCTACTCAATGTCGTCAACAATATGGCGTAATTTAGTTCGCCTCAGAGTCAAGCACATTTTCGTGTAGACACCTACAAAAATCCATTGCAAGATAATTTCATACTTATTGCTCTGAAATATGATTCATAATACACTAAACCTATTCAGTGACGTAATATCACGCGAGGCGATAGGGTTGACTGCTACGAGAAGCTTCTAACGCCATCTAGCGCCTCTTTCTAGTACTTTATTCATTCTCGTCCAGCCAGCAACGTAGCCGCGCGGCCGCGCCGGTGAATAAAACGCGCGAGCGTGGCTCTGGCCGGTAGCGACACGCAACTTGTTTTAGCACCTACGTAGGTGCGCCGCGCGTAGGTACGTTTTTGCTACCTCCGCGGGGAGATACACAGGCCTGGTTTGAGCCCAAGCAGGCATCTCTCACTCAATGTACTTGCGCGCGTTAATAGCCTACTCTCGAGCGCACCGACGGCGGTGCGTAAAACAGTAGGCTGCCAACAACCGACGGGCGCGCGCGTACGCACTGTTGAATTATTTGTGTTACGTACGGTCGATTCGTTTTTATGCAAACTAATTAAGTAATATGATTGATACATCTGGTATTTACTGTACAAATGCAACCAGAAACATTATATGTCCTGAATAAGTCTCAGATTTAAATAAAATTCTGGACTTATCAGAGTCTCGAATGTTTGATCTTTTTAAAATCTTTTAATAAGTCATCATAATTTTACGGCAGACTGATAGTTCCTACAGAGGCTTTCTATAACTAATGTATAAATACATTTTTGAAAAAAATTGCACAGAACATCATCTTAGATCTTGTTTTCCACATTACTACTTATTAAAACTGTTTGTACGAATCCGATTTGTTTTTCGGGACAACCAAAAATGTTGCACAGGTAAACATTTTATAAAACACTATACAGGGTGTGGCGTAAATAGTGGTCCAAAGCAAAGGTGTGGATACACTGTACACTGAAGCACCACACACCAGTATTTAAACAAAAATTATGTACAGGGTTTTCAAAAAAAAAAAAAAAAAATAATTTTTTTAGAAATCGTTACCTTGCCTTACAAATTTGGTTATAATTTCCAAAAATGACGGTTTTTTTATCCATTTTTTTTATTATTATTGCTGATCACTTGTACTTAGTACTCCATTGGTTTTTTTTTACAAACTGAATTTAATAAAAAAAACCCTGAAAACCCTGAAAACCCTGTACATATTTTTTTTTTAAATACTGGTATGTGGTGCTTCAGTGTACAGTGTATCCACACCTTTGCTTTGGACCACACAGAAAAAAATTACAACCCTTGTAAACCCTTGAACTTCAAATAAATTGTTTTTCTGAATTGGGCTCCTTTTTGTTTCGAAAAGCAATAACTTTTTTCCTGTAAGTCGTAACACTTATTGTTGCACCATTTTAGAATCTGCAAAAGATGGGCATTTTTTTTAAACAATGGGCACTGACAGTGTGGTACATTTTTTTTGCACCAAAAGCATTGAAAGTCAAACGATTTGCTAGCAGTGAGTATTGAATTTTGAAAGAAACTTAATTTTTTTTATTAAATTCAGTTTGTAAAAAAAAATGGAGTACTAAGTACAAGTGATCAGCAATAATAGTAAAAAAAATGGATAAAAAAAACCGTCATTTTTGGAAATTATAACCAAATTTGTAAGGCAAGGTAACGATTTCTAAAAAAATTAATTTTTTTTTTTTTTTGAAAACCCTGTACATAATTTTTTTTTAAATACTGGTATGTGGTGCTTCAGTGTACAGTGTATCCACACCTTTGCTTTGGACCACTATTTACGCCACACCCTGTATATCATTGTAAAACATTTCAAACTAAACTACAAATAAAAAAGGCCTTGTATCGAAAGAGGCAACCCTGACTTTATTAGTTTTACTCCAAGGTCGCGTAGCTGCAGAGGAATAATAACGTAATGTTCGAAACTTATGGCACATTTTCGGGCGCAGCGGTGTGCGACAAAAAATGTAGGCTATTATAAGAGTAGGTAATGGACGATTTTCCTTGGAGTGATTTATCTGTTACGTAGTAACTATTGTAAGTATAATCTGTGGCCCAAGTGATGAGGGCATACTCACAGTTCCATATAAAATACAGTGTCGTATTTTTTGGGATATAAAGAATAACCTTATTATAATGCTCATGCTGCGAGTTACTTATTAGTTTTTTATTCTTATCCTATAACTCATTTTAGAGTGTGGCTAACATATAATAACTTTTTTACGAAGCCATCATTGTGCAATTAAAATATATTTTTAGATTAAAATATAGTATTAAATATTATTTCAGCATGTCTGACCACTACGGTGGCTCTATGAAAAACGAATATTTTTTAATTTTACTATATAGGCACTATTAGGTCTTATGTAAATAAGCACTATATATTTGCATATTTACTTATGTTTGAGAGTTTAGGCAGTGGATTACACGTGGAGGGCGACAATGATAGATGGAAAATAGGTCAGGTCGGAGCGCTTATAGCTAGGTACTTGCCACGTCAGGGGTTCAGGTATCACTTCACAGGCCACAATCACTCGAAATGTCTGTAAGGAGCTTCACAGGATACACACGCGGCGAAAGCGCTCTTGTCGGTCTAGTACATGTGTCATAGGTAACGTCTCGATGGCGACTGGGGCTCCGGGGTTCTCACGGTACGTTTTAAACAAATAAAAATAAGGCAGGTAGGCGTGTGAGTGTGCGCGGCGTAGTATCAATAGGGTACACAAACAAATCAAAATATTGTAGTAAACACTTATTTATGTAGGTACATGGCTGTTTGTTGCCTGAAATAAATTGAAAAAAAAATGAGTCCATCATACTATATGACCGATAATTTATCTACATAGTTTGTACAGAGAGTCCCCAAAACACAATTTTTTGGCGAAACCATATTAGTTCCGTGAAAACAGTTGGCTTAAATATGACGCTTACTGCTTAAATAAGCAGGAGAACAAACGTCTTACAGTTTTGGGATATTTAAAATAACACTTTGTAGCTAACACTCTAAATTTTCTTGTAATGACTTTACATCATCACATACAGTGTTCTAGTAATTTGTATCAAGGGCAACATTATATCATTTATCCAAGAATATTTCACGAGGGTCTTCTTAGTATTGTTGCTTTGTAGCACAATGAGATCTAAACTCATATAATACTTAGTGCACACTCATTTAGGCGTCATCATGACCTAATTTTAAGGAAAATTCGTGTTTCAGTTATGAATGGCACAGATACTTTGAATTCCTTAGTAAATGACGTGTATTCATGTTTGATTAGTCTACATACATACAGTCTGGCTAGTTTTTGTCTTTTTGAAATAAGTAGCGTGTGCATGATTGGAGTTAATTAGTTTTTGTGTGAATGTGAAGATTGCTGTTTATAGTACGGTTGCTAATAATGTTCTTTGCTTTGAAATGTCAAAACATTGGCTATATTATACCCTGTCTTGTTACGCATTCCTATTTTTACGATCAAACAGCTTAATGTAGGAAATAGAAAAAATGTGATTCCCTGTAAGTTTTTTAAAAATCTTTTTAAGCTGGTATTTGACCGTAATCGCACGATTGATGTGAGGTTAACGCACGGCCTAAGTTGGTTCATATCTGCTTAGTATTAGTATTTCATTATATAAGAGACCCAAGTCGTAGTATTTAGGGAAGATATTATCAGAATTCAGAAAAGTTTATTTTGCCTGAGTAAAATGCAGCTAAATGTGTATACCCACTTAAAAATTGTAAGGAACAATATGACGCAATTTAAGTACGGAAAAAGTAGTGGTTAGTTAGATGTTAGTAACATTCCTGGCAATAAGACTCGGTGATCAATAATAATAGGGTGTCAAGGCTGCCATGGAAACAATTAGACGAATTTGGGATAAACACAGTTTAATGGTTTGTTCTAAAAATAGGTTGAGAATTAGAACATGCCATTCGATTGGGATACAAAAATATAGGTTTTTGACTGTGAAAAGGACTTGTCCTCTTTTTGTATGGAGGCTGGTTTTTTATTCGAAGATACCACCAACCACCAAAAACTTATATTTATCTTTAAGCTACAAATATATAAAACACGTAACCATAGAAATCTGAATTTTAAACGCCTCCATTTTTCAGAAAATATATTTTTTGTAATGAGGTATCATCCATTGATCATTACTTGTATTTCCTGGCTGTATGGATATGTATCATTGCCTTTCCACTGGTGGATAAATACTACTAGGTACTACCACAGATTATATAATAGGTACTACTGTCAATGGAATGACAATTTTGCTCTCAATTTTTTTTTCATGCGTAAATTGGTATAGGCGAAGGTGCGGTTTATGTACAGACAAAGAGAAAAAATAATTTTAATTTTTCTTTTAATCGGAGGCCTTAAAAATATATTAATTATGCAGAAAGGCTAGTTTTTGTGAACTCTTTCATATAATATTTAGTTTATTCCGGTTAGAAATATTGACGAATAAAAAACCATTAATGGACAAGTCCTTTGGGAGGTAAGAAATCTTTCATCAATTAGTATAGTTAGGTAAAAACGGGACCCTATTACTAAGACTCTGCTGTCCGTCTGTCTGTCTGGATATCAGGCTGCATACCATGAACCGTGACAGTGCTAGTTGGTTGATATTGTTTTATACCCGAATTATTCTTTATTCATCTAGCTATCCAAGGTTTGTAATAGCACTTCTAATAGCAACATATACTTAGATCCCTAAACCTACAAAAATAAGGAAAGTAATATTTAGAAACATCAAAAATTCCTGCGCAAAGCACTTCAAAGTTTAGGAAATGGCACAAGTTCGAAGTCAACGCCCTCGGGCTAAAATGTTTGCACTCGGCTCACCTGTCCGCCGTAGGGTTGTCACAGCCATAATTAGGATTTTTTTAGGTTGTGGCAAGCGTGTATTTGGGTAGTTTTAAGGATAATATTTACATAGTTTGATTGTACGTCACTTCGAACTTGTCATGTGACTTAAATCTTGGGTTGCCCCGCGTGAAAATTTGAGAAAATATAAAGCTAATGTATTCAAGTCGCCTTAAATATATTCTTGACAGATTAGGAAAAAAACACATTTTTAAACATACTAAAGTGATCTTTTATATTGTGGTCATCTCTATCTAATAATAGCTAGAAATTAACCATAAGTTTTCTCTACAAACAATTAAACTAAATACACTAGTAAACTAACCTAAAACTTAAAAATAAAAAATATTCAAAAACAAAACCGTGTCCTTGAGGCAAGGAGGCGAGAATGCTGGCTGGCTACTAAAGTTATTCATTATTGTCGTTTCGTAAAAAATTGTAGCAAGTCCTTAAAAAACTCAATGTATTCGTTAAATTTTCTGCATTTGAGCAAACTTACAAGTTATTAAGCCGCAATAACAGCTCTTATTTTCATAAAAGTACATAAAGATTATTTGAGAAAAAAAAAAAGAACGTCTGTTTAGGGTTCCGTTCTCCAAAAAGAAAATAAAAAGAAACCTTTATAGGATCTCTGTCTGTCCGTCCGTCTGTTTTTTTTTATATCTACGGCTAAATCTAAAACAGTGACAGCCCTATCAGGACACGTAATCCCCGTAACGCAAACCGCGCATGAGAATAACTCCGTCAACATGGTGGTTGCTATCTAATCTGGATCTCTCTGAATCATTGTGCTTATTTATATTTCACTTCATTGAAGTTACGAAGGGAAAATCTGAAGCTGTGGGCCACGCCCTACAGAAAAGTTGTACCCTCACAAAAAACTATGTATCCGTAAAAGTGCCAAGTAGTAGAATTAAAGAGAAAAAAAGAATTCGTCGACAGACTTTAGGTAGGACTTGAACCCCTGATCTCTCGCTATGCGGGCGCTTGCTCTTCCACTGAGCTATAGAGGACGTTAGTCACTCGACGAAATTTAGTAAAAGTGTTTTCTACGTCAGGTGCTGATTTTATCACTTCTTTGGGAATATATCTGCAAAGTATTCCATCGAAATATTTTTGCAAATATTTACTATATTTTACATTTATACGATTAGTAATTTAGTTGTTCGCTTTATTTACTTTAGCCTCGTTCCACTAAGTTGTTACTACAGGAGCTTTCACAGGATCTATTTGTTCTTAATGCACACAAAATCTTTACATCAATCATTATCATTACAGTTCATTCATATACATTTTTTTCATGAGAGTTCCATTAGTCGATCAGTCGTCCAATTTGTCTGACGCACAACAAGTATGCTTATGTACATATCTCACGTATCATTTCCCTCTATGATTGGTTGGCTGAACAAACAACTATGTATTCATAGACCGATCCCCGTATTGGTGTATAAGTTATTTCTTTTGTTATAACTTTTGACATTGTTACTTATTTATTCTGTGATACAAATGAGAGTCGCGCGACAATTTTCGGTCAAGTTTGATATCATTTAGGGGACTTTGAATAAGACATTATTTATTACTCACAGTACCGATAACATACAGTCCTAATCTTTTGTGGGTTTTTGCACTGATTGCTATATAGCATATCGATTTTGTGATGATAGAAATTCGTTTTTATAACTAAAATTTTAACAATAATTGTTCATAGCGGCATATCTATTTTTTGAAACCTTAAAAGAATTGTCATGTCACTACAACTTTAGTGTTATAAAATGATCATGCTGTTAACAAGTAATAGATAATACCTGTCACTTGAAGTGTCAGTTTGAACCACACTGCAGTACAAAATTGATAAACTAACTTCATTAAATCCTAAGTGATGTTTTTTTTATATGTGATGAAATGTGTTAAATTTGGCGTGGTGGCCAGCGGGTTGCCTCTCAAGCGGGAGGTACCGGTTCTTGATGACTTTTTCTGAGTTTTGTATATTAGTTGTTTCACTAACCGATGCTCTTACGGTGAGGGAAAACATCGTAAGGAAACCTGCACTTTCAGGCGACTTAATGTGTTACCATGATCCAAACTGGTCAGGTTAACAGGGTCGCGGATGTCAGATGGCAGTCGCTCCATTGTAATTACCTGATCTGCCATATCCTGGATCATGGTCCAAAGCGGACCCTGGGCGCTTGCGTGCGAGAGCACAACCAGGATAACGCTCGGATGATGATGAAATGTGGTCAGTATATTCATTATGTGCGGAGAAAATTGTGGTCATCTATAAAACAGGCGTTATCGTCACAATTTGGTTCGGTTCGGTTGTTTTCTCTAATTGAACGCGAGCTGTTTCGTGTCCAGCGCAATTTTGCGCTTTTTGCTCGATTTAAATTAACTTTTTACGTGTAGCTCGATTTTATTTGGATCAGCAACTATGTCTGCATTATTTTAGTATGATTATAACTGAATTCCTAACTTATGCCATAATGAAGAATAAAAATTAAGTAACAAAGAATGCTTCATGCAAATATAACAGAAGCTTATTTTTATAGTATATGTTGTATACGTAGATGTTTTTAACCGAAAAATCTAGCTGTTTTTGGAGTCGTTGTTGTTTTTGAACATGTTGTTTTATATAAGTATACTTCATTTTAGTGTACTTTAAAGAGGCTCAAGTCTCTGAATCTTTTTAATAAATAAACGTCACACAAAATTCATTCATCAGACGAAAGTCGAACGCTATCTATGATTTCCTTAAAATATGTTAGTATATTGCGACAAAAAGTAGCCTTTGTCCTTCAAACTATCTCTATCCCAAATTATATCAAAATCTGTTTAAGCGTGAGAGGTACAGATAGACTCACTTTCGCACTTATCTTGTACTAGGTGTTCCCCGCGACTTCGCCCGCAAGAGTTGGATTTTCCATATAAACTTTCATCCCCCATTTCACCCCTTTAATGTTTTTATATCGCGACAAAATGTAGCCTATGTCCTTTCCAGGGTCTCGAACTGTCTTCATACCAAATTTCATCTCAATCGGTTCAGTGGTTTAAGCGTCAAGAGGTAACAGACAGATAGACAGACACACTTTCGCATTTATAATATTAGTATGGAAGTATGGATACGCATTTGGTCTAATTCCCTTTAAGTCCAATTGCCGAGGAAAGGTCCGATTCCCGTTTAGTCTAATTATTGAAAAAAGTTCCAATTCGTGGTTGGTCCAATTAGTATGAATTTAACTTGTCTAAGTTCTCCCAACTCTCTTTTGGGTGGGACTAACGTCATTAGTGGCTAAGTTCAGTGCTAAGTGTAATTAGTGAGGCGGCACTGTGCCTGCCGGAGCGTGAGGGTAGGTGAACTGTCACAATACCGACAGAGAGATTGTGGGTTATATAGATGCTATCGTGGGCTGGTAATGTTTGGTCTATTGCAAAAAAATGCTACCTACTTTAAATAAGCACTTTGAGGTTAACTTGGCATCCATTGGCTCGACCCATGTTTAAAAAGTGTGGTCGGACTCGCACGCCAGGGGTTCGGTGCCAACTTTGTAATTGCAACAATAAGTATTTAATATATTTTTGATCAATAAAAAAAACCGTCTCAATGACTTGTATTTAGTTGCTTACATATTATTGATTGTGGCAGTCTATATTAAAACAAACAACATACTCGTACAGCAAAATTATGAGCTCGTATACGTTATTCGTTTAGACCATTTATGTGATGACATAAATGGTCATCAGGCTTGGTGCAGACTGCGTCACCAGTGATGGTTGAAGATCTTCACCGGCATGGGTTCCTATTCTAGCAAAAAACCCAAATAACACCTCGCGCTGCAAGATCTTAAGTCACGGTTAGCTCTTTCTGCGTAAATATAAACGTAAATTAATTAATATTAATAAAAGAGGGTAATACAATTTTTCATAACTATGTAATGACAAATAATACCTTAGTCTCCCTGTGACCACGATTGCTGTAAAGTCGAACACTTTAACATTAGGTTCTAAATAAAGAGTAAATAAATTCCAATTCAAATTATTTTATTTGTGATAATAGGTAATACAAAGATGTCAACAATTCAAGATGTCCACTATAAGCAACCATCACTGGTATACAAATATTATAAGGTCAATTTTAAAAGCTAGCCCAGATACATTACATCAAGTCACAGCAATTAAAAAATACATCATTAATTATCTAAAATATTCATATAAATTATTCATATAATAAAATGTAATCCTTAAAAGTGTGTTTTAATGTGATCCCTTCTTTACAGTGATGTCTAAAGGCTTTACGATCTGTAGAAATCTCTTAGTATACGAGAAAAATATGTCGTCTAAACGTAGCTCAATGCCGCATCTTCCCTTTTTGATTAAAGCTACAACGATAAACTAAGTTTACAACGATAAACTAAGTAGGAAGACACCCAAATACCTCACCGCATGACTTCATCTTAACATTCGGTCTAAATCTGGAAGAGATATCAATCTTGTCTGTCTGTCTCAATTGGCTGGCGACTGATATCGTCAGTTAACCTAGCAGCTGGCTAATTGAGACGTGATATCTAGACAGAACAATTTAGCACTGATTCGCGAGGTTAAAATATATTGACACGCTAAGTAACTTTTGACAGCTGTAGTGTAAAACAATTGCCAGGCTTGTTACACAGGGTGCCCAAAAAGAGCGTGCCAGACTGACTGGAGATACCCTCAGCTAGACCTTTCAGATTAAGAAAAAAAGTCTTATGGTTCGTCTTATTTCTTATGCGTTGGCCAGGTCTAAAGGTCTTAGGTTCAAGTCCTACCCGTGTGCGAATTTTTGGTTTCTTATTTAAACTTATCATCATCACCATATCAGCCTATTGCAGTCCACTGCTGGACATAGGCCTCTCCAAGACAGCGCCAACTTTCACGGTCCTCCGCTACTCGCATCCAGCCACCACCACCACCTTCCTCAGGTCATCGGTCCATCTAGCAGGGGGCATCCAACACTACGTTTCCCGAGACGTGGTCTCCATTCGAGAACCTTCCTACTCCAACGCCCGTCGGTTTTGCGACAGACATGACCAGCCCACTGCCACTTCAGCTTACTGCACCTCTGAACTTATTTAATTAACTTATATATTTAAATTTAAGTAATTGAGAAGTTTCCTGAGCTTATTCTCTTCTCGCTTCTGCAAAACTCAACTCTCATCTCCCTCTTTCCAGAGCCAGTGATGTCCATCTAGCGTCATGGCGAGCGCTGGCGCTGTTCTCCTCGAGGCGCGGCCCTTCCGGCCGTTCAAGTCCTCTGAGGAGTACCTTTACGCCATGAAAGAGGACCTGGCGGAGTGGCTGACGATCCTCTACCCGGAGTTGAGGATAAACGCAGATAACTTCTTGGACAGATTGGACACGGGCGTTGCTTTGTGCAGGGTGAGTTTAAGAATTTATTAACGATTAGCGAATTTCAGATTTTCAGGTTTTGGCAATTTTTTCTTTGATTTTTCGTCAAAAAACTTTCGGCTTCAAAGAATTTGAAAAATAAATTTGCTGACTTGGGCCATCCGTATTGTTGCGCCTAGCAACACTTGCAACCACTGCATTTTTGGATTGGATTGAACTGTGTGATGCTCGTGGAACTTACCGATTGTATTTGTTTCAGTGCCTTTTTACAGTACTTGCCAGATTGTCTGTGTCTTGTTTTGAAGCACTAGGAGGGCCCAAAAGATAAGTAGACATGTTCGGGCGTCTAAGGGCCAATATTACTGATTGTTAAATTTTGACGTTCATAAGTGGCAGTTTCTGTCAATTATTTTTTACTTTGATTTTGGAAGAATAAACATGAGTAGGGCGAATTTATGAATAAACAAAGGGAAAGATTCTCTCGGTTCCGTCATATAGCTAATTGCTGGTATGCGGTCATCGCTGCGTCAATAGTTAAGTTCTGGCGTTTCGCTAAACACTTTCGTATATTATAGTTCTTAGCATAATACTTCTACGATAACTCCAACTCTTCATCGAACTGCGTGCTACATTTGTAATCGAATCGGGAATCGTTAAGTGTTCGTTATCGTTTCGTTATCGGCGATAAGTATTTATTGGCCTCTTTTACTTCGATAACAACGCTGTATTTACTTTCTCACTTTGATATTTTATGTAGAAATAGATAAAATTAATAAATATTTGACAACAACAGACAAATGACCAGTGCCCGTAGCCAAAAAGCAATCTTTCTGGAGCGAACTCTCGACAACGAAATGTCAAATTATGTATGCAAAAGTCACGTGATGTTTCGATGGCTTATGGCGGTTTCATACATTTTGTTAGCGATAGCGAACTACGCTTGAACACTTACAGAAATTCGTCGACTGACTAACGTCCTCCGTAGCTCAGTTGGTAAGAGCACTCGCCCGGATAGCGAAGGGACGTGGGTTCGAGTCCCACCGGATGACACAGTCGATTAATTTTTGTGAGCCAAATTCAATTTGATTTCGTGAAAACTTGCAAAATAATTGCTTAAGTTATAAAAATAATTATTCTATATTAAGTGTTACCTTTATTATTTTGTATAAAACATTTCCCGCTCAAATGATTACTTAGGCACGAGTTATGACAGCCAGTCCAAATTCTTAATCCATTATGTACCTACTAATGATAATCGAAATTAAATTGTAATTATCCTCAAAGCTACCTGACCTGAAGGTTTCGACACTGAAATTGCAAGTCAAATCTGACGTTAATCTTATAGCCGATCAAAAGTTATTCACTAATTGATTGTTATAGATAATTAACTGATCTTGAAGACAAAACTCTTTGATAAAAAAGGTGCACATTACCAAAGGCGAATGGGTCACGAAGTCATATAAATAATTCAGTTTTAGTTTGAATTGTTATCAATGCAAGGGTATGATTCAAAAGATTCTTGTCAATGTTATATTATAATTTTACCACGCTTGTTCAAGAGTTAAACACACATGATATCATTTATTTATTAAGGACAACCAACAAAGCATACACCACACATTAGTACACAATTTTCTATGAAATACATTTTACAGTGTTGCCTTACTTACAGGCTGCCACGACATGCACAAAAATACTGCTAAAAACAGACATATTTAAATAAACTATTGATATAAAATTAAACAAAAAAAAATTACTAAGCTTTTAACTTTGACTTATCAATCGTCACTGAGTGACTGATGAGAAGTATACATCCAGAGGATTAAATCGAAATAGCCGGCTGTTAAAGAGTATACCTTTATACAAAAGTATTGCGAGTAGCTTTATTTTTAAAGTTCGTTTGTCGTTGCTTGTCCAACATTGTAAACAATCTTGACACTCCTTTTTAACGAAATAATTCATTAAAAAATAATATAGACACAAAAATTACATCCTAATGGTAGTTTATCGTTTAATATAGGCAGCTTTTTAGAGCTATTCGTAATTTTTTTTTCACCGGTGTCAGTTTTAAAAGTCGCAAATAAAAACTGACTTTACTGTACTACTGACACATGGAATTGTGATTGAGGCCCAATTGGCCCATAGCGTCGCAGCGCAGTTTGCCCATGAAATTAGTTTTCGTCTTTGTGCACTGATAAATTGAATAAAAGAGAAGGCTCCGAAATTTTACCACTAGCAATCATAATATTAAATGTAACGCCAAAGCACAGAATAAGTACTAGTACTCCGTACAGGTAAGACTTTGCGATGAAATTCAAAGAAATATCTACTCAATGTTGTCAACGATATGGTGTAATTCAGTTCGCCTCAATTTTCGTGTAAACTATATAAAGTAGGGTTGACTGCCACAAGAAGCTACTTACGCCATCTAGCGCATCTTTCTAAGACTTTATTCATGCTCGTCCAACCAGCAACCTAGTGTCGCGCACCGCCGGTGAATTATACGCGGGAGCGTGTCGCTGCCGGCTAGCGACACCCAACTTGTTTAGCCCCTTACCAAGGGGACGCCGCGCGTAGGTACGTTTTTTCTACCTACGCGGGAAGATACACAGGCCTGGCCAAAGTAAGACCAAACTTCATAAGGGTTTTCTATCGAACCAAATTCCTCAATCGTGTTTTGAGATCCATAAGTCTCGCAACAATCTTCAAACATCCTGGTTTTATAGGTTTAAAACTCTCAAGATTGAATTCTTATCATAAAAAATATTTTTTACAACGCAAGGAGGGAGCATTGAATGAGCTTCTCACACATTGGCAAGACATCGAGCATATTTCTTCTTAAGTCCGTAAGACAAACCTATTTATGACACACTTTACTACAATACTCAGAGACGTCAATTAATGTAAATCCTTCATTAAATCTCATGCTGACATTTTCTATTTTATTGCAGAAGAAAGTGACAGAACGAGACAATCAAAGATTAAAATTCTTTGACGACTCGTGTGGGAGTTAGTATTCACAATTACTTATTCTGTGATATTCACTTAGTTTCTTAGCTGCAACCTATTATGGTTGCTCCACTTTGCTTAGAATATAGAAACAAACTCAATTAAATCATCGTCTTAAACCAGCTTAGTTTAAAAACCAGCTAACACATGTAGCAAATGGAAACTTAATCATTTGCACGCAGGGTGGCTTAATTACGAGTATAACACTCTTGCGCAAGGTACGCTCTGTTCACACGGGACGATTTGTTGTATGGGATTTGAGAATGAATATTTTATTTATGTTATGTTTTATGTGTACGAAGTATTAACCGTAATTTCACCGGTGAACCTGATGATGAAATGCATAGATGAATGTTTTTTTTAAGACATAGGCTTTTAAAAAATCTTTATAATACCGTACCTAACCTACTCGTTCGTTGAAAAGACAACACTATTGACACATTTTGGAGAAGACTTTATTTCTCTGACACATAGCACAATAATCAAAGTACCCTTGGTAATTAATTAATATTTGTTTCCCTCAATTTGGAACTACGAACTCCAGCTTTAAATAAACAAATAGAGTAACATTTGATTTTAAAATAATAATTAGGTTTAAAAGTCAATGCAATTGTACGAACAAACAAGAGATTTATTAAAATTATCTTCTAATTTATTGATCGTAATCACACCTGATTGATTTGAGATACGGTATAGGGTGGTTCATATTTATTGAAAACCTTTTCACTCTTGCCATAAGGATGCAATAATATAATATAAATATGTCCATAAATTATGTCAGTGTGAACCCTTCTCACATCTGACACTCCCTAGTCTTGTTCGGCTAATCCAAAGCGTTTAGCCGACATCTGACAGCCGACAGGGCTGTCAATGCGTTTTGTTGCGACACCTAGTATGGTTATTAGTTAGTATTACGAGTAGTACTTGCATACTTTAGTAATCTGTGCTTGGGTGCACGCTTGTTTGCACGCTTGTAACTATAATTGATATGTTTGGGATTAGCACTGAATAGTGATGTACAGAGGTAGAACGTCAGGTTACGAAAACAGCTTTTATTACGTACAGAATAGAGGTGGTCTTAAGGTCAAAGTGGGGTAGTCTGACGTGCAGCCGTCTGGTGATCCGATAAAAACTGATTTTTAACTTACATTTTCTAAATTCTAAGCGATAGTTTTGAAATTCATTGCACGCCCACGCTCGACGAAACGCACTATCAATCAACCTATATACAAATCAGTGTTTATAAGTGAGTCCTGTATGCTCTCCAAAATGATCGATCAAATCGCGATTAAATTTTGAAACGGTGTTTTGGAGATGTCCTCGAAGGTTCTTGATCCAAAAAATCTTTTAAATTAAATTATTACTGCGTAAAGCCAACAAGGGGCACTTATACACGTCCCACTTATACCCGACATTGCATCTCACGCTTAGTACAACTATCAATTGATAAAAGTAAGTATTTATAACTTGTATTTAGATATCAAAACTGTAATTCCCATACCCGATGAGTATGACCACAGACAAACAGACGACTTCCGCCCAATCCAAGGCACGGTTCTGACTAAAACATATCTTGTCTATGACTCTGTTTTTAGTTGACTCAGCCGCTTCCCTGTATTTCAGCGAAAAGTGACGCATGAGATATAATTTTATCTGCCCTAGATATATCACGTATTTTTTTCAAGTGTAAATTGTATCCAGATTTTTTCTTTGTTTTAGGTTTTGAGTAAATAAGAAAAAAGGCTTAACAATAAATCTCCATAATGGTACAAATAAAAATACCTAAATTCAGTGCTACATTTTTTCGGAGGCAATCAAAGTCATTGTAAGTTTAAATAAGAAACCCAAAATTCGCACACGGGCAGGATCTGAACCCACGTCCTTTGGTTTCTTATTTAAACTTATAAAAACAAAATAACACTCGTGAGTGTTAAAAATATTAAAACTAAAATGAAAGTCATGAAAAATTTGAGTGAATAACAGTTGAAACCAATTTTAAAAACCGTTATTTCTTTGTCGTTATTTACCTCATATATGAATTGTTTATTATAGTGTTGTAAACAGTATGTATTTGTTTATCATTAAAATTTTGTTTTTGAAAGGTAATAATCTGTGGTAGCTATACGAGTAACAACGGTGATTGTACCACAAGCAGGACAAATTAACGCTATTTTATCCAAGTTTTCCCCCATTTAGTCATTATTTTATAAACAATACATTACAAATAATACGTCAAGCAAAATAATTTAATATTGTTTCTTACGTTCAAAAGATAGATCAGTTTAAATCACCTAAAACAGCTCGAAGCAGCTTTCTGTGTTCCGTCGGCGAGCGGGAGTGCCAGAACCTTCTAAGTGAGCTCGCTTCACCATCGACTCTGTCTACGCCACGTCTGACTTAGTCTAGAGTCGAGAGCGAACCCGTTCTAAATAAAAAAAAAAATCTTCGTTGGGCCTAAAGACACTCAGAATGTATGCTAGCAAATTGTTTAGTATTGGTTACATAAACTACCATATTAGCGGTAACCTTGTGTCGCAAGTAAGTAGCTCTGCCGTTTGTCGCAATTTGGCCCTCAGCACCCGGCGGAATTTCGCAAAACCAACAAAAATGCACGCTCCTTGATTTAGATATGCACTGGTCAGCGAATATGACTAAATAATTCATGTTAATTGCGTACGATTTGAGTGAGCACATCTTTAGGTTTTGAATGGCAAAACTAAGACTCTGTATTCGAAATATTAATGTTGATATTACGAAAATAGTTAGCGGTTTAGGATAAAAAGTGTTCATTAAAACGAAAAGTAGAGCCAATCATTGTCAACCTACGGCAGTTCGCTGCTCTACATAGAACAGGACATTTTTTTTAGTCTTATTTGTTCCTTGTTTTTTACCGTTGTGTTAATGAGTTAATAATTAAATATATTGATTACAGAGCACTCTCAAGGCGCGCCTCTCTGCCCTTAAATTACCAAAATATTTTTGACCTAAAATGTAAGCCTTAAGCATCGCTATCCAGCGGGGTTATGCTGCCAGCATCCTGGGAACCTTACCACAAGGACCCTTTTTATAGTTTTTATGTACATAATCATGTGTTATAATATTTATATATTGTGTAGCCTTAGTTCCTAAAGTATTATAAGGTTACGTCATCATATTATTTTTTACACATTATTCGTCCTTTGCTTGTCCTAAAATGCATTTTTAATTACCAATCTCTGGAAAATCATAACAAACAGTTACTGGCAAGTTCGCAAAAAACGCCCTGATCATCTCGCGGGATAGGTCCAAATTATACGTCTAGACATAAATGATGGACCGATCTAGATGCGGTGCATTGTTCGGGGCTATTTATAGCGACGAAGGTCAAAAGGTTCGATGCTAATGGTCAGACAAAAGTCAAGAAGATTAAAAAGTTGTTGAATCTTAAATCAATATGACCTACTGTTTCGAGTGGAACTTGATCTTTTTAAATTTGTTTGCTGTTAACCTGTCGTCAATTCGTCATTAAAAACGAATTGAATCCTTTTTAGTGTTCCGTAGTCTGATGTGCGGCCGTGTGTACCTACCTACCTATTACTTAATCTATAACTTTAACTGTTAAAATTAATTCTATTACAAATTAAATTCCTCAATATTCTACCTACCTACATACCTATCTTCACCAAGGAGCGCCGGCGCCGACGCCCCCGCGAGATTGACTCGATAAGTCAATTTAATCGATATACCCACCTAATCGATACATCGGTAATTGGCGGGCGATAGTAAACAACCGATTAGATCGTAATTGGAACGTTTGTGGGCATCAATCAGATGAGTGGTGTTAAGCAACGTTGGGTGTGGTCCAGGATGGGTGGCCGCTAGTTTCAGGATTGTTGGTTGGCCTGTTTTATTCTGTAACTGGGAAAAATATGGTGACGACTTCTTTGCTATTTCGTTCTTACAAATTGATTTTTTGAATATTTATTTTATTTGGGATGGGTTTGCTCTGGTGGAGGTGGTAGAGCGAGTTCACCTAGAAGGTTGTGGCGCTCCCACTCATCGACGAAACACAGCAAGCTGCTGGCGCCGGGCTCCGGTGGGAGGGTGGTAGCTACCAGGCGGCACCTAACGGAGCTTACCACTGCTGTTAGGATCGTTTAGCTGCCATCACAAAGTTTCACTGAAGTTTGTGTCGTCGTTGCCCGGGTTAGACCACCAGGAGGTAGATACTTTCCCACCCCAAATATGGGGTGGGAAAGAATACGTGTTGTTATAAATATGAATGCCGAATATGGTGCCGTTTCAAACTTCCAGCGTTTAACTATAGCTATGATTCCAAGTTCAGACACTCAGCGCTGACACTTGTACAGCATCCTCAAAGCCGTTATCTAATCTGCAGAAAAAAATAGCTGAAACAGAATCAGTACTTAACTTGAAACTATTTTATAACTAGTGGTTCCCCGCGACTTCGCCCGCAAGAGTTGGATTTTTCATATAAACTTTCATCCTCCATTTCACCCCCTTAAAGTTTTTATATCGGGATAAAATGTAGCCTATGTCCTTTCCAGGGTCTCCATACCAAATTTCATCTTAATCGGTTTAGTGGTTTAAGCGTCAAGAGGTAACAGACAGACAGACAGACAGACACACTTTCGCAAACATCTTGCAAACAAAATATTCTGACTAAAGTAACTAAAACTTTAACACAACGATTAGTTCACAGGTTTTAAAAGCGTTGTTCTTTTGAAATTATGAATTCACACGAGATAGTCTCTGACTATGCAAATAGGAGTCCACTGACCCGAACCATATAAGGAAGTTCCAACCGCAGGTTATTTCAATAGTATCGTCGGAAAAACTTAGTTTTTAGGGTTCCGTACTGGAGATCAAAGAACCCTATTGCTATGCCTACGCTGTTTTTCTGTCCGCCCGTCTTTCTATTGGTAAGCCTTAGTCTTAACATAATAATAATAATAATGTCCTCCGTCGAATTTCGACTACGGCGGCCTACCTCAACAGAGATTAGCCAGTTGGCTAATCTGCGCGGGACATATTATAGTGCACAAGTGTGTGCGCAATACACAGGTGCACTCTCTGTTCCTTCACTCTCATTATTCGGTGAGACGGCAGTCCGACATGACCGTAGAGAGATCAGGCGCAGGAACAACGGCTTAACGTGCTTTCCGAGGCACGGGGGTGTTAACACCACCAACTTCCTGACTCCGGAGCAGTGTCTGAGTAATTTCAAAACAGAAAAACCCAAACACACTCGGCCCGACCCGGGATTCGAACCCGGGACATCGTGAATAGTACCCAGCGTGCTGACCACTAGACCAACGAGGCAGTCTTTGCATATTAAATAAAAGTAGCCTATGTCCTTTTAAGGGTCTCAAAAAAATCTATTCTAAACTATCTCTGTACCAAATTGAATTTGAATCGGTTCAGTAGTTTAGGTTTCATTGCGTAACACACTGACAGAGATATTTTCGCAATTATAATATTAGTTGGGGCTTTGTTTATATATTATTAATAAAGCATAATACATTCGTGTCTGTCAAACCATGGATATACACAAACAAAATTTCAACCCTATCGGTCAAGCCGTTTAGTAGTTATGTGAAAAAATAAGTACGATAGGATAATTCCCACCACCGATAAACTGACGAAATGAATGACTGTCTGACATATTAATGCGCAGGACAAACATTTGATATTAGAACCATAAAATTTTACACCATGCTCCCTTTTACTGTGCAAGCACTAAGAAAGGGGTTTTGGAAACTCATCTTGGGGGTAAAAAGGGAATAGATTTTTTATAGAAAAAACATAATTTGCGCAGACGAAGTCGCAGGCAATCGCAAGCATCTCATAAACCGTACTAGAGAATTGAAAGTACGGAACCCTTTTTGTGCGACCGCGGCTTGCGCTTGGCCGGTTGTTACATTTGTATGAGTTGTATGACATTACAGAATCAGTGGGCTAGTGATAGCATCGCTCTCACGGGTTCGATGCCTGACCGTTAACTTGTGACACTTGCGGGTAGTGGTTAGCGGTAAATTGGGGCGCAGGTTCGATTCCTAGTATCCATGAATTTTGTTGCAATGCGTTTTTAAGTTTTTATGGGGCATATCCCATGCTGCTGCTCTTAAGTAACAGTTTTTGTACGAGGTCTTCGTCGCAAAGTATTTTTTGCTGCCCTAAGGAGCCAGGATAAGCGATAAGCGATTGTTTGAAAAAAATAATCGGATGAACCGACAATCGACCATTTGAACTATCGAATGTCAATTTAGTAATTCGAAAAAATAAATAATCGAATAATAATCGACAATCGTATGATAATCTATACTCGGCTCTTCGATGCATTCGATTGAATTGCCGCGACTGTACGCAGAGGACAGGCAGCAAACGAATGATTAATCGACGCGTCGAATGACGATTCATTTGTTAGTAGTACGGCCTGCGCACCGCACGCTCCGGTGTTGCTCGCCGCATAATCGAATGACTGCGGTTGCTTATCGTATACATTCGATTACAGAGACCATTCGAATAATTCGATTAATTTGGTAATAATCGCCCATCGCTAGCCAGGATTCTCTTGAGCAAACGAAATGTTATCTATACTTCCATACTTTAATTATAAATGCAAAAGTTTGTCTGTCTATCTATTATCTCTTCGCTTAATCGCCGAGTCGATTTTGCTAAAATTTGGTATAACGACCTTTTCTTAAAAGAACATGGCTTTTTGTCGCGATATAAACACATTAAAAAGCTGAATGGGATATGACAATTGCGCGGGCTCAGTGGCGGGGAACCTCGAGTTCATATACTTTTTTTATTACACTGAAAGAAAGGATCAACCAAACTAGTTTGCTTAGTTGAAGGTTTTGTTGTAGGGAACTCAATTTTTGTTAAATATAAACAATCTTTCGGTTATAGTAACAAAACTAGTTTTTTACTGAACCAGAAGTTCGCAAGTCACTAGATTACGGCCTACTTATAGCCAAATTTTGGTTTCTGTTATATAAATAAATATATAAGTCAGCCTATTAGATCCCACTGCTGGGAAAAGGCCTCACCTCAACTATGAGGAGGAACGAGCCATACTTCACCACGCGGGCTCAGTGCGGATTGGTGGAGGGGTGTATGTAAGGCAAGTGACAAACCTTACTGTCAGAAGTTATGAAGCCGCCCTAGGGCCTCTGACTAGGCTTAACGACTAATACCATAGATATTAGCCGGGACCAACTGCTTAACGTGCCTTCCGAAGCACGGAGATGCTTGTCATGGACGTCACTTCAATGGTCGGAATGGTCACCCATCTAATCACGACCGCGCCGTGGGTTGCTTAACTTTTGGTATCACTACCAAAGCGCTGCCGCCACTGCGCCACAAGCACCTCTCGTTTCTGTTAACCAATCATTTTTTTCAGTGTAATAAGCAGTCATTTGACCGCAATCTCACCTGATGGTAAGCAACGATGCGGCCGAAGATGGGACATGTCTGTCTAGAAACAGCCGATTCACTCTTTTCTTGCAGGAATCAAAATCGTAGTGTTGAGGAAACACTTCAGCACATACGAGTAAATGTGGTCGTTATAAATTTGTGAAACAACTCTCACGCATCCTTGGGAAGTTGCTGGTTAAATTCAATGCATCGAATTCGGATCGTTTCGTCGAATCGATGGCATTCGATCACGAATGCGACCAGGTGCTGCCAAGTTCAGGACGTGGCGCGAATCGAATATTTAGGCTGCGGTCAGGGCTGCCGATGACCTAAAAGATAGTCACAGGGCCTCTAAACAAGATAAAATCTAATCTACAGCGATGTTCGCTAGCGCTAACAAACTGTATGAAACTGACACAAGCCATCGAAATATTGTGATTTTCCGCATATATATTTTGATATTTCGTTGGCGATAGCGAAGTTCGCTGCAGAGTTAATTGCATCTTGTCTAGGGGCCCAAAGCCGAGAATTTGGACGAAATTCAGCATAAATTATAGCCATATGGGTCCCATTCGTGAAAATTTTTGTAACTTAACCTAAACTTCGTTTAATTTTTTTTTATTAAATAGATTTTCAGAACCAAATTGTGTTTCTAGGTAAAACTAGCTTTAGTATCTAACGTAGTACCTAGTGGTTTCGGAAAATAGTTTTTTATGCATCATTTGTTAGAGAATTGTAAGATTTGACAACCCTTTTATTAGGTATTGGAATACCTACGCGTTCCGGACAAGATGGAGTATTTGGCGTACAACTTTGTATGTTTATGTATGACATAATGTTTTATTATTCCATTCAACAGATGAATAATAATGATAATACCATGGACGATATTGATAATACTTACCTAGCTTCGTCTAATCTAACTATAATTTTTATTTGGGACAGAATTATACAGATATATATTTTTTACAATACACGTACATACTTCCAGCTTGGTTAAACCACCTCTATGCTCATTATTATTTATAAATCGGCTAAGTGTGAGTCGGACTCGCGCAGAAAGGGTTTCCTTAACATTATCTACTTCATCTTAAAGAATTTATTCTAAGGATTTTGTTTTTGGAACAAAATATCAAACACCACAATTACTGCTTTCGTCCATGCTAGTACTAACGGCCTTTTAGCACAACCACGGACAGACAGACGGACATAACGAAACTATAAGGGTTCCTTGTCAGAAAGACGGCACCCAAAAAGCAGCATAATTCATTGTAGCTACACTAGAGGATTAATACTTGTGTACAAAGGCACTTAAATGACACTACGAGTATTAATGATATTTTAAAAGCCATATGTAAATGATTTTACATTGCAAAAACAGAAAGCGAATAACTTCATACGCTGGTGGCTGTCAAAGCTTCATTTTCTTTTCACAAACAATAGCTCCATAATGCCAAGTTTTCACTTGTGACTTGTGATTGCAAGTTGTTAATGAACAACGATGAAAATTACGTATGAACAGTTTTCTTAGTTACGGCTCAGTTAAGTGAGTTAGGCACTTTCACTATTTGGACGTGAAATAAGACATTATTTAAATACTCAGTCTGTGACTCTAGGCTAAAAAAATCTTAGATCAGCCATTCCCGTAGATAATGCATAAAAAGACAGCCGGGAAACATTTTTTTAATATACGGCCTTGGACGGGGTCCATACAGCTAGTTCTTCGTTTTAGTTTTTCTATTTCTATTATGTATTCCTCTAATCATGGGACTCTTCATCTTTTATCTGGGATACGATTTCTAGTCTCCTTTGACAATATTTTAGGGAAATTCGAATCCACTAATATGTAGGTATGTATCTACTTTGTCTTCTTCTCCTTTTTTCCAAGCTATAAAATAAGTTTACCATCTTGGGCTGACTGTTCCGCCAGTGTCACATGTGCAGCATTTACACGGCAAGTACAACAGAAATTAATCGTTAAGAAACTTTGACGGAATCAGTCGTAACTTTGCGGAAATCCATTGTTAAATAGAAAAATTCAAACCGTTAATAAACTTAACTATACAAAACAGAAGGACGACACGCACGGTTTTTTTTCAACAAACACACCAATTACCTAGCCCCAAACTAAGCGTGAGCTTGTGCTATGGTGACTGGAATAACGGATAGACATACCTATATACATTTATAAACATCCATGACTTAGGTACAAATGCTTGTGCTCATCATCACACAACAAACAATGTAATAATATTATTTAGATACAAGTGAAACTTAAATGTTACAAATTATTATCTGTTGTTATGTCACGCAGTATGAACTGGCATTTAAAGTGTCAGTTATAAATTTAGGTTATTTTCCAAGGCGTGTTTTATCAAAATGTACGTCAAAAATAATAATAAAAAATCCCAATTCGGTATTTCAGTTTTAGTATTCTTAACACGAGTTCAATATGTTTCTGTGTTTATGTTGAAGATTTTATAAGGTTTTTGAACTCGTCGATTTACGGCAAACGTTAAGTTTTATTGGCAATAACAATGGCTACTATCGATCTTAGCTTTGGTTTGTGTGTTGTATTTTGTATTTACGCTGAGAAACACTCGAATATGTGATAGTATTGAATTATTTAGGCAAAGGTAGGTAATAAAATTGATTTTCGCTCACAAAAATTAATCGACTGTTTCATCCGGTGGCAAAGGTAGGTGTTTGACCGGGAACGCAGTCAGAAACGAAAAGCCTGTATTTAAAAAGTGATTACAGCATTACCATTTTTTATCAATATCTACCCCTTACAAACACTTGGTGTTATTAGAAAAAAAAGTGTGTCAAGTCTTACACACTGTTTTTTTTTCAGGTAGTCACCTGATTAAATTAATGATACATGGTTGACTATACTTACATATTGAATCCAAATATATTTTTGCACTTGAAAAAATGACTACCAGAGGTGGGAATCGCACCCGCATTTATTGTATTTGCAAGCTTTCGATTGTTAAATACTTGCAATAGTATTTCTTTCGAGTGTTGAGGGTGTAATCCCAATAACATTGATGAAAGCAACGCGGCATTACAGCGTTAAGAAGCACTTGAAAATTTCGACAGGCTCTGCCAACGCCAGGGTGGCCGAGAGGTTAGGCAATCGCCCGGTATGCGAGGAACGCGGGTTCGATTCCCGCCTCTGGTAGTCATTTTTCAAGTGCAAAAATATATTTAGATTGCATAGTGAATGCTTATCACTTAAAAAAACAATAATTTAATATATTGAATCCTTTGGTTGTTCCTAATGTATCGTTGAATTCAAAGTGGCCATCTTATTATGGACAAGGTAAACATTGATTATTTTTTGTAGCAAAGTCTTAATCTGTTGGTAATTTCAGTAAAGTTTTTCTTGTGGTTTTGATGGTGATACTAACAAATAAGGATAATCAGCAGCTATTTAAAGTAACACGTAAACTTAATGTCCATTCAACGCTAGCGGGGTCCTCCCACAACATTTCATTATACACTTCTTTGCGCGTACCAATCAATTGTAATCAACAAAGCGAACGGACTTCCAGCAATCAATCAGTTGGCTCAATTCATTTCTCGTTCACATTAATTATGTCTCCAGCGAAATAAAAACCCAATCAATTTCGATCTAGACACAACAAATTGACTCTGAACCCGAGCACCGACATAAGTGATCCGTCCTAAAGTTCAGATATTAAAGTTTGTGCTCACTGCACCGAACTATACTATAAATGTGCAGTGAACGTATCAGGACCCTACTCTGAAACGCTTTGCCTGTATTTTCGGATCTAGCTATCTTGCTTTCTCGCGCTGCCATGCTGGTAAGAAACGTTGAAGGACGGCTTTACTCGAAAACACAGACGTTGTCTTACAGAGTGGCGCATGCTCGGATAGTAATAAATAAAATACTTAAGTGTGGTGTTAGACGGTGACGTCAGCAAAGCCCACCTAATTTGAAATCTATCGCAATTACGATCCCTTTGATCATTGTTATCCCAAGTGTCAGTTCTAAAGCTATTATTGCTTTTCTGAAAGCTACAACTATTGTAATTTGCAAGCAATCGATAGGTGATAGGCCTGGTGGACATCGACTTATACTTTTCAGTACAAATATTAGTTTTAGCCTGATTTGTTTATGGTATGCTGTATCGGAACTTTTCTTCATCGTCTCATATTTAGTACAAATAACAGAATTTGCCTGATTTGTTCCTAGTATGGTGTATCAGCTTTTGCTTATCGTCTTACACTTAGTTCACATTTTAATAAAAGTTTTTGCCCGTTTGGTCATAGTACGTATCGTGCATCGGAGCTTTTCCCACCACTGCATATCCTGTTAAGCCAGAATTTTTAGTTTAACTGCAATAAAAACCCCACCCAGTGAATGCTAGGGAGACCCAGGAGAAAGCTAAAATTATCTTGGACCCCGCACGGAATTATTAAAAGGCAATAGACAAGAGTTGCAGAGGTTTGTGCCTACTTTCGACTTCCCTCCAGAGCAAAGCTGGAAACAAATGGCAAAAGAAAGGTTTATAAAAACGATACGGTGTAGTGAGAATGGACCTTAACCCGTGGCCGGCCAACCTGGTAATTGACATGCGAAAATTAAGGAATAATGGGTTTAACCTTTAATTTGTCAGCAGGAAACTGTTTGTATTAATTTTCACACTTGCCCTGACAGACCTTTCAGTAATAAGTAGGTATGAAGTGATAATTTATGCGAAAGGGTAAGGTTTAAGTATTGAGATTGCCACTAAAGTGGTGACGTATTGATATATTACATGTCTACGGTTTATTTTGATTTTTTCGATGGCTGGCTGCTAATGTACTAATACATTTCACTTTGGCTTGACTCAAAGGTGTTATTAGTAGAATTTAAAATTTGGTTGTGTAAAATAAAGTAATTTAATTTAGGTATACCCAAACTTTCGCAAATAAATGCATTTGTATAAAGTTTAAATAAATAAGTGTTAGGAAAGTTATGTTACAAAATTAAATTTGGCAACGTTTCGGCCTGCAATACCCTTCCATAAAATAGAGATAATTTTATAAACAATGTTATAAGCTATAATTATTTATTATTTACAGATAGCAATGATATTGACCGATAAAATTTATGTGCGTTCAAAAATACACGTTCAATGATCAAACTAAAACAAAGACGAATACTTGCTTTAACCCGTTCGCGGTCGCATCTCAATCGGAATAATTTAAGCAACAGTAAATACTGAAAATAATTGTCTTGTCTCTCAGACCTGCTAAATTGAAGGTTAATAATGTCTACTGCCTCTCCACACTTTAATGGCTGCCAAAAGAATGAGTTATGGCATGATTGGACGTGTGCTGGCATTTAGGTAAAGGTGTGTCCGTCTTTGAACTTTCTGTTTTTGCTGCACCAATTGTATCAGGGCACAGACGTACACTGGTGCTGGTATCTGCTAAAGCTGGGGAGATAACTCATCTGTAAAGTTGCTGAATCGGTACTTATAAAAGTTTGTGCCAGTTAGCTTGCTTACATTTTTATTATAACAATTTTCAGAAAGCAATATACAACATGTTCCTTTTGATATCTCACAACACATATCTAGGCCGGCAGACCTAAGAAAATAAGTTACAAAAATAATTTCAATATTAATTTTTCACATATTTGTTTCTTACGTTTACGCGAATTGTTGAACTGATTAAAACACAATTTTACGGATTACGGACACGAACGCTGTAAAGTGTTCGAAACGTCAGGTTTTAAATAAAATGTAAATAAATCGCGAAGTAATCTGTAAAATTGTGTTTTAATGAGTATTCTTCACATGTCAAATTATTAGAGAGAAGCCTGACAATTATTTACGCCGCGTCTTACGCAAAATAAAAAGTCCCAGATAATAATACCATTTAAACAAATAGTAACTTTTTATTGCGCACCATTAGGGAAAAAACAATGCGTTTTCATAATAAATTCCAAAGCAATTTATTTTTTAACTAAATATATTTATGTAATGGCTCTCAACTTCGGCGGGTTTTACGCGCAGTGTACGCCGCGGCTAACAAGACATACATGGACATTATTAAAGGGCCTGCGCGCGCGCATGTTTTGCTAACTGAGCCGCCGGTGTATTTATTTAAAAATAAATCAAAATTTTCCCACATTTTGATATATATTTAAATAAATACATTCAGGCTGCTATCGACTCTATGTTTTTTTGAAACAGTCATCTCCATAACATTTTTTATTTCTCGTATAAAAAGTAATGTCATATCCAAAGGTCTGACTTATCGCCTCATCAAAAGCTGTTCAGCGCTTAGAAATTGTAACATTTTAAAGATTGAAAACAAGTATTGAAGAAAGAGAAGACCTGCTTTAAAAAAACATTAAGGTATTAAAATTAATATAAGCACTTTATCTCAAAATAAGCAAGCTAATTATTTATATTACAATTGGATAGTGTTATTGGGAATTATGTCCCAATAAATTATTTCAATTTAATTAGTCCCGTATCTCTAGTACATTTATAATTTACCATTCATTACAATTTATTACATTTACATTACCATAACTGGTGCTAGCACCATTTTGAAACAGCAGCCTTGTCTGTTATTATGACAACTGCGACTATCGTATATTTGGCGTCTACAAGTGTTTTTACACACAATTATGCTGTAATTAATGCTTAATGCAATTAAAACGAAACATAACAATGAATATTTCAGACATAATGATAATACAACCGAATACAGAAGCGCTACAATGTACGCGATTAATCAAGAACTTTGTTTTCTGCCTACTCCATTGCCGTCTCACCTAACTTTGAGAGTGAAGGAACAGAGAGTGCACCTTTGTATGGCGCACATATTGCTACACTACAATATCTCCTGCGTACCTGGTTGATCTTGTTGGAATTGGTTGTCGTAGCCGTTTTCGATAGGAGAATAAATTAATACTTTGTGTATGTGGTAAACAAATATTTTTGTGCAATATTTTCTCTATACTAATTGTTCCTGCTACAAAATGGGGCTTCTGTGTCCATTAAGACTGTGATGTCAGTATGGACTGTAAATCAAAAATATGCATTTAATGTGACATGATTGGGTTGTTGCCTTACTAGATGTCAGTATTCGTGTGACAACATCGTTAATGTGCATTTTTGCATGTTAAACAGTAGAAACATTTCAGAGAGAACCAAGTGAAAATCAAGTACAGTGGCGCGTACATCAGACTATTTTTAATGCAAAAACACCTCTATCACGACTGTATAAGATGCTACCGTGCCACTGTACGAACCATTATATTTATAAATGGCAGTCTCACACAATAATAAAACAAGTACAAATTTAAGTACTGCTGATATGATACTACAATGCTGTCATTGATTGGTAAAAATGACCGCAAAATTGTCCGATCATTACATCAATAATACTTTCAAATGTCATAAAAATTGTGAGCACCAATTATAAACTTTCAAGTGTCGTTAGCGAACAATAATTACGATTAAACGATCTGTGTAATGGTTCCAGTGACGGATATAAGACGAAATAGTAAGCATTTTCAATTATTGGGACCCTTTTATGTCATTTAAAGTGTACATAAGTACATAATACTTATAATTTTGGTAATAGAAACAAGTTTAGTGTTGTTTTCTGGATAGGTATTATATTCATAATTGTGTGTTTGCTACCTATTGGCTCAATTGGAACCGAATAGAAATATAAAGTTTATTGATTTATTTCATAGTTTTCATTCATTGGCAGCAAACAATCTAATTAATTGTTAAATTGTCACAACAAAACTCAAAATTACACTTCTTTTTCCGATAAAAATAACCATGTCAACCGTAATCTCAATTTGCATACAATATTGTGCCCAAAACTGTCCCCTATCTCAAATCTGACCCACACATATGTTACCTGTCAATTATAATAATAACTTTCGCAAAATGACTCCCTAATATCAATAAATAATCAATCCATATAAATATCAATTCTATATCTTACAAATAAAACACAAAATCCAATAACACGATTTATCTCTCCCCTACATACGTCAGTTTCCTTCTATGTAAACCACCAGCTACCAAGACCTCTAATGCATTGGAATTAGTTCAAAAACAAAGGTCAAACTTTATTTGTCACACATTGCATGCGCATGAAAACACCAGTTTAATAAGGCCTCTAATGTCTATGAATTTGTATGAAGACAGAGGTCAACGTGATGTGGGCTGCGCAGGCGTTACAGGATGTGCGCTCGCGACGCTCACTGAATACTTAGTGGTCATAGATTAAACTTTAATTAAGGAGCAGAATCTGCAAAGAATATTAATAAGTTATTTTAATGTTGTGGAATTGTTTCTAGATTTTGCATAATGTTTATTCAGCAGTTCGTAGTTTTGACGTTGATGCAAATTAATCGGTGAAGTTCTCAAAGGTTCTTGACGTATCAATCATTTGATTCTTTTTCATTACTTACTTACAATTATTAAACTATCAATGTTCGTCCATTCAACATCTTTGTAATTGCTACTATTAAGTTTTCCATTAATAATATTGCACCTTATGTAAAGCTATAGAGGCAGTTTAAAGTGTACCTAGACCCGATTCTTCTAAATTTATGGAAAATTTATTAAAAGCGAAAATCGACCAATACTTTACCCCCTTGCATTCATTAATTTATAACTTCAGAGCTTCTTTCTTGTTAGTGTAGCAATTTTCCCACGTCTTTGGATTCTGCCATCACTTTGAACCCTATACGTCACGACATGATAGCTTTTTAAAGTCCCTTTCACTGAAGTCAAAATATCCCTACACAAAGCAATTAGCAGACGGTTCTAGAAATGTTATTTGACAAAAAAACATGTTTGCTGCCAAACAGATATTTAGATTTTCTGTACAGTGCATAATCTATGACATGGCAGTTCCGCCCCGTGACATAATCCAAACAATGGCGCTGTATCGATACGAAGGCGACACTTACTTTTTGGGAAGATTCTATGAGTATGACGAGAATTGATTTACGTGTTTGTGATTCATTATTATCTAATTAATTAGTTCTAGTTTGACCTCTGATGACGTAAGGATACAAATACACATTATCGTGGATGAATGAAATATATATGGCTTTTAACATTTTCTTTGTTATTCATTAAAGACTTTTCCAAATCGACCAAAACCTCTGAGTAACAGTATTATTATAATAATAATGTCCTCCTAGCCGAATTTCGACTACGGCGGCCTATCTCATCAGAGATTAGCCAACTGCGCGGGACATATTATAGTGCACATTGCGCACACACAGTATTATTATATTTAATAACTACATGACCAGATAATTACTTATCTTATGTTAGGTTATTTTTGTACTCGATCTATACAACTGCTTAGCAAGTAAGTAGGTAAAATAACTCTGCTGTGTTTGTTACAGCAAAGGACTTGTCCTCTTTTTGTATGGAGGCTGGTTTTTTATTCCAAGATATCACCAACCACCAAAAACCATATTTATCTTTTAAGCTACAAAAATTCGAAAACACGTAACCATAGAAATCAGAATTTTAAACGTCTCCATTTTTGAGAAAAAAAAATGTTTTGTCACAGACATCATCCATTGAACTCTTTCATATAATATTTAGTTCATTCTGGTTAGAAATATTGACGAATAAAAAACCATTAACGGACAAGTCCTTTGCTAAATGTGTTCTTAATGTATCTTGTATCTATTAGTGGTTGAAAAAGGTTCTTGTTAGTTATTTTTAAAAAATATCGACAATGTTATTTTTAAACAGTAAACAAGTCTAAGCGCAAAAACTTGCGAACTCGAAAACAGTAGAAAATACAAATCAAAATCGTTTCATATCTTGAATCATGCAAGTGTCTGGAACTAAAGTAATTACAACACGTTCGGAAATGCTAGAAAGTTATTAACAATCATTTAAATTGTGGATTATAAAGCGTCTGATGTAATTTTCCAAATTTTCATCATACACGATAAAGATATAAGCAGTAGATTATCCTGCAAGGGAAAACCGAAATCCACAGTCACCCTATAGAACACCAATTATTAGATTATTGACTTGTGACATTCATGATAACATTATCACGACAAATGCACGCCATGTTATGCAAGAATCTGTGTGAATTCGTAATTTAACGAAATGACACCAAGATTGGTGTATTGGTTCGCGCTCCGGACTACACAACCAGAGGTTGCGGATTCAATCCCGTGAGGGGCAAATATTTGTGTGATTTGTATTAAGTCATTAATGTCTATAAACGTATTTAAATATGTCTATTAGTCTTCTTCTTAGCGAGTCGATGGAACACGATAAAATTACACCGTAGCAGCCCAGAATTCAGCCACTTGTATTGCGGATCGACTGCCGTCCATTAAATCCGCTGGCGTGCAGGTGTTGGGGCACGCCGGGCACGATGTTAAGTGTGCCATAGTTTGCACTGCACCACAAACACAGTCTACATCGGAGCTTACCGAAAATCCACACCTGACCATGTTCTCCTTACTTCGGCCAGTTATCCTAGTCGCCATAGCACTGGCGTAATAGAATTAAGTACAAAAATATGTTTTGACTTTTTTCTAGGAATTGATAAGCTTATCAAGTCACACAAAAATATTTTATAATAATCAATAACACAATAGTGAATCACTACTAAATAAACAATTTTTAGTTTCGATTTTTGTAGTGGCGTACATACTCGATAACATAGATAATACCAAATCACTTTATCAGTGGTCAAAGTCCTAGCTGAACTCGTTACTCAGATCTGTATTTTATTTCTTTTTGCCAATTTAAAACATTGTGTTATTAGTTGATTAGTCGAACTTTCAAATTAACGCTCGTTTTAAACAAGAAGCCGGATTAACTGACTCACTACGATGACTGCGCACAACCATCTTCATATAGTGCAGGTAGAAGAAGTAGGCTTGCACCTCTGCAGTTATACTGGGTCGGGCCGAGAGTGTTTAGGTTTTTCTGTCTTGAAATTACTCAGACACAGCTCCGGAGTCAGGAAGTTGGTGGTGTTAACACCCCCGTGCCTCGGAAAACACGTTAAGCCGTTGTTCCCGCGCCTGATCTCTCTACGGTCATGTCGGACTGCCGTCTCACCGAATTATGAGAGTCAAGGAACAGAGAGTGCACCTGTGTATTGCGCACACACTTGTGCACTATAATATGTCCCGCGTAGTTGGCTAATCTCTGTTGAGATAGGCCGCCGTAGTCGAAATCGGCTAGGAGGACATTATTATTACTAAACCATTTGTTGGCTAGATACTTTATTTCTGCATGTTTTTAAAACGAGGCAGGCAAATAAAAGACTAGATCGAGCGACGATAAGAGTGGGGTTTGTCCAAAATGAGACCCAACGAAAGTTTTTTTATTTTTATTTAGAACGGGTTTGCTCTTGTCTCTAGACTAAGCCAGACGTGGCATAGACAGAGTCGACGGTGGAGCGAGCTCACCCAGAAGGTTCTGGCACTCCCACTCCGACCGACAGAACACAGCAAGCTGCTTCAAGCTGTTTTTAGGTGATTTAAACTGATCTATCTTAGTAGTCGAAATCGGCTAGGAGGACATTATTATTATTATTATTTTATTTTCTCAAAGAGCAAAAATGTCTTTGGTGATGACGCTAAGCTCACGGGCCTAAGCCAAGTGAACTGCATTTTCAGGGTTCGGCATAGTAAAGGAGTTTGTATCGTCCTGCAAAAACTTCCTGACAATGCGGCACGTGTTCAGGATTGCAGCCTTTTTCATAGTGATGTACGTATTCTCTGAAATGTCTTGATTACGCAAGGCAGTGAGAAGATGTTTAGGTACGACTCCAGTACTGGAGAGCACCAGCGGCACGATGTATACTTTTTCCATGTTCCATATTTTTATTTTATTATTATTATAGATACAAGTTTTTACGATCGACTTGGCCTACTGGTCCTCTCTACACAACGCCACAAGAAAGCTGTCGAAATAAACGCTAGTGCCCATTGTTATAAGACAATACTATACCTGTACAAGGATCGCGCCTACGGCTACCATGACCAAATTTGCGCTAATCGCTTTCTTCAACTTTTGAAAGCGAGTTTCATCACCATGGTGGTTTTTATGGATAAGAACTAATGGGTGTAGAGGCAAACGAGTTCTAGATTGGGACCCTCTGATGAAAACCCAGTGGTTGACCAGCAAGAACGACCTCGTAAGGCTTTTTTTTTTTTTTTACGTCAGGAAATGCCTTACGCACCGTACCTCTCCATCGGGTAACGGAGAAGCGTGTGTGGGACTCCCCCGGAGTCGGGTATACCCACTAAAACCTGACGACGCCCGCCGCATGTGTTGGCTGTGACAGCAGGGGCCGCGGTATCTCGACAGTCCCGCGGCCCTGCCAGCGGCAACTTCCGCCCTCTAATTCAGAGGGCGGATCTCCACGGAGACCTCGTAAGGCTAAGTCAACTATATGCTGAAACCAGCAGTGGACCTGGATCTTGCTGGACCGTTAAAATGGCTGGAAGGTAGTTCCATATAATGAACGGACGGCAAACGAACCAATTAAAAACTTGTAAATCTGAATGAAATTATGAATAATCTATAATAACTGGACCTGTGTTTTTTTTAAATTGAAATGGGTTTGCTCTTGACTCTAGACTAAGCCAGACGTGGCGCAGACAGAGTCGACGGTGGAGCGAGCTCAACCAGAAGAAGCCTGTTCACTCTTGCTTTGAAGGTCTTTGCTATGTAATCCGTTGGAACCACTGAATCGGGTAGTAAGTTCGTCAGATCTGTCAATACTGCCGGATCGCGCTGAAGGCGCTCACGAGTCTACTGTTGAATTCAGATAGTCTTATATTCAGCAGTGGAAAATTACTAAGTTACTCCAATTTTCACCCACATTTCTACATATTTATCACACCAAGTATCTAACATATTTCATATTGGCATCTCTAATCTCAAATCAAAAGTTATCTACGTTCTGAAATACAGCTGCATTTCGGTTGCTATTTGCATTGTTATCTTATCCCTTCATCGTTGATTTACATTTTATCAAACATCAAATTGATATTGAACATATGCAATGCCGTTAGTTTGTTATTATAATTTTGTATATTTACTACTTTTTTAAAGTTAGAATTAGGTACCTAAAATTCCAAGGTTAAAAGAAAGTAGGCTAATATATCGACCTAAATATATTAATTCGTCCTTAATATCAAATATACTAATACGATTTTACTGACTTCATTACTTACTAATATACTTCAGTAAAAATTTCAGTCAAATCCATAGAACATATCTGTCCGTTAAAGGCTTAATTTATGAATGTTCTAAAAGCTCTTTCATCATAAGTTCAAAGCCTTTTCAATTTCAGTAAGAACTTTTACCATTGTTACAAGTTGAAAGCATCTGATATTTAAAATTCTTATTGTCCGAGTTAAAAACTCCATGACAATTAGGATTTTATTAAAATCTTGCTAAAATTAAGAGATTACCTAATTGTATAAAGCAGTAACACAAAATCTCGAGAAGTGGGATACCATACTTCACCAAACATAATAATACCATGGTAAAAAGTTGTAGCTTTTCGGTACAAACGAATAAATTAACTTTGAAAGTAACGCCAGCATGCCAGGTTACCCATTAGACCTGCGAAATCAGCTTTTATTACGTAGGGAATAGAGGCGGTCTCAAGGTCGAAGTAGGGTAGCCTGATGTGCGGTTGTGTGTACTTTCACTGAAGAGTTGGCTGCTTTTATTAGGCTGTGAAGAGCTTTTTGGGAGATCATAATCTTTTAATTGTCAGTAATGACAGCCATTCGGTCGAATGCCTGTGTTTAGTCACGAATTATGAAAGAATTCCGCCATTGTTTGGCGGCCCATTCCCACATAATTCTTCTGAAATATTAAATTTGACAAGATAAAAAAATGTGTGCGTTCCCATTAGACGACGATAAAAAGCCGGATGGTTTTGACTATAGCGGTAAATATGAAGGTAATTCAGAGTAGACTTGACTAGGTAACAAAAGCTAAGAGCGGCTTCGCACTAGTTCCGATTCGTATCCGATCCTGTAAAATTTTGTCCGGCGCAGTCGCAAAACTATTGTATGACACGCGTCGGTCATGCACGGTCTGGTTTTTCGTATTTAAAATCAAATGACGTATTTTGAATGACTCTGATCGGATGTAGCTCAAACCCAATTTGGATAGGAAGGTGTAGTAACACCAATTTTATTTGAATCTTGAAAAAAAAGACATTTCGACATGCGTTGAATAAATGTAGACGCCCATATAAGTATGGGTAATAATTTTAATCTTCCTGAGGTTCGTTTTACTAGTCTAATCCAAAATTCATTCTTTGAAAGACTTTCGAGTCAATGTTAAATTTAAAATGAAAATAAACGCTACCTTTTAACATTTTTTCGTACGTTATTTAGTCGGATAATATCTGACAGTGGAAACAGACGTTTTGCAATTAGTCAATTATGTTGTTAGGAGTTAAAAGTTTGATTGTTTAAGACTTTCTACCGTGTGGCTACTGTGCAAGCGCTTGCACAATCTGTGTAATTGTTACAAAAGATGACATGCGGCTTGCCTTTACCAAATGTTTCAATTATTTTATTTACATAAGGTATGTGGGGTTATCAAGGGTGAAAAATAGATCTAGATTAGTCTTATATTTAAGAAAACGCGTGTTTTCAAGTTTTCATGCGATTTATTTCGCATTTTTCCACCCAGAATATGGTCGCTAATTTCGCACCGGTAAGCATGAGCGTTGTGGCCGAATGGATTAGACGTAGAATGTATCTCGGCTGTCTGTTTCATGTAATAACTATAAGTATAATTTATCTAAACTAAGTCATAATGCTCTATGCCACAGTATGTCTGTGGCATAGAGCATTATGACTTCTTATTTTTTAAACTTGACATTGACGTTAATGCAATCTACTTAAGAGTCTAACATCCCATTATTCCGACACACCCGTCGACCACAAATATCAAAATTATCAAGACGCCATTTTCAAGTAAGGTTAAGTCACTGACATTATTTCATAATAATAAAATTACTCAGCCTTCCGGCGACCTTGGTCAAATTCTTTTCTTGTATTTTGTCCACATTTTTAAAATGGATTGTTCATGGATGTGAGGCCGCGGTAGGAATGTCATTAAGGATTTAAGGGTCACGCGTACGTAAGGGGTGTTAGTAATTTTAAATATAAGAAAACTTTTGGAATTCATCATCTTCAAATTGAAGTTTGGAGGTCAGCATGTAGAAACCTATACGGTCTTGAGCCGCTCTACTAACTACGTTATTATGACCAGCTAAAAAGAGCGGCTCTTGGAATTATTTGGGGGTAATCGTTACACTGCTGAAATTTTTGTGTAGAAAATAAAAACTTATATCTGAAATAAATACTGTGTTCAGTAGCAGCATACCTGCCACAGTCAGGTAAAAGTTCCAATGCAATATCAATAATGATTTGGAAAATAATAAGATTTTTTTTAAATTTTAGATTACGAGAAATCAGTATTAGCAAACAAGTTATTTCTATTCCATCTTTGATACGTGTATACTTGTTCCTATCATCTTCATCATTCTTGCCAAATCATTCTGTAATCGATTGGATGTAGTTTAGGCCGTTGTGGGTAGTAAAATTGGTGATGAGACGCGTTTACGTGCGACCCTTAAATGATTTAATTGTGTAACCACATTTAGGTAATAAAGGGTTACATATTTCGGTTAAATTAAGCCGCCTTCACACTCGGAGTGCGATAATTATGTATTTAACGTTAATTTGTACAGTCAAAGTAAATATTATTTAATTAACTTTCTTCGTTCCACGAACCAGACCCAGAGTTCTATTCTGGTATGTATTTTAATCAAGTCTCGGTATCTCAGTTCGGTTTTGTCTAACGTGAGATTGTAACAAACATTGACATCTTTGACATTTTGCCTGTTTTGAGGCACGGGAATCTAGGCCCTGGGCTGGCTTAAATGTCAATCCTCAGTTAAAAATGAAACATATTTCGACGCAGACTGTACCTACATAATTTACCATAACAAGGCTATGTGGTTTTTGTTGTATAGTTGTGAAAACTGTAAAGTAGTCTGCTGTTATGTTCATTCCGAAATGTGTCAACAAACCTGTCAATGTCACAAGTGTATTTTAGTCATTATTCGTGATAATAATTCAGTGTAATTGCATTTACTCGATTTTAAGTTAATGTTAAAATACTTGAAAATCACACGTCTTGTTTGTTCACATTGAATTAAAATTTACTTGTAGAATAAGCATTTCATTCAAGAGCATATTACTTGACCGTCTTGGTGTAGTGGTTCGCGCCATGGACTTCTAAACCAGGCGGTTGCGGGTTCCAATCCCGCAAGGGGCAAATGTTTGTGTGATGAGCACGAGCATTTGTACCTAAGTCATGGATGTTTATAAATGTATATAAGTATGTCTATCCGTTATCCTAGTCACTATAGCACAAGCTCACGCTTAGTTTGGGGCTAGGTAATTGGTGTGTTTGTTAAAACAATTTATTATTATTACTTTTGTAAAAATACTTTAAAGTACAGACTAGGCTCTTTCCGTAGTTTAAGTATAGGGCTGTCACATGCAAAGAAAGAAAGAAAGAAAATACATTTATCAATAAATGGTCATCACATTACACACGAAAATAGCTACATATAAGGCACGATCACCAATGAAAGAAGATAGTAAAATTGCAATTTAGGTAACCCCAGTCGGACTGTGCAGTTGTGCGCCTGTGATGTCCACATTAAAAGGACCCCGCTCAGCTTATGTCATGACCCGCTAGCGGCCACGACGCTGATTTTCAGTGGGCCCTAGCCGAGTGAGGTAACGGACAGATACGCTAAAAATTTATTAATACTAGTAAAATATATTATGTGTATAGGTGTAAAGTAATAAATAAATACAGATGCATACACAGCAGGAATAGATTTAATTTTAAATCCATACTAATATTATAAATGTGAAAGTGTGTCTGTCTGTCTGTCTGTTACCTCTTGATGCATGAACCGATTGAGAAATTTGGTGTGGAGACAGTTCGAGGCCCTGGAAAGGACATAGGTTACATTTAGTCGCGATATAAAAACATTAAGGGGGTGAAATGGGGGATGAAAGTTTATATGGAAAATCCATATCCAATCCATTGCGGGCGAAGTCGCGGGGAAACACTAGTTTATTATATAACCTAATTTTATAAATAATGAGTTTAAAATAAAATTTTATATATTAAGGGATACGCTTTAATTTATGCCAGCGGGATCGTAGGACAAGGACATGCGCTTGTTTAGCGTCACGGCGATCAACCCTACGCAATCAGGTGAGATAAGTTACATGATAGGAAAACAGGCACATATAGGTGAATATATCGATCCGTAGGCGATTGGCACTCCGCAATCTGAATTGCACCTTATTTTGTCGTTATTAGAGTCGCTATTTATCCAAATCCTTCTGTTTGTACATACTATAATGCATTTTTTAGTGATGTGCTTTCTCTGTTAAGATCCTGTCCCATTGCGTCACTGCTGTGCAGATTTTCCGCACATAAAATGGGTATTGGCAATTTCCTGAATAAAAATTTAAACAAAACAAAAATATATTCCTATAGTTTTCGTCTTTGTGTGCTAAGGAACAGAATAAACCCACCGATAAAACATGATTGCCAACAGACTGGACTGCCAATACGTCGGTCGATCGCGTACCATTTCGGGGGGAGTGGTGCAGAATTGGCCGCTCTAATTATAATTAATTATTTAATTCAAATTTATTTATTTTTGCTGTGTTTTAAAATAATTTAATGTGTGTATTTTATTGAATTGAACTAACATAGTTTATAAGTTCTACTAACAATGATGAGTCATTGTTACTTACAAATAAAAATTTCATTCATTCATTCAAAACTCCGAACACCAGCATACATAATTATTTAAACATGCAAAGAGGGCAACGTTTGAAAGAACTAGCCTCAGGTGGAATTTTTATCGAACTAAATTCATCCAATCCTGTTTCGAGATCCATAATTATCTTAACAATGTCCTGAAGTTTCTGGTAATATAAATTTTAAACTCTTACGATCGAATTTATTTATTTATTCAAGAAAACCAACAGCTTATAATAAGTAGTTTTACAAAGGGTTAATGTTACAAAAACTAAAGCCAATAATAGGTTTCCCTAGACTTATGTACAAAAGTATAAGACGAATTCTTACCATAAAAATGAAGCGCCCCTTCCTGACTGAGTTTCTCTCTACATTTGCAAGGCATCAAATATGCTTAAGTTCGCCTTAAGACCGGCCGCAGTAGGCTAATTTCGGTAAGAATAATAATAATAATAATGTCCTCCTAGCCGATTTCGACTACGGCGGCCTATCTCAACAGAGATTAGCCAACTACGCGGGACATATTATAGTGCACGAGTGTGTGCGCAATACACAGGTGCACTCTCTGTTCCTTCACTCTCATAATTCGGTGAGACGGCAGTCCGACATGACTGTAGAGAGATCAGGCGCAGGACCAACGGCTTAACGTGCTTTCCGAGGCACGGGGGTGTTAACACCACCAACTTTCTGACTCCGGAGCTGTGTCTGAGTAATTTCAATACAGAAAAACCCAAACACTCTCGGCCCGACCTGGGATTCGAACCCGGGACTTCGTGGATAGTACCCAGCGTGCTGACCACTAGACCAACGAGGCAGTCAAGGTAAGAATAAGTCAGTAAATTTATTACTCGGACCAATCACAGCTTCATAAAGAAGTGTATGACCCATAGTGTAAACCATTCATCACAGATCAAGAATCAATTTCATTGCTTCAATGAGACAATTGGCTGTCAAAAGATGATGTCATTCGATCAGAGCGAAAATCATCAATCAGTGGTTCGATGATTATATCAATCGGGGGTCGATTTAAACAAATTGAACTGTCTGGGGCAAGCCAATCGATCATGCTGGGCTATTTAATAAGGATGTGAAGCGTCCTTGACCAGGGTTCACTGTGTGATTAATGTTGTTGAGTTTATTTGTTTGAAGATCTCATTGGTAGGGGCTAACACTCTGGTTGTCCCGGTTTTATTATCTCTGTTAACAGGTTCCCCTGTTAACAGGATCGCCGCGGTCAGATGGCAGTCGCTCCACTATAATTACCTGGCCTGCCACATCCTGGATCATGGTCAGCGGACCCTGGGCCCGGATAGCGCGAGGATGATGATAAAGTGCTTTAGCAACTTATTTTTGGATCAGAGCTTGCCATAAATTATTGTTTTTAAGTGATAAGCAATTATCGGAGTAGGTAGAGATATTTTGGTTCAATGACCGCAAACATTAACGTTAATATGGACATTCCCCAGGAATCTAACTGAAACTCCGGCTAGTAAGTAGTGTAAAAATAAATTGTTTTTTTATTAACATAAAAGAAAGCTAGTCTTATGCATTGGTAGGGCTCTCTGACTAAAATTTTTATTTAAACTTGGGATTCTTGGAAATGTCCATATTACAACAACGTATCGCAAACAAGTACAAAAAATAGCTCTGCCTACTCCGATCTATGGTGATAAGCATTCACTTTGCAATCTTAATATTAGATATTATTGCACTTGAAGAAATGACCACCCGAGGCGGGAATCGAACCCACGTTCCTCGCATACCGGGCGATTGCCTAACCTGTCGGCAGAGATCGATCGACCGATTTAATATTCAGAGCTTGCCACTTACAGCTTATTCCTCAAAATGTGCCGCACTACATAATCGTACTCATTGATCGTAATTGAGTCTTGATCAGATCGCCTAAAACCCACAGCGCCATATTTTATTCCAAATAGTCAAGTGACGTCGCGTTTGAAGCCTTAATTTATCGCTGTCATCGACAGACAACCATTGTTTTACACCCGCGTTGTTTTGGTCTCAGACGTGAGATGGAGTCTGTCAGTTGTTTGTCAGGTTTCAGCATCGAGTACGTAACCTATAGAGGCGAAGTAAGGGCGATTTTTTCCGTAAATCAGTGCTTACTAATATGAAAAGTGACAATTTAACCGTATATTTTCAAAACGATATTATGAATTAGGAGATATTTTGGTTTTGATCACAATTTTTTTTTTAAACTACACATATAAGTGAAATGTGTAAAGAAATAAGTGAATTTACTTGACAAATGTGTTGAGGAAAAAACGAAGGCTTTTTTTCAAGGGGTTTTGACAAAAATTTCTTAAACAAAATTACTTATTACTTTTCGTCTCTATATGTTATGTGCTCGGTGGGTCTCAGCTTAATAAATATACAGGATATCCTTGTCCAGTAAATAATGGATAATTCTCTAAGTACAGTCACACACAGCATGCCTCAGTAGCCCGACAAGTTGATGCGAGACCCACTAGCGCCACCGCAAGACGTGGTGGGGGCACAGAATAAGTACTAGTACTCCGTACAGAAGTATGACTTTGCAATGAAATTTAAAGAAATATCTACTCAATGTTGTCAACGATAAGGTGTAATTCAGTTCGCCTCAGACTCAATCACATTTTCGTGTAGACACCTACAGAAATACATTGCAAGATAATTTCATTCTTATAACTCTGGAATATGATTCATAATACACTAAACCTATTCAGTGACATATTATTATTTATTAAGCAACGCGATAGGGTTAACTGCCACAAAGCTACTTACGCCATCTAGCGCATCTTTCTAGGAATTTATTGATGCTCGTCCAACCAGCAACCTAGTGCCGCGCACCGCCGATGAATAAAACGCGCGTGTCGCTACCGTCTAGCGACACCCAACTTGTTTAGCCCCTTACAACGGGTCGCCGCGCGTAGGTACGTTTTTGTTACCTACGCGGGGAGTTATACAGGCCTGGTCATAGAAAATCCCCTTCCCCGCAGTATCACCCGTCCCCGGTGACATCTATTATAGTATGCTTGCCCCCTCGCACCTCTGGCGACCGCAGGAAGGTCGTGCACGAACTTGTCAGACTATCTTACACACAGTCAGGCTACCTCACTTTGACAGTAAGACCACCTCTATTCCCTACGTAATAAAAGCTGTTTTGTTGTTTAAATGGGTATCCTGACGTGCTGCCGACAGTATGTATATGCCAATTTGTATTACAAGTGAACATCTTCTTGTAAGTGAGATTAATATATATTTGTTTCTTACGTTTACGCGAATTGTTGAACTCATTAAAACACAATTTTGCGGATTACTTCGCGATTCATTTACATTTTATTTAAAACCTGACGTTTCGAACACTTTACAGCGATCGTGGTCACAGGGAGACTAAGGTATTATTTGTCATTACAAAGTTTTGAAAAATGTTTACTATCGTCACTCATTAATATTAATTTACATTCCTATCAAACGTCAGGTTTTCAATAAAATGTAAATAAATCGCGAAGTAATGCGTAAAATTGTGTTTTAATGAGTGAGATTATTTTTTAGTTAAAGTTCCTTCAGTTAATCCCGTCTTACATTCGTATCAATTTCGATACTCTTACATAACAAAATGCATTTACTAATGTTCTCTACTGAATGTTCCCCAATTTCCGTTTCTTAGCCTCCGGCGCAGCTTTCATGGCCAAACATCGATAACGATCGGCATAATCGATTATCGAATGGATGCGTTAGATTCGATTCGAGTCGAGTACTCGTAATCACCTGTCGACACTTTCGCCACTCGAAGCAGCAGATCAGAGAAATCAGCCAGCACATTTTGAAATGGAAACATTATTTTATTAACCTTATTTTGATATGACTTGACAGACCTTATTTGAATAATACCTGTTTAACTAGAGAATTTTAAGTTTCTGTGAGTTAAAAAATGACGTAAAAATACTCTTAGTTCCAAAAAATAGGCTTCTAATGATTTATAGACAAATATTTATAAAAATGATTTGTCTAGTTACATTACACATCGGTCTGAAAGCAACTGTTTTGTATTTTTTAACTTTCTATAAGTATTTTTTTTAATCTGTAAAAAACATCAATAAGCAAATAGTTTATATGACTGTGCCTACATATTATCACATAAACAACCTTCCCTGTCTTCCATGTGAGTGGAGTGCTGTTTCTATTTGGGCTAGTACAATTCAATGAATTAGTTTGTATCGATTAATCATTCAAAAATATTTAATAAGTCTCTTTACGGACAATTTGAAAGTAAATACGAAACTTTTTGCCCAATTAACCAACTGTATTTCCAGTTGCGTTGCCATTAATTTTTTATATTGCTTTCATATTTAATAGTGGCGTTGACGATTTAATTGTGCATCCACTTTCAATGAATTTACATCGGCTGTTACTCACTTGACTCATTGTAATTAATTGACACTCAATTTCTCTGTGCTTATTAAGATGTTTTAAGTAAGTAAGCTTCAGCTCTTACAGAGTAATCTAACACAGGCATACACCTTCGACGCCTAAAGGGTGACTCCATTGTCAAAGGCTATGTAAAATGCATATATTGAAATAAAATTATTATTATTGTTAATCTAGTGGCTGTGTTAGTTCTAGTGAATTATGCTTTAGGGCCTAAAAAAATCCCTTCACAGTTATATTTATTTTGACTACTTGGTAATTTATTTATATTTATTCTAGCGAACCACCCCGGCTTAGCACCGGAAGATTTAGAATGAGTGTATTACGCTGTCCTTATAAGATAGACATATGGCATTAGGGACTTTTTTATAGACGTTGCCCAGACGGCATATTATATATTTTTTTAATATCATTAACAAGGAATTAAATCAAATTTCGCTCACAAAAAGTAATTTGTGAGCGAAATTTGATTTAGTTTCGTGAAAACTTGCAAAATATTGCTTAAGTTATAAAAATAATTATATCATTAACAATGATCTAAAACTTTAAACGAATAACATTATACACACTCAGGGATCATCCTGTGGATATTTAATTTAATGTAATTGGATAATTTAATTTTTGCTCGTCTGCGAGCAGGCTCAACACAGTCAGTACTTAAAATATTTTGTTTCCTTTTTTAACTGTTTTTGTCAAATAAACGTTAACTTGAAATTGAACTATAGCTAAACCGCATTTATATCTGTTTAGTAGTTTTGAATTTTTGAGATCATATCCAAAATACTAAACCAAACCAAATGGACCAAATCAAGGTAAAGTTAGGGGTCGTGTCGTACCAGGAAGTCAAGGAAATGACACTGAATAGAGAGGAATGGATAAGACTCCACCGACAAGAGCGTAGCTCTTAAATTATAGATAGATAGACCCAAAATACAAGTTTACAGACCGATTTTATATTGCTAACTAAGAGTAGTACTTACCGTATGCAGTATGTACAGTCACAGATATCGGAGCCTTCAGGAGTTAGACGAGTTCACATGCAATATTTGTCTCTTTTACATGAACCTCTAAAACGAACAAAAAAATAAAACCATTCCATACAAATCTACACCAGCCGATTAACTAATTAGTATGGAAAAGTAAAAAAATGATTCGGTATTTTAAACGTGGTCCTATTATGAAAGTGGTTGCAATTCTGCTGTTTAGGCTCCACGCTGTATACGAATCAGATAAGCACATTATTCAACAAATCTGTTATACAAGAGGTCTCTTAACTTAACACGGAAAAGGTGCCCTTACGTTTAATCCGCTGACAATGCGAGTCAACCATTTTGACCTTTGACATCCTAAGTAATGCCCTTACTTACTTGACAGAAACTTAGAACACGGTAATTTCAACCTTAATTACTAGAGATGAACGTTCGATTTGTTATTTCAGTTCAAGCAACAGAAAATGATATACAATTTTGAACTATAACAGCATTGAATAAGATTCATAAATGTAAAAGATCATTTTCTTTTACAAGACTAGAAATAAACTGCAATTTTCTAACCTCACACCCAAAAGTTCCGAGTGAATACATCACCCGATTGCTAGACGATTTTGAACCGTATCACGTAGCAGTATAGTGCACGTGAACTGGCGGATATGGCACATGCTTTGACAAATTGACGGCTCACGATCTAAGAAAGTCGTCAATGAAAATAGAAACAAACAGATCAAAGGAATTTGGTTTGTATTTGCTATTTGTAGGTAATCGATTTTACCTACATCCGTTTCATACTATTTTTTAAAAACCTACATTAGCAGTAAAGCAGAAAGGACTTGTCCTCTTTTTGTATGGAGGCTGGTTTTTTATTTCAAGATATCACCAACCACCAATAACCTTTACTTATCTTTAAGTTACAAAAATATGAAACACGTAACCATAGAAATCATAATTTTAAACGCCTCCATTTTTGAGAAAATATATGTTTTGTAACAGGCATCATCCATTGATCACTTACTTGTATTTCCTGGCTGAATGGCTATGTACCATTGCCTTTCCACTAGTGGATAAATACTACTAGGTACTACCACAGATTATATAATAGGTACTACTGTCAATGGAATGAAAAAAAAAACGTCAATGGAATGACAATTTTGCTGTCAATTTTTTTTCATGCGTTAATTGTTATAGGCGAAGGTGCGGTTTATGTACAGACAATGAGAAAAAATAATTTAAATTTTTCTCTAAATCGGAGGCCTTAAAAATACATTAATTATGCAGAAAGGGTAGTTTTTGTGAACTCTTTCATATAATATTTAGTTTATTCTGGTTAGAAATATTGACGAATAAAAAACCATTAATGGACAAGTCCTTTTCATAGAAATATGAGGGATTTTACCGAAAGTTCATATTTAGAGCTAAGAGCAACTGATCAACCATACCCGTAGACATTGCATGATACTGACAGACGTAGGACAATTTCAATTTCAAGTCTCTCTTTGACAACATTAGGGTAATTTTTTATCCAATCATGTATCCTGTCCTGTCTAAGATTAAATTTAAGTTCAGTCTCTCTCTTTCTCTGCTAAACAAACGAAAAGAGAGAGACTACATAAATTTAGAAACGTAAAATTAAGTGACGCGATTTATTACGTATTTTTATAACCTTCGTCGTCATCGAATGGGGATCCACACGCAAAGCTTGATGCAGATGGCGTAGCATAGATACGGCTATGTCAAACATTTTGCTATTGTTTATTTCGGGCGTTTTCGTATTTGATTTACAGTTTTTCGTGACTATCTAATGTTATTTCATCATTATGTATTCGTCAATGAAGTTATCTGTACTAAAAAAGGAACTTCGGAAACGAAGATCAAAAGTATCTGGTAAAAAAACCGATCGATTGCGAGGTAAACATTTGGGTGTTAATCCAGTTTAATTACTGTAAATGTTACATTTAATTGTTGAAATTGTCTTTGTAGTAAGTATTTGTGTTACAAATTAACTACATAACAATGTTTTTAATAAATATAACTAAAATAATAAAACACGTAGGTACATGTTTGTTTTTTAGGTTAGAATTCTACGATCGAAACCGCGATGATACCAGGAATTTTGGTGTCGTAGCTTCACAATCTAGTTATACGATGAATGTTCCCGATCCAGAAGCTTATCATGATCTATAATAGTAATATCAAATAGTAATATCAAGTAAACTACCTAAAATTAATAAATTTTCTTCTTATAGCTGTTTTCCAGTTCTTTTTTAAAACTTGGTCTTTTGGAAATAAATGAACACCATTATTGTAACAACCTGGCACAGCACATAACGGCATTATGCTTTCGTAGATTGAAAACACAAAAAAAAATACTCAAAAAAACCAACTTCTGTACTGGAATGACAGATAGCTTTGGCCGCATCAACAATGCGCCACCTACAGGGAGAATTTGGCAGTGTAGATTCCCATTACATCCGTACTAAATTGTCTATGGATTCTCTTATATCCTTAGCAACTGACAGCTGTTTAATCTGACGTTTCTAAATTATTATAGTCTGTCTCTTTTCGTTTGGATAACAGAGAAAGAGGACTTAAACTAATGTTAAATAAAACTACATTGTTTTAAATTATCATCTGTTGTTACCCATTAATTTATAACTGTCACTTGAAGTTGAAAGTTGTTCAATGTTTAGGTTTTGATGTTTTAAAGTTAATACCTAAGATATACGGGGGGTCCGGATTTCGACTAGCGATAATTTCAGGGCCTTTTATTTTTTTAGGGCATTTTTAAAAATGGCTACCATTTCAAGAGGGGGGAAGTTAGACCCCCAACATGGGTTTTTTGTCGATAACATTTGATGACCTAATAGCCCATAAATTATCACCAATCAAAACCCGGACACACTGTATAAGTTGTGAATAGCCTTAACTAATACATAATAAGATAAGTATTTTTATTTATTTAAAGTGATGATGATGATGATGATGATGTCCTCCTAGCCGATTTCGACTACGGCGGCCTATCTCAACAGAGATTAGCCAATTGCGCAGGACATATTATAGTGCACAAGTGTGTGCGCAATACACAGGTGCACTCTCTGTTCCTTCACTCTCATAATTCGGTGAGACGGCAGTCCGACATGACCGTAGAGAGATCAGGCGCAGGACCAACGGCTTAACGTGCTTTCCGAGGCACGGGGGTGTGAACACAACCAACTTCCTGACTCCGGAGCTGTGTCTGAGTAATTTCAAGACAGTAAACCCAAACACTCTCGGCCCGACCCGGGATTCGAACCCGGGACCTCGTGGATAGTACCCAGCGTGCTGACCACTAGACCAACGAGGCAGTCGAGGTATTTAAAGTACATGATTTAGTAATCCTAAAATTAATTATACGTTTATGACTTAGATCAGCTTATATAGAAGTTGCAACGTGTCGAAATCTTGAGAAATGCGATTTATTAAATATTTTTAAAAGTTATTCATGCTCCGTTTAGTGTATAATTACAGGTTGTATAATTAATAATAGTGTTTGAAGTCATTTATGTATTTTATTGCGGATTCGCGTATGAATATGTTGGGCAATCAATTTGAAAGTGTTGCAATTGAGGCAGAAGTATGATTTATTTTAATAAACTTAGTTGAAGTTGCGCAAATATTGAAGGGAAGGCCAGTCATCGAAATTATAGGAAAAAACATTTACGTGGTTTTACAAGATGCAACGTGGATTCCTAAACCCAACAAAATACCTCACCATGACTGTGCTAGGATAGGACCAGAATTTAGATTTTAATATTCGACCTTGACGTGAGGAGTAATAGGGGGGGATCCCCTTAGTGAATACTGAGCAATACTACGATAAGTTATGGATCAAGCGAATGAAATCAATAGACTCGTAAAATTAACCTGGGCAGATTCCAAGTCCAGGGTCGATTTTGCCTCCAAAATGACACTGAAAACCGAGCAAAAGTGACGCATACCTATTTGACCAAAAATATGTCCTGCCAGTTCTCACTCATGTTGCTGAAAACTGGGTTTTCACCAGACATTTTTACATAAGTTAGGTGTACTTCAGCAGGCGCTTAGTCACGTTGAAGGACTGTAAAACGGCTAGGAGAGCAGAGCAAGGTCACAAATGTTGTCAAGCGCGTAGGTAGACCGAAGTGGGAATGGGCAGATCATATGGCACGCAAGACCGATTCTTTGAACCATGGTCGCCGATCAAGCAGCCGGCTTGATCGGCGACCATGGGTCAAAGGCGTCCTTCAGGTAGACCACAGAAGCGTTGGGAGGACGACATAAAAAGGACCTTTGGGTAAAGTGGATCCAGCTTGCACAAGACCCCGGCGAATGATGTACAAAGATTTTAGGCTGAACAAAGAGAGAGATTTCGATACTAAATAAATATTAAGGTACTGAGCAAACTTCGACGCTGCAAATGTCCTTAGTCGCGCATTAGTAGAGTACCTATAGCGCACGAACTATACTGTCAACTTATGATATTGTCACCCTCGTCGTCTGCGCTACCGGTTTGTTTATCAATCAGCTGATTATCTGGGCTTGGGCGCCAGATATTGACACCATACTGCTGGTCTATATTGGGACATCATAATCCGTTCAACGCCATTCAGCGCAGTCGTGTTTCATCCTTTATGTCCAGAGTTGACCCTAGTAAAAACACTATACTCAAGAGCCTTTTCACGATCACGAGTCTGAAATAAAGAATTATTATTATTATTATTATAATCCAATTTCAAAGCTTAAGTCAGCTTTTCACTTCACCTCCTGATACGAAACGCCATTTGTCATCTCCTTTATTTACTGCATCTAGCTTTTTATTGTTCTTCAGCCACGAAACCTTAAAATTAAGAACACAGCCAGGTCTGTATGACAAACTGACATCAAATGACACTCGCACGCGAGGGCCTAGGGTCCGCTTTGGACCATGATCCAGGACGTGGCAGATCAGGTCGTTACAGTGGAGCGACTGCCATCTGACCTCCGTGGCCCTGTTAACAGGGGAACTTTACCAGTTTGGATCATGGTTACACATTCAGTAGCCTGAATGTGCAGGTTTCCTCACAATGTTTTCTTTCACCGTAAGAGAATCGGTTAGTAAAACAACTAATGTACATAACTCAGAAAAAGTCACTGTACATAGCGGCACTTGGGATAGAACCTGTACCGTGCCTGTACCTCACGCATGAGACGTATTAATTTTACTGTATATTACCTCCAAATAGTTGGTGGTCAATGGGTAGACAGAAATTTAGACAAATGTTCCCTCATCGCTAGAAGGTTAAGAATCCTACAGCATGGTCACTACAACACAGTTTCGCCACCAGGCTGCGCGCGCGCCGCCGTGACCGCCTCCCACGCGCGGCCTTCGGGCTTTGACTGCTACGAGGGTCAAACTGAAAGTTCTTAGAAAATCAAAAACTGATTACATTAGCCAGTTATTAGTTTTATTATATCTTTTCAAAATATTGTCCATTGACGTCAATACACCGCTGCATGCGATGGAACCACTGGGAAAAGCACTTTGCCCACTCGTCCTTAGGGGTCTCTTCAATGGCATCGCGATACGCAGCCACCGCTTCTTCAGCATTCATAAACCGCTTTCCTTTAAGTTTTTCTTTAATTTTTGGAAATAAATAAAAATCACAAGGCGCGAGGTCGGGGCTATACGGCGGGTGACCCAGTAATTCAACGTTTGATGCCGCCAAATAGTCGATCGTTCGCTTGGCGGTGTACGACGAGGCGTTGTCGTGGTGAAGAAGGATCCTACTGCGAGGTCGTTTCTCTCGAACTTTTTCCAAGACAAGTGGCAAACAATTGGTAGTGTACCATTCTGCAGAAACTGTTTTTTGATCCTCTAACACAATTGTTGCGAAATGACCTATCCTTCCAAAGAACGAGGCCACCATTTTTTTTCCCGCACTTCGATCTCTCTTCACTTTAGTTGGCAACTCCTCGAAAGGAAACACCCACTGAGCAGATTGTCTTTTGGTTTCAGGATCATAACAGTAAATCCAGCTTTCGTCACCTGTTAGTATGTCGAACACAGCATTTGAGTCACCTCCGTTAAATCTTTCAATCATTTTACGGCACCAATCCACACGATGGAGTTTTTGAGCCTTAGTCAAATTATGAGGTATCCACCGGGCGCAAAGCTTCCTGACCGCTAAATGTTCGTGGAGGATTTTGTGCACTTGACTCATACCGATGCCTAAGCTTGTCCGAATCTGCTGATAGGTCACTCTTTTGTCAGTCTCTATCATACGCCGCACAACACAGATGTTATTTTCAGTCGTCGCCGTAGAAGGCCGTCCCTCACGTACATCATCAGTGAGATTAGTGCGACCACGTTTAAACTCATTAAACCAGTTATAAACAGTCGCACAAGATGGGGCTTCATCGTGAAAGGCCAATCGTAGTCTATCATAACTTTCTTGTTGACTTAAATGACATCGAAAGTCATAAAAAATCATTGCACGAAAATTTTCTCGTGTTAAATTCATTTTGACGTGACACAGACAATTTTCAATTTGCCGCCAAGTCGTAAAACAAATGACAAATGAATGAAATATATACTCAGTAATATTGGCAAAGAGTTCTATTTTCAAATTTTAGAATATTTTTTTTATTATATTGTTTATAAGTGGCCAGTTCTAAGAACTTTCAGTTTGACCCTCGTATTGATTTGTAGAGTAAAGATAGTTAATCATAGACTGATCGGTTATTGTTTCACGTGATTTTTAATAGATCTTTTTGCATAGGTATGAAAGTAGTAAGTTTTAGTATACCAATATGTCTACCGCCTTTGTGTTATTTTGAACCAAATAAATAAATACTGGACAACGTCACATTATTGCCTGACTCCAAACCACTTGAGTTATAGAAATCGGAAACAACAATGGTATACCACAACACCCAGACCCGAGACTGTATAGAATTTAAAGCTTGGAATGAGCAAGTTTTGGGAATAAATATATCTGTAATAATTTATCCCTGATAACATCCACATACTCTTTGGTCCGTACTTCTAACAATGAATGTAACGTAGTATATATACAACTTATTAATAAAAATTAAGAAAAATGACTTAATACAACACTAAAACAAAAATTATAAAAAGGGTCCTTGTGGTAAGGTTCCCAGGATGCTGGCAGCATTACCGCGCTGGATAGCGATGCTTATACGCTGAGCAAGGTAACTGCCAGCTCTTAGATCACCACTGATGTCAACTAGCCTCTTGGAAATCTCTTTGAAAAAAGAGATAGCGATGGGACCCCACGAACCCAGTGTTTCGACTCCAAACGGTACAAAGTGGTACCGGAAGGTGATCTGCCTGTACTTGTTCTTTTTAAAGTTTTCGGCACTTGTCGCAGCCAAACCAGCATCACGGCTTGTCCTGGGCAAATGAGAGGCTGCAAGTGTGTCGACACAGGTAGCGGCCCACACAAGAGCCCGACCCATCCGCCAAGGAACAAGTGACATCCCGTCTGGTCTCTTGCCATCATCACGCGCGATACCGTTCGGCTCGAGTAAAGCCGGCACGTTGATAGAGGCAAGAGACCGACGGATGATGTCGTTGATGCTGGCATGACGCGAAAAGCGGCCTGCACTTTTAATACAGGAGAGTCCGTGATGTCCCAACGAGCCGACAACAGAACCACAAGGACATCTGTGTGGAAGGCAAACCTCAGCACCAACACGCAGACCTATCGCGACTCGTAGAGTTTCTGAGTCCAAAAGGGTTCCCACGTTGGCCGAAGGATAGGCCTGAAGCCAGTATCCTGCTTCCTTGGTGGAAACTGCTTTTAGTCTGGCTAGATCTGCGTTGTCAGTGCTACTGTCAATAAGACTTTTCAAAATAGACTAACAAGAAATTTGGTCCCAACTCCTTTGAATTTTAAGATCTGAAGGAAATTTATTCGCATATGCTATATCCCAAGCATTTCTAGCCTCATCCAGGCACGCTACTTCGAAGTTTGCAGTAGAAGGCTGCAGGATACTTGCAACGAGAGTGGACGTGCTGTAAGATGAGGATAGAAAGGCAGGTAAGGAGACAGTGGACATTTTGCGTGTCCCAATGCCACCAAAACGGATAGGAAGGGACGCTTGATCCCAAGACCGTTCCAAAAGACGAATGTTCAGAATCTTTTCCAAATGTGTTTTAACAAGATTGTCTAAATTATTAGTCAAATTTTGGAATTTCCAAATAGGACAGCATCGAATAAGATAATTAAATTTAGGAACTAAAAGACAGGATTTTAGTATAAAGAGAGCCGAATGAGCGTTGATTTCCAAAAGGCGGTCTGAACATTCATCAAATTTAGTTACTAATTTTTGAAAATGAGGGGGTATTGCATTATCGAAGATGGGAGAGCCTAGAAGATGGAGGGTTGACTCTGTGAGAATCTTAATATTGGGGGCCAAACTATGAAATTTAGAAGTTATCTCAGATCTTCTTGAAAGAGGAAGATGTTCTGAAATAAAAATTTCGCATTTGTCAAAATTTAAAGAAAGGCCTATTGTATGAAATTTTTGAATTATTCTAGAAAAGTCTAAAAAAACAGTGTCAGCGTCACCTCCTAGTGTCCCATCGTCTAAATACCATACATTAAATTTTGAGAATAAATTTTGAATGAAGGGGTTAATAGCCAAACTGAAAATGGCAGGTCCAAGAGGGTCACCTTGTTGACAGCCTATAGCGGAATCAATTTCATTACATTTGTATAATAATTTTGAAGGGTTGTAATAACATTGATTAACGTAATTGAAAATTTCAGGAGAGTTAATTTTGACCTCGTTTAACAAGGATTTCCTGGAGACTGAGTTAAAAGCATTTTTGACATCCAATTTGAGCAACAACTCTGTCTGATTTTGTGAAAGGAGAGTGCGAAGCGCATGTACAGCTGCCTCGCAACCTCCCTTGGTACAAAATCCTAATTGGTGAGGTTCAAAATGATCCCGGAATTTATAAGTTTAAAATTTTACGCATAATTTTGAAGTAATACGCCGAAAAGTGGAACCAATGGCAATCGGTCTGATTGATATTGATAAATCATGTCTTATGGGGTTTGACAGGCGTAATGGCGAGGCCAAATATCTTATACGTAGCCTAAAGTGTCACAAAGCCGAGCAAGGCGTCAAATTCCTTAAACACATTACATTCTTTACCATACTTACGTAAACTTACGTATACTTACGTATGTATGCAAGTAGATACCTACTTGAACATTCATGTAGCAGTTATCAATTTTTATCCCAAAGGGTAAAAACTGGACCCTATTACTAAGCCTCCGCTGTCTTTCTGTCTGTCACCAGGCTGTGTCTCATGAACCGTAATAGCTAGACAGTTGAAATTTTTACAGATTATATATTTCTATTGCCGCTATAACAAAAACACTAAAACCAGAATAAAAATAATATTTAAGGGGGGCTCCCATACAACAAACGTATTTTTTTGCCGGTTCTTGCTCTATATTAATGACGGCAACATTTAGACACTACAAATTTTCAGAGAATATTAGCATGGATATAAACTTTAAAATTTAACAGTTAAATTAAAGTAATAAAAATATTTAAGCGGGGCTCCCATGCAAACGTGATTTTTTAACCGTTTTATAACTAAAAAAGATCGTAACATAGTGTCTAATGTTATATATGTACGGAACCCTACGTGCGCGAGTCCGACTCGTACTTGGCCGGTTTCTTAACCATTGGATAGCAACTTGCTTTCATCCTATCAACTTTCGTTGATTGAACACGCGAGCTTGGCTCATCGGTGACTAATCGGTCCGTCCTCTGCATTCGATTAAGAATCGATTCAGCCAATTATCGAGATATCGATCTGTTTGCATCGGCGCCTTTGATTAAGAGCTACGCGATTTTGAACCGTATGTAGCTCAGAACAGTGAAGTGTGAATACGGAATTGTTTCATTGTTTACGCCTTCCGTGCGTAAATAACGTGAATACAGTAAGTCTATTCCCTGGCCATTCCTAGTTTATTTTATTAAGTTTTTTTGAGATATAAAGGTCTATGAAAATCTTTTCAAAATTCCAAGTTACACTTATAAAAGTTGCATATCCCGATAAAGCTCCGATAAACCGGTGTTAGAGCTTTGAAAAAGTTTAGATTCGTAGGTATAAAAGTACCACCACCGTCTTGCCATTTCTATTCAAATTAAAACGCAAAAATGAATGAAAATTAAAATGCAATATAAGTTCATTCATTATGAGTATATTGCTGAAAGGCTTATTTTATGGACGTGTTGGAGAAGAGAAAGATAACTATGCAGTTATGACTCAATTTGCGTGCACTCTACTCGTATTAGGCTCAGTGGCACTAAATAATTTACCATAACTACATAGAAATACCTCAAGAAAGCTTTCAAATGTCATTTCGGAGCGTTATGACTTATGTCACGACACGACTGTCTTAGTGCAGTGGTTCGCGATCCGGCCTTCAAAACTAGCAATTGCTGGTTGAAATCTCGTACAAAGCAAATGTTATGTGATGAGCACGAGCATTTGTACCTAAGTCATGAATGCTTATAAACGTATATATGTAAGTAAGTAAGCCTCTATCCTATAAGTTTATCTATAGCACTAGCTCAAGCTTAGTTTGGGACGTTTGGGGCTAGGTTAAAAAAACGAGTGCCATTTTGATATAATGACTTAAAGCAAAGAATAAAATACAAATCTTGATACCGCATTCAGAGTTGGCACTTAAAAAGTCTTTGATCAAGTCTTGTTTTGTCACTTTCTTTATCAATGTAATTAGGTATAAAGGACTACATAATGAGCCGTATTGAAATATAAATTTTAAGTGACGTCTCTGAGAACGGCAGCAAATATTAGAGTTGGTAAATCTTCTGGATCTATTTCTATTGTAGTAGAGACCAAATTAGCTTATTGTCTTATGTCCTTATAGGATTTCGACATTGAGCCTAAATGTGCGGAAAATTGTTTTTTTTTTTAATATGTTTAAACGAGATTGAACCTACGCAATGTTTACGTCAAAGAAGAAAAAAAAAACAGGCAGTGAGTTATCATACGTAGTCACTGACGTCTATAGTACAAGTACGCTGGACTGCATACTGTCAACCCAAAAATGAGCCATTCGATTATCGCCATTTTGGCGCTGACGGTTGGAGTGAGCGTGTGGTGTGGTGACCGTCCACGGAACTAATGAGAGTTGACGTAAACATATGCAGGTTACTCTATTTTAGTTCCCCGTACACTCGGTGGGGGCGCTTTGAGTCGGCACAAAAATTATCTGTCATTTCTTAGATAATGTCTAGTCCAGCGTACTTGTATTATAGAGGGCAGTGTACGTAGTGTAACAACTAATTTCCTGTCTCCCTAAAATTGATTTTTCTAAAACCTCTGTGATTTTTTTTATGTGTATATTATATTACCATACTGATGTACGATTTCTTTTTTACAGGTAAGTTACACCACACATCTCTAAATGGTAAATATTCCACAAACATCATGCAAAAGGTAACTTTTTAAAAATTCAACATAAATAGAGACTGCAGTTGTCTCGTTTTTTTTATATGTACAGGCCTGTGTCAATATTAAAAAAAAGGTATTAACTCCCATCGCCATTTATTGACTCATTCAATTTTACTTTTTTTGCCTTAAGAGATCAGCCTGTACAATTATAACGAGTAATGGTAATGGTATTTCAATAAAACCATACAAGATGCTTTACAGGTATTGATCGTGTTAAATAATGGCAAAAATAAACAAAAACAAACCCATTACCCCTGCAAGGCCGATGCAAGTATTCAATAGTGATGTACCATGAACGATACTTTAATAAATAAAATAAATATATTATTTCAATAAACACACCAAATACCTAGCCCCAAACTAAGCGTGAGCTTGTGCTATGGTTACTAAGTGCGGAATTCGAACTCGCAACCTCTGGTTTTGTAGTCCAGAGCGCGCACCACTACACCAAGAGGTCGTCAAATTAGCTACCTTGGTTGCTTTCTGATTTTCATTATTACTATGTCACATTCGAAATTTAGTTTTTGTGGTGCTGACTATAGAACTAAGGGATAGGCAACCTTCTTTTACAAACATCCAATATATTTTCTATTGATTCATATACTTCGTACAAACATGAAACATCATAAATACTAATGAATTGACTGAATACCACTATTATATTATTATTAAACCATGATTATTATGTACTAAGGAATAAATACTAGATTTAACTATACAATATATATATAACAATAAAACAGATTCGCCTCTGATCTCTACGTATTGAAATAGTTATAATAATTTGTTGCATAAGCGTAAGAGCTATTGAAATATTTACTAAGGAAGCCAGTGTATACAATACACCACAGGAGTCTTCTTTTTTACACGTAACTAAAAAATCGTTTTAACATAAATTAATAAAAAAACATCATTAATCATTATTGATTTAAAATAATTCTCTTTTCGGTAGAGTTTTTCCAATTTTTCCTCGATCCTCCGCATTCTTTTAATCTTCCTTATAACTGGACGTCCAACTTTTTCTTCACTTGGACAATTAATGACCATCTAGAAAACTCTAATCATTTAGCAGGAGTATACATTTGTGTCGATAGTATCATTAATATAGTAGATGAACATATTTTTTCGATATCGGTCCTTATAATAGTCGCATCACTGTTACCCACGTCATCTGAAAAGTAATTTGGTTGATCAAAAGTCTTTTATATTCGCCTCATCACTGTCGCCCCGTCATACATTTCGGATGCATGACAAGAGGCAGTTTAACACTAAATAATGTATGACTGCGGACTATGGTAATCGAATCAGACCCTTGACTTTTTGTCAAAATGTACACTTTGTCGGTAACATAAACGATGTTAAACATTAATAAGTTTTTCATTTATTCACGTCTGTGCACCTTATTTTTTACATATTTTCGTTTAATTAAGTTGTACCACAGATTATATAATTGGTTGTACTGTACTGAGTATTGCCAATGACAACGCGAATTATTAAAAAGAATTATTAGTTCCCACATAATTATAAGGTATTAGTCAAAACTAGCTATGAAAACATGTTAATTTAATATTGGCTTATTAACTAGTTATTAAATCAGTAATGCAATAGCTAACTAAGTTGAGTTCTATTTTAGATAAAACAAATTTTCACGATGAAGGACATAACAAGCAAACGAGGGCGCCACTTCTGAACTAATCCGTCAAATATCAGTATTCATTAGTTCCATTTCCCGCCGCGTTCACATAAATCTTTGCTAGCTTGTGGCTATATTTAGACAGTTTTAATAAGGTTCTCATAGCACCCGCCATATTTGATTCTAATGATAGAAACTCCCAGCGTTGGAGAAACCGTAGCCCTGTTTGGGTGGCATTTTTCATTAAGAAGGCTGATTTTCCTAACGTAGACTCTATAATTAGGTTCTGCCTTACCTGTATCAGCGGTATCTTAATCAAGGCTGTAACGTGGTATATTTAGGTTTTTCTATCTATTACCGTCAATCTTATAACAGATTTGTCAATTAGTTACGGAAATTGCAAAAGATTTTTTAACTTTTTTTGTTATTTCATTTGACTTAAATCCTACTGCAATTTGTTGTTGAAATTATTACTTTAATGTTCTAAAAAATATGAATTGATTAATGAAAACATTTAAACACATTTGGCCATGACTTTCAATAAGTAATTTTATTAGAAAGCCATCTTAGTTTACATACTTACTAGTGGTTCCCCGCGACTTCGCCCGCAAGAGTTGGATTTTCCATATAAACTTTCATCCCCATTTCACCCCCTTAATGTTTTTATATCGCGACAAAATGTAGCCTATGTCCTTTCCAGGGTCTCAAACTGTCTCCATGCCAAATTTCATCTCAATCGATTCAGTTGTTTAAGCGTCAAGAGGTAACAGACAGACACACTTTCGCATTTATAGTATTAGTATGGATGTACTTTTATAAAACACCAATGATGACAAAAAATATTGACGAAATCTATCCAACGATCTTTCGGCTAAGAAAAAAACATCGTGTTCACCCTGTATGAAATTGCTTCACGAATATGAGTCATGCTTAGTGTGACATAAGAATAGGAAAATAACAATTTACTAGTTCGCTGTCAGGAAGCCTCAGAGTTAAACACCTGAGTGACAGGTATAGCGCATGCTGGGTTCCGTAGTTTTGCGTGATGTTATGTTATCTGTATTATAGATATAGTGATGTATATGATTGATGAAATATTTGTGTTATGGGAAATGTCTGCTTAATTGGATAGATTAAAAACGAAAAAAAAACTGGCCAAGTGCGAGTCGGACTCGCGCACGAAGCTTCCGTAACATAATCTATATTAAAACTCACTCTGTTGTATGGGAGCCCCCCTTTAATAATAATTAATTTTTAAAGTTTATATACGTACAGCTTAATATTCTGTTAATACTACAAGCGTATATCTGTTGCCGTTATAATTATTATAAAGCAAAAAAAGCCAAAAAACACGTTTGTTGTATAGGAGCCCCCTTAAATAATTATTTTATTCTGTTTTTAGTATCTGTAAAGATTTCAACTTTCTAGTTATTATCACGGTTCATCAGATTCAGTCTGGGGACAGACAGATAGACAGCGGGGGCATAGTAATAGGGTCCCGTTTTTAGGCTTTGGGTACGGAACCCTAAAAACAATGGTCACTGTCAAAGTGTCAACTAGCTGTCATTGTCATTAGGTTAGAACAAGCCAATACGTAAAGAGAGATTGATCAGCGCACGGGTTATTCTCATACGTAGGCCTTCAATAAAACAAGTGTTAGGCATAATCACTATGTTTATTTAATTCAATTTAAATAATCAAACAAGTGATCAATTTATTGCGACGTAAACAGTGTTTGGCCCGAAGGCCGGAAGCATTTTGACCTTTAAGAACACTTGGTATCGTGATGATACTTAAAGACAGACCTTCAAGGCTCAGCCTATATCGGTACCGGTTGGAGATAGAACCCTAGTCCGTTCGATTCCGAGGCTAAGCGGTATTAAAATTAGGCGAAAAGTTAGGTAACTCAAAAATACTTCGACACATGAGAGGCCTATACAATTTTGTTGACAGTAACGCAGTAACAGTAAAATGAATTCGAAGTTGCTAAATCTTTAAAAATAACTAAAACTTATTGCAACTCTTCGTTACGGAGGTAATAAAATAAGTTAAATCTTTAGGATTGAATTTTTTTACTAATAGAGAAGTAATAAAAAGTATAAAAAAGGTATGAAAAAAAATTGTTTCCATAATTTTATTTTGACAAAACTCTTAACATATGTAGGTATTTGCAACAGCACAGTGTAATACTTTTAATTATTTCATTTAAAAACCGATCGAAACGCGCACCTATCAAAAATTGTTGTAGCCTTCTTAACGATGACATAAACCTCATTGCCAAGGAATGCCATTCTAAGAGGCACTTCACAATGCCTACTTTACCAAGTAGTCTAACAGTATACGCCTACTGTCCTTATGCGCAAGAGCATTAGTTTTACCGACCCTTTGTCGTGCGAAAGTGTGGGTCATTTGAACCACCCACAGGCTAGCGGTATTTTTATGAGGAGTTGACAGTTAGGCACTGTAACTCGATTTTATGCTGCTTTGATTGGATTCTACATGATGCTTGTCACCAAAAGGATATTGTTGTCACCGCTTCAAAGATCGACGCAATAGAAAATCAGTTGAATGATTCCCGTAAAGAAAAATTTAAGTCTAACTTAAGTCATAAAATTCCGCAAAAGCCTTTTATTAATGACAATGTTGATAAGCATTATGAGTATTTTTTTGAATTAGTTAAAAGTGAATTTGATAAAAAAAATCCTAAAAAGAAATTAGTTAAAAACAATTCGAAACCGAAGTTCAGTGACTGGGCTACAATAGGTATTTACATTAGTAGGAAAAAAATGTTTGAATTATATAATCAAAAAGTATATAGAAATAATGACCCAACATTCCTAGAATATGTTAAAAAATACTCAAAGTTATTCAAGAACGTTTGCATGGTAGCTAAATCTAATTATATACGTGAAAAAATTAATAAATCCAGTAATAAAATTAAAGAAACTTGGAATATTATAAACAAAGAAACTTGTAAAACTAAACCACGTGATCACACATTTACATTAAAAATTGATAATAAGAATATTAAATCTGATAATGAAGTTGCAGGTGCCTTCGAGAAGTACTTCTGTAATGTACCTATCGAAACCACAAAACAACTTAATTCGTGCGCTCTGCATGCGAAATCACTGCTGGTGTCTAGTGTTGACAAGTGTAACTCCTCATTTGATTTCACTCATATTAATCCTTTAATGATAGTAAAAACTTTCAAGGAATTAAAACAAAAAAAACTGAGGATATATGGGGAATATCAGCTGACACAATAAAACCCATTATACCTCTCGTAGCATCTCACTTAGCACATATATTCAACGAATGTATTGATCAAGGTCAATTTCCTACTTTAATGAAATATAGTAAGATTATACCTTTATTTAAGTCAGGAGAAAAAAGTGACCCAAGCAACTTCAGGCCAATTTCCATTCTACCTGCATTTAGCAAAATTAAAAAAAAAAAGTTATATTTAATCAATTGCTCTCTCATTTTAAACTGAACAATTTACTGCACGAGAAACAGTTTGGTTTCTCCAAAGGTAGAAATACAACAGATGCTGGGGTGGCACTCGTCAAACACATTTTGGATGCTTATGAAGATAAACACGATGCAATAGGTGTATTCTGTGACTTGTCGAAGGCATTTGATTGTGTCGATCACCAAACACTCATAATTAAGCTTGAACATTACGGTGTATCTAAAAACGCGGCTAAAATGTTGAATTCTTACCTCTCAGGCAGACTACAAACAGTAAACGTTAATGGTACTAACTCCTCAGGTGCCTCGCTTCAAATGGGAGTGCCCCAGGGCTCAATATTGGGATCTTTGCTATTTTTAATCTATATTAATGACCTTCCTTTTTATGCCAAAGACTCCTGTGAGATAGTTCTGTTTGCTGATGATACTTCTCTAGTCTTCAAATCAAGAAGAGGCGAAGAATCATTTGACAATGTAAGCGGAGCTCTCTCTAAGGTATTAAATTGGTTCACTAGCAATAACTTGCTTCTTAATACAAAAAAGACTAAATGTATTAAATTCACCATGCCTAACGTGAAGCAAGCTAACACAGAAATCCTACTCAACGGTGAAAAATTAGATTTATCAAACTCCACTGTTTTTCTGGGAATTACATTGGATTCGAAGTTGCAGTGGGGACCACATGTTGACGCTTTGGCTGGGAGACTTGCTTTAGCTGCCTTTGCGGTTAGAAAAAATAGACATTTGACTGATGTTGAAACAGCAAGGCTTGTGTATTTTAGTTACTTTCACAGTATAATGTCTTATGGTCTTCTCTTGTGGGGTTCTGCTGCGGACATCAATACCATCTTTATCTTACAGAAAAGAGCCATTCGTGCCATTTACAAACTGAGTCCGCGCGAATCCCTGAGAGAACTCTTTAAGGATATTAATATACTTACTGTGGCCTCTCAATACATTTTTGATAATATCATGTACGTACGCAAAAATTTAGATCTTTTCACGAAAAAAAGTGATATTCATTCTTCGAAATATTTAAAAAGACGCTTTAAGCGTAGATTGTCCAAAATCACGTACTTTGAAATTCATTTAGATAGTAATAAGTTGTCATGATATGTTTGATGAGTAATTTGAAATATATATTCTGTAAGTTTATATAGGCGCACTTAGTCTGAAATAACAGTGAATAACTTATGTTATAATCATCGCATTTGTACCGTTGTGTTGATTTGTTGTATATTTTATGTCAATAAAGAAATTTTATAAAAAAAAAAGATCTTTTTATGAAAAAAAGTTATATTCATTCTTATAACACAAGAAATAAAAACAAACTTGTCATTCCAAACTTCAGAAACTTCAGCCAAAACAATTAATTCATTCTTGGGAAATTGTGTCAAATTTTTCAATAATATACCTCATAATGTTATCGAACTACCTCTTAATAAATTCAAGTTACATGTCAAAACTACCCTAATGTCGAAGGGGTATTATAAAATTCAAGACTATCTTAATAACGAGAATGTATGGTCAATCCAGCCTGCACCAAACTGATGTACCTACCTGTTTATTTTGATTTGTTTTATTTTGTGGCAGCTAGTGGTGACTGAGTTTGTTCCGGCGTTTCTTCTCAGCACTTGCCAGATTGTCTGTGTCTTGTCTCGAAGCGCTAGTAGGGCCCAAAAGATAAGGAGACATGTTCTGCCCCATATGGGCCATAATTGATTGATATTTTGACGTTCATAAGTGGCATTTTGTGTCCTAAATTGAATAAAGAATTTTTGACTTTGACTTTTTGTTGTTATGAGACCGCCAGCGGTCTTCTGATCCTCAAGGGGTTAAAAATAAATAAATATTGGCAGGCATCACATATTTTGCTCAGCTGCTTTACTATAACCAAAATACATTAACTATTCATCAAATTGCTACAAATCAGAAAAACACCCTGCTTTAGGATGGCTAAAACTCGTTTTATGAGCGTTTAAAAAATGACAGGTTTACAGTGTATAAGAGCGAGATGGGGCTTTATGTTCACAAGGCCATAGAGCAGGACAGCATCTGACTGTACGTATGGCTGATATCACCTGATAGTTAAGTGCAGCACCAGCAGTGGAATATTAAGATAGATAGAGGCTGATTAGATTTTTTTTTTCAATCGTTAACAATGTGTCCCGGCACCGGTGTCGGAGCTTTCATGTGGTGACTAAGCAGCAAAATTGCTACCACTTTCTTAATAGGATCATCTTTGAAATCCCAAATATTTTTTTTTACTTCCCCATACTATTTAGTAAATCGGCTAGGTACATTTGTATGGAAAGGTGATATTTTTTGGTCTGTTTTCGGGGTTCTTGTAATAGAGAGAAATGTTGCAAGGGAACTCATCTATCACCTCTTGAAGGCTCCGACATCGGTGACGGGACACATTGTATATACCATCAAGAGGTCATCAGCCCTATAACCTACATCCCAGTTATAGAACTCCAACTGATCCATGACAAATTCTCTGCCGCGCCCTAACAACAAGCCTCCTTCCGCCCCACTCGCTATGAATGAAACAATGACAGATGCAGTCGGCGTCTTGCGCGCGCGCAGCTATAATGCGTTTCCTGCGTTTGTGTGTCTGTGCGTCTGTCACAGCCTGCTGGTAAGTGGGGCGCGGTCAAGGGGGGCTGGGGCGTGTTTGGCAGCGTAGAGTTCGTCGAAATTAAAAAACAAGCAAACGCATCCTTTGGTTTTATGCCGAAGACAAATAAATAACTTATACCTCCTTACAGGGATACACAGAACGTTTAAATAACGAATTTCTTTTTAGCCTCTGAAAAACAAACCCTGAGGAATGAGATGAGAAATCATACTATGAAACTTAAAATAAAACTAGGTAATTTAGTTTCAACTATCTCTTTCCGTTCTTAAGGAATGGAACATTTCATAACTAGAATTAACTATATTCGGGGTTTCTTAATACGCAACTGAAACTATAGGCTTTTAAATTGATCAGAGGACGCCTAAGCTAGGCTTAGTGATGCCATAAATTCTCCTTAAGAATCATATTTTTTACCATCGTCTAACTTACACCATTGTTTTTGCTTAGAGTTGGTAGATCTTGGGTTTAATGAAAAACACTACACAGCAGTTCCTATATTATTCCGCTCTCGCTACCGCTACTCTGCCCGCTGATACACACGCCACGGTCAAATCACAGGCCTTATTTTAATGAACAATTTGTTCCACCGTTAATGAATAGCCTGACCGTTTTGTTCATTAGATGCGCGTGCCTATTATACTTGAACGCAATAAGAGGTCGTTTGCAATAAATCCGCCTTTTATTACTCTAGACCGGCCTACTTATGTTTACTATCGTAAGCCAGCAGTCCCTCCCGACCTCGTCCGAGTTAATCTTGGCGTGAAGTAGCAATTCTCATGTGTTCCAAGGGTGAAAACTATTTCTATTTTCACGTAAACGTCAAAGTAGCCTATGTAATATCCTTCAAAGTTTCATTTATCTCTCTATATGCAGAAATTTTATTCATCAAATCAGTTCAGCAACTTAGCCGTGAAAAGATAACAAAGTAGGCAATATTATTTACTTAACAATAGGATCCTTGCTTATGTCTAGGAATTTTAGGGATTTAGAATTTTGGTTATTTGAAACTAGACATATTGAGCTTCGGTATATCGGGTATAGGTATTTCATACGTTCGGTATTTTGATTTTTGACGTTTTAAGCTTAGGTATTTTAGTTGTAGGTATAAAGAACTTTCGGTATTATAATACGTACCCCGAATTGAAACTTTGAATTCTTAAGTAAATAATAACGTCTGATATTACCAAAGTTAAGTAAAAATTAATACTTTTACCTAAAAGCTCAAAGATTATTCGAGCAGAAGAGTTACCATTGGCGTTGATTTGTTTTCCACTTTTCTTTCCTTTGCAAGTTTTTTTAAAACGTTTTATAGCTTCCTCTCTCCGCTATATTTCAACTATTTACATAAACAACCTATTTGCAAGTTTCGTGCATGTCTCCGAGACGGTGCGTTTGCGCAAGTCCTCGTTCACCGAGCGAGCGACGTGCGTGGGCGCGAACTGGGTCCAATCCGCTGACAAAATCTACGATCGCGCGGATATCCAGTTGGAAGGTACTTGTCAGAATCAATCGACGGGTTCATTCGTAGCTAAATGTGTGCAGTTTGCATGGTGATTGATGTGATGCACTTTGGTTAAACGTCCTTCTTGGTATATTGGTTCGCACTCCGGGCTACTAAACCAGGCGGTTGCGGGTTCGAATCCCACAAGGGGCAAAATGTTTGTGTGATAAGCATGAGCATTTGTACCTAAGTCATGGATGTATAAACGTATATGAGTATGTCTATTCGTTATCCTAGTCACCATTGCACAAACTCACGCTTAGTTTGCGGCTAGGTAATTGGTGTGTTTGTTGAAACAATTTATTATTATTTTATTATCTTTAAGATTCGGTAAATTCGTCGGTGAGATGCTAGAATTTTCGGGGTGAGCTCGCTCCACTATTGCGTCGACCGAGCGCCTGTACCAGCAAGATTTTAGTGCTTACAGGGAGAAAGTGCCGGAATCGTTAGAGTGAGCATAGCATGTAAGACACTTTCCTACTGGTCTTCAAAATCTGATTAGCCCAAGAGAGTGAACTATCAATCACCAACCCCAGGGTTTTTGACATGGCAGCTATAAGGTATGATGGAGTCATTATATCGTAACAAAACCAGCGGTTTCTTCATCTTCCTAATTTCACACGAGTTACCAACTAGTAGAGCCTGGCACTTGGTGACTCCGAGATTCGCTTGAGGTTTTCATCCATTTCACTAATAGTCAGGTTGAAGTTATCGGCATCTATCTGGGCGTAAAGTTGTAGGTCGTATTTAAATGCATTTCTTATTGACCTAATAGTTTTAGCTGAGAGTCCTTTTAATTCTACGTTAAAGTAATCACACACAGTACACTATGGGAACCCAATTTGCGTCAAAACAAAGCGACGCGCGACGACGCCGCGGGCGGCCAATCCTGCGCATACCGACTGTTGGGCAACCTAGCTAAGAGGTATTTACATGGAGCGATTGTTTTATATCTAGATTGGACTAAGGTTCAAGCTCTGACCACGTCACCTAAAGAGACGAAGTTAGGTACTTGTGGTGCTGGTGGGATTAAAGCGCAAGCGCATATAAAGCGCAAGTCCGATCCTGCATGGAGTATTGCACCTCTGGGATGGATCAGCTAAGTACCAACTAGCTGCACTTGACGCGGTGGAGCGCAGAGCAAGGAGGCTTATCGGTGACGAAGATCTATGCGCCAGTCTCCACAGCCTGGCTCATCGCCGCAAAGTTGCCTGCTTGTCGGTCTTTTACAGGCTATATTTCCGAGAGTTTGCTCAAGAGCTTCATGAACTCATTCCACCGGCTCCGTTCTACCACCGCACTTTTAGACGCACCGCGGGATACCACCCATATCGCGTTGATATTCCAACGATAAGAACTAAGCGCTTCTTATCAACATTTATAATGCGCACAGCTAACTTGTGAAACTCACTACCCGCTTCAGTATTTCCAACGGATTACAACCCAAAGACCTTCAAACTCAGAGTGAATAGGCTTCTTCTGGGTGAGCTCGCTCCATCATTGACTCTGTCTGCGCCACGTTTGGCTTTGTCTAGCGTCAAGAGCAAACCCATTTCAAATTGAAAAAAAAATCTCCAAAACTTATCAGTGAAAAAAGTGAAAAAGAAGAAGAAGAAGAGCAGATGATGAACAGATGATATTTAGGTATAACATTTAAGTTTTATCGACGATTTATACGTAGATAATTGGATTTATGGCCCAAATGTTGTCAGAAGGGACGGAGTTATATTCAATATCTAAAGGTACCATAGAATAAAATAGTATATGTACGGAAGATATAAGGTAGGTATAATCTTATAGTAAAAGTCGATCAGTGTAATACCAGTTTTATTATTAATGCACCCAACAATATTGAATTATGAGACATCACGAACGGTCGGACGCTAACAAATATAATGGCCCTTAGCAGATTTAGTACAAACGCATATTTACTTCCCACAGAATGTCGATTTTTTGACAATTGAAATTGAACCCTATATTGTTAGAAATAAAGATAAAAATTGGTTGAGAAATTTTGACAGCTTTGGGTAGATTGACGTGCGGTTGCTGTACACAATAGACATTTGAAATGGAATCATATCAAAGGACAAAGTGAGCGAGCTTCTGGTTTTGGTAAATAAACGTCTTTTAGGAATTTGTTTAAATTATTGGCTCGGAAAGATACTAATTGAAACAGTTATTTATATGACAACTGTCGGGAAACGGCAGTGTTATTAAATAGGAACTGATCTTATCTTCTTTAACAGATTTAGGTATTATCTATGAGAATTGTTTTTGTATAATGCACTCTAAAATTGTAATCTGAAATCCAATTGTTCATGTATTAGTTATAATTAATTATTTTATTGTATTTTTCTTTTTGACATTTAAAATAAAATTGTTAATTTTAGACGACGACGTCAAATATTTGCCTGCCGATACATCGGTAAAACACGCTGAACCCATATAATTTGTTTTTATCGTACTGTACCGTGTTTTAAGCAAATAAATGCATTCAAGCAAATAAATGCATTCATTCATTCATTCGTTCATTCATTCATGCATTCTTTAACAATTCCAATAATGTTAACGAAATACCCTAAAATACCGTAAATATAACCCTTACTGATTTAAATGAAATTTGGTACAGAGATAGTATAAGACTCTCGGAAGGACATACGCTATTGAGATATAAAAACATCAAGGGGGTGAAATGGACAATGATTATTTTTTATGGAAGATCCGACGTTAGGTGCGGGCAAATTCGCGGGGAACTGCTAGGTAAGGATACAGAGTATCAACTCGATTAAAAAAGGGTAAGATATTTTATATTATGCCTACCTACCTAACTCGTTGGTCTAGTGGTCAGCACGCTGGGTACTATCCACGAGGTCCCGGGTTCGAATCCCGGGTCGGGCCGAGAGTGGTTGAGTTTTTCTGTCTTGAAATTACTCAGACACAGCTCCGGAGTCAGGAATTTGGTGGTGTTAACACCCCCGTGCCTCGGAAAGCACGTTAAGCCGTTGGTCCTGCGCCTGATCTCTCTACGGTCATGTCGGACTGCCGTCTCACCGAAATTATGAGAGTGAAGGAATAGAGAGTGCACTTGTGTATTGCGCACACACTCGTGCACTATAATATGTGTGTGTGTATGCGCAGTTGGCTAATCTCTGTTGAGATACGCCCCCGTAGTCGAAATTCGGCTAGGAGGACATTATTACCTACCTAACTGCACTTGGCTCTTAGAAAAAATATAAGTAAAAAAATGTGGATGAGTTTGTATTTATGTATTATTTTTGTTGTTAATTCTATCTTACTAAGCCGTTTCGCACCACTTCGCTCTTACTACTGACCCCAATGGCTAAGCGACCCGAATGTGTTTTGACTCTTTCAGTAAAATTATTTTTATCCCAGTGAATGATTGGTAATTTAGTCGTTTACTTGTCACAAGTAGTTTACATGGTTTATTAACATAATTATTTAACTCCTATCAAGCAGTTGCAGTCCGACCGCTTATCTAAGACCTAGGGAGACGAGAACAGGGATATGATTGAATATTGAAATTCGAAAGCCGCATTTATTCCAAATTCAAATCACGCAATCAAATTCCTGTTATCGTCTACCCCTGCACCCTTGTACTATTAGTTTGTATATACGGACGGACTATAGACGTGTTGGAATACCATTAATGGCTAATACACCCAATCTTTTTGTACCAGTTACGGCATTCCATTTCATTTAGTGTTGCCATTCGCACCGAATAGAAGCGTCAAATTACGCTAAACTATAAATCAGGCCCGTTTAGAATATTTGTCAGTCCATTGCAGAAATACTCTGTAAGTGTCCAAAGCAGTATTTATGTATAGATATTTGAATAACACCTACCCGATCTGGTTCTAATGTTTTGTAACTGAGATTTAATGTTTCGGAATTCGCTGCTTGGACGAATTCCTTTATTATGACAGGATTGGAATTGATCACCAACTAACAAAGTATTTGTTCTCGTCGTACTAGTGTTGTTTCGTGCTATTTGCCTAGCTTGCCTCGTTGATTCTTTTATATAATATTTTTGTGATTCGATGTCTAGTAGATTCCACGGTAAAATAAAATAATCCATATTATTGCTTTTTTCATCATAATCGACTGCTGAATATAGATATACCTCACATATAGATTTCCAAATTACAAGCGGCCTGCATCTGTGCCGTCCAGCGATCCTTATAAAGTTGTCTGTGGTGTGAAGAAAATCACAAAGTTCAATCACGCTTTCCTGTTTTAGGGTTCCGTATTTCTTCCTACCCTTTCAAAGTCTAAAAATAATCAAAGAATAACAAAACAGTTACCCCACTCGCTACAAAAGATAATCGAGTCGCTGGTCGTGTCGCTGTCGCAGTAATTGGTCGCCGCTCCCACGGCCGGGCGACCAAATTGGGCGAAGGCCTAAGGTCAGCTATTGTCGGCCCTAACGACGCCAAGGGACTTGATAGTGAAAAACCATTGAGGAATAGAAATCGTTTGACGCGATGAAATGTAGTTGGCTTATTTAGCTTTGATTTATACATATTTGGCTTTAAAAAAACATTATAACGACTGTTTTTGTGAAGTTTCCGCGCTCCAAACTTCAATGTCAGTGGTTGTGGTTTCTAATCCCGCAAGGGTCAAATATTTGAGTGATATTTGCCCCTTGCACGAGCATATGTACCAAATCATGGATGTTTATGAGTAGCATCTATATCTATTGTATCTTTTCGTTATCCTTCTCACCATAGCACAAGCTGACGGGAGTATGTGATTGTTGTAATCATTTGTTTGTTGTTATTATTTTACGTATAATGTACCCTTTTGCATAAACCGGTAATACTTACTTAAAGCCCAACTTTAATAAAGTCCTTATAAACTCGTACTTAATCGTGGACAAACAAACCCACATACGAGCGATTACACTTATTAGCATACAGCTGCATGTTTGCTAGTATCAGTCTTTATTTTGACCCTTAGAGTAACAGATATAAAGGTCATATTGACAGGTAACAGATATAAATCTCAATCACGAGCGCCGGCGGCGATCTACAAAGAGCTGCGTGACGGAGATGCGTGTGCGCACTGCTGATAGGGCTGCGTCTTAATTCGAAGAATGAGATGAAAAAAACGTTGTCAAATTAAAATATAAACATACAATTCGAATGTGAACATAATGGCAACATAACGCAAGATACTTATTTTCTTTAGTCAATTTTCGTTTTGAAGTCCACCAAATATGTTTCAATTAATTTGACACTTTGAAGTTTTGTAACATTTGACATTTTGATCCCACTTTTACAGTATCTGTGTTATCTATTGTATATTTAAGCACATAAGTTAAGTAATTGTAACTAAAATAAATGCATAAATTTAATGCAATTTATGTTATGGCGTAAAATAATTATTTTAATACATGCTAAGAAATAATTATACGTTTTACTAACTAAGTAATAATATATTGTTGTACTTGAAAAAATGACCACCAGAGGCAATGCGAGGAACGCGAGTTCGATTCCCGCCTCTGGTGGTCATTTTTTCAAGTGCAATAATATACCTAGATTGCTTAAGTGAATGATTATCACTTAAAAACAATAATAAATAATATTAATGATTTATCATTATAACGTACTAACTTGTCTAGGTTCAACTAACACACGGTTATTATATTGCTTACTGATAAAACACATCATTTTATAAATAAAGATGCTGTCATATCACGACTTAGTTGAACATCTAATTGGCACCTTAGAGTTTATCATTAGTTTCCATACGATAAAATATTATTTGTAAGTATATCTTCCAAGATATACTTAGAAAGAATACTTTGTCGTACTTTTTGTACTTTGCTTATCAGGTCCACCTGATAAGCAAAGTAGGTATTATTAGTTACATATTGTATATGAGGTCATGCGTATTTGAATCCTATTAAATGTAACTACGTACTTAAAAATTATTAAAAACAAAAATGGATGACAGCACGTTTTGGTAAACACTGTGTGGCATCTCATGTAAATTGTACTAGAGGTAATTTTGCTACCAAAATGCATAGTCTGATGTGTTGGCCACTACACACATTTTTTAGGGGATTTAGTCCTTCTAGTATAATAATTATCTAATCTTTGTCCTATAACATTTTTCTGCCGAAAGTTGATCAAAGTTCGTCGTTCCTACATCCATATCAAGTAATGAGAAATTTTGTTCCGCTTAACAGCTGCGATGGTGGTGTAATGGTCAGCATAGTTGCCTTCCAAGCAGTTGATCCGGGTTCGATTCCCGGCCATCGCAGGTTCTTTTTGTTTTCTGTAATTATTTTTTATTTTGCAAAAGATATTTAAAAACATTTTTGCTTTTTTTAAGCGATCCCAATAATATTATTTGTTTACGATGATCGGTTTTTGATCTATTTAAAAATAATTAAAGTAAAAAAATATATTTTATTGTAACAAAAATCTACGTTAAGTATTTAAAAAAAATGCGTTTTTAATCTTAAAATAATAACGCATTTTTTTAATGTTGGAATCCATCAAAGATAGTACATATCAAAGAAATTACTCTTACGAGATAAATCAATGGCGTCATGTAGTATACAGATAATCATACGAATTATTTATTTAGATAATATTTTATTGTCTTTCAAAATAGAATCACACGGTTTTTTAAAGGGGGTTATAATTATAATGGTTTTGTTACATTTTCCCATCGGAATTAAAGTAACGGAAAAATGTATTTAGGTTGGTAAACCCAGTTTTTTGTGATTATAACGAGAGTCTGTATTTTGAAATCTATGGGCTTATTGCTATAGGCGGTTGCGGGTTCGAATCCCGCAAGGGGCAAATGTTTGTGTGATAAGCACGAGCATTTGTACATAAGTCATGATGTTTATGAGTGATTCTCCGAGGGCCGATTTTTGGTGGTCACACGTTCTTAATTCCCAACCCATTTAATAAACAGCTTTGGAATCAATTAAATTATTCTCTGTTTATTCATCTACACGAACATAGTTTAAAACATAAAATAGGGTTTAAAGTTATTTTTTAAATAATACTTAATCACCAAAAACGGGAGCAAAACCGGTGTTCTCCGCGCGTCCGCACGACCTCGCGCTCAGTTCAACCACTAATATCTTTATTGTTTGTTGTGTTATGTACACATACTATATGTCAAAAAATTTGTTGATAAGTCAAGATTAATTAATTATAAAAACAATAATGATATCGTTTAAACAGAAAGAGTTAGACAATATTTTGTCTTAGTCACACGATTGTGGTAAATTCGTGAACGCGACATATAAAGCCTCATAGCATCCAAGAGCCTTAACTTTCTGACAAGCTTAATGGCCCTACGAAAACTTTAGTTCCATTACTGCATCATTGCAGGAGAAATGCCTTTCTTATCGCTTTGATACAGAAAATACAGGCACATAAATTCATCAACTTTTTTCTGGCAACCTTTTGAAGAAACCCTTTATGGTAAAATTTTAAAGATAATAGAATGATTTAGACGTAAGTGTTGAATTTTCAGTATAAAACCCCTTTTCAATTTCTTCGTCCGCTATTTAGTTTTTATATTTATCAAGAAACAATTTGTAAATTTTTGAAAACGTAAAATTTTCGTAACTTTCGTGACATGGTTTTCGTGGACATTTGACCACGAAGGTTATCTTTCACTCCACGTGAGGTTACGAAGATCTCTTTATGCAATCTTAATTTACTTCTCTATCGGTCTGTAGATGTTTTTAAATAACCGTGTTATCGTTTTCTTCCAAAGCTATTAGCAAACGATAGTTTGTGTAGGTAGAAGCATGAGTTTTTCTTGTATTTATCTATTTTAGTCAAATATGGTTGATATGCCTATTTGATTGAACCCTGATGTTCTACTAACTAAGTAAATGGTTGGCTTATTAATTTATCGACGTCAATAAGGAAAGTTCTTCATAGAATTCATGTACGAATAACTTGATAAAACACTGGTCTTGATTGAATGTGTGCACATATGGAATAAAAAGGATTTTGCATAACCAATACATCACACACCTTTGATTAATAGCATCACACACGCAGTTGGGGCAAAAAAGCTGAAGGGTCTTGGCACTATGCTTGCCTCCCAACAAGTGAGCCTTAAAATTAACTTGGGCCAGACGAATTTTAGTCGAATTCCCGTGTTCAAGTGGCACTCTCTCCTGTATCTATTAGAAACGAAAACTGTGATCTACTGTTTTAGACGACCGGAGTACGTTTACCTGGGACAAGTGATATAATAAGGTACTCGTAGGTTCACCTTGGCTGGACAGAGTCCGAAAAAATACGCGAGGGCATCATTTTGACCCAAATACTTCAGTGCTTAAAAATGAACGTCTAGAAGTAATCCGAAACATGGTCTTTTTCTATGGGCGTAATAAAAAAGTTTAAGGACACACAACGAGCTATATGTTTGGTGTTTCTCCACGGGATTGAATTAAAGAGATACGTAGAAGAACTAAGGTAACAGACCTATGTCTAAATTATCTACGAGACTATCCTGTAGATCACCAAGCTCAAGTGGCAGTAAGCTGGGCGCAGTGCAGAAAGGTTCTTGATTGGATTCTATTTGGTCAAGAGCGTAGCGTAGGGCGTCCACCAGCAAGATTGACGGACGACCCTGCAAAGGTCGCATGATGGTACTGGATGCAGGTCGCATGTAACCAGTCTTGTACTGGACTAGAGAAACTTTACTTTCTATCTACTAATTGTAATTAAACTATTACACATTTTATGCCCTTTACTGTCCGAGAGCTGGGCATTGGCCTCCCCTAAGTGTGTCCATTTATCTCTATTGTTGTTTTTAGAAAAATCCGCAGCAAAATGAAACATCTAAACAATGAATTGTTTTGAATTAATGTAAAGACCATAATGACTAGTCAGCGGTCAGCGCATAAGTTAAAACAAGAATCGCTATCTCAGTGAAATACAATGGCTTTTTGTATCTCATATTAAATTAAGAGTAAACATCTTATAACTCATAAGATAATACAATAATAATTAAGATGGAGGTGATGCGGAGCAGCAAAAGTGATCTGACTCGTTAAATAACGTTAAGAGTGAACCAGCCTTTTTCATATTCGCTCCTGTTGCGAAAACTATGGTTCAAAGCTAACTGAGATAGATTGGGCATGTGTAACGAAGAAATGAAAAGTACGCAAAATAAAAATGAGTTAGTAAAAAGAAAGACTTTTGTAGACAATAAAGAAGACTCCTGGCTACATGGTGAACAATAATTGACAAAGTCATGTAACAAGAACAGCCGACCAAATGAACAAAAGACAAAATGATCTGGCCCACAATTAATAACAGCTAGCAGATATTATATTATCAGTCTTTTGCCTGCTGATACATGAAATGTTTTAAGTTGTTTTATGTATTAACTTTAGCTATAGTTATCTGCTAACAAAACATTTATTTCTACTTCATCGTCAAATCGAAACCTTTTACTATATTAAAGGTTCACAGATTTATTTATTAATGCTTTTCACGCTTTTAACTTCAAAAAAATATATTCTTTTTAAAAAACAGGTATAATATTAGTTATTTAGGTTTTATTTGAAATATTTTTATGTAATAAAATATGAATTCGCAATGAAAAATACGTTTCGTAACTTTCGTGGAATCAGAAATAACTTTCGTGGCTACTGGAATTTCAAAATTAAATATCGGAGGGAATAACAAACCGATTTGTTTCATTCCAACAGGATTCATTATAATTTTAGGCCTTCTTTAGTGTAGTATTTTTATCTTGTCATAAAAACCTTGAACTAAAAATTGCCACGAAGGTGACGCGGAGAATGCTTTCCGGAGAATCACTCTTATATGTATTTAAGTATTTCTATCCGTTATCCTAGTCACCATAGCACAAGCTCATGCTTAGTTTGGGGCTAGGTAATTGGTGTGTTTGTTGAAACAATTTACTATTATTTATTTATTTGTTATTATACTCGTATTTTGTCCTAGGTAAGATTTTCCTTGTTTTCTACATCACATCAAATAACTATGATTGTACTGTTTCAATTTTACGCGTGTTTTATGTATTGATTCATTTCTTTCCACTCGGCCTCAAAAACACACAGGTCAAACTAAATTAAGTATACTTACCTACTATATTAAATATTAAATTTGTAAAAGTGGGTTTATACTCTTAAAATCAATAGTTTCATATTATGTCTAAGCAATATACATAATAATGTCCTCCTAGCCGAATTTCGACTACGGCGGCCTATCTCATCAGAGATTAGCCTACTGCGCGGGACATATTATAGTGCACAAGTGTGTGCGCAATACACAGGTGCAGTCTCTATTCCTTCACTCTCATAATTCGGTGAGACGGTAGTCCGACATGACCGTAGAGAGATTAAGCGCAGGACCAACGGCTTAACGTGCTTTTCGAGGCCGGGGGTGTTAACACCACCAACTTCCTGACTCCGGCGGAGCTGTGTCTGAGTTTTTTTCAAGACAGAAAAACCCAACACTCGGCCCGACCCGGACAACATACATACAGCAACATTAGATTTACATTTTTAAACAAATTCTATATATATTATTGCACTTGAAAAAAACAAATTCTATATGTGAAAAATGACAAGTATCATTAATCTTATGCAATTCATTTATTTAAATAAATATTTTATAATACTGTGTTCCTGCTTGATCAAATACAAAGTGCCAATTCTCATGCCTTAGCCTCGGCTCTAACCACATAATTACGAATTATTTTCATTACGATATAATCAATCATGCCAAATTGACCGTAAGAAGCTTAGCGACTGCTTCCGACACACCTCGGTGTTATTAGGTAGATTAGTTGATGCAAAAACTAAGTTTTTCGGTTCCGTAATTTTGTCAGGAAATTTTTCTGGACTCTATGACATTCTTTTGGCGAATGCGAATTATTTTTCACTCGTCTAGCAAGTCGCATGACTTATTTCATATTTTTACACAGTTTTGTAAGAGAAATTAGCGATTTTCCTAGTGTCAAAAATCAGTACTTGAAAATTCGCTAGATGGTTTTTGCTGAACAACAAGCCAGGTAGATTTTTATTTAAAAAAAGAGGCTGGTTTTAGCTTTGTTCATGTTACTTTGGGTATGTTTAGCATGTTTTCGATTCACGCGTACTGATAGGTAATTTTTTGGGTTAATTCAAGACAAACCCATAAACAAATGATATCCCGACCCAAGATTCGAACCGGTACTTCGCTGATAGAAGCTGGTGTGACAACCGCTAGACCAACGGGCCAGCCTTTTCAATTATGGAGAACAGCGCATGCCTATGGAATGCACATAATTTAAACATTTGCAAGGACCAAGGATGTTAAGCCAATAATTACAAGTACATAAGCAACATTGTAAGTTGCACCATCGCTTCACATTTCCTGCATATCGGCTAACGTTGCGAAAACTCTCGAAGTGTTGCATAAATATCGATGGTTTGGCTATCGATAGTAAATAGTTGACCTTGAAAAATAGTATCTATATCGATAGTGCTTTCAACAGTTTCGATATACCGAATTCACTAATACTGTCGATTTCTATTGAGTCTTGACCTTATCGATATTTTCGATTACCTACGAGATACTGCCTCGGTAGTATCGATCGATTCAGTACTCATTTAATATATTGTGTATCAATAGTATTGGCCAAAGCCTCTACACAAGATGCACCTATTCTACAACGAAGATATCCAGCTATCGCTAACAAAATGTATGAAACTGACTTCTTCTTCCTCTTCTTTTTGAAAACTGATTTAAGCCATTAAAATATCGTAACGTTTGGAAACATAAATATTTTGTTATTTCGTTTCCGATAGCGAAATTCGTTGTACTGTTTATAGGCCGTTAACTATCAATAGAATTTTGATAATCTAGCGATAGCTATCGGGCAACACTATTTCGAGGCCATTGAAGGCGCGTAAACAATTTCCTACGTTTAACGAAAAAGGGCTGTGAAATTTTCACTGTGGAATCTACAGAGAATCTACAACCTCTTTCGCTATTTTTTTTTTGATTATACCGAATACTTTAGTTAAAATTTGTCATAATTTCGCTTTACAAGGAGCTTTAGTTCCAAAGACATTTAGACGAGACCACGTGACCTGGAAGCAGTCCGCACCGCGCAGGCGCGAGATCTCCCATATAAGGGCCAGTGCGCGCCAATTCCACCAGCCGAGGCCGATCGCTCGCCGCGCAAGGCCACTCGACCCTTCCTTATAAGATGGGGGTGATTGACTCATGTAAAAATTCACACTATTCAGTGAGATTTACGATTTTGATAACCCAAAATGGTATAAAGGAAGCTTGCAGATGATCATTAAGGCGTCCACGTAAAGCGCACGTCATATGCTATCGTCATTTGATGGTTCTTGCATCTTACGTAGTATAACGATACTTCACGAAGACGTGTATCACATACAAAATACGCCTGCCGTCTTTTCAGCTTGCATGCATTCGTCAAATGACGCCACCGTAGACAGTTTTGATGAATTAATGTCGAGCTTTGTCATTGATGAGTCGCAGTAGAGATTAAGTCTACACAAGAGGCTTGAAAGTTGGATGGAACAAATCTCAGAATATCAATTTCGCTCACTAAAATCGCTCGTCTGATGGGACAGTCTATACATTTTTGTGTGTAAAACTCATTTCGTAAAAACTTGCGACCCAGGTCAATTGGAGAAGATTTCAAAATTTTGAGCCAAAAATTTTTTAACTGTGGCAAATATTAGGTAGCCTTTCAAATTTTTTTATTTACTTAACAGAATAAAATACTAAGTCAATTATCTTGAAAAGGTTATATCATAATCTGTTAATCCTTTCGATTTCTTTTCCCTTCCAACGAGAATTCGATGCAAGAACGTTCCAAAGCGATAAAACTGACAGACTTAATCTCGAAAACCGTTAACAATGAAAATATGACAGAGCCTGTGAACGAAACGTAAACGCAGATCAATCGTGACATTGCAATAACAATATCTAAGATCAAAACCTTGCGGACTAGGAACAAACAGAGATATGCCCATGTATGTCACTGCGCACGCCTTGAAGGTCTGATCATTAGGTGACCGAGAGATCATGGCACTCCATATATGGCTATCCGTTTTTATATGCCACGCTTTTTCTGTAAATACACAATCACCGTTCTGGTTTCTATTTGCACACATGTCAAGATAATCGAGATTTTCTTGAACTTGTTTTCAATCATGTTCACAGCTCATTTTTTGCTATTAAGGATTTAGCTTTACATTATTTATAGTTACTTTGTCAATTAACGTGTTTTATCCCACTAGTGATAATGTTTTGTATTTCTGCTGAGATCTTTTTTACTAATAATTTTAACACTTAACATCGAGATAGTCATCGAGAAATGGAAATTTAATGTTTTGCATCTGTTGTTTTTATGCTCGAACTAAGTGCATTATTAATTTTTATCTGATTCAATTTATAACTACTTTTGCTTTATCTTGTTTGGATAAAGCTGATAAATGTTGTAAGAGGTCTATTTATAGAATCTTGATTGTTCATTATTTCTTTCGCTATTGAAATAGTGACTACTTTTTAATCTAAATGTCGTTCATATTTATCAAACTAAACAGGTACATTCATATTTTGTAAAAGTTTTTATTCATATTCGTCTGACATTATACTTTCGTCTTTCTTAATAATAATATGTACTGTAAACGTACAACTTCTTTATTTCAACTTATTATCATAAGTTTATAATTAAAATAACTTTTTACGATATTGAATTTAATTTCGCTCACAAAAATTAATCGACTGTGTCATCCGGTGGGATTAATTTTTGTGAGCGAAATTAAATTCAATTTCCTTATATCCAAATAAAGCCTCCTTATTACTAAGATTTAGACTTAGTTTAAACCCGGACCAAAAATTAGCATATTCGTGACGTAATAGGTAGGTCAGATAATAATTAGTCCTGGTTGAAACCTGGTAAAGCTTTTGTAATAATGGGAAAAGCTTTCAGGCGAAAGCTTTTCCCATTATTACAAAAGCTATATATGTTATTAAAATTTAAAGCAAGACAGACGTCTTGCTTTAAATTTTAATAACATATTGCAATCAGTTACAATGTTGTAAACCGCATCAATGTCTTTGTTTGCATTTCCGTCCTCCCAGGTAATTGGGATTAATGCCACCTCATATTGTTTCTTTGATCGATCAATAATAGTTATGAACAATACTCCAAAGCCTGCTCTCGGACGTGTTTATCGGTGATCTAGAATTATAATGATATATTGTTCTGCCCATTGAATGGGCCATTTGCCTCGTTGGTAATAGTTGGCATTTTAGACAGATGTAATGTTTTTAGAATGGCATTTGCTTTGTAACGAGATGTGCTTAAATTTGTGTCGTGAAAGTGTGTAGGTAATGCTCTGTTAAATTGAAATTGATTTCCGATCTGTATTTAGGCCTATGTTAAATTAAGTATCTAGGATGCGGTGTTTATGGCTGTTAATAAATGTTTAATACAAATTAGATTGCAGTTTAATGGGCACTAAACATGAGATACCTTAGATTTTGCAATGATACTAATTCGATCTGTTACGTCTTACATTGTTGCATGTGCTGGCACTTTGAATTTGCTTTCAATTATTTGCATATGCAATTTGATCTTTGTCATCTATTTCGTATCCAAGAAATCTTGACTAACTAAAATTATTAACAGTTATTCATTCTTTTTTCAACAGTTCATCATCATTACAGAAACATATTAAATCCCTCGCAAAGTATTTAAAGTGCACTCACAATCAATTATTCCGTTCATTAACGCTCACCTCACTTAATCGTAACTAATTTGGCGTTAAGAAAAATCGTCGACGGCGCAATCGAAATCGCATCAATCGCTCGCGCACTTGACTCGATTCGAGTTCGCCGACCGGCCCCGGAACGGGCTGCGCGCGCAGTTCAAGGTCAGATTTGCATTCGAGTTTTCACTTTCGTTGACGAGATGCGATTGAGACGAAAGTGGTTTTTGGCGGGTTTCTGTGCATGTAGCAGTACAAGTACAATGTTGATAAGGATATGAAGCCGCGAAAAAATAGTTGTACTTGCATATCGTTAGTTTCATTGTTTTGTCTCTTACTTGTCCCAGATAATATAATCGGCACTGTTATTAAACTTCGCTGGTAAAATTTTTTTACTAGCGACCTATCTCGGCTTCGCTAATATGCAACATGTATGTGTTATAGTATGGTCATACTTTCTTTTAGAATCTATTTAAAAATACATTATTAATCCGTTGTGTATTTTAAAAGATCTGAAGAATACAGTCAACGGGGGTGACTTTGTCTTATACGATGTAAAGATTTGCTAATAATTTTACAATGATTGATTATCCTGACTTAGTAAGTGAAGATTATAAAATATAAATTTTGTTGAATTCGATTGAACAAGTTGACATTACGAATGTGATTATATAAATATTGCTATAAAAATTTGGCATATGGCTTTAGACATGAACAAGTTTTAAAAACACATTTCGATTGGAGTTAAAAAAAACAGTAAATCATAGTAATTAGTTACTGCTTTATTGATGATTATGATTAGTTACTGCTTTATTGATATATGAGGTGCTTGTGGCGCAGTGGCGGCAGCGCTTTGGTAGTGATACCAAAAGTTAAGCAACCCACGGCGCGGTCGTGATTGGATGGGTGACCATTCCGACTATTTAAGTGACGTCCGTGACAAGCATCTCCGTGCTTCGGAAGGCACGTTAAGCAGTTGGTCCCGGCTAATATCTGTGGTATTAGTCGTTAAGCCTAGTCAGAGGCCCTAGGGCGGCTTGATAACTTCTGATAGTAAGGTTTGTCACTTGCCTTACATACACCCCTCCACCAATCCGCACTGAGCCCGCGTGGTGAAGTATGGCTCGTTCCTCCTCATAGTTCAGGTGAGGCCTTTTCCAAGCAGTGGGATCTAATAGGCTGACTTATTATTATTGATGATTGTGTGGTAATCCATGGTCTTTAATCAGGCTTCTCTTTTTTGCTTCCATAAGATAATAAATAAAATTACAGTAAATATAGCGGCTATATAAGGTTTTAAGGACTACATGACTATACATATAAATCCACTTACATCAACAAAACAATTTCAAGCTGAGATCGACAGCCAACATCGGAATGTGTATTGCAAAAACAGGGTATATTAAAACATCTTCCAATAACAAGGCGGTTGCAGAGTTATCCCTTTTATCCCGATCCGATCAGCTCGTTTATTTGTGATGGAGATAATCCCACAGTTGGTTAACACAGGATAATATGTTAGGATAGGTTATGGTATTAGCGATGCTATAACTATTACTGGTATTGATGCAGGCAGTACTAGTCGTGTTAAAAATAACGCTACTGTAGAATGTTGACTCATTGCGGTGCTAAAATGCTTAAATAGGTACTTTTTTATGATGGGACTAGCCAGACGGTCTTGCCCAGACTCACCTCCAAAACTTTCCCTTCAAACAGCAAAATTCTTGCTCCTTCAAGTCGATCCTTTTTTGGGTGAATTCTAATTTTTTTAAGCTAGTAAAATTATGGTTTCTTTAGTGACTTTGTTTTAGATATATCTGCAGTAGATATCCATTTTACTTTGAGAGACAAAAATAATCATTTAGTCTACATTTATGTATATAAATTGTAACTGACATAAACGAAAAAGTAGCATAAATATTATAGGTGGATAACAAAAACATTTAGTAGGAACTGTGTCTTGAGGTCATCTTCTGCCGCGGCGACAGTGAACATAAGTGAGTAATCGACGAAAACTGGGATGCGCGCTATAAATTCTCAATTTTATCGGCCGGTATTATCCTTCGGTTCAAAAGTTCACATTGCAAGTGTTATTGATTTCTGATGATTCATACGTTCATTGTCAATGTTGCCATTTTGAGTTTTATTACGTTGTACTTGTTTTTCGATATTTTTAATATCTTCTTGCAAATTATTTTTGTCGCTTGATTGATGGGGGCTCTCGGTAGACCACGGACGCTGTAAAATGTTCAAAACGTCAGGTTTTAAATAAAGTGTAAGTAAGCAATCCGTAAAATTGTTTTTTAATGAGTTCGACTATTCGCATTAACGTAAGAAACAAATAAGATGCGATAGACTAAATTATTTGTTTCGTTTTCTCTGTTTAGCACTTATTTTTTATCTAGACGCTTATTAACAGCATCGCATCGCAATATATTCCACCCTTACCTCGATCTCTTTTATTTTCGCTCGTTCTCTTCGTATTGAGAATTCAATTAGCAATTTCTGCTATTTTCACTATCGCGTGAGAATGTAGTGGCATTCTGAGATGTGCTGGGTTAATTAAGATTAGTCAAGTAATTTAGTGGCTTGTTGCTGTCAATAGCAGCAAATTATCAAATGTTTGATGGTACGGTAGATGCGTTTATCTTGCCGCTGTAATAATGTAGCGATAGATTTATTTTGTTTTTATAGTTAGTATATCTAATAGTCGTTTGTATATTTTGTTTACTCCTGAGAATTATTTTTCTATTTATTTTATAGTGGGATATAGTTTTGGGTTTTTAAATACGTGTTGATTTCAGTTCTCTCCATCTTTCATAAATTAATTACTCATAAAATACTTGTGACATAGTTTTTGAGTCGTTGCGTTAATCATGGTTTTGAAATGTCATTCCGTTTTTTTGACCTGACGGAAAATTTGACAAAACTCCCATACAAAATATAATATCAAATAATGCTAATGCTAAACCGGCTAATTAAAAATAAAACATGTGTTGGTTAACTCCAGGCTAAGTGTTGGACTTTGATATACAACGTATTCACTGTTTGTCATATTTTTTATTAATTTTCTGAAACAAACTATTAATATACAATATAAGCTAATATACGAGTTAAATAATAATTTATTATAACTAACTGTAACTAACGTCTGTCCTTGGTCCAATTATCGGCACTCGGAACTAAGTATCGAGTAATCGAGTCAGTACAAACAATCAAACCATAATCGATTAGTGGTTTCCCGACGGCGCCGGCGCATGGCGTAATAGTGTTACAAAATTGACGCCACAACCACTACTACGATGTCGTACCAAAATATTTGTAGTTATTTGTTATTGAAACTGGCTTAAGGGGGTGCAGCGCGAAGCAAGTCGAGTAAGTCTAAACGATCTTCAAACAGAATCGAACTTATTAATATTAGTAGTTAGATCCATTTGCTTTATAGTTTTGACTTAATTATTTAATAAGAACAATAGTTTTATTCTGCGCAATGCGCAAAACCATCAGACATTTGTTTATATTTTATTTGTGTATATTAAAAAGATGGGGACCTGCAGACTATCGATACAATCATTTTCATGTACAAATGATTTTTTCATGCGTAAAAATCACCAAGTTTTCGAAAAAATCTGCTCTTAGATATCATTAGCTGCAAGTCATGTTTATTATATCATAAAGAATTTGTTTCAAATTCCAACAAGACCAGGACCTGGTGCAATGATTAGGCTAACATAAATAAATTGTTTTAATGTATTTAACTAATTCAGCTCATCGTACAAGTGATTTAGAAATACGTTAATTTTCTCAATTTCGTGCAGGACCGCCTTAAACACAGTTCACAATCATTCGTTTGGGACTAGGTAATTGGTGTGTTTGTTGAAACAATTTATTATTATTGATTATACACACTTCATGGCTAAAAAGGGCAACTATAAAAATTATTAGTCCTTTGACGACATAAATAATACGGGACTCCAAGAATATCCCTGAGGAACGCTAAAGTTCCTAGTGGTTTTTCAGTACTAAAAACATATTCACATTTGTGAAATCTCCTCAGTTTCATATTTTTCTTGCCTATTACAACATTTACAAAATTAAACATAGGTAGTTATCGAATCTTAATAATGTTTGTAACTTGCAAAACATTAGTAGCTTTTAGCTTTACCCAAGGCTTTCTATTCTAGTGTAATTTGAGTTTTAAAAGAGGTCTACGAAACCATTTGTACAGTCACGAACAATGAACAGTATACCAAAATGAACTTCAGTCATTGTAATAGAGTCTCAAAATGAATGTGCCTGTGTACATGAGTATTGTATGTTCAACCGATATTACTCGTACCTTAACTAATCATCTAAAACCTACATGCCGAATCCTCGAACTACGTTCCATCGTCCTTCACCGAGTAACCTCCAAATTCAGCTCCACATTGCCCAAACCAAGGCCACATCCTTCACAAGGCCAATTTTGGAGGCCGTGCCCTCGAGAAGGCCACATTTGTAGAGGTTGAGGCCAAATCTGATCGAAGGTTGACCCCGAATTCGGGAAGGCCGCTTTCGGAGCGCTTGCCAAGGCTGCTCTAGAATTGTTCGGGAAGGCCGCCCTAAAATATTTGTGGAGGCCGCCCTGAAAATGTAGGTCGTAACGTGACGTAACGATCCTGGGCGTCTGGATTTTCGAAGTGCTGTTCAAATGTGGATACATATTTTGATAAATGAATGAAAACCTTAACGATATGAAACTGATTGTTGTATTGTTTTTCAATGTTTTGAGTTACTTACGTTAATAGCAAATACGATATTCGCACGTTAATAAAAATAGTATGACGAATGCGATTGTAGCTTAGCGTCATAAATATAGTATTTTTTGCATGTCTGAACTTTTTTATATAGTATAGTGCTGAATTAAAATGTTTAACCTGTCAAACCCCATAAGACCTAAATAATAACAATTAGTTTTCTATTGTGTCTCGACGCATAATACGTGAAGGTATAACATTCGATTTCATTTCGATATGTTTACAGTGTGAATCATTGATTTATTATATATATAGATTTATTATATATATAATAAATGAATGGTGTGTATGTTCATGTTGTCGTATCGTCAACGCGAAAATCAATTGCGATACATCATTTTTAGTTACAAGCAACATAATATCTATTAAAAATCATAAAAAATATATATTCATATTCCTATAATTCAAATTATGTTTTGATACTTTGTGAAATGTACTAATAAATAAATAAATAAATAAATTGTTTCAACAAACACACCAATTACCTAGCCCCAAACTAAGCGTGAGCTTGTGCTATGGTGACTAGGATAACGGATAGACATACTTATATACATTTATAAACATCCATAATAATAATAAGAATAAATATTATAAAACGAAATTGAAATTAGAACTGTCTGTTCAATTATTTTTTTTGTTTTTTTTTAGCGTGATGTGTATTTCTTTCTGTCTATGGTCTCGTAGCTCCTAAATCAATCTTTTAAGATTCGAGTACCAATAGTAGTACCAACGCGTGCGCATCCCGTGATTCATCTCAACTCTCAAGCGGTATTAATGACTTCATACCACCTGTGGGCCGCGGTCGTGGGCGGCGAGCCTTGTGCATTTCACGAGCTCATTCGATAAAAGTATCAACATAATTTTTTAAGTTAGAAACTTACCTAAATGTCTAACTTAATGTTAAGCGTTTTGGTAACGATCAAATTGTTTGTCATAATTATTTGTTAGCCTGGGTTGCACCATCTTATAATATTATTATTAGTTATCAGGCAGGAAGTTGAGGCATCTGATAGCTGCCTGTATCCAGTTTTTTCATATTAAGTTAAGCGAGTTTACATAAGCGTCAAGTCGGGTTTTTGAATTGATTGATATTTTGGGCAGAGACCACATCTTCCGGAAGCCCATTCCATGCTTTGACTACTCTATTGCTCAAAAAGTTCAACAAACGTCAAAGATCTGTCGAACTCTACACGAAGAACATCGGTTTTTGTTACGTTACGATTAAAGTAAGGTGGTGCAATACAGCTTTAGACCAGAGTTCACCAATTATTAAACAGCTGGTAAACATCGATTGGCGGTTAATTTGACAGAATTCCCATACAAAATATGTCTGCTTAAAAATTAAATATGTGTTGGTGCATTTCAAGCTTAAATAAAGGAACTTACTGTCTCTCGAACTCTCTCTTTACAACACTTCTATTCAACAGTAACAACAACATCCTTAATACAATCCATCCATAATTACAGTAGCAAATATCATACAAAAGCGCTGTTTACACACCAATTACACCGAACTACTTATTAACAAACCCGAAGCCATACATTTAAGGAAATAATGAGGTGAAACTCAAAATGTCTTCATGAGAACTGATCATTAGTGCGTTTACGACTAGTAATAACCTGGTAGTCAAGTTCAATATGCCCTATTGTCTAGGGGTGGGACGATGATGAGAAAAATATCGATATGTTTTCGATATGAGGAAAAAGGTCGATATTTTTGTATACTTAGAATGTTTTAGTAACAGTGAGAGTTTCCTTTAACCAGGTGATATAATTTATTTGTGTCATCCGTTTTACTAATAAAACGTCGTTCAACCCTTGTGAACATCAGACGGCTATTTTAAACTTTTGTCTGCAATATGTCATGTCACATAATTGTAATTTATTCTAAACTAGCTGTCTTATATTTATTTAGGTGTTGAACAATTTTATAATATTCAATATTATTAGTAAGGTGGCATAAGTTTACGCACATATATGTTTATGTATTTATTTTTGGTATGTAAAAATTAGAACACTAAGGCTCAACTATTAATTATGTATGAAACTCTATAGTAAATTTATTTTTATATAATATACAAATAATTAAAAAAACTTTGGAAAATGAATAATTAGAGTCGAATATTTTAAATAAATCAATTACTCCTTCGATTAAAGGTTATTAATTACAAGGTTTAACTTATTCCGAGCTGCTTTATTCAAGATGTCATCATTTACTTGATAATGGGTAATTAATTAGCAAAGGTTATGTAAAAATCACGAAAATTTAACAACGTAGAATTTATTTAATTATACGCTGTGGTAGGTCGATAAATTCGGCCTAGTTATTAAAGAACCTAGTATTACGATAAAGATTAAAACATCGATCAAAACCACCCTTGACATACAGCACTATCGTAATAATGAAATTTTATTTTATTATCAAGTTCTTGCAGTCAGTCAGTTGCATTTTTGTTCCAGTTTCGTTTTTCTGGGAAAATTAAAATAATTTCAAGATAAGTATATATTATTATTTGCAAACATCAAAATGAAATTGTGAAATGGAGTTACTTGTATTTACGTACTTATTATTTTCAAATATAAATCACTCACACCGGACGAGACGTTCGATAAATTTTGAGTGCAAACCAAATTTTCTTCTTAAAAACTTGCAAAGAAATTGCTAAAAAGTTATAAAAAAAATATTACAATGTTACTAAAAATAATTTATTCCTATATATACAGCCCACCGGCGCTACCGGCGCTTTGTAAGTAGTAAGCACTTAGAAATCCGCTAGATGGTGTTGACCAATCTAATCTTATTTAAATCAAATAAGGTTTTTGTTGCTTGTGGCGCAGTGGCGGCTGCGCTTTGGTAGTGATACCAAAAGTTAAGCAACCCACGGCGCGGTCGTGATTGGATGGGTGACCATTCCGACCATTTAAGTGACGTCCATGACAAGCATCTCCGTGCTTCGGAAGGCACGTTAAGCAGTTGGTCCCGGCTAATATCTGTGGTATTAGTCGTTAAGCCTAGTCAGAGGCCCTAGGGCGGCTTGATAACTTCTGACAGTAAGGTTTGTCACTTACCTTACATACACCCCTCCACCAATCCGCACTGAGCCCGCGTGGTGAAGTATGGCTCGTTCCTCCTCATAGTTGAGGTGAGGCCTTTTCCCAGCAGTGGGATCTAATAGGCTGACTTAACTTTTTTTTTATACAGCCCACCGGCGCTACCGGCGCTTTGTAAGTAGTAAGTACTTAGAAATCCGCTAGATGGTGTTGACCAATCTAATCTTATTTAAATCAAATAAGGCTTTTGTTTAAAAATGCTGGTTTTGGTGTGAAATGTGTTATTTTAATGTTTGTGTTTAGCATGTTCAACGTAATATTTCTCTATCGTTGTGTTGTGTAGGTACTGGGACTGTGTGTGATCTACTTGTTTAAAATTGTATCTTGTCAAGTTGTAATTTTAGTAGAATAGAATAGAATTTATTTTATTTTCTCTTCACAAATAGGTAATTACAAAGCAACTTTACATTAAGTTAAGGGTACACATGAAATTTTTACCAGTAATTTGTTGTTAGTGTTTTTATAGTGTATGTCACTTGTTGCACTATGCCCGAAGATTCGCGCTGAATATCATATCATATTCATCTGAGACCTTTACACTTTCTTATGTGTGTGTTGTGCCAAATAAATGTTTTATATTTCTTTAATTCAAACGCAAGTTTATTCACCGTCAATTTATTCCATAGTTAGTAGTAACAATCGCTATGAAATCGATAATAACTATGATTAACGCAATAGATCGATTACATACTGTTTACTATTCACCATTACCACTAGATAATGGATGCTGGCGCCTGCGCGAGCATTAGCATTACTTCATAATGGATCAAAGGGTATAATTTTTACAGCGCGTTAGATTTTTAATAGTCTACTAAATATGGAGTGACAGAAAGTCCGTTCAAGAAATAATAATATATTATTTGTAGCGATCATTCAATAGTAATGTACACAGCAAGGTTGTTAATGACTTAAGTTGCTCTATTAATAAGTACCTATCTGTTTAAGGACCTTAAAAATAAAAAAAGCCTTCAATAAATAAATAAATAAATAAATTGTTTCAACAAACACACCAATTACCTAGCCCCAAACTAAGCGTGAGCTTGTGCTATGGTGACTAGGATAACGGATAGACATACTTATATACATTTATAAACATCCATAATAATAATAAGAATAAATATTATAAAACGAAATTGAAATTAGAACTGTCTGTTCAATTATTTTTTTTTGTTTTTTTTTTAGCGTGATGTGTATTTCTTTCTGTCTATGGTCTCGTAGCTCCTAAATCAATCTTTTAAGATTCGAGTACCAATAGTAATACCAACGCGTGCGCATCCCGTGATTCATCTCAACTCTCAAGCGGTATTAATGACTTCATACCACCTGTGGGCCGCGGTCGTGGGCGGCGAGCCTTGTGCATTTCACGAGCTCATTCGATAAAAGTATCAACATAATTTTTTAAGTTAGAAACTTACCTAAATATCTAACTTAATGTTAAGCGTCTTGGTAACGATCAAATTGTTTGTCATAATTATTTGTTAGCCTGGGTTGCACCATCTTATAATATTATTATTAGTTATCAGGCAGGCAGTTGAGGCATCTGATAGCTGCCTGTATCCAGTTTTTTCATATTAAGTTAAGCGAGTTTACATAAGCGTCAAGTCGGGTTTTTGAATTGATTGATATTTTGGGCAGAGACCACATCTTCCGGAAGCCCATTCCATGCTTTGACTACTCTATTGCTCAAAAAGTTTAACAAACGTCAAAGATCTGTCGAACTCTACACGAAGAACATCGGTTTTTGTTACGTTACGATTAAAGTAAGGTGGTGCAATAGAGCTTTAGACTAGAGTTCACCAATTATTAAACAGCTGGTAAACATCGATTGGCGGTTAATTTGACAGAATTCCCATACAAAATATGTCTGCTTAAAAATTAAATATGTGTTGGTGCACTTCAAGCTTAAATAAAGGAACTTACTGTCTCTCGAACTCTCTCTTTACAACACTTCTATTCAACAGTAACAACAACATCCTTAATACAATCCATCCATAATTACAGTAGCAAATATCATACAAAAGCGCTGTTTACACACCAATTACACCGAACTACTTATTAACAAACCCGAAGCCATACATTTAAGGAAATAATGAGGTGAAACTCAAAATGTCTTCATGAGAACTGATCATTAGTGCGTTTACGACTAGTAATAACCTGGTAGTCAAGTTCAATATGCCCTATTGTCTAGGGGTGGGACGATGATGAGAAAAATATCGCTATATTTTCGATATGAGGAAAAAGGTCGATATTTTTGTATACTTAGAATGTTTTAGTAACAGTGAGAGTTTCCTTTAACCAGGTGATATAATTTATTTGTGTCATCCGTTTTACTAATAAAACGTCGTTCAACCCTTGTAAACATCAGACGGCTATTTTAAACTTTTGTCTGCAATATGTCATGTCACATAATTGTAATTTATTCTAAACTAGCTGTCTTATATTTATTTAGGTGTTGAACAATTTTATAATATTCAATATTATTAGTAAGGTGGCATAAGTTTACGCACATATATGTTTATGTATTTATTTTTGGTATGTAAAAATTAGAACACTAAGGCTCAACTATTAATTATGTATGAAACTCTATAGTAAATTTATTTTTATATAATATACAAATAATTAAAAAAACTTTGGAAAATGAATAATTAGAGTCGAATATTTTAAATAAATCAATTACTCCTTCGATTAAAGGTTATTAATTACAAGGTTTAACTTATTCCGAGCTGCTTTATTCAAGATGTCATCATTTACTTGATAATGGGTAATTAATTAGCAAAGGTTATGTAAAAATCACGAAAATTTAACAACGTAGAATTTATTTAATTATACGCTGTGGTAGGTCGATAAATTCGGCCTAGTTATTAAAGAACCTAGTATTACGATAAAGATTAAAACATCGATAAAAACCACCCTTGACATACAGCACTATCGTAATAATGAAATTTTATTTTATTATCAAGTTCTTGCAGTCAGTCAGTTGCATTTTTGTTCCAGTTTCGTTTTTCTGGGAAAATTAAAATAATTTCAAGTTAAGTATATATTATTATTTGCAAACATCAAAATGAAATTGTGAAATGGAGTTACTTGTATTTACGTATTTATTATTTTCAAATATAAATCACTCACACCGGACGAGACGTTCGATAAATTTTGAGTGCAAACCAAATTTTCTTCTTAAAAACTTGCAAAGAAATTGCTAAAAAGTTATAAAAAAAATATTACAATGTTACTAAAAGTAATTTAATCCTATTTATTGAGGTGCTTGTGGCGCAGTAGCGGCAGCGCTTTGGTAGTGATACCAAAAGTTAAGCAACCCACGGCGCGGTCGTAATTGGATGGGTGACCATTCCGACCATTTAAGTGACGTCCATGACAAGCATCTCCGTGCTTCGGAAGGCACGTTAAGCAGTTGGTCCCGGCTAATATCTGTGGTATTAGTCGTTAAGCCTAGTCAGAGGCCCTAGGGCGGCTTGATAACTTCTAACAGTAAGGTTTGTCACTTGCCTTACATACACCCCTCCACCAATCCGCACTGAGCCCGCGTGGTGAAGTATGGCTCGTTCCTCCTCATAGTTGAGGTGAGGCCTTTTCCCAGCAGTGGGATCTAATAGGCTGACTTATTTAAGGTTTTTGTTTAAAAATGCTGGTTTTGGTGTGAAATGTGTTATTTTAATGTTTGTGTTTAGCATGTTCAACGTAATATTTCTCTATCGTTGTGTTGTGTAGGTACTGGGACTGTGTGTGATCTACTTGTTTAAAATTGTATCTTGTCAAGTTGTAATTTTAGTAGAATAGAATAGTATTTATTTTATTTTCTCTTCACAAATAGGTAATTACAAAGCAACTTTACATTAAGTTAAGGGTACACATGAAATTTTTACCAGTAATTTGTTGTTAGTGTTTTTATAGTGTGTGTCACTTGTTGCACTATGCCCGAAGATTCCCGCTGAATATCATATCATATTCATCTGAGACCTTTACACTTTCTTATGTGTGTGTTGTGCCAAATAAATGTTTTATATTTCTTTAATTCAAACGCAAGTTTATTCACCGTCAATTTATTCCATAGTTAGTAGTAACAATCGCTATGAAATCAATAATAACTATGATTAACGCGATAGATCGATTACATACTGTTTACTATTCACCATTACCACTAGATAATAGATGCTGGCGCCTGCGCGAGCATTAGCATTACTTCATAATGGATCAAAGGGTATAATTTTTACAGCGCGTTAGATTTTTAATAGTCTACTAAATATGGAGTGACAGAAAGTCCGTTCAAGAAATAATAATATATTATTTGTAGCGATCATTCAATAGTAATGTACACAGGAAGGTTGTTTATGACTTAAGTTGCTCTATTAATAAGTACCTATCTGTTTAAGGACCTTAAAAATAAAAAAAGCCTTCAGTGCTCTGCGCATTCAATATAACAATGCCTTCAGGGGGATGTTGGGTCTGCCTTGGCCCTGCAGTGCCTCGGGAACGTTCGCCACCTGGAACACTGACGGTTTTCACGCCGTCCTGCGACAACGATTGGCTTCCCTGTGGGAGCGAGTGCGGAGCAGCACCAACACTCTCCTGAGAGCTATTGCAGAGAGGATATTTAGCCCTATCACCGCTTACTGGGCATCCATCCACGTTCGGTCCAATCCTAGCTTTAAGTTCTATTAGAGCTTGAAGTTGGGATTGGATCGGACTGTTAAGTTTATAACTTCTTTATATACACTCTCATCATTGATTTTTTCGACACAAGAGGTGTATTTGCTAGGAAAAAACCTACTGCTTTATTATATGTTATGTTGTGACTCTATCTTTTATGAATGGGAGATAAACACTATGTAGGGCAGACTAAGTATCCTTAATGAAAGGATAAACGATTGGCTATGACACCTTTAAATTGGCATGGTTGTTAACATAGTAGTTAGGAAGTAACTGGTAGTTAGAAAAACACGCCTTTTGCTTTTAAGTCGTATTAGGTACCTGAAATAATAGGACGTACTGATTTCCTATTTTGTTCTTATTTAGGATCCCTCGAATTTAGAATTTAACTTTCCAATTTAATAATAAAACCTCTCTAGAAAGCTCAATTTTGGTTCAGTAGCTTATAGAGATTTAAAATAGTAGAGACGCGCTAGTAGGGTCCCAAAAACGGAGACATGTTTTGACCCCATACTTAATTAATTATTAATTATGAGTTAATATTTATAGCTGTTTTGGACCTTCATAAGTGGGATTCCCTGTCCTGAATTGAGCTTACAGCCTTAAAAGATTTTTAATATTATTTCAGTTTTCAGGCAGGCAGTTGAGACAATTGATCTGCCTGTATCAAGTTTTCATATTGCGCTGAGCTTGTGCTGAGTCGGCTCTTGAATTGATTGATATTTTAGGCGGAGACTAGTGCTCACAAAGTGCTAGTGAGGATTAAGATATTGGTTCAGATTGTAAGATGGTGACATTTGATGTCGTTGTTTCGTTGCGCGTAAATAGGTCAAAGTTTTGAAGGTAAATAATTACTTTCTAATTTTATGTAGGTATTAAAGTACGACAAAAACTAGGAAGAAGTTAGCTACTCTAACCGCTTTTAGTTAAATAAACCATGAAGATGTAGCGAACGCGAGTCGGTCAACTTAGCGGTCTGTCGTTAAGTGGAGTGCATACAGAGTCTCAATAATGTGGGATGCCTTGTCATGTCATCATTTCATGAAGGAAAAATACAATAGTATGAAATAGAGACATTTTGTTGCAATCTCACATAGTGGCCCACGGTGTTGCTGAAGATAAATTTACAGCAAAATAAAAACTATGCATGACGGTTTTTCACCGTCAAATTTTCGTACCCAGTTTTGACCCTAATTGGGTCCCAATAACCTCGGTGGGATAGAAATTGGGTAAATGAATAGCTCTATCAATAACAATATTATTTGACAATCGTTTAAATGGAAAGATAAACTATCATGAAAGCACGAAAATCATAAATAATAACAGCAAAAAAAAACCTTTCGTGCACTACGCCTAGCTTTAAGCGTATCGAAGCAAAATATCTAATGTATGCAAACTCGCATTTGCATCAAGACCGAACACTTTGGGACTTGCTAATAAATATATTACGACACTAGTAGGTGCGGATTGAAAAAGGCGTTTAGTAGTGTTGTCACAACACTCGCATCTGACATCGATATCGAAATTTTGAATTAACACAGACGAATCAGTAAGCTCAAGTGGCAATGGGCATTATGGGCATACATAGCGCGAAGAATTGACGACCGTTGGGGCAGAAATGTTCTTTATTGAATCCCATTTGATCAAAGGACGTTCACCGGCAAGATGAACAGACGGCATTCTAAAGATTGCAGGATCACACTGGATGCATACAGCTTGCAACCATTCGGTGGAAAACCATAGGGGAGGCCTATTTTCAGCTGTGGACGTCTTCCGGCTGAAATTGATGATGAAAATGACTGACGAAACTAGAAGAGCCAAGAGCTTTGGTCAGCTTTATATTTCTGTCAATTATTTTTTGATCATTCTTACATACGGTAGATTTCGTGTAACTCTTATGAATCTATCATACCTTTTTAGACCGATTTGAGATAAGCATTTCTGCAAAAACGCGTTTTAGAGGTTCATCAGTCACTAGCACATACTTAATATAAACTTATTTTGCGAAATCTTCGCTATATCACATTTTGATTATTTTTATCCGTACAATAAAAATAATCAAAAATACATAAAACGTTGCAGTGTTGGTATTGATGTTATATCATTTTGTACATACGAGTACACATAGTTTAATACCACAAAATTCTGTTCTGTGTTTATTACCCGAAGTCATCACATCGTTACAAAATTATCGACACTCCTTGACGTGCACGTCACTTCACTAAACGGGTGTAGTATGCCGATTGAAAAAGGCATTTAAACTGTGTTCAGCATATCGTCACCACCAAATGGCAGGCGATTATGCCAAATTAGTTATTGAAATGTTGTAAGCTGTATAGCGATTATCATAGTATAGGTTTTATGAGATACACGTTAAAAGCTGCGCAAGATTGGAAGGGAACTGGAAAATTTAAGCTTGTGAAACAATCTGCCTACACAAGCAATCTTTATTTGTTTTTGAAAGGTAATACTGAGGCTAAAAGAATGGCCAATAGCACCGAGAAGTAGAGATATCTCCATGTTTTTTATAGAATTCTGACAGTGGCACTGGCAGTCTCTGTCTATCTACTGTAATTTTTGTAATATGGTACATAATTTGTGTTCATTCAGTTTTACTTTGTTTCTTATCTTTGAGGCTTAAAACTGCATTGAGGACTCGCATGAGAAAAAAAAGAGGTTCTCGGTGCGGACCCCAAAGTTCTGGATTCCATAGTTTCCCATCATCATCATTCGCTTGCTCTTTGATGATCATCTGGGGTCACATCGTCTTAGCTCGTCACTGAATCATCAATTCCTTTCGTATCATACTCGTATCTTGTTATAAACATTCGTACATCTGTTTCTAGGGCGGGCTTTTCTACACTAATAATAATATTACGAAGAAGAAAGATTTAATTGTTTGTTTGTTTGTAATAGGCTTCGAAAGTACTGGACCGATTCAAATGAAATTTGGTACAGAGATCGTGTGAGAAAGACATAGGCTTTTATAGCAATATAAAATCATGAGGGGGGTGAAATAGCGGATGAAAGTTTGTATGGAAAAAAAGGGCGAAGGCACGGGAAACTGCTAATCCTTTATAAAAAACTGATCCTAACCTAATCAAGTTAACTGTGTAAACAATCCTAATTGTAATCTGTTCTGCATTTTGAATTAAAAATCTAAACCCAATCTTTTCATTGTTACAGCACGCAAACGCCGTCCGTGACTCCGCGCGGCTCATCCTCGAGTCGCCAGCACCAGAATCCGAAGACGCATTGACCCTGGCGCGCGCTCTCCGCACCAGGCCCCCCGTCAACATGCTGCCCGCAGCCAAAGCAGGCACATTCTTCGCCAGAGACAACCTTTCCAACTTCATCGACTGGTGCCGACGAGCCCTCGGCATCTTGGAGTGTCTCCTCTTCGAAACCGATGACTTGTGTCTCCGAAAGAACGAGAAGCACGTCGTATTGTGTCTGCTAGAAGTGGCAAGAAAAGGAGCCGTGCTGGGCATGCCGGCTCCGCTATTGGTGCAAATGGAAAAGCAAATAGAAAGGGAATTAGCAGGCGAGGAGTTGAGACCTGATGATTCGGCTTTGGGACTGGTTCCGTTGGGACCTCAGCCCCAGTTGGTGACGAACGACTTGAGGAGTCTAGATGAGAGGGTCAGGGACCTAGTGGAGAGGTGCTCCTGTCCTACGCAGTTCCCGATGGTCAGGGTTTCTGAGGGGAAGTACAGGATTGGGGATACGAGGATTCTGATTTTTGTCAGGGTAAGTTACCCATAGTAATATTAGGTATAAATGCGAAAGTGCATCTGCTTTTCTGTTACCTCATCACGCTTCTGATAAACCGATTTAGATGCAAATGCTAAGAAGGATGAAAATTAGAAAGAAATAGAAAGCTGTCGCAGGGAGCCGCTGGTTTTTTAAACTACAGTTTTTAGACAGTCAAGTTACAATTTAAAAAAACAAAAACCGACTTCAAAACTGCCTACAATGCTAATTAAAACGTAAAGTTATATAAACAAATTTAAATTAAAAAGTACAAAATAATATTAAAATTACCTGACTGTTCTACGAAATTATACAAGAAACCTATTTCCAATTTATTATCTGTTATTTTTTGGAGTCGGTGCGAGCTACGCCTTTGACTTTGTTTTGTTAGCATTCTATACAGTGCCTGACAAAACATCTGGTGTTTTAATTACTAAACTCCTAATTTTTAAGGAGTTCCATCATCAGCGCAGCTCCACATAATGTTGACTATCAGACGTAACAACATTTCAACATTAAGATACTAGTACGAAAACACTATACGTGCCTTTAAAATTTGAGGGTTTCCCTCGATTACACCAAGATCCCATCATCACGTCTCGACTGGGCCACTATGGGACCAACTAGAATGTATATCCTCTAGGTAAACATTTTTTTTTCAAATCGGTCCACAACTGACTGAGATATGAGGTAACATAGCCACAAAAAAAAAACATACAGTCGAAGTCGGTTAAAAATACGAATTCATTTATTTTAGTAAGAAACAATATCGAAATTGTTTGGGAAGTCATGAAAATTATCAGATATTTCTTTATCTATGTGTCATTCGTGACCTTGGTAGATACCAAGATAGGTAGATAAGTAGGTAGATACCTAATATGTAGTTTTGTAGATATAGATCAATCCGATATTCGATTAGTTTTATATTTATTGTGTAAGCAAATAAGTACTTAGCATGAATTGTATTATTGCTGCTTAAATTGTGATTTTCATTATAAGTAAGGCACGGGCATCATAAGTTAGGAACGACAGCATATCAGATTTGCTGCAACATTTCACGCAATTGCGATATTAATAATTTTGCAAAAAATCCTGTTGTCTACTCAACCCAGACCCAAGTCAAATTGACAGTGGGCCTCAATATATTTTTACTTGTTGACATCAAAGAAGCTCTCATCGACAGTTTAAAACTAAAAATAGCACCAATATAAAACCGATATCGGCAATTATTTCATTACACACAATTAATGAGGGCGTCAAGTTATCCGTCGGCTGAACGGTAATTGATGCAAACGAGTTTGCTTCCTGATCACCTTACTGTGAGCGCTGTGACTAATTAACGCGACGTGGTTGGGTATTGTGGTAAACTTAGTGTAACTATGGGTTGAGAATATGTAGGACATTATTATAATAAGTTATTACTTATAATTAATAAATTATAAATAAATTGTTTCAACAAACACACCAATTACCTAGCCCCAAACTAAGCATGAGCTTGTGCTATGGTGACTAGGATAACGGATAGACATACTTATATACATGTTTAAACATTGGTACAAATGCTCATGCTCATCACACAAACATTTGCGCTTTGCGGGATTCGAACCCGCAACCGCCTGGTTTCGTAGTCCGGGGCGCCAACCACTACACCAAGACGGTAGTCAAAATTATAAATGTCCTTCTAACAAATTCGATCTCGACTGAGATAAGCCAACTGCGCGGGAATATGATTGTGTGCAACACCACAGGCGAATTCTTCATACTTTCTTCTCTCTTGTATAGTTCGGTGAGACGTCTATCCGACATGATTAGAGGGCCTAGTGCAAGTTTTTTCATGCTCTCACCTTCGTCCGTGTGACAATAATTAGTATGGAAATTTGAACAGCGCCCCTAGCGACCCGTTTGCGAAACCTGTTTTTTTCTATAGACATTTCCGACACTCGGTCGGAGTGTGTGTGACTTATAAATGAAAACTCGCTTTAAGCCCTCAAAGAGAGATCTGGGCCCGTAGACAAGATACAATCTATTTACAGTGAATTTCGCTATCGCCAACAAAATGTCAAAATATGTATGCAAACATCACGTGATATTTCGATGGCTTATTTCAGTTTCATACACTTTTTTAGCGATAGCGAACTTCACTTTAGAATAGATTGCATCCTGTCTACGGGCCCAGACGCAGGATCATCTTAACGTAAACCCGCTGAGCGCACAGTGATTGGCAACAGAAACAGTACTATCTATTTGAGTATCTGCCAATCTGTTTAGTCCAAGGACAATTCTGTTGGGTCAAGACCCATGTATGCTTCATTGAGCTCGATTCCAAAGTCAGGAGGACTAATTTTAACCAAATAATGTCTCTTTATCTGCTCAATACAAAAAGAAAATAACAGAATTTAGTAGAAAAATCAGGTGATGACTAAGACTCGAGTACACCAACTCTTAAACCAATGGTAAACGTAAATTGACGGGTAATTTATATATATGTGATTTCTTGTACTTTGTTTGCTGTGCCAAATAAATACGATTATTATTATTATTTGACACAATTCCCATATAAATCATGTCAAATACCATTTTTGCCGCTGTTTAAAAATTAACCATGTGATGGTGAACAAGACCCTTAATTTAGACGAAAACTTGTAAAAGTAAGGAATCACATCACTTAATTTGACGTTTCTAACTATTGTAGATGGTATCTTCATGTTTGCCTAGCAGAGAAATAGTGAGTTATGATCATAAATTAGTCTATGTATATACCTTGCAATGGCCTATGATTGTCCCTTTCTTTTGTCGCAAAATGGTCGCCCTACAGCGATTATGTTAACATACAATTACCGTGTTGTTAAAGTTTATCATCTCCTTCTGTGGACTGCTAATCGTTATCATGAATCGATGCATGTGACCTGCATATATTTTAATAATATTCTAATAGAACGTACCTACTTTATGTAATAAAATAACTTTAAGATTTTTTAACACTTATTGCTATTTTTGATTTTTATAAGTTTTTATATAAGAAACCAATCACGATGATATGAGACATCACGCAATGACGTATTTAAAGAGACCAGGAATTACGCACGAGTAGCCAAAGATCGTGGGTTCAATTCCTGCCCGTGTGCGAATTTTTATTTCTTATTTAAACTATCACTTGAAATAATCCTCTTGAGAATGTCAAGTTATCGGGACACCCTGTATGTTTAGCAAGCCTTAAACATAAAGACTTAAGATGGCAGATAACTCAATCGAACGAGGCCTGCCAATACTAAGCACACAGCTATGGGTACGTGGGAAAGTACCAGACCTTGGCAATTCAAAATGTAAACAGACAAACTAACTGGCCTCTATTCGCCATACTCCGAACCTTGCTACCCTTAAATGGATCATGACCAAATCACTCGTCCAATCTAACTCGATCTATGACTACTAACTTACCGCTCCAAATTTGAGGTCACCTTAATTTGGAGTCGATAAAACTGACTAATATAATTGGACCTGCCTCTCAATACAATTAATATGAAGACACGTGGCAGGTTGTAATAGTTGTTTGTAAGGTCGAATTCCTAATGTTTTCTATATAAAATACTAGTTCGATTTGCCCAAACAAGGAATCAAACGCCGGGCATGATTCATCGGCAGACTTTAATGGATTCAGTTGTTTGTTAGTTGGCCTTTAATTTGATGGGAGATGAAAATGGTTTGATGTTATTATTTGGTTAGATAGATCAGCTATTTAATATTAAATGTGATTGTTTTAAATAATTCGAATCACGATTCTCACTATTACCTGTTTATGTACATGACTGTTTGATGCCAAAATAAATGAAAAAAAATGTTATATGTAAAGTTCAAGTAGGTAACTGTCAATACTCGTAGCTATCATTTTTGAAGGTTTTTGACATGAAACAGGTGTCCCAAAAAGAACGTGCAAGACTGACAAGTCAAAGTCAAAAATAATTTATTCAATTTAGGACAGAAAATGCTACTTATCAAAAATTAAAAAAATCTATAAGATTGGCCCTTAGGGGGCCCGAACATGTCTCCTTATCTTTTGGGCCCTACTAGTGCTTCGAGACAAGACACAGACAGCGGAGAGAACTTAGCTATAGACCTTCCAGATTAACTTACTGAAAGTATTTTGGTTTAGGAGATAATGCTACTTTTTGATCAAAATAATAAGTTAGCCTATTAAATCCCACTGCTGGGAAAAGGCCTCACCTCAACTATGAGGAGGAATAAGCCATACTTCACCACGCGGGCTCAGTGCGGATTGGTGGAGGGGTGTATGTAAGGCAAGTGACATACCTTACTGTCAGAAGTTATCAAGCCGCCCTAGGGCCTCTGACTAGGCTTAACGACTAATACCACAGATATTAGCCGGGACCAACTGCTTAACGTGCCTTCCGAAGCACGGAGATGCTTGTCATGGACGTCACTTAAATGGTCGGAATGGTCACCCATCCAATCACGACCGCGCCGTGGGTTGCTTAACTTTTGGTATCACTACCAAAGCGCTGCCGCCCCTGCGCCACAAGCACCATAAGCACCTTTGATCAAAAATGTCATGCCAAACTGACGCTCGAGATCGTTTAGCTATAGCCATGGCCATAGCCAACTTTAAATCAAAAAATCTTTTCATGAATAGTAAAGGACTCATAGATTGGGAAATATTGCCACTTTCTTGTATACTTCATACAAGAAATATACAAAAAGATGTAATTATGCAGCAACCCTCACCAGGGCCCGTAGCCAAATGGCAATTTATTCTTAAGCCAAGTTCTAAAAAGATGTGTAAAACTGACATAAGTCATCGAAACATCACGTGCTTTTGCATACATATTGTGACATTTCGTTGGCGAAGCTCGCACCAGAAAAATTGCTATTTGGCTACGGGCCCTGGTCGTCCGTCCAACGAGCCGCTGGGCATCCCACGCTACGTTTGCCTGTTGGTGGTGTCCACTCTAAAACGCGCCTGTTCCAATACCACATCTTTATCAAATTAATGTAACCAAACGACTAATAACCATCTCTCATTTTTGCAGATCCTCCGCTCTCACGTTATGGTCCGCGTAGGAGGGGGCTGGGATACTTTAGCCCATTACCTCGACAAGCACGACCCTTGCCGCTGCCGCGCCCAGCACCGCACCTCCCTCTCCGCCCGCCTGGCGCGTCCCAAGCACGACCTGGCTGGAGCCACCGTCACCTACGAACGGCCGGACCCTGGACCCACCTCCCTGACATACAAAGAGAAGCACTACCCAGAGAAATACGAGCCCATGTCCCTCCAAACGTACCAGTACAACAAACTGTACAACGACGACAGGCATTATCAGTCTAGCAACAGACTGAGTGATGCTCCAGCCAGTCTCCCGTATTTAGGGGAGATGGACAGAGCTGCGTCTCCAAATAGAAAGATCACAACAAGATCTAATAGTCCGTCAACTGGTCGGAAGTCGTCATCTCCAGAAAGGAGATCTAAAGTGGTTGTCTCCTCGAATCACTTGGTGCCGACTCCTCTTGGAAGGAATAAGAGTCCACGGCCAGTGTCTCCCGCGCCGGCAGCTGAGTCGGCTTCGGATAATGGGTCGGAGGTGTCTGATGAAGGGTACAGGAGTCTGGGTGTGGTAGCTGGGTCCACCCAAGGGTCTCCTTCAACGAAAACCACGAACAGATACTCGATGCATAGCCAGAATTCGATTGAAGATGCTGAATTTAGTGGTAAGTTGGAATCTTTTTTTTAATTCTCTTTATCAACTTTTTTAGATAAGGTATTATTTAATGCACACCAGACGAAATACAGTAGAGATTGATGAAATGCATATAACACATACTAGAGTTTTAAGTTTTCATATAGAGTTGTACAACTCAGGCGGTCTTATTATTAATAGCAATTTCTTCTAGACAACCTTCAAGTAAGGTTAGTGGTGACAATCTATCATTCATTCATTGTGTGTGGAAGATTACTAGCAAGAGATCCAAGCCCAAAATCAGTTTAGAGTTGAATCTGGTTCTGATTTGTTTCAATCATTTGTATCTTAAATTTGCTAGAATTTTTAAACAATTGCTGGAATTAAGCTTAATTAGTTTTGAGCCTAGCTAGACAAATACTACAGAAATTTAAATCTGTGTTTATCATTTTGAGATCTGGGTAAACTTAAATGATGATACATTGGCTTTCATTTGCTATATGCTCAAGCCTTAGGTGCTGGCTAGCTGGCTACACTCTTATGCATTGTGCAAATATTTACAACACACAATAACGAGTGTGACGAAAACTATTTGCGTGCGGTATCCGTCGGCCAGCCTAGATAATAGCCAGGCCATCGCAGTTAGCATTTCAGTGGCACATTGAAACTGCACTCCCGCTAACTATGCTGTCGTGTGCTATTGTTTGTGTCATGTCCAAGCGATAGACGGAACAGATATACTATGGAGAAAATAACACCTTTTATCACCCAACTAGCGGTTTCCCCGCGCCCGTGCAAGGGTCGAACTTCCCATCCAAACCATCCCCCTTTCTTCCACTTTAAAATATGATAATAACTATACTTTGTCTTTTCCAAAGACACAAACTATCTTACTAAATTTCATCCAAATCGGTTCAGCGGTTTAAGCTTGACGAGGTAACACTAGGTTAGGTTCTCACCTCACATCCACGGAGAGATGGGAGAGGCTGAAAACCAGTGCTGTGTGGGATCACATCCTATGTCAGCACAAGCTGATGGCTCAGCTTGTGCTGACATAGGATGTGATGAAAAAATAGAAAGCAAAGGAAGCTGGCGCTTCCTTTGCTTTCTATTTTTTGGGTGTTTTTCTGTAATCACTCTATTTGTAATGAAGGCAATAAAAAATATTCTATTCTTTTGCATATATAATAAGATTAGTATGCATTTGAGCAAAAGCTCTACCTCTGGCACAACAAAGCCTCGTTTGTTGTTCAGCAAAAAAATAATTAAAATCAGAAGCAGAAAGACAACAACTGAACATCCTTCCCCCATTATTTCCGAATTGAGCTTTAAGCAACCTGTATCAAGGGTGATCCCGCAACATCAACAACGGGTGGAAATAATTTACTTTTATAAACATCCTTGACTTAAGTACAAATGCTCGTGCTCGTCACACAAACATTTGTCTTTTGCGGGATTCGAACCCGCAGCCGTTGGTTTCATTGTCCGAAGCGCAGGCCACTACACAAGGCAGTTTTTGAAATATGTCCAATTATTATCGTCTATCGATACTCAACGTTGTTTATAATGACCTGGACTGGTCTTCTTGATACAAGCGCAGATGGGCCACCGACGACAGCCACCAGTGGCTACTAGCAACAAGTTGTTGACATTATTTTTAATATGCACACTTGAAGCGAATGCCACTCACGACTCAGTGTTCGCGACACGCTACCGGTGGCGGCCACTTGCAATTTTTACAAACATCTGTCAAAGGATTAACCGGATTAGTAGTAATTGTAGCGGCCACCAACCACCTTTGTTTGCGCCTGACCAAAGGGTCGGCGCGCGACAGCCACCGGTGGCGCATCTGCGCAGAGCCTCATGTTAACGTTCGTCATTTTCTGCAACCGGCTTGATCTTCGGTGGCACCTACATATTTGGTTAATTATACGAAATAAATTTTCTGCGTCACCCGCTCAAACCTCCAATTGGGCCAAAGACAAGTTTTGCAACTCTGCGCAGACGCAGGCACCGTTAAATTGTCCTGTTGCCGGATGAATAGGCGGACGCCATTGTTTTGACATGCTTTCAGCGGAACTTGCAAAATTGGCAAAATGCATAGCGTTTTGCTGTTTGGCTAAAACTGGTGGCTTCTGGGTTCTGGTTTCTTCGCCAATTACAATTGGCGAAATCAAGCGTTACTTTGCGGAAATAAATAAATAGTTTTAACAATTACCTAGCCCCAAACTAAGCGTGAGCTTGTGCTATGGTGACTAGTATAACGGATATACATACTTATATACTTTAAAAACATCCATGATTTAGGTACAAATGCGCCATTATTAAATGGGAAAAATAAAATTATTTTGCTTTAAATTTCCGCCCTGTTTTCTTGCCATAAATTGAAATATTCATCAAGTCTTGTTCATTTAACCGTGTCGGTTGACAAATCAAGACTATAAATCCTCATAGGTAGCTCATTTAGCTGAAACTGAGCTAATCGAAGCGTTGTTTCATGACAAAAGCAGTCTAATTGTAAGACAATAAAGCTTCTTTTAGCCTGAGATTCAGGTTTATCCTAGTTCAAAGGTAAAAGAGAATGCATCTTGTGTTATTTAAGGCATTATAAATTAGTATTATCTGTAACAATTAATTAATAAACGATTTATTATTATTTAAAAAAAAACACTTAAGCACTTCAAATGTAATCCCCGCCCAGAGAAGGCCTTTATGTAATGAGCAATATAGCCATCACCATGTTTTTCTATAATGAATAACGTGGAGAGATAAGTGATTCCGATTCTCGTGTTTTGATATAACAAACTAGATGGGCCACCACACCCCAAACTGATATTTTACTATCAAATCGGCAGTATTCTCGATTCATCCTATAGTCTAACCGCTTATCTAAGACCTCGCCTGCGGAGTAACAGGGGTTCGGAAACGAGACGGGAGGACGATAAACGAGAGGACAGGTAGAAGAGAACAGGGACAGGCCTGTGTAGGTAGCAAAACCGTACCTACGCGCGGCGACCCTTACTTAGCGGCTAAAACAAGTTGCGTGTCGCTACCGGCCAGCGACACGCTCGCGCGTTTTATTCACCGGCAGCCGCGCGGCTGCGTTGCTGGCTGGACGAGAATGTATAAAGTACTAGAAAGAGCCGCTAGATGGCGTTAGAAGCTTCTCGTAGCAGTCAACCCTATCGCGTCGCGTGATATTACGTCACTGAATAGGTTTAGTGTATTATGAATCATATTCCAGAGCAATAAGTATGAAATTATCTTGCAATGGATTTTTGTAGGTGTCTACACGAAGATGTGCTTGACTCTGAGGCGAACTAAATTATGCCATATTGTTGACGACATTGAGTAGACATTTCTTTGAATACAATTGCTAAGTCATACTTCTGTACGAAGTACTAGTTCTTATTCTGTGACAGGGATTAGATTGGATGATTTGAATTTAGAATTTCAAAATTAAAGTCTCCCAATCAATGCACAAGCGCCCGCCGCCCGCTTCGCTCAAGACTCCCGTTTTTGTCTACCCCCGCCCCCCTATACCCCGCAGACGACGTCTCAGATAACCGGTCGAACTAAAGAAGTATCCCACTTTCTGTATACATTCTCTTGATACCACTCAATAAAACATTCTCATCTTCAGTTACAAAACTTGAAACACTGCCCATTGGCACACATCTTCACAATTTGTCACCTATTGTCTCCTCCGTTCTCACGGAGCCGGTTGTTTTGACATTCGTCCTCTATTGTCTATGGGCGAGTCACAAAATGGTCGCCAACGTAAACAGTTGCGAAAATGGAGACAGATGTGTGAGAATATCTGAGCCCATTGATGATGCAGCATAATAAGTACTTACTAACATGGATCACAGAGTCTGTGCCCTCAGGAATCAGTGAATGTAAATGTTGCAATTGTTGTACATCTAATAATCTAATTTTATTGAAAGACTGACATAGAAAATTACCTTCCTTGCAAAATCACCCGTTCTCCGTCTCCCACACCTCTGGCGATCGTAGAAAGGTCGCGCACGATCTTTTCGGACTATACTTAGTAAAGCCCTTCCCATCTCATTTATAGCTTTCTAACTAGGAAGGTACCATCATATTTAGGATCCTAACTAGGAAGGTAGGATGGTTAGGCAGGTGCTCTACTCTGATGATAACGCATTGGCCGTATATTCGCGCTAGCCGTCGGGCTCGCTCGCGCTGACATGTTGGCATTAGTGACAGGGACGGCTTACAGATTGGGGCCCCAGTCACCTCGCTCAGTCAGGAAGCTCGCGTCCTAACTAGGAAGGTAGGAACCTAAGTAGTGAACTGCGATTACATCTTCCTATTCCCTAAGTAGGATGCTACACAAATAGTATAGTGTAAAAATTGCTTAACCAATATCTTGTACAGTCATGCACATGTATATGGGGGCATTTGAATTATGCCTTTTAGACAGTGACATAAGAATATGTTTGTGTACTTGTGTGCGTATGTTTGTGTAATTATGTATGTATTAGTCGTTAAGCCTAGTCAGAGGCCCTAGGGCGGCTTGATAACATCTGACAGTAAGGGTTGTCACTTGCCTTACAGACACACCCCTCCACCAATCCGCACTGAGCTCGCGTGGTGGAGTATAGCTCGTACCTCCTCATAGTTGAGGTGAGGTCTTTTTCCAGCAGTAGGATATATATAGGCTGACTTTTACTTATGTGCGTGACTGTACCAAAGTCATTGTTGACCTTATTGTGCACCCACTGAGATTACTCCGAACCAGGCCAACGGCTCTGGCAATATTTGCACATATGGCCCATGACCGTACAATGCTAGCTTTAAAAGTGATGTTCTCATATCTATCAAAAGTTATGAGAGCATTGAGAGCAAAGTTATACCTATACAAACCGTTAATATCAATCGTTGAAATCCAAAAGTTATATCAATAGTTATGTTAAAAAGCATTAAATTTTGTTTTGTTTCCAAATGGTCATCAACAGCTACTGGTACTATGTTTGGAGATGACTAGAATAACTAGTGAGAGATAGATAGATAGAGAGAGAGAGGGAGAGAGAGAGAGAGAGAGACAGAGAGTAGACGACACATGGCACATAAAAAAGTAGGAACCTACATAACTTTTACTTGTCACTGTTAAACGTTATCCAAATGAAACATAGCCAGAAATTATTTGAAGTTTCATTTTCAAGTTTATTGCCATTTTTTTCTAACACGTTTTAGTTCAATATATCGACAGTCGATACTCGATATTATCCCATCACTATAGTCCGAACATGTCGTGAAATTTGCGACAATGCGAATGCTAGTTATGTAGATGAGTTTTGTAAAAACATTCGCTTGTGGGAATATAGAGCGCGTATTGTTTTCATTTACGTACCGCATTGTTTTGAATATTTCTGAATTCGTAATGTGATGTTTGTTATATAATTTGTGTAATCGAGTGTACTAACACTTAAAATAATAAAGTATGTGAAAAACAGATTTTTTACACTTTTATCCACAGAAAACTGAATCATTCTAAAATCTAACATAATTTCAATGTATGGTAAAATTTCCTTACTTAAGCAATAAGGAAGTTGCCTAGCTACAGCTACCATTTCACTAATTATTCATCATAAATTAAATAAACACTTTATTAAAAAGGAGAAATTAAACATTTATATTTATTTAGCGATATGGTTTAGGATCCACCATTAGGTACCTATAGATATTGCAACACAGCGTAGATCTTAACAACATGTGACTTTAAATCTAATTATTTGTAAGTGCAGTCGGCAGCACGTCAGCTTACCCATCTGAATGCTATTTAGTACTGTTTAGACAACGAAAACAGCTTTTATTACGTAGGCAATAGAGGCGATCTCACGGTCAAAGTGGTATAGTCTGTAGTGCGGACACGTACATTGTCGCTGAAACTTCAATGTGTACATTATTATCTGTTGTTAACCAGTAATGGATAACAACTACTGCCACTTAACACCACCGAATTATGAGAGCGAAGGAACAGAGAGTGCACCTGTGTATTGCGCACACACTTGTGCACTATAATATGTCCCGCGCAGTTGGCTAATCTCTGTGGAGATAGGTAGTCGAAATTCGGCTAGGAGGACATTATTATTATTACTGTCACTTGAAGTGTCAGTTGAAACTTGTGCCATAATGTAGGTAAAGGTTTGAATTTTGTGGGGCATTGAAGTATATCTTAGTATAACACAATTCATTCATCTAAGTTATAATGGCTCAATGCTGCCTTGATGGTCTAGTGGTCAGCACGCTGGGTACTATCCACGAGGTCCTGGGTTCGAAACCCGGGTCGGGCCGAAAGTTTCTAGGTTTTCTGTCCTGTCTTTGACACAGCTCCGAAGTCAGGAAGCTGGTGGTGTTAACACCCCCGTGCCTCGGAAAGCACGTGCGCCTGATCTCTCCACGGTCATGTCCGACTGCCGTCTCACCGAATTATGAGAGTGAAGGAACAGAGAGTGCACCTGTGTATTGCGCACACACTTGTGCACTATAATATATCCCACATAGTTGGCTAAACCTCGGTTGAGATTGGCCACTGTAGTCGAAATTCGGCTAGAAGGAAACTAATCTAAAGTAATGGCTCACTTGAATTTCCTTTACCTACCGCAAATTACTCTTTAGGAACCCCATATAAGTCCAGAAAGAATGCAAAGCACTTTCGCTATAAAAATGCAGTGGTTGTTTATACGTATTAAAATTCAGTAAGCATGCGCGAAATTATATTATTATGCATTTCGTCAAATATGTGCTGACTCAGCGGTGCGGCGTCCTTATGCATATTTGCATGCACTAACACAATGCTTCCGACCTAAAGTATTGAATTTTCAACATTATGACATGAGTAATAAGACAAAAGGTTGAAACCAAGTAAAATGGTAGCAGTTGCGAGTAAGTGCTCTTAAATTGTGCAAGGATCTCATTGTTAGGAGTAATGTGAACAGAGACGTACTAGGATCCTAGGGGGTCCTATCGGAAATGATAATACGTGTTAAAGCACAGAATATTCCACTATCATTAAACGAAATACTTACAGTCGTGTGCATAAATTAAGAACTCTTCGTTACTTCCTTATTAAAACTTTAAGTTGTTGAAATTGAGCGAAACAATCTTAATAAAATATAATATTGTTAAACATTTTAATGTTGTAGAAATTGTGTACATTTTTAACATATCAATAAATTATATTGCGTATGCGTATTTTTACCGTCTTATTCATTTGAATTATAGCCCTGTTTAACATTGATATGAATGATTGATTGGTGACATGCCATAATGAAAACAAACATTTCAATTCATCCGTCTCATTTCATTGGAGTGTTAAACAGTGGTAAAATTATTATGAATAAGGCGTTTTTTTTTTTAATTTGAGCCAATCTCCAGGTTTTTTATTTAGGGCCCCAGGGCGCCCTTAGTTCATACCTGCACACAATCCTTTCCTTTTATTTGCACTACTCTGTAGGTAAAGAGCATGTCAAGTGTTATGACTCTCAAGTGCTCTACAAGTCTTGCAATTCTTTTTAAAGATGTGTATTGTGAATATCTGATTGCTTGTCATTCTTAAATGTTGAAAAAAATATAATGTTCTTTATAAAATGTTTTAAAGGGTTCGTTGAATAATTTCAATGCCATGTAAATACAATAAATAGCATGCATTTTATAAATACAATTGGCATTTACTGGGTAGGTATTTATAAGTGGACTGGGGTAGTCCCACCATCTTTCGTAAGACGAAAATTAATACTAGGTAATTTATTGAGCGCCCCTAGCGGCACGTTAGCGAAACCTCTTTTTTTGTTGACACTTTTGTCACATTAGAATAGTTATTTACGGCATTGCTACCATACTTATAAGTTTTCATTTTCGAGTTTCAGATATTTCGGCTCTGTTGCAAGCGCTATGATTATACGGAATAACTGTCAGTCAGTCGGTCAGTCAGTTATTCTGTGATATTAGTCGCTTATAACTTGTAAATATCGTAAACCCAAAATCAAAAAGGCCGAATTTCGACCACGGCGGCCTATCTCAATAGAGATTAGCCAACTGCGCGGGACATATTATAGTGCACAAGTGTGTGCGCAATACACAGGTGCACTCTCTGTTCCTTCACTCGCATAATTCGGTGAGACGGCAGTCCGACATGACCGTAGAGAGATCAGGCGCAGGACCAACGGCTTAACGTGTTTTCCGAGGCACGGGGGTGTTAACACCACCAACTTCCTGACTTCGGAGCTGTGTCTGAGTAATTTTAAGACAGAAAAACTCAAACACTCTCGGCCCGAACCGGGATTCGAACCCGGGACCCAGCGTGGAGTACCCAGCGTGCTGACCACCAGACCAATGAGGCAGTCAAAAAGGTACAGTGGGTCCCGCATCAACTTACCTCTTAAACAATCTGTCAAAATATCTCAAATGATATGGAACTCTATGTGATCAACATAAGGATAAACGAAATAAGATATAATAATACATAACATAAGAATTAACGTTGCGGTTGACAGATCAGGGTAGGTTGATGTGTGGCCACTGCTACATGGTAGAAATCCCGTAAATAACTATTCTAATGGTTACTAACCATGGTAGTAAAACTTTTGTCACACTGCCGAGCTTGTGAAATTCCTGTCTTTATAAACCTCGGGTGACTATAAATGTCGAATAAATGTATTTTTTTTTTCAAATATCTCGCATAACCCTCTGCGCGTAAATATCATCAAAGGGTGAAGCTCGAAGGCCGGACAGAGGAGGCAGGGCTTAGCCGAGTCCGGCTGCTCAACTCGGATATTCCTATTTGGTCGCAGCCACATTCCTCACGCAAATGGAGCGGCCACAGCAATGTGACCGACTGATCTCGAAGCAGGGCTGGCAAAACGGCTTTAGTATTCTGTAAAGGTTCCAAAGAGTGAAATGAAAATGAAAATATTTATTAGGAAAATGAAATAGGTAACAATAACAGAGGGTGACCTGTTCCTTTTATGTGTAAAAACACTTGTGCCAGGAAAGGCCGCTCTCCCATACATTCTAGAAATCTATACTTCTTTATCTATACATAGTAGTATTAAACAAAGTTAATCCTGCTTTTGTACGCTTAGATCTTAAAAACTGCGCAACTGATTTTAATGCAGTTTTCAGTATTTATTGCTGAAAACTGAACTAAAAGAATAGAATGATAGGAGGCAAGTTTATTAAATGTATAATACTTACATGCATATTGCACCCGTACGAAATCGGTGCGGTTCGATGGTATAATATTATAACGATAGTGTGTTTGGTTGTCAATTACCTACCTCTTCAAGTTTAAACCTTTGAACTAACTTTAATATTGTACGAGTACTGATAGTTTATAAGGATAGTTTTTATCCCAAAACAAGAAGAGGTTTGGGATAAGGGAACTAAAAGGGAGTGGAAGTTAGTATGTAAATCTCAATGTTTACGCGGACAAAATCGTGGTAAACTGCTAGTAAAGAATATTTTTAGTGGCTTGAGAGTTTTTGAGATGCGCATGCAAGGTCCAGAGCTGAAATCTTTACCTAAAGTAAAACTCTACGTGGCGAAAACATGAAAATGTAAATTACAATTATTTCGAAAGTTAAACAACCGAAATACTTAATTTAACAAAAGGTTGATTTTACAAAATAATCGTCCATGCCTGTATCTATAGACCGAAAACATACCGTTATTGTTCTACGATCATGATGAATTTTTAATATCAATCTCGCAAGAAAGTCCTATAAAATATGTTGTAGAAACACCTGCGCAACTTATTACTTGACTGCGGAAGGAGAGTTATGTTTTTCGAGAGTATGTATGTATAATTGTTTGGCACACCTTAACAGCCCAAACAGCTGGACAGTTTTTGACATATGAGGTGTCGTTGAATTTGTCAAAATTGTGCGAATAAGATAGGCTATATACATTTAAAAAATGGCGCCCGTAAATGGAAATAAAGGGGATTGATTTTTTCCTTACCATAGCAATATGAGTATCAAATGAAAGCCAGTCAAAAGACCATTTTAAAAATATAATATTTTTTTGTAGTCGGGTGTTTTTTTTTATTATTTTAATTGGTAGATGATTCGTATTGCAATTTGGCAACCCTGCATTAGTCAAACACCTACACCGATATGGGTGTGATATTAAAACGAGCGATACTGCGCGCGCGCTGACGAATTCGATCGAAGGCTATGTATGGAGGCACTATACAACATCGGACATCATAACATGGCCTTGCAGATATCTGATCTGAAAAGAGATCTATGTAGCCTTGATCGAGTTAAAATGGCCTCCATCTATTGCATAATCAAAGAAGACATAAGTACATAACGTTAATTGTTGTTAAAAGTATATTTTGCGCTCTGCCAATCCATACTGACGTATTGCATTACAGCATGGGGTGGCTGCGCTAAAACAACTTTGAAGCACCTGGAGATAGCACAGAGGGCGGTCCTCAAAGTCATGACCAGAAAACCTCTTCGCTACCCCACCTCATCACTTTATGCAGACACCTCGGTCATGGCTGTGAGACAGCTCTTTATTTTCAAAACGATTCTTCGCTGGCTGATTGTTGATATAATACTATGTATGTACTACTGTTATTGTAACTGAAGTGGAACAATAAACGTTATTTATTTTATTTTTATTTATTTGTAGAAAGTTAATTATTCCTTTCCTAACACCTCGTAACCATAGAAAAGTAAATTACTCTTCATGAGATGATGCTTCGGGATAAGATAAAGTAGGCACTCTTTCACGCAGACTATTCCAAAAGTGGGAAGTTTGATGTGTTGGTCAATTTTTCTTGTAGCTAGCTAGACAAAGCGCTTCTTTCAGTCTTTTTTTCAGTCAGAAGGGATTTCACAATGCAGAGCTCTTGATTAGAAATTAGAAACGTTAGCTGTAACTCCAACCATCTGTGATCTTTAACGAATTTATTTAGATTACTACCCAATTATTTCATTTAATGCTTACACAGCCATCAAAGGAGGTGCCTAACTGCACCCACTGTATAGTTTGTCTGTAATTGACGAAAAGGGCCAATGATGAAGATGACGACTACATTTAAATTACTTATTTTTTGCAAAACGTGTGTATGTTTAAGAATTTATGCATTTCGGAAGATCGGAATCCATCGAAGTCTATAACAAAATTCGTCGATCGATTAACGTTCTCGGTAGCTCAATATGAGAGCATTCACAACGAATAGTCGTTGGTTCGACTCCCGCCTGAAGACGGTCAATAAATTTTTGTTCGCAATATTTACTTCTATCCAAGTCCTTTGTCAATTAATAAAACAAATCGCTTTAAAAGCCACAACAATCTCATCGGCACAGGAAGGACTGGCTTAATAGACATTGTACTTTTAAGGACATAAATGATAGACTAGTACGAGCATTATGGCGCACCCGGAAAGACAATATATAATACCATTGAATAGCTCAAATAATCCAGCTATTATAACTCTTCTAAAATGGTAGTGGTCGGTATCTGGTATTTCAATTTTTATGGTTTGAAATTATAACGACAATTTATTCATCAGGTGTGTCACATAGTTAGCATATAGGTTGAAAGCGTTGAGATGTTTTTATAAAGCTATCTTAATGGGAATCTAAAGTATATCTATATTATAAGTCAATATGTCTGACCATTTTTAGAAAAACTCATCATTGTAATGATATGCCGTTTTAAATCTATGTATTCTATATTGGCATTTCTAAATTAGCCTAATGTTACCTTCGGGCAAAAGGTGTCTGTTACAAACATTAATACCTTCTAATGAGTATATCTTGTGAATCTACCCCAAACGACAGCACGTTAAAGGTAGACACTGTGTCATCTTATTTAGTAGGAATAGGCGTCATTTTGTTGCCACATTTGATGTTCTGGCCATTACATAAAGTTATGAATAATTATCTCCCTGTATACTTTGACAAAAGACAAAAATTAATGCCTCAATTTTCTATTTACAGAGCGTCTCGATCAAGATGATGGATGTCACATGGACAGAAACGAACGAGTGGACGACTACGTGAGCCTTACCACCGGTCTCCGAAAGACCGACTTCTCCGGCACCTTCTACGGGGGCAAGAAACCAGGCTCCATCGAGGACAAGAGCAACAGAGGCAGCCCAGAGAGAATCGTTGTCACAGAATGCAATGATTCACCCAGCAAAAGTCTCAGACCTTCGAGGGAACCGACCGAATCCCCGACTAAGACAATAAGGAGTCGGCAAGCCAGCCGCATACCACACTCGCCGGTAAGGACTAGGACTCCCACTCGTGGGAACACACCCAGTCCCAAACACACTGCGAATCCAGTTCAAACATCCCCCAAACTGACTCCCAAGCTCCCTCCTGCAGCTAGAAACACATGGAGTGGACGCACGGCTCCCAACCAAGCTAAAGCTAAAGCCAGACCTACAATCGGAGCAGATACCTTCGAGAACCCAAACAAATCGCCTAAAGCAAGAGTCAAGGCAGTAGTTCAGTCAGAGGCTTTCAAAAGGAACTCTCCTCTCCGAGCTAGCAGTGCTACTCTTAGATCACCACCGAATCAGAAACAACTAAGTCCTCTGCTAGAACAGATCTTACGGTCCACAGAAAACGCGAAAGATGACGCGGCTGTCTTAGAAAAGATGAAAGAAATCATCAGGACCTATTCAAAAGGAGACAACGATTCTCTGTCTAGAACTAGCTCAAAAGACTCGGATTATGCAGACTTCACGTCAGCTTGGGTGATGTCCGATGGGAAGTTAGAAAGGTCCATGAGTACTAGACAATTAGCTACGCCTAGGAAAGACCAAAGGAATGGAGGCACTTCTCGGATTCCGGCGCCTGTGTCGATCGGCTGCCGAAGGTCTACCTCCACCTCGCAGTTTCAATGACAGGGAGGCTCTGAGGATGGTGAGGAAGCCAGTGATAAGTGACCCAAAGACTAAGTTGGATGACCAGTGATTTGGTGCACATCGCATTCGTGTCACAAAGTTAAACTTTTGAAACCCTGAAAGTGATAGCTAGAGTTCCGATTGTTTGGCAATAAGGTTAGTGTATGTGGACGATTTATGAAGGGTCCAGGTTTCGAAGAAGTTTCGTGGCATGCAATCTTATGAGATATTATAATTATCTAAAATTATTTAGAGGCAATCTTTCAAGATATAATCCAGAAACATCAAGTTTGCCTAAAATTATATTAAGGGCTATTTATCTTTCAATATTAGATAGTATATTATCATATGAATCTTTGTGGAAGTAGACGTAGATGTGATTAGGCATTTTTAAAATGATAAATGACAGAATGGTAGTATATCGAATATCGATACTGTAACTTTCTAACCTAATATTTAGTACTAGTACTAATTATTCTATTGACTAGATAATTGTACTAACCCTAACTTTTATAACAACTCTTTATCCATTAAGAACTGATGGATTAACCATCAGTTGATCATCATCATTGATCAAATTATTACAATCAACAAAGAAGTTAGGACCTTCTAAACGAATATGTTTAAAATGTATGGATAAAGGGATGTTAGGATTTTTATTTCGCTCTAAGATGGTGCTAAGCGATGAAAATGATAGTTTTTTTTAGTTTTTTTTTTAAATAATTTAACGATGATTATGACTTTTATTGTTTTCTAAGTTTACAGATATTAAAAGTATGATGCATGGTCTGTAAATAATTTAAGCGAGACAATCAATTATGTTATAGATCATGCATTATATTTAACAGCTGATTTATTGAACATAATCGCTGTTGATAAGAAGTTTTAATGCAAGACATTTTAGTTTAATATGTAACGTCAGAGTCGACGAATTTTTATATTTATTTTTAAGTTTACCTATAAGTTATCCCGGCGTACACCTACACTTAAAATCAAAGATACATTCGTATCGTATGCATTTAGTTGAGAAATCTATCCATTCCATGAATTTAGAGCCGGGACTATTGGCAATATAAAACGCACAGTAATTTCAATTTTTAATTTTCAGATCGTACGTCTAGGTTGTGATGAGGTTAGAGCTTAAATAAATGTGTAGTGTTTTTAAGAATCTAACATTAACAAAATTGTAGGTAATATGGCATATTAATATGAAAACAATAACATCCATCGTTATACCTCATTTTAGTATACGTAGAGGAAAATGAAGAAGTATTTTTTCACAAGTAATTTTATTAAGATTCAAATCTTTAGATGCAGAAAACTAATAGGACCGTCCGATGTCTAGACATAGTTGTAACACATTAGATACTTCAGTCATTGCAATAAATAATTTAATGATAAATTAAATTAATGATTGGAGTCATCATGTCGAAATCTTTGTCGATGATTAATTTTCACTTCTATGTTAGGTGTCTATAGCTCTAAAATTAAACAAAAATCAATGCTCTTCTGTTAATTATAAAGCTCTGCCTTTAACTTTTATTTTAGTCATTTGCCTTTTATATTGGCTGTTTGAATTACACTGTTTTACAATACTTTTCGAATTTCAAGTTCTGCACTACGAAAAGCCTATGATTAAGGAAAATGATACATTTTTGCTAAATGGTGCATGAAAGTTCTCAAATTAAATAAATAGAGATTTGAGGACAGTCAAAATCTATTGCAATGCCTTCGTTTTTGCGGTTCTTTGATACATTGACACAACGTCAAATATTCCGATTCCAAGGTCTTCCTCAAGGAACAAATTGGGGGGCGTTTTTATAAATGTGTCAATGTAATAAAGATACAGTTAAAGGCTAAGTGGATCTTAGTTTAAGTTACTGTTTCTTCGACATAATGTTACCAGTGACTATGCCATAGAAATTGTTAAATATTTCACTGAATAAACTTATCAAAATATTCATAGTTCTTTTTTATCTTCCCTCACGATAATGTCACAATCTATTTTCTTCCACTATAAAAAAATCTAAAAAAGCAATAAAATATCGCATAGAATATGTAGATAGATTGGTTATATTTCGAAGAATAACACTTTTTTGCACACCCATGAGAAATCACACACGCTTCTATTCCCTACGTAGTAAATACTGGTGTCGTAGTTCAAATGTATAATCTGACAAGTTGCCGACTGACGTACATTGTGGGCGATCTTATGGCTTAATCGATCTCTCTCTTCGTTTCGGCAGTAAAGAAATATTCTTGAACCTAACCCTAACCCTGTTCACTATTTGCTTCCATGTTTACTGTTGCATTTATGCACACAATTAAATCTAGTATAATCAGTACGCAAAAAATAGACACAGGTCTTCGTGCAAAAAGAGGTGGCTCCTTATGCAACCTTTATAGTAATATCACCTAGGTGTGCTTTTTTGCTTTACTATTTCTAATAGGATAAACTAAAATAAAACCTATATTACATTAGTATTAAAATTATAACCTATTGAGAAATTTTGAGGGGGCGATTGGGGGAACAGCTTGTTAGGAAAATATACTTTTGCAGATGAAGTCCCTGAGGACGCAAGAGTAAAATTGACATTGTAACTTCACCGTTCGCCGACCTTTTTCGTCAAAGATATCTAGAGAAAAGAAGTTAGCAAGCTGTCAGTGTCATTCCGTCAGACAAACCGTCCATCCAAGTTTATGTTCTGGAAATGTGACCCTGTGCCTGATGCACCAACCAGCTCAGCCCTTCGGAGGATGAGCACCAGACTCCTCGTAGCACACTTTTGGGAGACAGCGTTTTTCCTCCTGATACTTTTTGCCGTTTATTTGTCGATCAGAGGGCTCTTGAGAGCTACCAGAGCGTCGAGGTGTTGAGGGAGTAAGTTTTTGGTGCTATTTGGTAATTACGAAGTAGGATCCTGCACTAGGAAGTGATTTGGGGATTTGTAAATTGTAACATCGTGATTTGAATGGCCATATTTTGACAGCTCTCGTATAGGCCAAATGTCAAAATCATGCTATGCAAGTATGGTTCTATTTTACTGGTGTAATTTAGAAGACTGGCTTGACAGTGTAGGCGGTCTTATAGCTGGGATGCTGGGAACTATCTCTATCAGACAACTTTTGGGTAAAGGAAAACTCAGGTTGTAAGAAAAGAAGATAACGGTGCAAGGGAAGTCTATAGGTAAAGAAAATGAAAGTTAAATTAAAATAGATAAATAAATATTTTAAGCACCAATTGCTAGCCCTTTAAATATGTATATTATTAAGTGCCCAAACTAGGCGAGCTAGTGAGATACAATGCTCATGCGTGCTCATCATCACACAAACATTGATCCCTTTGCGATATATGAATCCGTAACCTCTAGTCTTGTAGTCTGGAGCGCGAACCACTGCACCAAGACGGTCGTCTTACATATTTGATTTTGTATTTTAATGGTATCCTGGTGTCTTTCAGCTATGGAGCTGGATGCAATTCTATTAGGGCTTGTCTTGTATTTACTCCTGGTTGGAATACGTAAGTTCTATTCAAAAATAATTTAACTTTTATTTGTTTACCGACCGCTATACGCAGATCACTTGTGGAAACTTGTTAGGCTTCAGCACTAAACAATAAAACAGCTGTTTGTTTCCCTAATAAAGATAAATAAATAAATCTATGTATATATTTTTGCACTTGAAAAAATTACCACCAGAGGCGGGATTCAAACCCGCGTTCCTCGCATACCGGGCGATTGCCTAACCTCGCTCGGCCACCCTGGCGTTGGCAGAGCCTGCCTCTGGTGTTCATTTTTTCAAGTGCAAAAATATATTTAGATTGCATAGTAAATGCTTATCACTTAAAAAACAATAATTTTAATCTATGTATATTCCGACAACTTCATGTATCCTCACCCCCCCATGTCCTACGCCCTCGCAAGACATGGGGGGGTGAGGAAGCACCCATGGCACGCGACTGTCAAAGGGAATCCCGGCACCACCCGCTCCTGCTATTATATCATATGCCCCGCACCTTTGGCGATATTAGGCCTGGGCCCGTAGCCAAATAGCAAATTTTCTGGAGCGAACTTCGCTATCGCCAACGAAATGTCAAAATATGTATGCAAAAGTCACGTGATGTTTCGATGGCTTATGTCAGTCTCATACATTTTGTTGGCTATAACGAACTTCGCTTGACAATAAATTGCCACTTGGCTACGGACCCTGGTTCACTCCGCAATTTAGCTTAAAGCTACAAGTAGGTATCTACATGCGCGGATCGACCGATCGGCGTCTGGTCGTAATGGATGTCAGTCACATCAACACAAGCCGGCCGCATCGCATAAGATCTACAACTTACCGATTTTTTGTAGCTTACTAAAATGTGCCTTTTAATTTTTTTGTATATTTCAGTGGTCATAATCAATGAGGCCTTTTGCAAGTCGATATGTATGAAGAATGCTAGAAGAATAGCGAATGAGGAAGCTCCAGATGTCGAACTGAACGAGAGGAGGCCTTCGAAAACTATCATCAGAGCACCGAGAAGAAACCACGGCACGGGCGACGCCATACCGCAACGAATCAACCATTTCTAATACTAAAATTAGCAACGAGTATTGCCTAGAACGTAGTACGAGAAATGAACAAGAGATGGCGCTACTCGCGCTACTGAAGATGTTTCTCATGACCAACAGATGTCGCTTCAACAATTTTAAATCGAAAAACAGAAAAAATCAAGCGTGAAATGAAAATACAAGTAATTTGTACAAAATTTATTATTTATTAAAGCTGTTTATGTAAGAAAAGCTTTTGCTAATCATTGCGAAACTATTTTATAAAATAGATAACCGCCTTCAAAAAATCGCAATAGATGGAAATAACTTTTTCACAAAAATTCCTAGTGATTTTAACTTGAACAAAAGTCGATAAGTGTTCATATCTACGCCTGACGTTACCTCTTTCTACGTCCATGTACGTTTACGTTAAAACTAGGCTAGCACCGATTACGTTCTACGTTTCTTTCACTTGCAATAATTTTCTTTGCTTGCGATAAAAAAGTTATTTGCATTTTTAGTCAGGTAGACTGATATATCACCATTTCTTCCTAGCCGAAATCATAACCACTAACTCGTATTTAAAATTTAATCAGAAGTTCCATATTATGACTATTATCATCAGCACAGTGGTGCAACTTAATAATTTTGATATTTACTTAAATATCTTTTTATATTTTAGTGCTATCTATAAAATAAAAGAAACTTAAGAATTTAAGTAAAATAAACAATAAAACGACAGACTTTTTATGTTTCTTTTAAAGAACCTTAGGCAGGGGCCCCGTACTGGCTTCACCAAGTCAGTCAGCCTTTCTTAGATAAGGTAATCTTTTACTATGTGTGTATACTTAGTACTAATACGGTACACCCTTACCACAAAACTATAGAAACACCAAAATAATGTAATAATTTACTTAAAAAACCATGAGCATGTAGCCAATCCGAATAGACTCGCACTTTTTATTCGGTTACCCTCCGGTATTTCAGGAATTTTAACCAAATCTTACAATCCCATAGTACGAAAATTACTAAGAGATGGCGCTACTAGTGCTAATAAAAAACTAAAAAACCCGACTGCGTTACTGTGTAATTCGAAATTAAAAAACCCTAAAACAAGAAAGAGGTCATACCCGGGTTAAATTGGTACCCATATTAAAAATTGTATAGCAGTCGGGACCCATTCTGGAAATGGACCTACCTCTATATTACATTGCAGATTACTACAATCTACTGACGAGACGACTGAGTTTCTAACATGGGTCCCGACTGCTACAATTTTTATTGGGGGAACCAATTTAACCCGGGTATGACCTCTTTCTTGTTTTAGGGTTTAATTTTCAATCACAAAGTAACGCAGTCGGGTTTTTTAGTTTTTTAAATTACCGTTTTTTATTTTTTTAGTTATAAAGAGGAAAGATTTGAATGTCTGTTTGTATTGAATAGCCTCCGAAATTACTAGACCGATTCAAATGAAATTTAGTACAGAAATAGTTTATGACCCTGGAAAGGACATAGGCAACTTTTTGTCGTGATATAAATTCATTAGAAGGGTGAAATTGGAGATAAGCTTGTATGGAAAATCCGACACTTGGCGCGGGTTAAGGCGCGGGGAACTGCTAGTTTTAAATTAAAAATACAAGTGATTTGTACAAAATTTATTACTTACACAATCTAATTAAAGCAGGTATAATAAATAACCTATTGCTTATCATTGCTAAACTATTTTAACTATTAGAAAGTCCGGAAACACTAGAGAACTAGTTTTTCACTTTATTCTTCGAGGAATATTTTGTTCATGGGTACTTTGTCGAAGATTTTATTCGTGACATCTTGGAAGACGGAGCTCAGACTTTTCTCATAGGATTCTTTCAGTTCGTTGAAGACTAGCTCGGAGTTCTCGTTCAAGAATCTGTGAAATAGATTGTTAGTAGATTAAGCCGTAGGTAGAAGAGATCAATGGTTAAGATAAAAAAAAAACTGGCCAATTATGTTTGATAAGAACGAATAAACTCTCTTAACTTATCCAACCTCGCTCCGCTGACCTTTTTTTACAAGTTGCTGTGCAAGGCTAGGTAGTATATATCCTAGGAGTCGAACCCGGGACGTCAGAATCTTGATCGGAGACTGGAATTCATGATCCTATAGGCAGAACTCGTCGTTTATTATTCCGGTCCGGCGCTGGACTTGGTTTCCGGGCACACTACTGGAACAATAAAAATCGGCACTGGAATGCCAGTATTCATTCCAGTGCCGGTATTCCAGTCCAGTACTGGGAGTCCAGTACCAATCTGTGTTACAGTAGTGCTTCCGGCAATCAGAGACTAAAATAATGTAACCGGGGCATCATAGTGTAGCTGCGGTAGCGATGGGCGTATATTACTAAATTAATCGAATTATTCGAATGGTATCTGTAATCGAATGTATTCGATAAGCAACCGCAGTCATTCGATTATCCTTCGAGTATGCGGCGAGCAATACCGGAGCGTGCGGTGCGCAGGCCGTACTACTAACGAATGAATCGTCATTCGTCGCGTCGATTAATCATTCGTTCGCTCAAAAGGTTCGGTCAAAGATTCGGTCAAAAGGTCTCATTTCAACACAGTCATGCCTCAAGTGTTGTGGAGAATGTTTATAGGCCTGTCACAGTAAATAGGTTAGACAGATTTGGGGATACAATTTGTAATAGTGTAAACTCAACTATACCTAATAATTGCGATAATGTTGATAAATTATACGTAGACCTTTTTGAATTAATAAAAAAATAATTCGATGAAATCTTTCCACTGAAGAAGGTTAAGACAAAACAAGCTAAATGTAAATTTAATGACTGGGCTACACCAGGTATTCATAAAAGTAGGATTAAACTGTATGACTTATACTGGATGACTTTTTTTACCGTCAGGAAAATAATTGTGTGAGATTGGTAAATGATATAGGTGACGATGGCGTCATCAGTTAAAAAAACAAGAATTTATTTTTTGTAAATTACTACGCACCTAACCATCTAATTCTAAGTTAATTTTGACTATTATAACATTTAAAAAAGCATATTGGAAAAATAATATTAAAAATTCGAAACTGACCAAAACTCAAACGCATACCCTACTCCGAACGCGCTAAACATCAATGAATCCGCCCGAATTTGTGACTGAAATTCGGGAGCATTCATTTATTCTTCTCTTTTTTAAAAAAACTGATGACGCCATCGTCACCTATACCATTTACCTATCTCACACAATTATTTTCCTGACGGTAAAAAAAGTCATCCAGTATAGTATAAGAGAATACTCACAGGATCCACATACTATTGAATATGTTAAAAATTACTCTAAGATATTTAAAAAAGTATGTGCTGCAGCAAAGTCAAACTATATTCGTAGAATAGTTTTAAATTCCATCAATAAGGCAAAAGCTACTTGGAACATAATAAACAAGGAAACTTGTAAAAATAAATCAAAAAGTAGCTCATTCTCACTAAAAGTCGAAAGTAAATTGATCACATCCAATCAAGAAGTTGCAAATGCCTTTGAGTCATTTTTTTCTAATATTGCACCTTCAACAACTAAAGAACTTGCATCTTCTTCAGAACTTGCGGAATCGATTCTCAAGTCCAATGTCGACCAGTGCGATTCTCCACTGCACTTTAGGCATATCAGTCCCGAAGTAATTACAAAAACATTTCTAGATTTAAATATGAAGAAGACTGATGATCTATGGGGACTATCTGTGTATATTATAAAATCAATTATCAACACAATAGCTCCTCAATTAGCGACCCCTCTAATTTTAGACCAATATCGATTCTTCCGGTTCTCGGTAAAATATTTGAAAAGGTAATATTCAATCAACTACTAGCACATCTTTCTTTAAACCATCTATTACACGAAAAACAATTTAGTTTCACTAAAGGTAGAAGTACTGCTGATGCGGGAGTTGCTCTATTAAAACATATCTTTGATGCCTATGATAATAGACAAGATGCTTTAGGTATTTTCTGTGATCTTTCAAAAGCTTTTGATTGTGTAGAACATAAAACTTTATTGAAAAAATTAAGACATTATGGGGCTTCAATGAATGCATTAAATCTTCTTTAATCTTACCTAACAAGTAGAACACAAAAAGTATGCATCAATGGGGTTGAGTCTTCTGGAGCACCTCTGACCATGGGTGTGCCCCAGGGATCGATATTGGAACCTTTATTGTTTTTAATTTATATAAATGACCTTCCACACTTTGTGGAAGATCTTTGTGATATAGTATTATTTGCTGATGATACTTCACTTATATTCAAAACTCCCAGGGGAAAGATACCTTTGACGATGTAAATAATACTCTTTCACAAGTATTGCATTGGTTTACTGTCAACAACCTTTTGCTTAGCGGGAATAAGACTAAATGTGTTAAGTTTACGATGCCTAATGTCAGACAGGCCTCAACAGATGTTTTGATAAAAGACAAACTGCTAAATACTATAAATTCAACAACATTTTTAGGAATTACTTTAGATTCAAAACTACCATGGGGTCCTCATATCGTGGCCTTGTCAGGAAGACTTAGTTCAGCTGCTTTTGCTGTAAAAAAGATACGGCGCTTGACTGATGTTGAAACGGCCAGACTAGTCTATTTTAGTTATTTTCACAGCTTGATGTCGTACGGTATTTTACTATGGGGCTCAGCTGCTGATATAGAATCAATTTTTGTACTACAAAAAAGGGCCGTACGTGCTATTTATAACCTCAAACCTCAAGATTCATTGAAAGATTTTTTAAAGAAATAAGGATATTAACAGTAGCCTCTCAATATATTTATGAAAATATTATGTTTGTGCGTAAAAACTTGCATTTATTTACAAAGAAAAGTGATACGCATAATTTTAACACTAGAAATAAAAATAAGCTTGCTATTCCACAATTCAGGCTTCAAAAAGTTGGTCATTCTTTCATGGGAAAATGTGTCAATTACTTTAACAAATTACCGAAAAATATTGTAGAATTACCAATTAACAAATTCAAATCATTTATTAAGGATTCTTTAATGACAAAAGGTTATTATAAAGTAGACGATTATTTGAATGATGTAAACGTGTGGACCAGCTCGCACTAGTACAATTTCTGTATTTAAACATTATTTTTAAAAGAGGCTTTGACAATAGTGGCTGAGTTTCTTTTGCTGCTTCTTCTCAGCACTAGCCCACAATTTGTCCCGAAGCAGTGGTAGGGCTTAAAAAATAATATGTTGGGACGTGAATAAGTGCCCACTGTGGGCCTACATACATAAATAAATGACTTTTATGACTTTTTTACTTTTATGCTGCCTGTCCTGCGCACAGTCGCGGCAATTCAATCGAATGCATCGAAGAGCCGAGCATAGATTATCATTCGATTGTCGATTATTATTCGATTATTTTTTTTCCGAATTACCTACTAAATCGACATTCGATAGTTCGAATGGTCGATTGTAGATTCATTAGATTATTTTTTTCGAACAATTGCCCATCCCTAAGCTGCAGTCAGCTATTGCAGTCACGGACATCTTTCTACGAATATCGAATAGTGCGGCTACGGTTGTAGTCTGCGGGTGCTATCAGACTTGTACCTATGCTACTTACACGTAAAACGGACTTGACTGCCTCGTTGGTCTAGTGGTCAGCACGCTGGGCACTATCCACGAGGTCCCGGGTTCGAATCCCGGGTCGGGCCGAAAATGTTTGGGTTTTTCTGTCTTGATGGTTTTGAAACCCCCGGTCCTCGGAAAGCACGTAAGCCGTTGGTCCTGCGTCTGATATCTACGGTCATGTCATGTCTTACCGAATTATGAGAGTAAATGATCAGAGTGCACCTGTGTATTGCGCACACACTTGTGCACTATAGTATGTCCCGCGCAGTTGCTAATCTCTGTTAGGACAGGCCGCTGTAGTCGAAATTCGGCTAGGAAGACATTATTTGGTACTTACATGTTCATCTGGTCGCCTAATCTCTTATCCCCGTTGAATAGGTTGGAGAAGTTGAGTAGAACCCGTTGAGGGATGAACTTGACCTTGTAATCTCTGATGTGCATGTACGTCTGTCCATCCCGGACCACCGGCTCGCCGATCAGGTCATGCTTCACAACCAGGTTTACTGTAAAGAAGAGAAATATTAAAAACATGTTGTTTTTTGAAATAGGTATAGGCCTAAATTTAAAAAGCATTCTTGGGTGCTATGATTTTACAAAGGCGAAAGGATCTTTGCTTTCATTGCGTTTTCTCTGTATTCATAAACGGATTTTAGGTTGCACCAAAAATTATAAAAAGGTAACTGCTTGCTTTCTTTCTGTTAGGTCAATCAGGATATGGGTAGTCTTTTGATCAATGGTTTCAAACTATCCTAACTTTACGCGTGCCTCAATGCCGAGATCCTTTGCCAAGAGTTTGTCGGTAAAATTTTCTTGATTTTAGGGGCTTCAATTTGTTGCATATGCAAGCTTAGGTCTTTGAACTTTATGTCAGATCAGATTATTTCAAATGTGTTATGCATTTTCATCATTCTTCAAGCCCATGAGTAGCACGCATTTTATCATAACTCTTGGAGGATTTTTTTTATTTATGGATATCTTATCTGCATTAGAAATTATACAGTAACATGAAAACTTACACATAGTGATGTTAGCAACTCCCTTCCCCTGTATCGGCAGCACTAGGATCCTGCCTTTCATCACGTAGTCTGCTATGAACTCCATCTTTGGCGTGATGGAGTCGGTTCTCAACCGAAACTGCTTCAGGTCTGCCCTGAAAAGAAAATCCGAAATGGTGTATTTGAGGGTCATCAGGACATGAACTAAGACTACTATTTATAGACCATTCTCTTTTACTCACACTCTCTTACGCCAGGGTTTGATAAAGCTAAAACCTTCCTTTACAGTGTAGGCCCTGACCAGGAACTGGTTAACTGATAAGGCCAAAACCCTACTTGACAGTGTAGACCCTGACCAGAAACCAGTAAATTAAAGCAGCTATTCACCTACTTGATACTTGGAAGAACTAACTACATTTAATAAGAACTTAGGATTCCCATTCCATCATAACGAGATGGACAGCCTTGTAATGATTTCAGGATTGCGTTGAATGCAGGTCACTAATAGTCTGTCACTTGAGAGATCTTCGACCAGTTGTTACCAACTGCACTGCTGAACAAAAGGTTTAGGGATGCGGCTGAGGATGATGATGAAGTATGTAAAAGTAGCCAATTATTTAAGAAACAAAAGATCCCACTGCAAAATTTATAGTATATTTGAAATGGTATTTTCACTAGCTTTCATGATACCCATATTGTTATTCTTAACCTTACCCTACCTTTTTTTTATATGCGGATGACATTTTCAAAATGTATGTAGCCACAATTCTTACAAAACGACGACACCCCACATGTTAAAATCCCTCCAACCGTTTGGGCTGTAGAACGTGCCAAAAAAGTAGGCATACATACATACTTACTTACATGCATACCATCCATCCATCCATCGCAGCCTTTATTTTACTCCTTTTAGGATATAGGCCTTCTCCATGATTATCCATCTTCGTCTCTCCCCTGCCACTTTCATCCAGTTCCGTCCGGCGTGGCGCTGGATATCGTCCATCCAACTTAACATACATACATACGCTCGAAAAACATTACTCTCCTGCCGCGGTGGGTAAGTACTCACTTGTAAGTGGTGAGCTTGGACTGCGTCAGTCCGTGCAGCTTGATGTTCTTGTAGTTCTGCGTGATGACGACGGGCCCGGCACCGGAGTCGATGTTGATGCTGGCCACGTGAAGCGGCTCCATGCGGGGCACTTCCAGCGAAGGGATGCCTGGAATTCGGAGACACAAGGAATTATTTTAGGTACAAGTTAGCCAGACATTATAGTTTGCCTAGTATATCCCACTGCTGGCCAATGGCCTCACCTCAACTATGAGGAGGTATGAGCTATACTAAATGATAAAGACATTTATAAAAAGTCATGAGATTCTAAGTTCGTGAGTTATTTTTTATCCGAAGCTTAGTGGCACATAAGTCACCACATGCCACCCGATAGCAAACAAACTTATAAGCGCAATTCCTCCAAATAGACGGCATCGAATAGTTTTTCCTTTTTTCATGGTAATATGGAAACACGCACACCGCAAGACGTGCGAGGGTTGACGAAGCGCCGATCACACGTGATTGTCAAAGCAAATCCATTCCCCGCGTCTAGCGTGTTTGGCCCCCGCACCTCCGGCGACCAGAGGAAGGATGCGCTTAAACCTGTCGGACTATAAGATTAGCAAGAGATAGCGCAGGATCGGAAAAATGGCGTATTCTGGTTTTGGAGGCCAAGATCTACTTTGGGTTGCTGAGCCAGCGAAAGTATGTACGAGTAAGTAAGAGTTATTTCAGGAGAGTTGAGAACCGATTATAATTTGAGCATCTTGATAGTTTGACTTTATCCTTGCAAAAGAGAGGTACTTAGTTGTTTTCTAGCATTTTTGCATTAGGGCAGATGACCCTTAATTAAAGAAAAAGTGGCATGACTTTTATTCACGGTAGCTTAGTTTTTGCCAACATAAGTACAGTCTTTTTCAAAGATATCACTGCCTAACGGTGAAGGGAATCATCGTTAGGAAACCTGCGCACTAGTTCGCTAGAGTGTAAAATGAAGAAGGCAATGGCAGACCACTCCATTAAAATTGCCAAGGAAGTCGTTGTGTGTGGTTCGTTCCACTTAATGAACACGACCCTCAGTAATGACATGGTATACGACTGTGTTGTTAAAGGGCATCATGCATTACTTCGAGAAATACCTCGTTTCTGAACCGAATACTAAGAAAGAGACTGACTTACCGTCTCTCATTTTCCTGAGGGCATCAGGAACTGCGGCCCTCAAACAGTCATTCAGCTTAGTGTCCTTCTGCCGACATTTGTGGAAATCGTCAGCTGCAACAAAATGTAAGTAATGTAAATTTATTAAGTTTTTCAAAAATTTAAAACAGCTGCTTATCCAACTCCAATCTCATTTTCATGTTAGTCAAGATGTCGAAGGTTTTTCCAAGGGATGAAACAGATAAATTTCCTGTGCCCGATTTTGATACGTCATGCATGATTGAGTTGCATACCGTACCTATCCCATAGATTTTTTCTACGTTTTACAATAGACACATATACTAATATTGACTGTCTTATTGTTGTAATATTATTGTCTTGGTCTAGTCAACTAGTGAATGGCACGCTAGCTTCACGAGTTTCTGGGTTAGAATGTTGGGTCGGGCCTATATTTATTTATAGGTTTTTTCTGTCTTTAAATAACTCAAAAACGGTCCATAGGCTAGATATATGGAGATATTAACACTTTCGCCTTGGAAAGCACGTTAAGTCGATGGTCCAGCGCCTGATCTCTCTCCGGTCATATCAGATTGCCGTCTCACCGAATCATGAGAGTGAAGAAACAGAGAGTGCACTTGTGTATTGCGCACATACTTGTGCACTATAATATGTCCAGTATGTATAATATACTACGCACACATTTGTGTATAATATCTCCTGCGCATCTGTTGCTGTTGATCTTTGTTCGGATTGGTCAATATATCGAAATAAATATCAGTTCTTTATGATTCGGCAACATTATAGCTTCCAGAACATTCCAACCGCCAATATTGAACAACTTTTGTCGTCAGCAACGTGTCTTTAATTGCATCAATAAATGATTTTAAACAATCCTTGACCTTTTGCCGTTTGAGTCATATGCGAGTTGCATAACTGCAGCAATCGTCGGTGAATGTTCTGCGCTTGCGCACAGTGAAGTAACGTTCAGGAGATCCACTAGCCCATTAAGAACAATTGTTAAAAGTAAACAACGTTAACACCATACTAGTTGTGACATTACAAAGCAATTTACATAGACATAGATGTAAAAGTTAATGTGAACTTAAACCATTACTAGTCTCTCCTAATAAATTAATAATGTCTTCTTAGCCGAATTTTGACTACGGCAGCGAACTTCAACCGAGATTAGCCAACTGCACATGAGATATTATAATGCACAAGTCTGTACGCACAACACACACATGCACTCTGTTCCTTCATTCATTCTCATAGTTGGTAAAAAGTCAATTTGACTTGATTGGACTTCAAGCTGTTTATGTGTTGGACAGTTCCTTACTCTAAGCTGTTTGACTGAAAAGTCCAAAAACAAGTTCCGGACCTATTAGACAGACAGAATTGATGACCACTAGACAACGAGTCAGTTAATTGAAAATATGAAGGGTTAAAAATGCTTGTTAAAATACACGAAAGTGGTCCTGCTGTGGTAACTTCGGTTGTGGGAAGTAAACACTCGTTTTTGACGACTTCCGAGAGAAGCCGGAAGTAGTTACGAGAGCGTGCAGCGTAGTGCATTTTGGAACTGGTTTTGGCATGGACATAAAAAGGTCTTGATCAATAACTTGAAGGTTTATGGTATATGGCACAAATACTAGGGCTTTTGGAAGGATTTCACCTTGAAGTCTGTTTTAATTGACATCCACACTTAAACAGGGTGATTTTTTTCATTGCGAATAAAGTTTTGATAGATATTACCAGTGATACATAATGGAAACAATTTCTTTTTTTTTGTTTGCCAACTATTACTCAATAAAGTAATAGCGCAACAAAATTATTCGTAAAAGTTTACCTAGATGGAACACGGAGCCTGTCATTTCGCCAAATTTAAAAAAAGAACCAAATTAGAAAGAATATGTCGCGAACTCCGAACAACGACATAAATAAGAAAGAACACATGTGAGTGTGAAAAATATCAAAAACTAACGACAAAACAGCTATAACTTTGTTTTCTAGCCTTCTAATAAAGCCAGTTGGTTTTGGCAGATCCATCTCAAAGGTGGCAGCAGTACTCCATGTATGGATATAATATACATGATCGAACCTGAGCTTGTTAGAGTTGTACTCAAAACCTGCCCCAATGTGTTGTACCTCCTGACCTTAGAGAGGACTCCAAGTTTCTTTATTAGCATTTCACTCATAAGATGTTTGGTGAAGACATACCAACACTTGTACCCGTCGTTTGTGTAACGACCGGCGCCCGCGCAGCCCGGCCTTGCGCGGAATTTCTTTACTTTTACCCGAGCTTGCACGTGCTCACATCTCGATATTTCAGACCTTGGGCTTACGTTGCCAAAGTCCGGTGGTTGGCGAAATATTGAGATGCGCAATAAAAAATACAGGGTATTAATTCAGTACGAAAATTACCTGAATTAGCGATTTTCTTAGTGTCAAAAATCAGTAGTTAAAAATCCGCTAGATGCCGTTGAACAACCTAAGTCAGGTGGATTTTTAATTAAGAATAGCACTTCGCCCGCGCCAAAAATCAGATTTTCCACTCAAATATTCATTCCCTATTTCACCCCCTGATAATTTTACATCGCGACAAAATGTAGTCTTTGTCCTTTCCGGGGTCTAGAATCTTTGTTACAAATTTCATTTGTATCGGTCCAGTAGTTTCAGAGCCTATTCAATACAAACAAACAATCAAATCTTTCCTCTTTTAATAATGTGTATGTTAAGCATGTTTTAGATTCACGCGTACTAACTGGTTTTTTTTTACAATTTAGTGATCATCAAGACGTTTTATCATTAAATTGATTTTAAAATGCATTTTGGAACTAGCTAATTTTTAACGTAAGTTCTTTCACTGGATGTCTGTACACATAATATTACACTAATTTGTTTTTGTTTTATGCTCAATAATTTCGACGCAATATTTAAATAACTTACATGAATAGTGCCATCTGTCAACATAAAATATAACTAAAAAATTGAGCTGTCAGAAAATACCTCATTATGAACTTCGTACTTAGGTCCTCAAATTACTTATTTATACAAACATTTTTTTTTGACAAACTTTATTTAGGCCTTATTCTCGTATCTAAAATCCCAGACCGAGTGCACAAGTAGTGCAGAGAACCAAAAATCCAAAAAAAAACCCAGTCAAACTACAGTAGCAAATGACATTCTGCAATGATAAAGATTAAATAAAATTCAACTTATTTCTGCATAATGACCCAACTGGGGACACTTATACCTATCGAGTATCGAAGATACGTGTATATTTAATTTGTGTTACCGAGAATTGAGTTAAAAAAACACAAAGGTGTTGATGTGGCATTGATAGGATTTGAAGTTGATTTGTCTTTCGAAATCTTACGCATCAGCACTGCGTCCTCGGTTGAGAATGTATTTCGCGAAGTGGTGGGCTAACGTGCTCAATCCGGTAAAAGTAAAGAAATTGACAAGGCCGGCGACGAATATTGCACAAATTGTGTATAGCATCTACGGCTGTCAAACGAGATGTTTTTACTGATATTGTATACCATTATTTACGTGACATCCGTATACGGCTGAACGACGGATGGTCCATCGAAAATCCAAACGTCTAAAGAATTAAACAGCTGACCTAATTTTTAAAACTAATTTGAATAGTTTGAAAAATATATTAGTTACCAAGAACTATTTCTTTCCCCGGAATTTTTCATTCTGTCTACCACGTTTTTAATGCTGTCGTTGCAAATGTTAAAATTTTCGAGATCTGATTTTTGTTAAATATTGCTGATACTATTTATTGCACACCACATTAGACTTTATTTAACACAGTATTATAATGCTCGTGCTCATCACACAAACATTTGCTTCTCGCGGGATTCGAACCCGCAACTGCACCAGTCATCATATTTAATAATAACGATCTAAGTGAAGGTGTCACCCAGGCTGACAGGACCCAGGAGTTGCCAGCACGTTGGGCAACTACTGACCTTAGCGACGTCGCAATGATCCAGCAACGCTTGCGTCACGAGGAGTGCGGATTTTTCCATGTGTACTGGTTTGTTTGACGACCTCTTGGTGTAGTGGTGCGCGCTCCGGACTACAAAACCAGAGGTTGCGAGTTCGAATCCCGCAAGGTTCAAACGTTTGTGTGATAAGCACGAGCATTTGTACCTAAGTCATGGATGTATAAACGTATATGAGTATGTATATCCGTTTTTCTAGTCACCATAGCACAAGCGCACGCTTAGTTTGGGGCTACGTAATTGGTGTGTTTGTTGAAACAATTTATTATTATTGTTATTATTACTTCTTCTTCTTCTTGTGGGCAGATATCTGATATTGCCTCCGCCTCCAGCCTCCGCTGTCTGTCTGACACCAGACTGTATCTCATGAACCGTAATAGCTAGACAGTTGAAAATTTCACATATGATGGTTTTTTTTTCACCTATTGCTGTTGCCGCTATAACAACAAATACTAAAAACTGAATAAAAATAATATTTAAGGGGGGCTTTTTGGCAGTTTTTGAATACACAGAATTATTCACAGAATACCAGTAAGTATGCATATTTACTTTAAAAATATAAATTAAAAAAAACAATATTTCAGGGGGGCTCCCAAACAAACGTTTTTACCGTTTTAAATTTAAATAAGATCATAATATAGTCTAATGTTGTACAGGTACGGAACCCTTCGTGCGCCAGTCCAACTCGCACTTGGCCGTGCTTTTCTATCACATAGCTTAAGACCTAATTTATTCTTTTGCGTGAATGTAACAACTTTTATCAGGGACCTCCATTTTTTACAGCACCATGTTGTTTCTATACAGAATGTATCTTTGTAAATGAAAAAGTCAAAAGTAGCTTGTTTAGTATCGAGAGTACAATCCATTAAAGTAATTTTCCGCACATGTTCTTTTTTTGTCAAATATTTTGGTTTATTACATGATCAAATCTAATTTTTGCTAAAGCATTTGACCCCTATGTTTTCTCTTCAGGACACTATTTCACCAAACGCGTCAGGCGCGACAATAGTCACAAATCAATATTTTAAGTTATTTCATTGATTATATATTCTATAATGGTTTTTATTATTCTTAATTTTTCTTCAAACGCAAACTTACTAATTTCAATTAAGATATTTATCCGTTCTCTTTTTATTCTTCTGTTTGAAAACTCGACTAAAACTGTCGTTCGTGTTCTTGTCGTTAACGAAAACACTACAATTGTCACGCAAGACAGACACAACACAACTCCGACCTCATGTCAAGAATGCCCGACAATTCTACAAATATGTCGATTTGTAAAAAATATTGCGGTTTCACATCACAATAGTCATAAATATTACATTACTGATAATTGTCACATAAATGCTAGAAATGATTTCAATTTGTATAGAAAATTGTTTTTAAAATTGACATTTTTTAGCCGGCATATGTCACTGACATATGTCACTGTGGTGAAATAGCGCCCAGTTTGACTCTTACTCACAGCATCAACAGTATTGTTCCGTAGATCCATCTTATGACTCTCTTTAGCAACTGCGCAGGCGTCCTTGTACCGAATATCGGCTTGTGTCGGTCATTTAAGTAACGCCACTTGCTTGCGACAGATATGATTTGTTAGGCGGTATGGCATCTTTCGCGCGAACGCACGTAGCTTGGATCTGTATGGCTACGTTATAGATTGTGAAGTATGATGTTGTTGGTTTACTTATATACATATACCCATGACTTAGTCAGTAGACTTACGAGTCCAAATATTGAAAAAACCGGCAAAGTGCGTGTCGGGCCACGCGCGGTTCCATAGTAGCCCGTAAAACAAGCAACTACAGATTTAAGTCAGCTGTTAAACTTTTAGAAAGGGTCTTACTAAAACAAAAAATTGGACTTTACAGTTAAATATTTCGCAAATGGATCATTAAATCCAAGAATAGTAAACCCTTGATCATTTTAAAAGACCTACTCAACGACATGACGACGAAAAAATATTATATATTTTTTTAACTTAAGCAATTATTTTGCAAGTTTTTACGAAATTAAATCAAATTTCACTTACAAAAATTAATCGACTGTGTCATCCGGTGGGACTCGAACCTACGTCCCTTCGCTATCCGGGCGAGTGCTCTTACCAACTAAGCTACGGAGGACGTTAGTCAGTCGAAGAATTTTTGCAAGTGCTTGCTACGCCAGTGAGCCGGCGTTCGATTTCATCAATACTTGGGGAATGTACCCATGGGGCATGCATCCAATGGAAATAATTTTAACAAACATTTAACAATCAGTTAGGATTTAAAATTTGTCGACTGACTTACGTCCTCCGTAGCTTAGTTGGCAAGAGCACTCGCCCGGATAGCGAAGGGACGTGGGTTCGAGTCCCACCGGATGACAGTCGATTAATTTTTGTGAGTGAAATTTGATTTAATTTCGACGAAAAAATAATCATCTCCACTTTAACATGTAGGGAAACTGCCCTAAAAATATTTTCCACAACTTGATTCTATCAATATGTTGGCGTATATGGAATACATATACCTACAAAACTACCGATTTCTAGTACAAACGGTCTTTTAGCAAAACCTTAGACAAACAGACGGACATGACAAAACTGTAAGGGTTCCTTTTCAGGGCTATGGAACCCTAAAAAGATATTCTAGTCAAGCATCACTGAAAATAAGTCACTTGAAGTATCAGTTAAAAGTTATGCCATGTCAAGGTTTTGATTGTGTAAGTAACATCATCATCTTAGCGTTATCCCACTTGTGCACACGCGAGGGCCCACTGTCCGCTTTGGACCGTGATCCAGGATATTGCGGATCAGGTAATTACAGTGGAGCGACTACCATTTGACCTCCGTGTAGCGATGGGCGATTGTCCGAAAAAAAATAATCGAATGAATCGACAATCGACCATTCGAACTATCGAATGTCGATTTAGTAATTCGGAAAAAATAATAATCGAATAATAATCGACAATCGAATGATAATCTATACTCAGCTCTTCGATGCATTCGATTGAATTGCCGCGACAGGACAGGCAGCGAACGAATGATTAATCGACGCGACGAATGACGATTCATTCGTTAGAAGTTAGTAGTACGGTCTGCGCACCGCACGCTCCGGTATTGCTCGCCGCATAATCGAAGGATAATCGAATGATTGCGGTTGCTTATCGAATACATTCGATTACAGGGACCATTCGAATAATTCGATTAATTTAGTAATAATCGCCCATCGCTACCTTCGTGATCCTGTTAACACGGGAACCTGATCAGTTTGGATCATGGCTACACATTCCATCGCCTGAATGTGCAGGTTTCCTCACAATGCTTTCCTTCACCGTAAGAGCATCGGTTAGTAAAACAACTAATGTACATAACTCAGAAAAACCGGCCAAGTGCGAGTCGGACTCGCGCGCGAAGGGTTCCGTACCATTAACTTAAAACATTAGACAGTATAGGCAAAAAAAAGTATATTTTTTTTTTATTTATAATTTTAAAAGTATTCACTACAGGATACCCGAAACAATTTTAAATAAGAGTTTCCGCGCCTGTTTCTTTACGTGAGTGATTTGAAGTTTATAGGTCCAAGACTTTAGAAATTACAAGGGGGGGGACACCGTGTAACTACCCCTTTTTAAGGGTACCTCCCCAGGTACCCTTAAAAAGGGGTAGTTTTATTTTTAAAAATGAGATCTATATGTGAAGTATCCTCGAACCAAGTTACATGCAAATCAGTCCATAAACGTAGAAGATATTCTGCTGTGACAGACTAGGACGGACGGACTGAACGATCTTATAAGGGTTCCTTGTCGGACTACGGAACCCTAAAAAGTCATTAGTACATGGCGGCACTTGGGATCGTTACCTCCCGCCAGTGACGCTCCTTTGTAGGGCATAGTATATCCTACTGTAATTCATCTAAAGTGCAAAACTAAAGAACAATCTTTAAGTACGCTTTATTTAATGTGACTAACATCTCTAACAATAGGTTATAAAATAAGAAAGGACTATTATCATGACACGTGCGTCTGTGACCCTCGTATACTTCATATGTTGCTGATAGAGTAGGTACATACCTATAGTAGCAAGCTATTTACAATTTTTTTTTCCTTTTAGGCCCACTTGCGCACGTCCGGATTAGCTATTCCGGCCTTTTTCAAGGTCTATTATCTGAATTGAAAGTCAAGTCTGGATTAGATAATACGGAAGGTCCACTCGCGCCAGTCCAGACTAACCTGGCGCGAGTGGTCTTTTAACTCAGAAAATAAATCTTGAACAAATCCAGATGACCTTATCCGGACGTGTGCAAGTGGGCCTGAGTCCCTAAGTATCGTGTTACTAAACATAATAGGCAATTAATTATTATTTTATTTTTATTGGGACACCGGCGTGCCTTAGATAATTTACCTTATCACAACTGCCCAAGTTATCCACAAATAATTCCAAAACCCTATTTGTTGAAAATATTATAATATTTTGAGTATACGTTCATGAATATTTTTTAACTATATGCAGAATTTGATTTTTAAGTAAGCAAAACTCGATAAAATAAAATAAAAATTTGAGTATAGTGAAATGTGACGTCATAGTTTACTATTCCCATACATAGTATATGGAAGAAGAGAGTTTTGACAGTTCATTAAAAGTACGTCAACGATTAATGGTGTCAAATAGCCATTTTATTTCTAAAAGGCCTAAAATGGCAACAAGTCGAACTCGACGGAGTACATTCTGCAAAAAACACGCGCACAAATTCGTAGGAATGTAAGCCTGTAACTAACACATTGTGTATTTTGAAGGACATTTTAGCAACTTCATTTGAATTTTTCACTAACAATGAAGGTTTTACAGTTCAAAAAGCATGGCCTACTGTCGGTCATAGACCTCTTTCTCATAAAAGGAACTTACAAATACAGAATAATCAATTGCGACAACCCAATAACCCAACAAGGCAAAACATTGAAAGATAAATTTTATTAATCGTATAGTAAAGATAAGATACCCACTCTTTAATAAATGAACACCACAAATATTTCATAAGTGCTTTAAAATTTAGGCAGAGTTATAGCGACAAGCAATTTCATCCAACCAATCTTCGAGCGGATGACATTCTAAAAATTAAACCGCGGCGGTAAAAAATACTTTTCAAAAGCCTATTTTTAATAGACTAAAACGTATTTATTAAACAACTACTATTTATCAGTATTAACGTCAAATATCATTCAAAAATAAACTTGTTTTAAATACCGTTACCCAATAAATAGCGCAATAAAAGTCAATATTTACAAACAGACGCGGTGAAGGTTAGTCCGGCGCCGGCGCATTGCATAAACCTTCGTAATCTCTGTACGTCATGATCAGCTGTGTTCGATCGATCATGGCGATCGATAATCGCATCGGAAATCATTTTTTTTCATCACTACCATATCTACCATCTACCTAATTTAGTAATTTTCAAAATCTGCTAAAGAAACTCCCAAACAATGTCAGACCTTGATATTTGATAATGCGAGGGAAAAATTAACTGCATATTGAAAGTCGCTAGATAATTTTGTACAAATAATAATATCTATAATATTTTGTTTTTGTTTTAGGCTCAATGATAAAAACGCAATATTTACATAACTATATGAATAGCGCCATCTATTAACATAAAATAAAACTAAAATTGTGAGTTTTTATGAAAATCCCTCATTAGAGGTAGAACCTATATCAGAATTAGAATAGAATGGAAAACATTTATTTGGCACAACAGACAAAGTAAAGAAAAAACAAATAAGGAACAGACGAAATTCATAACAAAAATAAAATAAAGAACTTATAAATTTAGGATAGTGTACCAAAAAGGTCCCCGCTCAGTATAAGTCGTGACAAAAACAGGTTTTGTTACGACACTGATTTTCAGCGGGAACCTTCGGGCATAGTGTAACAAGACAAACACACACACACATTCGCACATAGAAAAAATTACGGTGACACAAATTTAAACAAGAGATAATCACATACAGTACACAACACAACACATAGAATTATCCCGAAGAAGTGCAGGATCAATATTAGGACATGTGTTAGTGCCCCTTGGTGAGGTTTTATGTAAAAATAATTTTATTATTATAATCCAACGCAAAGAAATTATCGATTTTTTTCTTGGTGTTTTAAACTGTATGTGGATTTCAGTTCGCACAGTAGCTGGCGGTCAAATCGCATTTTAAATGAAAAAATACCTCCAAAGCCTCTTTAGAAAGTGTTAAGCTGCAGCCAAGCACATCTTGTAATTGGCTGAGCATAACAAGCGGTTACAATATGAGGGTAATTACAGAATTGGTCGGTTACGCCATGCTTTTCCGGAAAAGATACTGTCCGTAATAAACGTCTTAGAGTAGTAGCTATGGACTTTTGGTGGTTGTGGGTTCGAAACCCGAAAGGGGCAGGTTATTCTAATGATAATTATTTCTTTCAACAAACATACGAATAACCTAGCCCCAAACTAAGCGTGAGATTGTGCTATGGTGACTAGGATAACGGACTGACATACTTATATCATTGTGTGAAATAGTTACTATACTTACCAACTGTGAATCATCTGTGGGGGGGTCATGGTGACCTGTGACACAGGTTTCTCTGAAACCTACTTCAGGCACCAGTCTCTCACATGTGATAGGAAAAAATGTTGCATTTTTAACCTAAGACCACTGTACTATGTAGGTACGTTTCCTATATTGTGTGGAGAAAATAAATGTTTATTATTATATTCATATAACATATAGTTACAAATAAACGTTTAGATGATGATGATGATTTAGGTATAAATGCTAGTGCTTATCACACAAACATTTGCCCCATATTGGGCATTTGAACCCGCCTTGAGCCTCTGGGTCTGGAGCACGCGTGAACCACTAGTATACCAAGATGATCATCACATTATAGTTGAGAACCTATTTTGTAGTTGTAGCATATGATAGCGTCATCGAGCACGTAACCTATTGAGGTGTAAGCGATATATAAAGATATGTGAGATATTTCGGTTTTGATCGTAAATAATAATCTTTTAAACAGCACCTTTAGTTTAACAATTTTAGTAAATCAAATTCTTATTAATAATTTAAATCTTCAAATATAAAATATTTGAAGAAATTAGTGAATTTGTTTTAAAAAGGAGGTTGAAGAAAAAACGGAGGCATTCAAAGTTAAGGATTTTGACGAAACTGAAACAAAATAATGACATAACGTCTCTATAGGTTACTAGTGGTTCCCCGCGACTTCGCCCGCAGAAGTTGGATTTTCCATATAAACTTTCATCCCCCATTTCATCCCCTTAATGTTTTTATATCGCGACAAATTGTAGCCTATGTCCTTTCCAGGGTCTCGAACTGTCTCCATACCAAATTTCATCTCAATCGGTTCAGTGGTTTCAGCGTCAAGAAGTAGCAGACAGACAGACAGACACACTTTCGCATTTATAATATTAGTATGGATGTGCTTGGTGTATAGCGTGTAAGCATATCCGATATCTTAGTAGCGATTTTGCCTCGTTGGTCTGGTGGTCAGCTCCCTGACTTCCTAAGAGGTCCTAGGTCTTACTATCATATAAAAGTCTTGAAATTAAAGTAAATCACATGTCTAGTAAAATACATCAACGCGTTGGGTTCCTACCCATACATTTTAAAACTGTGATCGGCTTTGAAATTTATTTTTAAATCAACGCGTTTCGGATGAATCGCATGCGCTGTACTAACGCGTTGGTGTCTTTTACTTGACATGTATTTTACTTTATTTTAAGATACGAAATATTAGTTTAACGATGTCGGCATTAACAACATCTGCCATTCTTGTTTAAATATGTTTAGTGTTAAATTACAGGCGGTTAAGTATTTAATAACATTTTTAAAGTGCAATAATGAGATAATAAATTAGATCCATTTGCTTTACAGGACTTGATGATTTAAATAGAACAATAGGTTTATTCTGCGCGATGCGCAAAACCATCAGACATTTGTGTTAAAAACTGAAAAGTATTAATATTTTCTTATTTATATTTTATTCGTGTATATTAAAAATCGGCCAAGTGCGAGTCGGACTCGCGCATTATTATGTAAAAATACTTATTTTCAATTATTTTTATAAAACTATAAAATTTGTTCACTTATTTAATTGGAAATCAACGTAAATTACTTAGAATGCATGTATAAATAAACAATATAATAATTTTATAATCAAACAATTACTTCAAGTTACAAGTAAGATAACTGGGTGTTATTTCAACTTCCTTCCTCTTCAAGAGTAGAAAGCGTGACTCTATGAATCAAGAGTAAAAACAATGTTTTATGCAACTTGGTAGTAGATGTATCTACACTAAAATTATAAAGAGGAAAGGTTTGATTGTTTGTTTGTATTGAATAGGCTCCGAAACTACTGGACCGATTCAAATGAAATTTGGTACAGAGATAGCTTGAGACCCTGGGTAGGACATTGGCTACTATTTGTCGCGATATAAATTCATTAAAGGGGCTGAAATGGAGATGAAAGTTTGTGTGGAAAATCCTACTTTTAGCACGGATGAAGTCGTAAGTTACAAAAGATAAAACACAAACGTTACTAAAAACTATTTATTGTGCCTACTGTCTAAGAGCATCGGTGGCGCAGTGGCTAGCGGGTTGCCTCTCATGCGGGAGGTGCCGGTTCCATCCCACGTGCCGCCATGTACCAATGACTTTTTCTGAGTTATGTACATTAGTTGTTTCACTAACCAATGCTCTTACGGTGAGGGAAAGCATCGTTAGGAAACCTGCACATTCAGGCGACTGAATGTGTAACTATGATCCAAACTGGTCAGGTTCCCCTGGTAACAGGGTCACGGAGGTCAGATGGCAGTCGCTCCACTGTAATAACCTGATCTGCCACAACCTGGATCATGGTCAGCGCATCCTGGGCCCTCGCGTGCGAGAGCACAACCGGGATAACGCTAGGAGGATGATGATTGTGCCTACTGTACAACGTATTATTTCGGAGCCATCTAGGCTTTAGGACAGTTGGTAAAAATAGTAACCACCGTACTAATAAATAATTTGCTATAACACTTGATTGTCTGTCTTGTCTCGTAGCACTAGAGAACCCACAAAATAAGAAGACATCCGTTCGGACCCCCTAAGGGCCCATATTATAGTTTTTTTTTTTTTTGTAATTTTAACCCCCTAAGGGCCCATATTATTGTTTTTTTTTGGTTATAAGTGGCATTCTATGTCCTAAATTGAAAAAAATGTTTTTGACTTTGACTTTGAGACGGCTAATTGTGAATTAATGACAGATAGGTCATGATATAGTGGTGAAAAACATTTCAAGTTGGCTCTCATATTTTTTCCAGTGTTATAATAATAAAAAAAATCTTCTCGCCATATTTCGACTAAAGTGCCCAATCTTTGACGACCGTCTTGGTGTAGTGGTTCGCGCCACGGACTTCTAAACCTGGCGGTTGCGGGTTCGAATTCCGCAAGGGGCAAATGTTTGTGTGATGAGCACGAGCATTTGTACCTAAGTCATGGATGTTTATAAAAGTATTTAAGTATGTCTATCCGTTATCCTAGTCACTCACCATAGCACAAGCTCACGCTTAGTATGAGGCTAGGTAATTGGTGTGTTTGTTGGAACAATTTATTTATTATTTATTAATCTCAACAGCGATTAGCCGACTGCGCGGGAGATATTATAGTGCATAGTACACAAGTGTGTGCGCAGCACTCTCTTAATTTGATGAGACATGACCGTAGAGAGATCAGGCGCAGGACCATTAACCATTTAACGTGCTTTCCGAGGCACGGGGGTGTTAACTCCACCAACTTTCTGACTCTGGGAGCTGTGACTGAGTTATTTCAAGACAGAAATGTGAAAAGTGTTATAGCAGTGGCATGATCATTGATTGATTAATATCATTATTAGTGTTTTAGGGGTGTCAAAAACTAACGACACTTTTATACCTATTGAAAACCTATTATTTCGCAATGGTCAATCACCTTGCTAGCCACCGGCCTAGGGTCACCGCGCAGACACACCGCGCATGCAAACGCGACGTAAACCGCTGTTCGTATGCGCGCGCGCAGCACCCTTGACCTGGCGCGGCCGCGGCTTGACTGGCAGCGGTGAGTATTGTGCCGAAAATGAGGAAGGTTAATGTTTGGTAGACTGACTGTATTATGTATCATTGACGTCCGTCTTGGTGTACCGGTTCGCGCTCCTGACTACAAAACCAGAGGTTGCGGTTTCGAATCCCGTAAGGGGCAAATGTTTGTGTGATGAGCGTATATTATATATGTCTATCCGTTGGCCTAGCCGCCATAGCACAAGCTCACGCTTAGTTTGGGGCTAGGTAATTGATGTGCTTGTTGAAACAATTTAGTTATTATTTAATTTTTATTTATCATTGGACGGTCTTAAAATAAGTTGGGACGTGTACAAGTGACCACTGTGCATAAATAAATGACTTATTGTCATGACAGATTGCCGTATGAGGGTAATGATGAGGATTTATCTAAGACTGGGTGTTTCGGATAGGAGAAAGCAGGCTGTTGATTTATATAAAGATAATAATAAAACTAAAACTATTTTAATATTGTTTACATAAGATATAGCGAGTGTTTATCAGTATAGTAAGTAGTAGTCGGTCATAATAATCAGAATTATTAATAATTTTTATTACTATTTTTCAAACGCTCCACTCATAAATTAATTGATCCTCTTGGAGTCAAGCCACTGACCAACATCCGTCTGTTTTCGGAAACATCGTGTAGACTGACACCAGCATACTTATAAGGCAGATAAAATATGGTATAGTTAACAAAATAGCACATAAATAATAAATATACTCGTACCTAAGCAGGTGATATTTACAGTAGCCATTTAATTGCCTTAAATAGGTACTGCATATTGTACTAATTTTGAGAAATATGAATATGCTGTTATTATTTTTAATGTTGTTTAACTTTATTATTATAAGCATTGGCAACTACCATGATGTCAGATAATTATTCTAAAAGGAATAAAATATAATAAAAATAATACAGTGCAATTATAGAATGTTACTTGAAATCGAATATACTAACATAGTATCCTCCGACTTTTACTTCATTGTCCAAATAATGAGTGTTTTCCAAAAGAAAACGTCTTTCCTTATTTTGTATAGACCTCCAATAGTGCTGTACTGTTTCATACTGTTTTATTATTAAAGTTACTTTTATGAAAATAATAACTACCTACATATTTGTTAAAAAATATCTAAAAAAAACTCATTCATTGTTTACCCAGATAAAACAAAACAATATAATATACACTAAATCCAACAGTACGAGGCAAGGGAAAGTAAGCGCCATTTCTGGGCTTAGGGCTGTCCCATAATCAAATGCATTGCCAAAGAAATTATTAGAAATGTCGAGAAAAAAACTATGAAATCTATAGGACCAAATTAGCTAAAAGAAGATACGCGATGGGAAATATTAATAAAACATAATTAATGGTTGTAATTTTAAATAAGATTTCAGTAATCGGACTATAAAAATATAAAAACTTTAGTTGGTATACAGACCTGTGTACTGTAACACAGACATGTGGACTTTAATAATTATATATTATTGCACTTGAAAAAAAACGACCACCAGAGGCGGGAATCGAACCCGCGTTCCTCGCATACCGGGCGATTGCCTAACCTCTCGGCCACCCTGGCGTTGGCAGAGCCTGTCGAAATTTTCAAGTGCTTCTTAACGCTGTAATGCCGCGTTGCTTTCATCAATGTTATTAGGATTACCCCCTTAACACTCGAAAGAAATACTATTGCAAGTATTTAACAATCGAAAGATGAAGCTTGCAAATACGATAATTATTGTTTTTAAGTGATAAGCATTCACTATGCAATCTAAATATATTATTGCACTTGAAAAAAACGAACACCAGACCACCAGGGTGTAATCCCAATAACATTGATGAAAGCAACGCGGCATTACAGCGTTAAGAAGCACTTGAAAATTTCGACAGGCTCTGCCAACGCCAGGTTGGCCGAGAGGTTAGGCAATCGCCCGGTATGCGAGGAACGCGGGTTCGATTCCCGCCTCTGGTGGTCGTTTTTTTTTCAAGTGCAATAATATATTTAGATTGTATAGTGAATGCTTATCACTTAAAAACAATAATTATCGTATTTGCAAGCTTCATCTTTCGATTGTTAAATACTTGCAATAGTATTTCTTTCGAGTGTTGAGGGTGTAATCCCAATAACATTGATGAAAGCAACGCGGCATTACAGCGTTAAGAAGCACTTGAAAATTTCGACAGGCTCTGTCAACGCCAGGTTGGCCGAGAGGTTAGGCAATCGCCCGGTATGCGAGGAACGCGGGTTCGATTCCCGCCTCTGGTGGTCGTTTTTTTTTTCAAGTGCAATAATATATTTAGATTGCATAGTGAATGCTTATCACTTAAAAACAATAATTATTTAATAATCATATTCTGCGTACTTGGGCAGAGCGTCGGTGGCGTAGTGGCTAGCGGGTTGTCTCTCATGCGGGTGGCACTAGGTTGTATTCCACGTACATACCACCATGTACCAATGGCTTTTTCTGAGTATCGTACATTAGTTGTTTCACTAACTGATGCTCTTACGGTGAGGAAAACATCGTGAGGAAACCGGCACATTCAGGCGACTTAATGGGTAACCATGATCCAAACTTGTCAACACCCTATTAACAGGGTGACAATCTGATCTGCCATATCCTGGGTCATGGCCCTCGCGTGCAACTGCACAACCGGGATAATGCTAAGATGACGATGATTCTTCGCACTTGGGCTAATCTATGCAAAGGTTGGCTATCGTATCCGGATTTTAGTAAAAAGAAAATATTGGAAATAGCACAAGTTTGTAGTACGCAGATATTTTTGGTAGCCCTATATTCAAGTAAGATCTTAGGTAACGTTACGTCATTGCTGTAACGAAGTCCTAGCGTTACATTACCGCATACCGTTATCGTTATCCAACGTTTTGCTTCATTTACCGCATGTTGCCGATCTATTGTAAGAAATATCACGTAGATACTTGGATCCGATATTGCGTTGTTTACTGAATTTTTAACTAAGTTGCGTATACATACGAGTAGATGTAAATGCCTAGTTAAAAATACCCAGTCCAACAAAAATATATTGTCATAGATTTCGTCTTTATGTACTGAGGAACAAAATCAAAGAGAAGGCGTTGAAATTTTATACTAGACAGCATAATTAAACAGGAAAAGAGAGCAAACTTCGACCTAACTTCAGGAGGATTTTCTATGAAACTATTTTTTTTTTAATTTATTTATCAGATTAAACAGTAGCATACATATCATCATTCGCTTGCCCTGTTCCCATTATATTTGGGGTCAGCGCAGTATGTTTTTCTCTTCCATACAATCCTATCACTCGTCATTGACTCATCCACTCCTTTCACAATCATATCATGCTTTATATAGGTATATTTAACATCTAAAAACCATGGAGGTTTGACTTGATGCTAAATAATTAAGTTCAAGTCAGCATAAGAAAGTCGTTAGGTAAAATATAGTGATTAGACAGTATAGTAAGTAAGAAAATACATGCAAATAATGTAAGTTAACAACTTTGTTGCAGTCAGTAGTAGCAAGGTAGAAGTAAGAACTAGGCAGGTAGGTACGTTATTATTAAGTAAGTAGACTATTATTTTTATTCTGTGTAAGTAGATGTATATATTGCAGAATACCTCTAGTCGTGTTTCGAGATCCGTAATTATCTTAATGATGTCCTGAAGTTTCTGTTAATAGGTAATTATAGGCTTGAAACTCTCACGATCGAATTCTTTTATAAAATCAACTTGTCAACGCGCTCCTCCCTGACTGAGCTAATAAAGCAAGACATCGATCATATTTCGTCTTAAGAACAATTTGCAATTTGGTAATATTTACGACAGCAGTTCCCCGCGACTTCGCCCGCGCCAGAAGTCGGATTTTCCATACAAACTTTCATCCCTCATTTCACCCTCCTGATGATTTTATATCGCGACAAGAAGTAGCTTATGTTCTCTCCAGGTTCTGAAACCATCTCTGTATCAAGGAACTTGTCCATTAATGGTTTTTTATTCGTCAATATTTCTAACCAGAACAAACTAAATATTATATTAAAAAGTTCACAAAAACTAGCCTTTCTGCATGATTAATATATTTTTTAAGGCCTCCGATTTAGAGAAAAATTGAAATTATTTTTTATCTTTGTCTGTACAGAAACCGCACCTTCGCCTATATCATATAACGCATGAAAAAAAAAAATGACAGCAAAATTGACATTCCATTGACAGTAGTACCTATTATATAACCTGTGGTAGTACCTAGTAGTATTTATCCACCAGTGGAAAGGCAATGGTACATAGCCATACAGCCAGGAAATACAAGTAAGTGATCAATGGATGATGCCTGTTACAAAACATATTTTTTCTCAAAAATGGAGGCGTTTAAAATTCTGATTTCTATAGTTACGTGTTTCATATTTTTGTAGCTTAAAGATAAATATAGGTTTATTGGTGGTTGGTGATATCTTGGAATAAAAAACCAGCCTCCATACAAAAAGAGGACAAGTCCTTTATTTTGAATCGGTCTAGTAGTATCGGAGCCTATTCAATACAATCAATCAATTGAGTGTATCGTCTTTGTAATATTATTATTATATTATTTACGATACACAAGGTTATAATACAATTAACTTACAGTTAATAGAATATTTATAGTTAGAACTTGGAGCCTCGATCGTAAAACAAGTTAGATCTAAGCTAAATTGATCACTTAGAAAATCTTCCATTCTTCCTAGATCATTGCAGATATGAATACATTAACATTTGCATGACATTATAGAAACTTCAAAACCGGTGTATTAGCTAGTATAATATATAAATATAGCTGATGCGTTATTAATAAAATATTACCATTTTAAATTAGGTGTGTATATCCGTGGCTAACTTTTAGCTGACAATAACATTGCGAAGTTGTAACTGCGATGCTAAAATATAAAGGCATCAATTAAAATTAACAAGGGTTAATTATACATTGGTTGTGTATTATATAGGGTGTCCAGTTAATCTTCTTATTTTTGAATGAAATACCTTATAATTGACGTCTCTGAGTACCGCAGATAATGACTGACTGACATATCAAAGCACAGTACTAGGATATAGAAAATTAAAATTTTGCACTATGCTTCCCTTTATTGTGTAGGTAAGCACTAAGAAAGGATTTTTGGAAATTCACCCGTAAGGGGGTAAATTTGTATAAAACTGCGCCAGTTTATAAGCTAAACAAAATAATAATGGCAGCGCGGGGTGATGTTTTTTATGTTTTATGAATTTATCTTTTTTTGTTATCGTGTATATATTTCAGTTTAGTTAGTTGTTATTATTTAGTTAGTTGTTAGTTTTTAAAATTATGTAGATATTATTATTTATATTGTTATAAATAGTAATATACTTAGAAATTAAGAATTACGTTTTTCCAGAATTTTCGACTCAACCTCTAAGGGTTCTTATATTATGTTAATACCTCTAAGGGGGTTAAAAAAGGGGTGGAAGTTTGCATGAAGTGGATGAAGTCGCAGGGAACCGCTAGTATAGATAGGATAACCCTTTAAGTACATATTCTTAGGCCGGGTTGCACCACCCTTACTTTAACCGTAACCGGGGTACTAGTACTTACTCTGTGCCGTAACTTTATAGTTACGAAAAACACAGGAAATTATTATCCATAAAACCGGTGTTTTTCGTATGGAGTTTGACAGACTTTAAATTAAGGTAATGGCATGATGTACGAGTATTTGTAGTTACGGGATATTATTGGACTCTTTTCACTTTCAAAATTACAACAAGCTGCATTTCAAGAGAGACTACCTCAAAAAAAATTATTTACTTACACACCAAATTATGTTATTACAATTTACCAAAAACTTGCCATTCACATACCTACAAAAATTTTTAAAACAACATGTTTCGTGTATTTTTACAAATATTTATTTATTTTCTTTATACCAAATAATGATCATTAAAAAAAAACTCACGCAAGCTATTATCGATGGCCGCGGCGGCGGCGAGCACGCACGCGAACACACACACACGCGCGGAATACATCGTCACTCACTGGCTGGACTGCGCGCGCGCACGGTCCGCGGCGTATTTATCGCCTTCGGTCCGGGGGTAGTGGCGTAACGTAGAGTTATTCCGAAGCGTCATTTTGACTCTGAATCTGACTTTTAAATGCAGAATCTTTGTTCATCGTGTAGGTATTTTTTTTTACTAAAGTTTTCTTCTTGCCTTGTTTTTTGTTGCCGTTTTTGTTTTTGCTCTTTTTATAGATCTTAACAGATTTTTGACGTTGGTTAAATTAAAAGTAAGTATAAAAACAATATGATAGGTATTCTATATACTTATTCACAATTGTCATAAAAAATATCATTTAAAAAAGCGTAAGTTCTTTTCAACTTTTTTATTTAAAGCATCAGGCTATCGATTTACCATAGCATTGTTTTTATTTTTATCTTTTTCTTTATCATTTTTCCTCTTTATTCTGCGATTTAGTTTTTCTTTTACTATAATAATTACTAAAAATATTGTTAAAAACTCACATCACGCTAATAGAGGTATTACCTGCGGCACTGCGCGCGTGATGTTTTATCTGTAGTTTAATAAACATTAATAAACGTAATTAATATAATATTTATCGATACTTGGTAACCTTGTAATTGAATTTTAATTTTAATTTTCCATTTTTAGCGGTCAAAGAACTGGCTTATAAGGAAAGCATAATGTAAAGCAACATTACATCATTTTTGGGTACGTGATAAACTTTTTCCTAACATTAAAATATTAAGCGAGTGAGCCTACTCAACTTGCTTACTTTGTGGTAATGGTGAGAGGATCGTTTTGAGGATTGCAACCGGCTTATAGGCAATTGCGTAGATATCCACGTGATAAATTTGGAAGTATCTGGCTACTATCCTTGCTTGGGGAAACTTCCAGTACCTTCTAGATAATAATAATAACCGAATTGGTATTCTCGCGAGGTTTTTCACAATTTTACAATCCTACAATCTTAAATCTACGACACTATACCACCAATCAGAACAAAACGTTTTGATTCTACGTTCCTCTGACCTACTTATCATCATCCTAGCGTTATCTCGGTTGTGCACTCGCTCGCAAGGGCCCAGGGTCTCCTGACCATGATCCAGGATGTGGCAGATCAGGTAATTACAGTGGAGCGACTGCCATCTGACTTCCGTGACCGTGGTAACAGGGAAACCTGACCAGTTCGGATCATAGTTACACATTCAGCCGCCTGAATGTGCAGGTTTCCTTACGATGTTTCTCTCACCGTAAGAGCATCGGTTAGTGAAACAAATAATGTACATAACTCAGAAAAAGTCATTGGTACATCTGACCTAATTACTGGAATTCGTTGTGAGCTGAAGTGTTCCTTAGACACTATGATCTGGATACTTACTTTCAAAAAGAGAGAATAGAGGCCGCATCTTCACATACCATCAGGTGAGAATCCAGTCAAATGTCTGAAAATTTATAAAAAAAGATAAAACGATCAAGCGAACGGAACCAATACTTATTTATATACTAGTGGTGCCCCGCGACTTCGCCCGCAAAAGTTGGATTTTCCATATAAACTTTCATCCCCCATTTCAACCCCTTAATGTTTTTATATCGCGATGTAGCCTATGTCCTTTCCAGGGTCTCGAACTGTCTCCATACCAAATTTCATCTCAATCGGTTCAGTAGTTTAAGCGTCAAGAGGTAACAGACAGACAGACAGACAGACACACTTTCGCATTTATAATATTAGTAGGATACCTAAACAAGCAATTCTTGTACATTTATTTATTTATTTAAATATATATTTATTTGTGAGTGATTCTCCGAGGGCCGTTTTTTGACGGTCACACGTTCATAATTCCTAGCCCATTCAATAAATAGCTTTGGAATTAACTTTAAATAATTCTCTGTTTATTCATCTACACAGAAATAGTTTAAACATAAAATAGGGTTTACATATATTTTTTAAATAATACTTTACCGCCAAAAACGGGAGCAAAACCGGTGTTCTCCGCGCGTCCCAACGACCTCGCGCTCAGTTCAACCTCTAATATCTTTATTGTTTGTTGTATTATGTACACATACTATACGTCAAAAATTTTGTAAAAAGGTCAAGATTGATCATTCAAAAAACAGTATTGATATCTTTTAAACAGATAGAGTTAGAAAATATTTTGTCTTGGTCACACGATTGTGGTAGATACGTGAACGCGGCGTAAAAAGGTCCATAGCTTCAAAGAGCCTCAAGTTTTAGACTCGCTTAATGGCCCTACGGAAACTTTAGTTTCATTACAGCATCATTGGAGTACAAATGCCTTTCTTATCGCTATGATGTAGAAAATACAGGCACACAAATTTAACAACTTTTTTCCGGCAACCTTTTGAAGAAACCCTTCATGGTTAAATTTTAAAGACAATAGAATAATTTAGATGTAAGTGTTTAATATGCAGTATAAAACCCTTTTTCAATTTCGTCGTCCGCTTTTTAGTTTTTATATTTGTCAAAAAACAACTTGTAAATTTTTGAAAATGTAAAATTTTCGTAACTTTTGTGGCATGGATTTCGTGGACATTTGACCACGAAGGTTATCTTTCACTCCACGTAAGGTTACGAAGGTCTATTTATGCAGTCTTAATTTACTTTTCTATCGGTCTGTAAATGTTTTTAAATAACCATGTTAACGTTTTCTCCCAAAATTATAAACAAACGATAGTTTGAGTAAGTATATGCATGAGTTTTTCTTGTATTTATCTTTTTTAGTCATAAATGGTTGGCTTATTAATTTATCGACGTCAATAAGGAAAGTTCTCCATAGAATTCATATACAAATAACTAGATAAAACACTGACCTTGATTGAATGTATACACATGTGGAATAAAAAGGATTTGGCATAACCCATATATCACACGGAAACTGTGATCTACAGTTTTAGACGACAGGAGTAAGTTTACCTGTAACAAGTGATTTTTTCAGGTAGATTCACCTTGGCTGGATAGAGTCCGAAAAACTACGCAAGAGGCATTCATTATTTAAAATTTTGGGCCAAGCATAAGCCAGCTCGACCAGTGATTAGTCTATTGTGGCAGCCCTTTAGATTATAGCTCACTACTTATTATACCCGTTGAATCCAGAAATTGCCTGATTTTTCGGGGAGTGGGTTCTGTTATCTCTTCCATGCTTTCGTGCATTATATGCTGCCCTAAATGGATACTTCTTTTGCTCATAAGCAGTCCGAACGAGCAGAGTATGTGCATAGCCGTTTCTTCTGCTGAGTGGCAGAAACGGCACATTGCGTCCTCGGTCAACTTTATGGTTGTCTAGTGTTTGTTGAGTTTGCAATGACCCGTCAGTATTCTGGTCACAGCATATGTTTTGTATCTTCGGGTCGTCGGCCCATTTTTCAGGCGAGCTCGTCTGCTACTTCATTACCGTATAATGTTAGAATGCCCTTGCACCCATGTAAGTGTAACTTTATTGGAGTTACCCAGGGCATTCCGGTATCTGTTGCATGTTTGAACTAGTTTTGAGTTTAGTTCAAAGGATTCTAGAGCCAGCAGTGCTGCTTGGCTATCTGAGTTGATGTAGGTGTGTTGATTACGAAGCCTCCTTTCCAATTTTATCTCCGCGCATTTGTTGATTGCAAAGACTTCGGCTTGGAAGATAGTCTTCTATATCTCCGACTCCGTGCACAGGGTAACGCTAACCTTGAGCTTGGGCCTCTCTCCGTATACCCTGCACCCTACATCAGATCCTTTCTTCGATCCATCTGTATACCAGACGTGGCTTCCTTCTTTGAAGATCATTCGGCCCTCTAGCCATTTATGCCTTGAAGGAATGTTTACTGAATACATCTTATGGAAGTTGTATTCTGTGTGCATGTTGTGCTGGGCATGCTAAGGGGTATGTGTTTAAAGGACTAATTCCTTAAGTTTTGTTAGTGTCTGAGAGGTCCATCTGGTTTTTGTCTGAGTGCATATTCTGTATATACACTGCTTGGCTTCCTTTTGCACCTGTATATGTAGTGGTAAAAGGTCTAGCAGTGCATTCAGCGCTGCCTCTGGTGTTGCTGAAATACTTCAGTGCTTGAAAACGAACGTTTACAACCAATCCGAAACATGGTCTCTTACTATAGGCGTTATAAAAAAGTTTAAGGACAAATAACGAGCTGTTCGGTGTTTCTCCACTGGATTGAATTGAAAAGATAGGTAGAAGAACTAAGGTTATAGTAAGAAACATAGCCCTGTAGACCACTAAGCTCAAGTGGTAATGGGCAGGGCACAGTTCAGAAAGGTTCTCGATTAGTTACCATTTGGTCAAGAACGTAGCGTAGGGCGTCCACCAGCAAGAATGACAGATGACCCTGCAAAGGTCGCATGATCGCACTGGATACAGGCCGCTTGTAACCGGTCACGGTGGAAGTCTTTGGGGTAGGCATATGTTTATCAGTGGACGTCCTGCGTCAGATTATGTTGTTGATATGCATGTGTGCAAAAGCATTTAGTACATAAGCTAACCAAAATAAACTTTACTTCGTCGTCAAAGCAGAACTTTTTACTACATAAAAGGTTAAAAGATTTAATTTATTAATGCTTTTATGCTCTTAACTATAAAAAAAACCATAAATTTATGTAAAAGCAAGGCAAAGCATTCTTTTAATTATTTATTGTTTTATTTGAAATATTTTTATGTAATAAAATAGAACTTCGCTATGAAAAATACGTTTCGTAACTTTCGTGGAGTCACAAATAACTTTCGTGGGTACCAAAATTTCAAAATTAAATATCGGAATGAATAACAAACCGATTTGTTTGATTCCGACAGAATTCAATATAATTTTAGGCCTTCTTAAGTTTAGTATTTTTTTATTTTTAAAAAAACTTAAACTAAAAATCGTCACGAAGGTGACGTGGAGAATGCTTTCCGGAGAATCACTCTTGTGATCTCGAAAACGGCTCTAACGTTGCCTTTGCAAAAAAATTGTATATGGGAATCCCCATTTACAATTTTTTTGATCAGGGGTGAAAAATTGATCAAGATTAGTATTATGTTAAAAAACGCGTTTTTCAATTTTTTTTCGTTTTTTTCGCATTGTTCGACGCAAAATATAGTCGCTAATTTCGCACCGGTAAGCATGAGCGTTGTAGCCGGGTGCATACAACGTAAGACTGATAGTACTATGTGTCTGGGGTTCAAATCTCGCTCAATGAAGAAACATTTTTTACTTTTATTAAGTTTAAAGCTTTTTTTTGTTTTTTAAATAAGATTTACGAATTATAAAGTTTTATTATTAAATAGTAGTAACAAGCAAAGCTCGATCGCCCAGGTACTTTTTAATAATGCTTGCTTCCCTTTAATAAACTGTGTCTGTAGATGTTGTATAAAAATGCATTTTGGTTGACTACTTTGCTTCCAATTATGCGAAATACATTATCGCTTTTAAAGTTTATAAATTACTAGCAGTTCCTCGCTCCTTCACCCGCGCCAAAAGTCGGATTTTCCATACAAATTTTTATCCTAATTTCACCCCCTGATGATTTTATATCGCGACAAAAAGTAGCCTATGTCCTTCCCAGTGTCTCAAACTATCTCTGTGCCAAATTTCATTTGATTCGGTCCAGTAGTTTCGGAGCCTATTCGATGCAAATAAACAAACAAACAAACAAACAAATCTTTCCTCTTTATAATAATATTATAAAGAGGAAATATTTGTTTGTTTGTAATATTATTATAGTATCTATACTATATCGCGACAAAAAGTAGCCTATGTCCTTCCCAGTGTCTCAAACTATCTCTGTGCCAAATTTCATTTGATTCGGTCCAGTAGTTTCGGAGCCTATTCGATGCAAATAAACAAACAAACAAACAAACAAATCTTTCCTCTTTATAATAATATTATAAAGAGGAAATATTTGTTTGTTTGTAATATTATTATAGTATAGATCATGTCATGTGAGTTGTAAGTTGGGCAGTAGTCGATACTAACTCATATTGTATGGTATGCTTAAGAACAAGTTATTAAAAATAACACAACCTTATTTATTATTAATTTTTGCAACATAGAATATAAGGCTGGCTACAATTTATGTTAAGAACTTGTAGTTATGGTGTAATAAAAATTTTTCACAAGTGAATATTAGAAATGAAATAGGTTTTTCGTCTCTTGTTCTTGTTTTATCTATAATGTAGAATGTTATCTTACCAATAACCGAAATTGGGACTAAAAGATTGTCGTTGTTACGGCTTGCTTGGTATTTGCAGTTCTAAAGAGCTGAAAGCGTAAGATTTTTTGTTCTTGGTACTCAGATTAGTACTCAGATATTTGTTTCTTACGTTTACGCAAATTGTTGAACTCATTAAAACACAATATTGATTACTTCGCGATTTATTTACATCATTTAAAACCTGAGGTTTCGTTTGTGGTGACAAGGAGACCTCTCTCTTAAAATATAAATAAATTACAACGTAATCCGTAAAATTGAGTTTTAATCAGTACTCAGATCCTTTTTTGTTCCTAGTATTTAAGTATTGGCAAGAGTGCCAATGATTGAAGTATTACCGGATGAAACCCAAATAGTCGTCAAAACATTTATTAGCATAGCTCTAAATTATTATCACATCATCGCGCTTTACGCCTCTGTACTTATAAGAATCAGTGTTGCCATACTCTTTGTAGCCTTTCTGATATTTCAAAGCCAAAGAATCAGCTGGCAATGTCGATTTGAACACAGAATGTCCATACGTATCTAGTTTTATAACACCAAAGTACATCACTTCTTCTTCACTCTTAATCTGTCTCCTTTTCTCCTTGATTAGTAAAGAATCCTTTACAGGTAGAAATAAAATCATATCTTGAGCTTTGTTTTCATTACCCAGCTTGACTTTTGTTTGTATCGTTCCATTGGCTTTGCTGGAACCTTCCAATTCAACCTTCAAATCCATTGGAAGATGACATTCGACACATCTCACGTTGTTGTGATGATCAGAGCTCAATGGAACAGGGAACAATCGATCGTTCAAATAAAATCGATACACGCATTTGTGATCTCTAAGACTTGTAACACTGCCTTTGCTATCCACCCTAGATTTGACAGAGTGACATTCAAAATAGTTATCACGTCTAAAATTCTTAAGAGTCTCAATATTATCAGCGTCATTCGTATCCAAAAATCCGATCTCTTCCGAATCGGAATAGACTTCAAAAACATTGTCGTTGAAACTCTTCAGCTTATCAGAAGTCATATACGTTTCAGGCACTTCTTTAATAGTGTCCAAAGACATCTTTTTAAATTCGTTTTCAGTCTCATGTAAAGATTCAGTCGATTGAAAGTTCTCATTCTTGTAATACTGTTTTACAGAACTTGCTTTACCATTTTCTCTCGTTTTCGATCTACTGTTTCTACTACCATTCTCTTGCGTATTCAAGTTGTCATTATTATAGCACTGCTTTGTAGAACTTGTTTTACCATTTTTTATTGTTTTAGATCTACCGTTTCTACTACCATTCTCTTGTGTGTTAAAGTTTTCGTTCTTGTAAAATTGTTTGACAGAACTGGGTCTGCTATTTTCTCTAGTCTTAAATTTTCCGTTTTCGCTGCCATTTTCTTGAGGTTTGAATGATATTTCTCTATCTTCTCTGAAGCTACTTGCAGAGTTTCTATGACGAGTTAAATGACCATAGCTACCGTTGACTGTCGAAACAGCATCGCCACACCTTTTGCAATAATCAATATTGTTTTTACCTGTTAGTTTTGTAGTTGTGGAGACAGTAACTTCAGATTTGGTGGTCTTCCTAGGCCTGGAGTTGGTGTTCCATCCAGTCATAATGATCCCTGTAGAACAGCTTTTCTCAGAACATTCACCGAGTTTCTTAGACAAAACCATTTTTTTCGGTGTAGCTCGCTTGAAGCTTATGGCAGTGGTCGCAGAGTTTGTTTTTGCAAAGCGATCGCTTGCAGACTTATGATATTTGTAAGACATTGTATGATACACAAAATTAAATAAGTTCTTTGGAATATCGCGTTTCTACAAAGCGAAACCAAAACAAAACGTTGCCATGGCAACTTGCTGTCATCCCTCAAGCACTGTTTGGTGTCTTTTTCATATACCGTAAAAAAGAAAAAAAAATGCAGCTTTATATTAAAAAAGAAAAAAAATCTCAAAAAATGAGGTTTATTTTCACAATATTTTTTCATTACGCTGACCAGTGTGCCATCTTTTGTTGAGACTTGGAACTACATAGAGCTTTAATCTTACCGGTGTTTAGGATGCCTTGCTTTTTGTCTTTTAGTTAGTGTTGTATAAAGAAGATAGATGTCGCTCTGAGGGAAAAAATTATGAACTCGAAACCTCCACTTTGACAGAGAGTTGTGATGTCAATTTTAGTGCAAAAAAATGCATTTGCAAATTCAGGTTGGACGAGTTTGAAAAGTTCTCCATGCATTCAAAACTCATTGAACTCAATATTTTTTGTGATACGACCCAAATGCGCATTCTTTTAACTTTTGATTCAATAAGGTAGGTACCTACTTCGATTTCAGATCAAGTTATTTTACAGTTACTTTTTTATGACTTTTAAAAAAGGATCTCTTTAACTTAGGATCACTTTGTAGTCAGTATGTCTGTAAAGACATAAACTGTAACTGTCGTTTTTTTCTAAAGAACGCGTGGAAGTAGGTACAAGCATAACACAAAAATACCTAATAGGTAAGTATGCGGTCCCGGAAGCTGAAAAATTTAAACATCAAAGACAACGCGGCAAATGATTTTTCACACTACCTACTCGGCAATGTTCAATTACACACCAAGTAAACCTGACTCAAAGTGAGTTATTGCATCCCAAGGGACGTAATGTTGTGTGAAATTTCATTACGCCCCTAGGGAGGCAAAGTGATTTGAATTTCGAATAAGAGTTCGTAGGCTTGATCACACTAGCCCGTCCCGCATCAAAGAGAACATATTTAAAATTTGAACATGGCAGCCAAGAATTATAACACGATTAGAATGAAAAATAAGCGCGCGCTTCTAAAAAAGAAAAAAATAAAGAAAAAAAACCTATGTATTTTAAGAAATTACAAACAATGTTTTCGTAAAACTGTCGAGTGCCAAAATTTATTTGACAACGGTGTCCATTAGGTGTAAAGCCGCTGGTACTATTAACATAATAATAATTTTCTGCCAAAAAAGTCAAAGGATATATAATATAATAGATAAAATAAGTTTTTTGTAGTACATTTTTTATATTGCCTCGTAGGAAGTGTGAAAAGCAGAGTATTCTCCTCGGGGATAAAGATGTCTTTGTCTTGGGCGTCATCTTATATCTCGAGCCCAACGAAGGATTCTACTTTAAACTCCTTCGCTATGCTCGGAAGTAAACACTAAACTCCCTCGCTGCGCTCTGGAGTTAACTCTCGAATCCTTCGTTAGGCTCGAGATATAAGATGACGCCCGTGACGTAAGACATCACTTTACCCCCTTGGTGAATAATCTACTATTAATGATTGACACTAGAAAGGAATGGCATACGAGTAATGTGGGTTGTTATTCTGTGTCTGAATCTAAGTATATTGGGACGATAAAGGGGGTAAAAATTTAACCGCTCAGTTTACACAAAGATTGTGTTGTCTCGCAGCGCTGTAGGTAGAGTAAAACCTATAAGAAGACATGTTCTGCCCATATTTTAAATTATTAACGCTTATAAGTGTTATTTTCTGACCTAAACTGAATGGATGATTTTTGACTTTGACTAGGTAGGTATTTGTTTTGGTAAAACTAATGTTGACTCTGAAAGTGTCACAGTCAAAATTGTTAAACTATTTCAAGGAACGATGACTATATATCAGCATCAGTGCATGTGTTGTCAATTCGCAATGAGATATACAGCATAAGCGAATTCATTTAATAAAATACTACAAGACAAATATTGTGCTTATAAAGAATAGTTCTTTTTGATTCTCTAGCAACCGCTTGATTTTGATCAACTTTATCGTTAGGTTTTTGCAGAACACGCTACCTCATCGAATACCACCTTGAAGCAATACAAATAGTATCACACCATTATGAAATATCTACATAAATAAATAAATAAATACAAAACATTGTTTGTCTGATCTATTTTGTTTGGTAGGGTAGTGGATATAGGGATGCCCGCGACGGTTCCTGGCAATAAGTAAATATTAAAAAAATATGTATTAGATAGAATCTCCCAATTGTATAGTTGTAGTGTACTCTTCCTTTTTCAAATAAATATACAAATATTTTACCACGATTTCATCTGATGGTAAGCGACGATGCGGCAGAAGATGGGTTATGCACGTTACAAAAATGTACCGACCTGTAGTTATCATTTACCCTGAACGGTCAGCATATCTTTAGGCTAAGGAGAAATAAAAAAGGCAGTGCGACAAATATAAACAAAATCCAACATATTATTGTAACCAAGAATTAACAATTGATGTTTATTTTAATTGTAAGTATAAATAACCAGCAGTTCCCCGAGGTTTCGCCCGCGCCAAAAGTCGGATTTTCCATACAAACTTTCATCCGCCATTTCAACCCCCTGATGATTTTATATCGCGACAAAAATTAGCCTATGTCCTTCCCAAGGTCTCAAACTGTCTATGTACTAAATTTCATTTAAATCGGTCCAGTAGTTATGGAGCCTTTTCAATACAAACCAACAAACAATCAAATCTTTCATCTTTATAACATTAGTGTAGATTGATTCCGATAAACACGATAGATTGACGACCGCTTGGTTTAGTGGTTCGCGGCCCGGACTTCTCAACCAGGCGGTTGCGGGTTCTAATCCCGCAAGGGGCAAATGTTTGTGTGATGAGCACGAGCATTTGTACCTAAGTCATGGATGTTCATAAATGTGTATAAGTATGTCTATCCGTTATCCTTGTCACCATAGCACAAGCTCACGATTAGTTTAGGGCTAGGTAGTTGGTGTATTTGTTAAAGCAATTTATTTATTTTAGTTACACTAGGGAACGGATCACCCTGTATAGCTGATTGAGCGGCGGCTCACGCAGCAATGCGTCTGCGCAGAGGTCGCGATGCTAGGGTGGCCACAATTTTCACCAATTACGGCTTATATTATTTAATAGAAGTAAAGACATGCATCAAGATAAATACTACAAAATGTTATGCTGTGTTAATAAAGACAGTTTTGCAATAAGATGTATAGTGTGATATGCTGTATAAAGACGTCAAAATATTCATTAATGCAGAGTAGATTATATTATGTGAATCTTTATAAATGAGCAATGGTCGGAAGATTGCACTGCCTTGAGGAATGGGTGAAAGCAAAATGTTTAGAAGTACACAATTTAATATGGTCTCCAAGTCATAAAAGTCATTTATTATCACCCCACTGCACTGTGCTGTTTCGAGACGAATTGTGGGAACATCACCAACAGCTTTGTATTTCGCTTCAGCTTTGTATTATATATATATATATATATATTAAAATAATATATTTGTATATTGGCTTATTCAATTATAGCTTGGAGTTCAAAGGATCCTGTGTCTGTCTCTGTATATATCTCTACGGTTATTTATTTATGGTATACAGACAGATTTGAATAGCAATAGCTTTAGCTTCCAATAAGTATCAACTTTTAATAAAACGTCAGGAAAACAATGATACGTTTTCAATAAAAAAAAAAAACATTTATATGTCGTTAATTCGGAATTGCAATCATATATCTATACCGGGCTGTCTATACCGGAAGTCTATGGAATTGGCTGTCGTAGCCAAACTCAGTGTATGGTAGGACACTCCTGTCAATTATCATTTATCCTCTTTTCCCCCAACGCACGCCCACTCTGGCACCCAAGCTCAGATGCGGCGCTATAGCTCATATGTGCACGGCATCAACTATTGTATTAAATAAAAAAAATGTCTTAAGTGACAACTGGTCATAAGGTACCTTTACCTGTAGACTGTTAAATTTATCCTCATTTCCCCCAACGCACGGCTACCCTAACACCCAAACTCAGATGCGGCATTATAGCTCAGATGTGCGCGCGCGCAGCTCGCCTGTATAGACTGTGGAGATTCAAGCGGAGCAAGCGGTTCCAGTTCTTCAGAAAACTATGGCGGTGATGCGGTGTGTTGTGGTGCTGTGCGCGGTTTTGGTAAGTAATTATTTCGTTTAATTGTTTTGATAATTTAAGCATTTTTTTAAAAGTTTTGCACACAAAAATCATCGACCGTCCTTTGGTGGCACTTGAACCCACAACTCCACACCACGAGTATTCGGGTGAATGCTATGCCAAATGGGATTAGTTCTTGTTTTGTTTATTGATACTCGTAAGTTTTTGTGATGGCCAATAAATAATACCAATTGGTCTTAAACTCGTTTTAATATTGTAAAAATTAAGAACCCTTTTTACGTCATTTATTATTTTTTTTGATATTTTTAGTGCTGTCCATTTCGCTTTTAGACTCATTGGCCTTCTATTTAGAACCCTGTCAATAAGACACTAGTTACTTTTTTTTGTGATGTCCCTTGCGCCTTTGACATATTATTTATTCTGTGTTATTTACCTCTATAAGACCTTTTTATATGTTATTTTCTCTTTGTATATTTTCTCAATGTGCGGTTTGCATGCTTAAATGAGGGATAACCAGGTTAGTCGACGAAAAAATTGCAGGTCTCTCGCTTAGCTTGCAATTTATTTATTTTTATTATCAATTTATATTACATTCAATAAAATCGGCTGGAAGAAATTAAACAGAACACAACCGACACATAGAAATGGTGAAGAAAAATAAAACTATAAGCATATAGAGAGCATTTATCTGCATGAACTCATTAGTCCCTACTGGCGTTCCGAGACAGAACCTTAGGTTTAAGCTTCATTTACGATTTCTAAAATTATTGACTACGATTTTAATATTTCATTCAATCAATCATCGAATAAGATTCATTGATTGACTAATTCGGTCAGTGGCAATGACCTTCGATTAATCGCATTTTCCACGATTGAGAATCACTTTTTGCAAATTCAGTGACCCTAAGCTTGTAGGGTTAAATCAGCTAAGTGGAAAATGAATCAAACAAGCTTGTGAATCTGTGGGTTGTTCGTTTAAAACCAATTTGGGGTAAAAATATTCAGAATAATTTCGTTTATCCACTTTTTAGATCCAGACTGTAATCTTTTTAAATAATGTTTTCAGAATCTTAAAGGTCATACTTACATCTCACATAATACGTAGGTAAATGTTCGCGTTCAATAATTAAAAGAACACTTAAGATGGCGTCAAAATAAACACGAAAACCATTTATGACTATCAATAAAATTGCTTTTACTATCTATACTAATATTATAAAGAGGAAAGATTTGTTTGTTTGTTTATTTGCATCGAATAGGCTCCGAAACTACTAGACCTATTCAAATGAAATTTGGCACAGAGATAGTTTGAGACACTGGGAAGGATATTATAGGCTACTTTTTGTCGCGATATAAAATAGGGGGGTGAAATGGAGGAAAATTTGTATGGAAAATCCGTCTTTTGGCACGGGCAAAGTCGCGGGGAACTGCTAGTTTGCCAATAAAACTGATGTAATAATTGACGTTCAATTTGATGAAACAGAAAATCCAATTTTTACTTAAACCGTTAGTACTGCAAAGAAGCCTTATTATTATGCCTAAAGGTTTTACTCTTGTATCATCGTATCATATAGACAACTAGTGGTTGCCCGCGACGTTGTCCGCTAAATGTCGAAGTTTTTATACAAACTTTCACCCCTTCGGTTTTTTTTTTTAAATAAATCCTAAAATATGTTTTTTTTTTATTATTTACTTATTGTTATCGCTTTGGTTTGAAAACTGACGGAATTTCATACAATCTTATCCTCTTTTTACCCCTTTATGAATTTACAAAATTATCCATTCTTAGTTCTCACCTACAGTATAGTTCGAGCTGTGCGTTGATATGTCAGTCAGTCACTAAGTCAGTTTCTGACTTAATGACTGACTGCCTCGTTAGTCTAGTGGTCAGCACGCTGAGTACTATCCAAGACGTCCCAGGTTCGAATCCCGGGTCGGGCCGAGAGTGTTTGGGTTTTTCTGTCTTGAAATTACTTAGAGACAGCCCGGAGTCAAGAAGTTCGCGGTGTTAACACCCCCGTGCCTCGGAAAGCACGTTAAGCCGTTGATCCTGCGCCTGATCTCTCTACGGTCATGTCGGACTGCCGTCTCACCGAATTATGAGAGTGAAGGAACAGAGAGTGCACCTGTGTATTGCGCACACACTTTTGCACTATAATATGTCCCGCGCAGTTGGCAAATCTCTGTTGAGATAGGCCGCCGTAGTCGAAATTCGGCTAGGAGGACATTATTAAGTCAGTTTCCCTTTTTATTTACTTAATTAGAAATCATTTAAAAAACTTTATAAAGTTTAGAAACCTCTTAAATTAATATCTTTGATGGACCTCTAGTGCACTAGGAAGCAGACCTAGGAAGTATCAGGGTATAAAATAAGGCAATGCATCTAGTGTACCGTATGCCTAAACTGGCTGACAATAGAGAGCCAATCCAAGCGGTATATCACAAACAATGAATTGATTAGATGCTATTAAATCTAAATATATGACGTGGCAACAACATTTGTCTTCGCAAATGTTTTATTGGGTTCTGTGTGCTAATTAAGTTTTGTAGCTCTTATTGAGGGCCACCATTTCATTTTGAGTTACCTATTTACAAATAACGTATGTAGAATAAGCTATGACGTTTGTAGTGTAAGTAGTATTACAGCTACACAGGTTGCCCTTAAAAGGGCTTACAGAATTTTGACAGAAATCATACCTACATCAATTTCATAAAAACTTGCAAAATAATTGCTCAATACTTGGGGAATGTATCTGATGGAAATATTTTTACAAATATTTGACCATCAGTTAAGATGAAATCAGCTTAACTTATAATTATTGTTATAAAATAACTTATCAATTGATTATTGTTATAAAATAATTATAAGTTTAGCTGATTTCATCTTAACTGATGGTCAAATATTTGTAAAAATATTTCCATCAGATACATGCGGGTAGGTACATTCCCCAAGTATTGATGTAATCGAACGCTGGCTCACTGGCGTGGCAAGCACTTACAAAAATTCGTCGACTGAGTAACATCCTCCGTAGCTCAGTTGGTAAGAGCATTCGCCCGGATAGCGAAGGGACGTGGGTTCGACCGGACAGTCCCACCGGATGACACAGTCGATTAATTTTTGTAAGCGAAATTAAATTCAATTTCGTAAAAACGTGCAAAATAATTGCTTAAGTTATAAAATAGTTATACCTACAAGGTTTTTGAAAAATACTTTACAATATGTTCACAGCAAAGAAGTCTTGTGTCATGTGACAGAAATAATAATTATGAGAATAACTAGGTGGCACTTGAGTTTTAATTTCCCTCGTTTTAACAATATCCGCGACTAAATCAAGATTTTAGATAAAAATCGACGGATGCTCTTGCGCAGATGACAAAGCTTTTCTTAACGATTCCTGGCAAAGATTAAACAAACCTACTTATATTTAAGTAAAACTCAAATGCAAATTAATTATTCATACAAGTTTTGACCAAATATGCCACTCATGAACATAAATAAACAAGTAAAACCTAATATAAATTGTAACCTATTTTTATTGATAAGTTGTATAGTTTAGTTACTAGAGTATTATATTATTAACCGTGGTAATTATCAAACGTTGTTACCCTAAAAAAATAATAATAAAATGTAATACATGTGATACACATAATATTATTAATATTGGTAACAATGATGCTTCGTCTTCACTAACTTCAAAATCTGCCGAATCGTACAGGATAAACACAATAAAAGTAAATGTGTCATTGTCATTTGTTTTTAGAGTTGTCAAAGTATCAAGATACGTGATCGGTGTACGCATACGATGACATTGGACGCAAGGATCGAAACGTCACGGGTGGCGTTGAATATGGAGTTCGGTTTCTTTGATGATTGGTATAGTAGTCATGGTCATACAAGCGGTCGGAATCAAGAGAAATCTTAAGTTTTTTATTTGAGATAGTAATTCAAATGTAGGTTAGTAACACAAAGACTACTATGAATCTAAGGCTTGTTAAAAATGGTCAAGGAATCGTAGATTTTTTTCTTCTTCTTAGCGTTGTCACCCCCTACCTGTGATTAAGTATTTCCTTTACCCAAAGGTCTGTCTGGAAGAGATTGCTCTTAGCGATAAGACCGCCTTATTTGTACATCTTTCTATGTAGATTGTATTGTTGTTCATTTTATGGTGTGCAATAAAGATTTATCTATCTATCTATACCGATCTATCTATCTATACCGTTTGTGCATTCGCGCGCAAGGGCCCAGGGTTCTTAGAATATAATGACATTTATTAATATTTTAACTCGCACTAACAAAATCATTTATTTTGGAAAGCAACACTAAAATCTGAACTATTTGCTTAGTAATTTAAACTTGTTAAGTTTAATAAATTCGCACACGGGTAGTATTTGAACCCACGTCCTTTGGCTTTGGGTTCAAATACTACCCGTGTGCGAATTTTTGGTTTCTTATTTAAACTTATATAAATAAGAAAGATCACTGTGAGTGATAAAAATAATAAAAACTTTTAAACTTGTAACTCAAGGGAAGGTCTGAAGCGGTCCCTGAAAACTCAAATAATTTATTTGAAACGATAGCAGGCCTGTGTATCTCCCCGCGGACGTAGCAAAAACGTACCTACGCGCGGCGCACCTACGTAGGTGCTAAAACAAGTTGCGTGTCGCTACCGGCCAGAGCCACCCTCGCGCGTTTTATTCACCGGCGGCCGCGCGGCTACGTTGCTGGCTGGACGAGAATGAATAAAGTACTAGAAAGAGGCGGTAGATGGCGATAGAAGCTTCTCGTAGCAGTCAACAGTAATATTGCGTCGCGTGATATTACGTCACTGAATAGGTTTAGTGTATTATGAATCATATTCCAGAGCAATAAGTATGAAATTATCTTGCAATGGATTTTTGTAGGTGTCTACACGAAAATGTGCTTGACTCTGAGGCGAACTAAATTACGCCATATTGTTGACGACATTGAGTAGACATTTCTTTGAATACAATTACTAAGTCATACTTCTGTACGAAGTACTAGTATTCTGTGACGATAGCCTAAATATCCACTTTGAAAGATAAACACTGGTGATCCGTCTATAGTCCTTGTTTAATGTATTTCTTGGGTTTTACTTTACGATGTTGTATTATAAACAAGATGATTGTATTGTTACGCTCTCTATTTTATCTATATGTTACTGCTAGGTGCCGAAATCAGACAGTATTTTGAATGTCTATTGTAAAGCTCTCATTTTGGGTAAAATCATGTAAATCGCTTTATAATAAAGCGCATTAGTAGAAGCATGATGCGGTATAGTCCGATAAATTCTCGCGCAACCATCCTTGCACCCGGCAAGACGTGGGAGGGCGAGGAAGCACTAATCATACGCGATTGTCAAAGCAAATCCAGTCCCCGCAACATCACCCATCACCTGCTGAAGTCTAGCATGTCTCGCCCCCACAAGGGGTCGGACTATAATTAAGAACAGTTTGTTAAGGTAAACCTGTAGCATTTGCAGATGTCATAAGGGTGATTTTGCATCAAAAATGTTTTCTATTTATTTATTTATTTTATTTGAAACAATTTATGTATGCAGAAGTCACGTGATGTTTCGATGGCTTATATCAGTTTCATACATTTTGTTATACGATAACGAACTTCGCTTGAGAATTAATTGCTGCACATGGCTACGCGCCTTGTGAGCTAGCCACTGCAGGTATCGTTGGCGTTCCAAATGTTGGAACTAGAGTGATTTTTCAGTTTGTTTCTGTACACTTTGTTAAACAGAAACCGACTGATCTCTGGCATCGTGCATTGCATTTAAATAATACCTACAAAAAAAAAACGATGTGTTATGGCGCTCAAGAATAGAGTCTTACAATACGGATGTCTACAAGTCTTACAATATAAGAAATACCGATGCATTACTTTTTGAACAATAAATAAACACATTCTTACTTTACTCTACCAAAGGACTTGAAAAATTATACAAACAAAACAACTTACGTTGAACAAGTAAGTACAAACTCCAAGTGGTCGTTTTCCAAAATAGCTTGTTTATATTCTACCTGTAACATGGAGTCGGAAATGTAATCTTGTTGTGTATTCTGTCGTTCTGCCCAAATTATAGGGCCTCGAAGTTGTTGTGTGTATCTTGTATGTTATCACAACACTTCATTGTCATAGAACCCTATTTTTGTTATGTCAAACCTCAATATTTTAATAATGTCACAGAATAAAAAACAGTAACATCAAAAGAAGAAAAGAAGAGTCACTTACCAAAATCTGGGTATTAGATGTATTATCCATCCCCGATGGATCACGATTTGGGTAAAAAAGAATTTAAATGAATAAAATTAAAAATAAAATCTGAATAAGTTATCATTTTTCGGTTGGTGGTTTCTTCTGTTGTCCGCACAAGTTCTAACACATATCATATTTAAAAAAAACATTTATTTGAACAATGATTACAGTAACAAATAACGAACAAGACTATGTATAATGTCCTCCTAGCCGAATCTCGGCTACAGCGGCCAGTCTCAACAGAGATTAGCCAACTGCGCGGGAGATAATATAGTGCAAAAGTGTGTGCGCAATACACAGATGCACTCTCTGTTCCTTCACTCTCATAATTCGGTGAGACGGCAGTCCGACATGACCGTAGAGAGATCAGGCGCAGGACCAACGGCTTAACGTGCTTTCCGAGGCACGGGGGTGTTAACACCATCAACTTCCAGACTCCGGAGCTGTGTCTGAATTATTTCAAGACCGAAAAACCCAAACACTCTCGGCCCGACCCGGGATTCGAACCCGGGACCTCGTGGATAGTACCTAGCGTGCTGACCACTAGACCAACGAGGCAGTCAGTGAGGCTATCTATAAAAAATGATTGAACCCCCAAATTAACTAAACACATCATTGATTTATTATATACAGTGTGAGTCTTTAAAAAGTGCACATATGAAAATGGGTGAAACTAGACCCATTTTTATCGAAGGAAAAATATTTTTAAAAGAACTGACTTTTCTTTTTTAATTTTTATAGATTTTTTAAAGTTTAATTACCTTCTGTTGACTTATTGCAAAGAAAACGTTATAACTTTTTATCTAGGAGGTATATCCTGATGAAATGAAAACAATAATAATGGTAAATAACAGATAATACTAAGAAAATTCATAAAATTCGTAGAAAACGCTACAAGTAATAATAAAATGGTACTTTTGAGAAAAATCTGTATTTTAATTGGTGTTTTTTTTAATTATTTAATAAATTTCTCCAAATAATGCCCCTATTACAGGTGGTTCTTATTACTTTGTGTTATTTTTCATAGTATCACCTTTGTAAAACCAAAAATTCCATGTCTCTATCCCTATCACAACTTTAGCAATAAGCATTTGAACTAAGTATCTCTGGGTGCGCCATTCAACGCTTCGTTGCTAAGGGTGGCTCTAGATTTGTTTTTTTGTTCGTCGTTTTCTGAGTATTTTATGTATTTTATTAGCATCACCTGTTATTTGCCATCATTACTGTTTTTGTTTTATCAGGATATACCACTTAGATCAAAAGTTATAACGTTTTCTTTACAATAAGTCAACGGAAGCTAATTTAAATAAAAAAATGAACAAAAAATATTTTTTTATATTTTTTTTACATTTTTTCTGACGATAAAGTGGGTCTAGTTTTACCCATTTTCGTATGTGCACTTTTTAAAGACTCACACTGTATAAAACACATATTTTATTAACTCTCTCTTATTAACTCTCTGCATTCCCATGGGGTTGACTGGTAGAGAAAGCCTTATGGCATTAAGTCCGCCAATTGTACTTTCTTTTTGTGGTGCAGTAAAGTTTAAATAAATATTTACATTTCCAGGGCAAGGGCTAAATGTATATATCCAGGGAATTTCTTTCATTGAAACACGTAACATTACACCAAATAACATTTATATTACTCACTTTATCTGAATTTTCCTTGAATACGAAATATTCGTCGCTTTTATAAATAATAGAATATTATACGTGTGTACGTGTCATCATCGAGGAGCGAGTTTGTGGTGTAAGGAAAGAGAATAGAAGCACCCATTAAGTTAGTTTATGAGTCTTATAAAAAAAAACTTTTGGAGGTTTACAAAACAGATCAGATATAGGTAGTCACTAGCAATGAAAAAAATGACATTGTAATGGGGTTCTAAATAAATTTAATGGCACGTGATTAAGTATGGTAATATTATAGGATTTTTTATTCAAGTTGAATTGTTACAAAGTGAAAAATGTAGGTGAAATAACAATCCAGCGTAAAAAAGTACATACTGTCCAAAAATAGGTAGTTTAACGTTATTCAAATTTTTTAGTTAGTAAGTAGTTTTAGTTAGTAAACAAGGTTAAATGCCGGGTAGAGAATGCTTTGAGGCATCAAGTCTACTATAAGTCCTTTTTCTCTTTGTTTGACAATAAATAAGAAACTATTAAAGAAAACCATAATCAATCCAACCTTATAAGTCAGCCTATTAGATCCCACTGCTGGGAAAAGGCCTCACCTCAACTATGAGGAGGAACGAGCCATACTTCACCACGCGGGCTCAGTGCGGATTGGTGGAGGGGTGTATGTAAGGCAAGTGACAAACCTTACTGTCAGAAGTTATGAAGCCGCCCTAGGGCCTCTGACTAGGCTTAACGACTAATACCACAGATATTAGCCAGGACCAACTGCTTAACGTGCCTTCCGAAGCACGGAGATGCTTGTCATGGACGTCACTTAAATGGTCGGAATGGTCACCCATCCAATCACGACCGCGCCGTGGGTTGCTTAACTTTTGGTATCACTACCAAAGCGCTGCTGCCACTGCGCCACAAGCACCTCAATCCAACCTTAATGAATCAATAATTGACAAATATTGACACACAACACCACAAGGCACCCGCGCGCGTAATACAGAGTCTGGACCGTTACCTATTTCTTTCTCTAATGTATGAATGCTTTTTCGAGAATATGTATGTATGTATAATTGTTTAACAGGCCCTACAGCCCAAACGGCTGGACAGTTGTTGTTGTTGTGTGGCAGTTTTTGACATTTGAGGTGTCGTTGAATTTGTCAAAATAGTGAGAGTGACATAGGCTATATACATTTACAAAATGGCGCCCGCAAACGGAAACAAAAAGGGCGAGGGGGGATTGATTTTTTCCTTACCATAGCAATATGGGTATCAAATGAAAGCCAGTTAAAATACCATTTCAAAAAAATATTAATTTTTGCAGTCGGGTGTTTTGTTTTTTTCAATAATTATGTTTTTTATATATTTAATTGCATGATCATCAACCATCAATAAATGTTTATCACATTGACAATGAGATAGGTTACAACATTCGCTGTTCCATTGCTTTCCATGCTTCTATCATTCACCAATCGCTAGTGAATTTGCGAAATAAAAAAAGACATGGGACGTGTATGGAATACTTACGAAGACATGTGGAATTGGTGAGTGACAGAAATGTCAATCGTATAATGCCTAAGAATGGTAATAGAAAGTGAATATAAATACGATACTTAAGTGTTTTTCTGACGAAACGACACTGTCTCACCATAATTTTATATAAAGTATGCTGTTTTCCCCTCCCGATAAAAGAGCGAATATCAGGCACGATCAAGTATGAAAATTACATCTGTGTAATTAATAATATATTTAAGCATTAACCATTCAGAGATCATGTTTCCAGACGGTAAGAAATCAATTGTTATGAGACCGCCGCGCTGGCGGTCTTATGATCCTCAAAGGGTTAAAAGTCATAAAAATGTTTCAAGATATTTGGATACAACTTTTTTATGTGTTTACTCCCGATGAACTTTTACTTTTCCAGTCATGAAATATCAGAGTATGTTATGACCACGCAGGTAGATCTCGATTGACATAATCTCATGTTGACATAATGTTCAGCCTAAGAAGTACCAACTGTCTTACCAAAACCCAAGAGTAATCATAAAACAAAGTGCAGTTGGTTACCGAATAGCGGTACCAATCTTTAGGATTCCTTAGTCCTGACTAGGAACCCTTATAGTTTCGTCATGTCCGTCTGTCTGTCGAGGTTTTGCTAAGAGACCTTGTAGGTGTATGTAAACTAATCACGCCGACAAAGTGGTAGAATAAAATTTCGGAAAATATCTAGGATCCCCTACATGTGAAGGGGCATGATTTTTTTTTGACGTCGTGTTCGTTTCGTAAACTTTAACGGAAAACTATAGCGGTTAAGATATCTTTATTAGTTTAGCATTAATAATTTGGGTGTTTGGTAATTTTGTATCAACTACAAAATCCTTATAAAAAATACTTCATAGTGACTATGATGAAGAAGTTGCTTGTTAAACGGAACTCTTCGTGCGCGAGTCGGACTCGCACTTGGCCGGTTTTTTATAATCTTTGATTTGTTACACTTTGTCTCCTACCTGAATATTTAAAACATGGACAAATTTCACTATAAGGGGGTGAAATGGGGGTTAAGATTTTTGTGGAAATTTGGGGGATAGGTGAAATTACAGTCAAATGTGTCTAAATGGGAAAATATACAATTATTTTGCTTTAAATAATAAAGAATTTCCGCTAAGAGACGCTAGCTCAGGCTTCAAAACCACACCAACCGCAACCGCGTTGAGTAGGTAAGAGTTCAGGCAAATGCAGAATGCACCACTCACCCTCCTTCAATACGCATGCTACAGCTAATGCAACTGCATTAGCTGTAGCATGCGTATTTTGCAGATTACTAACAACTGTTAGTAATCTGCAAAAAACCTCAAATTCTTAATTATATCTCTGTTTATTAATAAAAAATGGTCTTTCCAGGCATACCAGCCCTGCAGAGGGCGGTCCATGCCTGAAGACTCGGTGGTGTCGGTATACACCACCCTCCCTACCACGGCCGGGACCCACCCTCCACTGGATGTCTACCACCAGATAGCCAACAACATCGCCGAGAGGATCACCTCTCCTATATACAGGTACCTCATCATCATCCTAGCGTTATCCCGGCAGTGCACTCGCATGCGAGGGCCCAGGGTCTGCTGACCATGATTCAGGATATTGCAGATCAGGTACTTACAGTAGAACGACTACCATCTGACCTCTGTGACCCTGTTAACAGGGGAACCTGACCAGTTTTGTGTTAAGGCCAAACATGCTGGAAGCATTGTATGTTCAGTCAGAAAAAAACATGCTGAAAAAGTTAATATTTATGATAATAATTCGATTGTTTCGAAATTTAAGAGTCTCAAATCTATCTTACTAAATTCAGATTTTGTCGCCTGTGGAACTTTTGTAAACACGTTCACAAGTGGCACTTGTAAAAGTTTTTAACAAAATACTAGTACTCAAAATAATACAAAGACACCAGACTCCAATAGTTAGGGAGTTGGGACAGACAAACAGACGTAACGACGCGTCTGGACTGGATATGGCTAGACAAACTCTTGACTCAAAGATATATCAACAAAATAATAGCTACGAACCTACCCATTTGAGTACAGGCTCTGCTGTTAAGAATTTACATCGTTCTGGATTCATTATGTTATGATGTCAGTTATGTTAAGACGTCCATCTTGGTAATGGTGCGTGGACTATGAAACCAGCGGTTGCGGGTTCGAAGTTTGTGTGATGAACACGAGTATTTGTTGGTACTTAAGTCATGTGTGTTTTAAAAAGCATGTGTATCATAGTCGCGGTAACACAAGCTCACGCTTAGTTTGGGCTACGTAATTAGCTAGTTTAATTTTTGAAACGATTATTATTATCATTTATTTGTTTACAAATTGCATATTCGGCCAATTCCTTATACGCTTTATTAATGACAGAGATTCCAGAACATTTAAGAGAACATGTATAAAAAACCATGTCATAATATTCGTTTTCATCTTATTTATTGTTATAAATTACTTAATAATAATAACAAATTGTTACAAACCAAAAATGATAAGCTCATTTGATGAAACTATTCAATTTTGTATGGCACTTAAAATTATTATAAACACAAACCGATAACCAAATAGGTGTTATTCGCTAATTTGTCTAACTGGAATAGTACTACATACTAATTAAATTATTTTAAACATATTATAAGGATGTAAGCACTCGTAAGCGACCATTGTAAATAGTTACAGCACCAAAAAATTGTGGAATAAAACACATAAAAATCATATTTTAAGAAACTAAAGATCGGTGGTCGTTGATCGCAGATACGTTAAAAAAAATACATTTTTTTTTGGGATCATGTCGACTAAGTAAATAAATAAAAGATATTTACCTGTATATTTGTATAGTTTTTCTTTTAAATTATTATTTTCTGTGTTCAATGATTGTTTCAACATAACCCCTTTTTTACAACATTCTGTATTATACGATATGTTCGTATATCTTATTTATAACGTATCTACATAAGTTACTATTAAATTGCATTATTGTAACAAACTTATATGGGAGGAGAGATTTCTACATCATACACAAGTAATTAAGACTATTTTATCAACCATGCTACATTTACATATTGATATACTTTCAAATATAAATAATTCAAAATCTCCATAAAATTTTAACTCTCAGTAGTTTCGAAGCGCTAGGACATACATATTAAATATAAGGACAATAAACTATACTTTTATGACAATAATTGACTGGCATCAAAACAACTTCATCATTTGCTGCTTCTTCTTCTTGTCGTGTCGACACTGGCGTTATATTTTTGAGGACCAATACTCGGCGACCAACAAATCATTATCAGTAGCGTTGTACCGTCCTCACGTGTGCAGGTGTAGGGGCACGTAGGGCATGACAGTAGGTGTGCCATTGTCTGGGGAGAGACACCAAACATACATTCGCTGTCCGCAGCGTAACCCCATCGGTGCTTGTTCTCCTTGCTTCAGCCGACTTGTGTCCGAAGTCTTAAAACTTCCAAGTTTGCCAAGGTAGAGCATGCCCAGGGGGAGCTGCTCTGCCAGAGGAATTAGGGTATCTCTCTTTCCAGAGTCTTAGGCAATTAAAGTCGCCATCGATACCTCTTTGATGAAGCTATGCCGACTCTGTAGTCGCTGGACTACCGGAATATGTTGGTACAGGGGATGCCGAGCGTCTGTCTCTTTATTTTTTGCTGCTGAACCACGAGATACACTACAAAATTACAGCCTTAGCATATAAACTAATTTCCAGAAACTAACTAAACTAATCTGAGGATGAGCCTTTTGACGGCGTGAACCACGCCGCAATGCCCCCCCAAATAAGCTGAACTATACTCCCCAACAACTCCAAAATGTACACAAAATAGTTCTCTCTCGGTTCTTCTTCGCCCACATCATCTAGCGTCAACCCATCATCATCATCATTACCTCTGTTGCTGTCAACTTCATTGGCCGTATCATTGACGTCTAGAGTCTCTAATTTGCCCAAAACTGGTAAATAACTGTTGAATAGAGTAATCTTCTCCGGTTTCCTATCAGTTTTCTTCAGAGCCTCAACAGATAGTTCTTCTACGTCTCTGTCAACAGAGATGTCGTTGTCCACTGGCAGGTAGTTAGGTTTTGTTACTTCTTCGGGTATTTCGTCTAGAAGCTCGATTTTCTCCCATAATTTTCGCGTAGCGTTGGTCTCAGACTTCGTTTTGTTGATGCCGAGGAACCTGAAATGAAAAAGAATGTTTATAACAAACAATTACCTAGCCTCAAACTAAACGTGAGCTTGTGCTATGGTGACTAGGATAACGGATAGACATACATAAATACGTTTTATAAACATTTTAATCTTCATCAACATTTGCCCCTTATGGGATTCGAACAAGCAACCACTACACCAAGACGGTCGTCAAATGGAGAATGGAGCAAGTAAGGAAAATTGGTTTTGGTATTTATAATTTGCTCTTAGCAGCGCTATTCTGTTTTTATGGCAATTCCAAGTAAAATTGCACTTGAAAGACCTGACTTTCCTGGTGCGGGAATCTAACCCATGAATTCACTTTAGCAATTCAGCCAGATATTACACGTCTTCCATCAGCATAATTAAGCTATATCTACACGTGCAAATCATGAATCGTGATCCATTAGTACAACTCTGATACACTACTAAACATAAGCCACCCCCTTTCTTTCAGCCAAAGTAACCAGATGCAAGTGATCTGCAGCTACAGGAAGTCATTTGTCAATTTTCTGATGAGCAAAGATGGTTCTGAGAATCTTGAAACGATTATATGATATTCCCAGAAAAATACAGCTATACCGACGATATTATAGTGCACAAGTGTGTGCATACACACAATCTAGATAGAAAGGTACCTGTATAAAGGACAGAGCGTCGGTGGCGCAGTGGCTAGCGGGTTGCCTCTAATGCAGGAGGAGCCGGGTTTGATCCCACGTGCCGCCATGTACCAATGACTTTTTCTGAATTATGTACAATAGTTGTTTCACTAACCGATGCTCTTACGGTGAGGGAAAACAACATGAGGAAACCTGCACATTGAGGCGAGTGAATGTGTAACCATGATCCAAAAACTGGTCAGGTTCCCCTGTTAACAGGGTCACAGAGGTCAGATGGTAGTCGTTCTACTGTAAGTACCTGATCTGCAATATCCTGAATCATGGTCAGCAGACCCTGGGCCCTCGCATGCGAGTGCACTGCCGGGATAACGCTAGGATGATGATGAGGTACCTGTATATAGGAGAGGTGATCCTCTCGGCGATGTTGTTGGCTATCTGGTGGTAGACATCCAGTGGAGGGTGGGTCCCGGCCGTGGTAGGGAGGGTGGTGTATACCGACACCACCGAGTCTTCAGGCATGGACCGCCCTCTGCAGGGCTGGTATGCCTGGAAAGACCATTTTTTATTAATAAACAGAGATATAATTAAGAATTTGAGGTTTTTTGCAGATTACTAACAGTTGTTAGTAATCTGCAAAATACGCATGCTACAGCTAATGCAACTGCATTAGCTGTAGCATGCGTATTTTGCAGATAAATATATGCAATTTGTAAACAAATAAATGATAATAATAATCGTTTCAAAAATTAAACTAGCTAATTACGTAGCCCAAACTAAGCGTGAGCTTGTGTTACCGCGACTATGATACACATGCTTTTTAAAACACACATGACTTAAGTACCAACAAATACTCGTGTTCATCACACAAACTTCGAACCCGCAACCGCTGGTTTCATAGTCCACGCACCATTACCAAGATGGACGTCTTAACATAACTGACATCATAACATAATGAATCCAGAACGATGTAAATTCTTAACAGCAGAGCCTGTACTCAAATGGGTAGGTTCGTAGCTATTATTTTGTTGATATATCTTTGAGTCAAGAGTTTGTCTAGCCATATCCAGTCCAGACGCGTCGTTACGTCTGTTTGTCTGTCCCAACTCCCTAACTATTGGAGTCTGGTGTCTTTGTATTATTTTGAGTACTAGTATTTTGTTAAAAACTTTTACAAGTGCCACTTGTGAACGTGTTTACAAAAGTTCCACAGGCGACAAAATCTGAATTTAGTAAGATAGATTTGAGACTCTTAAATTTCGAAACAATCGAATTATTATCATAAATATTAACTTTTTCAGCATGTTTTTTTCTGACTGAACATACAATGCTTCCAGCATGTTTGGCCTTAACACAGCAAATAAATCAACACAATATAACCCGAAATCATACAAAAATTACTCACCAAATGTAGACACTTCATTTTTCGTCCCTCGCAGCGTGTGACAAATATTCCTTGCTCGCAACAGACAGACATTCGAATCGCAGCACGCGAATTATTTGTCCATTTATTTTGTCTCTGGACACTGTTACACCGAACTGTAATAATATTAGAGTTTAAGTCTTCTTCTTTTTGTGTCGACACTGGCGTTATATTTTTGAAGACCAATACTCGGCGAACGACAGAGCATTACTAATATCAGTAGCGTTGTACAGGTCCTCACGTGTGCAGCTGTAGGGGCACGTAGGCGTGCCATTGTCTGAGGAGAGACACCACACATGCATTCGCTGTGCGCAGCGTAACCCCATCGGTGCATGTTCTCCTTACTTCGGCTGACTTGTGTCCGCAGTCTATTTAAAGACTTTCAAGTTTGCCAAGGTAGATCAACGGCGAATTAAAGTAGGTATAATTAGTATAAATGTATTATTATTTGCTTGCCCCGTTCCCAGTTATATGGGGTCGGTGCAGTATATTTTTACTTCCATGTTACAATAAATAATCCTATCTATCACTCGTTATTTAATCATCCACTCTATTCACAACCATATCGTGCTTCATTCGATCAGTGCATCTTACATTTCTTTCTTGGCCGGCTTTTTCCTTCCATCCATTAAAGTAATATACCACAATTACAATCGAAAAAATGTTGCTTAAAGTAATCTTGGAAATTTCAAAAATATTTATGATTTTAAACTTACAAAATTTTGAATATACGGCGACGGATTAGCAGAGTTAAGTCAAGTTCGCGGGAGATAAAAATAAATAAGCGTACTTATCGAAATGATAAGCATACTTTAATAAGTTCACAAGTATGTGCAAATACACAGGTGCACTTTCTATTCCTTCATGTCTATGTGCTCGTAAATTATATCAATGTTGCGTAAGATCTAACCTGACTGACGTGTGGTTGTGCACAGACTGCACGGAGCAACGTCAAAGGCAGCGGCAACGAATCACATGAAATGTTCTTCTTTTGAAATATAACTAGAACCCACTTAAAGTCTAGTGCGACCGCTTAGGTGAGACCTCACCTGCGGTATAGCGGGGTGCGGGGGTAGACAAGTACTTGGGTACTGAGCGGTGCAGGCGGCGGGCGCTTGTGTTTTGATTGGGTGATAATAATGAATTCTTTTCAAAAATAAAATCACTGTTCTCACACCCCCGCACCCCTGTAACATGTAGGCGAGGTCTCATATAAGCAGTTGGATAAGTTATTTAGGTCATAATATTAGAAGACAAAACAAAATACAAACACAATTTAATTTTATTTGTATAGAAAGTATAGGTTCTTCTTACTTTTGTGTGAGTAACGGTGTAAATGTGACCCCAGTCTTCATACAAACGACATTATTACGAGCACAGTTTTATCATTCCATATTCCTCGCGTTTGTGACGAATAACTCGGAGTTAGGGATGTACCGAGCCTCATTTCACTCGATTATCAATTTTATTGCATGTTATTGACGTTTTTTCGCTGCCAAATCTGAGTTAAAAAGGTTTCAGTATTTGAATAACATCTTGTGACTAAGAATATCATGAAAAACATGAATATTTTAATACTAGCAGTTCCTCGCGACTTCGCCCGCGCCAAAAGTCAGATTTTTCATACAAAATTTCATCCCTCATTTCACCTCGCTGATGATTTTATATTGCGACAATATAGCATAGCCCATGTCCCTGTTAGGGTCTCAAACTATCTCTGTACCAAATTTCACTTGAATCGGTCCAGTAGGTAGTTTCGGAGCATATTCAATACAAACAAACAATCATTTTTTTTCTTTATAATATTAGTGTAGATAGTGTTGATTAGACGAATTTCGGCAGCTAATAATCGACATTACATTACACAATTGCCGTCGGCGCAGAAAATATTTTAGTTCACAAATACTCGTATGTGCGCAATACACAGGTGACCTCACTGTTCCTTTACTCTGAAAGTTCGGTAAGACGGCAATGCGACATGATCAGGCGCAGGAGCAACGACTTAACATTCCTTTCGAGTTACTAGAGTGACAACACCACCAATTTACTGACATTCTAGCAGTTTTTGAGTTATTTTACGACAGAAAAAGCCAGAATTTGAACATGGAATCGGACAAAAGCCAGTGTGCTTACCTCCATAGCCCAATGAGGCGAAGAATATTTTACTGAATCGGTAAAAACAAATTTAATTACCCATTGATTACACGTTAGAATTAATCACATCACTATTCTGAATGCTAGTTCCTTTATCCTAAGACGGGAAAATCGGATTATTTTAACTTTATTAACTTAGCCATTTCTGTTATGAGTTTCTTTGACACAGAAACTGAAAGTTGAGCTTGATATGAGTAAATTACATAAGAATTTATATCAAAAACATTTCGTCGGCTAAAGTGATTAGAAACAGGAGAGAAAAGATGCTGGGACACTTGATACGACAAGATGACCTTATAAATATATACTTATAATACATTGAGGAGAAGATAGAAGAAAAAAGGCAGAGAGGGAGACCTAGAAGGTCATATATGGACCAAGTAAAGGAGAAGTTGGGCGTCGGGTCGTATCAGGAGGTCCAGAAAGGCAGAGGATAGGGAAAGATGGAAAAAACTCCACCGACAAAAGGATTAACTCTTAAATAATAAACAACAGTTATTTTTTTTATTTTTAACTAATACCAAACAAACTATCAAAGTGAGTTGCTTAACTTACAGCATAAGAATAAATGTAGTTCGAGATTAAGGGAGAAAAGTTACTAAGACCAAACAAGAAGATAAATTGTACGGTAGTCAACACTATCAAGATAGTCACTGCTGTATCTTAAGCTGTTGCCATAGAGGCGATTTTTCACAAATATATAATCTAATAGGCTGGCAGTGTAGCCAAAAAAGTTTTCATACCAATTATCCGAGATTACAGTTAATTATAAAATCTTTGGGAGCAGGTGTCTCTGGGCTTGGATTAAACACATAGCTATGTAAATTGTCGCAGATTTATTATAACTTCTAGTTATATTAATTAGTGATGGCTTTGTGAATAAACGCTGGCTAATATCCCTGAGAGTATTTCTCTTTGTCACCTTTTCACGGCTAAGGGTCGAGTTCACCAGCAATGTTTTAATTTTATTTCATAGCCGTTTTATTAATATTTAATATTATTTGTTTTGTACTAGTGGTTTCCCGCGACTTCTCTCACAAGAGTTTGGATTTTCCATGTAAACTTTCATACCCCATTTCACAGTCTTAATTTATTTATATCGTGACAAAATGTAGCCTATGTCCTTTCCAGGGTCTCGTCTGTCACCATACCAAATTTCATCTCAATCGGTTCAGTGGTTTAAGCGTCAAGAGGTAACAGACAGATAGACACACTTTCGCATTTATAATATTAGTATGGATGGAAAATGTGTCAAATTAACCGTCAATTGCCGCTAACCAAATTCAAAAATTTGTGAATTCGGGCCTTCCGACAAGTTCAAGCGCGACCTTCCTGTGGTAGCCAGAGGTGCGGGGGGCGAGGCACGTTGGACGTCAGCGGGTGACGGTCGATGTTGCGGGGAATGGATTTAATTTTTGACAATCGCATGTCATTTTTACTTTACTTATTTTAATTAATTACTTTCTTAGTTTGATAAGTTTTTATATTTAATTTTTGTTACGGTATTATTTTTGTCACTTGTTTTTTTCTTTACTCTATCTTGTGTTGTAGAGATGCTTGTGGCGCAGTGGCGGCAGCGCTTTGGTAGTGATACAAAAAGTTAAGCAACCCACGGCGCGGTCGTGATTGGATGGGTGACCATTCCGACCATTTAAGTGACGTCCATGACAAGCATCTCCGTGCTTCGGAAGGCACGTTAAGCAGTTGGTCCCGGCTAATATCTGTGGTATTAGTCGTTAAGCCTAGTCAGAGGCCCTAGGGCGGCTTGATAACTTCTGACAGTAAGGTTTGTCACTTGTCTTACATACACCCCTCCACCAATCCGCACTGAGCCCGCGTGGTGAATTATGGCTCGTTCCTCCTCATAGTTGAGGTGAGGCCTTTTCCCAGCAGTGGGATCTAATAGGCTGACTTATATCTTGTGTTGTGCCAAATAAATGTTTTCTATTTCTATGTCTAATTGGAGGTTCCTCGCCCCCCTCACTAGGGAGGGTCGCGCAAGAACTATTTGGAACATAAACCATAAGCTGCATTTGATTATGATGACTTATGATGACATAGTATTATGTATGGGTAATCCGACATAAGCGATGAAGGCGCTGGAAACCCTAGAAAGAATAATCTTAAGGTAAAACAGTATAAAAAATTAAAACCACCTCCAAAATCTACACTAAGGCCCACTTTTACGAAATTCGATAAATACACTTAGCGCTAAACATATTCTTCTTCTTAGCGAGTCGATAGAACACGAGAAAATTACATCGTAGCAGCCCAGAATTCAGCCACTTGTATTTCGGATCGACTGCCGTCCATTAAATCCGCTGGCGTGCAGGTGTTAGGGCACGCCGGGCACGATTTTAAGTGTGCCATAGTTTGCACTGCACCACAAACACAGTCCACATCGGAGCTTACCGAAAATCCCCACCTGACCATATTCTCCTTACTTCGGTCAACCTGAGTCCGAAGCCTGTTTAAGGACTTCCAGATCGGCCATGTTAAATCATGTCCAGGAGGGAGATTCTCGGCAAGCGGGACAAAGGAGTAGGCAGAGAGGCTTTTTTGCGCCAAAGTTCGCATCTGGCCTGTGCGGGTTCGGTAGAAAGTGGGGCGACACACTTAATAAAACTGCGACGACTTTTTAGCCTTTGCGGCACTGAGACGTAGCCATAAACATATTTAAAAACATCATTCTGTCTTTGTCAGTCATTGGCAGTGACGTTGGCAGAAATGGGATGATATTTTAAACATAATAACCGTTAAACGTATTTAACGAGTTTCGTAAAAGTGGGCCTAAAAAGTAAAAGACTGGAGACTTAAGGTATAGGTTCGTACTTCGTAATCGACCACACGCGGCAGCAGCAGACGACCTGTCGAAGCGACACTACTGGTTTGTATGTATTTCTATGAAAAACCATTCGCAGCTAGCGAACTCGAAACTTGCTTCTAGCTTCGAACTTATACCTTTACAAACAAACGATAAAGGCGTCCCAAAAAGAGACTAACACTGGTGGTAACACTGCATAGAATTTAAAATAAAATAACATGACACAATACATGTCATGATATTTTCGTTTGAAATTTCTGTAGTTAAACTACCTCCAGTGTCAGTGTTGTCCACAGGGGGCACTTATACACGTCCCAATATATGTTAAAGCCATACACTGCTTTGGGACAAGTTGTGGGGTAGTTTTGACACACCCGGTATTCTCACTGCAATTTTGTGTAGGCTATCGGTTTTTTATTTGCGAAAGTAAATAAAAATCGAGGTGGCAAATAAAAAGCGCGAGCACAAAATACTGCTTTTAATGCATTAGTCTTAAGATCCATATTTACTACAAAATATACATAAATTCGGTTCAAAAACATCATTAAAATATGAATATATCACTTTTAATATTTAAATGCACTTTGAGAGTAATATCAGTTATTACTTTCTTAACCCTAGACTCCTATACAAATAAAAAACTTTACGACTTATCTTCGATACCCATAATGATGACGATACATATAGCATTTGTACCTAAGTCATGGATGTATATAAATGTATATAAGTATGTCTATCTGTTATCCTAGTCATCATAGCACAAGCTCACGCTTAGTTTGGGGCTAGGTAATTGGTGTGTTTGTTGAAACAATTTATTATTATTATTAATGCAAACGTCTGATTTTCCAATCATTCATATGGTACTTTTCTTTATATTAACGATCAGGCTTTGATCATAGGTACGGTAAGTTTGCACGGCTGCAAAACTCTTTTGGTTTTTTTTAAAAAATTTTTTTAATTCTATTTGTCGTCGAAATTTGCAATTGTATTAAAATTAAAATGCAATTAAAAATGTTTTCAGACTCTTTTCTTGCATTTATAAAGGATGTGCAGGAAATAAAGGGTAAACTTTTAAGTACAGAATAGTCACATCAGACCCTACTATTGCTAACTTATTTTTCAAGTGTAAGTTTCACAATTTTTAATTATTATATTTTTACAAATTATTACATTTTTAAATACTAGTATTCTAGAAAACATTTTTTTTACACGAAACTTTAGTAGATGTCTAAAAATTATAAAAACTAAAAATGTATCCAAACCTTTTAACAATTTTCCTTAAAAAAAGCATAATACTAGGGCATGATGTGACTACTCTGTAGTTGTAGAACGAACCCCTAAATTACTGGACACCCTGTACACTAATAACCGACTCGATCAACCTCTCTAATACTTATAAACCAAAGGCTGCAGATATCTCAGTTCGGAAGACAGCTTGGACTCGTCCTTAGCCAGCTCAGCGACCATCTCTTTCGCACGGTTGTTCGCGTACTCGTGTTCGCAGTCGCGCCGGTCCACCATTTTGGAGAGAGCGAGACGGAGCTGAGCGCGCGCACCGCCGCTGGACGAGTCTACGAGCGTCTTCATCACGTTGGGGGAGAAACCCTGAAATGAAGTGATAAATAGTCATTTATTTATACGCTAAAGGTTCGACTGCCTTGTTGGTCTAGTGGTTAGCACGCTGGGTACTATCCACGAGGTCCCGGGTTCGAATCCCGGGTCGGGCCGGGAGTGTTTGGGGTTTTCTTTCTTGAAATTACTCAGACACAGCTCCGGAGTCAGGAAGTTGGAGGTGTTAACACCCCCGTGCCTCGGAAAGCACGTAAAGCCGTTAGTCCAGGTTTTGTCACGACACTGATTTTCAGCGGGAACCTTCGGGCATAGTGTAACAAGACAAATACACACACACATTCGCACATAGAAAAAATTACGGTGACACAAATTTAAACAAGAGATAATCACATACAGTACACAACACAACACATAGATGGCGCCATTCGTCTTTGATTTGCTTTGATTATACATGCTAAACATAAACATTATAACACATTAACAAAACAAAAAAAAACATTAGTAAACTACCTGACCAACAATCAAGATTGGGGTACACCATCTAGCGCAATTCTAAGTACTAATTTTTGACATTAGTAAAATCCCTCATTACAAAGCGCCGGTGTAACACCGGTGGGCTTAACAAAGACCAGAGCTGTATTTTTTTTTCTTTAAGTTACTTATCTATCTGGCAACTCGACCGACACTGACAGTACTGACTGACACCAATCCGATTTTCGTCCGATTAACCTGATTACCTACATAATAAGTTCAATCGCCACCAATAATAAGAAGAAGAAGAACTACATAATAAATTTTTGTCAGAAATTAAAATTGACATGGAGACAGCATGGAAGGACCCCATTGCCATGCCACGTGAAGGCCTGCGTGGCCGAGAAGATTATTCCCACTCACTGGACCGGCAGCAAGACGAAGGCGACTACCTAGGCTAGGGGGGGGGGAGGGGGGGGGGGGGTTATGGTTATGCTCTCGTGCACGACGCGCAATACCCTTTGGTAAGTACTTGAAAATGTGCGCCGCCTCTTCGATTTGAGATGATAAGAGATGTTTCTTTAGGGTAAATCTAAGGGCGCGCAACGGAGGGGGCAACGAATTCCAACACCGCGTGGCAGCAAATCTGAATTTAAAGTCTTAGATTCATTTGGGTACAGTGTGATATATGACCTAGGAAGAACATTGTAGCAGAACCGTGCGCATGCATTCTGCACTCGTTGAGTGAGCTTGGCAGATTTTGCCAGTAGGCATGGCCCAAATACCGTGTCGCAGTAATTCAACTTAGACAAAATCAGTGTTTCACACAGTGCTTTTCTAAGAGCTCCAGACAAATAAGGTCTTATTTTATAAGTAATCTCAATCTAAAAAAACAGTTCCTGACACATTTGGTTATGTGGCTATCAAACCTAAGGTTGCGGTTTAGCGACAGACATGACCAGCCCACTGCCACTTCAGCTTACTGCACCTCTGAACGATATCTATGACTTTCGTCTTTTGGCGGATGATCTCGTTTCGGATTCTATCTCTTAGCGAGATCCCCAGCATAGACCGTTCCATAGCTCGCTGGGCGACATGCAGTCGGTGAGCCAGCTTGACTGTCAAGTTCCACCTCTCGGCCCCGTAGGTCATGACAGGTAGGACGCACTGGATATATACCCTGCTCTTCAGGCATTGCGGTAGTGGCGACGAGAATACTAAATGATTTTAAGTATAAAAGTTCCCAAATTAAATCTTTTGACCTAGGTATTTAAATAAAATGTATAAGAGGTCGTCAAAAATTGACATCGTAGTCGTCAATGTACATATTCTAAATAAAAGCTGTAAAAGCTTCTAAATAAAATCTTATCGCGTATATACAAACCCCAAATATTTCATAACCTCTAAAGCTCTACCAGAATTCGTACAATCCACTCGAAGGAAGATGACACATAAACTTTACGCCCCATAAACCGTATCACGGGGCCTAAATGAAATTTACTGGCCGTAACAAGTGGATGCAGGGGTGAATTACGGCGGGCAGCCTTGGCGGCGTATTTGTGATGTACACACGGCACGTCAGACTACCTCACTTTGACCTTGATAAAGTAAAAAAAGTAAAGTTAGCCTATATAGATCCCACAGCTGGGCACAGGCCTCAACTATGAGGAGGTGCGAGCTATACTCCACCACGCGAGCTCAGTGCGGATTGGTGGAGGGGTTGTCTGTAAGGCAAGTGACCAACCTTACTGTCAGATGTTATCAAGCCGCCCTACAGCCTCTGATTAGGCGTAATGATTAATATCAACCGATATTAGATGGTACCATCTGCTTAACGTGCCTTCCGTTGCACGGAGATGCTTGTCTTGGACATCACTTATATGGTCGGAATGGTCACCCATCCAATCACGACCGCGCAGTGGGTTGCTTAACTTTGTTATCACTATCAAAACGCTGCAGCCACAGGCACTTCTTAATATTGACCATGATACTACCTTTATGTCCTACGTTATAAAGCTGTTTTCGTAATTCTAATGGGTAACCAGACGTGCTGCCCACTATACGTTTATTTATTTATTATTCCACTTGTAACTTATAGAAATCCCTAGACGCAAACATGTGTAAATTTAATAAACAAAAAATGGCAATAATAACCACACAATTTTAATAACATGTCATAACGTGGGTATGTTGTTTTTCGTAAAAAATGTCACGCGACCTTCCGCCAAGCTTGAAAACTATTTCAATTTTGTTACTTTCTGACAGAATACAACCATTAAGCCATACATTTTTACTTTCGACACATTACCTAACATAGATATTACAAAAATGTTTCTATATTTTTCTATAATGAGGAGTTTTCTGACGACTCAAACTTTTAGTTTTATTTTATGTTGATAGATGTCGCTATCATTTAAGTTATTATAAATATTGCGTCATAATCATTAAGCATAAAACTATACTAAATTGTTGTTGTAATATTATGTGTACAGACATGCATTGGAAGTTAAAAAATTGCCAGTTAATTAAAATGTAATGTAAAAATATGTCTTGATGATCACTAAAGTGTTAAAAAAACGATCTGTTAGTACGCGTGAATCAAAAACAAACAAAACATAATTAAATAAACGCTAGGCTTTTTCTTAAATAAAAATATACCTGACTTAGTTTGGTTAACGCCATCTAGCGGATTTTTTAGTACTGATTTTTGACACTAGGAAAATCCCTTATTGGGTAGCTGTAAGTATCTGTTTCCACCAATGAGAAGTATCAAATTGTACCTATGTTTTTATATCACGAATATATCATAGACTTTGCATTTACGCCGCCATCACTTCTGTTGATGAAATATGTGTAGCGAAGTGTCTTGATTCCGATCCCAAAGGAGTAAAAGGACTTAACACGATTGCTGTAGACTTTATAGGTTTTGTACGGACGACAGCACATCAAGATAGACACTGTCATCTTTAAGCTGTTGTAATAGAGACGATTTTTTAATGTAGAGTGTGTTGATGTCTGTACCTATAAAATGTATGAGAATAGATTTACAGCGTTGTGTCGTCTGTACAGGCCTGTGCGATGGGCTGTGGTTTATAGCTTTATAAATTGTCACTTTGTAGTTTCTACGGCACTAAAATTCTGATAATTTTTGTGGTAAATGATAGTTTTAAATCATATTTGACTTGAAGAAAAATTTTTCCACTTGTTTTTATTTGCGAGACTCTTCTTAACCTTGTTTTTAACCTCTGTCCAATATACAGGGTTACAGAAAAAGTCGACCTAGATCCGTTAAGGACGTGTAGTACACATCATTTCTGAATGATTTTACTATGGAACCCCCCATCCTAAACTTAACCGTTTTCGAGATATTCGAGTTTTTTTTTATGAAAATGCCCAATTTTTCGGCTATTGAATTGAATATTTTGAATTTTTTGACTCTTATGATTATTTTTTTGGTGTATGATTAGTTGTTTTATGATCTCTCTACGGTCATGTTGGACTGCCGTCTCACCGAATTATGAGAGTGAAGAAACAGAGAGTGCACCTGTGTATTGCGCACACACTTGTGCACTATAATTTATGTCCTGCGCAGTTGGCTCATCTCTGTTGAGATAGGCTGCCGTAGTCGAAATCGGCTAGGAGGACAATTTATTTATTTTAGGAAGATTTACAATTTCAATTATTCACTAAACAACAACAGTATTCTGTGGTTCTATACTAATAACAAATCTTCACATATAGGTAATCAGATAAATAAGGAAAAAATGAACTGAGGTAACTACGAGTACAAACAAAATAATCTGAGGTAATACAATAGGTTGTATAATAGGCTATCGTCAAAGTTCAAGAATCTCAAAATATGATTTAGTCATTTGTCGTTTTTATAATATTTTATATTAATATTATTAGTTGTTTAAAGTTATAAGGTTTCTTTATTTGGATGTAAATTAATAATAGTTCATCGGTGTAGCCACGGTAGAGATATACTATATATATAGCAACGTAAATGGTTGTGACTGTAATAGTTTTTAGTTAATTTAATTTCAAAGACTAAAGTGTTTTCAAAAATTAGTAAATATTTCAAATCTAATATCAAGAATCATTTCGAAGCGTCATTACTAAGTCTGTAACATGAACTCAATATGTTACTTTGTTACCTAGTTGGATCTATCAATAATGCAGAAAAGGACTACAAATGAGATCCCACTATCTAATAGATCTCTGATAATGGAATACTGAATGAAGGGAGGGGGTGGGGGGTTGTATAAATTGAATAAGCCGTTTGATGTGTCAATTCTGTTACTCTTTTGGACTTTGAAATGGATACCTGTTTATTACGGGCGTTATGTTTGCAATACTTACTCTATCCTAGCGATGGGCGATTGTTCGAAAAAAATTAATCGAATGAATCGATTATCGACCATTCAAACTATCGAATGTCGATTTAGTAATTCGAAAAAAAAACGAATAATAATCGACAATCGAATGATAATCTATACTGGGTAGATAATCTATACCCTTTGATGCATTCGATCCAATTGCCGCGACTGTGCGCACAGGACAGGTAGCGAACGAATGATTAATCAACGTGACGAACGACGATTCATTCGTTAGTAGTTAGTAGTACGGCCTGCACACCGCGCGCTCCGGAATTGCTCGCCGCATAATCGAATGACTGCGGTTGCTTATCGAATACATTCGATTACAGAGATCATTTGAATAATTCGATTAATTTAGTAATAATAGCCCATCGCTACTCTATCCTCCTTACTAATAATAAATTAACCACTGCTAATAACACTTGATTTTATATGAGATAGCTAATTTAAAATGTTTGTCTTTGTTTGACGGCTGGTTATTTCAAAACCAGCCATCGCATATTTAAACAAGTGATAAAGGGCTCAATACCAATGCGCCCTGTCTTAGATTTAGGTACATTCTCTCTCTTTCTCTGCCAAACAAACGAAAAGAGACATACTATATTAATTTCGAAACATCAGACTAAACAGCGGCCCGTTGCTAAGGAAATTAAAGAATCCATTGTAAATTTAGTAGGGATGTCATTCGATGACGACTAAAGTTAGAGGAAAACACGCAAAAACTACGTAAGAAATCGCATCACTTAATTTGACGTTTCTAAATTATTGTAGTCTGTCTCTTTTCGTTTCTTTAAAAGTGAAAGAGAAAGACTAAACCTTAATTTGATCTTAGACAGGGCGCATTGGAATTGAGCCCAAAGTAGTAGCAAATTCATTTTTTTTGACTAACTCATGATCATCAACATCACTAACAATGATTTTGGCATTGCTCAAATTCATAATTGATAATGTGGTTAGCCTTACTTTTTTGAGTAGAAACTAAATGCTGAATGTAACCGAATTTCGACCACAGCGGCCATCAATCGAGTTTAGCAAACCACGCAGGAGATTTTCAAGGGCACACAAATAATTATGTGTGGTGCATTCTCTGTTCCTTCACTCTCAAACTTCAGTGAGAAGGCCTTCCGAAATGATCGAAGGGAGATCAGGCGCAGGACCGACAGCTTAATGTGCTTTCCGATGCAGGAGGGTACCACCAACTACCTAATTCGAGCCGTTTCTGAGTCATTTCTAGACAGAAAAACCCAGAAACAAATTCCGACCTATCCCGGGATTCGAACACAGTGTGCTTACCAGTAGACCAACGAGGCAATCTATTAATTAAAATATTAATAAATAAATAAATTGTTTTAACAAACACGGTAATTGTTTTGCTGTGTAGTCCCAAACTAAGCGTAAGCTTGTACTTGTGGCACAGAATAAGTACTAGCTTGTGGTGACTAAGATAACGGATAGACATACATTTTCCATCAAGAAGGCTTTGAGAATTCATTACCAGGAAGAACTCTCTGTTCTGTCTTAATGGAAAAAATGTGTTCTGTGTATTATTTATGTATGTCTATGTTTATGTATCAATATGTATCATCTTTTTGATTTATGTATGTAGTGTGTATGTCTATTGCTATGTACATTTTTCTTCATTGCTATGCTTCTTTTGCATTGGTTTTCTCGGTATCATCTTTCCTAATTTATTATATCTTGCACCACCTGTATTTCTGTTTGGGCCTATGGTTTACTGATAGAGAATGTTTTTACCGTTAGTCCGCCATTTGTACAATAAACTGTGTGCAAAAAGTTTAAATAAATAAAAAAATATATAAACATCCATGACTAAGGTACAAATGCTCGTGATCATCACACAAACAATTGCCCTTTGCGGGTTTTGAATCCGCAATCGCTGGTGTTGTAGTCCGGGGCGCGAACCACTCCACCAAGACGGTCGTTGATCAAATATATTTTGATTTTTAATGTTGCTCGCTGTATGTAATCCTGATATAGTGTTGCTACACTTTATCTTACATAACATTATGTAATTGAAAACGTATTTTGAATCACAACACAAGTTATCAATGAGTCATATTGTGGTTCATTGTTGTAGAATGCAAATGTTTGGCTAGCTACCGCACGGAATCCAAAATAAGGGAAAGTTGTCGTTCGATGTTCAGAGAAAATATTGCTTTGTAAATAGTTGGAAGATAAATGAAAAGTAAAGAATTGTTTTCTAATCCGGTAAAAGGAGGATTTTAAGTTTTAAGTTGTGATGCCAATAAACAGCAGGTTTCTCAAAACACGCGGTTTTCCTGTAGCTAAAAAAAGATGTTTGGTTTCTTTGTAATATCGATGAAACTGATCAATTCAGAAATCGGGGTTATTGAGATGTTTATCTGTCCGTAATGTTTTGACTATCGAATAGATAAACCACCGTTAAATTACATTATTTATAACTTACAGTCCCCTGCGACTTCACCCGCGCCAAAAGCCGGATTTACCATACAAATTTTTATTCCCCATTTTTAATTAAAAAAAAAAACATTTATTTCTGCATATAGACCCAACTAGGGGCACTTATACACGTCCCAATCTTAACCCTACCACTGCTTCGGGGCAATTTTGGGCTAGTGCTGAGAAGAAGCAGCAAGAAACTCAGTCACTATTGTCATAGCCTCTTTTCAAAGTTCTACAATTGTTTCGTACATACAAGTCATTCCATACATTTTTATCTTTTATATAGTCATCTATTTTATGATAACCTTTCGACATTAAAGTATTCTTAACAACCGATTTAAATTTATCTAAAGGTAATTCAACAATATTTTACAAAAAATGTTATACGTCTTCCTATAAATGAATGACCAATCTTTTGAAGCCTAAAGTTTGGAATTTCACCCCATATCGCGACAAAAAGTAGCCTTCTCAGGGTCTAAACTATCTCAGTACCAAATTTCATTTGATCGGTCCTGTGGTTTCGGAGCCTATTCAATACAAACAAACAAACAATCAAATCTGACCTCTTTGTAATATTCATTTATTATTTATAATGACGGAATTAGAGAGTTTTTTTCTGAAATTTTAATATTGATTTAAGCTGTCTCATAGCATTGTGTACTAACTGTGCACTTACCAAATATATTTTCTCTAAAAGTTATTTATTTATGCATGTAGACCCACGGGGGGAACTAATTTACGTCCCGGCATAATATAGGACATACCTACCTACCACTCCATTTGGGCAAATTGTAGGCTGAACCAAGAGTGTCATCATTAGTGTCAATCAGAACGACAATTATAAATTAATTTTAATAAAAAAAACAACTTACAGCATAGTCCGAAAGGCGTTGCCTCTTCGCCTCTCTGCTCAACAGGTCATATAGCAGCAGGAGTCTCAGGTTCGATGATGACAGCTTCCCTTTCTGAGGCATCTGAGGTCCAGCCCTCACTCCCTCCCACACATCCACTAACTTGTCATCTGCAGGATCATTGGCTAGTTTAATCATCTCTCTAACATTCTGTGACAGGTACTGCAAGCTATCATCGTCTAAATCTTCATCTATATCTAGGATATCCGACCTAGAAATCTTGTCTGCCTCAAAATGCGGAGGCAGCAACGGGGCGTCTTCAGGACTTGGTTCAATCAAAGGTTTGACCTCTTCTTCGTGAATGGAGAGCAAGGGTTCCCCTGTGTTACGGTCTTCAGGTTGTATGACTGTGTATTCAGAGTTGTTCTCCATGGGTAGAAGAACGAAGCGCTGGGTGGAATTTGGGTCGGTTCTTTCGCTCGCTTTCGGTGGTTCGCTCGGAGCGTAAAGACCGGGCTTGTGGTGTTGTGTCGTATGGTCCATTCTGAAATACGGTGGAAATTTTGTGTGAACTCAGTTATCCTTCGCGAGCCTGTGTCGCCAAATGTGTGCGTTACAACTACCAGGAGACTCTTGTAAGCAAGAGAACAATAATTCAACTAACAACGCTCATTGGCGCGCAATGCACGCACATAAATGAGTTGACCTGTCCGCTGTCTGCCGAGAAATGTGACCAGTCCGCTGCGATAATCGTAAGTTTATTTTGCCCATGTCGCGTTCGCATGGGTCACGCCTTCATTTCATATCTCTTTTTTAATGATCTGAGGTGAGTACATTACTTGATTGTTGTTACCGTTTTAACTAAAATCATTCAACATTGATTAAAAGTAATGCATACTGTGGCAAACCGAACTCTTTGTTTTTATACTTTTTTTAATGTTTTAATTTCCTTCTCTTTTTGACGTCTTTACTATTTTACCAGTTGTTTCTTTTACTTCATACGAATAACATTGATTTCTTACAAATATTACCCAAAGTTTATAATTTATCCTTCGAATTCCCCTACATCGCGTACACATACCAATAATCGAAAATAGTTTTAGATTCTTATCAAAATGGAAAATCACCCGTCGTCTTAGCATGATCAAACCATCTTCTTAGCATGACTAAATATTTGAGAACTGTAAATTTGAAGCGTGGAAAAGGAGAAATATTTGTTAAGAATTCAGTAAGAAGATTCTTAATAAAAGAAGAAAAAACCTTGTATAGATCAAGAAAAAAGTAGTAACGTGTTCGTTGCTATTTCTACCATGAACCTTCAAATTTTTTAACCTACTGCAATAGCATAGAGTAGAGCAAAGCAAGTAACCACCTCCAACCATATACCATCCTCCACCCATGTGAAGATTGCTGGTAGCCAGGGTACATTGACCAGACGACGTACGGTTTGTTGGTCGTTGCTGTTGGCTTGGCTGTTGGCCTAGCTGTTGGCCTGGCTGTTGGCTTCGACATTGGCCTAGTGGTAGGTTGTGGCTCGTCGGCGACTTCGTAGGCCATCTGGTCCGTGAGGTGGGCTATGACTTGCATTGCTACTGGTAGGTAGGACTCAGAGAGCTGGAGCTGCTGCTGGGCGGTTTGCACCTGGAGAATCGGGACATTGTATTGAACACACGAACATAAATCACGTTACTTAAGAGCTTCCAATTACAATACATTTATAGTCCTTAGACAAACAAACTGACATCTAGAAAACTATGATAGCTTTCGAAATCCTTATCCTCTTAGCGTTATCCCGGTTGTGCACTCGAGGGCCCAGGGTCAGCTTTGGACCATGATCCAGGATGTAGCAGATCAGGTAATTACAGTAGAGCGACTGCTATCTAACCTCCGTGACGTTGCTACCAGGGTAACCTGACCAGTTCGGATCATGGTTACACATGCAGTCGCCTGAATGTGCAGGTTTCCTCACGATGTTTTCCCTCACCGTAAGAGCTATATCGCTATATAGCGCTTTTAAAATAATGGAATCAACAAATTATACGTAATTTTTTGAGATAGCTATAACAATAGCTTTCAGGCGGTTGACGTGTATGTGAACTTCACTTTGGATATTTTGACGAATCATTAAAAATCACGATTCCGAATGAATTTGGCGAATCTATAACAACGGACCCCGTGTGAATGAGCCCTAAGCTTTCGACCTCCTTTTATGTACAGTCAGCAGCACATCAGGTTACCCATTTGGACTACGAAATGAGCTTCTATTACGTAGGAAATAAGCCTTTATTTCCATCCTCAGAAGCTCATTTCGTCATTTTGAGACCGCCTGGTCTCAAAATCAAAATGGGGTAGTCTGACGTGCGGGGGTGTACCTACTTTCTGATTAATTTTGTTGCGGGATCCAAGACCATTAAGCTTACTGCTGGGACTCCCTGGCCTTCACTGGTTAGGGTTTTTTTTTAGTGGTTCAGCTGTAACTAGTAAAAACGAATGGCAAAGGTAGAAAAAGTCCTCTAATTTAGGGAAATACGCATTAGTTACAATTTTTTCCTTTGCAATCTAGAATAAGTCGACTAACATACGGGGTTATTTGTGAAAATAGTTTTTTTTTATCCTTTAACAATAAAGGATTACACAATTTTTGGAGACCCTCATTTAGGCATTTCAATGCCCGTATCCAAGTCTCGCTTTTATTTACCTAAAATGTTACTAAATTAAAGTTTTTACCTTTTGAATTTATGACACTTTTTGTATACTATACTATATATACCCTATATACTATACAGGGCTATTTTAAAACACTAATAACCTCACAGGCCGAATCTTTTGCCTAAATACAACAATTTTTTCATGGCACTAACATGGAATTCTCAGAAAAAATACAGACTAACAAATAACATAGGTGACTATAGTCTAGTATGGGTAAGCTGTTTTTTTCATGATTTCGACGTAACTCTCATAAAGCATGTTGCTATATTTAAGCACCAGAATCAGGCCTGAAGAGGCTATTACTGTTTTACAACTAACCCCGTATACTTAGAAATATTTATAAAGATGTTTTCTTCCATACACATTTGTCAGTTGTTTATCACATCGTGACCCTAATGACCTAAGACATTAGTCTTGTTATTTTACTCGTGATGGATTATAGAATACTAAAATAAAGTGGATTTAGGGCATTTATATTTACAATATTTTGTATTTTCATAACGTTTTTGTACAACTTTCTGTGTCTTTCAAAACTTTACTTTTTAGTAACCTAAGGCATTTGTTTTTCTCCTTAAATGAAAAACCTAACAATAATCCAGAACCCATTTGATGACCCACCCCAATTGACTTTACTATTTTATTACCATACCAACTATATTAACAACAATTAATTTGTCGGTCAGTATGCGAGTCTCAAAAACGTTTTTACCGAACCATACTGGTTCCATGGACAAAGTTGTTGTATTTAGGAAGAAAAACCAAATTATCAGTGTTTTATCAGATATTAAAAGGAACGTGTTGCTCTTTTAAATCCATCGACAATTTTTTTTCGGTGCCTATAGGGACTTTCAAAAAGGCCTTATATACAAACTGAATTACAATAAGAATAATTATAAAAATGTTATCAAAAAATAGAACTAACTTACCAAACTGAAATCCATCAGTTGCAAGAAGATAGCAACTAAGGTTATGTGCCGAATCATTGCTTGTGTTTCTGTAAAAGATGTTAAAATAAAATTAGTTTATTTCATATTATACCTACGTTCTTTAACTCAAACACCCAGTCTTTCAATATTTGCATTAAATTGGTGTGGCAGCCTCTAATCTGCCACTTTTAAAACTTTGATTTACAGCGCATTAGTTAGAAATTGCACATCAAAGAAAAGGCAGCTCAAAGACAAAGTTGACGAACGACTAACTTTGCTTTACGAGCTGTTAAACGTCCTACGTAAGAAGTTTTTAATTTACACTAAATAACTTACTTAACGTAACGTTTGATTTTTCTAAGAATACACGCCACAGTTTCAGAAAAACCACATAATAGGAGACATAACAAAATAAGTGTGTGGTCTTGCCACTCACTGAATCACTTGACGTCAGTCTTTCTATACACGTAGGAGAAAAAAATCGAGCCATTGCGTTTTTTACGTTTCTAAATATGAGTAGCTATACCTAGTTATCATGCCAAAACATTAAGATGAAAATAATAGAACAATAAGAATTAATTACAGTGAACCATGTACAACCTTTTAAAATGTTATAGTCTTTAAAAAAATAATGGTTTTAAATTAATAATGCTATTAGCACTAAAAACAATTATGAAAATACGAATCGTAGGTGGTATCTATAAGTTATCACTTTTATTGCTCCCAAGTGTAAGAATTTTAATGACCTAAAGATGAAGTCTGGATTAAAACTACACTTCTGTTATGAACAGAACATCATTTGAACAGTGTTATTGTACTATGCTTGCGTGAAGTCTACCAAAACCCATTTAGTTTTATTCCGTGTCAATTTAATTTTAACATTCAATAGCGTTCATTTTGAATTCACCCTTACGTAGTCATAATGTGCTCCTAGCCGAATGTCGGCTACAGCGCGGCCTGTGTCAACAGAGATTAGCCAACTGCGCGGGAGACATTATAGTGCACGAGTGGGTGCGCAATACACAGGTGCACTCTCTGTTCCTTCACTCTCATAATTCGTAGTAAACGTAGTACCCTTAAAGGGTCCCTCATAAACCTGACTAAGCTCATATAAAAAACGTATTACGTTACGTTGTACAATAAAATACGCTCTATAGTTTCCCAGGTTTCTGTTGCGTCATCATTTCTGTAGGCTGGGGAGTAAGAGGTCGTAAGTCCAAATCTGGATTTATTGTTGTTTGTCCGATAAAGGCACTGACCTCTATAATACAAGTACGCTGGACTGCATATTGTCAACCTAAAAATGAAGCCATATGATTATCGCCATTTTGGCGCTGACAGCTGTAGTGAGCGTGTGTTGCCCGTCCACGGAACTAATGAGAGTTGACATAAACATGTGGACTTTGGCTGGCAAATTTGTAGTACATTTGGAATAATATCGACTGTTAAACTAAAGGAGACTGGGATTTTAAATGATACCAGAAATACTCACTTTTATACTTGTATTATCCTTCACAACACAACTTATCACCAAAACTTAACTTGTGCACCAATTAACTCCTCCTCAGCGTAGACTGGACTGACGTTTTTTTTAAAAGTCACCTCCCGTTATCGACTCGTCACTCTGTCTTGAAGTTAGCTGCACTGACACGTAATGTCAACTTCAGTCCAGTCTATGCTATTACTTTTAATATTTTTTTTTTTACTATAATCAGGTACTTATACTAAATGCGAATGGTAAAATAACAATATAATTATCATGAAATTGAAGATTTGAAATGTCGTTGCTGACAGTCGGCCATCCGTATCATTACGGGCGACTTCGTACGTTAAGCATTTGGAAATAACAATTTTGAAATACAGAATAAAGGAAACTTATCTCATGATCATACTTAAATAAACTGCTAATTAATTGTTTATTGGTATACATTCCCGGTAAGATTAACATTACTTACTACTAAATCAAGTTTATTGTATAACATAACCTATTTGTATAACATAAATTCATAAATTACATTCTGTTATAAAACTTTACAAAAATAGAGAACCAGGTATGTTCTTCTAAGAAAATTGAGACATTTATATCACACCTTTTTGGACTAGGGATGTCCATGTTTTGGACCAGGGATGGCCAGGATTTGGACCAGGGATGTCCGAATATAACATAAGAGACCCGGGATGCCTCACGATGGACCAGGGTTATTCTCTAAGATAAATCAAAGATATCCAGGACCTGGGATGTCCCAGAGTAATTATAACATTTTCTTCCCATAACAATAACCAACAGAGCATAAATATAATCTTATAAATAATTTCAAAAGCTAAACTATTGGCAGCATTCTAGTCACAAACTATTCAAGTATATTAACGTAATTAATTACATTGCTTACAGTAACAAATTGAACGTGCATCTAAAGAAACTGTATTAATTTGTATTAAATAAATACATTTAGAAAATGGCTATGACTCTTGGGAATCCTCGTCACTGGACTCACTAGAAGGTACCCCGATATCATGCTCATGTGGTCTATTAAAATTGAGCCACGGCCTAATTTTGTCTACCGCTACTATTGTGGAGAAACGCCTACCACTATTTTTTGTGAGGGGCGTATCCTCTACATGGTATCGGTCGTGATTTAATAGGGCTGTGATCCTGTATGGACCCTGATATTTTGGTATGAGCTTTTTGCTCTGACCCGTAGCAGTTACCTGGCGTTCGACCCTAACTAAGTCTCCCACTTGATACTTTGTTGGCTGACAACGGTGCTTATCAAAAGCTTCCTTTTGTTTTTGCTGACAGGTTTCTATGTGTGTATTCATATTCTACCTGATGGCATTCCTATTTGCGTCCAATGTTCCTTCAACATTGGTGTTAGTATCACTAGATAATTCAGATAGTATCCTACTCTCGTTAGTGCCAACCGGTCTCACCCCGAATAGAGCCTCAGCAGGTGTTCGATTAATACCCTTATTTAAGGTATTGTTCATGCCCCACTGAACGTCGGGCAGGTGGTCATCCCATTTATTATCGGCCGTCCCCACTGACTTAGCAGTCAAAGCATCTACGATAACTTTGTTATATCTTTCCACCTGCCCGTTGGCTCGCGGTGTGGCAACCGCATTGAGTATGTGTTTAATACTTTTATCCAGCATGAACCTCTTGAAAGTGGCACTAGTGAAGGAAGTACCTCTGTCGGAGACTAACCGCCGTGGAACTCCAAATATAAAAAAAAGTATTCTTTGAGGACTCGTATTGACGTTTGCGACTTTGTATTCCTAACGGCTTTGAGGTAAACGTATTTGGTGTAAGCATCGACAAGTACTAATATATGCATATTCCCTCTACTACTGCGCACAAAAGGCCCGACGTGATCCACGTGTATTGTGTCAAACGGATTATCAATTTTCTGAATTGGATGCAAGAAATCTGGTTTCTTGCCATCAGTAGATTTTGAGTACGCACACTCTAAGCAGGAAGTGACGTATTTTTTCACAAAAGACTGCATTTTTGGGAAGTAAGTGGACCTAATCTTTTCAAGAGTTTTATCAGTGGAAAAGTGCCCCATGTCCTCATGACTGTGTTTAACAATTTGCCAACGAACTCCCTTAGGAACCACCCACCTATCGCCGTCAGGAGTGATTCTAAACAGCTTATCTGATTAAATTTTATAATTACTCTTTATGTCGACAACGTCATCAAGGTAAGGGTCTTTTAATATACTCACAATTCTCTGAATATCGGAATCTGCGTTCTGTACGGTTACTAGCCAGTTCTCTTCAGCGACATTCATGACGTCATACACTTGTTGAGAGTTATTTAGAATCGGATTGCGACTAAGCGCGTCAACATGGGCCATGGAGACTCCAGCTCTATATTCGATATCGAACTGATATACCTGCATGAGTTCCCACCATCGAGCCACTCGCGGCAGCATATCTCGTTTTTGAAAAGTCGCGCGTAACGAGTTGCAGTCCGTGACTATTTTAAACTTTAAGCCTACAAGATATACGCGAAACTTTCTCAGAGCTGAAACCACCGCTAGTGTCTCTAGGTCATAGGATGAATAATTTTGTTCTTCAGGGGTGGTCTGCCGGCTAAAATAAGCAACGGGCCGGAGAACCCCCTGTTCGTTTTGCTGCAGCAATATACCACCTAAGCACAGATTATATAATAGTTACTATGTAACAGATAAATCACTCCAAGGAAAATCGTCCATACCTACTCTTATAATAGCCTACAATTTTTGTCGCAGACCGCTGCGCCCGAAAATGTGCCTTAAGTTTCGAACATTACGTTATTATTTCTCTGCAGCTACGCGACCTTGGAGTAAAACTAATAAAGTCAGGGTTGCCTCTTTGGATACAAGGCCTATTTTATTTGTAGCTTGGTTTGAAATGTTTTACAATGATTATAGTGTTTTACAGTTTTAATAAGTGGTAATGTGGAAAACAAGATCTAAGACGTTATTCAGTGCTAAATTATTTTAAAAAATGTATTCATACATAGTTATAAAAAGCATCTGTAGGAACTTTCAGTCTGCCGTAAAATCATGATGACTTATTAATCATAATCATAATCTTTATTGTTCTTTCAGGATAAATATTACATGAGTTGGTACATCTTCTTTTAAGTTTTATTATAAACTTGTATTAGAAGAGTACCCTACTTATTAAAAGATTTAAAAAGTTCAAACGTTCGAGACTCTGATAAGTCCAGAATTTTATTTAAATCTGAGACTAATCCAGGACATATTATGTTGCATTTGTACAGTAAATACCAGATGTTTAAATCATATTACTTAATTAGTTTCCATAAAAACGAATCGACAGTAACACCAATAATTCAAGATTGCGTACGCGCGCGCCCGTCGGTTGTTGGCAGCCTACTGATTTACGCACCGCCGTCGGTGCGCTCGAGAGTAGGCTATTAACGCGCGCAAGTACATTGAGTGAGAGATGCCTGACCTAAGCCTATTTTGCAGGCGTCTGTGTGTAGTTCGGTTTCGGCCTGTGGGTCATATAGAGCTAACGTCGGTTTTTCCGTTAATTTCTTTTGTAAGGCCCTGAACGCCTCATTTTGCTCCTCACCCCACACCCAAGGAGTGTCCTTCTTCAAAAGGTAAGTCAATGGCTTAGCTTTGATTGAAAAACCAGGCACAAAACGCCGAAAGAAACTGGCCAGTCCTAGAAATTGACACACATTATGTTGGTTTTGTGGTACTGGGAACCCTTCAACCGCTTCATTTTTCTAGAACCAGGCCGTATACCCTCCTGCGATACTTCGAAACCTAGGTAATCGACATGGTGACCAAAGAACACACATTTTGAGAGCTTTAGTGTTAGACCTGCTTCTGAAAACAATTTCAATACGTTCTCTAATCTAGCCAAACCCTCTGAAAAGTCTTTTGCCGGGATTATCACGTCATCCATATACGCAAGAGCTTCTCTATGACGGGTAGAGCCTAGCACCTGATTCATGATGCGCTGAAAAGTCGCAGAAGCGTTTGCAAGACCAAACGGCATCCGATTAAATTCGAAATGACCGTCTGGTGTTACAAACACCGTTTTGTATTTGTCTTCATTCCAAATGGGGATCTGATAGTAACCAGACGCTAGATTTAGGGTAGTATAAAACTTATGTCCAGCTAACACATCCAATTGGTCGTCTATCAAAGGCATAGGATAGTTTTCCCTTACGGTTTTCTTGTTCAATGCCCGGTAGTCTATGCACATCCGATAATCCCCAGTTTTCTTACGCACCAGAACAATTGGGCTGGCGTATGGCGAGGTTGATGGCTGAATGATCCCGTTCTCCAACAATTCCGTAACCATGTCTCTTACTATTTCCTTTTCTTTGATAGACAACCTATAGGGCCTATACACAACGGGTTCATCTTCACTCAAGGTTATAGACATCTCCCCTACTGAAGTTTTGCCAAGTTCGGACAAAGAAGAGGCAAAACATTCTCTATAGTTGTTTAAAAGGGTCAGTAACATTTTCTTTTGCAAAGGAGTAATATTGTCGCCAACTTTAATGTCTGAATCTGCTATAGGTTCAAGTGGCTCATTTTCTGAAGCTGAAACCCGCAGTACTTTGGCAACCGGTGTGTTATCTTCCGTCGCCGCCCGACCTAGGTACGCTGACTAGCAAGTTACCAAATAGGATGGATTTGGTAACTTGCTAGTCAGCGTACCTAGGTCGGGCGGCGACGGAAGATAACACACCGTTTACACTAAATAAACCCGGAAGAACCGAAAACCTAACATCAGATATGAGACGAATACCACCTTCTACATACACTTCGCCCGTCATAGTAGGATCGACATTCACTTCAACAATCGATACGCCACCGGATAGTGTTACATCACCACTGCAAATCAGCTTAATTTTAGAATAACATGGTAAATCATTGCTAGTCTCTAACATTTGTAATATTTCGCTATTTTTGTACACAACCACATGTGGTTGTTCCGTGAATGTCTGTCCCACCATGCATAGCATTATCAGGTACGACGAAGAGGTCAACCTCAGCTTCAACTTCGTCAATCGACATGAGTACTCGACACCTACCTAGTACCTTAACGACCGAATTGCCGAATCCCTTAAGAGTGGGTAGTTCATCAACATTAAGATCTTGTGAGATACTTTTAAATTCTGATAGCCTAATCATGCAGCACTCGCTTCCAAAATCAATAAAAGCATTAAAAGGGATATTATTGACAAGAGCTGTTTTGAAATATTTTTCTCCCGGTTTTTCACTTAGAACAGACATTACAGATTTTTCAGTAGTTGTAATTGACTTTGTATTCGAGTAACACTGCTCTGTCTCGTGCCCCAACTTGTGACATTTGTCGCACTTCTTTATAGGTAGAGTACACTGAGATACCGAATGTCCCTCTTGCTTACAATTGAAACATCGAGGTTTGTTGCCCTGCTTTGCAGTGTTATCTTGAGCCCTCCCACTAGGTTGATTGGGCTTACCAGGCCTACGATCACTTTGCGGTCTACTATTTCTAGCATTCCTGAGATATGCCAATAATTTGTCAGGGTTGTCGTATTGAACCGCTTCCGCGCCTAACCTAACGGAGCGATCATCAACGCCGTGCAGAATACACTCAACTGCCCTTCTACCTGTGATGCCACATCTATTTATCAACGCAATCTTATCGTAAAAGTAGGTTTCCAGAGAGTCCCCAAATCGAGCCCGCTTAGCCAGCATATCAGAGAGCATCTGCCCGTAGTTTTCCTCTGATGGGAAAGCAGTAAGTAATTTCGTTTGCCATTCCTCCTACGAGAAAAGTACCGACGATAAACCCTCGTACCAACGTTGTGCAACCCCCTTTAACTTTGGCAAGGCGTAATGTATCAACTGTTTTTCCGACCATCCATATATGGACGCGCATTCGTTGACCTTATGAAGCCACATAGTCATCGTCTGCTCTTTTCTCGCGGGATTGAACGGGTACAGTGTTCTGCAGATTACCTAATTTTCCTAATGTGTCATTACTACCTATGCATTTTATAGCATCTAAAAGTTGGATTAAACTATCCTTAGAACTATTTGACTCACCACCCTGACCCGTCTCGTGATTTTGCGAAGATCCGTGTACCGGATTGCGAGACCGGCTTCGAACCCTGTCGCGCGGCCGGTTGCTCGCCCGGCATCACAGCTGGGCACTCGCCTGACTGCCCGCACGTGAGCGCGCCCGGCTGCGCTCTCGGCTTGGCCCGGCGCGCGGCTGGTCGCTCGCCCGGCTGCACCCGTGTCTACTCGCCCGGCTGCGCTCTCGGCTTGGCCCGGCGCGCGGCTGGTCGCTTGCCCGGCTGCACCCGTATCCACTTGCCCGGCTGCGCTCCCGGCTTGGCCCGGCACGCGGCTGGTCGCTCGCCCGGCTGCACCCGTGTCCACTCGCCCGGCTACGTGACCGGCCGTTCGCCCGGCAGCATGACGCACGCCGACTGGTGCTGCGAGATCGCCGATCTACTTGCTTCCGAGAGCGTCGGCTCACGTGGCTGCGTGAGCGGTTGTCCGCCCTGGGGCTACGCAGCTGCCTCTGCCTGCTTCGGGAACGGCGCTGTTCGTGGGCCTGCCTTTCTTTAGCGGCGTTTCGCATACTCCGCCTTCGAGAACGGCTGCGAGTACCATGAGACCGTTTATGCGCTGACGCTTGTCTTGTTCGACTACGTGACCGACGTTCTACACTCGTTGGAAAGTCGGGGAATAGGCCTTATTTCCATCACGATTGTCCACTGAAAACATACAGAATTATGACTCGCGCGGTAAACTGCTCTCTTACACAATGGAAATTTCCTGTTTGAGAGTTTAGGCAGTGGATTACACGTGGAGGGTGACATGATAGGTGGGAAATCAGTCAGGTCTGAGCACTTATAGCTAGGTACTTGCCGCATCAGCTTTCAGGGTTCAGGTATCACTTCACAGGCCACAATCACTCGAAATGTCTGTAAGGAGCTTCACAGGATACACACGCGGCGAAAGCGCTCTGGTCAGTCTAGTACATGTGTCATAGGGAACGTCTCGATGTCGACTCGATCTTCGGGGTTCTCACGGTACGTTTTAAACAAATAAAAATAAGGCAGGTATGCGTGTGAGTGTGCGCGGCGTAGTAGCAATATAGGGTACACAAACAAATCAAAATATTGTAGTAAACATTTCCTTAGTCTACTTCTATTTTCACCATTTAAACAACTCAGGGATAAGCAATGTATGCTATACTAACGGTATTTATACAGTCAGGGAATCAAACGGGCATTCCAATTAATTTTAGTGACTGTTATTTCAATTTGTACTACAGTTGTCTATATGAAATCATTTTTGATGTAATAGGACATTATGGCATTATATAGCAAAGTCTTTGCAGATAATAGATGTTATTTGTTTGTACAAGATAAGGCCTAGCATTGAAATTTTCAATTTGTACCGTTAAAGAGAAAAAAATATACAAGAGGGTAAAGGGAAAGTAACATACGAATAAAACACTTTCAATCAACTCTTACTGTGTATAAGCACATAATGTAAGGAAACTATACACATCTCGCACATTCTGCACTTAAATGAAGCGATTGTTACCAATCCCACTTCTGAAATGTGGACTTTGGCCGGGAAATTTGTAGTACATTTGGAATAATATCGACTGTTAAACTAAAGGAGACTGGGATTTTAAATGATACCAGAAATACTCACTTTTATACTTGTATTATCCTTCACAACACAACTTATCACGAAAACTTAACTTGTGCACCAATTAACTCCTCCTCAGCGTAGACTGGACTGACGTTTTTTTAAAAGTCACCTCCCGTTATCGACTCGTCACTCTGTCTCGAAGTTAGCTGCACTGACACGTAATGTCAACTTCAGTCCAGTCTATGCTATTACTTTTAATATTTATGTTTTTACTATAATCAGGTACTTATACTAAATGCGAATGGTAAAATAACAATATAATTATCATGAAATTGAAGATTTGAAATGTCGTTGCTGACAAACATATGCAAATTACTCTATTTTAGTTCCCTAGACACTCGGTTGGGGCGCTTTGATTAGGCATAAAAAAATCTGTCATTTCATAGAGAATGTTTAGTCCAGCGTACTTGTATTATAGAGGTCAGTGGATAAAGGATATTTTAGTATAGTGTGCCGAGTCAACAAACGAAATAACAATAGAATAACGTTATACCAATTTAGCTCTAAAATATGGGACGTTGTTTATTATTGCTTTCTCCAAAGTATGATTATTTCGATAAGAAGCTTACGTTTAATATTTTCGATGCTCTATTACACTGCAGATACTTACTTATTTATTTTTCTTCTATAAGTACTGATAATCGTATTAATTCACAAAAAATAGCGCGTTCTTTTGCGACGACGATAGAATAAATTTTCTTTAGTAATTAAAAAAAATAGGTTTTTTTTTAATGAACTCGCGCGATATTATCAACGATGGGTGGTGACCCACACAGCGCTGTAGCAAATCGTGGTCCGCATCGTTTTGCGGTGCTATCTATGTGTTGTGTCATTTTTTAATATTTTTAAGAATATTTTAAAGAATTTTCAATGTTTTATATCTTTTACTTACACTTGTTTTAAGTAAAATTGTTACTAACACGATATGGGCTCCGCGTGAAATAAATATATTTAATTGAATTGAATTATTATTTGTAACTTCGTCATCTTATAATCTACATCCATGAAGGTGATTCAATATCTCTCCAGATATATTCTTATAATATATATAGACCAAGATATTTACATCCCTTTTGCCAGACTAAGCCAGACGTGGCGCAGACAGAGTCGACGGCGGAGCGAGCTCACCCAGAAGAAGCCTGTTCACTCTGACTTTGAAGGTTTTGTGTTGTAATTCGTTAGAAACAATGAAACTGATACAAAATAATAATGTCCTCCTAGCCGAATTTCGACTACAGCGGCCAATCTCAACCGAGATTTAGCCAACTACGCGGGAGATAATATAGTGCACAAGTGTGTGCGCAATACACAGGTGCACTCCCTGTTCCTTTACTCTCATAATTCGGCGAGACGGCAGTCCGACATGACCGGGAGAGATCAGGCGCGGGACCAACGGCTTAACGTGCTTTCCGAGACACGGGGGTGTTAACACCACCAACTTCCTGACTCCGGAGCTGTGTCTGAGTTGTTTTAAGACAGAAAAACCTAGAAACTTTCGGCCCGGCCCGGGATTCGAGCCCGCCACCTCGTGGATAGTACCCAGCGCGCTGACCACTAGACCAACGAAGCAGTCGCCTACATAGTGAGTTCCACAACTTGGCCCTTTTTCCCTAAACCAGATCCACCTCGCTCTCCTTACTCCTAGCTATAAACTATTGTTCTAACTATGTGGTCTAGAATTCTAGTGCATAACGGTGAGACCGGCCGCCCTTAGTGCGTGTTTGAGCTAGATCCGAACCGGGTTTGGAGCTCGTTTAGGACAAATTTGTACTGTTAGTAACATTTAGGTCTGCTGTCTGTAGAGTGGGATATTTTGGGTGAGGTAGGGCGAGTAAGAAATAGGTATTCTACTTATGCACAGTGACTTAATTCGACCCCAAAGTGCTGATGAACCACTTAAATTAATTTTAAAAAAGTAAATGATTATTTACTTAAAGGTAGTAGTAGGTAGTAGTATATGATTGATTGAGTTAGCGCCGTCTTGGAGAGGCCTATATCAGCAGTGGACTGCAATAGGCTGATATGATGATATAAATAATTTACTGCCTTAAAATGCATTTAAATACATTTTCAATCTAAATATACGTGCTGCACGTATATTTAGCAGAACAAACGCTGAACAACGTGCTATATGATGTCTCTGTAATCATGACGTCAGATGTTCATGTCAACAAATGCAAAATCCTGAGGCAAAAGCGATCGCCTAGAGTTCACCAACACATGTTTATTATAATATTTAACGAAACCATTTAGCATTATTTTTTGTTATTTATATTTTGTATGGGAATTAGGCAAATTAACCGTCAATTGAAGTTTACCTCTTTATAAATTGGTGAGCTCTCGGATCTGATGGCGATGGTTAACGCTTTGAAAATATTAATACAATATATATTTTGATCAGTTAACACTTTATAATGATCATGACATATGACGTAATATCATGGCGGCATTTTTGATCCACTTTTGAGAATGTAATGAGGCCTAAAAATGTTTCCTTATTTTTTGTGTCTTTTTATCGCCAGTCTCGAGAATAAACGCGGTAAAACAAAACAAAATGTACAAAAGTGCTTTTGACCAAAAATAATAAATTGATTCAACAAACACACCAATTACCTAGTCGCAAACTAAGCGTAAGCTTGTTAATAATTACTTATTGATTTATTTACAAAACTTATCAAAAAACACCTGTGATGAAACCTAGCAAATCCTATTTTCTAATAAAAAAAGGCAAAAATACCATCCTTTTAATGAAAAAAGTAAAGTCAGCCTATTAGATCCCACAGCTGGGAAAAGGTCTCACCTCATAACTATGAGGAGGAACGAGCCATACTCCACCACGCGGGCTCAGTGCGGATTGGTGGAGGGGTATCTGTAAGGCAAGTGACAAACCTTACTGTCAGATGTTATCAAGCCGCCCTAGGGCCTCTGACTAGGCTTAACGACTAATACCAACAGATATTAGCCGGGACCAACTGCTTGACGTGCCTTCCGAAGGACGGAGATGCTTGTCATGGTCGTCACTTTAATGGTCGGAATGGTCACCCATCCAATCACGACCGCGCCGTGGTTTGCTTAACTTTTGGTATCACTACCAAAGCGCTGCTGCCACCGCGCCACTAGCACCTTTCTTCCATCCTTTTAATGTACTCTCTCTCATATACCAATTCGTGTTGGTAAATCCGAAGACGCACACCAATATACGGGCATAGACAGTATTTATTTGTACATACGCAGCATTTTGCAATAACCACTGCTCTTTTTTCTTTGAAAATATCTTTTTAACATGCATGCCATTTGTTTCCACAAACAAAAGACCAAACCAGGGGTGAGTAACCTTCCAAATCTTTACAAATTAAAACCAAAACAAGCACCTTAAAACGTTATTTATCCTTTACTCGGTATATTAATAATCTAAAATCAATATCGATATATTCAAAGTTGACGTTCGATTAAGTGTTTCACGGTCGGGCGAGTGTTTTACGGAAATTACGAATATCCTCGAAAATAGAATTTATTTCCATTCGATTTCAAGCGAAAATGTTGACGACTTATAAAATGTGATGGGATAAAATTGGAAATTTGAGAACGAATTTGTATCTCTTGACAGCTTCAAAAAGAAAATTAAAAAAAATATTTTTACTTAAGGCCGTATTTCACGAAAGCGGAGATGAGATATTTTAAGTAACGAATAGGATATCATTATTTTAAATCAACGTAGATTTGGTAAAAAATATTTATACTGACAATATCAATTTTAATTTGTTGCAATGATAAATTAAAAAAACTACTGAATTTAAGCAATGTTAAATTTAAACCAATAAGGCCCACTTGTGCAAGTCCAGATTAGCTAATCCGGACTTGTTCAAGGCCTATGATCAGAGTTGAAAGCTTCTATTGGGTAGTATTTTTTATGTTATGAGGCATAATACGAGTAGGTAAAGCTGAAAAAAAACCTAGGAGAATGTGTTTAAATTTCTGAAGCTATATGTGGAATTAGTGATTTATTTATATTAGTTTTTATTTGTAGTACCTACCAGTTTACTGATTCTTAAGTATCCTCAAAGTACTCAATATACCTCACTGCCATGCACCAGCTTTACAGTTTTAATTAAATTGTTAAGTACTTATATAACAAGTAAACATAATTTTCGAAAAAACAAAACACCCGAACGAAATTTGTATATGTTGTAATGAAAGCCAGTAAAAAGTTCATTTCATGAATGAACTTTTTACTGGCTTTCATTTGATATCCATATTGCTATGGTAAGGAAAAAAACAATCCCCCCTTCCCCCTTTATTTTCATTTATCAATTTTAAAATGGGGGCGCCAATTTTTAAAATGGCGCCCCCATTTATAAAATTTATATAGCCTATGTCACTTTCTCAATTTTGACAAATTCAACGACACCTAATGTGTCAAAAACTGTCCAGACGTTTGGGCTGTAGGGCATGCCAAACAATTGTACATACATACTCTCGAAAAACATAACCCTCCTTCCGCAGTCGGGTAAAAATTATGTGTTCACCTATTGAATTGCATACCAGGATGCAACTTTGTTTTAATTAAGTGTTTTGGTCAATGCTTGTATGTACCTATTGGTATTCCTCTATCACCTCATGTTTTAATTGAGTCTTGGAAAATAAGCAAAAATATCGTGTTTGAAAATTCATTTTTCTTTTAGTTGTCTATTTGTAAATAAATTCTTTATTAGTTGTAGCAAAATATGCTGTTTCTTATTTTTATTTTCCTATTATGTTCGTAATTTGATGTGTACCAAATAAAAACTTTTTCTTTCTTTCAAAATAAATTAGTCAATTTAGGTACGTCTCCAATGGATGGGCTTAAAGCCGAAAAATATAAGGCATTTTAAAAACAAAGAAAAATATTCAACCTTTACAATTGAAATAGAAAAATTGACTGATTTAGTGATTACTAATGCCCTTATCTTTTTGCCAATCTGTCTAGGTTTTTGCGTTACAAAATAAACAAAAATATCAAACAATAATATCAAAGCTATCCTAAAAAATGTGTTTCCATTTATTTTCCCAAGTGACGAATGACTCAACTTTAAAATAGAAAAAAGTTTGGATAACAAAATTAAATTTGTGGAACGTGTAAAATAGGCTATTCTTTAACATCTATGATATCATTTATCTATGACTACAGTAGATTCTAATCTTCATTAAACAACATCTAAGTAGGCCCAGAGTAAGTAGTTATGCACATATTGAAACAAAAATATTTCAAATGGCTCAGCTTAAATCTGATATTATTTTTTTTAAACACAAATATACACTAAAGAGCGAAAAATGTACCTACCTATATCATTATTGGAGACTTCCTAACCTCCTACTTTGATAAAAAAACATAACTTTATTATGACGCAGGAATAATTAATTAGAGTAGATATTCTAACACCAAAACATGTTTCAAAAATATATTGACCTATTTCCATAAAAAAGTTCAAAAAATAATAATAAAAATAACAAAATACTAATTACTCACAAATAATATATCAAGTTCACAAACAATCACAGCTGTACGTGCGCGTATCCGTGCGCGCGACGATGTTGACTGCGCGCGCGCAGCCTCCCGGCCAGTGACCCCGCCCCGCGGTATAGAGCTGGACCTGTTTTAGATTTTGAGGAGGTTGTGGTGTTTGAATGAAAAAAAATGTAAGTACTTCAAAATCAAATCATTTTTATTTTAAGTTACAAAGACTCATGTATAGTTTACTAATTTTTGGTCCATCTAATGCCCTTATAATATAAATAGTCATTTTTAGGGATCTAACATGAGATAAAGAGTCACTGGTACGATATTTAACATAACAAGAATATTCGGTAGTAAATTGCCTCTTGATTATTTTCATACCACCAATTACATACTCCACCAATATTTGTTGTGTATTTTAATATTTATGGTCGCTCTTGATATAAGCAAATCATACGTTAATATAGGTACTGTTGTCATTCGATCGTATTTCGTGGATACTCTGTATTGGCTACCACATATAACTTGATCAATTGTAAAATTGTTCAGAACGGCTTTTTAAATAGTACCTACTTACCTGTTTTCCCCTTTTTTTATTTTTAGGGCAATTGTAGAATGTCATTAATATCGTGTTTGTTTAATAATAATAATTTATTGCAGACTTAGTCCATACAATTTTATAGGTACCAATAAAATAAACTTAAAATGATGTTAGTACTTAGTTAGCTACTCTATTTGAAAAAATATTTTTTAGACCGCTGAGCATGCTGAATAATCCAGTGCTTAATAATATGGGACATGTTATAGCCAGCTTTCTCATTGTTGCCTACAATTTTTCAACAACAACAAAATATCTTGGTTCTCTAACTAAGCGTTGTAAGTACGACCCAAATAATGATGACAGCTGACACTTAGAATTACGTAGATTTAGCATTACTGTTGACATAGTAAGTATGATCCCATACTTAGATATAAAAATATCGATTGACGGTGTATACATCTCTAACACTTCTTAAATCAGGATAAACACGAAGTTCATTGGCACTTATTAGCATACAGGTAAAAATTTAAACCGATTCTCGGGGCCTTCCTTTTTAAAACAGTGCGGCAAACTCGTTCGCATAATTTTTGCATCAAAAATTAATTTTTAGTTGTTAGATTAACTTAAGTTCCAAATTGCAATAAATTAACTCACTATATATACTTAAACGAATACTCAAATTAAAAATATACCACAAGTATTTTTTTGACATTAAACTTTGTAAAACAAAAATTAGTAAGTACAATGGGCGCATCAACTTACCCAAATCTATTAAAATATCTCAAATGATATTGAACTCTATGTAATCACTAATAAGGTTGTAATATGGTTGCGGAAATTTCATAGATTTGGTAGGTTGACGTGTGGCCCACTGTACATACGTAGTCTTCAAACTATCTATATCAGCCTTTGGGTTTGTCTTCGAACATAGGCCTCCTCTTCAACCTTCCACAGACTTCTGTCCCTGGCCACCTGCATCCAGTTAATACCAGCCTGCTGCCGGATGTCATCTGTCCATCTGTTAGGCGGTCTTCCTCTGCCGCGGGTGTCATTGCGTCTTCAATGAAATGTCTGCATTGTAGTCTTTAATAAAGGACTTGTCCATTAATGGTTTTTTATTCGTCAATATTTCTAACCAGAATAAAGTAAATATTATATTAAAGAGTTCACAAAAACTAGCCTTTCTGTATAATTAATATATTTTTTAAGGCCTCCGATTTAGAGAAAAATTGAAATTAATTTTTCTCTTTGTCTGTACAGAAACCGCACCTTCGCCTATATCAATTAACGCATGATAAAAAATTGACAGCAAAATTGACATTCCATTGACAGTAGTACCTATTATATAATCTGTGGTAGTACCTAGTAGTATTTATCCACCAGTGGAAAGGCAATGGTACATAGCCATACAGCCAGGAAATACAAGTAAGTGATCAATGGATGATGCCTGTTACAAAACATATTTTTTCTCAAAAATGGAGGCGTTTAAAACTCTGATTTCTATGGTTTCGTGTTTCATATTGTTGTAGCTTAAAGATAAATATGGGTTTATTAGTGGTTGGTGATATCTTAGAATAAAAAACCAGCCTCCATACAAAAAGAGGACAAGTCTTTTGTTTAACATTACAATGTTGTACGAAATTAATTGTTTTTAAAGTTATTATGTACCTGTGACAACTCAAAGCCCAACAAAAGAGAGTTCAACAGAGACTCTACGTGATCTATGATGCCTGACCTCACCCAATACTAAGTAACTTAACCTACCTACATTACACTTATCTATAAGGACAGTGTTTTGGGCGGTCATGTAAAATTTTTAACAAATACAAATAACAATTTTATTAAGAACAACAGATTGTTGTTACACATTACGAAATTACAGATAATATATGTACGAGTGATGATATATTACACAATGCAATCTTGGGAAACAAAACAGCTGAAATGAAGTATTCGATATTTTCAGATTTTTTATTATTATGTTATTAACTATGGGCCCCACACTAGGAAATTCCTGTGTCGTGGGCACCCGATGGTTCTTACAGGATTAGGACGTATGCAAGTTTCTATGTATACTGAATGAATGATGGCGCATGAAATAGATTAGGCCCGGACAAAATTGTGGATGCGTGCGTTTACATCGCGTTACAATCTTGCTAGAATTAAAAAAAACTGTGATGAAGAGAGAGGAGGAACATGTGACGAAAACAATGGTGGGTATGTATATGTAGATGGATGGAAAGGTCGCCCTAAAAAGAGAAAGATGGACTGTATGAAAGGAGTGGATGATTCAGTGACTATGATATGTGGAAATAGATAAACATAATTAAAGGTTTTTGGATAACAATGCACTGAAATGAAACGACGACGTTAAAAAACAAATGTCAGATTTATTTATTTTTCCATTTTTTTTCCAATGCAATACCAACCTTTTGTGTATGTTTACAACATAGCAAACACTTATTAAGAAAACGCTATTTTTTAAGCACATCTTACCTCTGTTGTACCTTTCTCTTTTGTTATTTTCTTTGCAAAGGATCAAAACATAAGTATTGGATTTTGTAACCGAAGTATATATTTTATTTTCATTACGAATCAGAAAAAGGTTTTTTTTTTAAATCGTCTTCAAATCTAGTCTCAGAGATCTCTCTGGTACTATCTGGTAGCATGATTTAAAATCAAAGTAAAATGCACTTTGCCAGTAAAATCAATCTTTATATACTAATCAACACAGTCACTGTTTAGGGATATTTTTGATATAATATAATACTATGTTTAGTATATCCCTAGACAGTGTCGATGTGTGTATTTTGGGGAATTAATAGTCACTAAGTATGAGAACAAGAAACTTGTTTGTCAAATGGTGCGATCACGCGAAAGTAATCAAATCATAACAAAATTATACGAGTTATAAATGCTACTGACGTAAAGCTAAAATCTATAAGGTCCACATTTAAACGTACATAGGAGGTTACTCCTAATGTATAGCTAATGGCTGTCGTTAACGACGACTTATTACAGACAATTATTTACTAAAGGATATAGTAGTGGCTTAGTACCAAAAGATAAAGAAACCAGTTTTAGTTTAATCATCATCCTCCTAGCGTTATCCCAGTTGTGCACTGGCACGCAAAGGGCCTAGGGCCCGCTGACCATGATCCAGGTTGTGGCAGATCAGGTACTTACAGTGGAGCAACTGTCATCTGACCTCTGCGACCCTGTTGCCAGGGGAACCTGACCAGTTTGGATCATGGTTACGCACGCAGTCGCCTGAATGTGCAGGTTTTCATTAATACCTGTGTATCTACCTTTTTATTCTGAGATCCCGATAGTTTAAAAGTATTCTAATGTCATTTGTTAAATACTCCCTAAAATATCATCGTGTATATGACAGACACATTTATGTTTGGAAAAATATGAAAATTTATTGTTAAAACCAATTTATTGTAAAAACAAAAGAATCAAACGCACTGGAACATATTTATTTGTTATACATTGTTACTGGATTTAGTAGTTATAAAATAAATTAGCATTATAGTGAAATATTATTAAACCTTATAAAAACATTAATATAAATGATTTGTTATTATTAATAATCACCAAAGTGATGTCCACAATATTTTCAATTTTTCACTACATGATCATTTTTACGAAGTTTTTCTAAATACAAATCATTGCTTGCTCGGTAAGGCTCGTCAACATTTTTGTTTACATCGTAATGAATGCCTCTTCCTATTAAAATATTAAAACCATTTATTAATCCTTTTTTTATCCCATGAAGATAAGCTCTTAAACTTGGTAACAAATGAGATATTTTGTGAAATTCTTCATAATTATTATCAGATTCTTCACTATCATTTTCACTATCAAAATCAACTTCTTCATCAGGGGTTTCTTTATCAAAACCAAAGTAAAATGGATTGTTTATTTTTTCATTTGATATTACATTAATAACATTACTAGCTTGGTCACTTTTCATATTGTTATTTGAATTAGCTGGTACTACATTTAAAGGTGCTCTAGTAGTATAATTGGCAATAATAGGATTTCGTACTGGATTTGGGCTAGGTATATCATCAACGTTTTCGGTAACTTCATATGTAGATTTAGATCTGTCTGTTTGTTTTTTAACAACAACTTTTTCTGGCTCTTTTTCTTCTTCGGAACTATAGTCATAGTAGTCTTCATTGTCGTGGTATGGTGCTGCAAGGCTGAGAGGAACCATCTGAGGAAAATATTTATATTTTCTTTAACATTCATGGTCACTAACATTCGATAATTTTCTACAGGATTGCTACCATGTGCCTTTTTATTTGTGAGTTTCTGATATTTTAGCATGTCTCAAATGCTATGATCACGGAATAGTTCTGAGTTAGTCTGTGATCATGGCAAACATAAAAAATATTTTTAGTAGAACGTTGAAAATTATAATTATTATGTGAAACAGTGCTGAAATATCGCACAATTCCGTAGTAAACTTTTCGAAAAATATCAATCCTTTTTATACAGGACGTTAAACAGTTAAAGCTACTAAAGGCATGATTCAGAATTAAGGCTTGAAACGGTAGGTACATGAAGTTTTTTTTAAACGTCGGGTTTTATGGTTTTTGTTCAAAATAGCTCATGACTCAGTTATTTTGTACCTTTTTCCTGTAGGTTAAACCTGATTTTGAATCGCCCTGTCAATTTCGTTCCATAGATCTACTTAGTAATGGGTATTTTTAGTTCACCAACACATTTTTAATTTTAAATCAGCCGTTTTAGTAATATTTGTCAGATTTTGTATATGTATTCTGTCAAATTAACCGTCCAATATTAAGTTTAAATAAGAAACCAAATATTCGCACACAGGTAGGATTTGAACCTATGACCTTTGGTTCAAATCCTACATGAGTGCAAATTTTTGGTTTCTTATTTAAACTTATATAAATAAGAACGAACACTGTGAGTGTTAAACATATTTAAAACTATCGATTGATCTGTTTTAGAGTTGGTAAACTTGGGTATTAGGTAATTATTCACGTTGGCGTTAAAAGACTGTTGAAATGCCTAATCCCTGGAGAATTAGGCATTTCATTATAAATTACTAAGTAAGTATTCAGGAACGAACCTATTTTTTTCTTAAGACGCACATTGGTGCACAACTGAGTGCTGGTGAGAACTCAAAAGTGCATGAGAAGAGTAAGTACATTTTGGTCATATTTGTTTGTATGGCATTTTTACCATTCATAAATCCATGAAAAAAAATAAGAAAGCGCGCAGTGCTGTAAAAAAAATGGTGCGCCACAAAGTCGGTAATTTTTTGCACCATTTTTTTATGAAGAATTTCACAAAATATCTCATTTGCTACCAAGTTTAAAAGCTTATCTTTATGGGATAAAAAAAGTAAAAAAAATGGTGCGCCACAAAGTCGGTAATTTTTTGCACCATTTTTTTATGAAGAATTTCACAAAATATCTCATTTGCTACCAAGTTTAAAAGCTTATCTTTATGGGATAAAAAAAGTAAAAAAAATGGTGCGCCACAAAGGCGGTAATTTTTTGCACCATTTTTTTATGGCACTACGCGCTTTCTTATTATTTTTGATGGATTTATCGATGGTAAAAATGCCATACAAAAAATATGACCAAAATGTACTTACTCTTCTCATGCACTTTTGAGTTCTCACCGGCACTCAGTTGGACAGCTTACAAGTGACAGCATAGCGCTGAATCTTATTATTTTATGCTTTTATATCGCCTATATACGTCACCTGGTGGTTCATATGACCCATCCATTTTGGACATGGGCCTGTAGTATACATATTATATTAGTTGACAAAAGTATTGTATAACACACTGTGCCTTAAAAAGCACGCTAAGCCGTTGGCCCCTCTCGAATCGAATTGCCGTCTCACCGAACTTTGAAGTGAAGAAACTTAATGCTCGTCCGGATTAGCTAATCCAGACTAATGCAAGTGAACCTTCCAGATTAGCTATTCCAGACTTGCGTAGTAGGCTTTCAACTCAGATAATAGGCCTTGAACACGTCCGGATTAGCTAATCCGGACTTGCGGAAGTGGGCGTATCAGTCTTAAAACACCAACGTTATTAATTCATGTACATGTAAAGATCCTTAAAAATTACTTATTTATAGCTCGTCACTGATTCATCCACTTCTGTCACAATCATAAAGTCTGATCCATTCCAAACCTGTTGAATCCACCAGTCTTCGTCTTCGGCCTAATAATAGTACAAAAAAATACTCACTAATAAAAAACAAAACACTATCAACTCCATCACAATAATTAAACACTTAACACGTTCGACGACCAGCGCACTGTCAACTTCACTGCACAGAGACAGTTGACCCGCAAAAACGTAGGTTTTTTGTTCGTCAGAGGTTCTTTTTAATCGTTCGTGAAGGATATGTCGACGAGTCAGCCGATTCGTAGTTTTTATATTGTTTTCTGAGTCACTGTCATGTAAAAAGCGGGCAAGCGCGAGTTTAAATGCGAATCAATTTGACGAGTTTTAATTTGTGGAAAATCCGTAGTATACGCGTAGTGCGTGATGACTGATGACATACCGATTTGTACTTGTTTCAATAACAAATTAGGAATGATTTGCAACTTTAATGAAATTAAAGTAATTTTGATTTAATGTGCCAATCACCACGCCTTTATCAAATGGTTATGTTATGATTCTATTGTAAAACCATTTGCTTAGGTTAAAAGTATGTTATCATTTAATTGTAAAACCATTTACTTAGGATTAGATAGGTAACGTTTTCGTCTTTTTTTAAGAAAAAGTGATTTTATGACTGAATGATTGACATATCAACGCACAGCCTAAGCTGGGATTAGAGACTAGAAATTTTGTACCATGCATTCTATTATAGTGCAGGTAAGCACTAAGATAGGATCAAAGGGCTAAATTTGTTCTTATAAAACTCGTTTATCAGTTTTAAAGCTGGGATAAATTCGTAAACGAAGTCGCGGGCAACCGCAAGTACAAAATGCACAGAATCTTCTGTGCATGTTTGACGTAGCGGAAGCTCACTAAAATCAGCGATGTAAAATATAATTGGGTTTTACATTATTGATTTTAGTGAGCTGAAGACGTTAAAATAAAAAGATTTCGTCGAAAACGCCCCGCAATTTATGCAAGTAAAATCAAACTACCGTGTCAATTTTCTCGAAACCTGAGATGATATCAAATTTGTAATGAGTTTCTGAAGAAACCATTAAAATTATGTATAGCATCATCATCCTCCTAGCGTTATTTCGGTTGGGCACTCGCACGCACGAGAGAAAATTATGTCCAGCATGATCTTCATTTAACCCAATATTTTTTTTGTCTGTGCCAATTTTTTATCATATTAAAGGAACTCTAAAATAACTTTTCCAAACATATAGCCACACCATAATGTGTCATCAGCACTATAAACTTTTTGGTACAGTCGGATTTAAACCTAACTAAAACACAGATAATTTAGTCAAGAAATTTTTGTAAAAATTTAGTATGAAAAAAGGATGTTTACCTAGGTATGCACTATGTGCTCCATTTAGAGTTTACAGAAAACCTAAGTACGTGAGCATCGATTATCCGAGCTAATTGGGGGATATGGGTGTTCGGAAAACCGGTGTTTTCGGATACTCGAACAATACTGATTCAACCATACATATTTTCATTCAGTTAAAACCATATTTACATTTATTTATTTAGGAATTATACAAAAAATGCAGACAATTGCTCAATGAAACATGTATGTACTAAAACATGCGGTTAGAAAAATCTTCAATCTTCTTCTGCCGAAACAAGCATACCCACTTAGGAGCGGCTAAGTCACGTACTCTTTTAACACTCTCTTTAAGCAATTAACCCTTCCAGCGTCCTAGGTACACCGTGTGTGCGTAACTCAAAATGGCCTTGAGCGTCCTGCGCACACCAAGTGTGCGTAACGCAGATCATTACAATTTTAAGAAAAACAACTACTTGTATTATAGAAAGCCGAAATCTAGCTTACAATTTTTTTTTTGTGTAGCCTGTTTATTCCTATTTCTAAACATATATCATACATATGATATGTACCTGGGAAAATAAGTTCTTTATTGTTTTTAAACTCCGTGGTCCTAAAAAAACTTTATCTTGGAAACAGGGCGATCGCGCAGCGCTTTTGCTCACCGCGAGGCCGATCGCTCCACGGATGATAATTGTATCATTAAATTAATTTGACAATTAATAAGTCGTGACATGTTCGCGAGTATTAGAACGGGAGTACTGGAGAGGATATTAGGCATAAGCCAGTTGGGCGGACGTAGTAAGTAGTTCGGATAAGCGGTCGCGGTTGATCGACGTTCGGATAATCAACGCTCCACCCTTCGTTTTCATCACACCATAGAACTGGCCAGGGCCAGTAGCCAAATTGCAATTTATTCTTAAGCGAAGTTCGTTTTCGCTAACAAAATGTATGAAACTGTCATAAGCCATCGAATCATCACGTGACTTTCGCATATACATTTTGTCATTTCGTTGGCGATAGCGAAGTTCGCTCCAGAAAGATTGACATTTGGCTCCGGGCTCTGTAGTTAATATTTATGATTTTAAACAGGCTAGACTGGACAATTAAGGCTGTCTTTTTAAATTCACAATTTCCCCCAGATAACCCTTCGCTAACAGACATCCTTATCATAAATGCGAAAGTGTGTCTCTGTCTGTCACCTCTTGACGCTTAAACCACTGAACCGATTGAGATAAAATTTGGTACGGAGACGGTTCGAGACCTTGGGACATTTTGTCGCGATATAAAAACATTAAGGGGATGAAATGGGGGATGAAAGTTTATATGGAAAATCCAACTCTTGCGGGCGAAGTCGCGGGGAACCACTAGTTTGTTATAAAAACTACAATAAATGTTATGCGCTGACTGTACTTAATTGTAAAGAACAAAGAAAATAACGTAGCAGTTAAATGTCCGTTTGTGGTTGTTGATGAGCGATAGTGAATTGTTGATACGTCACCACTTCTAGTAAATTACCCATAACGTACAACGGGCCAGGCTAGCACCTTACTCGATCAATTTGTCAAGTACAGTAGAACACATTAGATTCATTTTCGTTGCATAATCGCACCTATTACAACTACATAAGACCTAAGGACGGAACCCTAAAAGTGTACCGATGTATAATTTTTCCGGACACAACAGGCAATCAATTGATATCGGGACGCTGGCGTCCTCTGATACTCGAGGCGTTAAGCACCTAATTACACCATCTCACTCAGGATCCTAACTACGAAGGTTATCAATCAGATCTCGTATCGTAGCCTACTTGGTTGCTTCCTTCCTAGTTAGGATCCTAAGTAGGAATGTGTTATAAGTGCTTTAGAATATTTATTTCTTAATTAGACGCGCCACCGCGCCTCCACGGTGGGAGTGACAACATAGAGGTATACTTATCTCGAACTCCGCCGGTTTAAGTTTCATTTGTTAAGAAATAGGTATACTGTGACGACTCCAATGTGTGTGAAGTCCTAGCATGTCCTATAAATGATTATTATTGTTCTATCTAAAGGTGATATATAATTATACTAAGCTTTCAGTTCCATATCCAGTTCCTTCATTGATATCGTTAGTCGTTCACAATCGTTTTATTTATAGAGTTATTTCAGCATAAAAACGTGCAATATTATGACGTTCACTATTTTACTATTTTATTTATTAAATATCATACAGAAAAAAAACTTAATCTAGGGTACATTAATACCAGTGTGATTATAAACCAGTATTGGTTTTACCACACACTGCGATTCGACGTCTGTCACTCAGTAGAATCGTTATAACTTATAGCATGCAAATACATAATTGGTACGTAGCTTGTAAGTGTAATTATAATCTGTCTATAATAATAAGTCAGCCTATTAGATCCCACTGCTGGGAAAAGGCCTCACCTCAACTATGAGGAGGAACGAGCCATACTTCACCACGCGGGCTCAGTGCGGATTGGTGGAGGGGTGTATGTAAGGCAAGTGACAAACCTTACTGTCAGAAGTTATCAAGCCGCACTAGGGCCTCTGACTAGGTTTAACGACTAATACCACAGATATTAGCCGGGACCAACTGCTTAACGTGCCTTCCGAAGCACGGAGATGCTTGTCATGGAATTCACTTAAATGGTCGGAATGGTCACCCATCCAATCACGACCGCGCCGTGGGTTGCTTAACTTTTGGTATCACTACCAAAGCGCTGCCGCCACTGCGCCACAAGCACCTTTCGTAACGTAATCTGTCTATCTGACGTTATTTCAAAATTGACTCGTAAAGAAAGTTTTTCTGTGCATAAATTCCGAAGAGTCGGACGTGTGAGACGAGGTTTTACGCATAGCTCCAAACCTTAACAGTACATAATCATCTTAAACACGTTTACGCCAAAAAAATATGTTTAATAAAAATATGAATTAAGTAGAATGATGTTCACGAAATTGAGTAAAAAGTAAGAACAAGGCTCTTGAACCAATTCAAGCGAGACAAGTCGTTCATAGTATTATATTAATTGAAGGATTTTCATACACTGAGGAAATTTACTCATTAACTGAGTGATCAACTTAATTATTAATATCTTATTAATAACCAAACCAACCAGTAGCGTGCATTAGTTTTGCAACGAGGTAGGCACATACAAATTTCAAGTCAGTACGAAACTACGAAATTAATAATAAAATTAGATAAAAAATCGTCACAATAATTAAAAAAAAAAAACAGGTGAATCGTGTCCTCGGTAGAGTAGGTATCTATATTTTTTAACGCTAGCAAATAATTTCAATAGCAATTACTTACCTAGTTTTTAATCTTAATTAGATTATTGATGAAATGGGTGTTCTAGTTAAGCGCAGATTTATTTTACCACTACAAGTATCAAGAAAATGAGTGAATTTATAAGACATGTCATTTAAATGATACCCATAGTGGCTTTTAGAAAAGCGGTTGCTATTTTTGCATTCACTTCCACCACGCACTTACTTTCACAAAGCACAAAAACAAAACAAAGAAAACCAAACTTTAATGTCGTTTGCTTTCAAAACAATGAGTAAACGTAAAATTACCTAATTAAAAGAAAAGTCGCGATGTTTCAACCTTTTTTATAAATAAGATCGGCACGTAGGTATGTCTTTTCCAAAAAAGCATGGGGCGTTATGTCATCCCTAATATTATTAAATAAAACTGAAGGGGCGTTTCGTCACCGTTCTAAAAGTACAGTCAGCAACAAAATACTAAACTTGTTATTCATATTTTAATACAAATAACATAATACCACGAGAGAGATAAGTTCATTGTATTTCTCACAACAAAGACAAAAGGTACTCACATTTCACAAAAACATGTGACATATTTTATTTTTATTTTCTGTCAATATTACAACTACAATACAAATATACGATTTTTCTTTATTCAGGCAGTTTCAATCACTTAATATTCAGTTACCCATTACAATTTTTCTTGTTGACTGTACAAAATAACTTTAAAATTTTTAACAATGACAAAACGCCCCTGCACTTTTAAGTAAATATTTTAACGATGACGATCCGCCCTTTTTGGATGGACACTTAAACGGATGACGAAAAGTCAAAAATGACCAAACGCCCCTAACCTTATTCACAAAACCAACTGTCTCATACAAATTTTTCAACATTGCATGTGATGATCGTAACGTCAGATCGTTCCTTCTATGAAGACCATTAGAATCATCTATAGTAGATACCTAAGTTCTGGTTCTTAACTGAAGTTTTTTTTTTTTTTAATTCGAAATGGGTTTGCTCTTGACTCTAGACTAAGCCAGACGTGGCGCAAACAGAGTCGACCTTGGAGCGAGCTCACCCAGAAGAAGCCTGATCTGTTCATTTTGAAGGTTTAGATTGATAGATGGATAACTCTTTATTGCACACCGTCACAGAAAAATACAGTAAATACAACGATTTACACAGAAAAATGTACAATGTATGCGATCTTATCGCTGTAAGCAATCTCTTTCAGACAACCTTTAGGTAAAGGAACATACTCATTCAAAGGAAGGGGGAGTTTGAAGAATGTTTTCGGGTTGTAATCCGTAAATTTTGTGTAAAATCACTGGAAGTGATAAAACAAAGAAAGTTAACTTATTTTGATTACCCGTATTGTCAATCAATGTGCCTGCACGTAATTGAATTACTGAAATGCATTTTTGTGTGAGTAATTCAGAAGCAAATTTATTTAATGATGCAATTACATGAACGAAATATCGCTTAAATCACTTTTCTGAATTTCCTCATATACAACGTTACTGTTGTTATAATGCATGTAACGGAAAATCTTTGGAAATTTTAGTGTCAAGTTGTTTGGGAAAAGAATCATTGAATGCACTAAGCACATACATCACAAGGGTATGTGTCAAGGGTCATATGAAACATTATAATTGAATCATACTAAGCACCCGTATTGAATTCTAAACTATAATTAGGTATTTTAACCCCTTGAGAATCATAAGACCGCCGGCGGTCGCAAAACAATAGATTATATATTGTGTCTGAAAACTTAATCTCTGAATGGTGGCCTCCTAGCCAAATACTGCGGTCAATCTTAACGGAGATTGCGCAGGAGATATTATAGTGCACAGGTGTGTGCGCAATACACTGGCGCACTCTCTGTTCTTTCACTCTCATAAATTAGTGAGAAGGCATCCCAACATGATGGAAGAAATATCAGGGTAGAACCAACGGCTTAACATGCTTTCTGAGGCACGGGGCTGTTAATGCCAAAAACTTACTAATTCCGGAGCTGTGTCTAAGTTATTTCAAGAAAGAAACTTTTGGCCTGACTGAGGATTCGTCCAGGAACCTTGTTGATAGTAAACCAATGCTGCCCACTAGACTAACGAGGCAGCCAGTTTTTTTATTTTTAAACTATGTCATACTACTGACAGTTACTGAATGTCTCTAAAACTATGTTTACAATAAAAAGCCTCAAAAAGATATACCATTACTATCCTACTTATATGTATCTTCCTTTCGCCCAAATGTCAAACTTCTAAAGCTTACTGTAGTTCAGACTTATATTCCTCACTCGTAATTTGTAGGTATGAATGGGGACGTTGAGCCGTTAGCTGCTTAAGCTATGTCACATCCATCTATGGTATAAAAGTACTTATTATTATTATCTACTTCTGACGCTAGGTTGTTCATTAAATAATATAAAAAAATGCATTTATTTTGTGAGGACTACAGGCAAAGTGCGAATTATTTTGTAACTTAAGTAGCATTCTTATCTGCTGTTTATTTTTAAATAAAATGTATGAAATAATTAATGGAATCAGGCGTCACTTTGAGGAAATCCATTTCCAAAGAAAATTTTAAGCAAAATAATTTTCATTTTTTATTCTATGTTTCCAAATACTTAAAAAGTATCAAATCAATCAAATCAAATCAATTATTTGCATTACATGTGTGTAAGTAAAGCTGGTACAAAATTTAATATGTATTGCGCATCACATGCACCCTGCAAGGGCATAGCTAATTATTATACAAGTATGCTTTAGTAACTATTCCATAAAACTTATTTTAAAATATAGGTTCAAACCTAGGTACCCATTTAAAACTAAATTCTTATAAATTTATGTGCCAACATTTGAAAAGAAATAAGTATATTAAAATAATAATAATAATAAATTAAAATATATATATATATATATATATATATATATATATATATATATATTGATAAGTAGGTATCTATTCCAAAACATATATTAGTAAGAAAGGATTTAGATGTAAAAAATGCCAAAAAGTAATTATTTTAGTAATTCTGTCAATAATTGCATTGGCCTTAAAGCGTTCATAATATAACACAGACGCCGTATTTTTATAAAGAAAATTACAATCAAAATTACAATTCTATCTCTAAGACACGTAGAGTCACTTGATATAATATTTGACAATCTCCACAGCCTTTCGAAAGCCTTCGCTTTATCTAAACGGCAAATATCATCAATAAGATTGTCGCCTCCGATGTCAAAGACAAACATCCGATCCTTTTGAAGCCCGATCTATTAACCTTCGGTACAAATCGGAAATAGTTTAGGGAGTCAGAGAGATGAGAATCCCATTTTTATTTTTTTATTATACAAAAAGTACAAAAAATCAACAAAATAGGGGTCAAGTACTCCTAGTTAAATATATCTCTAATCATTAAAAGTATGGGATTACAAACATTAGAAAAGATATTTTAAATTCTAAGAATACTTCACCTACAACTTGCCTCTTAGATTTAAAAAAAAAAATACTTATTTTACTTAAAAGAATATCTACAACGTTTACCTCATCTAAACGTCCACGATATAATTACACTGGATGTTACGCCATTCCAAGCACCCTTGTTTATGAAGTCCAGCGTTCCACCCCCGTACCACCAGACTCGCCTAATTTCATTTCCCGACACCTTCCAATAACTACAAAATGTAAACCTCCACCGGTAACCATGGCGACGGCAGCGCGCGCACCCAGTATCCCACCGCCCGCCGTGCGCGGTGAACGTGTTAAGTGTTTACTCAAATTTGGAACGCGGAATTTCGAATTGAGAATAACGTGTGTCGTTTGTTTTTTTCTGTTGTGTTATGGTAGTGTGTAGTGAGGAGGGCCAATGGCGGAGGATGTCAAATGCGGAGGCGGTACGGTAAGTAGCTGTCACTATAAATGTGTTATCAATATAAGAGTACGCGTCTAGGTATTTCAGGATGCGGTGCGGTTGTCTGATCCGGCTGGTCGTCTAGGTTTTAACGTAAACAGTGCGATAAGGATGGTAGACAATAAACAACGTGCTATCAACACATCGATACGAGAGCACACGTGTTGAATAAGCTTTTTGTGACAGACATTATTTTTTTATTAAACGAAATCGTCTTGATACATTTATACAACATGATTCTTTACGTATTTATAGTAAGCAAGAAAAGTATAAAGATTAGATATTATTGCACTTGAAAAAATTATTACCAGAGGCGGGATACGAACCCGCGTTACTCGCATACCGGGCGATTGCCTAATTACTCGGCCACCCTGTGACATTGGCAGAGCCTGTAAATTTTTTAAAATGCTTCTGAACGCACTGTCGCCAATGCCGCGTAAGACAAAGTGTATCAAATTATTTTACAAAGCATTTTTAACTGATTTTTAAACCACGTGACCGTGTCCTGTTACAGAACTACCCTCAGACTTTACAAAAGGTGTTGAAACTTGAATGCTTGATGAATCAGATACAAGAAAAATCGTAGTTGCTCGTATCTCGTAACCTTACGAATCGTTTACGCGAATTGTTGAACTCATTAAAACACAATTTTACGGATTACTTCGCGATTTATTTACATTTTATTTAAAACCTGACGAACACTTTTCGAACACTATACAGCGTTCGTGGTCTCAGGGAGACTAAGGTATTATTTGTCAATTACAAAGTTTTGAAAAATTAAACTACCGTCACTCATTAATATTAATTTACCTATTTACGCAGAAAGAGCTAACCGTGTCTTGAGATCTTGCACTGCGAGGTGTTGTTTTGGTTTTTGCTAGAATAGGATCCCATGCCGGTGGAACTTTCCAACCATCTTCTCTATTGAAATTTGGATGTTTTCTAATTTCAATGGCTTCACGAAGCATTCGAGGAATAAAACGCCGTTCTTTAGCAAGTATTGTTGGTTGGTCAAAACGAATGAAGTGGTTGGGTTTGTCTAAGGCATGTTCACACACTGCAGATTTCGTGTTCCGTCTATGTTTAACGTCAGCTATATGTTCTTTTATCCGCACGCCTATACTGTTACCACAAGTTATCACCATCATTATCAGCCGTAGGACGTCCACTGCTGAACATACGAGTAGGCCTCTCCCTCGGTTTTCCACAGCGACCGGTTGCAAGCGGTCTGCACCCAGTGTGATCCTGCGATCTTTACAAGGTCGTCTGATAATCTTGCCGGTGGACGTCCCACAAGTAGCCTGAATATATTTTTCAAAATTATATTTTGCTGTTTTCGTGGCTTAATTGATAAACATTTTTGTGCTAAATTATTTTATCGCATAGACAGGCAAAAGTTCAAGGTATCTTGTTGACTACGAAATCCTGAAAATGATTATAAATGAAACAGCGGTTTTTAACCAGCACTTGTATTACTCTTCGCCTGCTTTTTATGGATATAAAATTTTTAATGAATACTTGAGACGTCAATATACCTAGTTGTCTAAAAAGTATAGTTAGATACTTACCTACTTAAGCACCAGATTTTGATTATCACCTCGAAAATGTCAAAATTCACTTACCTGCAACAGCAAAAAACACTATTAAAATCAGAACATAACTAACTAAAATATTATATAACTTTATTATAATGTAGCTGAAATGAAAACAGTATTTTTAGCTAAAACAGAAAAGGCAAAAACATAACAATATTAAATGAACAAGTAAAATAAAAATATGTGGCTCAAAACGTGGAACAAATATCGTAGGAGGGTGAAAACGAGAAATACTAAGTGAATTATTACTAAGCTGATTTGATCTGGATTAAATCTTTATTAACTACTTTGTTACATTTTTAGATATTAATATGTACTAATTACTTAGATGGGAACGTGTATACCTTAGTGAGTGCTCCTTGCGAGTTTTTGTACAGAAAAAATATGTTTTTATAAAGGACTTGTCCATTAATGGTTTTTTATTCGTCAATATTTCTAACCAGAACAAACTAAATATTATATTAAAAAGTTCACAAAAACTAGCCTTTCTGCATAATTAATATATTTTTTAAGGCCTCCGATTTAGAGAAAAATTGAAATTATTTTTTCTCTTTGTCTGTACAGAAACCGCACCTTCGCCTATATCATATAACGCATGAAAAAAAATGACAGCAAAATTGACATTCCATTGACAGTAGTACCTATTATATAACCTGTGGTAGTACCTAGTAGTATTTATCCACCAGTGGAAAGGCAATGGTACATAGCCATACAGCCAGGAAATACAAGTAAGTGATCAATGGATGATGCCTGTTACAAAACATATTTTTTCTCAAAAATGGAGGCGTTTAAAATTCTGATTTCTATGGTTACGTGTTTCATATTTTTGTAGCTTAAAGATAAATATAGGTTTATTGGTGATTGGTGATATCTTGGAATAAAAAACCAGCCTCCATACAAAAAGAGGACAAGTCCTTTTATGCTGGACCATTGTATATTGTTGCATGAATGAAACTGATCCGCGCATCATTTTGTAGACCCCCTTTGACATAATTTGGGGACTTTAAATCAGATAAAGCCTTATTCATTGTAGCTAAAACTCCAGTAAGTAAAATAAATAAACCCGGTCCCAAACTAAGCGTGAGCTTATGCTATCGTAACTAGGTACATACTTATATACGTGTATAAACATCCAAGACTTTGGTACAAATGCGCCTGCTCATCGCACAAACATTTGCCCCTTACGAAAGATGAACCTGTAAACTCTGGTTTGTAGCCATGTTTTTGTTTTATTTTGTACAACGTTTACACTAGGGCACTATTGTAATTCATGAATCTAAGGTACTATAATGTTGTAACCCATTTTGCCCAGGGACTTCCACCACAAATAAATAAATAAATAAATTATAAATTGTTTCAACAAACACACCAATTATCTAGCTCCAAACTAAGCGTGAGCTTGTGCTATGGCTACTAGGATAACGGATAGACATACTTATATACATTTATAAACATCCATGACTTAGGTACAAATGCTCGTGCTCATCACACAAACATTTGTCCCTTGCGGGATTCGAACCTGCAACCGCCTGGTTTCGTAGTCCGGGGCGCGAACCACTACACCAACACGGTCATCAAACAGGTAGTAGATACAAATTCCAAACTAGTGGGTTGTTGTTCGGTGTTAAATTGTACTGTAGAAGCATTTACATGCTTCGAGGCGTGAATGGGTGAAGGGTTCTTGGGTCTATTTACAAATATAGTATCTCTTTTGGTTGCAAAAACGTACAACAACTTTTTAAAATTTTAATATGATTTTACTTATTTTTTTTAAAAGCGCATCCCCCGCTTCAAGCTACTAAAAATGGGATAGACCAAGCAGTTAGATTTAAGATATACTTATGTATTTAAAAAATACGACATTTAAAATTAAAAAAAAAGAACTAACCTGGAGTATAATATGTCCACGTCTGTTTCTTGGGAAGCTCTGATGATGCAAATATATTTAATTTAACTATTTATTTATTTTAGATTTCCTCATGTTGGCTCAAATGACTTAAATAATACTATACTTTTATGTTGTTATGTAAGCTACTTTGTTTTGAAATAATAGTCTCTATTGCACTCAATGATGAGTGCATTTAAAAAGAGGTAGATGGGTCATTAGCGCGCGGAAATCGATTTGCTCAAAATGAGCAATTTGCCTAATTTTGCATTCAAATATGATATTTACTTACTTACTTCGCTGGCTCAGCGACCCGAAGTGGATCTTGGCCTCCGACAGTAAAGTGCGCTATTCTTCCCTATTCTGTGCCAAATCTGACCAGTCGGGCACTTCTAGCTCTTTCAGGTCTTTGGCGACTTCATCTTTCCAGCGATATCTTGGACGCCCCACCGGCCGGCGGCCGGTTGAACAGATAAGCTCTCTTTGCGGCTCGATCCTCTCCCATCCTCTCCACATGTCCTAGCCAGCGAAGTCGGGAAGATTTTATTTCTCCGATGATGTTCGGCTCAGACACTAACTCTTTTATCTCTCGGTTGTACCTACGCCTCCATGCCCCATCTTCACCTCTTGTTGTTGGTCCCAGAATCTTCCGCAATATCTTTCGTTCTGTCACTAAGAGTTTGTTCTCCTCCTTCAAAGTTAACGTCCAAGTTTCGCACCCGTACATTAAAATCGGCCTAACGACTGTTTTATAAATCCGAATTTTAGTAGTTATGCTTATCAACTTGGATGGGAAAAATAAAATACAATTATTTTGCTTTAAATTTCCGCTAAGAGACGCTAGCGCAGGCAACAAAACCACACCAACCGCAACCGCTTAATTATATCAACTTGGACACTAACACCTTGTGAAGGGCTGCTGTACATCTAAGGGCCTTGACTATGCGGATGTAGATTTCGTCCTCCCTCTGATTTGTGTCAGTAATCGTACACCCGAGATATTTGAACTTGTCGACACCCTTTTAAGTTATGTTATTCACACGAAGATCTTTTCTCCTGGCCCTGGGGTCTTTGTACCGTTTCATGTGGAGATATTTAGTCTTCTCACGGCTGATTCTGAGACCCACACGCTTTCCTTCTTCCTCCAGAGTCTCTGTCATTTTGACTACCTCCTGTTCACATTGCCCAAGGATTGCAAGGTCATCAGCATACCCTACAATTTTGTGCTTTCCGTTCAATTCTACTCCCCCATCTATCAGTAGGACTTTTCGGATGATGTGTTCGAGAGCCAAATTAAACAGAACAGGCGAAAGGGCGTCCCCCTGCTTGAGTCCGGTAACCACTACAAACTCCTCAGTCATTTCCCCTCCAACTCTAACCCGCATTTTACTTGATCCCGTAGCTATCTTGATCATTCTCACAAGCTTTTTCGGTACTTGGAAAGATGTTATTATCTGGTAGAGTGTCTCACGGTCGATACTATCGTATGCTTTGGTGAAATCTACAAAAAGACAATGGACACTTTGGGCATACTCCCACCGTTTTTCCATAATTTGATTCAGAAGAAACATTTGGTCCACTGTGCTGCGGTTTCTGTGGAAGCCACATTGATAGTCTCCGAGTATTTGCTCTGCATAAGGTTCTAAGCGGGCAAGTATAACGTACGAGAGCACTTTATATGCCGTCGGCAGCAATGCAATCCCTCTGTAGTTTTGCATTTCTTTCTGCATCCCTTCTTATGTATAGGGCAAATAATACCCACATTCCACTTGATAGGTTGTTGTTCTAAGGTATTGTTACGAAACCGACAAAGAAGAATGAACGATCCGATCCCAACGACGATTTATGGCATGGAAATTTGGACCTCCGATTGGCAACATGGAATGTATTAAGTTTGTATAGGCCGGGAGCGTTGTACCAAATGAATAAGGAACTGCAGCGATATAATATCCACGTCGCACCTCTACAGGAAGTCAGATGGCCAGGACAAGGAGAGTGCGTTGTAGAGAATGGTTCACTGTTTTTGTACAGTGGACCTGACCACGGAAACCACGAATATGGCACTGGGTTCCTGGTGAGCAAGAAAGCAGTGGACAGCGTTCTCAAATTTGTCCCTGTGTCGGAAAGAATATGTCTGCTAAGAATTAAAAGTAAATTTAATAATATATCAATACTGAACGCCTATGCACCGACAGAAAAAGCTGATGATGAAGACAAAGATAGCTTCTACGAAGATCTCGAAGCTGCATTCGATCAGATCCCGGACTACAACACCAAAGTACTGGTAGGGGATTTCAATGCTAAAGTCGGATGCGAAGAGGCTTACCTCCCCACAATAGGTATGTACAGTAAACACCCAAAATCAAACGATAACGGCTTGAGACTGATATCCTTTGCATCTTCAAAGTCTATGGTCATCAAAAGCACAATGTTCCCGCACAAAGCCATCCATCTAGGAACTTGGAAATCCCGTGACGGCAGAACGGTGAACCAAATTGATCATGTGCTGATAGATGAGAGACACAAAAGCATGGTTCAGGATGTACGGTCGTACCGTGGAGCTGACTGTGACAGTGACCATTATTTGGTGGGTGTGAAAGTAAAGGCTAAAATCAAAACTACAAGATATTAACAATCCCTTAGAGGACCAATGATCAATACTTATAGTCTCAAAGATAAACCAACAAGTCTTAAATTCAACCTGGAGCTGAATAATCGATTTGCGGAGTTAGATAAAACAGTGGACATACACACGGACTGGCAACAAACAAAACAAATCATCAAAGATGTAGGGATTCGAGTACTTGGCAAGAAGAAGCGACAGAAAAGAAGGAAATGGTGGAATGAAGATTGCGAAATGGCAATGGAGCGAAAGAGAGCGTACAAGGCACTGGCTGAACAAGACATTAGATGGGATGGAAAACACCAAGAAGCAAGAAGAGATCTCAGAAGGCTAGTAAAAAAAGCAAGGAGAAATCATCTGATAGGAATATTAAATAATATTGAAACGTTACTAAGATCGAACGAATCATGCAAGTTCTATCAAGAGGTGAGAACAGTTAAAAAGGCATACCAACCTGTCACACAACTCCTCGAAGATGAAGAAGGGAACCTTGTCTCGGATCCCGAAAAGCAGAAGACTATGTGGCGCCAGTATTTCCAACAACTCCTTAATTGCCCTCCGGTCACTGACCAAACCCTAATAGACTCAAACACTTGCCAAGACCAGGATAACGGCCATTATGGAGAGCCGCCGGACTTTGACGAAGTTCGCAAAGCAATAATGAGGCCTAAAAACCATAAATCCCCTGGAATAGATGGTATAACGGGTGAGCTGTGGAAATATGGGGGGGGAGTAGTGCAATCTCGTCTGTATGAAATAATACGTAGAATCTGGCAAGAAATATGATATACACGTAAAAAAGTGTGCTCGGAGCTCGAATATATTTTTTTATTTAAACTCGTGCCGTACGAATTGACGCATCTAGTTTTTTTAAAATAAATACACTGTCAGTGATTGCAGCCAACTTCTTTTTTTTTAACCAAACGTTGATTTAACAGATTTTTACAGTAGAGTTGTCAGACAGGTAGATTTTAATCATTTGTTACTAAGCTGAAGCAACGGAGCCTTAATGAACACGGGTATCGATACATACGAAGCTTTTCGTGATTAGATTATCGTATCGTGTGATACGAACCTATTCGTGCCTAATATCATAAAATACGTACAAATTCCATTACAACTAACAAAGGGCCTATAACTGGGGTCCTACTCCGTAATACGATGTTGTTGTTTTTGTCTTTAGAACCCGTCAATATCATCCATACTGGACAGGTGAGAAATAACTTGAATCACATAAATTATCTAGTCTCAAATTAAGCGTTTTTCATCCATACTTAACGGAGAGAACTCAACAATATCACGTGCCATGGTGACTAGAATAAAAGACATTATATACATACTCTTTACAATTTGTAAACATCTCTTTCCTAAGTACTTAGTAATTGCCACTTGCAAGACTCAAACCCGCAATCTCTGGCATTGAAGTCCGCAATGCTGACAACTAAACAAATATACAGTCATCAAGAAGTTTGTCAACATTGGCGCTTGGCAGCTGCGATGGGCCTTCAAATCAAAATCGCTAGTAATCAAGTGGCTATACAATGCAATAAAAACTTAAACCCTACGAGGGTAAAATGTGGATTGAAATGTATGTAAATCCCTCATTCTATAAAGGAATATCGACTTTATGATTAACTGATGTATCAACGCGCAGGCCAAACTACTAGGATCAGAAACTTGAAATTTTGCACCATAGTTCCTTTTATAGAGTAAGTAAGCATTACGAAAGGATTTTTGAAAATCCACTCTCTAAGGAGGTAAAACGGAGGGGAGGGGGGGGGGGGGGGGGTAAGCTAAAGCGATAAAAATTGATATTTGGTTAGATATCAAGAATAACGTATTTCAGGATTTTTGAAAATTCAACTTCTAAGGTAAAGTGAAAAAGTGAAAAGGTCGGTGGAAGTTGGTATGGGAAACTCGACTTTTACGCGGACGAAGTCGCGGGCATTCGCTGATATTCAAATAACAGTATAAATAAAATTAAATAAACGACACACATAGTAGGCCCTTAAGGGTCGGTAGCTTCAATGTGCATCGTCAAGTAGATAATTAAAGACACAGCGTACTCTTGATAAAGATATCGATCCGAAGACATCGATACGGTTGAGAATGCAATGGAGAAACATAGATAGAATTTAATGGAGGCCCTGTGAAATGTTTTACCGATTGTATTCAATAGGTAACAGTATTTCTTTCGAGTGTTGAGGGTGTAATCCCAATAACACTGCAGTTAATTAACATTAATATAATTTGTTCTTCATAAAACACCTCAAACTATAAAATATTTCAAGAACCCACTTTCTTTACAAATTTTCTTAACACTCAAAAATTTTCTTCTAAATCCAGGTACAAGGACGATTCTTGCTTTAATCTTCTTTAAACCACTCTTTAGATTCACCAAGCATTTTGCTTTCCCTTCCCAAGAAGTGCTTTTGTTATTTACTCTGATGTAATATTTCAATAAATATTAGACAGGTAGAGGTACCAACAGGGATGTACTAATTGGACAGTTTATCAGTAAATAGGCGCTTTTATTATCAAGAAGTTTAAAAAATCAGAGTAGTTTGGTCTTGGAAATAATACATGGCCGCACATCAAACTGCACAAATTGAGCTTGAGACCGCCTCTATTCTCTACGTAATATTTTTGTAGCTCTAATGTGTATTCTGACGTGCTGCCGATTGTAGTATGTCCCCATACCACCAAAAAACGTCAATAAGGATAATGAATAGAAAAAGAAGAGAAACCAATTCAATCCATTGAAAATACAAGTTAAAGATCTTCATTTCCCGTTATAATGTCGCCTATGAGTCGAATACACAATAATTCAGCCGACAAAAGCTCGCTGCAAAATATCGAGAATGCTTTTCCGAGCGATTTTCGCTCGTACCGCTCGCTTCGCTCGTTCGGCGGCCATTCCAGCAACTTTTAAGTACCTACTGTAATAAAGTTCAAATACGTCCCATATGCTTTCGAAAGACTAGTACACTCATGTACTAAAACAAGGGGTAAATTCAATCCTTTGTGTTAGAATCCAATATAAGAATGTATCCGCTTGTGTGTATGTAAGTATAGGTGTAAGTATGTGCTAGCTACATGCTAGGCTATGGCACATTATGAATAATATTATTATTATTATTCTTGGGAACTTAAATTGGCGTTTTTTTACCAAAACTCCAACAATTGAAACAAAACTTGTTTACACTGTGGTCTTTCAGAGAAGATCACTGTCTCAAATTAAAACAAGAGGCCGTCCCTTCTCGTGGTTGAATCCGTTTGATTATAGACCCTCAAGGCGATTCGTGTTACGGCGCTGCGGTTAAGGTCATGATTGGTTGAGCTGATGGAACAGGACAGGATTCTTCTAATAAATTTTAGTAGCCAGTGGGCTAGTGTTATATTTTATGTACTTTAGGAAATGTGTGCACAGTGGGCCACACATCAACCTACCTTGAACTGTCAATTATCCTAAAATAATAATTATTAAGAACTTATGTCACTGCCTGTACAACGTATCGAATTCCCAAAACTTCGTGCCTCTGAAAGTTTACAGACGAGTGAAAATAATTGCCTACTGATTCCTGTAAAATATTGTTAAAAACTTTTGGCTGTGTTCAATTTCATCATCAGACTTTTTATTGATTCCTGCTCATATTGCCCATTTGTTTGATAATAATCTTTAGAAATAAAGTAAATAAAATACTTAAGTCGTTTTTTTTGACATTTGGCAACCGCGGTTTGCCATTGTCAAGATATTTTTTTTAGCCTTTGGCTCCACGCCGATGGGCCACCGATACCGACCACAGCCACCGGAGGCTAGCGACAAGCTGTTTACATTATTTTTTTAATACGTCCCCGCACATGTGAAGCGAGTGGCGGCCATGGGGCTGATTACGTAACTGTGTTGCTAACAATTCAGGATTGAAATCGCTTGAAAATTACACATTTGACAACTTCAGTTACTCTGTTAAGCTGGCCATTCACGGTCAGTTCAAAAAATGACTCCACTCACTAACATAAAAAAAATCTGAAAACTGACTTTCATTTAGTGCTGCTAGAACGTGGGCAATCCCTCACGCAAAGGGGACTTTTAGTTTTTTTTTTAATTTTGTGGGTAAAATGGGCGAGAAGGTCTTAGAACCGGTAAAATATGGGCTATTGTGGAAAAAAATAATAACGTTAAGTAACTTTTTTAGTACTTATGCCTAAAGCCTAGATTTTTATCACCGATACCTATTGAAAATGTAAAATTTTGGTCGTACCTCAGATCGACAAATTAGTGTAACTGGCCGTGAATGGCCAACTTTAGCAACAAAACTTTAATTGAAATAATTTCATTCAAAGTTACATAATCCACCACCATATTCGACTCACGTGTTCGCGACACGCCACCGGTGGCTGCCACTCGCCATTTTGACAAAACATCTGTCAAAGGATCTAGCAGATGAGTGTCAATTGTGGCGGTCAACGAGCACCTTCGTTTGCGGGGGACCTAAGGGCGTGGCGCGCGTCAAAATATGAAAATTTCATACTTACTTGAGTTCCCAAACGGGTCCACGACTTTTTAAAGTAGTGAATTTTTCTTTCCCGTTGGGTCCATGAGAATGTTTGATACAGTCAGCAATGAAAGCTTGGCTAAGGGATAAATGTATACCTTTTTCTATAAAATAAAAAAAGTCACCTAAAACATGGAATTTTATTAAAATATTATTCTTTCTGATAAGAATTTGTTTTTACTGACTGTACTTTTGGAATATCTCATGGACCCGTTGGGAATTCAGGTATGAACATTAAAAACATTATTGAAAATTTTCATGGACCTGGTGGGAAAAGAAGAACAATAGAATCGTGGACCTCTGGGAATAACCCGCCGGTGTCGGTGGACCATCTGCGCGGAGCCTTAGGTAAACTATACCGGTAAATGTAACTGACATTCGTGGGACTTGTTCAAGTCCTCCTTTGACAATTCGGGACTTTGGGACTTGTATTTAACCGACAGGGTGGTGTTGTGGACTATCATCGTGTTGAACATGTCTCGCGGCTGTTACAATATCTACAGGGATAATTACTCTTAAGGCTAAAAGAAATATTACCTTAATAACCTTCGTTGAAAGCCTATAAACAGAAAATAGAACAATTATTTCCCCCAACAAAATATTGGTTTATCACCTCCACAATAAATACTATGACAAATGATAAATTTAAAGGCGCACTAAAGAAGATATTCTTTAGTGCGCCTTCAATAGGATTTTAGGGTTTCGTACCTCAAAAGTAAATAACAAACCCTTTGAGTGTTAAAAATAATTAAACTATTAAAAATAAAACGCTCATAGGATCGCTTGGTTGCCTTGTAAGTCTGTCTGTCAAGATCCTTTTTCTCGGGAGCGCACGAAGAACATCAAATACTAATGAATGCGGTCCCTTGAAGCTGTGAAAAAATTAGGCTAAGAAGCTTTAGAAGAAAATATGTCGAAATTGGCCGTATCTTGCGTTATGGCCAAAGCCATTTTAGCCACATATGCCATACTTATAGAACCATCAAATTTGGTAAGATAGAAGGTCTAATAAATAAAGGATAAAGTCTTAAAAAATTGTGGTTACATCATAAAAAAAATCTTTGTACAGAACTCTCAATGCTCGAGTCCGAATCGCAATTGGCCGATGTTTTGAAGAATATCATTTAAAATTAATTTCTGCCTCCATATAAACCGTAACGTTTCCTGATCTCTGACTAAATTGAGAACCCATTTTATCAGCCAAACCATACATTTTACGATGTTATTTCACAATACCCAAATTAAATCAAGCGAGAATCGTAAATAATTTTCTATTGTCTGTAAAATGGCGAAACAAATAGAACAAATTTCTGCGAAGTTGTGAATAATCCAATTCGCAGTACGAATGTTCAAAACTTGAATACTCGCAGTTCTGTATATTATGTAAATAGCAGTTCCCCGCGACTTCGCCCTCGTCAAAAGTCAGATTTTCCATACAAACTTTCATCCCCCATTTCACCCCCTGATGATTTTATATCGGTACAAAAAGCATATGTCCCTACCAGGGTCTCGAACTATATCTGTACCAGGTCTCATTTGAATCGGTCCAGTAGCTTCGGAGCCTTTTTAATACAAACAAACAATAAAATCTTTCTTCTTTATAATATTAGTATAGATACCTCTATTTAATTGCCTTTAGATCTTTATCGATCCCTGAAAACCATGATCGACAAATGATTTTATCAAAATACTAGCAGTTCCCCGCGACTTCGCCCGCACCATAAGTCGGATTTTCCATACAAATTTTCATCCTCCATTTCACCCCCCTGATGATTTTATATCGAGACAAAAAGTCGCCTATGTCCTTCCTAGTGTCTCAAACTGTCTCTGTTCTGAATTTCATTTGATTCGGTCCAGTAGTTTCGGAGCCTATTCGATGCAAATAAACAAACAAACAAACAAACAAACAAACAATTCTTTCCTCTTTATAATATTAGTTTAGACTAACACAAAACTTGGGGTTGGTGTGAATAGTTGACTTATTTGCCCTTATCGCAATATTACCATTTCTTTCCCTGCCACCCTCATTTCTTCTCGCGCCAAAGCAAAAAACACAAACAAACTATTCGCTATTGTGTTCCGAACTGTTTTATCGTTGTAATCTTAGGGGTAATCGAGGTGAGTCTCACACGAGAATGGAACCAATTGAATATTTAACACTTCCCTCAATCCCGCATGTATAAGGTTTGATACAAAGCTGAGGCACAGAATAAGTACTAGTACTCCGTACAGAAGTATGACTTTGCAATGAAATTCAGAAAAATATCTACTCAATGTTGTTAACGATATGGTGTAATTCAGTTCACCTCAGACTCAAGCACATTTTCGTGTAGACACCTACAGAAATACATTTCAAGATAATTTCATTCTTATAACTCTGGAATATGATTCATAATACACTAAACCTATTCACTGAAGTACTATCACGCAACGCGATAGGGTTGACTGCCACAAGAAGCTACTTACGCCATCTAGCGCATCTATCTAGGACTTTATTCATGCTCGTCCAACCAGCAACCTAGTGCCGCGCACCGCCGGTAAATAAAATGCGCGAGCTTGCGCTGCCGGCTAACGACACCCAACTTGTTTAGCCCCTTACAACGGGTCGTCGCGCGTAGGTACGTTTTTGCTACCTACACGGGGAGTTACACAGGCCTGGCTGAGGGTACAATAGTCTTGTTAAGGTAGTTATTAGACAACGCGGTATTCATACAGTCTTACTAAGACTCAGCGTATTGTAATAAGAGTTAGCCTGTAAGTCCGTCTGCCCCATCTCGCTCTTTCATACTGTGAAAGAGCGAGATGGGACATAGACTGTCTCAGTAATACTGTCTGAATATCGCGTAGTTTGATAACCCTTTTAATACGATAGCGCACCAAATGTTCTGAACGCCTCACAAGCACATAAATTCTTCAAGTGAACAACTTTCTTTGTAGCTCAGTTGAGAGAGCAATCGACCGGATAGGAAGAGGTCGTGGGTTCGAGTCCCACCAGAGAGCGGTAATTTTTTTAATGTAAACGTTTTGATTCAAGTTTCTCTTGCGTACGGCTAGAAAGTGGAATTTGTTGCCGGCTGAAGTGATTCCGAAACAAAATCTGGATACTTTTAAGCAAAGAATGAATCTAGGCTATTACGAGTACTAGTCAGGCATCATGATCCATCTGAGATGGCGGTCAGACTTCTGCTTATTAATGAAAAAAATCTTCGGTTCATTTACAGCAACAGACAGAACTCAAATTGTAACTTACATCATCTTCTTCTTCAGCATGTATCTGCCCACAGCATGGCATATGCCTGTCCACCACGAAACTCTGTCGCCGGTACTTCTTGACCAGGTTATCCCGGCATGGTCGTTGGAGTCATCACGTCCATCTGGCTAGTGGTCTGCCAACGCTCTGACTGCCGATTCCAGGTCTCCATTCTAGAGCTCACTTGCTTCATCGGCCATCAACACAGATGTCGGGCCCACGCTACCTTTAGCTTTGCGATGTGGCACCTCTCTCTCTTTTTGAAACTTACATTTACATCTATGTATATGTATGAAAATGAAAACTAACTTAATGACTGACTAACATGACATTTCCTTCTAATTTTCACACACAGGTTATGGCACAAACCTTATGTAATCGATCGCAGTGTATTAAGTAATGAATACGGATCATCGAAAGAAAGAAGAATCCTGTTGAATAATTCACAAAGACCGACTTTATAGGCTTGACAACTGACCGAGTCGCAAATCAATTATTTAACATAGAAAAATAATCGATTTAGTTCAGATGCAATATGCTTCATTATTCTCTAATAAGCCGCTTTATAAAGAAATCAATAAGCTAGTTAACTGTCTGTCTGTCTGTCCAAGGTTTTGCTAAGAACCGCGAGCTTTCTATTACTATAGAAAGCTATGATTTTGTAGGTCAAATGAGGGAAGGGAAAATCCGATGGATCTTTTGGTGCGGGCGAAGTCGCGGGGAACTGCTAGTACAGACATATTTCTGCAATTTATGTGGAAGAAATCGCAGCCAGCCGATCCTAAGTGGATCTAGTCGTCCCATCCTGATCAGATTTTCCTTCCGACGTTTTAGTACAGATGAACCTTGTAACGCATTTTATAGATCCAGGCTAGAATCTAGACCAGGAAGAAATAGATTACATAAATGTTTCAAAACAAAAATTTGTATAGTGTTTTAGGGTTCCGTACCCAGGGTAAAAATGGGATCTTATTACTATGCCTCCGCTGTTTGTCTGTATGTCTGTACGTCTGTCATCAAGCTGTATCTCATAAACCGTGATAGGAAGATAGTTGAAATTTTCACAGATCGCACTTGGCCGGTTTTTCTTAAAACCGCAATGGCTACTATCAACTATATCGGCTTGACAAAAAAACTAGGCGTCTTTCCATTCGTTACTGACGTATTTCACATATAAAATAATGTTTCTTGTTTGACTTTTGTTCGTTACTCCCAGTCTAACTTCTCTCACCAAGATGCTTTGCGTTACCTCTTTTACGTTTCTGTGATTTTGCATACTTCATATCACCAGGCAAAGTCAACGCCACGTCAATTAGTAGGTAGGAAACTAGTTAACTTTTGGTTTAAAATTACTTAGGTATTTATTACTACGGGAATTCCAGCTACGTAAATATCAAAATATTTTTTTTATAACTACATTTCTATTTGACAAAGTTTTTCCAATAGCATAATACTGTTTCTAGGGTTCCGTGGTCGAATGGCAAAAAACGAAACCCTTATAGATTCGTCATGTCTCTCTGTCTGTCTGTCCGTCCGTCCGTATCTCACAGCCACTTTATTCTGAAACTATTAGCATTACACAGTTGAAACTTGGTAGGTAGATGTATTCTATTAAGCGCTTTACGAAACTCATACATGAAACTAAAAATTTAAAAAAAATAGTCAAACCTATACGTGTTGGGTGTCTTTGGATAGGTATTTTGAAATGACATAGAGGTTCCTAAAACCATTTTCTCTAAAAGTTTAACGTTTAAGAGATAGACGCTTCCAAAGTGGTAAAACAAAAATTTGTTTGAACGAGATCGAACAAGTAGTTTTTGAGATATAGTACATTTTCAACAACCGCAATCATAACTTTGTTCTTCATACAAACACTATAAAAACAAAGTTATATTTGCTGTCAACAAAATATCGTGGTATTTTGGCTAAGTGGAAGTAAGTGGATCCTAATTCAGTTAAAGTTGGCACGGAACCCTTAGTGCGAAAGTCCGACTCGCACTTGGCCGGTTTTTTTTTCATCCATCCTTGAAAAAAAGTTTTTATTGAGCGCTTTGAAAATTCGATGATGACTACTACACTACTATCTACAACACTTGTAGTATTTTATGGGGCTGCTTTTAAATTGGATCAAGAAAATGTGCCTCGTGTGCCTGAGGTGTTAATGTTATAATTTGCGACTAGAGTTTGTGAGTTTATTTAACCTTTGCCCTGATAAAATTCATATTATGCTACCTTGGGGGCCTAGATACACTGCTAGCCTTATAATAAACACACGCAATTTATTTATCATAGTGTAGTAATTTATCATAGTCAGATTTTTGAATATCATAGATAGTTGAGATTAGGCTTTTGCTTAGCAGTGGGATATATTAGGCCAACTTTACATTTACTTTACATAGAAAGAACTTTGTCGGCACTTTTTTTGGTTAGTTTAGGTTTTTTAATTTTATTTTTGTACCTTTGTTTTATAATAATAATGTCCTTCTAGCTGAATTTCGACTACAGTGGCCAATCTCAACAGAGATTAGCCGACTACGCGAGAGATATTATAGTGCACAAATGTGTGCGCAATACACAGGTGCACTCGCTGTTCCTTCACTCATAATTCGGTGAGACGGCAGTCCGTCATGACCGTAGAGAGATCAGGCGCAGGACCAACGGCTTAACGTGTTTTTCGAGGCACGGGGGTGTTAACACCACCAACTTCCTGATTCCGGATCTGTGTCTGAGCTATTTCAAGACATAAAAACCCAACACTTTTCAGCCCGACCTGGGATTCGAATCCCGGACCTCGTGGATAGTACCCAGCGTGCTGACCACTAGACCAAAGAGGCAGTCATATAATATAATAATTATGTACGCACAAAGTTCGTCCTACCTATAAGCAACTTCGCTTTTCTAAAAGCCTGTGTAACATAACATGGCCTTAATTGTTTTTAATTATCATGTCTGCTTTCCGATAACAATGTTCTAACACGACCTTTGAGCCAAGCCCTTGACCGACTTCCGCAGGCTTCACCATGACGAATTTGGAGCTTTATGCCGTCAACATAAGAACGTCGAGAGGTAGGTACTTCACGCAACCGATGTATCAAGGACGAATTATACTTGCAAAGGGGAGAGTAATAGGTACAGGCGGCGTCAAAAATATGTTGAAGACTTTCAATATGTTTCCAGACACAATTGAAAATCAATTGTTATGAGACCGTCCTGAAGGGGTTAATGCAGAAAGCATATTATCGCCGTAAAGTTGTAGGGGTACTAGAAATTTTACGAAATGAAATGATATTTGTTAGCTTATGAAAAAGGGTACAGCTTAGATGGAATTATTATATTATATTGACTTCAGTTTTCAGACATATAAAAATAGCCTAAATTAAATAAACTATATGAACATTTTGCATATGTCTACTGTGTGTTGTGTAAAAGTAAGAGTCACATCTTAAAAAAGTTAAAATTGCTACGAACTATTCAATGACGCATTTTAATTTTCGTATCTTAAAAATCTACAAGTAGTAAAGTTTTCAGCATTTCCCAAACAAAGCATGCTTGGTACATTTCCGATTCCGCGACAAAAAAGTTTTGTCTACTCTAGGTCCAAGTGTTATTAATTAATTTCGTTATACTTACCGCAGATAAACTACTTACCGCACTATGTTAAATTTTCACGCAAACACTCTAACCAATGTTTGAGAGTAAGGCGTAAAAATTTAACGAACAGACACAATCTTTCCCCTGTTATACTTTTTAATTAGTAAAATTATTACTCGACCAAGCCGACTAGATGAATGTCAAACAACAAACGACGACGAATACAACAAAAAAGACCAATGAAATTAAAAAAGCAATAATAAATAATAAATTGTTTCAACAAACACACCAATTACCTAGCCCGAAACTAAGCGTGAGCTTGTGCTATGGTGACTAAGATAACGGATAGAAATACTTAAATACATATAAACATCCATGACTTAGGTACAAATGCTCGTGCTCATCACACAAACATTTGCCCCTTTGCGGGATTCGAACCCGCAACCGCCTGGTTTAGTAGTCCGGTGCGCGAACGACTACACCAAGACGGTCGTCAAATGTTTGCAATGCTATGTTTTTACAATAAACATAACAATTTTAGAAGTATTGCTTTTTTGTATTCGTCGTAGTTTGTTGTTTGTCATTCCTCTAGTTGGCTTGGTCGGATGTAACTATGCGTTTTCTGTAGCTTAGCATCTCATGACGTCATGTGCGCCATCTGGCACCATCTTTGTCCGTAATCCCTTAGTCGTGGAAGTTAAGCAAAACGTGTATAGTATTCTTGGCTGACTGTACAAAGGGCTGAAGGAAATTTGAACTTTTTGGGGTAGTACTTTTCCATTCAGGGAAACGTAATAGACGTTAGAAAGAGTGACGTTTTACCTAAGAAAATGTGTCTGTGCCCGTTTAAAATGTTAGAAGTGTATTTTAATCTTCCTATCTTAGCAACGTGTTTTTATTTGACTTTTAAGTGTTAATGGGAAAAACACATAGGATTATTGTAAGAAAAGTGTTCAAAATCTTACAAATGACAATATTTTCGCTTGTAAAAAAGTTGTCATATAGGGGTACAAGGTTATTTTTTGTTAAAGCTAAACCTCTAAGGGGCTGATTCTGTTGCTCAAATTCGTCCTCCGTAGCCGAGTGGCTCGCACATCAGTTTTCAAGGTGTCGCCATTTCTTAGGTACTGGGTTTGGTTTCCGGTCGGATCAATACAAATTCACATTTTCTATATTGTCTCCCGTCTAGGTGTTGTAAATTAAAAATAATTAAAACACTTGTTCAAATGACAGTCTTCCTTTCAAAAGCATTATGTACCATACCAGTTAACCATATGGAAGATACAGGCGGTGCAAGATTTAGATTAAAATGACTACAGAAATACACGATCTGTGAAAATTTTAACTATCTAGCTATCACGGTTCATGAGATACAGTCTGGTGACAGGCAGACAGTCAGACAGCGAAGGCATAGTAATAGGGTCCCGTTTTGACCCTTGCAGTACGGAACCCTGAAAAAGAATACGCAACGGCTATCCCCGTCATCCGACAAATAACAAACACGATATTGATTCTCCGAAATAGGTCCCAGAACATTCGCAACTTACCAAAGTCCATAAAACTGGATGCAGAGCAAATAACAAGATGTCGCTTCTCCCGCCAGTGTTGCCAAATGGTAATTTAACGGAGATATTGGATTTCATCTCGGAGTATCACTTTGGATGGCAAATATTTGATAATCGCGATGTACTTGAGTTGCGAAGTATTTGTGGGGATGATATTCGAAAAATGTAAGCCTGGCGGGTAAAGCTAAAATTGTTTTAGCAAAAGTCTACGGAATATTACAATGTTTAATATAAATCTACTGATGCTAAGGTTTAACGTGCGCTGGCATGTATCCACTTTTTTTATTTATTTTTTAGTATAGTTTATTTCTACTACAAAAAAAACTAAATGCTGTTTTGGAGGTTCATTACCTTTATTAAAAATAGGTACACACGACCGCACGTCTGACTACCCACTTGACCTTGAGACCGCCTCTATTCCCTACGTAATAAAAAATGTTTTCGTAGTTAACATCAGTAACCTGACGTGTTGTCTGTATATACTTACCACTATACTTACACAATACGATTTCAAATAAATAAAAAATGATTTTACCTTAATCTTATGGGTGAGCTTGCTCCACCTTCGACTTTGTCTACCCTACGTCACAGAATAAATACTGGTACTTCGTACAGAAGTACGACTTAGCAATTGTATTCAAAGAAATGTCTACTCAATGTCGTCAACAATATGGCGTAATTTAGTTCGCCTCAGAGTCAAGCACATTTTCGTGTAGACACCTACAAAAATCCATTGCAAGATAATTTCATACTTATTCCTCTGGAATATGATTCATAATACACTAAACCTATTTAGTGACGTAATATCACGCGACGCGATAGGGTTGACTGCTACGAGAAGCTTCTAACGCCATCTAGCGCCTCTTTCTAGTACTTTATTCATTCTCGTCCAGCCAGCATTGTAGCCGCGCGGCCGCCGGTGAATAAAACGCACGAGCGTGTCGCTGGCCGGTAGCGATACGCAACTTGTTTTAGCCCCTAAGTAAGGGTCGACGCGCGTAGGTACGTTTTTGCTACCTACGCGGGGAGATACACAGGCCTGCCTACGTCTGGCTTAATCTAGACTCTAGATGGGTTGGGAATGGGTTTGCTTTTGACTCTAGATTCTAGAGTCAAGAGCAAACCCATTGCAAATGAAAAATAATAATTTAAGACTGGAGTTTTCTACTGAGAAATGATCCAGTCAGTGAAAAAAATATACTCAACCGATAGCACAAGATAGGTCAGCTGACAAACATGTTTGATAAAGTTATTATTTATTAAAAACATTTCTAGATTTAAATTTAAAAAAGACTGAGGATCTATGGGGACTATCTGTGTATATTATTAAATCAATTATCAGCACAATAGCTCCTCACTTAGCAATAATTTTTAACAAGTGCATTGATGATGGACAGTTTCCAAGCCTAATGAAATTTAGTAAAGTAATACCGTTATTTAAATCCGGTGACAAAAGTGACCCCTCTAATTTTAGACCACTATCAATTTTGCCGGTCCTTGGTAAAATATTTGAAAAGGTAATATTCAATCAATTACTAGCACACTTTTCTTTAAACCATCTACTACACAAAAAACAATTTGGTTTTCTAAAGGTAGAAGTATTGCTGATGCGGGGGTCGCTCTCTTAAAACATATTATATTTGATGCCTATGATAATAGACAAGATGCTTTAGGTATCTTCTGTGATCTTTCAAAGGCTTTTGATTGTGTGGAACATAAAACTTTATTGAAAATATTACGACATTATGGAGCATCAATGAATTCATTTAATTTACTTAAATCCTACCTAACAAGTAGAACGAAACGAAAGAACTTTGCATCAATGGAATTGAGTCTTCTGGAGCACCTCTGACAATGGGTGTGCCCCAGGGATCGATATTGGGACCTATGTTGTTTTTGATTTATATAAATGACCTTCCACACTTTGTGGAAGATCTTTGTGATATAGTATTATTTGGTGATGATACTTCACTTATATTCAAAATTCCAAGGGGAAAGATACTTTTGACGACGTGAATAATACTCTTTCACAAGTATTACATTGGCTTACCGTTAACAACCTATTACTTAACGGGAATAAAACTAAATGTGTTAAGTTTACTATGCCTAATGTCAGACAGGCCTCAACACATGTTTTGATAAAAGACAAATTGCTAAATACTATAGATTCAACAACATTTTTAGGCATAACTTTAGATTTAAAACTACAATGGGGTCCTCATATCGTGGCCTTGTCAGGAAGACTTAGTTCAGCTGCTTTTGCTGTAAAAAAGATACGGCGCTTGACTGATATTGAAACGGCCAGACTAGTATATTTTAGTTATTTCCACAGCTTGATGTCGTACGGTATTTTACTGTGGGGCTCAGCTGCTGATATCGAATCAGTTTTTGTACTACAAAAAAGGGCCGTACGTGCTATTTATAACCTCAAACCTCGAGATTCATTAAAATATTTTTTTAAAGAGATAAGGATATTAACGGTAGCCTCTCAATATATTTATGAAAATATTATATATGTGCGCAAAAACCTGCATTTATTTACAAAGAAAAGTGATACACATTGTTTTAACACTAGAAATAAGAATAAACTTGCTGTTCCACAATTCGGGCTTCAAAAGGTCGGTCAGTCTTTTATGGGGAAATGTATCAATTTCTTTAACAAATTACCACAACATATTGTAGAATTACCAATTAAAAAATTTAAATCATTAATTAAGGATACTTTAATGACAAAGGCTTATTATAAGGTAGACGATTATTTGAATGATGTCAACGTGTGGACCAGTAAAATTTTAATTTCTGTATCAAAATATTATTTTTAAAAGAGGCTTTGACAAAAGTGACTGAGTTTCTTGCGCTAAATAAATGACTTTTATGACTTTTATTAGTAAGCTGACTTTTACGGCGTTGTGCAAGCAACGCATTTATAACTTTTCATAAGTTAGTTAGTAAGTGATAGCTTTTATTTTTTTACGTGAAGTTTATTTTAAAGCCATTCTCGCTCTCCTGAAAGCTATAACTATTGCGATTTGAAAGCTATCTATTCAGTGAGTCTGAAGGTTAGTTGGCACTCGGCATACACTCATGCCTAAAGCTTACCCTAAGCTGACCTTTCTAAAAGTGTTTTGAGACTCATTTAAAACATAAAGAGCAGAATAGACGGTTTGTGTACAAAATGAGGCCCGACTTATTTTTGAGTAAAGCGTAAATAGCTGTGATATTAAAAACCTTCTAAACTTTTGTTTGGCGCAGTTAAGTCTGGTCGTATATTCTTTGCTTCTGATGTAATTTGCGAAAATCTATACTAATATTATAAAGAGGAAAGATTTGTTTGTTTGTTCGTTTGTTTATTTGCATCGAATAGGCTCCGAAACTACTGGACCGAATCAAATGAAATTTGGCACAGAGATAGTTTGAGACACGGGGAAGGACATAGACTTTTTGTCGCGATATAAAATCATCAGGGGGGTGAAATGGGGGATGAAAATTTGTATGGAAAATCCGACTTTTGGCGCGGGCGAAGTCGCGGGGAACTGCTAGTTCTTAAATAAAACTATTTTTAATACGATAAGTTATTGAGTTTAAGTGATAAGCATTCAGTTTGCAATCTAATTTATCGTATTTGCAAGCTTCATCTTTCGATTGTTAAATACTTGCAATAGTATTTATTTTGAGTGTTGAGGGTGTGATCCCAATAACATTGATGATAGCAACGCGGCCTTACAGCGTTAAGAAGCACATTAAAAGGCTCTGCCATCGCCAGGGTGGCCGAGAGGTTAGGCAATCGCCCGGTATAACGCGGGTACGATTCCGGCCTTTGGTAGTCATTTTTTCAAGTGCAATAATATATATTTAAAACTATTCTTAATTTGATCGTAGAAACCGGGAATTGAACAAAATTTCAGACAGTAGATCAAAGAATTTACACAAGAAGCTTTCTCAATTCAGTGCTCTTGAACTACAAACTCGAACAGCAAAGTTAACGTGTTCCACTTACTCATACATATCATCAAACGTAAGTAAAAAGTCAAGTAAGCCTCAACGATGAGGAGGTACGAGCCATACTCCACCACGCGGGTTCAGTATGGATTGGTGGAGGTGTGTCTGTATTGCAAGTAACTAATCCTACTGTCAGACGTTATCAAGCCGCCCTAGGGCCTCTGACTAGGCTTAACGACTAATATCAGCAGATATTAGCCAGGACCAACTGCTTACCGTGCCTTCCAAAGCACGGAGATGCTTGTCATGGACGGTCACTTAAATGGCTTAAATGGCACGGTCACCCATCCAATCACGACCGCGCCGTGGGTTGCTTAACTTTGGCATCACTACCAAAGCGCTGCCACCACTGCGCTACAATCACCTCGAAAAATTGATCCACACACGTACTCGTAATAAAATAAAGCAACTTAAGAGTCTTTTTGAACCAACAGTTATTACGGCGCGCGTATATGACGTTATTAATAGTTTCACGATATGCGACGCGAAAGTAATTATAAGTTGTGAGCTTTATCTGATTGAGTTGCGGGAAAATTCTTTGCACGGATAATATTATGAAGGCTGTAGTTGAAAATGCACTTGATCTCAGATATAATGAATGTATCTAACTTTTACACGTTTTCTACGTTCGTTTTTCAACATGATTACTAATCATTTCAGTTATTTTATTTTACAAACAGTAATGTCTTCCTAGCCAAATTGCAACTATAGCTGCCAATCTCAACCGAGATTAGCTAAGTACGTGGAAAATATTATAGTAAGTACATAAGTGCGCACTCTGTTTATTACTCTGAATGTTCCATGACATGGTAATCCGACAAATCCAGTAAAGATAATAATACCTAAAGCTTTTCAACGTAGAGATTATTGCAATCGAAAAAAATGTCATTTCACCAGTGGTCACCAGAGGCGGGAATTGAACCCGCGTTCCTCGCATACAGGGCAATTGCCTAAAGACTCAGCCACCGTGGCGTTGGAAGAGCCTGTCGATATTATCAAGTATTTCTTAACGCTGTAATTCCGCGTTGCTTTCATACTATTGCAAGTATTTGACAATCGAAAGATGAACCTTGCAAATACAATATTATTGTTTTTAAATGATAGAGCACTCACTTTGCCGTTTTAAGATTAAATACGGACTCAATTGCCGCCTCTGGTGGTTATTTTTTCAAGAGCAATAATGGAAAGACAGCATTAGTAAATGCTTTATCATTTAAAAACAATAATTCATATTATTTTGTTTTGTACGTAGGTATTTTTAGTGTTGGTACAATTCGACGAGAAAAATGATCACGATTAGTTTGGGGCTAGGTGATTATTGGAACAACTAGCTGTTGCCCGCGACTTCGTACGCGTGGACTCTATGATACAAAATATTTTATACTCCCGTCGCCATCCAGCTATCATGATCTCTCAGTCTACCATGTCGTAAGGAGAAGAGAGGAATGGAAAATCAGTGTTAATAGGCACTCTTTTTTAGATATGTTACTATCACCTCGCTATCCTCCTCTGGTAAGAAAATTTCGCATGGCAGTGACACCGACTCCGAAACTATATTTTGTCGTATATCTTTCTTAGTAAAAGTGTAAAGGTTTTTTTTACTTTTTAGATTACTATATTGAACGCAGTTTTATTCGTTTGTAAAAAAATATATAAGTAACGTTAGTTTTAGTGTTCAGAATAAAAGTCAGACTCTAACCTCCCTACCGCAATAGATGAATGCGGTTTAGAATTTATTTATTGTGTCCCTAGCCTACTCAAAGGTCGGTTTGTAAGTTACTACTACTATCGTATAGATATTATTATTATTAGTAGCCTGTCGTGTCCTACTGCAGGGCAAAGGCCTCCCTAACCTTTCTCCTATAACGTAAAGTAAGTAAGACTATTCTTATACTCGTAGTTCAATTTCCGTTAGTTAGTGATAAGTAGTATAAAAAATAGTGCCAATTTACTTTGATCTGTTTATTATCTAATAATACAGTAATTCAACAAAATTTCGACAAACTATCTGTAGTGAAAGTATCGAAGAACTACTTAACGTTAAGGTCAGCACCATCAAATTTTGACTCCTGAATGTAAACGCTTAAATACCTAAATGAATGCTGTAGCATACATGGTATACATGCCTATAAAATCTAAAGGATTCTTTCGATTTCTCCAGGTTTGCGTCACCAGATCGTAAATTGGAGACAGTAGGATTACCTTGCCCTCAGTAAAATTGACAAGCAACACCCTCCCTTAGATATTGTAATTTCATTAAATGTGGAGAGAAAACTTTCACACAATCCCAATTCTTTGAAGTACAACTTTTATAAAGCTGATTACGACTCAATTCGAGATCATCTGTCGAATATAGACTGGTTTGAAATTTTTAAAGATACCGTTGATGTAAATGATACGGCCAGGGTTTTCTATGAGGTCTTGTGGGAAGTTATAAGAAAGCATGTGCCATTCAAACTTAGCACGAAAAAAGGTCGATTTCCCACTTGGTTTGATAGTACTCTTATTCGTCAACTAAGATAAAAAAAACAATATTCGATGGCGTTACAAACTATATGGAAATACGCGAGATAAATTAAAGCTGGACTTGGTAAGTAAGCGCTGTGAAGCAATGGCTACTGACAGATACAATTCTTACATCTCGAGATTAGAAAAAAGTTTAATCAACAATTCGAAACATTTTCGGGCCTATGTTAACAGTAAACGAAAAGGAAAAGGTTCCTACCCAGCGGCGATGAGTAACGGCACAGTGACAACCTCTAACGGCACTACCATATGCAGTATGTTTGCAGAAAATTTCTCATTAGCGTATAATGCCAAAGATAACGATAACGATCGCAACGAAACGAGAAAGTATCACGCGTTATTAGGAGCTATTAAAAATAACAGACAGACTTTTTTAGTACCGGTAATTACAGAAGTAGCCCTGTTGAAAAAATTACAACTGCTTGATCGATCCAAGGGAGCTGGACCAGACGACATTCCACCAGTCTTTATTGCGGCATGTGCTCAGTTATTAGTTGTCCCATTATGTCATATATTCTTTAAATCATTATCCACGGAAGTATTTCCCAGTCAATGGAAAAAGGCGAAAGTGGTTCCCATTTATAAGGCAGATGATGATTGCTTGGTAAGCAACTATCGACCCATCTCAATTCTTTCCACATTTGCTAAAATATTTGAGGCTCTGTTATGTCCTCTGATTCAAAACCATCTTAAACTATTTATTAAGGATAACCAACATGGATTCTTTGTATCTAGATCTACATGCACTAATTTAGTTTGCTTTGTGGAGAACGTTGTCCAAGCCATGGATCGAAAAATGCAGATTGACGTATTATATACAGATTTTAGCAAAGCTTTCGATAGGGTGCCACATGATATTCTTATTGATAAGCTATCTTGCTATGGGTTTGCTGGTTCCTTTTTATCATGGCTGTCATCTTATCTTGAGGACCGGACTATTTACGTCGTGGCCAATGGGTTCTGCTCGGACAAGTTTTCTATAACTTCAGGCGTGCCTCAAGGTTCACATCTCGGCCCCATTCTTTTTATTTTTTTTGTAAATGATATACCAGACTATTTGGAAAACTCTCACGTTTTTATGTATGCAGACGACTCAAAATTTTTAAGACTTATTCAATCAGTAGACGATTCCGCATTGTTACAGGAGGATCTAAATAACCTAATTTCCTGGTACACAACCAACCGAATGGCACTGAATCCTAAAAAATGCCAACACATAAAGTTTACTACAAAATCATGACGTCATTCCCTATGTATATAAAATAAACGACCACGTCGTTCAAGAAGTAGAGGTAATAAAGGATCTAGGGGTATTCTTTGACAGAAAAATGACATTTCAACCCCATTATGATAATGTAATAAAAAAAGCATCTAGACTTCTTGGTTTTGTCATTAGGAATACTAAAGGATTCAGCATAAGAACAAAAAAAATGTTATATATCGGTCTGGTTCGTAGTACACTCGACTACTGTTCCGTGGTGTGGCGACCTCACTATGCTGTGCACGATCTGCGCATGGAGCGGATACAAAAGCGGTTCTTATGGCATTTGGCGAGACTAATTGGGAAGGCAAAGAGAAGTTTTTCATATGTTGACAGACTAAAGGAATTTAAGATTTTGTCTTTAGATAATCATAGGGAGCTGACAGACTTACTTTTCCTACACAAAATTTTAAACGGTAAAATATGCTGTCTTGATTTACTGAACTCTTTTAGTTTCAATGCTCCATCGAGATGTCCTCGTCACCCGATATTACCATTAAAACCACCATTCAGAAGAACTGTTCTTGTATCTAACTCCCCTTTGCCGAGACTCTGCAAGCTACTTAATAGCTATAGCTACATAGTCGATGTTAACTTTGACTCCTTCTACAGTTTCCGAAAAAAGCTCATTAATTATATTATAAGTAAATAGTGTCGCTCGAACGAGAATATTATTGTATTACCTTATTTGTACCTACTCCTCTGTTTCTTCTTTTAGATTAATGTTATATTGCATGCTGTGTTTACTTGTAAGTAGTCACTACACTTAGCCTAAGTTTTGGAAATGTAATTAACTTTGTTGTGTAAGTTGACTGTAAGTAAGCCAAATAAATAAATAAGTCGAGCTGAGCTGCTAGGGTTCTATATCAGTTGCTCAAAACCTTCAATTTGTGTACGTCAATAGAAAGTGCTCATCACGCTTAACAATGTTCACTAAGGCGCTCTATTCATATCTCTTATAGTTGAGCTGAGCTGCTAGGTTTCCATATCAGTTGCTTCAGTCCTTCCATTTGTGTGCGTCAATAGAAAATGCTCATCACGCTGAACAACTATTTTTTAGGTGCTGCTTTTATATCTCTCTTAGTTTAAGTGTACTGCTAAGGTTCCAAGTCAGGTACTCCGATCTTCAAAATAAGTTAAAGCCTAGTATTTGCCCAGACTCAATAGCTACACAATAAAAAAGTTTCATTCAAATCCGTTCAGTAGTTCCGGAGATCAGCGTGTACAAACAGACAAAATAATTTAAAGTTGTAGATTCCTATTCTATTACTATTCTAACATAACCCTCAATTAGTTGTTACTAAAAATACTCAATGTACAGACGCATCGATTTTACAGTTGTATTATATGTATAGATTTATTCTCTACGTCTTCACCGGCGCCAAAGTCGGATTTTACGTATAAAATTTCATCTAGGGGATGTAATTTTATTTGGAAAATCCCTGATGATTTTATATCGCGACAAAGAGTAGTCAATGGACATTGATTGGGTTTATTATTTCCCAGGGTCCCAAACTATCTAGGTATCAAATTTTATTTGAATAGATCTTGTAGAGCCTATTGACTTAATGCAAACAAACAATCAAATATTTCTACTTTATAATATTAGTGTAGATAATAAATTACTTAAAATCGTAATAATCGAAGCTCTTCCTTCTTGTCAGCCTATGCACAACAAAAAAAAAAAAAGTTTTGTATTAGAACAACCAATCGTCACTATCTATTCTAAAACAAAGCCGGGTATTTCTCGACCCATATATCTGTGTGACTGGACCCGCTCAATAATTCAGCGGCTATTATTAAGTTAGGGCCGATTTGTGACTACAATCGATACACGGCCGATCCACTTTTTGTGATTCAGCAATAGCCAACTTAGTAGAGTAGAAGCCGCACTTATGTTTTTAAAAGTAAAAATCTGCCAAAAATTAAAACTGGGAAAAAAATTGTTTAGTAAACTAAGCAGCTTCTAAGCCTAAATAACAGGTCTCGATATTTTTTTAAATATTTTGGACACTCACAGTGTTCTTTCTTATTTATATAAGTTTAAGTAAGAAATAAAAAAATCACACACCTATTTGAACCCAAAACCTTTGCTAACCGGGCCAAAAGGTCGTAGGTTCGAATTCTGCCCGCATGCGAATTTTTGGTTTCTTATTTAAACTAATATAGATCTCGATGTGGGAATCGAAAGTGGGACCTCAGGGATAAAACCTCCAACTACCAGGGTAAGGAGGTAATTATTAAAATGCCCTATATCAATCTATACGATAGTAATATTCTCAAGGCCCTTGGATCAAAACATAATTTTACTTTTATTTGGATTCTCTTCTATAAACATGTTATGCGCTTACTCATTTCCTAGTTGAAGTACGTTTAAATTATATCGTTGGAAATTGTACCTACTTATATCGTCGACTAGGGTCATGTCATAACAAACCTTAGTGGTTTAAGTACGTGATTTTACTAACATATATTGTAATGTTTTGTACATGGTAAATAAATTATATAAAAAAAACTGCACCAAAGACCACTGGAATAAAATGTGATTTGAGCAAGAAGTTTATTCCGGTCCAATCCAATTTGTCAGTGCCGTGACATCCCAAAGTTTTCTTCGTTCGGTGTTCCGCAGAGCAAACTATCATAATATTAAAGCAATACAATACAGGGTGTCCCGTAAAGTAGTTTTTTTTTTATTCTGTCCGCCGCACATATTTTTAATGCTATCGCTGTAAGTGATAACATTTTCAAGATCTGTTTTCTTTTGAAATATTGCTGCATAGTTAACTTATGTATACAAATAACAGAATTGTCACAAACATCTATAAATTCCTTGAAAAAAAATCCAATATGGAAAAAATTGGCATATAGCAAGGCATGATGTAATTTGTGGATAAAAGACTATCCTTCACTAACTGGACACCCTGTATACCTGATTTCCTCCGAAAGTTTGTACTTTCAGTAGAATATACTAATAGATTCTGTTACATTTCGTAGTTTCAAATCCATCAATTGAACTCTCTAAGGAGCACCCCCGTCATCTTCTCACAAGCCAACGTGTACCAAAAATAGAGATGTCCAAGTATCGATTTACTTGTTATCGATATTTAGGTTTCAAGTCTGTAACTGCCTCGAAACCAGACACAATAGAAGATCATTGTTTGGGGGTCACTGGTGACCGCCATGGCGCTCAACGAGTTAGATACCTTTTACCGAGCTCGATTTACTTCCAGGTTTTTTTGTTGTGTAAATATAGCTATTAAAATCACCTTCAGCTACTGAAGCCATTGTGCAGTTTCATATAATAAGTTACAGTTTACACAGATGATGCAACCAAATCTTAATGGTACCGTTTTTCTAAAGACCGACACAACTAATATAGCTTATTATTGCCTCGACTGATCCAGCGTTTTTATTACATTTACGGGGGGTAAGTGATAAAACATGGGATGGAAGAGGTAAAATAGAAATAACCAAAGACATAAGAAAGTTATCACTGTCTACCTACATAAATTATATTTGTGTAGAATTGGATTAAGAACGTGTGATGGAGTCATTTAAGAATGTGTGCGAGCGAATAAATTGAGTTCGCTTGGGATTTCGATTGTATTTTCGCTGAAGATCGCTGCGTGAGCAACAGCCTGAAGACAAAGATGTTTTACGAATTTTCCGAAAATGCAATAACTAAGAAAAGAAGCAGAAATACTTGTCCCACATTTGTGAACCAGAAAATTAATCGATAACCTACTAGTGGCCTATCGAGGAACATCTCTACCCGAACAGTCATGAATAGAGAGTGGTTCAGATTTTATTCGTTAAAGTTCAACCATAAAATATGTAGATAGCATTGGCCGAATTTCCATCAAGTCTTTTGTATATTTTATTACAATGTAAGCAGAGTGTTAATTGCTCTGATTCATATAAAAACAAGCCCTAACACTAATAAAGTAAATAGAGTTTAATAAATTAACATTCGAATAGTGCTTAACACCTTAAGTGATGAGTTTTCGTCGCTTTCTTACTTAACGAGTGGTCATTTTAGTATATTTTTACATTCAAGATTAAAATGCTTTATTAAGCTCACCAAGCAGCAATTTATTTGATATAAAATAAATTGTGGACTGATGTGGACACCCTATTGGCAAGCATGCCTTGTTAATGTGTCCATACAAATACCTTTACTCGGGAATTCTGTTAATATGTCACAAAACTTGACTTTGATGCAGTAGGTAACTAGTTACTAACGTGCATATTATATACTTGTATGGTAAATATTTATTTACATAGGCGGTTAAGTTTCGTAATCTTTTCTACGTTAATACCAATATTTTCTGACCATGTAAAAGCTGTACACGTGGCTTTATTTCCGAAACAGTGAGCCCATGGTGGTAAACTTAAGTTCGCTCGCCATAAAGAAAAAGATATCAAATTTATTAAGATTGGTGTTGGATTATAGTTCGGAATAGCAATTTTATAACTTCAGACGAATACAATGAGTGCAACAATATTTGCTTAGTGGCTACGTTAGATTCATAGAAATAAATTACTGGACACTGATTTCAAAACAAAAAAACAGTAATTTAAAAAACTAAAAAACCCGACAGCGTTTCTGTGTAATTGGAAATACAAAAACCCCTAAAACAAGATTTTAAGCTTTGTGTGCAATATTGTTTCAATTTAACCAGCCAAAAAACGCGTGTATAAATTCTTCTTAAAATTCAAAAGTCCTACAAAACGGCCCGCATAAAAAATGTCTCAAATTACAACCCTTTCAACGTCACAGACTTTTTTAATTTGGGACGAAGGGGTTGAGTGGCGCGTTCCATCATGTTAAGTGTTTTTAAGGCTTTTTGGGGTTTAAAAGATGTCGTACTTTGTTAGTAAAACGTTTGATACTTGTTATTATTTTTTTCTTTTAAAATTCCTTTTTTAAAACCTTTTTAAAGACATAAGCGTGTAACATAACTTTTAAATTTACTTGTTGCCTTGTTTATCGCTATCACTATAATAAAACGGGAATTTTTGCAACGTACAGTCACGAGTAGCGATGGGCAAGGAAAAGAAAAAATTGGGATGGAAAAGAAAAATACGGGAAAGTATGGGAAAAACGGAAAGATTGGGAAATATTCAAATTCGGCGGGAAAATAGTGAAAATACTCAAAAGTGGACTTAAATTAATAAAATGCGAGAATTTACAGGTTATAGTTAAAGTATAATACAGGATCGTCCAATCTCAAAGAAAGAGAGACTCAGGTAAATCTAAGCATTAGAACATGCAGTTAACGTTTGGTGTAATAAAACTGACAAACAGGCAAAACTAGCGTGATCCCGCTGTTATGGTTTTATGTGAAAGTGTGCTACAGGCGTAAAACCATTGTCAAAATAGCTAAATTCTTGCATATTATTAACTTAAGTGCACTTTTCAGTATATACCCTATTTTCCCGATGAATTGGAAATATTCCGCATACTTTCCCCGAAAATGGAAATAAACCCAACAGTTGGAAATATTCCGGGGAGTAAACCCAACGCTAGTCACGAGCAATAAAATGTATACAAATAAGTTTTTATGGCTTTGTAATAAGGTCTCAAATCGAACACAGATGTATACATATTGATGCTCGTGACTATACCTATCAACGTTTTATTAAACTTATCTGCATGTAACGTTTAGGAATTTATTTGAATGCTCAAATATAACAACAGATAGTACATTACTTTCTTAAACTACTTTCGTGCTTAATACTTAAAAAAACATGACACAAACCTGTAAGCCGAATAAGACTCTAAGATAAGCCACACGATTAGCCAAGCACGAACACAACAGAATTAAAATAAATGCATAATATTAACATAAAAACACAAAAATGAGTATACACGGACACAATAAACTGATGTGGTTCAGAACGTCCATCTATTGTGACATGGACGAGTATTTTTTTACTAGACCGTGTAAGGGTCAAATTCATCAATACAAATTGTGAAATAAGCAATTGATAAGCAATCTTTGGTCCACAAAAATTTCAGTTATTCTACATATTAACTGCTCTACAGACATTGACCAGCCATTCTGATGTCAGAATGGACGGTCAACCTTAAATGCTTAAATTCTTTTAAATTATGTAATAAGCAATTCTCTCATCATGATAAGCAAATATAAGCAATTCATAAGTAAATTTTAGACACAATTTCAAAGTTAAATACGACTGTTGACCGGCGATTCTGACGTTAACGATTAGCCGACTGCGCGGGAGATATATTATAGTGCACAAATGTGTGCGCAATACACAGATGCACTCTCTGTTCCTTCACTCTAATAATTCGGTTCATAAGTTGGTGGTGTTAGCACCCCCGTTCCTCGAAAAGCACGTTAAGTCGTTGGTCCTGCACCTGATCTCTCTACACTCAAGTGGAACTGCCGTCTCACAGCCGTTATAAAAATAATGATTTGAGATAATCTGTTTAGAATTTGAGTCAAATTACGTAAATTATAAATTAATTAGGGCTGTTTAAAAATCGGTAAACTTAGATTTAAGTTTGTTAGAGAGACTGGTATTTGAACGTCGCAAAAACAAAGGTTTTCTATTTAAGCATGCAGTTAAAAAAACCAATACAACGAATTAAACTTGTGGTAATGGCTCATAAAATTGGCTGATATTTGTTATAAAACGCTTTAACGGAAATAATTTTCACATCAAAATTGTACACCTTATTTATGGAATTTTTATTAAGTATTTTGTTTTCTTGTATCTAAAACGTGTCCCAATATAAATGCCACAGCTCAAGGTATTTTAATTTCCCGAGGGCCAGGATTTTTGTGAGTCAAAGTCAAACGTTTATTCATTTTTTTAAATATTCTCTTCTCGTCTGTAAAGAGCCATGTAGATAGATAGATAGATAACTCTTTATTGCACACCATAACAGAAAATACAGTAAGTACAGCGATTTACACAGAAAATGTCCAATGTAGGCGGTCTTATCGCTATAAGCGATCACTTCTAGACAACCTTTAGGTAAAGGAACATACTCATTCACAGGAAGGGGGAGTTTAGTGCAAAATCATAGAATAGGTGTAATGAACAAATAAATAATAAATAAAATACATAAAAATAAGTAAATATACCTACATATAAATCATAAATTGTAAACATTGCAAACATTTTTAAACATATTTTATAATGCTTACCTACTTCGAGTCGACAAATCCCTTGCGGCCAGGTTATTTTTTTATTATTAAATTGACATTTGACCGCAATCTCACCTAATGGTGAGCAACGACGCGAAACAGAAAGGATTAAGTCTGACAAGTCACAGCCTATTGATGCTTCTCCTACTTATAGGAATTCAGATCATCTCCGGCAACAAATTTCACTCTCTGGCCGTACGTAGGTTCCTTTTGATGAACTTTTCCTTAAAAAAATATTAAAAGCTTACAATTTGACGGCTGAAATACAACAGCTATCAAAATGATGATAAAATGACAATTCATTATGTCGATTCTCCAATTTTAAATCGTGATCGCAATAGCTTCCAAATCAGACGATAGACCTGCGGGGACCGAACTCACCACCTCAACCAACACATGTTCAATTGTTAATCAGCCAATTTAGAACCATTTGACATTTTTTGTTCAAATTCTACGAGGTTGTTAAAAGCGCGCTAGGCAGAAACCGGTAGAGGCAAATTATCAGCACGAGATGCAGCCTTGATGCTGACCACGATCCTCAGACATGAGGGGGCGACAAAAGAGAGAGAAAGTCATATTTTGTAGGAGAATTCTGTCAAATTTACCGTCAATCGATTTTTACCGGCTGTTTATAAATTAGTGAACTCGGGTATAAGTAGGTTTTATCCCTTAAAAGGCCTATAGCCCACTGATACCACGCAGGCAGGATGTTTACCAGCCGAAAATATGGCTCGTAACAATTTTGTAAAAGGGTTTGAGCAATTCTTGACTGGCATTATAACAAAATACAATATGAATATTATAAACGGTGTTATAATATAAGTTAGTCAGATTGCATAAGTAGATCTTTTACCTAATGGCAATAATTTGTAATTATGTAATTTTTTTTTTTACTTTTATTTAATGTCCTCCTAGCCGAATTTCGACCACGGCGGCCTATCTCAACAGTTATTAGTCAACTGCGCAGGACATATTATGGTGCTCAAGTGTGTGCGCAATACACAGGTGCACTCTCTGTTCCTTCATTCTCATAATTCGGTGAGACGGCAGTCCGACATGACCGTAGAGAGATCAGGCGCAGGACCAACGGCTTAACGTGCTTTCCGAGGAACAGGGGTGTTTTAACACTACCAACTTCCTGACTCCGGAGCTGTGTCTGAGTAATTTCAAGACAGAAAAACTCAAACACTCTCGGCCCGACCCGGGATTCGAACCCGGGACCTCGTGGATAGTACCCGGTGTGCTGACCACTAGACCAACGAGGCAGTAATTATGTAAAGTTGTACCTAAAACTACTACTCTCTCATCTCTATAGGTTTTGTTGTTGTTATTGCTATAACCTGTAGAGACAAATTCTGTGCATTGATTAATATAAAAACAAAAAAACTAGCGATGGGCGATTATTACTAAATTAATCGAATTATTCCAATGGTCTCTGTAATCGAATGGATTCGATAAGCAACCGCAGTCATTCGATTATCCTTCGATTATGCGGCGAGCAATATCGGAGCGCGCGGTGCGCAGGCCGTGCTACTAACGAATGAATCGTCATTCGTCGCGTCGATTAATCATTCGTTCTCTGCCTGTCCTGTCGCGGCAATTCAATCGAATGCACCGAAGGGCCGAGTATAGATTATCATTCGATTGTCAATTATTATTCGATAATTTTTTTTCCGAATTACTAAATCGACATTCGATAGTTCGAATGGTCGATATTCGATTCATTCGATTTTTTTTTTCGAACAATCGCCCATCGCTAAAAAAACTAAACTTATTTCGGGTTCCAAGTTATAATATTATATGTGTTAGGAACTACCTACCTAAACATACAGGGAATACCTGAATACATATACATAGGTTAAGTCTATCCGGCTGTAACGCGCTATCGCACATCCGTTTCAAGTTTAACTCACCCTCTCCAATGTGTACTTAAAACTTGTGAGGAACACTCCAAGCTATAGTATTGTATAGCCATAGACAAGCTGTGTTGGTAGGATATCGACATTTTTTTTTTATTTGAAATGACGTGGCGTAGACAGAGTCGACGGTGGAGCGATCTCACCCAGAAGGTTCTGGCACTCCCTCTCACCGATGGAACACAGCAAGCTGTTTGGCGCCGGGCTCCGGTAGGAGGGTGGTAGCTACCAGGCGGCACCTAACGGGTCTACCACCGCTGATAGGATCGTTTAGCTGCCATCACAAACTGAGGTTAGTGATGCCGTTGCTTGGTGTGAGCTACTAGGAGTTAGATCCTTCAACACCCATAGTGATACTATACCGCTATTGAGACAAATAAAATATATTGAGTATTGACGCCTTTAGCACAACGCAACGAAACTGCGGTAATTTGTCCTAGACAGTGAATCTTTATCGCGTATGTTGCATCTTACTCTGTCTGTTAGTGCGATTGATAAAAACAGATACCGTAATAGAGGTTAACTTTAGCCCAAACATTGAATTTGCCACCACAACTTTTTGCGTAGTTTTTTGCCTACATGGAGTCGCGTTCTGACTGTCAGTGATAACTGAAGTAGTGATAGTGCGAAATTTACAACTGCAGACTTTTGTATGGAACCTTGTTGAATGGTAAGTAATTTATTATTACTACTCAATACTGTTTTATTTCACACGTAAGGGTTCGTTGGATAGATGGTATTCCTGCTGTATGCTTTACATTAGCCCTGTACTTTTAAAATAGAGGGTAAAAGGAAACAAACATTAAGTTTGGCCCAATATTTTATTAAGGTGTCCGGTGGTAGCTGGATGCGAGAAGCGGAGGACTGTGAAAGTTGGCACCGTCTTGGAGAGGCCTATGTCCATCAGTGGACTGCAATAGGCTGATATGATGATGATGATTAATATTGTAAAAAATCAAGACATACTTGTGGTTAGTTTTTCGTTACTTCCTTTATTGTAAGATGTAGTGTGTATTCATACGACACTGAAAATGTTTAAATCTCTATTTTATCTCCCATGATAGATTTTTTTATCCAGAAAATAAAATTTGACAAATTTCGGGTCAAAGTAACCAACCTTTACCGGTAGTTCTCTGACTTTTCTACCGTCAATTTTGATAGTTAGCGTACCTACCTATGAAAACATAGTTGTGTCATGTCCAAACAATCATAAGCATAAATTAATTATTCAAACCGTCTCATAGTTATACGACATTGCTCGCAAGCAAGTAACTTAACATAAGAACTTTGTTCACTAGTAGGTACTTACTATAGCAATACTATCGAGTTTATTTCGACTGTGTTTCTTAATCAAATATAATACCTATTTAATTGATTTGATTACAAATTGACCCAAATTTGAAAGTATTTTTCTCGTAATAAAAAATATCCGATAACAATAGCTGTAACGATATATCGATATGTCATGTATCGATACGCCGACCAATGCGCCTACTTTATATATTTAAATAAGACGTTTCAGTTCGTAATATCGTGTAATACAGCCTTCCTTTAGGAAGAATTCTAAACAGCTGAGATCATAATGTAAATACACAAACTAGAAACTTAGTTGAAATATACTTGAAAGCAAATAAATTGAGCTACCTCCATTTTAATCCTTTCACTTCGCCTATTTTTCGTACTACTGTCTATTTTAATAAGAAAATTAAATTGCTTGTCCGGTTTACATCAGTTATGTTTCAGTTTCAATTACTTTTTTATTTACTTTATGGTGTAACAATAAAGATTCGTCTAATGTAAGTACCTAATTGTTGTTGCAAGGTTTTACGAAATAAAAATTTCGTCCAAAAAATAAATTAAAAACCGAAATTTGCTATCTAGGCAATTGCTGTTCCAATGGGGATCCACACTGCCAAATCTTTCCTGTAGGTGGCGCATTGTTGATGCGGCCAAAGCTATCTGTCATTCCTATACAGAAGTTGTGTTTTTTGAGTATTTTTTTGTGTTTTTAATCTACGAAAGCATAATGTGCTGTGCCAGATTGTTACAATAATGGCGTTCATTTATTTCCGTAAGACCCAGTTTTAAAAAAGAAGTGGGAAACAGATATAAGAAAAAAATTGATTAATTTTAGGTAGTTTACTGGAACTATTTACATCATGATAAGCTTCCGGATCGGGAAAATTCATCGTATACTAGATTGTGAAGCTACGACACCAAAATTCTCGGTATTATCGCGTATCCGATTGTAAAATTCTAACCTAAAAAACAAACATGGACGTGTTTTAATATTTTAGTAATATTTATTAAAAACCTTGTTATGTAGTTAATTTGTAACACAAATACAACAAAAACAATTTCAACAACCAATTAAATATAACATTTACAGTAATGAAACTGTTTTAACACCCAAATGTTTACCTCGCAATAAGATCGGCTTTTTTACCAGATACTTTTGATCCTCGTTTCCGAAATTCGTCTTAAAGGTCAGGTAACTTCATTCACTAATACATTATGATGAAATAACATTAGATAGTCACGAAAAACTGTAAATTATTAACAATAAAGCCCGTCATAAGCAATAGCAAAATGTTTGACATAGCCGTATTTATGCTAACGCCATCTGCATCTAGCTTTGCGTGTGGATCCCCATTAAGCTAAAGACGACGTCAGATTCGACGAATTATTGGTATATCAATCTACCTTGTAACTTGTAATATTTGTCGGACAATGAAGCGGTTGGCGCTGTTTATTTTAAAGTTTCGAGCTGTCAGAACGCAATGACAAACGTCATTGAGATTTTTCGATACAACGATGGCAGCACTTGTTTCCGTTTTAACGTTTCGTTTGACGGGAAAGTGAAAACCCTGGGCAGTCTATCACTGAGCGCCGATACGAACGGTTGTGTCTTGGCTATTGCGTCGCTGTATCAAACTTGTTGCGTTTCTCGATTGTAATCCGAAGTCATCCATGTGATCTTCTGTTATTTTGTGCTAAATTGTTTGTGATACTAAAAATAGACGTCTGTTTTGATGATGTACGAGCTACCTGACAACGATTTCTAACAAGCCTCGGATGACATATTATTAATTCCTACGAGTATCAAAATAATGTATGAACGATAAACACTCAACACTAACACGAATTTAGAAGCGAAATCGTATTTAACAACTTTTACAACAATGATAAACAATGTTTTTCAAGTGATTAGATCCACATTACAGGCGTATCTGTTATTGTGAGATAAATATGTTTGAACTGTAAATTGTAATGAAATTAATTACTAATTAATATAAAGTGCAAGAGATCACCAGGCCGACCGAGAAGAAAATGAATAGAAGACATCAAAGACTGGATCAAACTACGTTATTATGACCAGGTAAAAAGAGCGGCTCAAGACCGTATAGGTTTCTACATGCTGACCTCCAAACTTCAATTTGAAGATGGCACCTTATGATGATAATGATGTGTATCAATGTATGAATAGAATTAAATTGTATCAACGTAATAAACATCTACAAGTACCTACAGAATATTTAATTGTACAAGTACTGCTTTACAAAAAGGTTCACCCTGCAAAGTAATTTGAATCATTAGCATCTTTTGCTAAAATACTAAAAAGTTAATTAGGTTGCGTAGAAAAATTGAACAGAATAGAATAGAAATCATTTATTTGGCACAACACACAAGATAGAGTAAAGAAAAAAAAACAAGTGACAAAATTGGACTTTTAGAAGCATCTTTAACAAACTCAGGGTCGAGTTCACCAACACAACACAATGACATGTTTAATTTTAAACAGCCGATAAAATATAATCTCACATACAATTAGATATGAATTGTGTCAAATTCATGGATATTTAATTTATTGATTAACCGGCTATTCAAAAACCGACGTTTAAGTACGTTTATCTCATAAACACATTTATAAAACTGTCAAAACCATATTTTTTTTACTATTTTGATATTCATGACAGCACCAAACGTTTTAAACCTTCGTTTCTCTTGCGGCTATAGTATGTGCCAGATAAACGTGCATAAAAGGTCGTTCACCCCGACAGCTAAAACCTAATTTACATTAATTATATTAATTAATTATTTTATTTTTATTAATTTACCTCATTTGTGTTACTAACAGCGATTATTACTACTTTTGATCGATTTTATAATACCTTAATAATTTTAATTTAAAAAAAAAATGGTGGAGATACATGCCAATTTTCGGGTTCAAGGTCGACCTGTACCGAGGTTCATTTGTTAGACGGAGTCGTATCGCTACGGCTTATAGTTAGGGTCGCCACGCTTCGCATACTGGCGTGCAGTGGTACACGGGTGACGGTCTGCCGGGGTGACGGGTCAATGAACTTGTTACCGGCTGAAGTGTTTCCTCAACACTCTGGATTCCTTTGTGAAAACAGTTAATAGGCTGTTAAGTTAGACATAAATCATTCTCGGCCGCATCGTCGCTTACCATCAGGTGAGACTGTGGTCAAATGTCTGCCTATTAATGAAAAAATGCTAATGTACTCGTAATACCTAAGACTAATTGTGATCAAACTAAAATCAACGCTTTGCGGTCTCTCAGACCAGAAATATATTTTACTTCAATGCCGACCAACAACAGCTATGCAAACAAACACTTGTTAGATATGCTGATATCAGCTAACGGACAGACAACCCTATTGTGCATAAAAGACAAACACAATGTGTGAGAGACATGGTATAGGGGAATAATAAGGGGTAAAATAGACAGACACAAGTAATTTTCTGCAGCGTTTTAAAATTGACTAAGGTAATTAAAGTAATACTGCTGCTTACTTTAAATTAAAACTGTCGATAATCTATCTATCATTTATGCGAAAATACTGGTAGTGTTGAAGTTAGTGGAAAAACCGAGTCTTAAAGTAATGACAAATATAAGGGTGATTCTGGAGAAGCCCAATTTCCACTGTCCGGGTGCAAATGGCATCCGTTTCACGTGAATATACAACAAGAGTATTTTTTTTCTGATAGCTTACACTCTGATTTTGTTATATTTTAATCTGAGTAATGATGCACATTACTCAGCTTAAAATATATAAAAAAGAAAAATAATAATAAAGAAATGACTTTATTGAACGCTTTAACTTACCTTACACTACACTATTATTAAAATGGTGTCAATAACTTATGTTATCAACCTACTAAGTTAGGTTATTTTTCTTTTTTGGTTCGTTATTGATTTCTATGGTCGTTTAATTTTCAACTGCAAATATCTTTGGATCTTTGTATCCATATGTGCCTTTTTAAAATTTAAGTTTATTTTATACACAATTTAAGTGTTGTTGTTGTTAGTGAGGTGCTTGTGGCGCAGTGGCGGCAGCGCTTTGGTAGTGATATCAAAGTTAGGCAACCCACGGCGCGGTCGTGATTGGATGGGTGACCATTCCGACCGTTTAAGTGACGTCCATGACAAGCATCTCCGTGATTCGGAAGACTCGTTAAGCAGTTGGTCCCGGCTAATATCTGTTGGTATTAGTCGTTAAGCCTAGTCAGAGGCCCTAGGGCGGCTTGATGACAACAGTAAGGTTTGTCACTTACCTTTCAGAACCCCTCCACCAATCCGCACTGAGCCCGCGTGGTGGAGTATGGCTCGTACCTCCTCATAATTGAGGTGAGGCCTTTTTCCAGCAGTGGGATCTATATAGGCTGACTTTAAAATTTAAGTATTATTGTCCCAATTACAAAATATTTTGTGTTCGAAAATTCACCGGAGGAATCAACCATAGAATGATAATCCCGAAATGACCCATAATAAATCAACTCTGGCTCACGGTGAAAGAAAACTTCGTTGGAAGCTTTAGGGGAGTCCGGGATACTTGCCCAAATCAGACGAGTCACGTGACAGATTTAGTATGGGAAGTCAAAGACTTTTTGGCGTTTTTTCCACCCAGATTCGAGAAGAAAGTTGTTTAGTTGCTGATTCTGAGTAGCTCCGTTCTAACTGTTTGTAACACCTTATATAGTTACTACGAAGCAATAATTTATATTTATATATTTCGTAGTCAGTGCTGCTACGAAATGGCTACGAGATGATTGAATGAATATGTATAATAATGAAAAATAGTCTGTATTGTAACTAAATCCTTGTTTTCAGAATAAAGACTTATTATGATTATTAATAGTAATGAATGGCAATAAAGCTGCTTTTTAGGGTTCCGTAATTCGACAAGGAACCCTTATAAGATCATTCAGTCCGTCCGTCCTAGTCTGCCACAGCAGAATATCTTCTACGTTTATGGACTGATTTGCATGTTACTTAGTTCGAGGATACTTCACATATAGATCTCATTTTTTAAAATACATAACATTAAAATTACCTCTTTTTAAGGGTACCTCCCCATACATGTAAAGGGGGGGTGAATTATTTTTTTGAGTGCATCCCCTTGTGAGGAGTATCGTTGAATAGGACTATGAAAATAAGGACCTATAAACTTCAAACGCTCACGTAAAGAAACAGGCGCGGAAACTCTTATTTAAAATTGTTTTGGGTATCCTGTGATGAATACTTTTGAAATTATAAATAAAATAAAAATACATATATATTTTTTCCAAAAGAACAGTATAAACTATTACCCTGGTATTTAGGTAATTTAGACCTAATTTCTTTCCCCCTGTAAACAGGCAAAACAGCGCGGTGCAAAAAATGACTACGGAACCCTACTTTATGCGTGGTCGCGTGGTCCGACACGCACTTGGTCGCTTTTTTTTGAGAGTATGTATGTATAATTGTTTGGCACGCCCTATAACCCAAACGGCTGGACAGATTTTGACATGAGAGGTGTCGTTGAACTTGTCGAAATTGTGGGTAGTGGCATAGGCTACGTAAATTTTTGATTTATTTCCTTGACATATCAATATGGGTATCAAATGAAAGCCAGTGAAAAGACCATTCCAAAAATATAATGTTTTTTTGCAGTCAGGTGTGTTTTTTAAGTGAAAACTTCTTTAGCGGCGTTGTGCACTTTTTTTGGAATGGGTAAAAAATGTTAAACTCGCGTCAGGACACGTGACCTGATCGAAAATTCGTAAGACGGATGGAGAGTAGACAGCTGGCGCGGCGTAGGAGAGGGAGTATCCCCCTCTCTTTCTACGGCTGCGAAAATGTATGCCTGCGCCTGCTCTTTCGTTTAGGCGGCGCAGGGCGCTTGCGCGAATATTCGTGTGTGTTTATGTTACAGCGTGCTACGCGCATCCATGGATGGTGACAGCTGATGGCTCGACCGTCTGTGTAGTGGCCATACTGCTGTGTATTCGTAAAATTCGTGTATATAAAGTGTTTTAAATATGGAAATTGAACAAAGTGCATATATTCAAGTTTTCACTTCTGCCGGCACTCCCAGAGTGCAACCCGTCGTTTTTTTCTTTAATATATTTTTTTAAATAATTGTACCATTCTCTATGAACATTTATGTAAATTGATACTGTGTGTGGTGTGCAATAAAGAGTATCTTTCTATCTATAATAATGTTAGCTTGTTCGACCCAAACCTTGTATAGTTACTACGAAGCAATAATTTCATTTCGTAGTCAGTTCGCTACGAATTTGCTACGAGATACTTGTAATGAATGGCAATAAAGCCATTCATTACAAGTTTTGATGTGATGTTTCAAGTTCTAAATTAGGCTTAGAGCTAAGTGTTCCACTTAACGAATTCAACTGTCGTCAAATTACACTTTTGGACAATAAAAGCCTTGTTAATTTAGTCTCGTGAATAATTAGTAGCAGTGAAACTAGTTTATTAAATTGTCTATTTTGTCAACTTCAAAATAGCGCCGAGTCCTCATTCCAATGGAAAATGGCGTCAAATTGTACAGTAAAATTGGGTGTCCGATAAATGACGGATAATCCTAGACAACAGATTAGTAACACGATGCCCTAAAATACCGGGTGTAAAAGGACTTGTCCTCTTTTTGTATGGAGGCTGATTTTTTATTCCAAGATATCACCAACCACCAATAACCTATATTTATCTTTAAGCTACAAAAATATAAAACACGCAACCATAGAAATCAGAATTTTAAACGCCTCCATTTTTGAGAAAAAATATGTTGTGTAATGAGGCATCATCCATTGATCGTTACTTGTAATTTCTGGCTGTATGGATATGTACCATTGCCTTTCCACTGGTGGATAAATACTACTAGGTACTACCACAGATTATATAATAGGTACTACTGTCAATGGAATGACAATTTTGCTGTCAATTTTTTTTTCATGCGTTAATTGGCATAGGCGAAGGTGCGGTTTATGTACAGACAAAGAGAAAAAATAATTTAAATTTTTCTCTAAATCGGAGGCCTTAAAAAATTTTAATTATGCAGAAAGGCTAGTTTCTGTTAACTCTTTCATATAATATTTAGTTTATTCTGGTTAGAAATATTGACGAATAAAAAACCATTAATGGACAAGTCCTTTTAGTATGTACAATGGGCAGCAAGTCAGGTTATTTACAATAATCACATGCTTAACTACAACGTGCTCTTTTTTTTCCGGAAAACTCAACCAAGGATTCTACAAAGTATTAACAATATTTTCCCGAAAGACTTTCTTATAACATAAGTATAAAGCACGAGTTAGATTGTTTTTAAAAATAAGTTAGTCATTATTTGCTCTCAGTGTTTTTTTGCGACGTTGCCAGCTTACCCACTCGAACGCATTTTACTACTAGTGCGTCTTCGGTCGCTATGAATGAAAATAACAGCTAATGCCGATAATTACGACTCACCGAGTGCAAAGTAATAATCTTATTATTTTGTATAAACTAAAAAAAAATGCGAAAATGCGAATTTCAGCAAAATCTTGTAACATGACCATTTCCGGAAAACAAAAATACCACGTTGTATTACCCTCGGTCAGGCCTGTGTATCTTCCCGCGTAGGTAGCAAAAACGTACCTACGCGCGGCGACCCTTTGGTAAGGGACTAAGCAAGTTGGGTGTCGCTAGCCGGCAGCGACACGCTCCCGCGTTTTACCGGCGGTGTGCGACACTAGGTTGCTGGTTGGACGAGCGTGAATAATGTCCTAGAAAGATGCGCTAGATGGCGTAAGTAGCTTCTTGTGGCAGTCAACCCTATCGCGTTGCGTGATAGTACGTCACTGAATAGGTTTAGTGTATTATGAATCATATTCCAGAGTTATAAGAATGAAATTATCTTGCAATGTATTTCTGTAGGTGTATACACGAAAATGTGCTTGAGTCAGAGGCGAACTGAATTACACCATATCGTTAACAACATTGAGTAGATATTTCTTTGAATTTCATTGCAAAGTCATACTTCTGTACGGAGTACTAGTACTTATTCTGTGACTCGGTATATGCCAATGTTTTTACAAGTGAAAATCGTTTCTCATTCATTTTTAAATCCAATTTTCAGGACCAAGAGAAAAGCTCAAAAAAACTTATCAAACCGATTTCTCTGTCATCGGGGAATCCCACGTCAGTGTGATACGGGTATCTGGCAAATGAGATCGGGCTCATTGAGAATAAGGGTCTGTCAGGTGTTTATCTGACTCACGTGTTAAGCACCGCTAATTCTGAAAGAAAAACTGGCCTAATTTTTGCATAATTAGCTGCATCTCGCGACTTCACACATACGCAAATGTAGAATGTTCCAGTAGTACTTCTACCTTTCTATTCACCCTACTAAGGATGATTTCTGAGATAAAAACTATTCTATGTCTTTCCGAGTCAATCTCTATACAATATTACATTTGCATCGGTTCAGCAGTTGCATGGTGAAGAGCTAACAGAAAGACGTCAGCACTTTATATTTTAAATTGGCGAATGTAACACAGATACGTTATTAGGTTTATAGAAGTAGAAGAATATTAGTAGGTGTTTGAGAGTTTAGGCAGTGGATTACACGTGGAGGGCGACAATGATAGGTGGAAAATTAGTCAGGTCTGAGCACTTATAGCTAGGTACTTGCCACATCAGCTTTCAGGGGTTCAGGTATCACTTCACAGGCCACAATCACTCGAAATGTCTGTAAGGAGCTTCACAGGATACACACGCGGCGAAAGCGCTCTGGTCAGTCTAGTACATGTGTCATAGGGAACGTCTCGATGTCGACTCGATCTTCGGGGTTCTCACGGTACGTTTTAAATAAATAAAAATAAGGCAGGTATGCGTGTGAGTGTGCGCGGCGTAGTATCAATAGGGTACACAAACAAATTAAAATATTGTAGTAAACAGTAGGCATGGCAAATAATCGGCAATCCATATCTTATATAGTAAAACACATACTCGTACAAGCATACATAATTATTGAAAAAACAAAACACCCAACTGCAAAAATATATTTTTAATAGTAGATTGTTATATAAGGGACGAAAGTGACCATTCCACTCGAGAAGTTTCTCGCCAATAGCTCGAGAGTGGAATGGGTGCTTTCAACCGAGTTAAACATACTATTTTTCATTTCGACTGTGAGGAAAGAAATAGTGCATTTCTTTTTTTATGTAGTACATTCGAAGGTGCTTTCCATTTCATATTTGCGAAGCGCCCGACCCGTACATTTTGGCGTTTCACTTGGTCCGCGAGCGGCGCCTAAGTGGTTAGCGTTGCCGCTCGATAGTCCACTATCGATAGTTGAGGCAAAAGCAATAGTATCGATAAAATATCGATAGTATCGATAAAATATCTAAAGTATCAAAGTTCAATAAAAAAAACACTATCGATAGCTGATACAGCTCTGACTATTGCAATAACTATCGATACTCTTGATAGTGGCTTTTTATTCAATAGTAGGAGTATAAAGTAGGAGGGAAAAGCTATTTCCCATCCGGCTATCTACACATGAAAGTTCAACTTTCCGAACAGGTGAGATGAAAATAGTCTTTTCACTGGCTTTTATTTGATACCCATATTGCTATGGTAAGGAAAAAACAATCCTCCCTCCCCCCTTTATTTCCATTTGCGGGCGCCATTTTTTAATGTATATACCTAGTCTATGTAACTATTACAGTTTTGACAAATTCAACGACATCTAATAAATGTCAAAAACTATCCAGCCGTTTGAGCTGTAAGGCGTGCCAAACAATTATACATACATACTCTCAAAAAACATAACCTTCCTTCCGCAGTTGGGTAAAAAGTATGAATAAATCCCTATAAATCTTCCAATTTTGTTGTGGTTGCCATACATGCATGTTGTTAGCAGAATAGCTGTTTAAAAGCTGAACAACCAACAATCCTGTATGTACAGCGGCAGCAAATCAGGTTACTCATGTGAACTATGAAAACAGCTTTTATTACGTAGAGAATAGAGGTGGTCTCAAGGTCAAAGTGAGGTAGTCTGACGTGCGGCCATGTGTACACCTAGGCCACATTGATCTATTAATGGCATGGCATGGGCCAAGCTCTCTTAAAATATAGAGTGATTGCGTGACAACAAGTGATCTTCTAGTTAGATATTTTGTATAAGGTCGGTGGCCTTTCTTTTGGTCACTAACTAATACATCTACTGTATTAACCTATCTATATACGATATGCGTGTAATATAACTGTAAAAAGTCGAACTTTGTACATTGAAAAAAAAAACCTTTTGCATTTTTGTCTATATTGTTACCTATGGACTGGAAATTTGCTGAATTTATTTTGATTCCTATACCACAGTTTTAAAATGTAAAGTCCAATGCACAAATGCTATGTTTCATCTCAAAAGAATAAGTAGGTACTTCTAGAAATTCATAATGACCTTCCTTATCTATAGGACATGGTACAAACTGCAAGAAATTATAATAATAAGTATGAATTGTTTTGTATCACACTATGAAATTCGCGGGCAGCTGCAGCTAGCAGCTATTAGTTTTATTTTATACTTTTTTCTTTTTGCATAAGTAAAAAGAAAATAACAGATAAGACAGCAAACCAATTAATATAATAATTATAAGTATATAGAATGTTGAATGACTTATTTTTTGTTATTTAAAAAGCAATTTATTTAGGTTTGTGGCTTATAAGATCACACGGGGTCGAGAAACAAAAAAAATATATACAATTAAAAACCCACCTGAGTAATATATGGCCTTTTCCACCCCAAGCCGAAGTTTTTGGCAGAGTTCCAACTAAAAAAAAGCTTTACAACTGTGGAATGAATGAATGTCAAGGTAAACACTGTAGCATCTTATGCAGTTGAAATAGGAGTGAATTTCCAACAATGTAAAAAATGTAAAGTAAAGTCTGATGTGCTGGCTTCTATCTGCAAGTGTTGAGGTTAAATTTTAAACCTGAGTAAATCTATATTCTATTAACATTTGATGAGTCGCAATAGTAGCGAAAGCCCGAATGAATGTCGTTCAACTTTTAATCTAATTTCGATATCTCTTATAATTTTACGTTCAACTCTCGAAATTGACAAATTTGGCTAAAATCAACAACGAAATCAAATGAGAGTTTAATTGTATTTAATTCACGAGAATCTAAATGTAGTTAAAATGCTTTAGTTAGGCTGATAAACAATTTTCGTTGCTTATACTAATGTATAAGCTCACTCAGGAAAGGGGTTGGGAAAGCCCCCCCCGGTTGGGAAAGTTTATTATGATTGTTATTCGTGAGAGCTACAAACTTTAGCATATACCCAAAAAAAAAATAGATTTCAAAACTTTTTTTGGCACAACACACACGACAAAATAGAAAAAGTACAACAGACAAAAATCGAAACAGAAAACATTCACTAAAACTAACAAAAAATTTTCATGTGTGAAATTTTAAATTAAAATAAAAAATCTTATTGTCTTAAATCTGCAAGTGATAATAGTTAAAATTAAATTATAAAACCCTTAGTACCAATGCCAACATTTGCTTGAAACATGTTTCAAGTTTTTGAAAATTCTACCCCTACGAATAAACAGAGCTACATAATTTCTCGCCCGTATACTTATTAAACAGCATATCGGCTGCAACATTAGAATTTTCTATCTAATAGACTTTTCTCCTCACTTCTGGCGGTGAGCCAGTTTGTGAATCGTTATGAACACTGGCCTCTCTCAACCAAATCTTTAAAGATATATGCATTCTTCAAGTGATGGGGCAATATTTCGGATTTGCCGACAGAATTGCCGTCTCATCGAACTATGAAAGTGAAGCAACAGAGAGTGCACTTGTGTTCTAGTGCACTAAGCTATATACATATATCTCCAACGCACCTGGTTGATTGTTGGGTTTTGCCGCCGTGGCCGAAAAAATTGGTAAGAGACTATTTTTATTATTACCATTACAGAGCATATTATTGTTTTCCTCACACCCTGTATGTGATTGCAGTGTTAGACATTCTGTCTCTGTTGGGTTTTCGGCAATTTCATGAATGAAATTATTCCCATATTTTTCGTCTATGTCCACTAAGGAACAGAATAAAAGATAAGACTCCAAAATTTAAGCACCAGCACTAAACATACAAAGACGGAAAAGTTAGACCAAACTTTTGGTAGATTATCTATTGAACGAAATTACTCTAATCGTGTTTCAAGATCTAAAATTATCTTAACGATATCCTAGAGTTTCTGGTAAATTGATTTGAAACACTGACAATCGAATTCTGATCATAAAAATTAACTTTTTCGACTGAGCTTCACACACATTTGCAAAGCATGGAGCATCTTCTGACATCTCATCTCTCATCATCAGGGAATCACAATTTCTGACATCTTTTATATTTGTTACTGTTTTTTGTTTTTACCCAATAGCGGAAGGAGGGTTATGTTTTCCGAGAGTATGTATGTATAATGTATATGTATAATTGTTTGACACGCCCTACAGCCCAAACGTCTGGACAGTTTTTGACAAATGAGGTGTCGTTGAACTTGTCAAAATTGTGAGAGTGGCATAGGCTATATACATTTAAAAAATGGCTCCCGCAAATGGAAATAAAGGGGGGATGGGGAATTGATTCTTTCCTTACCATAGCAATATGGGTCTCAAATGAAAGCCAGTGAAAAGACCATATCAAAAATATTATATTTTTTGCAGTCGGGTGATTCGTTTTTTTAATAATTATGTTTGCTTGTTAGTTACGTAAATAGACTCACATCTTGAATAATTTCGCGAACACTCGCCTTGCTCTACCAAAGCTTCGCTTCAAAGGGGCGTGCATATCTTTAAGTGCTGCGCTAGACAGAGGCCTCGCTTCTGGGAAAACTACGAAATGTCATTCTTTGGAGGGTTCCGTAGCAAAATTCGTTCAAAACAGCTTCCCTTGCAGGTGACCTACTTCAAGGTGGCCTTCTAAGCGATACTAGGCCGATGCCTGCGACTTTGTCCGCAAAAAAAATAATTGCGCGGACGCAAATGTCGATTTTTCCACACAAAATCTCACCCCTTTTCAACCCTTATAATTTGAATCTTCAAAAATCATGAAATTCGTCAATACTAATGATTATCGATTTAACTTGAAAAACTAACGGAGTTTCACATTAACTTATGTTTGCATCGCATCATACAAGTAATTTTTGCATGGCTTTTCAAATATTTCGGAGCTAGACTTTTCCAAGTTTTCTTGTGCGTATCATAGCATAGCATTATAATGAAAATTATGAATTCAATCTAGTTGTTGCATTTTGTAAAGCAGATAGGTATTTTTAGTAGCATCGTTGACGTGTAAATGTTCTAAGTGCGAATTCATCATAAACGCAAGTAATAGTTCACTATAAAAAGAACAAGGGAATACAAACAGCTAATACAAATTGCAATCAAATCCATCATCATCAAATTTAAGAGCTAGTCTCTTGTCGGTGGAGTTTTTTCCAGTCCTCTCTGCTTTCCGCCCTTCTCTTAACCTCCTGATACGACCTGACATTTATCTTTTCTTTTATTTGCTGCATGTAGCTTATTCTTGGTCTTCCTCGCTTCCTTTTTCCTTCTATTCTTCCTTCTATTATCGTTTTAATAAAATTGTCGTGTCGAATCAGGTGGCCTAACATTCGTCCCCTCCTACACTCTATTGTTTCCATCAATCTCCTTTTTCCCTAAACATAGACAAAACTTCTTCATTTGTTTTCTTCTCCGTTCAACTTATACGCTCCATTCTCCTCCAGCACCACATCTCGAAGGCTTCCAGTCTCCCTCTGTCCCTCTTTGTCAATGTCCACGCTTCACATCCATAGAGTGCTATACTCCAAATGTACACTTTAACAAGTTTTTTGCGAACTTTGCTTGATATTCTGGCCTTGAGCAGGTGCTTTTTTGCATTATAAGCTTGTCTTGCCATCGCTATCCTTGCTTTTATATCTGGTCTGGCAATCAAATCCATTCAGCCTTAATACTGTTTATTCAGCTATCTTACATCCGAGTGCAGCTAACATTTGCATGGGGGATTGAATTAACTGCGTCCCAGCTGTCTGTAGCCAATTTAATTACATCCAATCCTCGTTATGTTAAACCATTGATGAAGATTTATTGAAGTTTCTGGATTCTATTCTTGGTTTAAAACAATTCGTACCTACCTAAGTACTTTGCCCTGATAGCACTGATCAGAAGAAAATAATAGTTTTTTCACTTTTATTATTCACGATACGAAGGCTGGCCTACACCTCGGCCAGCGGATAAGCCTGGCCATCCAACGGGGCAATGTGGCCGGCCTATGGGCATCTTCCTGTAGGACAGCGACCTAAGCTAGGTATTTTATTAAAAGGTTTTTTTTTCTATTTATAATTACTGACATACTGGCGTGTAAATAGTTTAGTTTTTAGTTTTCTTTTTAAATTTACGTGTATATTTGTGTTTTAGTTTTAATGAAATAAAATACTAAATAGTTTTTTCACTAATTCTCAATAAACTGCATTTGTTTTTATTTCAATAAGGCGCAACATTTTAAAACTGTTGCAAGAATTTCCACTAACCCGGTAGAATATTGCATGAAATAAGTATTTTTGGCAATTAAACATTCTGGCTTGGATCCAAGCTTAAGTAGTACGTGGGAAGGCTTTAATATTACTTAAGTGTAACGTATATTTTCGACAAAAGCTCTTGATTTATGCTGATTATAATGTAAATATTTTAAAGATGTAGGTATTTGTTAGGGAAGGGAATATGGTGTAAATTAAAATGGTGCTCAATGTTGTCAACGATATGGTGTAATTCAGTTCGCCTCAGACTCAAGCACATTTTCGTGTAGACACCTACAAAAATACATTGCAAGATAATTTCATTCTTATAACTCTGGAATATGATTCATAATACACTAAACCTATTCAGTGACGTACTATCACGCAACGCATAGGGTTGACTGCCACAAGAAGCTACTTACGCCATCTAGCGCATCTTTCTAGGACTTTATTCACGCTCGTCCAACCAGCAACCTAGTGTCGCGCACCGCCGGTGAATAAAACGCGGGAGCGTGTCGCTGCCGGCTAGCGACACCCAACTTGTTTAGGCCCTTACCTAGGGGTCGCCGCGCGTAGGTACGTTTTTGCTACCTACGCTAGAAGATACACAGGCCTGAATATGACTAAAGCGCTGACAAAGTAAATTGGACCATTACATCTTCTGCTTTGGAAGAAGTACCAAAGTTTTGACGAACGCTCATTCCTTTATTAGCACAGCCAAAACTTGTCAAATTGGATCAACGCGGTGACGCATAAAACTTTATGGATTGACCCCGAACCTGTTTTATTATGTCGTTGCCATAAACTAGCTTTACGTTAGGAAAACAAGTCGCAACGACATTGGCGCCGAAGTAACGATAGATATGCAATAATATTATTTTTCTAGCCGTTTCAGCTATGGTGGCTAATAAATTATAGTTTTTAAGTGATAAGGATTCACTTTGCAATCTAAACATATATAATTGGTCGATTGTTAAATACTTGCAATAGTATTTCTTTCGAGTGTTGAGGGTGTAATCCCAACAACATTGACGAAAGCAACGCGGCATTACAGCGTTAAGAAGCACTTGAAAATTTCGACAGGCTCTGCCAACTCCAGGGTGGCCGAGAGGTTAGGCAATCGCCCGGTATGCGAGGAACGCGGGTTCGAGTCCCGCCTCTGGTGGTCTTTTTTTTTAAGTGCAATAATATGTTTATGGTGGCTAATTTCAACAGAGATCAAGCAGGCACTGGAGATATTACAGTGCACAAGTCTGTGCGCAATACACAGGTTCACTCTCTGTTCCTTCACATTTATATTTTGGTGATTCGGCAATTCAACATGACCGATGAGAGATTAGGCGCAGGACTTACGCTACAGCTTATCGTGCTTCGCAAAACACGGGTGTAAGTATAACACCGCCAACTTCATGTATCCAGGGCCGTTTACGAGTTATTTAGAGACAAAAACACCCGGAAACGAACTTCAGCCCGTCCTGGAATTCGAATTTTGGACGAAAACCGTCGTGCTGATTACTAGACCCACTCTACGAGGCAGTCGAGATATTTTATACCTTCAAACGAGCGATTCTGATATATTTTTTATTTGTTTATTCATTAATAAACTTAAAACCAACTTAATCAAAAATGAACCCGTGTCCTTGAGGCAAGGACGCGAGGATGCTGGCTGCGTTACCGCGTTGGATAGCTATACTTATCCTTTGAGCGAGGAACGAGCCAGTTTTATTATTATTTTTTTTTTGTTTCACGCGTGTCTTTTTTTTTCTTTTCTTTTATTGAATAAAGTACTTTCAGTGTTTTCATTTATACATATGTATATATTAGTGATCTCGGAAACGGCTATAAAGATATCGCTGAAATTTGGTATGACGTCGGAATGACAACTCCATGAGGCCAGGGTTCGAATCTCACTCGGTGACGAAACATTTTTTATTTTATATATTTTTTGTATTTATTTAAGTTTATAACTTTTTTTAGTTTTTTAAATATGCTTTTTTATTAAATAGTATTAACCAAACAAAGCTCGGTCGCCCAGGTACTAATTTAGTATTTATAATACTATTACTATTTATAATACTTAGATTCTAATAAGTATTATAAAGGGATGTGTAATGTTTGGTATAAGTTTATTTGTACTAACATTTAAGTGATATAAATTCATTTAAGATAATCTTTTATGATATAACAGCTCATTTCATATTCATATAATAAACGTGTAATATAAATTCATGAAATCTAATTTTATTTGATATAACTATCAATAAATCTAAAGTTAATTTCATATAATGTTCAAATATTATAAATAAGTGTAGAAACTTTGTTATAAGTATATTTGATCTAAAATTTAATTGATATAAAATCATATAATATAATGCTTTTGTGGTATAACAACTCATTTGATATAGTTAACGTTTGACATAGATGTACATTGTCTTATTTCATTTGATATGATAATCAACATCTCTAAAGTTCACTTTATATTCTATTCAAATGCTATAATTATTATTCAATGTAAAAATGATAAATATAAGTCTCATATCGTATAACGCCTGCCCTACATCAAACAACAAAAATGTCAAACGTGGTTTTGTTTCTGACGTCTTACTCCGATTGTGTGTAATGAAATAAACAAAAAATAGTTTCTGGCGCTTCGCCGGCCGCTGCCGCGGCACCGCTCGCTTCGCTCGCTCGGCTCGCGCGGCGTTGTGGTCAACACTTCTAACCTAATGTAATCAAACCTAATATTGATAAAATTAAGAATCACTCGTATCTCGAAAACAGTGCGTGCCAGCGCACAAATAATGACATTTTAATTTGCCCTAAAGTAGCAAATTATTGTTATATCTCATAAAAGTTATAACATTTAAGCACTAAATAAAATATTTTTATATCCCTTGACTGATATAAAAAATGCTTTTATAACACCTGTATATAAAATATACAGGTGTTATAAAAGCATTTTTTGATGATTATACGATACGACAAACAATGATTATACGAAATTAATTTATAGAAACGGTATTTATTTTAAGTAAAGTTATGTTTAATAAGCGTTATATCAATTAAAACTTGTTTACTTGTTTTTCTATCAAATGAAGTATTATATAAAATGAATTTTATATCTCATGAGTGGTATACAAAATGATTTTATAGCACCTGTATTATATATAAAACCATATTATACGAAATGTAATTATAGAAACTGTATTTATTTGAAGTAAAAATTACATAAAATGAACGTTATACCAGTTAAAATTAGATCATTTAATTTTCTTTCAAATAAAGCGCACCCATTATAAAGAGGTACGTGTTATGAAATCTAATTTAATTTCGCTCACAAAAATGAATCGACTGGGTCATCCGGTGGAACTCGAACCCACGTCCCTTCGCTATCCGGGCGAATGCTCTTACGTCCTCCGTAGCTCAGTTGGTAAGAACATTCGCCCGGATAACGAAGAGACGTGGGTTCTAGTCCCACCGGATGACACAGTCGATTCATTTTTGTGAGCGAAATTAAATTTGATTTCGTAAAAACTTGCAAACTAATTAATTGCTTAAGTTATAAAAATATAAGTGTTATGAGTTAGTGAGTACCGTTTGTATTATCTTTGGAAGAGTATACAGAAAATTAGCTGCCATACACTATCTCAGCCATCTTACAAACCAATTGTACTATGTAACTAGAACTGGTTCATGTATATTTGTAGTTGTTTTCGCTAGGTCGGCGGGGATTCTCACTAATTCCTGATTCCTGTCGGTCTGTTTGCACGCGCTGACAGCCAGGTTAATAGCTGGGGTGACCAAAAGGTGTGATAGTTGAAGGATTAATTAACCTTTTCTATTATATTTCGATCTCAAATAAAATTTGTCAACTGAGCGGGACATACACACGACACGAACACTCTTTGTTCTTGACCTCATTGTCCTGTGAGACCCGGATCTTCTATAACAATAAAAACTGATTTCATATGTTGTGATGAGCACGAGTATTTGTACCTATGTCATGGATGTTTACAAACGTATTAAGTATGTCTATCCGTTAACCTAGTCGCCAAAGCACAAGCTCACACATAGTTTTGTTTGGGCTAGGTAGTTGGTGTGATTGTTGGTATAATTTATTTATTTTATGTCACTTATTTCAAGTAAGTTTATCCTCCAAACGCCAAATTCATGGTCCCAATCATTCCTAGGGCGATTCATCCGTCGCTGACAGGACAAATTGACTCCCCGGGGTCGAGTCGTGTCCCCGCTGAATTTTAAACGCCCCGATTGTGCCCCGGTCTATCTTTATTCTTGTTCCAGGGAAAACGCTTAGGAAATGTTGTAATTTCATTTTGTCGGGCCGAGACGATTTAATGGGTTTCTTGGACAGTTTGAATTTTAATTTGCTGTATAAAGGTGCATTTCCACCGCCAAGCCGTTTCCACGTGATATGCGCTAAGCGGCAAGGTGAATGAAGCGATTTTTTAATAAAATTATTTATTTTTTACCCGACTGAGCGAGGAGGGTTATGTTTTTCGAGAGTATGTTTCTATGTATAATTGTTTGACACGCCCTATAGCCCAAATGGCTGGACAGTTTATGCCATGTGAGGTGTCGTTGAATTCGCCAGAATAGTAGTAGTGACATAGGCTTTATACATTTTGAAAATGGCACCCGCAAATGAAAACAATGGGGCGGGGTGGTTGATTTTTTCCTTACCATAGCAATATAGACATGAAATGAAAGCCAGTGAAAAGGATATTTCAAAAATATTATAATACGGTCGGTTTTTTTTCAATAATTATTTTTGCTTGTTTTAATTTAAGCAACTTATTCACAAGTCTTTCACCAAAGTAAATTTACAAAAAAATATTAACCGTTTTTAGTAGGACTCGACGTTCGAACCCATCACCCCTCGCTATCCGGGCGATTGTTCTTCTAACGGAATTACACTGTTGACTTGTGCCCAGTACCAAGCGAATAAAATCTAATCATCTATATCCCCGCCTCGGTGCAAGAGAACGTGGAATATCTTTCACCCCAATCTGTGCCAGATTATATAATACAGGGGGTGTAGTTACTCCAGGGGCTACAAGCCACATGCCTCGCGACAATCTAGTTGCCAGCTGACACACTTTTAAAACGATCGGTAAACTAATATGTATCGAGTTTTAACATAAACCGATCTTGCTCGGTCCCTTGACGCAAACGTGTGTATATAAATATCTTGCTTTACGGATTTTTAATGATCACAGTAAATAAAAATAACAACATGTACTTGATACTACGAGTATAATAAACGTAATTTCCTTATTATATTTTTATAACTTAAGCAATTATTTTGCAAGTTTTTACGAAATTAAATCTTTCACTTACAAAAATTTATCGCCTGTATCATCTGGTGGGACTCGAACCCACGTCCCTTCGCTATCCGGGCGAGTGCTCCTACCAACTAAGCTACGGAGGACGCTAGTCAGTCGACGAATTTTTGCAAGTGCTTGCTACGCCAGTGAGCCGGCGTTCGATTTCATCAAATTATTGGGAAATGTAGCCGCATGTCGACTGACTAGCGTCCTCCGTAGCTTAGTTGGTAGGAGCACTCGCCCGGATAGCGAAGGGACGTGGGTTCGAGTCCCACCGGATGACACAGTCGATTAATTTTTGTAAGTGAAATTTGATTTAATAACGTAATTTCCATCTTAACGTTGTTATAGGCCCACTTGCGCACGTCCGGATTAGTCATTCCGGACCTTTTCAAGGCCTATTATTTGAGTTGAAAGCACTAGCACATGTCTGGATTAGCAAATTCGTAAGGTCCATAAGGCTTTCATCTCAGATTATAGGCCTTGAACAAATCCAGATAAGCTAATCCGGACGTGCAAGTGTTCCTAATAAGTTTAAGTTTAATATTAATCTTTCACCTGAGGTAGACCTGTCATCTCGTACTTCGCGGCGATTCGAATTTGATGCTCCGAGCGAGTGAATGTCCCCCGCTACCTCAATTTGCTATGAGGATTAGTGATATGCCAAATTTTTGTTCCCTATTGAAGTCATCAAACAATCCAGTTCGAAATTTAGGAGTCACACACACACACACACACCCACAGCGCACCACACACACACAGCGCACGCTCTTTTACGTGTCAAATGTCATATTTGAACGCAAAATTAGACAATTTGAGGCAATCTATTTCCGCGCGCTAATGACCCATCTACCTCTTTTTAAATGCGAAATCATTGAAGTATACCCATTCTGTAAAGCTGGAGTGGGTACCCAGTTGAAAAAAGAATGACTAAATTATCTTACGAAAATACAAAATCTACCAACCAAACAAAGAAAGGTGGTTTTCCGACTAAACATTTCGATCAGATTTAAAACGAAGGCCTCTCTAATAAACATCGACACCGGGCACGTACTTTCATCGTTTCCCAGTCGATCAAGGGCGCTAGGGTGGCCATGAATTCGCGTTATATGGGACAGTCCCGTTTTTGAAGGCTGTTTAAGTATAGTTACAGGAATATGAGTGTTTGGTCTTTTACATGACACTTGACACTGTTTGACCCTTCTCTGGGGCCCTCCGATGGCCAAGTGATGTCCACCTTGCCGTGGTGTAACTTAACATACTTCGTTGCGACCCCCAGTTACCAGCCCCAATTCTTTGATGTTTAAACAATCCATATTTGTTAGCTTTCACGCTTTGGCGCAACTGGGTTAGGAAGGCAAAGGGAAGCGCTTCCTACCGACCGGTTGTTATGGTCGGGGACCAAGGTCCAATAGTCACCATCTTGGTTTATCTATATGTAGTCAAGCTCGTGCTAAATCTTACATATCGCGGTTTGTGTTGTATGGAGCGGGCTATTAGCGTTATCTAGCCTGTAGGTGCCGAGTCAGGGCGTCGCGTCTTGAAGTTGCTTGCTAGTGTTAGCGACAGTGGTAAGATGTCGCTACACCACTCCCTCCGAAGAACCGGAGGTTGATTGAGCCAGGGTGGTTGAGAGCTCAGCAGTCTGTGCGTAGTGAGCTTGCAAGTGCCAGTGCTTGTTGAGTCCACAATGTGCCGGGATGAGCATGCGCGATGTCCACGGTGAGTTGGGATGGGCATGCGTAATGTCCACGGCGAGTCGGGATGAGCATGTGTGATGTCCACGATGCGTGCGGGAGAGCTCGAAGTCCACAGTGAGTCGGGATGATGAGCTGGATGAGGCTGCCGAGGAACCAGGTAGAACCGGTGCGGTCTGCGGTGGTGTCCTTAGGGCTGGTGAGCTGGCTTGCAGGAGACTGCTGGCTGGATGCTGCTGGCTGGGTGCCTGTTGGCAAGGGAGAAGGCGACGATAATGATGACGACGGTGAGGCTCCACGCTCCAGTGTAGATCACGTCAGGGTCACCAATTTGGCGCAACTGGGTTAGGAAGGCAAAGGGAAGCGCTTCCTACCGACCGGTTGTTAAGGTCGGGGACCAAGGTCCAATGGTCACCATCTTGGTTTATCTATATGTAGTCAAGCTCGTGCTAAATCTTACATATCGCGGTTTGTGTTGTATGGAGCGGGCTATTAGCGCCATCTAGCCTGTAGGTGCCGAGTCAGGGCGTCGCGTCTTGAAGTTGCTTGCTAGTGTTAGCGACAGTGGTAAGATGTCGCTACAACGCAAAAAATGTAAATTCATATCAGCCTATTGCAGTCCACTGCTGGACATAGGCCTCTCCAAGACGGCGCCAACTTTCACGGTACTCCGCTTCTCGCATCCAGCCACCACCAGCCACCTTCCTCAGGTCATCGGTCCATCTAGCAGGGGAGCGTCCAACACTACGTTCCCCGAGACGTGGTCTCCATTCGAGAACCTTGCTACTCCAACGCCCGTCGGTTCTGCGACAGACATGACCAGCCCACTGCCACTTCAACTTACTGCACCTCTGAACGATATCTATGACCTTCGTCTTTTGGCGGATGATCTCGTTTCGGATTCTATCCCTTAGCGAGATCCCCAGCATAGACCGTTCCATAGCTCGCTGAGCGACATGCAGTCGGTGGGCCAGTTTGATTGTCAAGTTTCACGTCTCGGCCCCGTAAGTCATGGCAGGTAAGACGCACTGGTTATATATCCTGCTCTTCTTCTTCTAAATTGTAAATTATATTGGGAAAAATACTTTATGGTAAAACTTGACCTACCTATTTATTTTGAAAATTGGGCTCTAATAACCGATTACTAATGCATGTAAAATATTCGAATGGTGGTTAAAAAACACGCTGTATGATTCTTTGATAAATTACCTAATTTCAGGTTTACTTACCTGCCTGTCAGTTTTGAGGACTTTTGATTTAAAATAATATAAGCCTGTTTTTTGTTTAATGTATAGAATCGATGTTATATTAATTGTACCTATGTGAATAGATGTCACTGTTAACATTTTATTATTGTAATTACTCAAATTACACAACGACAAAACCTCTGCAGAATTTCAAAAGTTTTAAATTGTTTAAACATCGTTGCACATTGCTAAAGCAACAAGTTTGGTTGACTTGTCTTTTGTGTCAGATCCGACGGCAAAGTCTCGCTTAAATCATAAGGTGTCACTTCCACTCTGCGTTTTGAACAGTAGGCCACACATTAACCTACCCTAATCTGTGATATTTCCGCAACTCTAATTCAACAGATTTGGGTAAGTTGATGTGTGGCATTGTCGTCTGCTCACGGAACCCTGAAGTCGATAAACAAGCGTGCCCTTGAGGGCTTGAAGGCTGCGACCCTGTGCATGTCAAGTGACCTGCCGCTGACAGTGTTACAGAGCCAAGGGTATTTCACGTGTTTTATTTTAATGTTGATTCTACCTAATAGTTTTTAATATTTTTCAACACTCACAGTGTTACGTCACGCAATGACGTAAGACAAAAGAGACCAAGAATTTTACACGGTTGGATGAACTGCACAGTAGCTCAGTTGGTAAGAGCGTTGGCCCGGTTAGCCAAAGGTCGTAGGTTCAAATCCTAACTGTGTGCGAATTTTTGGTTTCTTATTTAAAGTTAATTTTACCTCTTTGGCAATTTGCAAAGAACTAAGAAAGAAAGTGTTGGTTATTTTAACGACATAAGTATGAACGAGCTTTGATGAACATGAATCTTGTGAACGTTTGAAAAGAAGCACACAATAGTGACAGAGTTTCTTGCGCTGCTTGTTTTAATACTAGCCTACAACTAATAATAATAATAATGTCCTCCTAGCCGATTTCGACTACGGCGCGGCGGCCTATCTCAACAGAGATTAGCCAACTGTGCAGGACATTGTGTGCGCAATACACAGGTGTACTCTCTGTTACTTCGTCTCATAATTAGGTGAGACGGCAATCCGACATGACCGTAGAAAGATCAGGCGCAGGACCAACGGCTTAACGTGCTTTCCGAGGCACGGGGGTGTTAACACCACCATCTTCTTGACTCCGGAGCTGTGTCTGAGTAAATTCAAGACAGAAAAACCCAAACACTCTCGGCCCGACCCGGGATTCGAAACCGGGATGTCGTGGATAGTACCCAGCGTGCCGACCACTAGACCAACGAGGCAGTCAACAACAGCCTACAACTAAATAGTGTATGGAAGCAGTGGTATGGTGTATATTACGATATAAATGGAAATGGGAAATAAGACAGATGTTTGTTTCCTTAATCAAGATAAATATATATTTTTATCGTATGAATTTTACTACACGGGTGCCCAAAAAAGATTTTGTATTGTTTTTATGGTTCATATGCGTTTTTTAACACTTTTGTGCTATCCGTCGTATTCTTATATCTTATTAAAATTCAAATTATTTATTTGGCACTACAACAAAGAAACAAGACAATTAAATAATAACTAATATTAATACAGAAACACAGAATATAACGACCGTCTTGGTGTAGTGGTTCGCACCGCGGACTTCTAAACCAGGCGGTGGCGGGGTCGAATCCCGCAAGGGGCAAATGTTTGTGTGATGAGCACGAGCATTTGTACTTAAGTCATGGATGTTTATAAATGTATATAAGTATGTCTATCCGTTATCCTAATCATCTTAGCACAAGGTCGCGCTTAGTTTGGGGCTAGGTAATTGGTGTGTTTATTGAAACAATTTATTTATTATTTATTTATTTTATAAACAAACAATTTAACTCAGTGTGCCTTAAAGGTCCTTCAGGTAAGAGTCGTGACAAATTTGCCACGACACTGATGACTAGCTCTCTCTCCGGTCATGTCGGTTTGCCATCTCATACGACTATGAGAGTGAAGGAACAGAAATTTATCTTGTTATTGTGCACACAAGTTGAAACACTATAAAAAGAGTCATTTAAATATGCACGTGAACCCAAAAGGGGCACTTATACGGATCCAAACATAATTTTAAGGTCTACCCCTGTTTCGGAACAAATTGTGGGCTAATGATATTATTAACTCCTGCGGACTGGCTTATCTTATTTGAGATTGACCGCTAAAGGCTATACTCAGTCAAGCCAGTTTTGAATTATTTAGTATGTAGGTTTACTTTACAGATGGGGTGAAATGAAAGATGTCATACGAAAAAGGCTGTATTACTCTAACTTCATATTACACAATGAAGATTGCTACAGTTTTTTTATAGAATGCTATACGCTATGAAGTTGGCTGTATAAAGACTTGGGAGTTCCTTGCATAAACAAAAGTTGACAAATCTCAATTGTGACATTCAGAAGATTCGACAAACAGCGAAACGAACAAAGAAAGATTTCAAAACTCTTAAATAACTCGAGGGCATCTTTTTGCACTGTGTATTATGCTATAAGGGTGCGAAAACCATTTTTGATAAATACTCAGCTAGATATCAATTACAATAATCGTTTTACTAACTTCGTTAACCACTGAGACACCGTAGAAGCACCGTAGCAATCCTAAAAACTTTTCTCCACTTCTACCAAGTCAAACAATACTCTATCACCCACAAAATAAAGTTGGGAATAGGTCTTCTACTTCTTGTTTACCAAGTTCGTGTGACAGACAAGCATAAACGTCAAATGCTTTGTTCAGTTGACGAGTTAAGAAGTCAACGACCCAAGGAAGGTTAACGATAGACGATAGCCTACTTACAGAATTCATAAAAAAAAAACAACATTTTGGGCGAATGTTTTTGTTTTTCTGACAGGAATAAGCAAATATTTTTGGCGCTTTTGCCATCCGACAACATTTTATTAGGACGTAGTTTCACATTTCTACTTCTGGAATCAAAATTTGATATTTTTCTTTACCTACGCCATTAGAATCTAGGGGATAAAATAGTTAAAAAAAGGATAAATGTTGTTCTAGAGGTCAGCACGCTAGCAACAGGTTCCAGGTTTTTCTGAGTTTTTCCGTCTTGAAGTAACTCAGAAACAGCTTGAAGACAGGAAGTTGGTGGTGTTAACACCCCGTGCCTCGGAAAGCACGTTAAGCCGTTGGTCCTGCGTCTGATCTCTCTCCGGTCATGTCGGACTTCCGTCTCACTAGAATTTGAAAGTGGAAGAAACAGAGAGTGCTTTGTGTATTGCACACTTGAACACTATAATATTTCCCGCGCATTTCGTTTATTTGTTTGAGATTAGCCGCGTAGCTATGAACAATTTGAAACCACTAATGAACATGCTCCTTTACTATAGGACTCCACTGTCTGTCTGTCTGTTTATCTGTCTGGCTGTACCTATCTCATACTCTCAAACGTGATAGCTAGTCTGTTGATTCAGTGGCCGTGGTCAAAATTCGGCTTGGAGGACACTAATAAAAACAAATGAAAATAATAATGGGATACCATATAATTAATAGCCTCGAAAACATAGTATACCTTTAGTAGGGTATTATATCAAACTTGAGCTCGAATATGCAAGTTCTGATTGAAGTTCCAACAATTGCTGAAGCCTTGTAACTTGGCACTAATAACATTGTCGTTCCTAAGTTGGTTTACTACAGTAAAAATGAAGCAGCCACGTCAAAGTTGCTGTTTATTTCCTAAGCCTTCGAGACTCTTAACCCCTTGAGGATCTTAAGACCGCCGGCGGACGCATAACAATAGACTATCTATTATGTCTGGAAACTTGATCTCTGAATGGTCTGATCCTTAAATTTTAGTAAAAGTTTACTGCAAAGTATTATATATATTTTCTGTCAGATGTTGCCGCTACTCATCCTCACCAATCACAAAGACATTGTAGGGGTTTAATATTAAAACATTTACCCCGTTATTACAAAAACTTAGTACCGGGTTTAAGTTAGGACTAAGCTATTAGCTAGCCAATTAGAAAAGCGTTTCTCTATTAGATGTTATCAAGCCGCCATAGGGCCTCTGACTAGGCTTAACGACTAATACCACAGATATTAGCCGGGACCAACATCTGACAGTAAGGTTTTGTCACTTACAGACACACCCCTCCACCAATCCGCACTGAGCCCGCGTGGTGGAGTATGGCTCGAACCTCCTCATAGTTGGGGTAAGGCCTTTTCCCAGCAGTAGGATCTACATAGGCTGACTTTACTTTTTTTTTCTCTATTAGGCAATGACACGAATGTAATTTGTCAGCTAATATTTTGTGTTGGATTAAACCTGGTAACTACTAAGTTTTTGTGATAAGGCCGTTAAGGTTGCGTAGGTATGTAAAATCTTGTAAATAGTAACCAACCAGCGTGCTGACCACTAGACCAACCAGGCAGTTAAATAAGAGCAAACTAGGACTAAAAATACAAATTCATTTATTTATTTGGCACGGAAAATGTTTGGATGCTTAGGTTATAAGTAGGTACATTAAAGATGAAATGTGTGCCAAAAAGGTCCCCGCTCAGCATAAATCGTGACAGCACAAAGCATGTCACGATACTGATTTTCAGCAGGAACCTTTTCGGGCACTGTGTACACACATACCAAGAATTAATTAAAACAAAATAAAATAATAGGTGACAAAACAAATTCAATATTAAATAATTATTAAACAAATCAAATTTAAACATTTCATATTAAATTAAATAACAACATAGAATAATAATAACATAATATTAACAATTTAATGAATAATAATAAAGACTTAAATTTACAATTAACATTTAATTAGGGAACAAATAAATTCAAAAATAATTTAATCATACGAGCTCATGATCGACCTAAGTGCTCAGTGTGGGAAATAGTGGAAATAAAACTTAAATTTTATTCCGTATCCCTTATTTTATAAGGGAATACTGTTTTGATTGTGCTGTTGTAACTTTAGTCAATATGCATGTGACTGAGACTACGAAGTTACAGCTATGCAGCTCACACCTACGAACTAACTTTAAGTGCCTTACTCTTGATCTTCATCTTAGCCCGAGAGCCAAGATAAGGTCTACGATGGAGCGAGCTTGCCAAGAAGTAGCCTATTTACACGCACCTTAAAGAGTTTCGGGTTATACGCACTAAGAAAAACAGACGCAGGCAAGGCATTCCACTCTTGGGCTGTGCGCATTAAAAATTATGATGAGAAGCGCTTAGTACGAGAGATGGGAATATCAACCAAAAAAGGATGGTAACCTGCTGTACGTCTGGTGTTCCGCTGGATGGACGGAGATGGAATTATGAGATTGTGGAACTCATGCGCACACTCCCCGAAGTACATTCGGTAGAACCTTTATTTAGTGCTAGCCTGGCACGCTTTTTAGGACACCCTGTATACGCATTTTTTTTTAAATGTCTTTTGTTTTGTCGTGCTAAGTAAATAATTACGATACAAATGTATTGATTCTGTTGTAGGCAAACATAGTCACATAAATAATAAAGATTCTCAAAGCCTTTTGATCACAATACAAATTTGGTGTGAGCAATGTTCCATTCCACTTCAGATAGTAATATTAATCATATTGTTATACATTTCTATAGCTTCTGAAGTATTGGAAATTAATTACGTCTAATATTGATAGTGTAATAATTCAATTAATACGAAATTGAATTAGTTGATTCTATCATTGATACTTAGTAGTTGGAAACAGGTATTGCTGTGAAGAGATTAAACTTATATTAATTGGGTACTTACTTAGTAAAGGTATTATAATTTACGCACCGATGTTAAAGAATAAAGTAACATTCAGGTTTATACAGTTCGAACCATTTTTGGTGCGATGGTCAAGTCGATAATAGTTTAACACTCTTAAAAAGTTAAAACCTTTAAGGAAAAAATACTAATAATGTCCTTCTAGCCGAATTTCGTATACAGCAGTATAGGATAAAACCGGGATTGACGCCCCAGTGGTATAGATACCCCGATTGTAATTACTCTAGTTTCGCAAAAACAAAGCGTGTTATTTTATTTATATTTCGAGAGACTTTCCAACTACCACCAAATGGATGGTGTCTCATGTCTCTGAGCATGGGACGGCTAGGTGCGATCAAAGTTTTCCGAGATAGATGGCCTATTTCTCAGCGGGTCATATATCCTTAACGTTATTCATATGGACTTGGCAACTATCCCATATATGGGATAGATGTCTCAAAATTTAGAGTTCCGCAATAATCGGTAATACTCTGGAAATGTCAAAGGTAATAGGTATATTTTTCCTTTCATAAATTCTTAGATAAAATACCAAAGTACTTGCCAGTTTTACAAATAGAATGAAATAATGTACGGAAAGATATAACATATTTTTAAAAAGTGTGGCATCTATCCCGGTTTTACCCTAGTGCACAAGTGTATGCACTGTTCACTCTCATAATTCGGTGAGACGGCAGTCCGATATGACCGTAGAAAGATCAGGCGCAGGATCAACGGCTTTTTTCCAAGGCACGGGGGCGTTACACCACCAACTTCCTGACTCCGGAGCTGTGTCTGAGTTATATCAAAACAGAAAAACCCAACACTCTCGGCCCGACCCGGGATTCAAACCCGCCCGCCCCGGTCCCGCCTTGTGGATCATACCCAGCGTGCTAACCATTAGACCAACGAAGCAGTCAAATAAAAAAAACACATAAAACGACAAATAATAAAAATTCTAAATAAAAAGAACACATAGAATAATAATTCTCGTATTTATTATGTTATTATTCATGTATGTTTAATACATAGCTTATGTATTTGTATCCTCCTATCTATGTATCTTCATATGTATGTTTATTTCTTTAGTAATTTAGTTTTACCATATATTATTATGACGACCGTCTTGGTGTAGTCGTGCGCGCACCGGACTTCTAAACCAGACGGTTGCGGGTTCGAATCCCGCAAGGGGCAAATGTTTGTGTAATGAGCACGAGTATTTGTACCTAAGTCATGGATGTTTATATGTATTTAAGTATTTCTATCCGTTATCCTAGTCACCATAGTATAAGCTCACGCTTAGTTTGGGGCTAGGTAATTGGTGTGTTTGTTGAAACTATTTATTATTATTATTATTATTATTAATCTTTACTTTACTTAATATCCCGCCACTTATTAACTCTCTGCATTCCAATTCGGTTGACTGGTAGAGAATGCCTTATGGCCTTAAGTCCGCCAATTGTAATTTCTTTTTTTGATGCAATAAAATAAATAAATAGAACGACAATTAATAAAAGAACAACTTGTGTTCGTCATGTTGGCTTTCCAGAAAAAGAAAACAAATATTTACGTACAAGAATACACGGAAAAACCTACAAGAAAAGTGTCCGGTACGTGAACTGTCGGTCATTTGTTGACCGAAGTGGCGGACATATTTCCTGTCCGGACATTTCTGGAACACTCCATATGAATTGAAATATATTGTAATAAATATTTAGGGAAGGTTGCGATCATTGGACCGGCACTTTCATTGGACCGCTTCGATATTTTCGAAACGGTTCAATTTTAAAAATATTGCTAGGCGTCGGACGCCTGGTATATGTCCCCCCGCCACACCCCCGTAGTCTCAGTTCTGCCGCGAGCTCCGTCGCGGACGCAGGTCTGTCGTGCGCTCAAAATTTTTTTTTCGTCTGCTAAACCAAACCATGTAATGCATATTCCTTAAGGATATTCATGCGTGTTGTTTAATGTTCTAGTTATTGATTTTTATAGAAAAGAATGTCCAAAAGTTATAGTTTAGTCGTAATATTTGACCTTGTAAAACCATACGTAGTTGCCATCATTGAACCACCTCGAAGCTCCTCGATTGGACCGGTCCAATCATAGCAACTAATATAAAACCTGGATTTTAAAATATCATTCGAGGAGGTCTACCTATTTTTTTAATGTGAAATGAAATAGTAATAAATATTTTAAATAAATTGATTTAATTTTAAATGGTAGCGTGGGTTTAAAATATCATTCGAATACCTTTGTCAACTTAATTTTTTTAATGTGAAATATTAATTTTGATTGCCATGTTTGTGTGCTGATATTATTGTATTGGTAATAGAAAATATATACAGGGTGTGGCGTAAATAGTGGTCCAAAGCAAAGGTGTGGATACACTGTACACTGAAGCACCACATACCAGTATTTAAAAAAAATATATGTACAGGGTTTTCAAAAAAAAAAAAATTTTTTTAATTTTTTTAGAAATCGTTACCTTGCCTTACAAATTTGGTTATAATTTCCAAAAATGACGGTTTTTTTTTATCCATTTTTTTTATTATTATTGCTGATCACTTGTACTTAGTACTCCATTCGTTTTTTTTTTTACAAACTGAATTTAATAAAAAAAATAAGTTTCTTTCAAAATTCAATACTCACTGCTAGCAAATCGTTTGACTTTCAATGCTTTTGGTGCAAAAAAAATGTACTACACTGTCAGTGCCCATTGTTTAAAAAAAATGCCCATCTTTTGCAGATTCTAAAATGGTGCAACAATAAGTGTTACGACTTACAGGAAAAAAGTTATTGCTTTTCGAAACAAAAAGGAGCCCAATTCAGAAAAACAATTTATTTGAAGTTCAAGGGTTTACAAGGGTTGTAATTTTTTTCTGTGTGGTCCAAAGCAAAGGTGTGGATACACTGTACACTGAAGCACCACATACCAGTATTTAAAAAAAAATTATGTACAGGGTTTAAAAAAAAAAAAAAAATTAATTTTTTTAGAAATCGTTACCTTGCCTTACAAATTTGGTTATAATTTCCAAAAATGACGGTTTTTTCTTATCCATTTTTTTTATTATTATTGCTGATCACTTGTACTTAGTACTCCATTCGTTTTTTTTTTTTACAAACTGAATTTAATAAAAAAAATTAAGTTTCTTTCAAAATTCAATACTCACTGCTAGCAATTCGTTAGACTTTCAATGCTTTTGGTGCAAAAAAATGTACCACACTGTCAGTGCCCATTGTTTAAAAAAAATGCCCATCTTTTTGCAAATTCTAAAATGGTGTAACAATAAGTGTTACGACTTACAGGAAAAAAGTTATTGCTTTTCGAAACAAAAAGGAGCCCAATTCAGAAAAACAATTTATTTGAGGTTCAAGGGTTTACAAGGGTTGTAATTTTTTTCTGTGTTGTCCAAAGCAAAGGTGTGGATACACTGTACACTAAAGCACCACATACCAGTATTTAAAAAAAAAATATGTGCAGGGTTTTCAGGGTTTTCAGGGTTTTTTTTATTAAATTCAGTTTGTAAAAAAAAAAACGAATGGAGTACTAAGTTCAAGTGATCAGCAATAATAATAAAAAAATGGATAAGAAAAAACCGTCATTTTTGGAAATTATAACCAAATTTGTAAGGCAAGGTAACGATTTCTAAAAAAATTAATTTTTTTTTTTTTTTTTGAAAACCCTGTACATAATTTTTTTTTAAATACTGGTATGTGGTGCTTCAGTGTACAGAGTATCCACACCTTTGCTTTGGACCACACAGAAAAAAATTACAACCCTTGTAAACCCTTGAACTTCAAATAAATTGTTTTTCTGAATTGGGCTCCTTTTTGTTTCGAAAAGCAATAACTTTTTTCCTGTAAGTTGTAACACTTATTGTTGCACCATTTTAGAATCTGCAAAAGATGGGCATTTTTTTTAAACAATGGGCACTGACAGTGTGGTACATTTTTTTTGCACCAAAAGCATTGAAAGTCAAACGATTTGCTAGCAGTGAGTATTGAATTTTGAAAGAAACTTATTTTTTTTTATTAAATTCAGTTTGTAAAAAAAAAAACGAATGAAGTACTAAGTACAAGTGATCAGCAATAATAAAAAAAAAATGGATGAAAAAAAACCGTCATTTTTGGAAATTATAACCAAATTTGTAAGGCAAGGTAACGATTTCTAAAAAAATTTTTTTTTTTTTGAAAACCCTGTACATATTTTTTTTTTAAATACTGGTATGTGGTGCTTCAGTGTACAGTGTATCCACACCTTTGCTTTGGACCACTATTTACGCCACACCCTGTATAACAAATATTAAAATGTTCATTTCTTTAAATTGGTTTATTATTTTGTCACCTTAAACCATGAAATTTCCGAGTTCCCATCAATGGACCGGTCGACTTATTTTCCTAAGTCCAATGATAGCAACAAAGTGGTCCAATGAACGTTCCAGTGGTCCAATCAAAGAAACCTTAACAAAAATCATTTTACCCATTTATTGACTCTATTTACTATTTTAGAATTCTGAAACTTTAGGTATTTACATAGGAATACAAGAGCACTTCAGTAACTAAATCACTTTTATTCTACATTGCATACATTTGTTTCTTTAAGCATTTAAAAAAAGTGGTCCAATCATCGCAACCTTCCCCTACAGGCAACTTACAGATATTATAAAACATGATTATGTACAAAATTAAAAAAATATAAATTATAAAGGGTCCTTGTGGTAAGGTTCCCAGGATGCTGGCAGCGTTATTCCGCTGGATAGCGATGATTATACGCTGTGCAAGGTAGCTGCCAGCTCTTGGTCACCGCTGATGTCAATCAGCCTCTTGGAAATCTCTTTAAAAAAAGAGATAGCGTTGGGACCCCACGGACCCAGTGTTTCGACTGCAAACGGTAACTCCATATTAGATTTATTTTTGGCATTCCAGTTATCAGATTTACCTAAATGATCAGAAGGGAACTTCCTAATTTACTTATTAGGAAGTATATACCTACTGGTACCACGGTATTTTTCTACCTATTGCGACAAGCGCATACCTTTTACCCTTGTAAATCATTATTTCGTTTTAATTTGAATATTTTTTGTTACTTAATCAATATGTATTATGTTTTTTTGCTATCCAGATTAGCATTATGTGTACGTTCACTCACTATTTGAAGCTGCAACCAATTATAAAGCATTGGCATTGTCCTTGAATTTGTGTTATCCCTGTCTTTTCCATATTGTAGGTACCAAAGTGTAGGTATTGTAAATACATCTTCACGATCAATACAAACTCTCTCCATTTTATTCCAGAAATTGTTTTCCTTTGCCAGCGCTATCTTCAACAAGCTGAGCATTTTAATAAGCCAAATGTACTCTGAACAATGTAAAACATGGCAGTTTTGCTACGTCTCCTTTGCGTACACTGTGAACCAATATGCTGAGGCCATTTCAAAAGAAAATTCTACTCAAAAGTCAAGAAATTAAAGTTCAATATCGCTTAGAAGATCGTGCTATGAATCAGCTTCAAAAGGGCTGCCCGTAAAATCTGCGAAATTAAAATTGAAAATGCTGATGACAATGCAGTCTAGGTCAAAAATGTGACAGAAATGTCTGCACAGAAGAACAGTTTTCAGAATTAGATAGATTATTAACTTAGTCAAAACATGGGTACTTAGTTCTTCACACTTTGATAATCTTTAGTAACTCTTTATAAGTTCAAGGACGCTAGAAGATTTGAAATTACTGCGAGCCTTTTATGAGTGAATATATTTACATTTGGCAAGTTGTTTGTTAAAAACAGTGGTAACTTGCTTAGTGGCCAAATAACTGTCAGATGCCATCAAGTACCCGTAGTAAGTATGGCGTCTTTAACACATTGAGCGCCATGGTGGTCACCGGTGACCCCCAAACAATATAATTCTATTGTGTCTAGTTCCGTGGCAGTTAAAGGCTTAAAAGGAAGTGACCATCTCTGTTGAGGCAAGTACTTAACCAACCTAACTGTCAGTTCCCTAGGGGCATGGTATCTGTAAAGACAAGTGTTAGGCAGCACTCTAGTCTTTGTAAAGGCAAGTTACTAACCTTACTGTCTGAAGTTATGAAGCGCCACTGGGCTCTTTTATAAAAGGCATGTGGCCAACCTAATTGTCAGATGTCATCATAAAAAGACTTGGTACTTAATAATAACCGGAACCAACAGCCAACGTGTCATCCAAAGCACGGATATGCTTGTGGTGCAATATAGAATGATCACCTATTTAAACACGCAAAATGACAGATAGAGTATTTGGATAATTAATTAAAAAAACACTCCCCTTTGTGCTTATGAAAAATATTGAATTCTTTTCAAACTTTACCGATCGTATCTCTTCGTAAAGCTTATGACGCCACGCTGGTCTACAGCCTTACACGATAGCTTTCAAAATTGCGTTCAAACTGGCATCTCAAAAGCAATGAGTATTTAAAGATACTCACCTACTCTGGATGTTATAAACCTAATGACACACTCGTAGGTACACGACATCCCTTTTTTCCACTCACATCAATAAAGTAATTGCAAGTATTTCCTAGTATACACGGCCGCGCGTCAGACTACCCCACTTTGACCTTGAGACCACCTCTACTCCCTACGTAATAAAAGCTGATTTCGTAGTTCACATGGGTAACCTGACGTGCTGCCGACTGTACATTTCCCGCCGAACAACTGGTACCAACCCCCTCCCCCTTCACTGTCCTCCTATCAATAAAATGTGCTACTTTCTCAGTAGCTCAGAATAAGCAGCCAGCATTTTGAAGATTCACATTCACTAATACGTCTTTTTATGCATAATGATAATTGACGAATTAAAAACAAGGCTTAAAAGTATGTTGTGGCTGTGTGGGTTTACATGCATAAATAAAAAACTTTTATGACCTGTTTTTTTTTGTGATACATTTAAATTAATATGTAAATTAAAGGTGTTTTGACTAGTAAATAACAGCAAATCTTAATAATACTTTGTGCAAAATAATAATGAATGAAAAAGGCACTTGCACTCACCGACGGAACACAGCAAGCTGCTTGGCGCCCGGCTCCGGTGGGAGGGTGGTAGCTACCAGGCGGCACTTAACGGAGCCTACCATTGCTGTTGGGATCGTTCAGTCGCCATCACAAACTGAAATTTGTGATGGGTGGACTACAAGGAGGTAGATTGTACACCGCCCTAAACTGCACAGGATGCCTCAGTATTCAGTTCGATGTGTTGTCAACTGTACAGTGACACAGGCCACACATCAACCTACCCTGATCTTATTATATTTTTATAACTTAAGCAAATATTTTGCAAGTTTTTACCAGATAGCGAAGGGACGTGGGTTCGAGTCCCACCGGATGACACAGTCGATTAATTTTTGTAAGTGAAATTTGATTTAATTTCGTAAAAACTTGCAAAATAATTGCTGAAGTTATAAAAATATAATAAGTAAAGCTGATTTTATCTTAACTGATGGTTAAATATTTGTAAAAATATTTCCATTGGATACATGCGGGTACATTCCCCAAGTATTGATGAAATCGAACGCCGGCTCACTGGCGTAGCAAGCACTTGCAAAAATTCGTCGACTGACTAACGTCCTCCGTAGCTTAGTTGGTAAGAGCACTCGCCCGGATAGCGAAGGGCCGTGGGTTCGAGTCCCACCGGATGACACAGTCGATTAATTTTTGTAAGTGAAATTTGATTTAATTACTACCCTGATCTATCAATTTTCCGCAACCATATTTCAACCTTATGTCAATCACATAAAGTTCCATATCAATTAGGATTTTTTGACAGATTTAGGAAGTAGATGCGATGCCCACTGTACATGGTATAGCTTTCTTTTCCTGGCTGTGGCTTTTGTCCGTGATAATTATATTTCGCCTTCGCGCTACCACCAACTTCGGTATTTAATTATGCAAATCATTCATCATAATGGCCCGTATTGTTATTTAGAGGCTTCGACGAGAAAAATCAACTTTGAACAAACAAAATGGCTAAACTTTGGGGCAATATTTATGTTTTGACTTTCAGAATAAACAAAAGTCCTCAAAACTTTATAGCATTTGTTTTGGTTGGTAAAAGTGTTTTATTACAAGGAAATTATTGTTCAGTTACGTATAACTGACAGAATAGCTAATAAAATTATGCCCAATATTAACCCGACTGGGGCAAATTATATTGATTTGTTATTAAACATTTAATTCTTATTTTTACCCAATTGTGGAAGGAGGTTTATGTTTTTCGAGAGTATGTATGTATGTATGTATAAGTTTGGAACGCCCTGCAGCCCAAACACCTGGGCAGTTTTTGACATATGAGGTGTGGTTGAATTCGTCAAAATTGTGATAAGTAGTGACATAGGCTATCCATACTAATATTATAAATGCGAAAGTGTGTCCGTCTGCCTTTCTGTTACCTCTTGACGCTAAAACCACTGAACCGATTGAGATGAAATTTGGTATGAAGACAGTTAAAAGGACATAGACTTCATATTGTCGTGATATAAAAACATTAAGGGGGTGAAATGGGGGATAGAAGTTTATATGGATAACCCAACTCTTGCGGGCGAAGTCGCGGGGAACCACTAGTATATATATTTAAAAATGGCGCCCGCAAAAGGAAACAAAGGAGGGAGGGGTGATTGATTTTTTCCTTACCATAGCAATATGGGTATCAAATGAAAGCCAGTAAAAAATTCTGGTGTTTAGTTTTTTGAATAACTATGGTTTTGATATCTGATACACAAAATTAATAATGGTACTAGGTACTTATTTCTATTCAATGAACTCGCTCCATTTCACCCGTAATGGGTGTAAAAGTAAAGTCAGCCTATTAGATCCCACTGCTGGGCAAAGGCCTCACCTCAACTATGAGAAGGAACGAGCCATACTCCACCACGCGGGCTCAGTGCGGATTGGTGGAGGGGTGTCTGTAAGGCAAGTGACAAACCTTACTATCAGATGTTATCAAGCCGCCTTAGGGCCTCTGACTAGGCTTAACGACTAATACCAACAGATATTAGCCGGGACCAACTGCTTAACGTGCCTTCCGAAGCACGGAGATGCTTTTCATGGTCGTCACTTTAATGGTCGGAATGGTCACCCATCCAATCACGACCGCGCCGTGGGTTGCCTAACTTTTGGTATCACTACCAAAGCGCTGCCGCCACTGCGCCACAAGCACCTCAAACCGTAGTGGGTGTGTCAACGCAATAACTTAAATCTATGTGACATATAAAAGTGCTTGATAACCACCTGGTCTTTATTGTCTAGCACATCCATAGGGGAAAAATGGGTTTTCGTTAAAATATCTAACTCGTTCAGCTGACCGAAGCTGAAACATGAAAAACATGTTTACACCAAAGTTGAAGATCAAAGGACAAACATAAAAGTGGGTAAAAAATAAAAGTGTAATGTGTCATATACTGTGTAGAGCTTAGAACCGATTTGAAAATAAAGACTAGAGATAAAGTATTAGTGTTTTTTTTTCCGAAAATTTGTTAGTTTTCGGTTAACTGGCAATAAGAATTTATTTATTTCTATTTAGTTGTAAATAACATAAAAACGATGTGAAAAATACACGCTCGTGTCAGCAAACCATGGAGATGAGCATCCTCGGTATCAAGCTTATAATAATAATATAACAAATCGTTTCAACAAACACACCAATTACCTAGCCCCAAACTAAGCGTGAGCTTGTACTATGGTGACTAGGATAACGGATAAACATACTTATATACATTTATAAACATCCATGACTTAGGTACAAATGCTTGTGCTCATCACACAAACATTTGCCCCTTGCGGGATTCGAACCCGCAACCGCCTGGTTTAGAAGTCCGTGGCGCGAACCACTACACCAAGACGGTCGTCAATAGGGCAGGCCACATCGCTTGCTCCTCGGAAGAAAGATGGCCAAGACGCGCCACTGAATGGACGGGACCAGAAGGCAATAGAGAAGCGATTGAAGTTGGCCTATACCCGAAAGGGGTTGTGACATTTACTATAACAAATTTTGTAAATGCAATTTTAGGATGTCATGGATATAGTAAAGTCAGCCTATGTAAATATATATATAGATATACTCTCTACCTCAACTATGAGGAGGTACGAGCCATACTCCACCACGCGGGCTCAGTGCGGATTGGTGGAGGGGTGTCTGTAAGGAAGGTACAAACCTTGCTGTCAGATGTTATCAAGCAACAGGGCCTCTGACTAGGCTTAACGACTAATACCAACAGATATTAGCCGGGACCAACTGCTTAACGTGCCTTCCGAAGCACGGAGATGCTTGTCATGGACGTCACATAAATGGTCGGAATGGTCACCCATCCAATCACGACCGCGCCGTGGGTTGCTTAACTTTTGGTATCACTACCAAAGCGCTGCCGCTACTGCGCCACAAGCACCTCATAATATAAACATGCTATACTGTTTGGCATAACATGGATTTTACGTTTAAAAAAAATCTAGTTTATATTTTTAAGTAGGTAAGTACTTATGTCTTCAATCGTATCTATTTTGGTAATGTGAATTTGGAATGAAGCATCCTTTTATTTTTAATCCCACTAATATTATAAATGCGAAAGTTTGTGAGTGTGTGAGTGTCTATGTTTGTTACTTCTTCACGCAAAAACTACTGAACGGATATAGATGAAATTTGGCACAGAGATAGATTATAGTCTGGAATAACATATAGGCTACTTTTTATCCCGGAAAAAAACACAGTTCCTGTAGGATACAGAAATAGTAGTTTACGCGGGCGAAGTCGCGGGCAACAGCTACTTTTCCATATTTGCTGTTGACTATTCCCTAGATCTTACTAATTCAAAGCTTTTTGCTTTCATTCCCGACCCGCAAAGCTCGAGGAAAGCTTTTTAAGCTTAGCCGGGAGTGGACCTGGAAGATAAATTAGTTTACTCTATTTTTGGTGGCGCTACTATAGTAGTGCAGTAAAAAAACTTACTCTGCTTAATGGTAAAGGAAATACTGTATTTAGTACCCAGAAACGGTGGTGTAAACGACACAGTGTTCACGTTAAAAATCTATTTAGGGTTAGTTAGGGTGTAAGTACACGATGGATGGCAAAGAGATCCAATTACCAAGCCGCACTGTCCACCCAACAGTTTATTTGTTTATAATAATGTGCTCCAAGCCGAATTTCGACTACAGTGGCCTATCACAACAGAGATATTATATTGCACAAGTGTGTGCGCAACACACAGGTGCACTCTCTGTTCCTTCACTCTCATAATTCGGTGAGACGGCAGTCCGACATGACCGTAGAGAGATCAGGCGCAGGATCAACGGCTAAACGTGCTTTCCGAGGCATGGGGGTGTTAACACTACCAATTTCCTGACTATAGAGTTGTGTCTAAGTTATTTCAAGACAGAAAAACCCAACACTCTCGGTCCAACCTGGGATTCGAACTTCATGAATAGTACCAGCGTGCTGACCACTAGACCAACGAGGCAGTCATATTTGTGTAAAGAAAATCCATACTTCAGGGATAGAACAATGTATTCTTCAGATACTAAGTACGATTTGATACTGACGCTTACAATAACGACTAAATTAATCTATTGACTGGCATAAACCTACGGATCGTTATTTTATACTACAACCTTTCATGACGATGATTCTCAGTAGAATGCCCATCCATCTCACTTCCAGCCCGCTCTACTAGTTAAAAATGCGATAGGGTGGGGTAGCTTTCTGTGTTGCCATTACAAAAATAACGATACAGTTACTGTGTTAAACAATTATAGATTGAAATAACAATTTACGTTATAAATAATTGCTTTAGAATTAATGACAAATACTAATACTGGGTTAAGTAAAACTTAAATACAGAAATATTAATTAAAGCAACACACAAATAATGCTAATATTAATTCATTTTAAAGTCTCAAATGAGGAATCACAACATTTGTTTAAGGGTTTTATATCAGAACCAAAATATAAGTTTTATTTTTTATGATGAGACTATGTTTTTTTCTGTTGGCGTTTTAACATCAAATAAGTAGTCGTATAATAGAAATAGAAACATTTATTTGACACAACAGATAAAGTAAAGAAAAAACAAATAAACAACTGACGAAAATAATAACAAAAATAAATTTTTTAAAAAATCAGTGTCGTGACAAAAACACGACACTGATTTTCAGCGGGAACCTTCGGGCATAGTCTAACAAGACAAACACACACACGAGATTACATGATCAGTGACACATAATGTGCAGTGTATGTCTACACAGTAAAGATTGATATGATGCTGTGAGTAACGAAAACTGATGTCGATGTACGTAATGATAACAGAGATGTCTATTGTATTGTAGCAGTCTTTATTCAACACTAAAAATCATATGTAAATTATAAAAACAAGTTAAGTATAATAAATCATAGAAAGATGGCGATTTATGTTATTCCAAACGGCGCCATGCTATTTAATTATACTTATGATTGTCGATGTATACAATTTGTAAATTAAAATGTAGATTCGTTATTGGGGGTAGGTTTAGTTTCAAAGTTAAATCATACATCTATTACAGAATAGAGCTGTTAGTTAAGTCAGCCTATTAGATCCCACTGCTGGGAAAAGGCCTCACCTCAACTATGAGGAGGAACGAGCCATACTCCACTACGCGGGCTCAGTGCGGATTGGTGGAGGGGTGTCTGTAAGGCAAGTGACAAACCTTACTGTCAGATGTTATCAAGCCGCCCTAGGGCCTCTGACTAGGCTTAACGACTAATACCAAGAGATATTAGCCGGGACCAACTGCTTAACGTGCCTTCCGAAGCACGGAGATGCTTGTCATGGTCGTCACTTTAATGGTCGGAATGATCACCCATCCAATCACGACCGCGCCGTGGTTGCTTAACTTTTGGTATCACTACCAAAGCGCTGCCGCCACTGCGCCACAAGCACCTCCAATAGAGCTGTAAATCTTAATAAATTAAAACAGACATTATAAAATGGAACATTGATTATGCTTGTACTTGTACAAAAAACTTTATCCATACCCTTTTGTAGAAGACTGCAAAACTATTTGCGTATAGCTCTATTGCACAAAATACTATAATTCTCTCTAACTCTCTGAATAGAGTTAGCTGTTCGTGTTAAACTTATTTGTGCCGACACCGAGTTATAAGCAAACGAATTTAAAACTGCCGACGAACTGTAACTACATACGAGCGTCACTCGTAACTCAGTTACAACCGTGTTAATTGAGAGCGCCGACTTTCAGGCGCGTACTAAACGGATAATGATGTAGCTTGCACTTTCCTTAATGCTAGTTAGCTCTTTCTACATAGGAGAGTCCCGATAATTACTAAAGTAACATATTGAAATTGTAACAATTGCTTCGCAGAACATTTTGTGTTTCTCAGATTATTAAGTTCAAAACTATTTATAGCTAAACTTTTACGGTGTTATTACAAAAAAAATTGACCAGGTTTAAAATAGGTCTAAGTATAGGCCGACAACACAGGAATAAATGACACACTCGTGACATAACCTAATAGAGAAACGCTTTTCTAATTGGCTAGCTAATAGCTTAGTCCTGGCCCAAACCCAGTACTATGTTTTTGGAATACCGGGGTTAAAGCTTTGAACAATAAAACCTCGAACAAAACTATGGCAATACAGTCATATAAACTTTAGCATTCCCATAAAATAATAATATTTGAAATAAAAACACAGTTTTCAGTTTAAAAGCTACAATAAATAGTTTAAAACTGTGAAGTTGCCTGGCGCTGTTTCAAGTGCCGTAATATGGTATGATTTAGGTAAGTGAGCACTAAGCTTCAGGGGAAGTAAGCCGAGAAATGTATACGTTTACCAGGTATTTAGTAAATTACGGATGCCATGCCCTACTTTATGCTAAAGAACAAGTTATAGTCTTACCATATTTGAGATTATGATTGTATGTTTACGAGTATATCTGTATGGCAGTTAAAAATAGTAGAACATCAGAGAAGGATAGAAAGATATTCTACAGTGAAAATGTTTTAGCCATCAAATTTCATCAAGTATTTTACCAAGGTAGCTATTACCCTCCCACCGGAGCCCAGCGCAGCGCCAAGCAGCTTGCTGTGTTCCGACGGCGAGAGGGAGTGCCAGAACCTTCTGAGTGAGCTCGCTCCACCGTCGACTCTGTCTACGCCACGTCTGGCTTAGTCTAGAGTCAAGATCAAACCTATTTCAAATAATAAAATCTGTAATTACAGGTCAGTACCAATAGTATTATCTAGCTATATTGTTGTTATTTGTCAAAAAAATATATAAGTAAGTACTTATTCTGCAAATTGCTGGAGGGGTGTCTGTAAGGCAAGTGACCAACCTTACTGTCAGATGTTATTAAGCCGCCCTGGGGGATTTGACTTGGCTTAACGACTAATATCAGCAGTGGAGTATGTCGTACCTCCTCATAGTTGAGATGAGGATTTTGCCCAGCAGTGGGTATATAGGCTAACTTTACTTATTCTGTGCATGCAACCAGTATTCAGTCATGATTTGTTTTTACCCCGTATTGTACAACATAACATCTCAGGGGTTGAAGTTGTGAATGTTCTCCACTTCCCCCCCGACCCTCTCATACGTCACCCACTTGACTTCGTGCACTATGCAGTGATTTACTGCATTTGACTTGCAATCTTCGATAATGTAGTTGACACAGTACAAAATTTATACACAGTAGTTCTTTTTTTTAAGAATATTTTTTCGGAATCTGACAAGTTAGTGATGACAACCTCATGCGCCCCGTAAGACATAAAGAGGGCAAGGAAGCGCTAATCGTTACTGCGACAGACACTGACCTCTATAAAACAAGTAAGCTGGACTAAACGTTCTCTAAGAAATGACAGATATTTTTTATATTTTTTGTGCTAAATCAAAGCGCCCCCGCCGAGTGTACAGGGAACTAAAATAGACTAACTTGCATATATTTGTTTACGTCTACTCTCATTTGTTCCGTGGACGGTCACCACACGCCACCACACGCTCACTACAGCCGTCAGCGCCAAACTGGCGATAGTCAAATGGCTTCATTTCTAGGTTGACAGTAAACGAATTTAAAATCGTTGTTGACAGCATGCAGTTCAGCGTACTTTTGTTATAGAGGTCAGTGGTGACAGGAGATCCCCTTCCCCGCCATATTACCTAAACTGCCTCGCCTCCCGCACGTCTGACTTCCGGGCAGGAGGGTCACGCACGAACTTATCGGACTATAATAGTTTTTAATTGTATTTTCTTTCTTTATTTTTTATTAACACATGCTTTACTACTTACAATGACTTGCTGTGCATAGTCTCAATATAAAAGCACGCAGTGGCACCCTACTAAGCGAAAAATCTTCCTTCACTATCGTAGTTTGGTGAGACGGCAATCCGACATAACTGAAGAGAAATCAGACGCAGGATCAGCGTCTTAACGTACTTTCCGAGGCACAGGGCTGTTAACATTATAATCTTCCTGACTCCGGAGCTGTGTCTGAATTATTTCCAGACAGAAAAACCCACATTAAAATCGCCCGACCCGGGATTCGAACCCGGGACCTCATGGATAGTACGCGTGCTGACCATTTGACCAACGAGGCAGTCGACCCGCAGACCTAGACGATGAAGAGATCTAAGTCTGTAACAACCTTATGACCATTTACCAATTTGAGTTACTGCGGAGTTTCACTGTGTTGACTGTGTCTGTGTTGACTTAGTTTGTGATATATTGGAATGCACTTCGGGAATTATTGCGTTAAAATCTTGGTCCTACTGAATAAACGGATACTAAAATGTTTAAGTAAAGTCTAAAGTTTTTGTGATTGAAACTGTGATTTATTCGATGGATTATTTTTATTTCTACCTCCATACAGCGCTTTATAGAGTCATTTTAGTTCATTTAGTAGGTAAGTTTGTTTTGGTTCTTTCTTTCTTTCAATTTATAAACAGCTGGTAAACGTAAATCCCAGTTAATTTGACCCATACAAAATATGCCAAATAACATTATAACCGCTGATTAAAATGTGTAGGTGAACTAGAACCTAATACTTTTTAACCCTACTTTTGTAGCAGTCGGCTAATAATTCCTTTGACGGCGATATCCAGCACATTTTCTCGTCCCCAAAGAAAACAAACAACGCGAAGAATTTCAAGCAGAAACTCTTTGTATGGCGTAAGAGCTCATTCACACGAGGACGATTCGTGTTTTTTCACGATTCGTTCTTTTTTTTGACGGCGGCAATGCTTTTTAAATGCACATGTTTATGTTTGTCGTAGAACCGACGGGTGTGGCAGTAGGATGGTTCTCGAATGGAACCACGTCTCGGGAAACGTGGTGTTGGACGCCCCCCCGCTAGATGGACCGATGACCTGAGGAAGGTGGCCGGTGGTGGTTGGATGCGAGAATCGGAGGACCATGAAAGTTGGCGCCGTCTTGGAGAGGCCTATGTCCAGCAGTGTACTGCAATAGGCTGATATGACATGATGTACAATGAATACGTTTTTAATCTAGTATCGTGTATTCAAAAATCACGTTCGTCAAAATACACGGATTTTTGACAAAATTCAATAAGGATGTTTTGACGAATCGTGAAAAAATACGATTCCGTTTACAATGTGATCGTCCATCCGTCATGACGTATCCTGTATTTTGACGAATGGTCAATGACAGGTCCCGTGTGAATGAGCCCTAAGGCGCTGTAAGCCGCGCGTAACGAGAGAGTTTACTCCTGCTGAATAATAAAATGTGGGTGAGGAAGGTCACCTTTCCGTTGTTAATACTAGACCAGGGGTTGCGGGTTTAAATCCCGCAAGGGGCAAATGTTTGTGTGATGAGCATTTGTAGCTAAGTTTGGATGTTTATAAATGTATGAATCCTAGTCGCAATCAAAGGCTAACGCCCAGTTTGGGGCTAGGTAATTGGTGTGATTATTGAAATATGATACTGTATTTAAAGCGCACTTAAAGTATTTGTTGCAACATATACGGTGTTATTACAAAAAAAATAGACCAGGTTCAAAATAGGTCTAAATATTAGCAGACAACAGAGGAATGAATGACACATTCGTGACATAACCTAATAGAGAAGCGCTTATCTAATTGGCTAGCTAATAGCTTAGTCCTGTCTTAAACCCGGTACTAAGTTTTTAGAATAACGGGTACGAGGGTCAAACTGAAAGTTCTTAGAAAATCAAAAACTGATTACATTAGCCGGTTATTAGTTTTATTATATCTTTTCAAAATATTGTCCATTGACGTCAATACACCGCTGCATGCGATGGAACCACTGGGAAAAGCACTTTGCCCACTCGTCCTTAGGGGTCTCTTCAATGGCATCGCGATACGCAGCCACCGCTTCTTCAGCATTCATAAACCGCTTTCCTTTAAGTTTTTCTTTAATTTTTGGAAATAAATAAAAATCACAAGGCGCGAGGTCGGGGCTATACGGCGGGTGACCCAGTAATTCAACGTTTGATGTCGCCAAATAGTCGATCGTTCGCTTGGCGGTGTGCGACGAGGCGTTGTCGTGGTGAAGGAGGATCCTACTGCGAGGTCGTTTCTCTCGAACTTTTTCCAAGACAAGTGGCAAACAATTGGTAGTGTACCATTCTGCAGAAACTGTTTTTTGATCCTCTAACACAATTGTTGCGAAATGACCTATCCTTCCAAAGAACGAGGCCACCATTTTTTTTCCCGCACTTCGATCTCTCTTCACTTTAGTTGGCAACTCCTCGAAAGGAAACACCCACTGAGCAGATTGTCTTTTGGTTTCAGGATCATAACAGTAAATCCAGCTTTCGTCACCTGTTAGTATGTCGAACACAGCATTTGAGTCACCTCCGTTAAATCTTTCAATCATTTTACGGCACCAATCCACACGATGGAGTTTTTGAGCCTTAGTCAAATTATGAGGTATCCACCGGGCGCAAAGCTTCCTGACCGCTAAATGTTCGTGGAGGATTTTGTGCACTTGACTCATACCGATGCCTAAGCTTGTCCGAATCTGCTGATAGGTCACTCTTTTGTCAGTCTCTATCATACGCCGCACAACACAGATGTTATTTTCAGTCGTCGCCGTAGAAGGCCGTCCCTCACGTACATCATCAGTGAGATTAGTGCGACCACGTTTAAACTCATTAAACCAGTTGTAAACAGTCGCACGAGATGGGGCTTCATCGTGAAAGGCCAATCGTAGTCTATCATAACTTTCTTGTTGACTTAAATGACATCGAAAGTCATAAAAAATCATTGCACGAAAATTTTCTCGTGTTAAATTCATTTTGACGTGACACAGACAATTTTCAATTTGCCGCCAAGTCGTAAAACAAATGACAAATGAATGAAATATATACTCAGTAATATTGGCAAAGAGTTCTATTTTCAAATTTTAGAATATTTTTTTTATTATATTGTTTATAAGTGGCCAGTTCTAAGAACTTTCAGTTTGACCCTCGTATACAGTTCAACGTATCCCTTTTGAATTAACTAAGCAAGCAGGTACATATATCGACTGACCCATGCGTGCTTTCTTTTAAAACTTCGGTAAATACGCGCAAGAGGCGCGTTTCCTAACTATTTAGTTTTTTTTCCAACAAATGATTGTATTGAGGGATGTTACATTCTTTCAGGAGAGCTGTAACAATATAATTAGTTTTAATTTTTGAAGTGATTAATTTGTCATGCCGTAGAATTGTAATCGAGATTTCGACTGCTTTCAAGTAAGGCTGTAGTTCTGCGTAGGAGAAAATATTACTAAAGAATACTCATAAAACTAAGTTTCAAAAAAGTGTTTTCTAGCCTTTTTAATAAAATTCAAGTCAGCAAATAACATCAAATAATGTGTTCATATAACAAACAAACATTGTCTATGCCCTACAAATAAACAGATATTTCTCCAGAGGTATTGCGCGTAAGTTCACGCTTCAACTCCAGTTTTGTATCAAACCCCAGTGAACGCATATTCGAACCCCGAGTGCTTTTCAAACAAGAATCAACCAAGAGCAAACGATTCAGTCAGTCGTGAATTGGCAAACCCATGTATTCCGTATGAATTAGGAACCCTCGCAAAGATTAAAGTAAGCACAGAATATGCAGGTTAACATTGAGATACCTAAATATTTATACGTTAAAGTTGTTCAACGAAGGATTGCAGGTACGCATGTATGCATTTAACACCAATAAAGGCTGCTTTTTAGGGTTCCGTACCCGAAGGGTAAAAACGGGACCCTATTACCAAGCCTCCGCTGTCTGTCTGTATGTCTATCTGTCTGTCTGTCTGTCTATATGTCTGTCTGTCACCAGGCTGTATCTCATGAACCATGATAGCTAGACAGTTGAAATATTCACAGATGACGTATTTCTTTTGCCGCTATAACAACTAAAAACAGGATAAAATAAATATTTATTGTGAGCTCCCATACAACAAACGTGATTTTTTTAGCATTTTTTTCTCGCTATTCATAACGGCAACAGGTAGACGCTTGAAATATTTACAGGATATTAAGTTGTATATTCACTTTAATAATTTAAATAATAGTAATATTAAGGGGCTCCCATATAACGAACGTGATTTTATTGTAATTTTTTGCTCGATATTTATAATGGAAACAGGCAGACGCTTAAAATATTCACAGAATATCATGTTGTATTTCACTTTAAAAATAAATAATTAAAATAAAATATTTAAGGGTATATAAACCATACCAACCAACCCCATACAAACGTGATTTTTGCCAATACTGTCTAATGTTGTAAGTTAACAGTACGGAACCCTTCGTGCGCGAGTCCGACTCGCACTTGCCCGATTTTTTAACCCAGTATGCAGGGTGTAAAAAGTAAACGGTAACATTACAGGGTGTTCCGAGCAACAGTAAGTTTTTTGTGTATTATTATTTGTCTATGTATTTCATTCTATTCATTTCAATCCCGCTCTCTCTGTCTCCGACCACCCGGATTGCGCGTGTTTAGTGCAATAAAGATATATTTATTATCAAACCACTGCAGTTTTCACTCTAGCAAGAACCACAGTCCACGAGCATCGAAGGGTGCAACACAGCGTAGGTATGTGTGAGTTTAATTGTAGGTTATTCACTATGGATAAAGTAATGTCTACGTCACTGGCGTCATATTGAATTATAATCATAACAAGAATGATTTGAAAGAAATTTACGATGATTTTTACTTAACATCTATATAGAATCCTAAGACAGCAAGGGGCAGAAGCCCGCCTAAGACAAAGAGGTGAATAGGCTTCTTTCACGCTCACTGTGAGAAAATTAAAAAAGGCATAACAACATAATAATATTTATTTTGTCATATACTTATTTCAAATGTTTATTCAAAGAATGTGAAAAAGAGAAGAAATTTGAATAAGTTTAAACAAGAAACCAAAAATTCTCACACGGGTAGAACCCACGACCTTTGGCTAACCGGGCCAAGCCGGCTTTGCTTTTTGGTTTCTTATTTAAATGTAAATAAGAAAGAACACTGCGGGTGTTAAAAGATATTAATAAATAAAGAATTTTTTACTTAATCTAATATACCTCCACAAAAAGGTTTCAAATTTTACAAACTGATAGCAAACTTTTTTATGTGTGTGTATGTCGACTTTCGACAGTTGCATGTTATATTATTTTATTTTTATATGTATTTGCTTTTAGCAATATGACCGTCCATTTTTTTTTAAATACTGGTATGTGGTGCTTCAGTGTACAGTGTATCCACACCTTTGCTTTGGACCACACAGAAAAAAATTACAACCCTTGTAAACCCTTGAACTTCAAATAAATTGTTTTTCTGAATTGGGCTCCTTTTTGTTTCGAAAAGCAATAACTTTTTTCCTGTAAGTCGTAACACTTATTGTTGCACCATTTTAGAATCTGCAAAAGATGGGCATTTTTTTTAAACAATGGGCACTGACAGTGTGGTACATTTTTTTGCACCAAAAGCATTGAAAGTCAAACGATTTGCTAGCAGTGAGTATTGAATTTTGAAAGAAACTTATTTTTTTTTATTAATATCACTCATTAAAACACAATTTTACGGATTACTTCGCGATTTATTTACATTTTATTTTAAACCTGACGTTTCGAACACTTTACAGCGATCGTGGTCACAGGGAGACTAAGGTATTATTTGTCATTACAAAGTTTTGAAAAATTGAACTACCGTCACTCAATAATATTAATTTACGTTCCTATTTACGCAGAAAGAGCTAACCGTGTCTTGAGATCTTGCAGTGCTAGGTGTTGCTTTGGTTTTTGCTAGAATAGGATCCCATGCCGGTGGAACTTTCCAACCATCTTCTCTATTGAAATTTGGATGTTTTTTAATTTCAATGGCTTCACGTAGCATTCGAGGAATAAAACGCCGTTCTTTTGCAAGTATTTTAGGTTGGTCAAAACGAATGAAGTGGTTGGGTTTGTCTAAGGCATGTTCACACACTGCAGATTTCGTGTTCCGTCTATGTTTTACGTCAGCTATGTGTTCTTTTATCCGCACGCCTATACTTCGCTTTGTTTGCCCGATGTAGGAGAGGCCACAGTCACACTCCAGCTTGTACACCCCTGCATCTTGAAGAGGTATGTTGCACTTGACAGGTGGTAGGAATTGGTTAATCTTCTTTTGCGGCTTGAAGTAAGTTTTGATTGAAGCACGCTTCAAGATATTCCCAATCTTGTCAGTGACTCCCTTCATGTATGGTAGTACTGCAGGTTGGCGTTCAACTGTCGTAGGTTTGGCACGGGGTCCGCAACGACGTGGTACTGGAAGCTGGTTGTCCCGTAGTACCTTCCTTACATGCTGAAGCTCAGCAGCCAGGTGTCGGTCGTCACAGATGCCCTTCGCTCTCTGAAACAAAGTTTTGCCCACGGTAGCTAACTGTGAAGGATGATGGTGAGATGCACCATTGAGATATTTATCGGTATGGGTAGCTTTTCTAAAGACTGTGTGGCTAAGGGTATGATCTGAATTCCTAGTTAGTAAAATATCTAAGAAAGCTAGTTTACTGTTTGCCTCAATTTCCATAGTAAATTTAATTTTTGGATGTATTGAATTAAGATGATTAAGAAAAGCAGAAATTGTGTTTTAATGAGTTCAACAATTCGCGTAAACGTAAGAAACAATTATTAATATCAGTTTGTAAAAAAAAAAACGAATGGAGTACTAAGTACAAGTGATCAGCAATAATAATAAAAAAAATGGATACAAAAAAACCGTCATTTTTGGAAATTATAACCAAATTTGTAAGGCAAGGTAACGATTTCTAAAAAAATTTAAAAAAAATTTTTTTTTGAAAACCCTGTACATTTTTTTTTTTTAAATACTGGTATGTGGTGCTTCAGTGTACAGTGTATCCACACCTTTGCTTTGGACCACTATTTACGCCACATCCTGTATATGGGCAAACAGAAATGGGCCATATAAAATAAAAAACATGTGAGTTGTACTGCCATCGCGGCAAATCGTGTCATCTCTCAACTCAGACAACATATGGCTCCCAATAAAAAGACATTTGGAACAGCTGTGTCAAGTGTGAGAATGAATTTCTTTTCGTTTGTTTCTGCTTGAGAAAGTTTTATTATTGCGCCTTGTGACGTCTGTAGAATAGGGGTCGACTGAAAACATGTGAAAGTTATATAATTTCGTAATTGTATAATATGATTTGAGCAATAGGTAAACGCGCCTGGAAATGCTATGTATTTTGTAGCGAACTTCGCTCTCGAACCCCAGCAAAAATCTGCATAATATATTGTTGATGAAGTTAGTTTTAAAATTTTGCAAATAGAAATCTTCCCTATTGATTTATAAACCTCTTTGTTTGCCCACAGGTGGGCATGCTGCCCATCGGCGGCGCCGTGCGGAGGACCAGAGCTCCGAGACTTGCTGACATACCAAGGTAGGTAGGTTACTGAAAGTGAACACCTCTCTCATTCTGGCTGTAGGCAATTAGACAGAGACAGAACTTTAACGAACTCCAATGATTTCAAGAATTAAGTCAAATTAAAAAATATATATTTAAATAATATAGAGAATAATTAAATAAGAGTAAAAATATAATATATATATATATATATATATGATAATGAAATTAATTTGTTATAAAAATATTTTCACGAGTATAGAGTTCTTGATACCAATCATGTAAAAAATAACCCTTTACTAGTAAAAAATACTTTATCAAGAAAAATAAGCCACTGTTATAACACTTCTTTAAACATAATGAGACGGCTGGTTTGGAATTATTTTTTCAAATGTGACATGACATAGTGGATACAAACATTTGAAATTGGCCCTCCCATATTTATTAAGGTGTTAATGATGTCCTTCTGATGCCGAATTTCGACTACGGCGGCCTATCCCAACAGAGATTAGCCAACTGCGCGGGACATATTATAGTGCACAAGTGTGTGCGCAATACACAGGTGCACTCTCTATTCCTTCACTCTCATAATTCGGTGAGACGGCAGTCCGACATGACCGTAGAGAGATCAGGCGCAGGACCAACGGCTTAGCGTGCTTTCCGAGGCGCTGTGTCTGAGTAATTTCAAGACAAAAAAACCCAAACACTCTCGGCCCGACCCGGGATTCGAACCCGGGACCTCGTGGATAGTACCCAGCGTGCTGACCACTAGACCAACGAGGCAGTTAAGGTGTTATAGAAATGTCAAAATGATTATTAGTATGAGGGTAGAAATATTACCTATATTTCTAGCCTCATACTACAGGGTTATTTGAAAAACAATAATAAACTCTTACGGGCCGATTCTGGTGCTTAAATATATCATCTTTCTCTAAGTTGAAGTTTAACTTTTGATGATTGCGAAAAATGTTCGCTTCCCGACCATAAATCCCCAGCAATCACGTAATATTTGTATTGATGTCGAACTACTGAGTGGTTTGGCAACTGATGAAATTATAGATTTGCTATGTAAATTAAAAAAACAAAAAAACAAATAAAAAAAATGAACGTGTTTTTTTGAGATTTCGATGTAGGTCCCATAGATGAAGTGTTTGTACCTTATCCCGCAAGGGGCAAATGTTTGTGTGATGAGCACGAGCATTTGTACCTAAGTCATGGTTATTTATAAATGTAAAGTAAGTATCTATCCGTGATCCTTGTCACCACAGCACAAGCTCACGCTTAGTTTGGGGCTAGGTAATTGTGTGTTTGTTGAAACAATGTAAGTATTATTATTATTAATTGGGCACCAGAACCGGCCCTTAAAAATGGTTTTAAAGTTTTAAAATAACCCTATTTTGTTTTAAACTTTCATATTATGGAATTATTTGCAAGGGTGAAGCCCCACAAACAAAAAGAATATGGTACGAGTAGCAATCCCGTAAAAAACTATACAGTACAATTTACCTCCTTGTGAAATGACTGAGTTTTAGGACAAACGTATACAATTTAAAAATAGTCTAGCTAGTTAATTAAATTTAGGTACTCCATATCGGAACATTATCCTAGAAGCTTATACAAAATCGATTAGCCACAAATAGTATTGTAATTTTCGATTGCGTGCTACCCTCTATCTTTGGTATCACAAAATTATAATGGACCACTCAGCATAATTAAATGTAATAGACGCAGATTTCGTGACTTGACATAATTTCCAAAATGTGCAGAGATAATACTAAACTCAATATCTCCATCCTCTCCAGCCATCATGACAAATATTAATAATAATAAACTGTACAAACCTGTCTGACACACGACCGAAACTTTTGGCTTGACCGAGATTCGAACCCGGGACATCATGTAGAAACCGCCGTGCTGGCTACTGGACTATGAGGCAATCTAAAAAGTATGCACATTAAGACCGCACTAAACTAAGTACTACCTAGAATAGTAAAAAAACCATAGTAAAAAAGCAAATAAGTAATAATCATAATATTTTTTACCATCCCCATAGGAAACTATATTTTGATATGTAACAAAACCAATAACTGACTACTGTCTTAGTCGTCTTAGTAGTTTAGTGGATCGCGCTCCGAACTTTAAAACCAGCAATGGCTGGTTCAAATCCTACGCGGGGCAAATGTTTGTGTGATGAGCATGAGCATTTTACCTAAGTCATCGATGTTTATAAACGTATGAGTACTCGTATGTCCGTTTTTCTAGTCGCCATAGCACAAGCTCACGCTTAGTTTGGGGCAAGGTAATTGGTGTCATTTTTGGAACAAATTATTTCTTTATTTATTATTATTTTATTAATAAGAACATCTGCCTTGTTGATCTAGTGGTCAGCACGCTGGCTATACTATCCACGAGGTCCCGGGTTCGTATCTCGGGTCAGGCCGAGAGTGTTTGGGTTTTTCTGTCTTGAAATTACTCAGACACAGCTCCGGAGTAAGGGAGTTGGTGGTGTTAACACCCCGTGCCTCGGAAAGCACGTTAAGCCGTTGGTCCTGCGCCTGATCTCTCTACGGTCATGTAATGCCATCTCACCGAATTATGAAAGTGAAGGAACATATAGTGCACCTGTGTATTGGGCACACACTTATGCACTATCAAATCGTAGTTAGCTAATCTCTGTTGAGATACGCCGCTGTAGTCGAAATCCTATTTCGTAATATATACGTTAAAATTAACGAGAACTATGTTTCAACTCCTTGTAAGTAATATTATGTTTTAGCCTCACAAATATATATGTAGAGCATTACTTTTAAGGACTTTATCAACAGCACTTAGATACTTGGCCCTAAGGATCGCCTTTATCCCGTATAAGCCAAATCCACCACTCAGACTCAGTCTGTCTAGAGTCTAGACAACTAAGTTTCTATTATATTATAATTGATAACTGTTTAATACTGGCTCAAAACAATATTCAAGAGCATGCTCTAATGACTACAATATGTTAAGTATTTCAACTATTTTGCAAACAAACTGATGGCAGAGTTGTAACTATAGAAAACAGTTTCATAAGTACCACCGTTATTTTAAATAAAATTGAGCAAATTTAAGCAAGCAAGCATTCTAGTTTAATGAGACATCTCCCTCTTTTATATGCACTATCATTGTATTTTACTAATAATAAATAATTTATTCACCATAATCCTATTACTTGTTACGGTAAGTAGAAATACAAGACGTAACATTACACGTTAATAACTAAAAGACAGATTTCTGACGTTTTTGATTTATCTACTCAAAAAAAAAGATATATTATGTTGTAAGTAGCAACCCTACAAAAGTTGCAAAGTTAGTGGTGTAAAAATTACACCACTAACACAGCACAGCGGTCATCTCTGTCACTCATGCCAGCATGACTGTGCGAGCGAGCACAATAGAAAAACCCCAAGACCAAGTAGGGATCGAATAGTATGAATATCCGATAATATATTTTATTAAAATAACTGCTACGCCGTAGCTCTCCTACGCCCTAGAAGGCCGTGTTCGTAGCAGCGTTACGAGGCTACATATTATAATTTATTTTTATTCTACATTTTACAGCACGTAAGATCACTCATGTGAACTACCAAAATAGCTTTTATTACGTAGAGAATAGAGACGATCTCAAGGTTAGTCGTGCGGGCGTGTGTACTCTAGTAACCTAAAAACGCGAACGTGTTTTTTTTTCTTTTTTTATTGTACAAAATTTGACTTTCAACTATTTTAATATAATAATATCCCCCTAGCCAAATTTCGACTACAGTGGCTAATCTCAACAGAGATTAGCCGACTGCGCGAGAGATTTTATGGTGCATAAGTGTGTGCGCAATACACAGGTGCACTCTCTGTTCCTTCACTCTCATTATTCGGTGAGACGCCAGTCCGACATGACCGTAGAGAGATCAGGCGCAGATATAGTATAGATTGAGAATCAAACCTGCTGAATTGTAAGCTATTGTGTCTTGAGACGACAAAGTAGGTATTGAGATCGAGTATTCGGTTGAAAAATTTATTAGTCTTGTCCTTCAGAAATTGTAAACGAGTCATCTTTCAAATTGTTTAGACGCCTTGTTTGAGACAGAGCTGTATTCAGGGACTTAGCGGGGCCCTGTAGGATTTTGATGAGAAGTTTATAAAGTTCTACATTACGAGTATACTTAACGTATGCAAATAGCACGTTAACTTGCTCTTTGATATTTTGTGGTGGGTTGATGTGCGTGTGTATGAAGTAGCACTATTTTAAGAAAGTAAATACAAAGTACAATGTACAAACTTGTATCTTAACAAGTAAATTGTTAAAATAGAAATATAGAATAACTATAATAATTAATTGTTACGTTAGACCTAGTTTTTAATTACGGTTTTAACTTTCAAAAACGAGAACGAGCTGATGAGTTTCAAAGTGTTTTGTTATAATTTTATCGCCTTACAGCGTTGCTGTTTGACTTCCCTTTTATTGAAGTTCAACCAATAAAATAAAATTGAAAAAAAAAACACATTTTTAGTGGTGTTAAGTGTATCTCGTCATCACAATGTTCAAAAAGAGGCTACTGATGTATTAGAAAATACCAATAAAATGTAAATACGAAGTTCATATTTTAATTGGTACTAAGCATATATTGTCACGACGGGGCCTGGCTCCAGAGTCTTGCCCAAAAACGGGAAAAGAGGCATAATCGTGATATGGGTACCTGCGTTGCTACTACGGATTCTCGGCTCGTGTGCCGCGCCTGCTGACAAAAGTGCGGCTCACGGCTAGGTGTTTTCAGCCACGAGCGGCGTTGACCCTCGCACTAAAACGCTGCCTAATTCGTCTGCCAAGATACAAATGCCTAATGATGTAATATATTTCGTCGTCACCAAGTTCTAAAAGTGGCACCTGATTTATTGATTGTAGTAATAGTAGTAGTGTAAATAAATATATGGTGGGCCCTGATTTCCCTTAGTACGGCTCTGTTACCCGTCGACGCAGATTAAAATATCTGAAATAAGTGCTCGCTCCTGACACCTGCCCCGATGATTTAGTATTTCACAGTTTAAAGACCCACTTTAGAAAGCTAAGGTATTACGAGTAGTTTTTGAATCCGTAGACAGCTGTCACTTAACTATAATATTGATTTAAATCGCAATAGCTATAGCTTTCAGGAAATGAATAAAAGCTTTCATAATGTATACACATTGTATTTATGTACCTATGTAAATTCGATATCCTAGTCACCATAGCACAAGCTCACGCTTTGTTTAGGGCTGGGTTAGTGGAGTGGTGGAGTGTTTGTTAAAACAATTTATGATTTATAACACTAATAATTTCCTGCTCGCCGAATTTCGACTACATCGGCCAATATCAACAGAAATTAGCTGACTGCACGGGAGGTATTATAGTGCACAAGTGTGTGCACAATACACAGGTGCACTATCTGTTCCTTCACTCTCATAATTCCGTGAAAGGGCAGTCCAACACCGTAGAGAGATCAGGCGCAGGACCAACGGCTTAGCGAGCTTTTCGAGGCACAGGGGTGTAACACCACCAACTTCCTCACTCCGGAGGTGTCTGAATTATTTCAAGACAGAAAAACCTAACACTATCGACACGACCCGGGATTTGAACAAGCGTGCTGACCACTAGACCAATGAGGCAGCTTTCATACCGGGTCTTGAAAGCAAAAATGGCTTTTAAAAAACTAAAGTCATACGTCATTCCTTTAGAATTGCAATCGTGATTGCTATGGCTTTCAAGTTAGGCGATGGGTCGAGCACTTTTTCAAGTTTTTTTTCTTTTAAACCAATTGAATCTTCCGATTGCAATTGTACAGATGAAAGTAAGAGAATAAATGTATTAGTTGGAACTTTTTAATTTGTTTGCTCAAACTCTTTTCATTCTGGATAGGTTTCAATGGGAGTTCAAATGAATAGTTCTGATTAAGTCAAAGTCAAAGTCAAAAGTCAAAAATTCTTTATTCAATTTAGGACACAAAATGCCACTTATGAACGTCAAAATATCAATCAATTATGGCCCATATGGGGCAAAACATGTCTCCTTATCTTTTGGGCCCTACTAGCGTTTCGAGACAAGACACAGACAATCTGGCAAGTGCTGAGAAGAAACGCCGGAACAAACTCAGTCACCACTAGCTGCCACAAAAATAAAACAAATCAAAATAAACGGGTAGGTACATCAGTTTGGTGCAGGCTGGACTGTCCATACATTCTCGTCATTAAGATAGTCTTGAATTTTATAATACCCCTTCGACATTAGGGTAGTTTTGACATGTAATTTAAATTTATTAATAGGTAGTTCGATAACATTATGAGGTATTTTATTGAAAAATTTGACACAATTTCCCAAGAATGAATTAATTGTTTTGGCTAATCTGAAGTTTGGAATGACAAGTTTGTTTTTATTTCTTGTGTTATACGAATGAATATCACTTTTTTTTATAACAAGATCTAAATTTTTGCGTACGTACATTATATTATCAAATATGTATTGAGAAGCGACAGTGAGGATGTTAATTTCTTTAAAGAATTCTCTCAGGGATTCGCGGGGACTAAGTTTTTAAATGGCACGAACGGCTCTTTTCTGTAAAATAAAGATGGTATCTATGTCCGCAGCAGAACCCCACAAGAGAAGACCATAAGACATTATACTGTGAAAGTAACTAAAATACACAAGCCTTGCTGTTTCAACATCAGTCAAATGTCTAATTTTTCTAACCGCAAAGGCAGCTGAAGCAAGTCTCCCAGCCAGAGCGTCAACATGTGGTCCCCACTGCAACTTCGAATCCAATGTAATGCCCAGAAAAACAGTGGAGTTTGATAGATGTAATTTTTCACCGTTGAGTAGGATTTCTGTGTTAGCTTGCTTCACGTTAGGCATGGTGAATTTAATACATTTAGTCTTTTTTGTATTAAGAAGCAAGTTATTGCTAGTGAACCAATTTAATACCTTAGAGAGAGCTCCGCTTACATTGTCAAATGATTCTTCGCCTCTTCTTGATTTGAAGACTAAAGAAGTATCATCAGCAAACAGAACTATCTCACAGGAGTCTTTGGCATAACAGGGAAGGTCATTAATATAGATCAAAAATAACAAAGGTCCCAATATTCGATTAGTTCGACTTCGGTGCACTAGGTTTTATTTTTCAGTAGAGAAGTAAATTAGTTTTGTTTTCGTGTTAAAAGAAAAGGGTATTATTTTTGTCGCAACTGCGTCGCGTGTTCTCGCACAGATTAATAATATTTGCTGGTACTAGTCCGATTTGATGATGACTTTTACTATGACCTACAGTAACACATAAAGCTTATCACTGATTCTGAAAATCTCTTAAAAGGACAAAATATGGTGGAAATAGTGCAAGGCTGTCGTTGAAATTCTTCAAATGGCTGCCTTGTAAATTTTTACCGAAAAAATCATATAGTGAGCTTAAGTCAGATTAAGTTATGACCCCTTAGAAACTATGACGCTGGTTTCATAAGCCAACACGAGCATAATGTTCTACTGCCTCGTTGGTCTAGTGGTCAGCACGCTTCGCAGCATGAACCATGCGGAGTAAGTCTGTGGCCAAGGCCTACGACGTGACCCGTAGGGTTCGCTCCACTCAATGGCACCGGAGGGCAATCGTGAGGTTTTAGTGGGTCCCCTTCAGGGACCTGAGTCCCACATACCCCCTGGCCGCTCCCCCGCGGTCAGAAAAATGCGTTAAAGCATTTCCTCACGTTAAAAAAAAGTGGTCAGCACGCTGGGTATTATCCACGAGGTTCGATACCCGGGTTGGGCCGAAGGTGTTGAGTTCTTCTGTCTTGAAATGACTCAGACACAGCTCCGGAGTCAGACAGTAGTGTTAACACCCCCGTGCCTTGGAAAACCACGTTAAGCCGTTGGTCCTGCGCCTGATCTCTCTACGGTCATGTCGGACTGCCGACTCACCGAATTATGAGGTGAAGGAACTGAGAGTGCACCTGTGTATTGCGCACACACTTGTGCACTATAATATCTTTCGCGCAGTCGTCTAATCTCTGTTCAGATTAGCCACTGGAGTCGAAATTCAGCTAAGAGGGCATTATTAATATGCTACAATAACTACCGATAACAAATTGACGTGCCCTCTAAATAAGCCACAGTAAAGTACATCAAACAATGAAGTCGGTTTAAACCTACAATTTGTTCCATTAGCACTTTGTAAGGTATACAAAAACACGCGATAATGTACCTACTAACAATAAATTCTAAAGCAAATTATCGTGTTGAAACAATTCACGAGTTTATGATAGTTTGTTCATCACCGTAATATTTGCTTTTGTCATTTCATTGATCTTTGTATTTTCAATATCGTGCGCTTATTCATACATTTTGTTTCTGGAAATAAAACTTATTTTACCTTATACCTTTAACCGAGCAATTCTTGTATATTTATTTTTTTATGTATACAGGGTGTCCTAAGAAGTATGGTAAAGCGGTAGTCGAGAGATAGAGCACCTCTTGGGGTACCCGAATCAGGGACCGAAAGGGTATCTCAACAAGCGGTTTTAAACGGATTTTTCCAGTGATACTCAAACGCAAATTTCGCATTTGGGTATCACAATTAATGATATCTCTAAATTATGATACCACTTTTTTCGGGTACCCGAAAACTTTAGCGGTTATCCAACAATTTTACCGGTTACGACGTGTCCTGTGCACGTTGTCATCACTTGTTCTATGTCACGAAGATCGTCGCTGACGCTCTTATATTTTTGCAATAAAGTTGATACTCGCCTAATTCATCGGTCTTCGTAAAGTTCTTTCTCTCTCTAACGTGAGTAATTAGAAAGAGTTATTCGTTGTCTCTATGCACTACGTGTCAAGGCCGAAGAAAGACTTGTGCCGACCTGTTTATTATTTGTTTACTATTATTGTGTTTAGGGATGTGCCGTTCCCAGTAACATTCCCAAGGCGGAGAATATTCCCAGTAGCGATACCGGTATCGTTCCCTTAACTGGAAACTTTGAGGAACGATAAAATTTGTTTTTTTTTGTAATCTAAACTTATTAAAACATGGCGTTAAAAGACTTTTTAAGAGCATCTTTGCAAAAAATACGCTCTTGTGTGCAAGTTAAAGTATGTTTTATAATAAATCGCCCGTTTCTAAGCTTTTAAACATTTTAATAAATATTAAACTTTTATTTAATGTTATTTGTTTAACACTTGTCTCTTAAATACTTATTATTTTGTAATAACAATGAAATGAAATTGTTTTATTTGCTTTGAAAAGGGTGCACAGAAGATTGACAATATAATAAAATGATCGCCTATTCAGCCATTAACAAATAGCATGCAAATATAAATTAGGGTAAGTACATACTTCAAAATACCACAATGAAGATTTTATAATATAATATTACATTGATAACCTGAAAATTGATGTTCGATTTATATGAATGAGTTAGGTATAGAAGTCTCTTTGTTGTTAAGGAATTCTTGCAAGGAATAGAACGAACGACTACAAGCCACTTGTGTAATTGATTTTTAAATTGGTTAGTCGAAAGTATTTTTATAGTGTGGGGAATCTTATTATAAATTTCTACACACATGCAATAACATAATTTTTCCATGCGAGCACTCCTTGGGATAAAGTCCAGGACCAATCTATTGCAGTTCCTGGTACTTCGTGGATACAAATCTTTGGCCTGGATAAAATGATTATGGTTTTATTTAGTAAATTTAGCAATCTCAAATATATAAAGACACGGTAGTGGCAAAATTCATAATGATTTAAATAGCGGCTTACAAGATTCGCCCGGCGCCATGCCGCAGAGTGCCCTAATGCATTTATTTTGCGCTATAAATGCTTTTTGCACGTCGGTGCTGTTTCCCCATATGATCAGCCCATATCGCAGCACCGATTCTACATATGCGAAGTAGGCTTTGAGGGCTGTTGCCTTGGATGCAATTTTTACTAATTTATATAAGACAAATGCAAATCTATTTATTTTATTACATACAAGGTGATATAATTGACACTTACATTGCGTTTAGCAAGAAAATATAGAATTCGTTGGTTTAGCAAGAAATAAAAATTATGACCAAACGGAAAATAAGGAAAAACATTCCACAGCGGCTGCACGTCCTCCCACTAAAAGTGCACCTCACAAATATAAGAGGTTTGCACTCCAATTTCCTGTCAATTCACCACCATCTCGAGACTAAAAAACCGCAGCTGCTGTTCCTCACAGAGACGCAAATTCAATATCCAATTGACACAGCGTACCTCAGCTACCCTGGGTACACTCTTGAGCACAGGTTCAAACCCCATGCCGGAGTCTATGTGTACGCCTGTGATGACATCTGTGTAAGACGTCTCAAAAACCCAGAGATATCCAATCTCTGTGTTCTGTGGCTCCTGGTTGTCACAGAAAACAAATGTTGTGAAGACCAACAAATGATATATGCCTGTGTCTACCGTTCGCATGGTGAAGATCAGGAGACAACCTATCTCTACGAGCATCTCAGCCAAGCAGCAGATACAGCAGGGGAGTGTTACCCTTCAGCACAGTTAGTTATCCTGGGGAACCTTAATGCTCACCACCAGGAGTGGCTGTTCCCGTTCCAGAAAACCAACCATGCTGGAAGAGAAGCGCGCAAATTCGCCTTGCCGCAAGATCTCACTCAGCTAGTGAACTGTGATACGAGGGTACCGGATATCGACTCCCATACAGCTAACTGCTTGGACCTTCTGCTGACGACTGATCCGGACAGATACTCAGTGCTGGTAACCGTGCCACTAGGTACCTCTGACGCTGTATCCGCGGTTATACGTCAAGGGATGGAATATTTTATTCCCTTCTCAGACGTTGCGATGAACAAAGCTCGTCCATGGTTTGACGCCGACTGCTCTCAATCTGAAGCTCTCAAACAGTCTGCTTTCGCTGCCTGGGCTAGAGCTCGAGCTTATAAGTCACCGGAAACTCGAAAACTGAAGAGAACCTTCAACCTCGCCGCCAAAGAGTGCAAGAAAACTTTACGCAGGGCTAGATTAAACCACATAAGCCAGATTGGATCAAAACTAGCGTCATACCCTGCAAGGCATTTTGGTTCTTGGCAAAAGCGGTTGAATCCAACTTCACACGCCCATCCCTCCCACCTCTGCTGAAACTGGATGGTACACTGGCCTATGCTGCAGAAGAAAAGGCGAACCTTTTCGATTCTCTGTTCGCAGCTAATTCACGCTGACACAGGACACTGCAGGAAAAGTTCCACCAAAACCGAAACATAAATCAAATCACCCCTGCATCAAGCGCAAGACAAACATATTCAACTTACACAGTTTCGAGTACGAAATACCGCTAAATACTTACTAAAGCAGTGGATGTTTGAAATAGGCACGAATAATACCCAATTGTATACATAAGAATACGTATATACTTAGTTAAGAGTCCGTATCTACTTGAACACTTTCTCTACTGGGACTGATAGGGAACTGATATTGTGCGTCCAAAAAATATTTGGTATGTTCATCAAATCATTTTCACCCCTAATAATTTTTTGACCATAGCATATTACTTCCATGGAAAAAGTTATTTTATCGAAGCAGAAGAAGAAATGCCTTAATTTTCAGATGATTAAAAGGAACATCTTATAAAGATATACAAGTATAAAAAATATTTCGATAGGTACACACACATACACAAACTTTTTAATAAACATTATAAATTCTGTTACCGATTCATTTGGCACTAGCAATAGAAAATTCTTGGGTTTCCAAGTTTGTTTCATCCGAATCAAATAAAGTACTAGATCTTTTCTTTGCAGGAAAATATTATTAAAAAATTACACAGGGAAGTAAACAAAACAAAGTAATAATTAAAATAATAAACACAAACAAAATACTGTCTCGCAACTTGACTTTATGAGGAATCACTAAAATATTATTATTGCTAAGGCTAGAGAAAGGAAAGCTAGAGATATTATACATATGAAATGCGTAAAGGATGCAACAGGACAGGTTCTCTCGGGTGATAATGAAATAAAAGAGCGATGGAAGGACTACTTTGAAAAGTTGATGAATGAAGAAAATAACTGGAACGGCATACTGCCGAACGTCTCTACCAACGTTGGATTAGTAAGAGAAGTGAGTGTAGACGAAGTGGAAATGGCAGTTAATAGTATGAAGAGAGGGAAAGCACTAGGGCCTGATGGCATACCAGTCAAAGTATGGAAGTTGCTAAGAGTAGATGGATGGAAGTGGTTGGCTTTTTTCTTCAATAAGTTGTTGCATGAGGAAAAAATACCCGATGATTGGTGCAACAGCCTATTGGTACCAATCTTTAAAAATAAAGGAGACGTGCAGGAGTGCAACAACTATCGGGGAATAAAGCTAATGTTGCATAGTATGAAACTGTGGGAAAAAGTAATTGAGAGACGAGTGAGAGAGGAGAGCGTCATTTCACAGAACCAATTTGGTTTTATGCCTGGTCGAGGAACAACGGACGCCATATTCGCCATTCGCCAAATGTGTGAAAAATACAGAAGTGCGCATAAAAACCTCCACATGGTGTTTGCTGACCTCGAAAAGGCCTATGACCGAATACCTCGTGAGGTCCTGTGGTGGGCTCTTAAGATGAAAGGAGTGCCTGGAAAATACCTGCGTTTGATCAAGGCAATGTACCACAGAAGCAGTACCCAAGTCCGGTCCGCTGTTGGCACGACCACGAGTTTCAATGTGGCTGTAGGCTTGCATCAAGGATCAGCGCTAAGCCCCTACCTCTTTCTTATGATATTGGATGCCCTGACATCGGACATACAGAAAGAGGCCTCTTGGTGCATGTTGTTTGCCGACGACATTGTGCTCGTTGCCGAAGACTCTCTTGAGGTCCAGAGCAGACTGGAGGAATGGCGACAAAGACTGGAGAACGTTGGCCTTAAAGTCATCAGAACCAAAACCGAGTATCTGTTCTGTGACTTTGGCGGTCTCGCCAGTCCTTTACCTATAACCCTTGCAGGAATGCCCTTACCAGTCTGTTCCGACTTTCGGTACCTCGGGTCTATCGTGCAAAATGACGGCGATATTGACAGGGACATTAAACATCGAATCAACGCAGGTTGGATAAAATGGAGGCAGGTCACAGCAACAACATGCGATCCACGGATGCCCTTAAGGTTGAAGGGCAAAATTTACAAGACCATCAGAAGACCTGCCTTACTGTACGGATCGGAATGCTGGGCCGTTAAGAAGATGGATGAAAAACGACTGCATGTAGCGGAGATGAGAATGTTGCGATGGATGTGTGGAGTGACAAGAATGGACAAAGTAAGAAATGAATATATAAGGGGAAGTTTGCAAGTGGCGCCTGTGACAGAAAAGATGACGGGAAACCGTTTATCTTGGTATGGACACGTGATGAGAAGAGGAGAATCATGTGACAAAAAGAGTGATGAGTATGAATGTTAGTGGATGGAAGGGAAGAGGCCGACCTAGAAAGAGATGGATGGACTGTATAAAGCATGATATGATTGTGAAAGGAGTGGATGAGTCAATGACGAGTAATAGGATTGTATGGAAGAAAAAAACATACTGCGCCGACCCCAAATATAATGGGAACAGGGCAAGCGAATGATGATGACTAAAATATTAATATTGTTAAATTAAACTTACCCATTTTAATTTCGACGAAAACTGAAAAGGCATAACAAAAACAACAGTGTTTTACTCAGTGAAGACTAAATCCAACTAAATAGAGTTTTTTGTAAATATTTCATGCATGTAACTAACGACGTTGCCGCTCTTATTAAAATCTCAATAATACTGTTCAGATACCAGCTTTTTTTAGGGTACCTAAATTTTGCGGTATCTATATTTTTGGGTTTTCGGTTGAGACACGCTTTTCTGATACCCATATTACGCGGTATCGTAATTTCAGGTATCCTAAAAATATAGGTTTTTCGGTCCCTGACCCGAATCACCCCCATGTATGTTCCGCGATTTTTCGTAGTTTTGAATTTATGATTGATTGATTATTTTGGAAGGTAACGCTATGGCCTATAAAGTGAAATAAAGATCTATTCAAAATTATTAACCGTAATAGAGAAAAACATTTTTTTTAAATAAACCTTGCTAAAAATTTAAACCTATTGCAAAACTAAACCCAAAAAAACTGGACACCCTGTATACTTGTAATCTCGGAAACGGCTATAAAGATCTCGCTAAAATGTAGTATGTGGGGGTTATCGAAGTTAAAAATATATCTAGATTAGTCTTATGTTTTGGAAAACGCGTGTTTTCAAGTCAAGCCTCTTTCTTTCGTAATTGTTTGACGCAGACGGGCGTCGTGGTATAATGCGTACGACGTCGGACTTAAGAATCGTAGAAGACGAGGGTTTGAATCTCGCTCGGTGACGAAGTTTTTTTTATTTTTTTGTGTCTATAGCGTTTTTGTTTTTTTTAAACTAGACTTTACTAAATTAAATCAAATTTCACTTACAAAAATTAATCGACTGTGTCATCCGATGGGACTCGAACCCACGTCCCTTCGCTATCCGGGCGAGTGCTCTTACCAACTAAGCTACGGAGGACGTTAGTCAGTTGACGAATTTTTGCAAGTGCTTGCTACGCCAGTAAGCCGGCGTTCGATAACATCAATACTTTGGGAATGTACCCGCATGTATCCAATGGAAATATTTTTACAAATATTTAACCATCAGTTAAGATGAAATCAGCTTAACCTTTTATATTTATATAACTTAAGCATTTATTTTGCAAGTTTTAACGAAATTAAATCAAATTTCACTTACAAAAATTAATCGACTGTGTCATCCGATGGGACTCGAACCCACGTCCCTTCGCTATCCGGGCGAGTGCTCTTACCAACTAAGCTACGGAGGACGTAAGTCAGTTGACGAATTTTTGCCGGCCGCACGCCGGCTCACTGGCGTAGCAAGCACTTGCAAAAATTCGTCAACTGACTAACGTCCTCCGTAGCTTAGTTGGTAAGAGCACTCGCCCGGATAGCGAAGGGACGTGGGTTCGAGTCCCATCGGATGACACAGTCGATTAATTTTTGTAAGTGAAATTTGATTTAATTTCGTAAAAACTTGCAAAATAAATGCTTAAGTTATAAAAATATAAAATATACTTCATACTATATAGTTTTTATTTATTAAATAGTAGTAACCGAGCCAAGTTCGGTCGCCCAGGTACTGGTTTACAAAGATCGCTGATTCAAGCGTCGCGACCTTTTAAATAAAAGGGTCGAAAATATTGCAAAAGCGTTTCTACTGAATGCAATATAAAACTTTTCCAGCGCAGTGAATGTTTGAAATACCTGATGTGAAAATAAATATTTTACTCTTTTAAAAATATACGTCGCAGTTATGATCTTGTTTGTGTCAGTTTTCATTTACCGTCGGTAAAACCGGGAAGTAATATTTCATCAAAATTAAAAAATAATTCGTCTGCCAAACTTAATGTCCAATCAGCTGTATCGGAGACGAGCTTATGATGATGTTCGTCCCATACAAACACTTGGTGTACATATTAGAGCACCAGTTTTGCCTTCTTGTGGATCCACTGACTTCTTTAATACAAGTACGCTGGACTACATACTGTCAACCTACAAATGAAGCCACGACTATCGCCATTTTGGCGCTGACGGCTGTAGTGAGCGTGTGGCGTCCACGGAACTAATTAGAGATGACATAAAACGTACGTAAGTTAGTCTAATTTAGTTCGCTGGAGGTGAGGGCGCTTTGATTAGGCACAAAAATAAGCTGTCATTCCTTAAAAAACCTTTGGTCCAGCGAACTTACTTGTATTAGTATAGAGGTCAGTGTGTGGATCGGACCTAGGCTTTTTAAAAAATATGTATGCAAAATACTGAGATTTAACGTTTTTCATAAAGGTTTCCTGCCAACAAAGTAGCACATGGATTTAATATGTATTAAGCTTCAATAACTTCAAAAAGGTACAATGCTTCTTTGTTATTGACAATATAACAGCTCCTATAGCGCTAGAAAGGCCCAAAAAATAAGGAGGCATATTATGGCCTCATATTTTTTAAACGACTTAAAAAAAGGAAGTGGTTCTATTGTTATTATTGACATTTACAAGGGACATTTTCTGTCCTCAATAAAAAATATATTTTTGTCTAAGACTATACATCTTGGCGCAACCCCACTACCATGCGCCCGATGCATTTTGCCTCCTATCGAGCCAATCGACCACTAATAACTCATGCTGTCTTAGAACGGATGCACTTTGACCACTAGACGCGACCACAAGCTGCGGACGGTTTTTTTTCATGCTTTTTGAATAGCATTGGCGCAAACCGAGCGTTTGAGTGGTTGCGTTTCAGCCACAAGTTTCGGGAGTCGCCTGCGCACGCTTGTTTAGTGGCCGCGCACCACTAGTGGCTCAATGTGCGCAAGTTCTAAGCCACTGATGGTGGCTCAATGAGCACTTGCACTTACTGTGCTAAATTAAAAAAGTAGGTTTTATTTATTTATGCTTTATTACACAACTGAAAAACAAAAGGCAGACTTAATGCCAAGTGGCATATTTTTTGACTAAGCAGCAACGAATAGTGGTAATTATGTCCTACCAGAAGAAGGCCGATGAATTTTTGTGAGCGAAATTTATTTGGTTACCTAACTTGGCGCCATTCGACTACCGTGCGCCCTATGCACTTTGCTCCCTATCAACCACTAATCACTCATGCTGTCTTACAATTGATTAATGAACAGGCCGGTGGATCCATAGGTAATCAACACAAACTAGATCCGATGAAATATGGACCGCCCATGAGGTTAGCTAATATCTGTTGATATTAGTCGTTAAGCCTAGTCAGAGGCCCTAATGCGGCTTGATAACATCTGACAGTAAGGTTGATCACTTACCTTACAGACACCCCTCCACCAATCTTCACTGAGCCCGCGTGGTTGAGTATGGCTCGTACCTCCTTATAGTTGAGGTGAGGCCGTTGCCCAGCAGTGCGATCTTTATGGGCTAACTTTACTTAACTTTATGAGGTTGGCAGTTACAGGATATTTAAACAGTCTCCATAATTAAGGGGGTGGTACACCCTATATTGTGGAGTCGTCACCAAAATCATCAAAATTACTCCAAACATTATCATCAAGGTAGCAGCATTACGAGTATTCAAACGGAGAATAAGATTCAGATCACGACTTAATGGAAAAAGTTAAAGGTATTGATGACCATATTCAACGTCATATATCCTTGTGATAATGTAACTCTATAAATAGTATCACAAAATTACTTCTTATTAATAATCCACCATTAAAGATTGAACCTTTCCCCGTTATTCCAAAAACTTAGTACCGGGTATAAGACAGGACTAAGCTATTAGCTAGCCAATTAGAAAAGCGCTTCTCTATTAGATTATGTCACGAATGTGTCATTCATTCCTCTACTGGCTATATAATAATTTAGTTTATTGTTGTTTTAAAGTTAAATACCTACCAGGTAGTATTTGATCAAGTTTGCTTACCACACCATGATTATGCTAAAGTGCTTGTATCTTACCTGTAATCAAATATAAAAATTGATCTTAGATACAGGAATTACACATCAAAACTAAGACCCGAGTTAAACCTCCGGTAAACTTAAATTGCCGGTTAGTTTGACACTATTTCAGTACGAAATAGGTCAAATTACCCGTCACTTTAAGTACACTAATGACTTTTACATATTAAAGATGTTTTGGTGAAAACTAATATGCATCAAACACTCTTTTAAATTAATCTACGTTGCTGTTGCGTACGAGATAGGATCAATTCCAATGAGCCCTGTCTAAGATAAAATTGAGGTTCAGTCTCTCTCTGTCTCTATCAAACAAACGAAAAGAGACAGACTACAATAATTTAGAAACGACAAATTAAGCGATGCGATTTTTAACGTATTTGTACAAGTTTTCGTCTAACTTTAGTAGTCATCGAATGACATCCCTACTAAATTGTCTATGGGTTCTCTAATTTCCTTAACAACGGACAGCTGTTTAGTCTGACGTTTCTAAATTAATATAGTCTATCTCTTTTCATTTGTTTGTCAGAGAAAGAGAGAGACTGAAGCTAAATTTAATCTTAGGCAGGGCGCATTAGAACTTAGCCCAATGTCTGCCTATGTAAAAAAAAGTTTTATTTGCAATACTTATGATCGTATGTGTTCCTTTATTAACATGCATTCTACATGATTAAAACAGGTTATTTCAAACACTTTCGGTGTTAGGCTAAACTGTCCAAAGAAATTTCAATTGTCATATTTCTACATATTTATAGTTCCAGCTCACTGCTAGGTACTGAATATTTTCCAAGGCAAATTATTTCAGCTTCAGTTTTCTATACTTTGTACCTTTAGTTAGTCGATCTCTAATTCAAATCACTTTAATGCACACAAAAATTTATCGACCGTGTCATCCGATGGGACTCGAACCCACGACGCGGACGCTTCGCTAGCCTCATTCACCAATTTTTGTGTGCGAAATTTAATCTAATTTCGTAAAAACTTGCAACCAAAAAATGTTAAATTATATAAAAAATGATTATCACTTTAATGCCAAGAAGATTTTTTAAAGATACTAACTGTCTCGTTCTCTCACTTTCTTTGTCAACGAAATAGAAAAGGACGGTATGAGACTTAATGAAGGATTACCTTCAATTGACGGCTCTGAGTACGGCAGTTAGACCCAAGTTCACCAATTTTAAACCTTAATTGACGGTTAATTTGTCAGACTTCCTATACAAAATATGTCAAATAATGCTAAAACTAAGTGTTGGTGAACTCCAGACTTAGTTACTTAGCTCAAGTTTAAAACACCGTAGGTGATGAAAACTTACCCAATTCAATCACAATTTAAAAATGGGAAATTACTTGCCCAGTTTTTTAGGGTTCCGTACCTATAAAAAAGGAAGAAAAGCCTTAAAGGCTCACTTTGTTGTCCGTCTGTCTGTCACGACTCAACCGCGTGGTTACATCGTGGAAAAAATATTTATTTATACGGAACCCTACACAAAGCTCGAGTATACCAAGGATGTCAATTTTATTTTCGCACAAACTCGAGTTTTGTAATTCATGAGTTCTACTTAAAATGCTCCAAATTCAGTACAAATATTAGTTGCAGCTCGCAAGAGGCAAGAAGCGGTTGAAATAAAAGCTGCATTTCAAATTTAATGCTGCAGTCTGGAACTTGAGGTACTTTATTTATTTATGCTAGATGGAGGAACGTCAGCCGAGCAGACAGATAGTACAGGCTACAAGCCGCTTCGTGGCTTTAGGATGAATCCTAAGATTCAACTTAGGTAACTACTGTTTCTCAGTTAAAAAATTGCACAAGTCCTCATTACCAGAGGTCGGAATTAAATAGAGTTATTTATGCACTTGCATCGAAATTTTGATATTAATGTGGACCTTCCCGGGATTTCTAATGGACAATCCCGTGTCTCGTATTAAGTAGAGTTCAGAATCCAGTAAACAAGCCAGTGTCAAACAGGATTCACCACACAAAACACAATAGGAAACAAGTGAGCGCATTCGACGAACCGACGTAAGCTGTGTGAATGATTAAACCGATTTATTGCTAATAGATGTTTGAATGCGGTAGAAAGAGACAAAATCTAGTACATTCTGTTAAGCGGTGAGTGCTCCGCATTTCCGCATTGTATTCTTTTGTTCTCACAAGCTATGTTGTGCGAACTACAACTGTGGCAACATCGCGCTTATTTGAATTTTGCAACTTAGGACATCTAATGTCATTGATGTAAGTTTGGCAACGTCGCGCGTGAAGTAGTTTAAATTGTGTAAAAGTAAATAACTTTTTATTTAAAAAATCACGGGATTTTTTCTGCTCTTTAAAATTAATCCCGGGATTTGAGGCATATCCACTTTATTTTTACACCGTATGAAATCAGTGTAAGTACATGAATAACTCTACCTAATTCCAACCTCTGCTAATTACGCTAAAACGATAATATAAACAACAATAAAAGCTAAGTACTACAATATACTGCATCACAATATTCCCTGGGGTATCAATTTAAATTGATGCTGGATGGAACACAATATGTTCTCCACTGTACCCATATCGTGATTTTTTACAAAAAAATACTTACTAACGCTAGTATGGAGTTATATGAAAATTATTACAAAACTATACCCAATTTTTTTGGACTAAAAAGAAGATTGGCATAAATCGATCTCATAGATAGAGACACCGTACTATGTGAGACACATGAAATATGATATATTTGACAGAATGTAAAAATTATTAACAACTAAACGCCATATATGAAGCAAAAACAGAACGAACGACGTGAACTTTGACGTGTCAGTCAAACATGAAGTATAAGTATGTTTTGTGTCAAACTTCAATGTTGACCCGATCATACATTATTTAAATGTCAGTCAGATAAAATGAATCAGATAAAATGTCGTTCTATGTCAGTAATATTATTTTTTTCTCTATACAGTTTAAGGCTTTTCACCAAAGACTAAAACGTGCCAGCATTTGGAGCTGGGCATCAAAGAACTTTGACGTTCTTCTTTTTTTACACTACACTGTATATATTTTTATAAGATATTACTCTTTATGATGATTTATTAGGTATAATCAAAATAACAAAAACTTTGTTAAAATAGAAAACTAGTTTCCGCGCATTATTTTTTATCAAGTGGATAAGTATTATACCTAAATTGTTTCATTAAACTCTATAAAAAGTTATATCGCTGCTATAACACTTGAATAAATTAATATAAAAGGACTTGTCCATTAATGGTTTTTTATTCGTCAATTTTTTTAACCAGAATAAACTAAATATTATATTAAAGAGTTCACAAAAACTAGCCTTTCTGCATAATTAATATATTTTTTAAGGCCTCCGATTTAGAGAAAAAATTAAATTAATTTTTCTCTTTGTCTGTACAGAAACCGCACCTTCGCCTATATCAATTAACGCATGAAAAAAATTTGACAGCAAAATTGACATTCCATTGACAGTAGTACCTATTATATAATCTGTGGTAGTACCTAGTAGTATTTATCCACCAGTGGAAAGGCAATGGTACATAGCCATACAGCCAGGAAATACAAGTAAGTGATCAATGGATGATGCCTGTTACAAAACATATTTTTTCTCAAAAATGGAGGCGTTTAAAATTCTGATTTCTATGGTTACGTGTTTCATATTTTTGTAGCTTAAAGATAAATATAGGTTTATTAGTGGTTGGTGATATCTTAGAATAAAAAACCAGCCTCCTTACAAAAAGAGGACAAGTCCTTTGAATTAATGACTGATAGGTGACAAGACACAGTGGAGAAAAACATTTTAAATGAGTCGTCTCATACATTCACGAGTTATGTATATCAGTCGCGTTGGTTTAGTGGTCAGCACGCTGGATACTATCCACGAGCTCCCGGGTTCGAATCCCGGGGCGAAAGTGTTGGGTTTTTCTGTCTTGAAAAATTTCAGACACAGATCCGAAGTCAGGAAGTTGGTGGTGTCGACACCCCTATGCTTTGGAAAGCACGTTAAGCCTGGTCCTGCGCCTGATCTTTCTACGGTCATGTCGGACTGCCGTCTCACCTAGTGAAGGAACAGAGAGTGCACCTGTGTATTGCGCACACACTTGTGCACTATAATATCTCCCGAGCAGTCGGCTCATCTCTCTTGAGATTGGCAACTGTAGTCAAAATTCGGCTAGGAGGACATTACATTATATCAGTAACATACGTATTATTAGTACGGCGGTTAATGTGGCCAACATGGAGTTCAATTTAACTTGAAAACCCAGCAAAGTCTGACATTCGTAGCGTGAGTTAAGACCATTTAAGTCCTAACATCTGAAAGGGCTCAGGGCTGTTTGGCGAGCGTTTTTCTTTCAGTGGGGCAAATAAGGATCTATGACACGTAATGGGTACGAGCGGACTAATAGGCCTGTCAGGGTATCCAGACAAAATATATAAAGCAGCTGGCTTTTAAACTTAGCTAAGTTTGATATTATAAGTTCGTCTAACCTCTCTCATGTCAAAATAATTTTCTCATCTTATGCCCGCAGATACTTGAATATCCTTTATGAAAAATTATAAAAATGAAACACTTCAAACGTTAAAATAAATTACATTGTATAACTACACCGATTTTTTTTCTTTTTTTAAAAACAAGTTTAAAATAGTAAGTCAAGTAAACATGTTTCAGTTTTAAATAAGCTCCGCCTTGTTGTGTTGATAAAAATGTTTTTGTATGTTATTTATATTTATAAACAAAAATGATTTAAAGGCGCAGCTTGATAAAAAGTCTGGAACTTTTTTCCTAATTTTAAACTTGTATCCAAGTAAATTGAGATATAAAACTTTTTTTTCACAAAAAAGTAAACGGAAAATGTTTTTTCCGGGTCATCTACTAAATATTTTTGTGTGTTTAGGTTAATTTTTAGGAACGTTTCTATAGTTTGGAATTATCAACGATGTAGGCATTTTTAAGAACTAGATTAGTAGATATTTTTCGTGTCCCTATCTAGTATTTCGTGATTATTATCAACTATTTTTTTATTATTTTGCTTACTAAGTGTAACATTCAGGTCATATGCTAGGTCTTGATTGAACTTTAACTTAGTGACCCTTACAATTCGAGTATTGCAAAAGTCAGTCATATCAGGCTAACATCAAAATGTTTTTTGCTGAAACAAATTTCAGTTTGACCTGGCTGTATTATTTTAGCTACACAACCGATATCATCGCAACGGCCCAACTAATTGGTGAGTTGTGTTGATTTCATTGGATCAGTTAACTTAAACAAGCAACGCCATGTTGAATTATTGTTCTATACGAGAATTGAGTTTGCGACTGAATATAACAATAATGAAATTTTGTCTCTATTTAGCTTAAGTACTGAATGTTAATACGTAATACAACATAATGTCCTTCTGGCCGATTTCGACTACGGCGGCCTATCGCAACAGAGATTAGTCAACTACGCAGGACATATTATAGTGCACAAGTGTGTGGGCAATACACAGGTGCACTCTCTATTCGTTCACTCTCATAATTCGGTGAGACGGCAGTCCGACATGACCGTAGAGAGATCAGGCGCAGAACCAACGGCTTAACGTGCTTTCCGAGGCACGGGGGTGTTAACACCACCAACTTTCTGACTCCGGAGCTGTGTCTGAGTAATTTCAAGACAGAAAAACCCAAACACTCTCGGCCCGACCCAGGATTCGAACCCGGGACCTCGTGGATAGTACCCAAAGTGCTGAACACTAGACCAACGAGGCAGTCAAAGCAGTCAAATTTTAGTATTGACACTATTGGAGGACTTATATTACACATTTCAGGTAATTGTGATCATAAGTTCTCCGCTGTATTAAATGGTAGACCAAGACTATAATAATTAACGCAACCAGGATTTAGAAAATTGAGTACCGAGCGGTTATTAAATTCCTAACCAAACAAAGAAAACGTCATAAACCAACACCATGATCATCGTTATCCCGGTTGTGCACTCGCACGCGAGGGCCCAGGGTCCGCTTTGCACCACGATCCAGGTTATGGCAGATCAGGTAATGACAGGTGAGCGACTGCCATCTGACCTCCGTGACCCTGTTAACAGGGGAACCTGAACGGTTTGGATCATGGTTACACATTCAGTCGTCTGAATGTGCAGGTTTGCTCACGATGTTTTCCCTCACCGTAACAGCATCGGTGAGTGAAACAAATAACGAACATAACTTAGAAAAAGTCATTGGTACACGGGGGCACGTGGGATCGAACCCGGCTTCTCCCGCATGAGAGGCAACCCGCTAGACTTGTGTAACTCCTGAGTGAATGACAAAAATGATATATATCTTTTGAAAGAAGCTAATCACTCACTAACTCACTTGCATCTCAAACATATCTTTAACTCTTTTGATATACGACTCCTTTTCAAACGACTAAACGAAATGATACTGCTCGCTAGTATGTAAAAGAGAGAGAGACATAAAATAGCAAGCAAATAAATCACTCATTCATCGATGATTCGCATCCTGTATCACTGAGTTAAAAGAGCCGAAGATATAAAAGAGTGATATATATCAGCAGCTTACAATGTTATGAATCACTCTTTTCTTTTCATTGATATATTTTGCGCATCTCTACAACCCGCTAGCCACTACGCCAACGACCCTCACAAAAAACATTTAGAGAAAAATTGGGTCGTTCATAAAGACACTGCACCTTCCTTATCTATGTACTGTTAAAAAGTGGTCAAGTAAATTCAAAAGAGGTAGAAAGAGTATCAAAGACGACCCTTGCTTGGGCGGGCCAGTGTGAGCCACTACCGACGACAATATAAAAAAAGTTTAAAACCTTAGACTCTAAGATGCCCATATAAGAATAAAAATGTTGCACAGCTGACTAACCCTATCAGACGTGGTCCCATCTTACAATATTCATAATGATCAAATTAAAATTCGCTCACAAAAATTTTGATCGACTGTGTCATCCAGTGTGACTCGAACTCACGACTTTTCTCTATCTGGGCGAATGCCCTTACCAACTGAGCTATGGAGGACGTTAGTCAGTCGACAAATTTCTGTAAGTGCTTGCTACATCAGTGAGCGTTCGATTTCATCAATACTTGCGGAATGGGTACATTCCCATCGCATGGATCGTATCGTTTTAGTTAAGACGAAATCAGCATAACTTTATTTTTATAACTTAAGCAATTTGTTTGCAAATTTTTACGAAATTAAATTAAATTTTGTACTAAAATTAAACCACTATTTTTGCTTTAATGGCTTGTCACAAAAACATGAAAATAGCATATTTTAGCTCAACTGACAGTAATAGATACCAATGTGTCATCGCATCACATTACTAGACTCCCAAAGTAGTAATGTCCCCTAATGGAGAGAGCTTTCGGTCTAATAGTAAGATTTCAAATAAAGCTGCTTAATGCTCTTCTCCTGCTTAATGCGTTCGTGACAAATGAAGACATGTTTACTCGTATGTTTGCGTCTGTTAAGGGGTGAAGGATCTATAATACAAAAGTACACTTATGATCTTTTTTCAGTTTTAAATACAAAAAAACTATATTATATGCCCCCCTTAATTTTTATTTTATTTTAATTCAATTATTTATTTTTAGAGAGAAGATACATTTTAATATTCTGTGAAAATTTCAAGCCTCTACCTGTTGCTATTTCTTAAATCGAGCAAATAACGGCAAAAAAATCATGTTTGTTGTATGGGAGCCCCCCTTAAATATTTATTATGTTCTGTTTTAGTATTTGCTGTTATAGCAGCTACAGAAATACATCATTTGTGAAAATTTCAACTGTCTATCTATCACGGGTCATGAGATACAGCCTAGTGACAGACAGACAGACAGCGGAGGCTTAGTAATAGGGTCCCGCTGTTAACCCTTAGGGTACGGAACCCTAAAAATATTTTAATTTAATTCGCTTAATAAAATACTGTTCAACACTTGGAATGGAATGGACTTGGAAAACATGATAGAAGGTGACATGACACATTAAATGTATGTATAGAAATACTATTTCAAACTAGCCTTCTCATATTTATTACACCTAGTGTTAAAAAGTGGTATGATTTAGTTAAGGCGGTTTAAATTAAAAAAAAATGCTTAGTTTATGGTATGTTCACTTCTAACTAGGATCTCCCTTATTTGCACCAACTTGGTTCACGTATTATTTTTTTAAATTTTTTGTATGGTGTAATATTTTTCTACCCTATTTAAAAAGATGCAATAAGCGTAGATTGTTCAAATTCATGTACCTTTGTAATTCATTTAGAAAGTAATAAGTTGTCATGATATGTTTTGACTTGAATTACTTTATTATTACTTTGAATTACTCAAATTTGAAATATAATATTTTTGTAAATTTAAACAGGCGCACTTAGTCTGAATGAACAGTGAATACTTATTTACTGTCACTACATGTTATATAATCATCGCTTTTGTACCGTTGTGTTGATTTGTTGTTTAAATTTTTGTCAATAAAGAAATTTCATAAATAAATAAAAGTATATAAATAAAATGGTGTATATTTACTTAGTAGTACCTACGTATTTACTTAGCACAAGCTAATGACGCTATAAGACTAGGTATTTGGTATGATTGTTGAAATAGTTTATTTATATATTATATACTTAACAGGTTTTTTGTTCCCGTTAAAAATTATGTTTATTGCAAAAGCCACAATTAATTAATTTTTCAGAATATCCATCAGCTTTAGACAGAGTCAGTGTAAAACTCTTTCTTCTATAAAAACCTAGTGAATTTTCAAAGTTAAATAGTTTATATTTTAAAAACACGATTCGTGATTTTTGACGATTCATTATTTCTCACAATTCGTGTGAGCATGGGCATTTAAAAAGCATTGCCGCCGTCAAAAAAAAGAACGAATCGTGAAAAAAGACGAATCGTCTTCGTGTGAACTGGCTCTAAGAGATTCTTGAAAACAAAGACCCTAGTATTTTAATATTTTAGGTTTGTTAATAATAATAAAAATAAAAACTATTATTTGATTGGATTTAATTACTAATTGAAGTAGAGCTTTCATAGTCGTGCTATGAAAGCTCTATTTCAATTAGTAATTAAATCCAATTAAATTAGCATACTTGCCTCAAGGACACGGGTTTATTTTTAAACTAGCGGTCCCCCGCGACTTCGTCCGCGTAAATTTAGGATTTCCTGTGGGCATTGTTATTAGCGGAGTATTTTTTTAAACTGTGATATATTTTAAGATAAGAATCAAAACGCGTGTGAATAATAATAATATAATAATAAAACGTTTATTTCAGACCAAATCAAAGATCCGTAGCTACAGATAGTTGCTAGTAACATATAACTTAAAATTATTGTTATTACTACTTAAAAATAAAAACTTCAAACTACCACATACAAAATAAAAACTACTAAGTGCTCAGTCAAAAAACCGATTCCTGAATCCCTGCACATGTATTTGTATCCAGTGCTTAAAGATGGAACATGATGGCCTATTTCTGGTAACCATCAGCATGATGTTGGGGCTCCACCGTATCCTAGCAAACATCGACGACGTCCGCTTTCGAATGATAGCGTAGAAGTCATCCACATGAGCTTCAGCGAACATCGACGACGCACTGCAGAACCTAGGTAACCCCATCAGCCATACTGAAGGCATTATTGTACTAAACACGGAGAGCGTTATAGGTCCTCTGCGTTTGTAAGTACACAACAAGCTGCAAGTGTAAAATGTCTGGCAGAATGCCTTAAAGAGAGTAATTTTGACGTCTCTTGTACACCTGGCAAACCTGCGAGCGAGCATGTTACATCGGACCGCTAACGACCTCCTCTCACGTTCTATGTCACAGTCATCAGATAGATTTTTAGTAACAACATGTCCCAGGTATTTAAATTGACTAACTCTCCTCAGTTCAGTAATTAGAAGTTTTACTGGAGGTGCAGGAATCGACTTCTTAGTACCTGAACGAAAAACCATTAACTAACTTTTTTTAACATTATAGAGAAGTCCATGTTTGGAAACATACTTCTCACACACTGACAGTAATTTACACAGACCATTCGCCGTGGGACACAGCAACACCATGTCGTCTGCGTAACTAATGCTGTTGACCATGAGACCGTCTATTGAGCAGCCGACCCTGGTGTTGCTCCACGATAAGGTCATTAACATAAAAGGCTGAAGAGAGCGGGAGACGACAAACCACCCTGTCTTACCCCACATTCAAGGACATATTCATCAGACAACGCTCCAGACCACCTGACCTGGTTAATTTGATTACCATACCAGTACTGAAAAGTGGCAATTAGTTCAGGTGGTAACGCTATGTCAGACAGTTTCGACCATAATAACTTATAATTAACCAGGTCAAATGCCTTGGACAGATCCAGGAAAGCAGCATACACAGACGTCCCCCTCTGAGTATAGTACCTGACAGTATGCTTAAGCGAAAATAAATAATATGAACATATTAATTATACCGGTCCCCCGCGACATCCGTGCTTTTTGATTTAACTGCTTCCCCGTTGATTTCTAGGTAGGTATCATGCATTTTATAGCTCATACAAAGCGTTCCCCGATAAATAAGCTATCTAACACAAAATATTTTATTCAAATCGGCTCAGCAGTTCCTGTAATTAGCATGTTTAAACAAAAAAAATAATTCCTCCGTTTTTCCAGTTATAATGTGAGATATGGTGCAACCGACCCTAACCTCTTTATAATATTAGTATAGAAAAAATAGCAGTCCCCGAGGACTTCATACGCACCTATTGAGTTTACTCCATTCCTGAAAGACATAACGTGATTTTTTTAAATTACCTATCTTATAGCCTTGCTAGATACGTTGTGCCTTACACAAAGGTTTTTTTCAAAATCGGACCATGAATAGGTAATTCTGATCTGAGATAAGTGCATTCAAACAATCAATTAGACAAAAGTCAAGAAGAAATCAGAAATATTAAAGTACTATCCTGGTCACCACCGCCGTACCACCGTAGGTTTTGAGTGTATTTATTTTTATTTAATGCATGTCTTTGTGTTTATTTTCTTTTATTGAATAAAGTTAATAATTACCTTCCTATTAGTATTTTTCTTTTCTGTCTGTAGTAATATTGTTTTTTGTTGCTCCATTTTACTTAAAAAACTCTAGTTGGGGTTGTCTTGTCTTCAAAACAAAAAAAAAAACCTTAATTTTTTAGAAAACAGGTAACTATTTACACGTAAAATCTCTACGTTCTTACCAATAGATTAAAAAAATAACCACTTGTAACATTGTTGTGCTATGTGAAGCACAATGTTACAAGCTCGTTTTTAATTTCATCTTGTTTGTGATAGCATTAGCCTAGAGATTCTTGGCAAAGCTTTGGCGTACTAAAACTTTGTTGAAAAGGTCAGTTCTTAAACAATGTCGTGTCTAAAGAACAATAGATAAATGGATAGATAGATAGATAACTCTTTATTGCACACCATTACAGAAAAATAAGATTTATACAGAAAGAAATGTACATTGTAGGCGGTCTTATCGCTGTAAGCGATCTCTTCCAGACAACCTTTAGGTAAAGGAACATACTCATTCACAGAAAGGTATCTTATTCTACAATATTTAAATAAATTAAAGAAAAGAACTACCTGCTATAGTTTTAAGTCTAATATTAACCTTTCAGGGCTTAAAATAAATGACACTAGAGTAAAATACGACTTACAAAATGAAAACCTAGTGAATAAATATTGCTCTTAAAAAACGACTACCAAAAGCGGGACGGGAACCCGCGTTCCGCGCATACCGGACGATTGCCTTTAACCACTCGGCCACCCTGGCGTTGGCAGAGCCTGTCAAATTTTTCAAGTGCTTCTTAACGCTGTAATGCCGCGTTGCTATAATCGATGTTATTGGGATTACACCCTCATCAATATGCTGTATTAGCTCTTTATATCGTCACTATAATAAGTGTCTTTAAAATCACTTTAATTTTTTGGGAAAATCACTTGTTTTCACTGTCTTTTTGTGTCATTACTTGGCGCCATTTTTGTTGTTTAATTTAGCAGCGACGAGAGTGGTAAGAACCATAGCAAGCTTTCAAATTTTAATTTTAAAATACTCGCAATAGTAAATCGACATATTTACTATTGCGAGTATTTTAAAATTAAAATATGAAAGCTTGCTATGGTTCTTACCACTCTCGTCGCTGCTAAATTAAACAACAAAAATGGCGCCAAGTAATGACACAAAAAGACAGTGAAAACAAGTGATTTTCCCAAAAAATTAAAGTGATTTTAAAGACACTTATTATAGTGACGATATAAAGAGCTAATACAGCCTGTGAATTTGCCCGCACAAATATTAGTTTGCTGCACAAACTTCAATATCCCGGAGTCTAAGCTTCTGATATTGAAGTAAGTACGGCAAACCAATAAACGCGTGGGCAAAGTCGCGGGATATACGAGTAGTAACTACCTCTATAAACAGTCCAGCGTGCCTCTAATAAATCCATCTAAGCCGAGGCAGCAGAATCGGCCCCGGCGCACTATAAACCTGAACGATAGTAAATCGTGGGATGCACAGAGTAAGCTTTACGCGATACTGAAACACAAAACAGTGTGTCAAGTCATAAATAAGAATTATTGGGTAGTAAGTTTATTTTTTAACCACTTTAAAATCCATATCCATACTTAATATTATAATATAATATTATAAATGCGAAAGTGTGTTTGTCTGTCTGTCTGTTACTTCTTGACGCTTAAACGTCTGAACCGATTGAGATGAAATTTGGTATGGAGACAGTTAGAGACCCTAGGAAGGACGTAGGCTACATTTTGTCGCTATATAAAAACATTAAGGGGGTGAAATGGGGGATGAAAGTTTGTATGGAAAATCCAACTCTTGCGGTCGAAGTCGTGGGGAACCACTAGTGCTTGGTAAAATAAATATGTAAGCTTTAGTACACGGCTGATTTCATATACAAATGGTGGACTTAACGCTATGTGTCATTCTCTAACAGTCATTAATTTAAGCTAAGGTAAAATGAAAAGTGGGCGGTGCCACAAAAATAAATACAAATTGTTTTTCCAGTAAAAAATTGTAGTAAAGCTCTAAATACATAAATTATGTATTGTAAATAATAATACTTAAGTTCCTACATACTTAAAAATACATTAATTGTTCAACGATAAATCAGACATCTTACAATAAAACGTAAACAATACGATAGTAAATATGACAAAGTGATTGAGAAAGATTTAAGGTATTTAGGAGTACTCGTATTATAAAATAACTTGTCTTGTATTTGTCAGCAAGTTGGCAGTTATTAGTATTACAAAATGAGGTATCTATACGAGTACATCTTTACAATATTAACATTATATGAAATAACCTATTTGTGTTTTGTCTATTTCTAACTAACAAGGACTAAATATTGGCTAAAATAACTGTATGTAGTTACTATATTATATAGTAGGTCAAACTGGAAACCAATATATTTTAAAAAAGAGGATAGTCAATGCCATACTGTATTTTTCATTAATTGGTAGTATTCTCTATTTCGTCTTGGTTTATACCCAGTCTTACTTTATACATACTTAAGGCGGAGTCATGTATGTAACTTACATAAAATTCTTATTTTGTGCCTAGTACTAGAGCTGAGGTGCTTGTGGCGCAGTAGCGGCAGCGCTTTGGTAGTGATACCAAAAGTTAAGCAACCCACGGCGCGGTCGTGATTGGATGGGTGACCATTCCGACCATTTAAGTGACGTCCATGACAAGCATCTCCGTGCTTCGGAAGGCACGTTAAGCAGTTGGTCCCGGCTAATATCTGTGGTATTAGTCGTTAAGCCTAGTCAGAGGCCCTAGGGCGGCTTGATAACTTCTGACAGTAAGGTTTGTCACTTGCCTTACATACACCCCTCCACCAATCCGCACTGAGCCCGCGTGGTGAAGTATGGCTCGTTCCTCCTCATAGTTGAGGTGAGGCCTTTTCCCAGCAGTGGGATCTAATAGGCTGACTTATATATTTACTAGAGCATGCTCACGTGGTAAGCGAACTCGATCCAATTCTGCTTTGTATTAAACTTTCATACAAGAAACTTATCGACTAACAACAAGTAGCCTACCTTTTGCTTCAAAGGTAGTGAGGGTACCTTATCACATTCAAACTTTCGTATTGGTACATTAAAGTTTCATAATACGTAGAACAGATGTGTGTGTTAATTAGAGGTACCTACAAAATTAGGTATACACTTATATGTTATTTTTTACATATAAATGTTATTATACATAAACTTCTTGAAATAGACTGAAGTCCCTATTGTTTAAATTGAAACAAATATATCAGATGTCTTCTGAGAGGACCACAATTTAAGTACCGGAACTATACCAGTTTTCTTACATAACTATTTCTAATGTAATTCTATTATAATGTAATGTAATGTGCTCCTAGCCGAATTTTGACCACGATGGCCTATCTCAACAGAGATTAGCCCACTGCGCGGGACATATTATAGTGCACAAGTGTGTGCGCAATACACAGGTGCACTCTCTGTTCCTTCACTCTCATAATTCGGTGAGACGGCAGTCCGTCATGACCGTAGAGAGATCAGGCGCAGGACCAACGGCTTAACGTGCTTTCCGAGGCACGGGGGTGTTAACACCACCAACTTCCTGACTCTGGAGCTGTGTCTGACTAATTTCAAGACAGAAAAACTCAAAAACTCTCGGCCCGACCTGGGATTCGAACCCGGGACCTCGTGGATAGTATCCAGCGGGTTGACCACTAGACCAACGAGGCAGTCAATTCCATTTTAATAAAAATATAGACACATATTTTATGTTGTTGTTAAATCCATCCAAACTTAAGGTTAAATATTCTTTAACTGTATTTTATTGCTTGTCAATTTGTTTATTGGGGCACTCGAGTTGAATACATTGCTCATCGAATGCGTCAAATTGAATGCTTAATTTACAACACTGACATGCTTTGTATAAATCATACTTAGTGACTACTCCTTTTGATTATAATTGACAATAATCACTGCTTTTCAATTACCAACGCGTAACCAACGCTTATTCATATACACAATATCGAAACCCATCTTTTTTAGTAAGGAGCCTAAAAATATGTTGAATATTATAAGCATTCTACAGGATGACAGGGTAAGGGGTGCTTGTGGCGCAGTGGCGGCAGCGCTTTGGTAGTGATACCAAAAGTTAAGCAACCCACGGCGCGGTCGTGATTGGATGGGTGACCATTCCGACCATTAAAGTGACGACCATGACAAGCATCTCCGTGCTTCGGAAGACACGTTAAGCAGTTGGTCCCGGCTAATATCTGTGGTATTAGTCGTTAAGCCTAGTCAGAGGCCCTAGGGCGGCTTGATAACATCTGACAGTAAGGTTTGTCACTTGCCTTACAGACACCCCTCCACCAATCCGCACTGAGCCCGCGAGGTGGAGTATGGCTCGTACCTCCTCATAGTTGTTGTGAGGCCTTTTCCCAGCCGTGGGATCTATGTAGGCTGACTTTACAGGATGACAGCCCGTCTAAGTTAAATACTGCGGCATTTTATTTTTGACGATCATCTGGGTGTAGTGGTCCGCGCTCCGGACTACAAAACCAGAGGTCGTGGGTTCCAATCCCGCAAGGGGCAAATGATTGTGTGAGGACGAGCATTTTTACCTAAGTCATAGGTGTTTTTAAACGTGTTATAAGTATATCTATGTCTATCCGTTATCCTAGTCGCCATAGCACAAGCTAACGCTTAGTTTGGGGCTAGGTAATTAGTGTGTTTGTTGAAACAATGTATTATATGCGGTTGTCATATGGATGATTTTGTGATATAATGTATCTATACGATATGATGTAGTCTGATGTATTCTCAACTGTACAATTGTAGTCAATTTTAGAACTAAAACACAAGTTATGTTCAAAAAGCGTAGTAGAGCTGTTTAAAATATTCCATTATCTTTTTAAGACCAAAATATTGAAGATCCCACTAGCAGACCCTAGAAGCAACACAAAGTGTACAAAAAATGGACTGAACCTGATAAGGCAATTTTTTCTTACCACGCCTTTGGTTGAGCTAACTATATATAATTCTGGCGATTCGATGCGACTAAAGAATGGCTAAATATCTAAATGGAATGCTGACAAATAACAAATATTGTAACTGTGTTGATCCTATGGTTAACTGGTAGAGCATGCTTTTTACATAAAGTCCGTCATTTGTACAATTCTTATCATATGTGCGGAAAGTAAAAATTAAAAAATACATTTTCCTTTACATCCTTCTATCTTCTACCTTTTTACCTTAGTTTTTTTTTTCTTTTTTTGTTATTTTTGAGTTGCACCACATTCTTACAGAACGCCTTCGTACATAAACCCGTAAATAAACTAGCGTGGAGCCGAGTGCGCGCGCACACACTGGAGCAACTGGTTTGTGGCAAAGAACAAACTTGTACTAACATACAGACGAACCGGTAGGTAGAAATAATAGAGAAAGATGTTGTAAAGCTAGGTATACATTAACATGGAAGGAAATGGGTGTGGAAGCTACCATCGATAAAACGTAAAGATTTAGCATAATTTTAGCTTTTTATAAAAACCCTAACTGTTCATCGATGATTAAGTATAAGTATTTATTAATATTATTGTAAGCGTTTTCGTTTAAAAAACTGGAAGTGAATAATTTATTTCTCTATGTAAAATTGCAATACTCTAAAAGGGTCATTATGTTAGTTCAAATTTTATTTGTAAGACCTATCAATCAATTGAAAATAAATGCATGCAATGCATTACAAGGTGCAATCAACTTTTTCGTTAAAAACATACCTAAAATTTTAATGTTGACAATACAAAAAAAAACTGTCGCTCTACTGTCTATTTAACCACCATTTCAACTTCACGTCACATTCTGCCTAGTCCGCATTTTTGTGAAATGACGCATCTGCGCGCCCCGCTTTGCTAGTTTCGGCCAGTCCACACTCAGTACACCACACCAACATTGCTGCATGGAACTCAGACCCACACAGACGCTCGCTCTATCCGAAAACTTTTTTTCGAACTCTCCGACGAGAAACGAAATTAAAAATAGGCAGCAAACAAAAAAAAAATACTTGTGGTCATTTTATAACCTTCCGTTCCAATTTCAAAACATATCATTGGAGTTTTAAATAATTACATGGTGCTCAAACAACCTTTTTGTGGTCAGTATTTTGTGCCAGTGTTTGTGTAGTCGGATTAAAAACTTTTTGCTAACATCGTGAAGTGTCTTAAGTAAAAAAATTTTGGTCTGATTTTGATTAGTGAAAGTGATTTAAAAAATGAACGGTGTTGTGTCCAATTCGGAATGTCACACGGAAAAGGCGGGAATTATTGACAGGTAACGATGAATTACTAATTATTTTTTAATTGACTCTATTTATTTATTATGTGGTTGGTACAAGTGATCGGTGAGTTCTAGATTGTAATCCGAAGATTTGGTAAAGTACGTTTTTTAGGTCAAGGTAGGTTACAACGTATTACACACCTGCCAAATATGTTTTATAGATTTATCGTAAATCAATGTTGTTGTAATCACCTGCCATCTTTGATTAAACTTGACAAAAAGTTTGAATACAAAAGCTGCAAACGAATATCTTGTAAGGGTTTTTTTTATTTAATTATTCTTACAAGTTTCCGCATTTAGATAAGATTTAAGTGTTATTATTTTTATCATCTTATAATGTAACAAAGAATCTTGCTAATGTATTCACAATCAATAAACAATAATAAATGCTTAGTGCGTCATTAAATACAACAAGTTTATGTTAAAGTAAATAGCTTCGTTACTTAATACATACTTTATTTACTAGATAAATATCAAACGAATTAGGAAACTTGTTATTTGAACTAATCCGTCGTACATTTTTTCAAACAAAATATTTATCTAAGGCTACATAAACCAAATTTTAATTAAACTATTTACTAAAATATGCCAGATTTTGTTGTATGTACTTAATTTGAAACTTTTTAATTATATCTAAATAATTGCATCGAAACGAGAAATTTATTGGCGGACGTAATGCCTTAACGCATTCTCTACCAGTGAACAGCGTGTATAGGTAAGAATGTTACATAACTATTAGTTTTATCTGTACAGTCTAAAAGCGTAAATATACCTAAAGTACCTAGAAAACATGCTATTACTCGTAGTGGGAATTTTAATAGCTAATTTATACAATCTTTTTATAACATAAGTTACGTATGACAGGTCAAACCAACTTATTATTTATAAAACATAATAGTATCATTATTATAAATAAACAAAACAAATAATTTGGCTTAGTCTAGATTCAAGAGCAGTTTGCTCTTGAAGTATGGGTTTCCATAAGAAAACAGTTTTCTCTTTCTATCTCTTAGTCTAAAACTTTTTTTTAAAAAGCTTGATTTGTAAATTCTAAGAACAACATTTTATGACATATGTGGTGCCTACTAGTTGAAGAATGGAAAGATTCAGCTGGACAGAAAAGAAAACAGACAATGAAGTGCTAAAGATAGAAGAAGAGAGAAACATTTTGAAGACGATCGAGGATAGACCTGGAAATATGATAGGACCCTTGATACGACATGCTAATTTTTTAAAGAACATTCTAGAGCGAAACTTGAAAGAAAAAGAGGAAGAGAAACATCAAGGAGAATTTATTTCGATGAATTAAAGGAAAAACCGGCTAAGTGCAAGTTGGATTCGCGCGGAGAGTTTTGTACCACTATCTCACTGTGTATACACACAAGTAGACACTATTTTAACCTTTTTTAGTATTAAATACAGCACAAAAATCACGTTTGTTGTGTAGAAGCCAGCCCTTACAAAGCTTGTACATATCAAACTCTAGTTCTCTAATTCTAATAAATATAACTGTCTAGTCTTGTTAAGAATAGTTTTTCACAAAGATATATAAAAAGTAGAGCCTTGTCAATGTCCTCCTAGCCGAATTTCGACTACAGTGGCCAATCTCAACATAGATTAGCCGACTTCGCGGGAGATATTATAGTGCACAAGTGTGTGCGCAATACACAGGTGCACTCTCTGTTCCTTCACTCTTATAATTCAGTGAGACCGACCGTAGAGAGATCAGGCGCAGGACCAACGGCTTAACCTGCTTTCCGAGGCACGGGGGTGTTAACACCACCAACTTCCTAACTTCGGAGCTGGGTCTGAGTTAATTCAAGCCCTGTCAATACCACATTAATAAATAAATTATCAATGTCCACGTGTCTCGTTCAACAAGAAACCTTATTTTTCAAACTCAATGTTGAAACAAACATTTGGACATGACAATTAATGTCATTACGTGATCGAACGTGTTGATAACTCGCTATAGTGGAAACAATAGCTATTACAATAGATATTAATAGTTTTTCAAACACTCCTCGAGTGTGCCGGGTAGTAGAAACAAAAGTTGTTTGAATTTTAAGTAGTTGTGTTTGACAACACCCAATCATCTACTTAGGTATTAATCATCAAAAAATATATCAAATATCTTCTGTGTTTCTTACGTTTACGCGAATTGTTGAACTCATTAAAACACAATTTTACGGATTACTTCGCGATTTATTTACATTTTATTTTAAACCTGACGTTTCGAACACTTTACAGCGATCGTGGTCACAGGGAGACTAAGGTATTATTTGTCATTACAAAGTTTTGAAAAATTTTAACTACCGTCACTCGATAATATTAATTTACGTTCCTATTTATGCAGAAAGAGCTAACCGTGTTTTGAGATCTTGCAGTGCTAGGTGTTGCTTTGGTTTTTGCTAGAATAGGATCCCATGCCGGTGGAACTTTCCAACCATCTTCTCAATTGAAATTTGGATGTTTTCTAAAAAAACCAAAGCAACACCTAGCACTGCAAGATCTCAAGACACGGTTAGCTCTTTCTGCATAAATAGGAACGTTAATGCTCTCTCTCTCTCTTCGCGCGCACCTACATATGACCTTTGGCATCTTAGGCAGTAATTAATTAAAAGAAAAGATATAACGCATGGGTTTGTTACAACAAGTGCAAATATTTACCATTTTAGGATAGGTACTTACATATCAATTATAATAACTAACCATACCATTGTTTTTTGGTAATAACATCCCTAGATAGGGTAACTTTTAAAAAATAGCTTAAATAACTCACGATTTTTATATCCGACTATGAGTCGTTACAAATATTTTCTAATAATTTGTAAGCACCCAAATTAGTGAATATAAAAATGTAAAAAAATAAATATTTTTTTTATTGTTTCCACGTTACATTATTTGACATGACGTAACTGACGTGTATTGCATGTCTTTCGTATAAGTCAAAGTCAAAAGTATAAAGTTTCAAATCAAATAAGTATGCTTAAGTTAATAATTTTAATTATCTTTGATTTACCATTTATTGACGACCTGTCTTGGTGTAGTCGTTCGCGCACCGGACTTCTAAACCAGGCGGTTACGGGTTCGAATCCCGCAAGGGGCAAATGTTTGTGTGATGAGCACGAGCATTTGTACCTAAGTCATGGATTTTTATATGTATTTAAGTATTTCTATCCGTTATCCTAGTCACCATAGCACAAGCTCACGCTTAGTTTGGGGCTAGGAAATTGTTGTGTTTGTTGAATCAATTTATTTATTTATTATGAAACTATGTAGAAAATTTTGGATTTTTATGTTTAACTATACACATACGTATCATCAGTACCTAACAGGTACCGATAGCCCCAATTTATTTTTTTGCATAATTAAAAATGGTGTACTTATAAAACGTAAGTAAAATATGTGTAATTATCATTTTTGCATTATGGTTGTCAAGCTTGCTAAGTATAATATATGTATATAATATTTGCCAACGCAAAAATTATAGACTTGAACAACCACATTTTATTACTCTTAACAACATTTAATTATCTCGTTTTTAAGGAAAATTAACACACGGGAAAGGTATAATACAAAGAAAATGTAATAGCAATTCCTTCTAATTTCCGAACTTATTACCACATTGTACAATCATTTGTATAACTTATGAATTCCTAATAAATGCTTCACAGAAGACAGTAAAGATCCGTACACACGTACCTTTAGCGCTTTTTTAGCTGGCCAGTTTCACCTTACAGGAGGTGGTTGTGGCGCAGTGGCGGCAGCGCTTTGGTAGTGATACCAAAAGTTAAGCAACCCACAGCTTGGCCGTGATTGGATGGGTGACCATTCCGACCATTTAAGTGACGTCCATGACAAGCATCTTCGTGCTTCGGAAGGCACGTTAAGCAGTTGGTCCCGGCTAATATCTGTGGTATTAGTCGTTAAGCCTAATCAGAGGCTCTAGGGCGGCTTGATAACTTCTGACAGTAAGGTTTGTCACTTGGCTTACTGACACCCCTCCACCAATCCGCACTGAGCCCGCGTGGTGAAGTACGGCTCGTTCCTCCTCATAGTTGAGGTGAGGCCTTTTCCCAGCAGTGGGATCTAATAGGCTGACTTATTTGTTCACCTTACATTCATAATAAGATTATTTAAAGCTTCTTCTCATATATTTATGCTATATTTTGCAGTTCCCGACAGGGTCCATAATGATTGACTAGTAACCTATATTGTAACAGCCTGTATGTACCTACACATTATGAAGCAATAAAGTATTAAATAAATAAATAAATAGTTTCAACAAACACACCAATTACCTAGCCCCAAACTAAGCGTGAGCTTGTGCTATGGTGACTAGGATAACGGACAGAAATACTTAAATACATACAAACATCCATGACTTAGATACAAATGCTCGTGCTTATCACACAAACATTTGCCCCTTGCGGGATTCGAACCCGCACCGCCTGGTTTAGAAGTCCGGTGCGCGAACGACTACACCAAGACGGTCGTCAAGTCGAGTATTGAATTGAATTTAACATTATCATCCTGTTATGTATGCAGAGACCCTTACATGTTAATTAGACGAGTAAAGTACACTCGGCGTTAAAACGATTATGCTAGTAACAAAATATTGTAGAGTTAATGGGGATAATTATTTATGAAGAGCTTTTGAAAGTGATTACGTAGTGTGCTTAATCAGTGCAAAAGTTTATTCATCAATCTGCTAAAATATAAGGGGTAAAAATTAAGGTGATTAATTTTTTAAATGCGCTGTTATCTGTTCTCATTCTGAATCGTGGTTTATATTTTACCAAATTTTCATTTTTTCTCTAAGCTTTTGTGCTTACTTAAAGACAAGCGCCGGAAATACATTAAAAAAATTTGAAAGCTTAACCCTTCTTTTAGGTTTTGCGCAATCGGGTATTTAACTGTTCTTTCATCTTTAGTAATACAATATTTTATTCACGTACTTAATGCTTCATATCACTTAAATAGTTCATTTCAAATACAAAATACAAACCTTTTTAATTTTAAATAATATTTAACTATTTCGTTTTAAATGAAATATTTTTATATACGTATAGTTACCATTTGGTAAATTATATTAAAACATTCCAATAACCTTACGAACTTTTTTATTATTTTCAAAACTTCAGGACTGAAAAGTTTAAGATTGAAGATGAAAGATGCTTGTTAATAGTTAATTCCAAATTGTTACTAATTCATAATACATTGCATGAAGATTACGGATGATGGACAGGCGGATGAAGATGTATTGCCACCTTTATTAAAATAGATTGTAATTGAATTTTAATATAATAATACTAACATAGAAAAGGGCAAGAGAACATAGGGCGCCTGTGACAGAAAAGTTGACGGGAAACCGTTTATCTTGGAATGAACTTGTGATTAGAAGAGAGGAGCAACATGTGACAAAAAGAGTGATGAGTATGAATGTTAGTAGGTGGAAGGGAAGAGGCCGACCGAGAAAGAGATGGATGGATTATATAAAGCACGATATGATTATGAAAGGAGTGAATGAGTCAATGTCGAGTGATAGGATTGTATGGAAGAGAAAAACATACTGCACCTACCCTAAATATAATGAGAACAGGGCAAGTAAATGATGAATCTGGCATAAAAAATTGTTACTAAAACTATATGGATCGCAGTCCGAACTAAATGTTTTTTTATGTCTTTAGTTGGAATCAATCTTCAAATTGAATCTTTGTACTTGTGAACAAACTCTTATTCTTATATATTTTGAATTTGTCTGAAAAATTTAAAAATACATCTGTGATATGTTTCGTATAGACATTCAACTTCATTAAAAAATACACACTTGAGTGCAAACTTGACATTTGACACCGGAGCTTGCGTCGAAGATAACATATCTCATTTTAGTATTTTGAACTGAGATACCTACTTTTTAATAATGAACAAGTAAAATAATAAATAAATTTACAAACACGACTGCCATTAAAACAATAAATGATTTTTGACTTTGTCTTTGACCACGCATTTCAAAGAGTCGGGTTAGGTTAGTATTTAATTTATTAAGGATTTAGTATAGTTAAATAAGTGTACTGAAGAAAAAAAATACTAAATTGACTGTTATACTACCCCATTTAGGTCGTAATACATAAAAATACTATTAAAAGAGTAAAATAAATGGCGTCCAAACTTATAGCCCCATAGAAATATAACAAGCCAACTAAATTATAAAGACCGATTGTCCGATTGTCAGATAAAAATTAACTGACCGATAACAGTAACGGCTGAATTTGGTACGTCATTCAGGCTCTATTTTTGAATCACTCGCGTGCATATTTCTACTGATTTTCGTTCGCCATTTAAAAGTCCGCATTTTTGTACTGCTCGACTGCACTCAATCGCTCGAAACCGCAACCAGTGCCAACTCGCCACAGGAGGCGAGCGATAGAATAAACGTCAAAATTAGAGAGTTGTTGTCACGTTTTGTGTCTTTTATAAAACAAAATATGTTCGTTCGTTCCATTTTAGTTGCGGTAGCTACCTATTTTTAAAATCTGTGGTGAATAAACATTATATTGACAAGCCGGCAGCGTCGAAAATGAACGATTTTAAAACACGGGAACTCATACTGAGTTGGAAGACGTGTGAAAATTAAGTCGCATTCGCCAACGTAATGTCATACGAGTGATTCAAAAATAGAGCCCCAGTTTATATTAGCTACTAGTGGTGCCCCGTGACATCGCCCGCGCAAAAGTTATACGACGTCTACGTCTTGGTGTAGAGTGCTCCGGAGGGTGCTAGAGGTGATGGGTTCAATTCCCGCAAGGGGCAAATGTTTGTGTGATAAGCACGAGCATTTGTACCCAAATCATGGATGTTTATAAACGTATAAATAAGTATGTCTATCCGTTATCCTAGTTTCTTGAAACAATTAATTATTGTTATTAACGTTAGATTTTCCATACAAAATTTTATTCCCATTTCACCCCTTTAATGCTTTTATAAGGTACCTGCGGGTATCAAGAGCCGGTGTCTATCGAGGGCCACTACTACAAAAATGCACTTCCAACGGTTTTATTTTATTCTTGTTACGCACACATATAAAGGACCAATAGGAAAGCTAATATACGTCAGCGCAGTCACGCACGAAACTCCATCGTGTCAGTAGCTAAGAAGCCGTTCAGGGTGTTGATCTGCGTCACTTGATAGTATTTTTTTCTTCCGGAAACAACGAAATTGTGGTTGAAATAATTTGTTCCTTTCAAATCTTGCTGTTTCGAAGAAAACTTTACAGTTTATTGATGCTAAAGCAGGGTAAAGTTACAATGTATTTTTTATTTAAGTGTATTTTAGATCAAATTTAGTTACGTGACTACCAAAGCCTAATAAGGGCCAAATGAAAGGCGGGTTAAAGGGCCGACCGTTATTAAACTTTCGAACTTGTGATTTAATTAATCCCAAGTTTACTTAATTTTTAACTTTTGTGATAATTGTGACAGAATTTGAATGTTTATTGTAATGTGATGTTTTTTATTTCTTAAAAACATATTTTTTTATATTTCTTATTAAGTTTTTAGATTGCAGTTATGGAAGCACCTGCTAAAATCACGTTGTTATATATGTGATTTTAATTGATATTAAATTATTTGTTGATTATGCCATTAGTAATTAGAAAATCGAGACATTTTTACACTTCAGTGTTGAGTAAAACCAGATAAAAAAAACTACGAGGGTCAAACTGAAAGTTCTTAGAACTGGCCACTTATAAACAATATAATAAAAAAAATATTCTAAAATTTGAAAATAGAACTCTTTGCCAATATTACTGAGTATATATTTCATTCATTTGTCATTTGTTTTACGACTTGGCGGCAAATTGAAAATTGTCTGTGTCACGTCAAAATGAATTTAACACGAGAAAATTTTCGTGCAATGATTTTTTATGACTTTCGATGTCATTTAAGTCAACAAGAAAGTTATGATAGACTACGATTGGCCTTTCACGATGAAGCCCCATCTCGTGCGACTGTTTACAACTGGTTTAATGAGTTTAAACGTGGTCGCACTAATCTCACTGATGATGTACGTGAGGGACGGCCTTCTACGGCGACGACTGAAAATAACATCTGTGTTGTGCGGCGTATGATAGAGACTGACAAAAGAGTGACCTATCAGCAGATTCGGACAAGCTTAGGCATCGGTATGAGTCAAGTGCACAAAATCCTCCACGAACATTTAGCGGTCAGGAAGCTTTGCGCCCGGTGGATACCTCATAATTTGACTAAGGCTCAAAAACTCCATCGTGTGGATTGGTGCCGTAAAATGATTGAAAGATTTAACGGAGGTGACTCAAATGCTGTGTTCGACATACTAACAGGTGACGAAAGCTGGATTTACTGTTATGATCCTGAAACCAAAAGACAATCTGCTCAGTGGGTGTTTCCTTTCGAGGAGTTGCCAACTAAAGTGAAGAGAGATCGAAGTGCGGGAAAAAAAATGGTGGCCTCGTTCTTTGGAAGGATAGGTCATTTCGCAACAATTGTGTTAGAGGATCAAAAAACAGTTTCTGCAGAATGGTACACTACCAATTGTTTGCCACTTGTCTTGGAAAAAGTTCGAGAGAAACGACCTCGCAGTGGGATCCTCCTTCACCACGACAACGCCTCGTCGCACACCGCCAAGCGAACGATCGACTATTTGGCGACATCAAACGTTGAATTACTGGGTCACCCGCCGTATAGCCCCGACCTCGCGCCTTGTGATTTTTATTTATTTCCAAAAATTAAAGAAAAACTTAAAGGAAAGCGGTTTATGAATGCTGAAGAAGCGGTGGCTGCGTATCGCGATGCCATTGAAGAGACCCCTAAGGACGAGTGGGCAAAGTGCTTTTCCCAGTGGTTCCATCGCATGCAGCGGTGTATTGACGTCAATGGACAATATGTTGAAAAGATATAATAAAACTAATAACTGGCTAATGTAGTCAGTTTTTGATTTTCTAAGAACTTTCAGTTTGACCCTCGTATAAGCTTAATAAGGTCTACAGAATTTGCTTAATTTTATTTTATGTCTTTATTTTTATTTACTTTCAAAGTTTCATTTAGAGTTAAGGATGCTTTGTTGAAAGGTAAAATAATTGGATCCAAATGTTGTCTGGAAATATGCTTTTTTACCAATTTTTGTTACTTTAGTTTAAAAAGGTCCATTATTATTCTTCTCTTTGATTTATGTGCATTTATAGGTGTGATATTATGCTTAATGGTAATATAATGAATACAAAACTAAAACATATTGTGTTTTTCCTATTAGGTATGGGCTGCAGAACCTGGGCCTTATTAAACTACGTATGTTTAATAAGGGCCACAGAAGGGGTCATTCCCAGGGTCTCGTACTATCTTTTATCTAAATCGGTTTAGTGTATTAGGCGTTAAGAGGAAATAAACAGACAGACACACGCATTTATAATATTGGTACTCATGGATTCGTAGGAGGGTAAGAAAACACTAGACCATTAACAAATACTGGACTTTAATTATTTGCTGAAGAAGTATTAAATAATAAAGTCCTTTGGATCTTGGATTAACCATACTTACGAGTACCTACATTATTTGAAATTTACCCGATGCGAAAGGAGGGTTATGTTTTTCGAGAGTATTTATGTATTTATGTATGTATAATTATTTGGCACGCCCTACAGCCCAAACGGCTGGACAGTTTCTGACATATAAGGTGTCGTTGAATTTGTCAAAATTGTGAAAGTGACATAGACTATGTATATACATTTTAAAAATGGCACCCGCAAATGAAAATTAAGGGGGGAGGGGGGATTTATTTTCTCCTTACCATAGCAATATGGGTATCAAATAAAAGCCAGTAAAAAAACCATTTCAAAAATATTAAAAAAAAATGTTTTTTATGAAACTACGTTGTACTACATAGAATCCATATTTTTACTTATTATTAAGGGTGCCGCGCGAACAAAGATTTTTGAGTTCAAGTAAGACTAAATAAACTTCAAACAGAATCGATATTTTTAATATTAGTAATTAGATCCATTTTGCTTTGAAGTTTTAGACTTAGTAATTTAATTAGAACAATGGTTTTATTCTGCGCAATGAGCAAGATCATCGGGCGTTTGTTGTAAAAATTGAAAAAGGGTTAATATTTATATTTTTAATGATATTAAGAAGGGCGGAATCTGAATGTAAACATTATCATGTAAGAATTATTGTTTCATGCGTAAAATTACAAAGTTTTCGAAAAAAAATATTGTAGATTTTAGATATAGCTATAAGTATTGTTTGTTATATTTTAAAGAATTTGTTTTTAATTTCAACAGAGCGATGACCTTGGGCAATGATCAGGCTGACCTAAATAAGTTAGTTGTATTTAACTAATTCAGCTGGATCAGCGCATCGTACAAGTGACTTTAAAACGTAAATTTTTACAGTTTTGTGCAGGACCTTCTGAACAGCACAAAATGGTAAAACTACTTTATTTCAGTTAACCTATATTTTATAATTAGGGTACTCATGTACATACTTATAGTAAAAATAAACCACCCATAAATTCGACTGTATTTGTCTATTGATTTTAATATCAGCATTAAGCCATTGTCCTTTTTTCAGAGCGAAGATCACAGGCACAGTTTATCTTAGGTTATCGAATGGTAACAATTATATACAGTTGAGCAATAATATTTATACGATTTTAGACCTTATTACAGTGACATAAAATCGCATCTGTATAAGTTTAAGTGCTTGCGACTGTCTTGAACAAAAGTAAATATTGTGTTGAAACCATTCAAAGATGTTATAAAAAGAGGTCACCCTCTTTTGCATAAAATAGATTTTTGTTCACTAAAATATTGATAAGTCATATAAGTACTATTGTTATTTGTGTCTTGCATTTGATGAATGTTTTTTTTTTTTTTTAAAAGTACCGTACTTCATGAGGAAAAAAGGAAATCTTATAGGATCACTTTGTTGTCCGTCTGTCTGTCAATAACCTTTTTCTCAGGAACGCGAGGAGGTATAAAGTTGTAATTAACATCAAATACTTATGTCTATGGTCCCTTAAAGTTATACAAAAATCAAGCTTTTAAGTCAACGCAATCAAAAGATACGGCCATTTTTGTCCTATTTTCTAACATTTTTCAGGACAATCAAAACCTATGAGGTACTTCCCATGTACCTACAACCATTAAATTTGGCAAGAAGGAAGGCCTAACAGTGTAAATAAAGGAACAAGCCTTAAAACCGTAAATTTGTAATTAAATCGTAGAAAAAAAACCTTTGTTTGTATGGACTCGCACTTGCCCGGTTTTTTTATGTATTAAGTAATGTCATTCGTAATTAAATCTGTGTTAGTAATATCCCAAATTATTTAACCATTCTTTCTTTCTTTTAAATATTGCACTCATGACGGCAACATATTGAATGCAATGCAATTGCAATGGCAGGCCCTCCAATAAACCGATGGCTTTCAAAATAGCTTACAAACTGATGTCTCATTGCTTTCCAAGCCTGCAACTCTAGTATCTAGGAAACCTTCAGGTACCTAACTTAAAAGTTGGAAATCCTTCTCCTACGATTTTATAAAAGAAAAAGAAATACACACATAGGTACATTTTTTTCATTGCTGATAATATCTTTTTTTTATTTTTCTTGGATATTATTATATCCAAACAATAATTAAAACCTTATCTAATTTTCACTGGATCAAATTAATGCAAATTGCCCAAGAACATTGAATTAATTAAGAAGCTCTACGAGCCTAGATATTAGAATAAAAACACAGATTTAACATTAATACTCCATTTGAATGAAATTGCGCATTTATTCAAGCTTACAGACACAAATAAATTGATTAGGATTCTCAATACAATAAAGTTACCTAAATGTCAAATGAAAAAACCTTTTCAATTTACATATTTAATTATAATAACGCATGCCTATTTTTGCAATAAGATATCAATAAAATCTTTTGTGTTAGGTATTTGAATGAAACCTTTGGCGCATGAGTTCGACTCACTCGGTTTTAGGGCCCCGTATCTCAAAAGAAAAGCGGAACCCTAAAATGATCACTTTGTCGTCTGTCTGACTATCTGTCAAGAGTTCAAGACCCTTCAACGTTCCGCCTTTCGAACAAATGGATGTATATCAAGTTGAAATTAATCACAAATAAATACCTTTGTCTACGATCCTTTGATACTGATAATCAAGCTTCTAAATCAACGCAATCTAAGTTTACGGCCATTTTGAGCCTTTTCTTACATTTTGCGGTAAACGACTGAATTACGGAAATCAAAACCTATTAAGACAAGAATGAAGGCCTTACATCACAAGTAACGGGATAATCTGGAATTGTTACCTATAATTTGTTGTTCCTTCATCATCGTCTTATCCCGGTTTTGGAATCACGCGCGAGGGCCCAGGGTCCGCTTTGGACTATGATCCAGGATATGACAGATCAGGTAACTACAGCGGAGCGACTGTCGTCTGACTTTCGCGACCCTGTTCTGTTAACAGGGGAACCAGTTTGGATTTGTTGTTCGTTCACAAAAAAAATACTCTAATTCGTACGGAACCTTCAATGCACGAGTCCGACTCGCACTTGTCCGGTTATTTAATTCCGTATGTCCAAAATCTTTATCCTAACTAATATTATAAATGCGAAAGTAACTCTGTCTGTGTGTCACACAATGTCACGCCTAAACTACTAAGCCGATTTAAATGAATTTTGGTATCGAGATAGTTTGAGACCCTGGGAAGGACATAGGCTACTTTTTGTCTCGATATAAAAACATCACTTGGTTAGTTTTTAATATTTTTAACACTCACAGTGTACTTTCTTATTTTAATAAGTTTTAAATATCTTCATTATCATCCAAAATTAAGAGCTTGGCTCTTGTCGGTGGAGTTTTTTCCATCCCTCTCTGCTTTCAGCCCTTCTCTTGACCTCCTGATACGACCCGACATTTTTTTTTTTTTTATTTGCTGCATGTAGCTTATTTTATGTCTTCCTCGCAACCTTTTTCCTTCTATTATCGTTTAAATTAAATTGTCGTGTCGAATCAGGTGGCCTAACATTTGTCCTCTCTATTGTTTCCATCAATCTCCTTTTTTCCCTAACCATAGACAAAACTTCTTCATGTGTTTTCTTCTCCGTCCAACTTATACGCTCCATTCTCCTCCAGCACCACATCTCGAAGGCTTCCAGTCTCTCTCCCTCTTTGTCAACGTCCACGTTTCACATCCATAAAGTGCTGTACTCCAAATGTACACTTTCGCAAGTTTTTTGCGAACTCTGCTTGATATTTTAGCCTGCAGGTGTTTAATAAGAAACCAAAAATTCGCACACGGTTAGGATTTAAATCTACGACCTTTGGTTTACCAGGCCAACAGCAATTGGTGTGAAATGGGGTATGAAAATTTGTACGGAAAATCCGGCTTTTGGCGCGGGCGAAGTCGCGGGGAAGTGCTGTATAATCTTCTTGTCGTGTCGACACTGGCGTTATATTTTTGAGGACCAATACTCGGCGACTAACAAAGCATTATCAGTAAAAAAAAAGGATCAACCAAACTAGTTTTGTCAGTTGAAGGTTTCGTTGTAGGAAAATCAATTTTTGTTAAATATAAACAACCTTCTTATCAGTAACAACCGGCCAAGTGCGAGTCGGACTCACGCGCGAAGGGTTCCGTACCATTAACTTAAACTATTAGACAGTATAAGCAAAAAAAGTATATATTTTTATTTAAATTATAATTTTAAAAGTATTCATCACAGGATACCCGAAACAATTTTAAATAAGAGTTTCCGCGCCTGTTTCTTTACGTGAGTGATTTGAAGTTTATAGGTCCAAGACTTTAGAAATTACAGGGTGGGGGGGACACCGTGTAAACGACTTTGGCGGGCTATATCTCGCAAATGGTAAAGCTGATAAAAAAGTGTTGTATGGAAACCCTACCTTATTTTTATAGTCCTTTTTAACGATACCCTACACGAGGGGGTGCACTCGAAAAAAATTATTTTAATTTGGGGAGGTACCCTTAAAAATGGGTAATTTAATTTTTTGTATTTTTAAAAATGAGATCTATATGTGAAGTATCTTCGAACCAAGTTACATGCAAATCAGTCTAACAACGTAGAAGATATTCTGCTGTGACAGACTAGGACGGACGGAACGGACGGACTGAACGATCTTATGAGGGTTCCTTGTCGGACTACGGAACCCTAAAAACAAGTTTGTTACTGATAACCAGAAGTTTGCAAATCACTAGATTATGGCCTACTAGTAGCCAAATTTTGGTTACTGTTTAACGTAGGGCATGACAGTAGATGTGCCATCTGGGAAGAGACACCACAGATGCATTCGCTGTCCACACAATGTACAATATAAAATCTGTTAAACTCAAGACAAATATAGGATCCCGCAAACCCGGCTCTGTGGTGAGGCGGCCATAATGCGGGTCGCAGATTAGCGATGACCCTCATTAGGTGCCTTACTTTAACAAGGGTCCATACCTACGTGTGACACGTTAAAACATTTTGCGGAAACATTTTTGGCTTTAAAGGGATGTGTTATTTTGTATTTGTAGTAGGCACTGACCTCTATATACCTAACAAGTAAGCTGGACTAAACATTCTCTAAGAAATGACAGGTAATTTTTGTGCCGAATCCGTACCGACTGTACTAAAATAGAGTAACTTCCATATGTTGATGTCGATTCTCATTAGTTCCGTGAACGGTCACCACATGCTCATTATAGCCGTCAGCGCCAAAATGGCGATAATCAAATGACTTCATTGTAAGGTTGACAGTATGCAGTCAAGCGTACTTGTACTATAGAGGTCAGTGGTAGTAGGTGACTGCTAGGCGAGAGCTCATTGGTTATGTAAAATGTAGTTTAGCGTAGTGGTGCCAGCACTGTGGTAGTGATTCAAGTTAAGCAACCGACACGGTCAAGATTGGATGGGTGACCATTTCGGACATATGTTATTATGTGAGCTATACCACAAAGATTATAGTGCAAAAGGAACGTTAAGTTGTTAATATTAATTTTATTATAGCCGATCACTTAGAAAACAACTTTGAAAACTCATGTTCAGCAGCTGTTGAATTTGAACAGTTAAAATAACTTCTTTTAGTTACTCCATTTTTGCACAAAACAGTTCACAAACGCTTGTCTCAAGCGGAGTGTGCACTTGCGCTCGTACTGTATCTACCATTCTGAGTCTCATATCGTGTCCTTGAGCGGTGTCTATGGTAGCGTTACTCGAGCGCGCTTTGTATGTAGTTTGTCTTTTGTACTCTCGGTATTTTGTGACTGTACGAAGAAGACTTCGCCAACTCAAATTACCGACTTTTACGAAGTAGGTGTAGTAAGTGCAAAAAACTTGTTACTTAGTCACATGTAAGGGTTATTCGTAGTGAGTTAGACTTGAGTTCACCAATTTTTTAACAGCCGGTGAACCCATATTGACTGATAATTTTATACAATTCCAATTCAATTAAATTTTATGTATTTTATTTTATTTTTCGATAAACAGTTTCAGTCACTTAACTTGTTGTTGTACATGAAATGAAAACGCCCTTTTGAGACCAAAATAGAATCCTGAAATTCGAGCCACACTAAAAACAATCTCCCAACACTAATGAAATTCAGTTGAAAACAAGACAGAAGGACCTAATGAGAAAAAAGATGAGACAGCTTAGAAGAATACCTACATTGCATTGTAGCTACGCTATTAACAGTAACGTACTGATCTGCCAGGGTATGATTACCTCGTTGGTCTAGTGGTCAACACGGCTAGCTTAATGCGAGAGGTCCCGGGTTCGATTACTGGGTCGGACATATGTTTCTGGGGATTTCTGTCTAGAATTATAGAAACACACAGACAGCTAAGAGCCAGGAAATTTGGGAAGGACAAACATAAAAGCATTGATTTCATTTAAATATGTAATTGGTTTTTCTAATGTTTGCCACTAGTTTTTTACTCCCACTAACAACACTAAAAAACAGACCACGACCTCTAGAAATAGGATCCTTAAATATTTATATCAAACCTGTTTCTCGTCCCAAAGCAAGTCACCTATACATATAATAAAACTGTAGGAGGTCGAATTCTGTACATTGATATAAAAAAATATCTCCCAGGGATTAGTTTAGGTCAAAAATGTAGTTTTTGAATTTTATGGCTGTATGTTAGTATGTATTACGCATGGATCTTGAACGTTACAGACTTGAAATCTGCTGAACGAATCTTGATGAACGTATCACAGTTCAAATATGTATATTCCTAGTAGTAATTTAGAAACTCTATGAGTCGCGATAGGTCTGCGTGTTGGTGCTGAGGTTTGCCTTCCACACAGATGTCCTTGGGGTACTGATGTCGGCTCGTTGGGACATCACGGACTCCCTGTATTAAAAGTGTAGGCCGCTTTTCGCGTCATGCCAGCATCAACGACATCATCCGTCTCTTGCCTCTATCAACGTGCCGGCTTTACTCGAGCCGAACGGTATCACGCGTGATGATGGCAAGAGACCAGACGGGATGTCACTTGTTCCTTGGCGGATGGGTCGGGCTCTTGTGTGGGACGCTACCTGTGTCGACACACTTGCAGCCTCTCATCTGCCCGGGACAAGCCGTGATGCTGGTTTGGCTGCGACAAGTGCCGAAAACTTTAAAAAGAACAAGTACAGGCAGATCGACTCCCGGTACCAATTTGTACCGTTTGGAGTCGAAATACTGGGTTCGTGGGGTCCCAACGCTATCTATTTTTTCAAAGAGATTTCAAAGAGGCTAGTTGACATCAGTGGTGACCTAAGACTGGCAGCTACCTTGCTCAGCGTATAAGCATCGCTATCCAGCGCGGTAATGCTGCCAGCATCCTGGGAACCTTACCACAAGGACCCTTTTTATAATTTTTGTTTTAGTGTTGTATTAAGTAATTTATCTTAATTTTTATTAATAAGTTGTATTTATATTACTAAGTATTAGCATGTTAAGACAGCATTCTGTTTGTGTGTAATCTAGTGTATGTTTCATCTCGATAGTAAAAGTACATCAAGAGATACAAGTTGACCCCTCTGCGCCATACTTCACGAGACAAACAAGAAGTCATGATGACTGGACGGTAACGGGTGTAGTACAATTCTTTTTACTTGAATGGCAGCGGTGGTGGTACAATGATTAAGTTATTATTTTCTATCAGTGACCTACCGTATAGGGTACATACATACAAGGTGACCTCCCTTCACCATACGACAGAGTACAAATGAGAGACCACGATTACTGGACTTACGGATTACGAGTAAATTTGTATCATCAAGTCCACGCAGACGAAGTCGCGGGCAACCACTAGTATTGGAATAAACAAAAACATGTTTTAACCTAGCTAGCATAAACATAATAGACAATGTGCGCGCGCATGACCCGTATCCACAAAATGGCGTCTAAAAGTGGCCCGTATTTGCCATTTGCATAAGTGTTTTGCTGACCTACTAAATATAAATACTATTTACATGTTTGACACTAGGCGATATTTAAATTTGTGTGCTTGAAGAATAAACATTACATTGTTTCGCACTTTGAACAGCATTTTAAGAAGCCATTTTCTCTTTCTAAGGGTCAAAGTCCTAAAAATAAATAAATTGTTTCAACAAACACACGAATTACCTAGCCCCAAACTAAGCGTGAGTGTATCTGTTAAAATTTATAATTATAAGGAAAGAGATGTCGGTCAATTTGATTCTGTCTTTATTTTGATATAGCCACGTTTTTTATTGCTATTAATATTATTTGGGGCTGAATCTACATTAATTAACATATAAACTGATTATAAGTCGGCTTTTATTGTTAAGTATTGTTAGTTTGCGTCATTTTATCTTCGATGTGAAAAAATCCTTAATTTAAATCTCAAGTGCAGTGTAGTGTCTGTTTTTATTCATAATAAACGAAACTCGACCCCAACATTTCACTATAATTTGCGCTTCGCCCAATGGTTTACTGATAGAGAATGCTTAAGGCATTATTCCGCCTAATGTACTTCTTTATTTGTGCACTAAAAATAAATGAATATAGGTTTCCACAATTGTTTGCTTCTGTTAGACAAGATCCCAAATTGGACAGAGCCGAATCGCATCAGAGCACATGCAAGCACCTTGCTGTGTTCCGTCGGTGAGTGGGAATGCCAGAGCCTTCTGGGTGAGCTCGCTCCACCGTCGACTCTGTCTACGCCACGGCTTTTAGTCTAGAGTCAAGAGCAAACCCATTTCAAATTAAAAAGGGCTTAGCGCAACAAACCGTCAACAGATTTCGACGTGACCTTGCAATAGCACAAACTTGGCAGGCTTCACGCCCTCGGCATAAGGCACTGATAGCTGACTGACATGCATGCCAAATTTGGATACACACGTGTTAGAAAATCTTCTTATAAAATATAAGAATGTGTGCATTTGCAGTGCTACATGCTGATATAATATTTTTTTGCTGAGTTAACCTAGGAGTTAAGGGGATGGTCATGACCAACACATGGATGCAGTGAAACTACGTCTGCGGAGCATGCGAAAAATCACGTCCCTCCCGCATAGGCTTATACAGCCATCAATAAAAATAAAATAAAAATAAAATCATTTATTTCTGCATATAGACCCAACAAGGGGCACTTATATACGAGTATGTCCCAATTTTAACCCTACCACTGCTTCGGGACAATTGTGGGCTAGTGCTGAGAAGAAGCAGCAAGAAACTCAGTCACATTCATAGCCTCTTTTCATCAAAGGAAATGCCTAACTTCACCCACTGCATAAATCGTCTGCAATAGGATTAGCATTAGGATTAAAGACATTTAGTCTCATAAAAATTTACGTAAATTCACTTAAATGAGAAATACATTTAAGAACAAGCAGTACAATGGTACTTTGGTCATCGAGCGTGTCAGACAAAACCTTTAATTTAACAATGTCACAAGAGGAAAAAAAACAAAAGAGTATGGTTAAAAATATCACCATTACAAAAGTAGACGGAAAAGGCCAATGATGATCATGAACCCTTGACCAGACCAAGACTATTTGTAGACAAGGCGTTCGGTAGAGCTCCTCTCTACCGATCTTCCTGAAATAGGTGGTTTCATGACTTTTATGTGGTTGTAGTGAAAATTGTTCAAACTATGAAGGTATAGTTTCATAACTGAAAGGTTGCTTTATGAAGTGTAATTCCCTTAAATTATTGGTAGAAAATCTTGTTTTGTACCACTTCTCCCAATGTTTTGTATAATTGTGACGACCGTCTTGGTGTAGTGGTGCGCGCCCCGGACTTCTAAACCAGGTGGTTGCGGGTTCGAACCCCGCAAGAGGCAAATGTTTGTGTGATGAGCACGAGCATTTGTACCTAAATCATGGATGTTTATGTTATATAAGTATGTCTATCCGTTATCCTAGTCACCATAGCACAAGCTCACGCTTAGTTTGGTTCTAGGTAATTGGTGTGTTTGTTGAAAACAATTTACTTCTATGGTTAATTTATGACTATTTAATAACTACTTTAAACCCTCCAAATTTAACTCTCAAAGCATTTAATATAGGTTTATAAGTCAGCCTATTAGATCCCACTGCTGGGAAAAGGCCTCACCTCAACTATGAGGAGGAACGAGCCATACTTCACCACGCGGGCTCAGTGCGGATTGGTGGAGGGGTGTATGTAAGGCAAGTGACAAACCTTACTGTCAGAAGTTATCAAGCCGCCCTAGGGCCTCTGACTAGGCTTAACGACTAATACCACAGATATTAGCCGGGACCAACTGCTTAACGTGCCTTCCGAAGCACGGAGATGCTTGTCATGGACGTCACTTAAATGGTCGGAATGGTCACCCATCCAATCACGACCGCGCCGTGGGTTGCTTAACTTTTGGTATCACTACCAAAGCGCTGCCGCCACTGCGCCACAAGCACCTCACCTGACACTATCCACAAATAATTCCGAGAACCTATTTCTAGAAAATAACATCATATTTTAAACACAATCTCAACGATTTTTATTACTTAACTCTCAAAGCAATTAATACAGGTTAAGTTAATGTTTACTGTCTGTGGTGTGCAAAAAGTAACTTCTATCTTGCACACAAGTGTGCATCGTAATTGAGAATTCCGTTGTCAGGTGAAAAGTTGCACATTTTTACATAACAATTTTAACTAAACCTATCTTTTCTAAGCCGGTCGTTAAAGTTCTATCAGCAGAGGCTTCAAACACGAGTTGCAACATTGCAAAACGTTTAATAATAAACTTTTTACGGCTTGTAGCGGCAACGAAACGTGTTTAAAAATAGTCACGAACATCAAAGGCGAAATACGAAATTTTCGCAGATGTTCTTTTGTTTGTAAATAAACATTTGAGATTTTTTAATTGCTCTTTTATCATTCAATTTGTTTTGTTACATGTTTAGTTGAATCAATAATTAAAGATGATTTCCTTGGCTTACTTTCCCGTCTATTTTTTTTTATTAATTAGCTGTATTTATTTATTAATCGTTTAACCTTTCAAAATCCCATAAGACCCGCGGGTGGCTTGATTTATTAATAGTCAAAGTCAAAGTCAAAGTCAAAAATAATTTATTCAATTTAGGACAGAAAATGCCACTTATGAACGTCAAAAATTTTAAAATCAGTATAATATTGGCCCTTAGGGGGCCCGAACATGTCTCCTTATCTTTTGGGCCCTACTAGTGCTTCGAGACAAAACACAGACAATCAGGCAAGTGCTGAGAAGAAGCACCGGAACAAACTCAGCCTCCACTAGCTGCTATAAAAAAGTAAAAAAAAAATACAATAAAATGGTAGGTACATCAGTTTGGTGCAGGCTGGACTGTCCATACATTCTTGTCATCAAGATAGTCTTGAATTTTATAATACCCTTTAGACATGAGGGTAGTTTTGACATGCGACTTAAACCTATTAATAGGTAGTTCGACAATATTGTGTGGTATATTGTTAAAAAATTTAATACAATTTCCCAAAAATGAATTATAATAATTTAATTTAATAAAATTTAATTTCAATTTGAATTTAATAAAAATAATATTTCTTTATTTATTTCTCACCACACACAATCAAATAACAATGTTAACAAAAAATCAAGTTATCTACTATTAATATCTATTTTCTATAAGTAAATAATTATTTTTCTATTGTGTCTGGAATCATGTTACGTGGAGGTTTAAAATGGCCAGTATTAAAATGGAACGTTGTGTTTATTTATTTAGTTCAGTAATTTATATTCACACTTTACGAGGCAAAGACTAATATTATCGTTTGGGCATTACTTCATCATCAGGACCTATTAATTTTGAAATTATTTCTAAGGGCTAAAGACTCTCAAAATTTAGCCTTATGTCGATGAGCTTTTACTTAAAAGCTTCATTAAGTAAATCAATTGATAGACTTCAAATGTGAGACTAATTGGAGCTTGATAATATAAGGTACTTACGATGATCATTTCCCACTGCTAAATGTAGCGTACGTACTTATAGTCAAAACCACGACAACCTGCCCCAAATCAGAGGTTAATAAGTCAGCCTATTAGATCCCACTGCTGAGAAAAGGCCTCACCTCAACTATGAGGAGGAACGAGCCATACTTCACCACGCGGGCTCAGTGCGGATTGGTGGAGGGGTGTCTGTAAGGCAAGTGACAAACCTTACTGTCAGAAGTTATCAAGCCGCCCTAGGGCCTCTGACTAGGCTTAACGACTAATACCACAGATATTAGCCGGGACCAACTGCTTAACGTGCCAATCAGAGGTTACTTTAATCAATTTTCATCTTTAAATTTATTTTCATAAAGTTTAATTTTCAACTAAGGAAATCTGATGTTTTGTTACAATCTGATTCGCTGCATTAAATTACTGATGTACAGCATCTAATCCAAATCCCGGTTCGATCCAAAAGGGGTTAATTCTAGTACTCAAATACAGCAACTTTTTAAAACCTTAACAGCTATAATTATCACCAACCAAGTACTCTTTCCATTCAATAGCACTACCATTACTATTATATAATCTGAGGCACTACGAGAAACGCTAATCCAGTAATACCATTTACCGATAAGAACGTTTGCGAGGTTACCAAGACGCGTGACGGAACTGATGGACGTGACGAACTGATGGCTGATAAGCACAGTTTTGAGCTCGATTTTATGTGCCCCGTCTAAGACTAATTTTAAGTTCAGGTTATTTCTCTCTATGTTAAACAAACGACAAGAGACAGACGTATACAATTCAGAAACGTCAGATTAAACCGCTGTCAGTTGCTATAGATTTCAGAATTCATAGAAAATGTATTTATAGCCTGACCAGGGACCTGAGTTAAGGGCGCTACGAATCCACTTTATATGACAACACTTTGTATACCAGCGTACATTGGAAACGGAACATAAACAACATATTTTTCATAAGTTTACGTTCATGTTAATATTTTAAGCCTGCTGCCTAATGATAACAGATTATACTATAAAAAACACGACAGAGCACTCGCAAATTGAATACTTTCCAGAGAATTTTACTTTACTTATTAAATTCAGTAACTCTGTAATATTGACCTTGAATTTTGGACCAAAGCACAATAACTTTTGCAAAACCACTAACGGGTAAAAGAAGCATTAATCCACTGTTTTTCTTAATGATATTATTTATAATATTAAAATAATGTATAGGAAATCATGGAAACTCTACAAACTATTTTAGTTGAAATATCCAAGTAGGGTTGAAATAGAGAAAATATTTTTCATAAACATTTTCCAAAATCGTTATTAAAATATTCTCCGTATCCATCAGTAGCCAATTTTTACTATTCGCACTATATGACAACATACCAAAAATTCGTGATGACAACTATATCAGTAATTAATTTAGAGAAACCGTAGTGATCACACAGACGTTCTTTTCGAAAAACACTACAACACCATATTAAACCACTTTTCTTTACGAAGACGAATAGTTCTCGGTATTTTTATCACATAAAAATTGCTTGGTCGGACACTTGGTCGGAAATTCGATTACGCGTCCACTTTGACACTAATCATTATGACATGTCAATGACGATTTGAGGTTTCTGTTGCCAGTAAAAGAAATTAGTTCCAGTTGTTTTCCGCAACATGGCGAGGTCCCATATATTTCTGGTCAGGCTATAATAGGAACACAGTGTAGGGATGTCATTTGATTACGACTAAAGTTAGACAAAACACACATAAACTTGAAAAACACGTAAGAAATTGGCTCACTTATTTGAACGTTTCTAATTTGTTGAAACCCTGTCTCTTTTCGTTTAGAACAGAAAAAAAATACTGAACTTTGTCTTAGACAGTGCACATTGGAATCGAGCTCTTTGTCAAACTAGAAATATACAGCCTTAGATCAATACCTTTCGATATTTCTTGAACCTGACAGCCGTGGTGCATTCTCAAGTCCCCTTTTTAGGGAAGGGGATTTAAAATAAAATATAAAGGGGAAGGAACGGTGCGATGAGCAGGCTTTTACAAAAGTTGAAAGAAGAAGGAGGAAGCCCGCCAGCCGTAACCACCGTGGCACCGCACCGACCGGACCCGAACATCCGCTGCGTCCCGAAGTACGCACGACGCAGTTGTATGTGTCCCGCCTGCACTGGTCTACGAAAGTCGAGGACGTCATAGACCATGTCCGAAGGAAGTCCAACTTTACCCTGAGGGTCGAACGGTTGGAATCTCGCCATAAAGTGAATTTTAGTTCGTTTGTGGTGAGAGTACCGACTCACCATCTTGCGACCTTCATGAAGGAGGACTTTTGGCCGCAGGGAGTCGTGTTTCGGAGGTTCCGAGGACGGCTGCCAGCCGCCACCGCGCGCATCGCTAAATGACGCTGACGCGTGTAGTTTAGTGTTTTTGTTTATATTTTAAAATGTGTTTATATTTTGTATGTATGTTAGTCTATAAGGTATTTATTATATGGGCCAAAATTTTGTGTTGAAGTTGCCTGAAATAAAATATTTTATTATTATTATTATTAAAATAGTCTGTCTGCTGTTCATTTTCGCTAAAACTTCAATGTTATTTTGTTAGCAATGGAAAATTAATAAATATTGGACGACAACATCATACATTGCTCTGATCCCAAAGTAAGTAGCTTAAGCACTTGTGTGTTGTGGAAATCTGAAACAACGGTGGTTTCACAACACCCAGACCCGAAACAATATAGAAAATATGGATTTCTATATTGACCTGACGGATCAAACCTGGGACCTCCGAGATCGGGAAAAGGTATGCCATGTTCAGGTTTTAATTTTATAAAGCGTAGTATCCTACTGCAAGGCGTAGTATCCTACTGCAAGGCGTAGTATCCTACAGCGAGGCGTAGTATCCTACTGCAAGGTTTAGTATTTTACTGCAAGGCGTAGTAATATATTGTACCGTGTCTTTTGAGCTTGGGGAGAAAAAAGTGCTTTTTGCATTTAATCATTTGCACTGAGTCCCAACAGGCGATGTGGTGTTGCCTTTCGTTTCGTATATTCAGGGGAATGCATCGTAAATATTACTGACATACTGGATATTGCGCTGGAAAATATTTTCCGAAATGGAATTGAAAAATTCGCTCGGTCATTTGACGACGACCAATTTTACCCGGGGATGGTTTTGAGAGCATACTATTTTACATTTCATCATCATTTTATCGTTAACTTGGTTGTGCACAGAGCCAAGGGTCCTCTTGGATCATGATCCTGGATATGACAGATCAGGCAGTTACAGTGGAGTGGCATGTTCACACACTGCAGATTTCGTGTTCCGTCTATGTTTCACGTCAGCTATGTGTTATTTTATCCGCACGCCACGAAATGTAAATAAATAAATAGTTTCAACAAACACACCAATTACCTAGCTCCAAACTAAGCGTGAGCTTGTGCTATGGTGACTAGGATAACGGATAGACATACTTATATACATTTATAAACATCCATGACTTAGGTACAAATGCTCGTGCTCATCACACAAACATTTGCCCCTTGCGGGATTCGAGCAACCGCCTGGCTTAGAAGTCCGTGGCGCGAACCACTACACTAAGACGGTCGTCAAATCGCGAAGTAATCTGTAAAATTGTATTTTAATTAATTCAACGATTCGCGTAAACGTAAGAAACAAAAAAAAATATTTTCAAAATAGCCCTCTCATATTTATAAATAATGTATGATCAGTGGAAAATTCATTATTAGTGAATAGAAGGGATTAGTGTTGAACGTCTCTACTTCATACATTTCTACTTCGACCTCTCTTGGTACATTTTCCGGACGACTGGCGTCAATCCAATTCCCTTACTTTGGTGTAAGTCGGCGAAATAATAAAACTCTCCCGTGTCTAGCTCGATATACACATTCATCCGATATTTTACGAGTACTAGGGGACGAAACATAAAATGGAAAGATAGAAAGCTGCTTGAACCCACTGCTTTATAAAATGGTAGTTCTTATAGCAAGTTATCTTGCTAACCTGAAATAGGTACTTAAGCATATGAATTTTTTTTTCTGCTATTGAGTTTTTGGTGACGGCAGCCAATAACAACGGAAGGTACGTAGAAGATATTATGTGCGTAATACAAGTGTGTGGGCAATACACAGGTGCATGAAGTTCGCCATTTGTACCTCTTTGTTTGTGCATTTAAGAATAAATAAATTCCTTTACTGCCATAGTTCTGTGTTTGACGTAATCAAGATAGTCTTAAATTTTAGAATACTCCTATTTTATTACTCACCGGCGAATCTGTCTACGCCACGTCTATCTTAGCCTAGAGTCAAGAGTCAACCCATTGCACATAAAAATACCCTTTCGATATAACGGTAGTTTTGACATTGTGATTTAATTTATTAATAGGTAGTTGGCTAACCATTCTATTTTTAACCATCAATCGTGGTTTGTCGGCTGTTTAAAAACTGGTGAACTCGGGTTTTAATTGTTTTTGCCAATCTAAAGTCTGAAACGACAACGACTTCCGTGGTAACCTCTCACACCGGTTTTCAGGGTGTTGCCATCACTTAGGTCCCGGGGTCGATCCCCGTTCGGGTCAATAAAAAAAACAAATTTTCTGTATTGAGTCTGGATGTAATATACCACCATTGTACTATTATGATAATAATAGGCTGATATGATTATGATTATGATTGTTCTATTACCCCCTTACTAATAATGAATGTATGTCTGTTATGACTCTTGTTTAAATATCTTCAAGCATAGTTCATAGAGTATTAGTAACAATTAACCTTAGAAACAAAGTAAGTAACAATAGTGCAAGGACAAGACAATTTAATTTAGTGACAGTAGGTAGAAACGTTTTATTGATTCAGACGCTTAACATTTTATTGTTATTTTATTTTATTCTATTACAAGATTCACAGCTCTAGTACAGTACCTATATGTGATTAAACTTAAAAACTAAACCTACAGCCAATATATAATATAATAAGTCAGCCTATTAGATCCCACTGCTGGGAAAAGGCCTCACCTCAACTATGAGGAGGAACGAGCCATACTTCACCACGCGGGCTCAGTGCGGATTGGTGGAGGGGTGTATGTAAGGCAAGTGACAAACCTTACTGTCAGAAGTTATCAAGCCGCCCTAGGGCCTCTGACTAGGCTTAACGACTAATACCACAGATATTAGCCGGGACCAACTGCTTAACATTATTACAGCCAATAGCGAATCTACATTTCAATATTGTTATTTTTTTATGCTTCAAGAATCATAAATAAATAAGTGGGTCCACCGCTCACACCGTGCGTGTGTAGGTGGTTGATTAAATATTAAATATTTCCCTCAAGCACTCCGAAAACGTCCTTCTTAAATCCTTTTTTTACAGCTATAAAAATTACGGGTGTAGTAAATTCATTATTAAAGGTTCGATGCAATCTATTAACCAAGCCATTTTGTGCGTAGTTTGTTTTCGAACTATTTACAGCGAATAATTGTGTGTCTTGTTTTAACTTTTGGGGTACATCATGTAGATAAATTACAAACAATTTGCACAGAAACAAATGATAAATCTATCAACGTGCCGGCTTTACTCGAGCCGAACGGTATCGCGCGTGATGATGGCAAGAGACCAGATGGCATGTCACTTGTTCCTTGGCGGATGGGTCGGGCTCTTGTGTGGGACGCTACCTGTGTCGACAGACTTGCAGCCTCTCATCTGCCCGGGACAAGCCGTGATGCTGGTTTGGCTGCGACAAGTGCCGAAAACTTTAAAAGGAACAAATACAGGCAGATCGCCTCCCGGTACCACTTTGTACCGTTTGGAGTCGAAACACTGGGTTCGTGGGGTCCCAACGCTATCTCTTTTTTCAAAGAGATTTCCAAGAGGCTAGTTGACATCAGTGGTGACCTAAGAGCTGGCAGCTACCTTGCTCAGCGTATAAGCATCGCTATCCAGCGCGGTAATGCTGCCAGCATCCTAGGAACCTTACCACAAGGACCCTTTTTATAATTTTTGTTTTAGTGTTGTATTAAGTTATTTTTCTTAATTTTTATTAATAAGTTGTATATATAATGATAGGTACACTCTTAAAACACTCGATTCTGGCTCAAAGGCAATATTAATAGCCAATGTTTGGGAAACCGGCTCACGGTCTGACCTTCAGTCTAAACCAAACATTCTTATTTGGAGTTGCTATTTATAGACGTAATTGTCGCAAATAGGGGCTCCATTCTGGTATAATATAATAATAATATTTAATTTAATAATAATATTTCAACCTAAATCTCGGTGTCATTGCTCTTTTTGACGTTACTTCTCCATCACATTTGCCAAAGAGAAAAACAGAGGGGATACCGTTTTTGACTTCTTTATTAATTACTTTAGGTATGATTTCTGCCGCATAACTTATACCTGCAAGGGAATAAAAAAACTAGTAAGTTGATTTATCTACATACAGCAAAAGTAAAAAATATTTAATCACAATCGACGTGGTCGAAGAGATTAAGTATGCCGTAAATGGAGATGGGCAGGACACATTGCACGGATGACCCACGATCGATGGGTTTGAAAGATCCTAGAGTGGAGACCCCGCAATGACACCCGCGGCAGAGGAAGACCGCCTAAGATATGGACAGATGACATCCGGCAACAGGCTGGAATTAACTGGATGCAGGTGGCCAGGGACAGAAGTCTGTGGAAGGTTGAAGAGGAGGCCTATGTTCGAACACGAACCCAAAGGCTGTTTTTTTATGTATATATATATATAGATAGATAGATAGATTAATCACAAAAATATGTTAGGAGTCCGAGTAACTTCGATGCACGAGCAACTTGCACGTGGCCTATGTGACGCGCGTTTTTCCTCTATCTACGGTTTCTCGCTACTACTACACTTGTGTAGCCAGAGCCCGTAGACAAGATACAATCTATTCTAAAGCGAAGTTCGCTATCGCTAACATCATGTATGAAACTGACATGAGCCATTGAAACATCACGTGATTATTACAACATATTTTGATGTTTCGTTGTCGATGACCCTAACCAGTGAACGGAAGGTAGGTAGCCTTGCAGCTTAAAGTTCCGCAACTAGCTTCAAAGTGAGTCTTCACTCCTTGAGTTAAAGTTGAAGCCATTGAAATTTGAAAACATCCAAATTTCAGTAGGAAAGATGGTTGGAAAGTTCCACCGGCATGGGATCCTATTCTAGCAAAAACCAAAACAACACCTCGCAGTGCAAGATCTCAAGACACGGTTAGCTCTTTTTGCATAAATTGGAACGTAAATTAATATTGATGAGTGACGGTAGTTTAATTTTTCAAAACTTTGTAATTGACAAATAATACCTTAGTCTCCCTGTGACCACGAACGCTGTAAAGTGTTCGAAACCTCAGGTTTTAAATAAAATGTAAATAAATCGCTAAGTCATCCGTAAAATTGTGTTTTAATTACTCCTTGAGTTGTTAAATGTTCAGTGAGTTGTTAAATGTCTGACCCTTTGTCTTGTTCTCGTAATGTTTTTATTTTTATGTGTAGTAGTATATATTGATATTTAAATTATCGATGTGAAAGGCGGCATTAACACAAACCTTAGTGGTTGAATAATATGTCGTCTTATTGCTTTTCGTGTATGTATTTTTTAAAATGATAATTAATTTAAAAAAAATAAAGAAAAAAGGACAGTAATTAAAAGTTGTTTCAAAGTTTAGACACAAAGTATGATTGTGCACATTTGACCACATTTTTTTTAACAAAAACAGACATTAATCGTATTATGAAAGTACAAAAATATTAATCGCACTTGATGGTAAGCAACTATGCGGCTGAGGATGGGAAATGTCTGAATAACAGCCATTATTTTCTTATAGGAATTCAGATCATAGTGTTTAGGAAGCACGTCAGCCAGCAACAAATTCCACTCCATAGCCGTACAAGCAACATAAGCGTAGATGTTATTATTTATTGTCCTCCTAGCCGAATTTCGACTACGGCGGCCTATCTGAACCGAGATAAGCCATCTGCGCGGGTTATATTGTAGTGCACAAGTGTGTGCGTAATACACAGGTGCACTCTTTATTCCTTCACTCTCATAATTCGGTGAGACGGCAGTCCGACATGACCGCAGGCGCAGAACCAACGGCTCAACGTGCTTTCCGAGGCACGGGGGTGTTAACACCACCAACTTCCTGACTCCGGAGCTGTATCTGAGTTTTTTCAAGACAGAAAAGCTCAAAACTCTCTGCCCGACCCGGGAATCCCGGGACCTCGTGGATACTACCCAGCGTGCTGACCACTAGACCAACGAGACAGAGAGTAGAGCAACGTACATGTAAAACGTTTGGTATTAGTGGTATTTAGGGAAAACTATCACCATCCGTGTTTAGTGACAGCATGTTATTGTAATATTTATGGTACTAACGTGAAAAGGCCATAAAAATAGTAATAAAATACAGAAATGTCTCTTAAATGGGTTGACCTCTGCTAAAATGTCACACACACCGATTTTATGAATCAAACAAGCATGATACTGTGTTTTTTTCACATAACTCGGGTAGGTAAAATTATTTTTTTATGAGATTAATACAAAACTGTGACATATCTTGTCTAATTTAAGAGTAGCCCTCCTTAATTACACAGGTACGAATCACAAAAAGCGGACTCCGATTTTTATGTTTTATATCAGCCTACTGCAGTCCACTGCTGGACATATGCCTCTCTAAGTCGGCGCCAACGGTTCACGGTCCTCCGCTTCTCGCATCCAGCCACCACCGGCCACCTTACTCAGGTTATCAGTCCATCTAGCAGGGGGCGTCCAACACTACGTTTCCCGAGACGTGTTCTCCATTCGAGAACCTTCCTCCTCCAACGCCCGTCGGTTCTGCGACAGACATGACCAGCCCACTGCCACTTCACTTACTACACCTCTGAACGATATCTATGACTTTCGTCTTTTGGCGGATGATCTCGTTTCGGATTCCATCCCTTAGCGTGATCCCCAGCATAGACTGTTGCATAGCTCGCTTAGCGACATGCAGTCAGTGGGCTAGCTTGACGTCCTAGTCTCGGCCCCATAGGTCATGTTGCCCTCGGTCAAGTGTTGCAACTGGGTAAAGACAACTTCGAGCGCAAAATTGCCAGAAGGGTGCAGCTAGGTTAGGCATTTGGGAAGTTGCGTCACATTTTCTCGTCACCACTACCGCAATGCCTGAAGAGCAGGGTATATAACCACTGCGTCCTACCTGTCTTGATTTTTATGTTTATGTCACCGCTATCTCACCTGGTGCTAAGCGACGATGCTGCCGAGGATAGGTCATGTCTGTCTGACTAGTAACCTATTCACTATATACAAATAAGAAGAACTTTCAAAAACACTTTACTGATAAAAATTGTGAAAGGAAAAGGTGTTTTATGGCATGTTACAAAATTAACATTAATAACATAATATATGATTAATATGTCACTTGGCAATAATAACATTGTATCGCAATAATGCTTACAATGATTTCAATGAGTTATGATTGTCTCAGGTGTTATTTGTTGTTATGTTGTTATGTTTTACTGGGAAAATATTATATTTACTTTTTATAGCTCTGTTATCACGTATAATTTTGAAGGACTCAAGTTTTTTTTTTAAATACATAAGTATTGACTTATTGGCTACACAAAATAAATATCTTATTTAATTTATCTCTTTATATATATATATATATACTTAAATTATATATTTATACTTATATATAAAAAATATATATATATACTCTAAAACGTTTTGTGTACGCAACACATTTTTTAACAAACACAAACAATATATATATATGTATATATAAATCAGGGGAGATATATATATATATATATATATATTGTTTGTGTTTGTTAAAAAATGTGTTGCGTACACAAAACGTTTTAGAGTTATTTATTAATCAGTAAATTTTAATTGTTTTCAGTAACATTGTTTTTTTTTCTAAAAATCATTTATGAAAAATAAATATGCTTCACGAATTTTTTAATGTAAATGGATTTCTTAATAACAAATACGTCAAAGTTTCAGACTGTTACAAAAGTTTCTCAAAATATAATCTTGTTTATGAAATTGAAATTAGAGCAAACAAAATAGTTATTGTTTTTGGGGCCCTTGCGCACGTTTCCTTTTTAAGGCTCTCCGCTAAATATTGACTGAGTCAACTGGTGACCAAAGGGCTGGCAGCTACCTCGGACAGCGGATTAGTTTAGCTATCCAGAGGGGCAACGCTGCCAGCATTTTGGGCACCATCCCATATGGCAAGCGTTTTTTATGTTTTATAAATTTATCTTGTTCTTTTTTGTTATTGTGTACCTATATATTTCATTTAGTTAGTTGTTAGTTTTAATAATATGTAGATATTATTATTAACTAGTAAATGTTAAATTTTATTTCACACATATAATGATGCGGTTATTACGTAAGTTATATTGATGTTATTGGTCGTTTAAAATGTCTACACATTTTCTAGTTGACTGTACATCACGCAATTTACATAATGCTGTTATTAGTAATGTATTACACCTGGAATGTATTGCAATGAAATAACTTATAAGATCAGCGATTAACTGACGCGCTAATTTTTCGTTTCGACGACAATTTGATTCTTTCACAATGAGTCAATTAATTATTTTTTCACCCGTTTGTAAAAGCCTTTTGCGGTTTTTATCATGCAAATTATACAATTTCCTTTGAGCTAGTGAAGTAATTTTCTTTGTGGGTAATTAACTTTATGTCAATTCCCAATTTCCTTGTATAATTATAGTCGTTAAAAATTGGAAAATTGACGGAAAAAATTGGGAGAAATGACAAATGCGGAGCTTGAATATATAAATCGTTTTACTTGAACACCGATGAATAAGATTATTTTTTCTTTTATGATGTTTTTGTTTGACTAGAGTAATATTGATATCGAAGACACTCAATAAATCACAAACGATTTCGTTTTTCTCTACAGGTAGTTTAATAAAAAAAAATGGTACATCAATTAAACCAGGCTTATAACTAAAATTATGAAAAACCATACTTATACTGTATTAGATTTAAATAATAAACCCGAAAATTAGCAGGGCATGATATAAACCTACAACCTTTGGCTAACCGGGCCAACAACCGGGCATACTTATTGTTACATCCGCTTCAGGCACCATTACGTCACAACCGGGGAATATATTTTATTTATGACCAACGGTGCCGGAAACTCCACTCGACACTAGCGCCACTCATAGCCAAACCCAACTAAACCCAGCCAAGCCACCCAAGCCAGCCAAAGCCTACCCAGCCAAAGCCAACCATAGCCAACATAGCCAACCAAAGCCAGCCATAGCCACCACACCCGGGCAACACCAAGCCACCGCTTGCCACCTTTCCCCACCGCCAATAATAGAGGGGGAAAGCCTTTATAAGCGACGGACAGCTCAGTCTAGCAGACTTGTACACAGCAGCAACTGAATAAACTAAAACTATGCCAGTTTGAGTAACCATAATCATAATTATTTGAAAGTGTGTGATTCAGCAATTAAATCTGTGTGTTTAAGCTGCTTGTGCGTTTTTTATTTATGCCACTCGTTTACACTATACTGTTTTATATTGCCCATGACTTGACTTAGGCTCAAGTTAATTACCGGTAGGGTAAAACCGGGATAGATGCCACACTTTTTGAAAATATGTTATATCTCCCTCTACAGTTATTTCATTCTTTTATTTGTAAAACTGGCAAGTACTTTGATATTTTATCTAAGAATTTATGAAAGGAAAAAAATATTATGTTTGACATTTACAGAGTATTAGTCCATATAAATAACGTTAAGGCTAAATAGGCCATCTATCCCCAAAAAACTTTGATCGCACCTAGCCGTACCATGCATGCAAGACATATGAAACGATCCATTTGGTGGTAGTTGGATAGTCTCTCGACAGATAAATAAAATAACACGCTATGTATTTGCGAAACTAGAGTAATTACAATCGGGGCATCTGCACCACTGGGGCGTCAATCCCGGTTTTACCCTATAAGTACAGTCACGAGCATATGTCGTTCTTTTTCAGTAGTTATTACAATGTCATAAGATCATGTTTGTATCCTTTTCATAGCTGTACCAGACTTTTGTATCCTAACGTCCGTTTACAATTTCAAATTTAATTGGAGCTATATAGCTGTGGGTTCTTCGTTAAAAATTCACGTGGGGCTTAGACAGCCCACAAAGGTTCCGAGTTTTAATTCTGCCTGCAACGTAATATTGCGGTGAAATTTTGATGACTGTGTGGAGTTTTTGCGTTGAATAAATAATGGCTGAAATGTTTGTAAAGATTAAACGGTTTATAGAAAACTAGCGGTCCCCCAGGTCTTCGCGCGGTTTTCAGAATTTCCATACAAACTAACAAAGAAATTCCTCACTTTTTACTCCCTTCTTTTAATCTAAGTCGAACGTGAGTTTTTAGGGCTCCGAATTTCAAATGGAAAAAACGGGACCCTAATAAGATCACTTTGTTGTCCGTCCGTCTGTCTGTCAATACACTTTTTCTCGAAAACGCGTAGAGGCACAACTTTAAATTAACTTCAAACACACAATTTCGCTTCGATTCGATAGTGCATCGCTCGGCCAGGCTTAAGGGCTCAGCTCCGGTAAAACCGACATACCGAGGTGCACGATTTGATAAGGAGGGACACGCTCTGGGATGGGAGAGGAAGATCGGGAAGCCGCAGCCGCCCACAACCAAGCGGTTATGCAACCTAGCCCAGTCTAGGAGTATTGGATTAGAGGGGATTGTTTGTACAGGATGAGCGTTGATGAGATGATGGGGTGGGCTGTCTAGCCTTAGTTGGCCTTGGTTGGTTTCCTGCGGTTGGGTCTTGTGTTTTCTGTGTAGCTGGTGTTGATCGTCCTCCGATTCAGATACGCTGTCCGTTTCGCTTCTGTTGAATATTTCTTGTGCTTCCCTTTGAAGAGTGTTTTTATCCACCGCGAGTTGATGCCATTCTTCACGTGTTTTATTGTAGTAGCTTAGGTCGTGTGATAGGGAGTCCTTCCATGTGAATACTGGCCGGCCGTGTTTCAGTCTGGCCGCCTTGTATTTTAGGGCCGCGTGTAATGTGGGGTTGTGTTCTTCTAAGTACGTGTCCATTAAAGAATAGTCTTAGGAATTTAATTATTTTTGTAATAGTTAAATTTCCCCTAAAAATTTCCCCTCTAGTAGCTGATGTGTCCTTTTATCTTTTGGCGGGTTTCTTGAGTTTCTAAGCATGTCTTTTAGTATTACTCTTTCATATTTCCTAAGGTAGGATCTATTTTGTTTTGTCAAGGCGGCTGCTTTGAGCCCATATGTCATCGCCGGTTCTATAATCATTTTGTAGGGGAGTCTTGCTATTTTCCAGACAATAACACCAACTAATGTTTTTAAATGTCTTTGTGTTGTAAGAGTTTTTCTGTTATGGCTAATTTTATGGTAGCTACATGTTCTTGTTGCGCTGAGCGATATTTTTTGTTTCAAAGGGCGAGCTTGATAAGTGGTTGGTTAGAGCCAATGCAATGTTGTGCAAGGCGTGTTTTTTTTTCCCTTTTTCCCAGAATATTTGCTCAGGGATAGTTTTATGATCAACAGATGTGACCGTTTTGGGTTTGGGGCTGTTGATTGCGTTTCAACGCGTACTTTAAGATTGGTTTTGTTTTTTTTTGGTCCTATATTTTTCAAGATTAATATTACATTATGAATAGGAATTATAGCTTTTTAGAGAGTTGCCTAGTTTTAGAAAACTTGAGTAGTTAGAGTATATTTATGGCACGTTAAATGGACGAGTTAGTATTCTACAACTTAGGGTTTTGAATTTAAGGTCTAATGCTTATACGTTTTCCTATGCGACGGTAGTTGTGTGAGTTAGTATATATTATTTTAGTTACTGTTTTAATTTTTATACCTAATGCTTTTACGCTTAACCTATATCTTTTTGCTATGCAGTTTTTCTAAATGGTTTTTCTGAGATAGGATGATCGGAACGACATTTGATATTAGTTCGGTAGGTTTAAGTAAGGACCGATCTCACCAAGTTTCCTTTATCAGAGGTTTAGCTGCAGTGTAAGTAAGTACGTCGAACATTGATGTTGCCGCCCTCCTGTTAGCTAGCACTCAGGGTTTCACTCAGTCTTTTCACAACACTTACCCACAATAATGCACTAACACTCACGCGATTCCAAATTGAAAATGCGTTTGTCGGTTTTAGTTTTAATTTTGGTTCCTAAGTGAGTGATAATTATCACTGGGCACTTTTATCTTAAAAAACCGCATTAATTTAACTACAATTTATTAATTTTCTTTTTCATATTTAAACTAACGATTCACTGTTATGTTGCCCTAACGCACTCGTTGGGTTTGAGCGATCTTCTGATTTAAGCCCTATTACTATTAGGGTTTTATTATCCTAGATGCTATTCTGCGTAATTTCAGACTGATGCTATATAATTATACGCCAGTAATATTTTCCTTATGAGCTAGCCTGGTCTGTCCTATGCCCGGGGGCTCAGTTTACTGCAAGGTTTGATTATCTATTTGTTTGTGTTCTGCTATTGTGCTGCTAGAGGAGAAGGCCAGCATCTAGATAACATTCAGGTCGTCTTCTTGGTTGTTTAGACTTATTATATTTAGCCAATAATGGAACGATCTCACCAAAATCTCGTTCGTTCTTGACTTTGTTGCGTTGGACAGCGTGCTGTATTGTTTGTCGTCGGGCTGTCGGCGCTGTTAGGGGGGTTGTGACTGCTTGTTAGCCGCTTACACTACACATAAACACTATCACACACGAGCTTTATGGAATAAACTACAAACTTAATGCGGGCGTAAACACTCGCGGGTGTATTAGGAGAAAACACTTGTGGTACTTTGCTTTTTTTACAAAAACCCCCTTTAAATTACACTACTTACACCGACACTTAACACTTTTTGAAAAGAAAAACAAAGCGCGCTGTGGTTTGATTTGATCACTTTTTTTTATTTTACACCGATAACGCTAAAAGATTTTTGCTACTTGACTACGTTTTTTAATTTCCCAATTTTATTTTGATTATGAGGGTTTTTTTGTTTAACTTTTACTCGAGATTGCAAGTTATTTACGAGGTTTGCGGAGAAATTCATAGTAAAGTTGCCTTTGCGCGCACGTGTTGGGCTTAGAGACAATCGATCTTTTTTGGGGTGCGGCCGATTGCAGTGCACGTGGTGGACACGACCACTCGCTACGGCTGTCCGAAAATAATCCTTAATTAACTTCAAACACACAACAAAGGAAAATCTTATAAGTATACTAGTATCAATAATTGAGGATAAAATCCGAAAACCGAACATTTTTTGTTACATCATAGAAAAAACCGTTTTGTTGCAATTATTTAGCGACAGAAGTTCGCACGGAACTCTAAGTTTGCGAATACCACTCGCACGGTTTTTTTAATAATAAGAGAAAACCTTCACCTTCTAAAACTTTTCATATTAGAATCAAGTTTTCTACTCTACATAAACTTTTTTAATAACCAAACTAAAATCGATCAATCACTTGTTTTTGTTTTATTTTATTTGGAATTTGACTGAGAGCGAATACTTTACCACTTGAGACTGAGTGTACAGCACGTCAAGTTACTCATATGAGCTACGAAACAGCTTTTGTTACGTAGGAAATAGAGGCGGGCTCAAGGTCAAATTAGGGTAATATGACGTGCGGCCATGTGTACTCATTAGCACTTGAAAAGAACAGTCGTCGAGTTTAGCTTTGACCCCTTGCTGACTGTATTTAGGGTTTAGGGTTAAATTACACTGCTGAAAGTTTCGATCATTTTTTGCCCTTGGATATTTGAAAACTATTTAATTACAATACTCTGTAATTAAATAGTTTAACACATTGAATGCCAAATATATTGTCAGGTCAATATTGGTTCCCACCATACAAATGGTCTTCTACGTAATACTACGTACTCGGCACCCCGTTTAGAAATGGCATGACTGTGTGGTGCCTAGTACGCAACATTACGTGTAAGTCTCACTGAAACCTAACATTGTTGCGGACTATAATCTGGGCATGTCTGGTATTGACAGAGAGGACTAGAAGGTCACGTATTACTCTTGCCTCAGAAAAACACTCAGATGGCACACAAAAATTGCATTGCATTGCATTTTTGAGGTTTACGCACAATACGCGCATGGGTTGCTACGTTTGAAAGACCGCTCATCCAAAATATGGCTTTTTTCTATGAAATATCCACTGGGACTGAACTGTCGCGATATTACTCCCACAGTTGCAGAAGCACCTGGATCACAAAAACCGCCAGTACAGCATAAACAAGATCAAGCAGACCCATCGCCGTTGCTGCCTTTTTTTTTTTAGCGTCAGGAAAATGCGGTGCATACCCCCCGCCAGCGAGGATGGTGGAGGGGGTTATGTGGGGCTCCAACCCACTAAAAACCTGACGGTGTCCTCCGGTGCTGTTGTCGGTGCGAGTGCATGGATTTCAGCCGACGCTATGCCACCACGCACTCGCTCCCAGCTGCAGCCCACGAATATGACAGGGCCCCGCCCGGCTTCGAGGAGGGGAGAGCAGCCCCCTCCTCGGTACAAGCAACGACGCGCGGGAACACACACGCGCCGCTGCGACCCCGTGTGGGCGTATCGGTACCCCCGCACCGAGTACACCCGGGGTCCTTCAGGGAGGCGGCAGGAGGAGAGCAAAGCGTCCCCTCCAGCGGCCTGTGCGTCGGCGGCGGATCATCATCATCGCCGTTGCTGCCTGGGCCAACTGTACCACCGACTTTTCGAGTGTCGTGAAAAGTCGTATCCCGTTGAGAATTTTCATTACTTAGAAAAGCTCTAAACTACTACCAAGAAGGCTGTTCCAGCTAAACCTTGTCGTGTCTGCACCAAAAATGAAAAAATGAAAGGAGTCCTCTTTTGTATTTGCCACTTGCCCGGAAAAGCCTGGCTTGTGTGTTGTCAACGGTTTCTACACTTACCACACTGATCCTTGGATGATTTTATATAAAAATTCTATTGTTGTCCTTAAAAGTTTCTTTTTTTTAAATATAATTATTGATCTCATTAGTTATAATACTAATTTTTGATCTTATTATAAAACTGTACTTTTTTGCTGCAAAGTGCTTTAGAAATTTTGTGATTTGAACAGTTTTAAAATAATAAAGTTACTTTTTGTCTATGGCATGTCTTATTTGAGATGCCAACGAACCTAAAAACGTCTTTTTCAGGAGGCCCAATAACACAAACACCCATTTAAATTATAAGAAAGTGCTACGTTGCATTACGTAGTTGGCCCCTAGCATCACTAGTGCCTACGCAATATTGCGTAGTTGGCATTCAATGTGTTAAATATAATGGGTGTAGATATGGGATACATGATACTATTTTGTGCACACTACACGTAGTAGACATTTAAATACAAAATGTATATCAAAGCCAGTTTCCAAAACTACAAAAAAAAAGGCTAAGTGCGAGTCGGACTCGCACATGATCTATGAACATTAGACACTATTTTAACATCTTATTTTAGTCGGCGAATAAATCCCGTTTGTTGTATGGGACCCTCGCTTAAGTACTTATTTTATTTTATGTATTTGTTGTTAAGTACAGTGGCAACAGAAATACATCATCTGTGAAAATTTAAACTATCTAGCTATCACGGTTCCATGAGATACAGCCTAGTGACAGAGAGACGGACGGACGGACAGTGGAATCTTAGTAATAGGGTTGCTGTACCTGATAGGATATTTGCTTAAAACCGCGTTTAAGTTTGTTGCAACAGAGAATACCCATAGGTGGATATGAAGTCTACCAAGTCGATTATTGTGAACTGAATAATGTGCCGTAGCTTAGCGATGGGCGATTATTACTAAATTATTCGAATTATTCGAATTGTCTCTATAATCGTATGTATTCGATAAGCAACCGCAGTCATTCGATTATTCTTCGATTATGCGGCGAGCAATTCCGGAGCGCGCGGTGTGCAGACCGTACTACTAACTACTAACGAATAAATCGACATTCGTCGCGTCGATTAATTATTCGGTCGCTACCTGTCCTGTGCGCACAGTCGCGGCAATTGGCTCGAATGCATCAAAGGGCTCAGTATAGATTATCACTTGATTGTAGATTATTATTCGAATTTTTTTTTCGAATTGCTAAATCGATAATCGGTTCATTCGATTATTTTTTTTCGAACGATCGCCCATCGCTACCGTGGCTATTAAGTTCTATATACACAGAATTGGTTCATGAAAGATTTACCCTTGATTGCGTCTCAACATATTCAACCAAAGTCAAACTAACCAGAGCTCCTCATGCATAATCGCTTTGCCTCAGTTCACTTTGTCCGGGAAACTTTGACTGAAATGTAACAGTATTCGTAAGATATTCAAATTCGAAATTTAAATTATTTATTTAGCTTAAAATTACAGTTATGAAATCCAAAAATATATTCTTCATACCTAGTCGTATACCTCATGACTGAGGGTTGTAATCATTTTGTGGAATGAAACACACACAACAACTTTCTTGGCAATTTTTAATGGAGTGATTTGCCATTGCCTTCCCATTTCACATACTAGCAAACTAGTGTGCAGGTTTTCTCACGATGTTTTCCTTTACTGTTAGGCAGCGATATCTTTGAACAAGCAAACATAATTATTGATAAATCAAAACACCCGTCTGCAAAAATTATTATATTTTTAATGGTATTTGTACTGGCTTTCATTTGATACCCATATTGCTATGGTAAGGAAAAAATCAATCCTCCCTCCCCCTTTTATTTCCATTTGCGGGCGTCATTTTTTTAAATAGCCTATGTCACTCTCACAATTTTGACCAATTCATTATTGACAAAAAATACACCTCATTTGACAAAAACTGACCAGCTGTTTGGGCTGTAGGGCGTGCCAAACAATTAAACATACATGCTCGGGAACAACATAACCCTCCTTCCGCCGTCGGGTAAAAAAACTGTACTTAAGTTTTCGTACAAACTCAGTAGTACAGGCGGGGATCGAACTCACGACATGATCTCACGGATGAGAAGTGAAGTTTTCTCCGCTCGGCTATCACGCCTTTCCAAAAATATATGTCAATGAGTATTCGCTTATGACAGTGATCTAGTGTTACGAGTTCTTTGCTGGTTTTCATCAAAAGAATTGTAAACCCCATTTTAATTCTTTTAAAAATCCTTATCTGAGGGACAATGTACCAAAAAAAATATAATCAAAAACATAACAAATTGAATATCCTTCTCATATTCTTGATGGAAAGGACATGTCCTCTTTTTGTATGGAGGCTGGTTTTTTATTCTAAGATATAACCAACCACTAATAAACCTATATTTATCTTTAAGCTACAAAAATATGAAACACGTAACCATAGAAATCAGAATTTTAAACGCCTCTATTTTTGAGAAAATACATATTTTGTAACAGGCATCATCCATTGATCACTTACTTGTATTTTCTGGCTGTATGGCTATGAACCATTGCCTTTCCACTGGAGGATAAATACTACTAGATACTACCACAGATTATATAATAGGTACTACTGTCAATGGAATGTCAATTTTGCTGTCAATTTTTTTTTCATGCGTTAAATGATATCGGCGAAGGTGCGGTTTCTGTACAGACAAAGAGAAAAATGAATTTCAATTTTCTCAAAATCGGAGGCCTTAAAAATATATTAATTATGCAGAAAGGCTAGTTTTCGTGAAGTCTTTAATATAATATTTAGTTTATTCTAGTTAGAAATATTGACGAATAAAAAACCATTAATGGACAAGTCCTTTGACAGGTCAAACAGTATAATGATCATTATCAATATAGTTTTTGACTTCAACAGTGTCAGCCAACTCTAACTAGAGTTTACTGAAATTAAATATGGGAATGGAGCCCCTGATGTTTGAATAAAAAATAACACAGCTATGGCAAAACAAAACCAAAAACACATCTTCAACACGAGATCTGTTAATGGTCAATGATCAAATAAACAATTAAACGGCCCTTATACGCCTTCTAAACAATTACTTAACACCAGTCTGCCGGCGCCCTTACGCCTGTTGAACACAGAGAAAAACCACAGAGAACCACAAACAACTGAACAGCCCAGTGAAAACTGACACTTCACTTGTAGTAAAACCTTGTTTGTCGTATGTATACTTTTTAATTTTATATAGTAAATATTTTGAAGTCTTAAGTATAGTGGGCAAAGCCTTATATTATTTTTAAACTTAAGCAATCATTTTGCAAGTTTCTACGAAATTAAATCAAATTTCGCTCACAAAAATTAATCGACTGTGTCATCCGGTGGGACAAAGCCTTTATTTTCATTCGTAGATTTCGTCAAATTTATGAAAAAACTACTTTCGCTTACTTTACTTGCACTTTTTTATAATCTAATAAGAAAATGCTTTCTTAGTTTATATATGTTTAGGTTTAGAAACATCCGTTAGACGATAAAATGTGACATTGGTAATTATTACATTTTTGGAGTTTCTAGACAGTGTTGGCTCCAATTGTATTAGGAATTTATGAGATAATCAAGGATATTTTAGTAGGAAGTGATGTAATCTTCACATTAGTATTATTGCAATTGCTAAAAAGTTTTAATCCCTGAGGCCCGCTTGCACAAGTGCGAATCAACTACTCTGGACTTGCGCAAGTGGGCAAGCGCAATCAATTTTTGAGTGCAAAACAAGTATTTTTTCTCAAAAACTTGCAAAAAATTGCTTAAATTAAAAAATAATTATACCTAAGTTATAGTGATCAAAATGATGTGCTATTTAACTTGTACCCGACTTATTTTGTTTGTCTTGCATGTCATTTTAAAGTCCAATTTGAATATTCAAAGACATAATATCTTGTTGTTGGCGACGCCCCCGAACTGAGGTGGCTGTCTTTAGAATCCAAATTCTAATATTGAAAATAACAGCCTGATGATATTATTATTACGACCTTTGAGTTGTACATACCAAGTCTCTGAAGATTTAGGAAAATGACCACACAACCAAAACATTGTGTTTAAATTATCAAATTGACATTTTAGCGATTGGCAGTCACAAACGGCTCGATCTATTCCCATGATCAGGAATAGCAATTTAATACGACATTAAACAAATACTATTGGTGTTAGTTTGAACTTAGATGGTATTCGACGGGAATAGACCATCGGCTTTTCATTTACAATGACCACAACTAAGATTCTAAAGACAAATTATTTGAACTTAACTATTTTCAAATAATTATTTAACAATATGTAGCATCTATTTCCTGATTTGATATAATTTTCCATTAGTTCTTGAATTATATCTGAAAGTGTTGAAATGATTTCTACTCTCACACACTCTTAATACACACACAATTTATTTACAATGAGAGACAATCGGATTTATCTATCTAGTCTTTGATGTTTTTCTAATACTTAAAAACACAATAAAATAAGTAAAAATAAGTCCCGCATTGAAGCCAGATTAAAGGAAATATTTCAACTTTTATGGTCACTAACATTTAAATAATTTGCTGCGGCGCTACCATGTAATATAAGATTTTATTTGTGAATTTCGATATATCAGTACTGTTTCATGTGCCATGATCCCGGAATGACTGAGTTATTTCTCTTCACTTCTCCCTAGCAAACTATTGTGAAGAATGAGGGATATTGCAGATAACAAAGTTTTTCACATCCTGTTTACTATGTTAATCATCAACAGCTTACAGTTCCTCTATCCCAGTGAAGGTCATCTTAGTTTGTTGCGCTATAATGAATCACGAAACCATGACGTCATCATATCAAGTGTCCGGCTGCCTTTACAGGTTATTGACCTGAATAAGTGGCGCCCACATATTTCTCTCTTTCCTCTCTTTTTCTAAATATGTATTTGAATTCGTTCATGTACAGTCAAGTACAGTCGCTAGCAAATTAAATTTTACAACATGAAATAAAAGTGCCCAGCAGAGGAATGATTTGGGCCTAATTTTTTATCTAATGTATTTTTTTAATATTTTTAATTTAATTTTTCTCAAAATTTTTGTTATTATTATTATTATAATTGGTGTACACTTATTATGGTCTATTAGTCTGAAATAAATTTATTTTATTTTATTTATTTTTTATTTTTAAATTTTACATAAAAGTTTGTTCATTTATTTAAGATTCATTGCACAACTGAAATTTTGTACAAAAAACGGACTTGACATCTTGTGGGATTCTCCACCAGTCATACTTCTGAGCTAAGCAGAATGAATAGTGGGCGGTGTGAAAAAATAATAATAATTAAGAAGCAAACTATTTAAGTGTTTGGTTTTGAATAAGCCTATTTTATGGCTTTGAATTACACCTTCATTTTATTTTGTTAGGCACAGATCCACATTTCATCGTATCTGTGACCTCAACAATAACTTAATTATTGCAGTCGAGTGCTTTTATCTAATCTGCAATGGTCACGTCCATTTTATTCTGTTTATCAACATTCAGTAGCCACCTTACTTTGGTATGAATTGAAACTTATTTTACAATTGGGCCCAACTACGTTTAATCCATACTAATATAATAATTGCGGAAGTGCGTATTTTTGTGTGTTACCTCCTTAAAAGCTTAGCGAGTTCATCAACACATGTTTAATTTTTAATCAGCCGGTTTAGCATCTTATGACATATTTTAAAATCACGCTATTCAATTACGACTGGTACAATTTTACTAGAGTAATTTTGCAGACAGACAGCCCCAGGGAGACGATTCTCATACATTAGAACTTTTTCAGTTCGAACTAGATTTTGATTGCGAAGTTCTGAAAATGCCAAACTATGTTACGTTCGAAAGAAGAATTTTGAACTTTTTACGACTGTGAACTTTTTTCCATTGCATCAGAATAATCTCCCAGCTGCGTTTTATTAAGGCTGGAGTTAACTAACACCTATACGGTGTTATTACAAAAAAATAGACCAGGTTTAAAATGGATCTCAATATTAGCCGAGAACAGAGGAATTAATGACACATTCGTGACATAATAGAGAAGCGCTTCTAATTGGCTAGCTAATAGCTTAGTGTCCTGGCTTAAACCCGGTACTAAGTTTTTGGAATAACGGGGATAAAGTTTTAATCAACCAGTTTAACATTATTTGACATATTTTTATTGTCATTCTGTCAAATTAACCGTCAATCGAGGTTTACCGGCTGTTTAACAATTGGTGAACTTGGGTCTTAGTAGATTTGGACCTAATATTGACACTAATATAACAGGGACCTTGAATGCCATGACCAAGGCCGAACTACAAGCTACTACAGGGGAAATGCATGCAATTAATTAAAAGCAGTTCTGTATCAAGCCTTGGGGATTGCTATCGAGAATGCTAATAAGGCATGTTCAGGTAACTACGTAAATATTTGGCTTACTAGCAAAGGTTATGCAAGATTTTTTTAGTGATTTTATCTTGAAGGATTAACTTTAATTGACGTCTTTGAATACGACAGTTAGTATATTAGTTAGAAACGAAAAAACAACCGCCATAATAATAAAAAGTAAAAAAACTAAAACCCAACTACGACAAAAAACGACGCTGAAAAAGTATAAAACAAGATTTTCAGAATAAACTGAACAAAGTTGCAAGTAAATGGACACAGTAAACTCTACCAAGATGCCTTCGTTGTAAATTGACAATAATGTCATACAATACTATTCTCAAGTATCAATATTCACTATGTAGAGATATATTTTCATGTTTAAACACATTTTAGTTTGTAAATAACTAATCTAGTCCTGATTTCCACCATGTATTTTTGTTATAAAAATTGTTTGTAGCCATAATAAATAATTCTTATACTCCTAGTGAAATTCTCAATATTTTACTTTAACCACCCAGATACACATATTACGTACATTATGCCAAGTATGAGTAATGACACAAATTATGTTTCAGGTAAGTGTCCCGAGCGGCTTGCAGAGCGTAAGTGCCTCAATCGCTTTCTTAAAAGAAATATGCCACACATCACTGTGAAATATGTCAGATAAACCCAAGAGCTGATCCGGGGTTAACACGCACAATCCATCAATATTTTGTATACAAACTATCTTTATAAGACTATGTAAGGATGGCAGTTTGGAAAATTGAAACGTTATCGGTTTTATTACAAAAAAATAGACCAGGTTTAAAATAGGTCTAAATATTAGCCGACAACAGAGGAATGTATGACACATTCGTGACATAACCTAACAGAGAGACGCTTTTCTAATTGGCTAGCTAGCTTAGACTTGTCTTTAACCCGTTTTTGTAATAACGGGGTATAAGTCTATCATTTTATAGTTTAACTTCGTAGGCCTACTGCCTAAATTAAAGCTATAGCGATTACGATTGCAATTTTAGAGCAATGACATAGAAGTTGTAGGTAATTTTCTCTTTATTTTGGAAACTATCATTGCATTCCAGATATGAAAGCTGAAGCTTTCCAATAAGCTATTATTCTTGCAATTTGAAAACACATTTTAAATAAGATTTTAGAATATAATATACCATTCTCTATGAAGATTTATGTAAATTGATACTGTTTGTGGTGTGCAATAAAGAGTATCTCTATCTATCTAATATAAGCACTATAGAGGCGAACTTATCGCTAGGAGCGATGTCTCCCCGACAACCTCTGAAGGTTTACCCGAGGTAAAGGGAACACTGTGTAAGTATTAAACGGCGCAAGATTGGGGTACAGTTTCAAAATTAAACTTTACTAATTCAATTTAATTCAATTCAATTGACTTTCCACGGACCTATCGCGAATGCAAATTACAACAGTAAGTACCAATAGTAAGTACCTACCTCCCAGTAAAAATTAGTCAAGCTAAGGCAGATGAACGAACCAATGATCAATAATAAATTAATAGCTTAAGAAATCATTAATAAAATAACATAAAGAAATCTATACTAATTATATAATATTATAAAGAGGAAAGATTTGTTTGTTTGTTTATTTGCAACGAATAGGCTCCGAAAATACTGAACCGATTTGAAAAAATCTTTCACCATTAGAATCCTGCATTATCTGCAATGGACATAGGCTATATTACATCATCAAAAAAGTTAGGGTTCCGTATGAAAACTTCGATTATGTAACCAAAGGTGTAAAAGGAAAATCATTTAATTGCGAACGCTGCGAAAACTATTGACAATAGAGCAAAGTAATGTTCTACAGTTTTGTAGAGGACATCATTATCTACAATAAAGTCCGCGATAACATATGTCTAACTATAACAGTGAAGTCACAATAACTCCTGTTTTAGGTAAAAATATGAAATTTTTGCGGCGGCAAAAAGAAAGCCACAGTTTCAGTATGTCGGTATTAATCCTTATCCAAATATTCAAGGCTATATTAGTACTTTTTAGTGTTATTACCTGTAAATTACTTTTTTAACTGTTCAAATCGGACATACTATTTAAAAAAGTAATATAATATTGTATCGAAGTTAGGACGGCAGTAAAGTTAGCCTTTAGCTATATCGTCAATAGATTTATTTTTTATTCAAAAACTTTATTGCACTTAGAACAGTGTAAAAAAGGTGGACTCAATGCTAAAAAGTATTCTCCCCCAGTCATACCTATAAGTCATGCAGAAAAATTGTAATGTGCGGGATAATGTAGTCGAATAGAAATTAAAAGACGCAACAAAATATTATAATGTAGATATAAATGGCGCTGTACGTATTTAACTCGCGGGTCAGCTTGAGATTTTCCCAATAACTTAATAAGTAAGTAGGTAATTACTAGGACGTACGATGTGTTAAATTGAAGTTCAAGCAAAGAGGTCTCTGCCGCCTATTGTCGCTTGCACACACAATACGACAAGACGCAATGCTCTTTCTTTGGCCATCGTGGTAAGGCGATGGTGACCAGGATAGTACTTTAATATTGCTGATTTCTTCTTGACTTTTGTCTAATTGATTGTTTGATTGCACTTATCTCAGATCAGAATTACCTACTCATAGTCCGATTTTGAAAAAAACCAAGGTACAACGTATCTAGCAAAGCTATAAGATAGGTAATTTAAAAAAATCACGTTATGTCTTTCAGGAATGGAGTAAAATCAATAGGTACGCATGAAGTCCTCAGGGACTGCTATTTTTTCTATACTAATATTATAAAGAGGTTAGGGTCAGTTGCACCATATCTCACATTATAACTGAAAAACGGAGGTTTTTTTTTTGTTTAAACATGCTAATCACAGGAACTGCTGAGCCTATTTGAAAAAAAAATGTGTTAGATAGCTTATTTCTCGGGGAACGCCTTGTATGAGCTATAAAATGCGTGATACTTACCTAGAAATCAACGGGGAAGCAGTTAAATCAAAAAACACGGACGAAGTCGCGGGGGACCGTTGTATTAATATGTTCATATTATTCACACGCGTTTTGATTAAGCATACTGTCAGGTACTATACTCAGAGGGTGACGCCTGTGTATGCTGCTTTCCTGGATCTGTCCAAGGCATTTGACCTGGTTAATTATAAGTTGTTATGGTCGAAACTATCTGACATAGCGTTACCACCTGAACTAATTGCCACTTTTCAGTACCTACTGGTATGGTAATCAAATTAACCAGGTCAGGTGGTCTGGAGCGTTGTCTGACGAATATGTCCTCGAATGTGGGGTAAGACAGGGTGGTTTGTCGTCTCCCGCTCTCTTCAGACTTTATGTTAGTGACCTTATCGTGGAGCTCAGCAACACCAGGGTCGGCTGCTGAATAGACGGTCTCATGGTCAACAGCATTAGTTACGCAGACGACATGGTGTTGCTGTACCCCACGGCGAATGGTCTGTGTAAATTACTGTCAGTGTGTGAGAAGTATGTTTCCAAACATGGACTTCTCTATAATGTTAAAAAAGTGAGCTAATGGTTTTTCGTTCAGGTACTAGGAAGTCGATCCCTGCACCTCCAGTAAAACTTCTTAATACTGAACTGAGGAGAGTTAGTCAATTTAAATACCTGGGACATGTTGTTACTAAAAATCTATCTGATGACTGTGACATAGAACGTGAGAGGAGGTCGTTAGCAGTCCGATGTAACATGCTCGCTCGCAGGTTTGCCAGGTGTATAAGAGACGTCAAAATTACTCTCTTTAAGGCATTCTGCCAGACATTTTACACCTGCAGCCTGTGGTGTACTTACACGCAGAGGACCTATAACGCTCTCTGTGTCCAGTACAATAATGCCTTCAGGATGCTGATGGGGCTACCTAGGTTCTGCAGTGCGTCGTCGATGTTCGCTGAAGCTCATGTGGATGACTTCTACGCTATCATTCGGAAGCGGACGTCGTCGATGCTTGCTAGGATACGGCGGAGCCCCAACAGCATTTTGATGGCTACCAGAAATAGGCCATCATGTTCCATCTTTAAGCACTGGATACAAATACATGTGCAGGGATTCAGGAATCGGGTTTTTGACTGAGCACTTAGTAGTTTTATTTTGTATGTGGTAGTTTTAAGTTTTTATTTTTAAGTAGTACTAACAATAATTTTAAGTTATATGTTACTTACAACTATCTGTAGGATCTTTGATTTGGTCTGAAATAAACGTTTTATTATTATATTATTATTATTCACACGCGTTTTGATTCTTATCTTAAAAGATATCACAGTTTAAAAAAATACTCCGCTCCAATGCCCACAGGGAAAATCCTAAATTTCCGCGAACGAAGTCGCGGGGGACCGCTAGTCGTTATTAAAACTGATGATGGCGAAACCACGAAAAAAACTTAAGTAATTTCTAAGAAGACACTTTAAAACTTGAGATAGCTGCCTCGTTGGTCTAGTGGTCAGCCCGCTGGGTACTATCCATGAGGTGCCCGATTTGAATCCCGGGTCGGGCCGTGTTTGTTGGGTTTTCTGTCTAACTCAGATACAGCTCCAAAGTCAGGAAGTTGGTGGTGTTAACACCCTCGTGCCTCGGAAAGCACGTTAAGCCGTTGGTCCTGCGCCTGATCTCTCTATGGTCATGTCGAACTGCCGTCTCACCGAATTATGAGAGTGAAAGAACAAAGAGTGCACCTGTGTATTGCGCACACACTTGTGCACTATAATATCTCCCGCGCAGTCGGCTAATCTCTGTTGAGATTGGCCTCTGTAGTCCAAATTCGGCTAGGAGGATTATTAACTTTAGAATTAAGAAAACGTTACCGTCGCAAGTTCTTACGTTCATTATGAAACCTACTAAAAGTTAAAATAAACTCCCAACAATTTGCCAAACCATATTTTATTTGGCCCATGCCCCGAGTGCCCTTTCAGCTTCAAATTTTCAACTGGCGTAATTGTCAACTTTTTGTATGGCTGCCGGGTAAAGCGACCCGTGGCAGTAATAATACACCGCTGGAAATAGCGCAAATTATGAAATTGGTTAAGTTTGAACTTTCAAAGTAAGGTGTGCCTTCAGCGAAGTTTGACTAAGCTTGCTAAGGAAATTGAAAATGTTTCAAAACACTTACCTACAATTCCAGTCATATACTTAGTACTCTTTTTTATTTTGTAGTCTCGCCTTGAGATTGAATAAGAAATGGGCTCATGCACACGGGATCCATCATTGACGATTCGTTAAAATACATGATACGTCATGACGGATGGACGATCACATTGCATACAGAATCGTGTTTTTCTACGATTCGTCAAAATATCCTAATTGAATTTGGTCAAAATCCGTGTACTTTGACGATTTGTGATTTTTAAAAACACGATTGTACTAGATTTAAGACGTATTGTCATTTTTCACGATTCGTGATCCGTGTGAACATGGGCATTTAAAAAGCATTGCCGCCGTCAAAAAAAGTAAGAATCGTGAAAAAAGACGAATCGTCAAAAATCACGAATCTTGCTCGTGTGAACGAGCTCTCACAGCAACCCGGAGACCGGAGAGAAATCAGGCGCAGGACCACAGCACGGAGTTGTTAACATTGCCAATTTCCTAGCACCGGTACTGTGTCTGGGATATTTCAAGACAGAAAAACCCACAACCAAATATTGGCTTGACCCGGTATTCGAGCCCGGGACCTCGTGGGTAGTACTCAGCGTGCTTACCACTATACCAACTACCAGGCAGTAACTTACAGACACAGCAAGGCTAGTAAATATAATACCTATTGAATCTATAGTAACAGTGGGACAGCCCTCCCGACTGGTCGGACTCGCATAATTACTTGCAGCTTAATACGTATACTATAAGAGGGCCAGGCCAGCCTGTAGGTAAATAATTGCAAACTCAAGCCCTGTATTATTAAAATTGGTATCATCATCATCATCATATCAGCCTATTGCAGTCCACTGCTGGACATAGGCCTCTCCAAGACGGCGCCAACTTTCACGGTCCTCCGCTTCTCGCATCCAGCCACCACCGGCCACCTTCCTCAGGTCGGTCCACCTAGCAGGGGGGCGTCCAACACTACGTTTCCCGAGACGTGGTCTCCATTCGAGAACCTTCCTACTCCAACGCCCAACAAAAATTGGTATACTTCTTACAAATAAGTTCAAAAGTTAAATTTGAAAGTTAAATAAGTTCAGTTCTAAAAAATTCGTTATAATCAATCTGACACACATACAGATAGTAAAGTACTCGTTATAATCAGTCTGGCTGATCTCCCCGACCTGTGTCGTAAGCTCATACAGTTTACGCATTCAGCTATTTATAGTTCTCAACAGTCTTTGTGAGACGCCACCATTTAACTAGTTTGATCTAACTCAGTTGCGTTTCTGTTTTCCAGGGCCTTTGATAAATTACATCTGAGGATATGACACAATATTCAAAACAAAGCCCGAACATAGCACAAGTTTCAACTGACATTTCGCAATTGCTGGGGTAATGCAAGAGTACGACGAGATACTTACTAATTGATGATGAGAATTTATGGACAGTACAACCTGCACTAAACTTATGTTTATTTATTAAGATGCTTATAAAGATATTATATTTTTTATGGCAGCTAGTGTTGACTGACACTTACCAGATGGTTTTGTCTCGAAACATTAGCAGTAGTAGGACTCTAAAAATAAGGAGACCTGTTGGTGTATGTATATGAATGTATAGTTATTATTGACGCTCGTATGTACATAGCACCTTTTCAATATGGCAGTGTCTTATATGAAATTATTAATATTTGACTTTTTCTCAACAAAAGCAATGAATAAAGTAGGTATTATCACAAAATACCTTTAGCGACTATTTATACGCAAAATTAGCTGCAATATACACCAACTTGAACTTGACATGAAATCCGCAGTGGGCTGACAGATTTATGCAATATCTACAGATATAGATAAGCGATGTTAACTTCTGTGAAATCTTCTGGTGTGTTAGTTAGCAAAGTTAGCATGTTGTTGTTTAAATTGGACACTAACGAATATTGAGTGAGTGAATGAATAAATTGATACGTATTTTATCAATCCTATTTTTACATATATAGAAATCCATATTTTCTATACACTATATAGAAAATATGGATTTCTATATAAACCCGACCAGGTACTGAACCTGTGACTTCAGAGAAACACACATTGAAAACCGGTGTGCAGGCCACTCGACCACGGAGATCGTCTTTTTTATTTTAAATAATGTGGTATTGTTTTACGAAATTAGAATGCTGGCTGATTTCATCTATGACCTGGCTTCTTGATAAAATGCATTAGCTGGTATCTCCAAATATCGACATTAATATGAATAATTGGTTTCAAACAACTGATCATCATCATCTTCATCCTAGCGTCATCCTCGTACTCGCATGCGAGGGCCCAGGGTCCGCTTTGGAACTTACTACTTGCTGGGGTGACGCAGCGATCCAAAGTGAGTCTTGGCTTCCAACACCAGATCACGCCATACATCTCGGTCTTGCGAGAGTTCTTGCCAGCCGAGGTTGAGCAGGTCTTGAGCTACGACGTCTTTCCAGCGGTACATACGGCGTCCAACCGGGCGTCTCCCATTTGAAACTTGATCTAGGATATTTCAGATCAGGTAGTGGATTATGTAACTTAGAATGAAATTATTTCAATCAAAGTTTTGTTGCTAAAGTTGGCCAGTTACACTAATTAGTTGGTTTGAGGTACGACCAAAATTTTACGTTTTCAATATCGGTAATAAAAATCTAGGCTATAGGCATAAGTACTAAAAAATTAACTTAACATTTTTTTTCCACAATTGCCTATATTTTACTGGTTCTAAGACCTTCTCGCCTATTTTACCCACTAAATTAAAAAAAACTAAAAGTCCCCTTTGCGTGGGGAATTGCCTACGTTCCAGCAGCACTAAATGAAAGTCAGTTTTCAGATTATTTTTATGTTAGTGAGTGGAGTCATTTTTGAACTGACCGTGAATGGCCAGCTTAACAGAGTAACTGAAGTTGTCAAATGTGACATTTTAAGCGATTTCAATCCTGAATTGTTAGCAACAGAGTTACGTTATCAGCCCCCAGGTAAACTGAGGTGGCTGTTCTATCTTACTCGTATCTGTGTGGTCCCAAAACACAGTGTAGTTCAGCTATTTATAGCAGACTGTCTGCGGAAACGCCAATGAAAACAGTTTGCAGCCGCAATTACCTGCTGTACTCTCGCTTTGAACCCACGCCCTTTCATTTGAGTTGTTGTATACTTACAACAACTATTTTTGTATACTAACACACTACTGCGTGGGGTATTGAAGATGAAACGTGGGTATACAGTATGAAAATTTTGGCGCAACTGAGTTAGGAAGACAAAGGGAAGCGCTTCCTACCGACCGGTTGTTATGGTCGGGGACTAAGATTAAATGGTCACCGTCTTGGTTTATCTATAGTAGTCAAGCTTCTGCTAAATCTTACATATCGCAGTTCGTGTTGTATGGAGCGGCTGACAGCGCCATCTAGCCTGTAGGAGCCGAGTTAAGGCGTCGCGTCTAGAAGTTGCTTGCTAGTGTGGGCGACAATAGTAAGATGTCGCCACAATATCACGGAAGACATATAAAATTATGGTTATATCACCTCGATAGGCAAATATTTTCGTGTTCTGAATTATACATAGCGCAATTTCGTATGGCTGTATCTCAAATATAACACCTACTTTTTAAAGTTACTTCCCTTGGGACTCCCTGAGTGTCTCTGGCTCGAGTTTTAATTGCGAGCATACAGTTATATTTTAACGCATAGTTATATTCTATTCTAACATGCGATACGGCCAGCTCGTGGCAGCCCCACTAAACTCGACCGACCGGTCGATCTCGTGCGTGTACTTGTAGCTTCATACCTAAACTGCCGGACCTTTTAACTTAAATAACACCTAATTAATTACATTTAAACTGCCGTTTAAGTTAAATAACACCTAATTACATTTAAACTGCCCTACTTGTAGCAAAGTTGAGTCGAGGCCTTTATTTTACCTTTGTAAATACTGCCCCACCCACACCTTACCCTTAGAGATTGTCCTTGTCTCGTAGCACTACCGTATAGAGACTCGGTTCGGTAGGTCCACTCCACAAAAAGGAGATTATACACCGCTTGTATGTGGCCGCCTGTCATATCGCACCGTGGCCGTACCTTGAGCGGTACCACAGATTATATAATAGTTACTACTAGTGATGGGTTTTTATCCGGATAAATACTCAAAATGGATAAATACTCATAAATATCCATTTTTACTCGAGTATTTATCCAAAAAGACGGATAAATATTTTATAAACATGTTTTTTGCATTAACACGCAAATTTATGATTATTATAATAGTAAGTTAGTAGTTTAAACTAAAACAAGTGCTAAAGAGTTTTTGAATCTAAATAATATATAATAAATATAACTCAAAGGTGACTGACTGACTTACATAGTGATCTATCAACGCACAGCCCAAACCACTAGACGGATCATGCTGAAATTTGGCATACAGGTAGATGTTATGACGTAGGCATCCGCTAAAAAAGGATTTTGATCAATTCTGCCCCCAAGGGGATGAAATAGAGGATGAAAGTTTGTATGAAACTTTGTCAATTTTAAACCGATCGGGCTGAGACTTTGCATGCATAAAGCTACTATGACGTAGGTATCCCCTAAAAAGGCTTTTGATAAATTCCACCCCTAAGGGGATAAAATAGGTGATGAAAGTTTGTATAAATATTCTCTTAGGTTTTCGACTGATTGAACTGAAATTAAAGATTGGAGGTACTATGGTGAAGACGTCCGCTTAAATAGGATTTTGATAAATTCAACCCCCATGGGGATAAAATAAGGGATGATGAAGGATGTAAATGTATTATTTTGAACCTATCAGTACTTACACAATGGAACAAATAAATTAAGTCGAACAAAATAATTTTTAGTTCTAAATGTTGACATTAGATGGCGTTAGTAGTATTTCAAAACGCGCCATCGTTTTGTTTTCACTGAGTTACATATACCCAATGATGAGTGGCCGCCGTAACTAAATAGTACATACTATACCTAAATTCAATTAGGATATTTTGACGAATCGTGAAAAAACACGATTGCGTATGCAATGTGAACGTACAATGTACATCCGTCATGACGTTATCCTGTATTTTGACGAATCGTCAATGACGGATCCTGTGTGAATGAGCCCTAACCTATCCAAAAAGAATGCCTATTGACTTTAATTTTTCGTTCCTCTCTTCTCCATATGACATGGTAGACTAAGAGAGCATGATAGCTGGATGGCGCGACGGGAGTATAAAATATTTTGTATTATCTAGTCCACGCGGACGAAGTCGCGGGCAACAAGCTAGTTCCATATAATTAGCTATAAACTAAAATAATCGATCCTAATTATTAAATGACCAAGGTTTCGACTGAGAATCATGTTGTTGCTGCCGTAGGGTGTCCACTGCTGAACATAGGACTACCCCATGGTTTTCGACAACGACCGATTGCAAGCGGCCTGCATTCAGTTAAGTGTGATCCTGCAATCTTTACAAGGTCGTCTGTACATATTGCCGTAGGAAGTCCGTCCTACGCTAGGCCTTTGATGAAAGGATCTCCAATCTAGAACTTTTCTGCCCCAACGGCTATCAGTTCTTTGCGCTTTGTGCCCTGTCCATTGCCACTTGAGCTTACTGATTCGCAGGGCTATGTGCTTTACCTTAGTTCTTCTACATATTTCCTCATTTCTGATTCGATCTCGTAGAGAAACACCGAGCATAGCCCTCACCATTGCATGAACTTAGGCTTTTTCAAAGGGCCCATAGTAGAGATCATGATTCAGATCCGTATGTGATCACTGGCAGCACACATTAATTAAAGACTTTCGTCTTAAGGCACTGAGGTACTTGAGACGAGAAGGTGCTCATGCGTAGTTTCCCAAACGCTGCCCAGCCAAATCGCATTCGTCGACAGACCTCTTTTCTCGAAGTTGGACCTACTGATCTAATGGTCCAACTACTACCTAGTTGGACCACATCCAACTACTACTTAGTTGGACCACAACGTACCAATGCAAGTAACTATTTGTCTCAGGTAGACGTAATTGTCAACAACTTTGAGAGTTGACTTCTCAACAGATACTGGAGTGGGTACCACTCTGGAGCTAGACATTACTTTCGTCTTGTCCATGTTCATTGTAAGACCCACTTGTTGGGAGATTCGGTTGAGGTCTTCGAGCATAGTTCCAAGCTCCTCCAGGGTGGCAAGCCGGAGGTATGTGATGTATACGCCGTTGACGTTGATCCAAATCCATTCTGGAAGCTTGAAGGCGTCTTCTAATGTCGCAGTAAACAGTTTAAAAGATATTCGTCTCCCTGTCTCACATCTCTCCGCGGTGGAATGGCCTTCGAGCTCTGCTTCTGTTCACGGACCGACGTGGTGGCATTGTTGTACAGATACTCTAACACCTCTATATACCTATAGTCTATGTGACACCTCGGAAGAGACTGTTGCACCGCCCACGTTTAGCCCAACGCTAACCATAGAGGCATATTGTACTCCTCGGACTTCTGTATAATTTTCTTTAGCGTATGAATATGGTCTATTGTACTGAAGCCTTTTCGAAAGCCAACTGGTTCAGGAGGTTGGTGGGCATCAAAACAACGTACTAGACAATACGCGATGACCCCTGAAAACTTTTTTTAATAAGGTTTTATCTTTTGTCAAAGGAACTGCCTTTTAAACCTGTTAGTACACTAAAACTAAAAAAATTATTATATTCTGCTATATAGCCGAATTTCAAATACGGTAACCAATCAACAGAGATTAACCAACTGCGCTGGAGATATTATACGAGTAGTGTACAAATATGTGCACAATTAATTAGTGCAGTTATCTGATCCTTCACTCTCATAGTTCGATGAGATGGGATGGATAACCAATTTCCTGACTTCGAGCTGTTTCTGAGTTATTTTAAAACAGTAAAACCTAGAAATCGGCTCGAACCGGGGTTTGAACCTGGGGCCTCGTGGATAGAAGCCAGCGTGCTGAAAACTAATTCAACAGGCAGTCTCAGTACACTAGAATGTTTAAAAAGGCGCAAACAGAGCAAGCGCGAACATTTATTTTCTCTGGGTTTCAGCATTAGATCCTGACTTGGTGGCACTGAGATAACCTCAAAAGTATGTTGTTTAAATGAGAAAAACAATAAATTATGAAAATAAGTCCACAGCAAACGAAGAATTCTGTGAACGTGGATAAAACAAAACGTAAAAATTTACATATAGTGGAACATAGAACTTCCTTCCTTTTTGAAATCGGTTAAAAACTTAAATGACAGGTATCACACCTGTCGCGCTTGGTAAAGTAGGGCTCAGGCCCAATTAGTTATTTTTATCCGCCATTTCGAGTAAATATCCGATAAAAATGGATAAAAACGAGTATTTATCCATTTTGGATAAATATCCGAGTATTTACTCTTTGAGTATTTATCCACTGCCCATCACTAGTTACTACGTAACAGATAAATCACTCCAAGGAAAATCGTCCATACCTACTTCTATAATAGCCTACAATTTTTTGTCGCAAGACCGCTGCACCCGAAAATGTGCCATAAGTTTCGAACATTACGTTATTATTCCTCTGCAGCTACGCGACCTTGGAGTAAAACTAATAAACTAAGGGTTGCCTCTTTCGATACAAGGCCTATTTTATTTGTAGCTTGGTTTAAAATATTTTACATGATATGATGTATAGTGTTTTATAAAATGTTTACCTATGCAACATTTTCGGTTGTCCCGAAAAACAAATCGGATTCGTACAAACAGTTTTAATAAGTAGCAATGTGGAAAACAAGATCTAAGATTTGTTTTGTGCATTTTTTTTTTCAAAAATGTATTTACACATTAGTTATAAAAAGCCTCTGTAGAAACTATCAGTCTGCCGTAAAATTATGATGACTTATTAAAAGATTTTAAAAAGTTCAAACATTCGAGACTCTGACAAGTCCAGAATTTTATTTAAATCTGAGACTAATTCAGGACATATTATGCTTCTGGTTGCATTTGTACAGTAAATACCAGATGTATAAATCATATTAGTTTGCATAAAAACGAATCGACCGTAACACAAATAATTCAACAGTGCGTACGCGCGCGCCCGTCGGTTGTTGGCAGCCTACTGATTTACGCACCGCCGTCGGTGCGCTCGAGAGTAGGCTATTAACGCGCGCAAGTACATTGAGTGAGAGATGCCTGGCGGTACCTCCAACGGCAGTAATTGTTAGTTAGTACAGGTACACACGTGCGTGGTGCTTGTGGCGCAGTGGCGGCAGCGCTTTGGTAGTGATACCAAAGTTAAGCAATCACCGGCTCGGTCGTGATTGGATGGGTGACCATTCCGACCATTTAAGTGACGTCCATGACAAGCATCTCCGTGCTTCGGATAGCACGTTAAGCAGTTGGTCCCGGCTAATATCTGTGGTATTAATCGTTAAGCCTAGTCAGAGGCCCTAGGGCGGCTTGATAACTTCTGACAGTAAGGTCACTTGCCTTACATACACGGTTTGTCACCAATCCGCACTGAGCCCTCATGGTGGAGAATAGCTTGTACCTCCTTATAGTTGAGGTGAGGCCTTTTACCAGCAGTGGGATCTAATAGGCTGACTTTTTTTTACACGTACACAGAGCTACAGAAGTGAAAGAGAGGACTTCCGTTTTTAGGGTTCTTCAAAAAGAAGCCCTTACAGTGTTGCTATGTTCGTCTGTCTGGCTGTCGGGCGTCTTAGCTCAGATCCCTAGTATTACTAGAACGCTATAACTTGTACCTAAATAATCACAATTAAAAAATATATCTCACCCATACCCATTTTTATGAAAAATTCAGAAAATTGTGCTGACTTGGCCGTTATTTTATAACTCGTAAGAATTTTTTTACGGTGGAATACGATGACTCTCTTGGCGAATGGTAATACTTATTCATATTACTTATGAACCTACTGAATAGAACTATATTGTGCAACTAATTAGATGCCCTTATTCAATGTTTTGCTTCAATTTCGCGGCCCACTTGCGCTCAAAGAGTGAATATTCTATGCTTCCGTAGTTTCTTCGAACGAGTGCCTGTAAGAGTGGAAGTAGGAAGACGGTAGTACGAGGGTCAAACTGAAAGTTCTTAGAACTGGCCACTTATAAACAATATAATAAAAAAAATATTCTAAAATTTGAAAATAGAACTCTTTGCCAATATTACTGAGTATATATTTCATTCATTTGTCATTTGTTTTACGACTTGGCGGCAAATTGAAAATTGTCTGTGTCACGTCAAAATGAATTTAACACGAGAAAATTTTCGTGCAATGATTTTTTATGACTTTCGATGTCATTTAAGTCAACAAGAAAGTTATGATAGACTACGATTGGCCTTTCACGATGAAGCCCCATCTCGTGCAACTGTTTACAACTGGTTTAATGAGTTTAAACGTGGTCGCACTAATCTCACTGATGATGTACGTGAGGGACGGCCTTCTACGGCGACGACTGAAAATAACATCTGTGTTGTGCGGCGTATGATAGAGACTGACAAAAGAGTGACCTATCAGCAGATTCGGACAAGCTTAGGCATCGGTATGAGTCAAGTGCACAAAATCCTCCACGAACATTTAGCGGTCAGGAAGCTTTGCGCCCGGTGGATACCTCATAATTTGACTAAGGCTCAAAAACTCCATCGTGTGGATTGGTGCCGTAAAATGATTGAAAGATTTAACGGAGGTGACTCAAATGCTGTGTTCGACATACTAACAGGTGACGAAAGCTGGATTTACTGTTATGATCCTGAAACCAAAAGACAATCTGCTCAGTGGGTGTTTCCTTTCGAGGAGTTGCCAACTAAAGTGAAGAGAGATCGAAGTGCGGGAAAAAAAATGGTGGCCTCGTTCTTTGGAAGGATAGGTCATTTCGCAACAATTGTGTTAGAGGATCAAAAAACAGTTTCTGCAGAATGGTACACTACCAATTGTTTGCCACTTGTCTTGGAAAAAGTTCGAGAGAAACGACCTCGCAGTAGGATCCTCCTTCACCACGACAACGCCTCGTCGCACACCGCCAAGCGAACGATCGACTATTTGGCGACATCAAACGTTGAATTACTGGGTCACCCGCCGTATAGCCCCGACCTCGCGCCTTGTGATTTTTATTTATTTCCAAAAATTAAAGAAAAACTTAAAGGAAAGCGGTTTATGAATGCTGAAGAAGCGGTGGCTGCGTATCGCGATGCCATTGAAGAGACCCCTAAGGACGAGTGGGCAAAGTGCTTTTCCCAGTGGTTCCATCGCATGCAGCGGTGTATTGACGTCAATGGACAATATTTTGAAAAGATATAATAAAACTAATAACTGGCTAATGTAATCAGTTTTTGATTTTCTAAGAACTTTCAGTTTGACCCTCGTATATCCATGTTGTTAGCAATATTTTTAAACGGCTGTCAAAATGAAAACATGTTAATTTTTAGTGGGCAAAGGTAACCGGCATTCGACGAATTGCTAAACCACCGGGCTCACTCCGCAGCTTCGATAAGTATGACGCCAATAAAAGTGTATTAAAATATAGATAGATATGTCATCTATCATCTTCGTAGTGTGTGAGTAGTACATTTGAAACGTTACGTTTAACGTATATATACGAAATTTAAATGCAAAATTGAGCCAATATCTCAATTTGAGGTTAGCAATTTCCGCGCGCTCATGACTTACTCGTACTTATCTCTTGTTAAATACACTATTATTAGCTCTATATTATATTTTAATAAGCTTTATAATTAGTATTCCATTACTGTACTAAATGGTCTGTTCAAACTATAATACCGCCTTAATAATAATGATACCACATTCCAAGACTTGACTAAATTGAGACGGCTATTTAGAATTATTGACGTTAGGGAGTTAAAGGTGCTGACTAAAGGCTTGTAAATTGATCCACCAACAAGAGCTCGTAAGTAATGAATGATTTTTGGAATATGTGACATGTCGAATAGTAAAAAATATGAATACTTTGCCTAACACTATTTCTTAATCCTTGCATTAATTGAAGGCAATTTTTCCATCCATTTTTTGCGGTTTAAACTCTTGCTCCTTGATGCTCGGGTGCTCGTATTCCTTATATTCCCATTAGTTCTCAATGCCAATTTTATATACGCTTAATATTAGAGTTATTAATTTAAGTAACTAAACTTTAATAGTAATAAATATACAACTTAGCAATATTATTGTATTATCTTATATTGATCCTGACCACGTGGAAAATCTTGAATGATTGATGTTATTTTTAAGATTTTTTGGGAATAAATTACAACGACGTGACTTATTGGTTTGAAAGATATGTACTAAGAGAGACTTAACCCTTCCAGCGTCCTGCGCACCCAAGTGTGCGTAACGCGTTTCATCACGATTTTAAAGAAAAACATCTACTTCTTAATATAAAAAGCCGAAATCTAGCTTACAATTTTTTTTGTTGTGTAGCCTGTTTTTTTCTCTTTCTAAATATATATCACACATATGATATGTACCTAGGGAAATAAGTTCTTTATTGTTTTTAAACTCCGTGGTCCTAAAAAAACTTCATCTTGGAAACAGCGCGATCTCGCAGCGCTTTTGTTCACCGCGAGCACCGCCGTAGAGCGGTTCACCGTGGAGCGATTCCACGGTTAAGTAAGTATAATAATAATGTCCTCCTGGCCGAATTTTGACTACGGCGGCCTATCTCAACAGAGATCAGCCCACTGCGCGGGCCATATTATAGTGCACAAGTGTGTGCGCAATACACAGGTGCACTCTTTGTTCCTTCCCTCTCATAATTCGGTGAGACGGCAGTCCGACATGACCGTAGAGAGATCAGGCGCAGGACCAACGGCTTAACGTGCTTTCCGAGGCACGGGGGTGTTAACTCCACCAACTTCCTGACACCGGTGCTGTGTCTGTGTAATTTCAAGACGGAAAAACCCAAACACTGTCTCAGCCCGACCCGGGATTCGAACCCGAGACCTCGTGGATAGTACCCAGCGTGCTAACCACTAGACCAACAAGGCAGTCTAACCATTCGCGTATAAATAAAATTATTAAAAATACATATCTTGCACTGGCTCAGTCCGTAATATCATACTGCCTCTTATCATGGGGTGGCGCCGTGAAAACCAAGCTACTAGAGTTGGAGAGAGCTCAAAGACTTATTCTTAAAATATGTTTATTCAAACCAAGGCTTTTCCCGACTAATGAGCTATATCACGAGGCCGGGGTCTTGACCGTCAGACGGTTATTTGTACTCTTATGTATTCTTCGCCAACACTCTACTCTAACATATTCACCTCTCGAGACCTCGTGGGATAGTACCCAGCGTGCTGACCACTAGACCAACGAGGCAGTATAGTTAAGAAGTGCAACAACGAAGTGTTGCTATGAATTTTACAAGGCGTTTTCTTAAACTAACTGACTTAAAAAGTCATAAAAGATTAAGGCAAGTCTTCAACAGAGACAAACATTTCAGACCAGCTGCCTCATGTGTTGAACAGTGGTATAATTATTTGTTTCTTACGTTTACGCGAATAGTCGAACTCATTAAAACACAATTTTAAATAAAATGTAAGTAAATCGCGAAGTAATCCGTAAAATTATGGTTTAATGAGTGGTATAATTATTATAAGTAAAGTTAACAACCCCGTGTGCCTCGGTGCGCACGTTAAGCCGTTGGTTCTGCGAATATGTGTATTGCGCACACACTTGTGCACTATAATATGTCCCGCGCAGTTGGCTAATCTCTGTTGAGATATGCCGCCGTAGTCGAAATTCGGCTAGGAGGACATTATTATTATTATATGCAAGGTGGATAGAATACGATGATTGGACGACCGCCTTGGTGTAGTGGTTCGTGCCCCGGACTTCTAAACCAGGCGGTTGCGGGTACGAATCCCGCAAGGGGCAAATGTTTGTGTGATGAGCACGAGCATTTGTACCTAAGTCATGGATGTTTATAAATGTATATAAGTATGTCTATCCGTTATCCTAGTCACCATAGCACAAGCTTACGCTTAGTTTTGGGCTAGGTAATTGGTGTGTTTGTTGAAACAATTTATTTATAAGTCAGCCTATTAGATCCCACTGCTGGGAAAAGGCCTCACCTCAACTATGAGGAGGAACAAGCCATACTTCACCACGCGGGCTCAGTGCGGATTGGTGGAGGGGTGTATGTAAGGCAAGTGACAAACCTTACTGTCAGAAGTTATCAAGCCGCCCTAGGGCCTCTGACTAGGCTTAACGACTAATATCACAGATATTAGCCGGGACCAACTGCTTAACGTGCCTTCCGAAGCACGGAGATGCTTGTCATGGACGTCACTTAAATGGTCGGAATGGTCACCCATCCAATCACGACCGCGCCGTGGGTTGCTTAACTTTTGGTATCACTACCAAAGCGCTGCCGCCACTGCGTCACAAGCACCTCAACAATAAACAATTTATTTATTTATTATTTATTTATAGAAGCATAATGCTAATATCCTAGTCAGAGGTAGGCTCCTTAAATATAGTTAACGCTCCGTTTGCTCGTTAAGCAGTAGTTAGTTAGAGTTTAGCGCTAGCAAACAGCAGTTCCCTTGCATGATAGATAATAGAAACCCAGGCTCCGTGCTAATATTATTAAACTCATTCGAGATTCGGGTCATCGGGATTCAGGTCGCTGGGCGGGGCGTTCGTTTATAAAATACTAACGATTTCTCTGACTTTTGGTTGGAAAATAATTTAGAAATAACCTTTTTTCATCTACCCTCAAACAGCGTGAGCTTGTGCTATGGCGAATAGGATAATGGATAGGCATAATTATATACGTTTATAAACATCCATGACGTAGGTGCAAATGCTCGTGCTCATTACACAAGAATTGGCCCTTTGCTGGTTTAGTAATACCAGCTGTTGTGGGTTCGAATCCAGCCCAGAGTGCGAACCACTACACCAAGACTTTAAAAAAACGAATTTATTAAAATTGCTGATATTAGATTAGACTCTATATTGCACACCAAACAGAAATGTACAAATGAATTTACACCAAATTTATAGTATAATTATCACCTATTAATAATATAATAAATAAGTTTATTTGTCCAATCACAATGATACATTAGTCACAATTACAATTACATTTTTCGTCGCATGTTGTTAGCAATAATGACATCTACTACTACGTATTGTACAACTTGTGTAAATTTATATTATCACCTATTATTTTACTAACTTTATTCACGGTAGGTATTATCATGTACGCAGTTGGGTATGTCTTTAAGCAGTAGAGCAGAAGAACTTCCTAACTTTCTAAGGGTCGAATTCACCAATTACATTATTATTACATTATTTGACATATTTTATAAAGGAATTGTGTCAAATTAACTGTCAATTAAGGTTTACCGGCTGCTTAAAAATTGGTGAACTCGGGTCTAAGGCAGTTGTCCCTCTGCCGACAAGTAAGCGAGTAACTATCGGCGATATTCTCGCTCAAAAAACTTACAATAGATACACATTCCGTGTAAACAAAAGAGATGCATACATTAATATTAGATCGCAGGGATCGATAGAAGCGAGAAACTATATTTCTGTAGCTATCAAACATAATACTTGCTCGGCGATCAAATTTACAGTCAAATTCTATTCCAAATTCAAATCGCCGTTCGCCCAAAAACACTCGCTTATAGTATTGCCAAGCGATAACTCGCCAATTCGTTTCTAGCTCCACTCGCTTTTCGCCCATCGTTGCCGATCGGTCGGACGACTGCCTTTTTACTAAGGTAAAAAATACATAAAATTACATACCCCCGCTGCCCGGGCGGAGGGTTATGTGGGGCTCTCCTCTTCAGAAGGGAGTGGCCTACCCACTAAAACGACCACCAGTGCCATCTCGCTATGTGGGAGAAATCGGTGTAGCGGAGCCTTTTACGGCCATTCCCCACACACAGATTATTCGCTTTCGCGAACTCACCTCAGGCCAACCTGCACTTGTAACTTGGTCACAGTTTTATTTATTTATTTAAACTTTATTGCACCAAAAAAGAAGGTACAATTGGTGGACTTAATGCCTTAAGGCATTCTCTACCAGCAACTCACTTTTGTGAAAAGATGCGCAGGTGTATAAATAGGTATTTCACATAATGTAGGTATATTAATAAATAATATACCTGCAAGCTAGCGCCCTGTGTCGGACAACTGCCTGAGGTATTTAGGACACGATGACAGCATACCATTACAGCGCTTGTTCCTTGGATTTCACTACCAACATTTTAGCTTTGCCAAGTCTAAAGTTATTCCAAACGCGTAGAATCCTTCTGTTAAAATCCCGACAGAAAATAAAAGTTTGTCTTTGGTTTGTAAAGTCGTTCTGTGTTGGAGGAATACTACAGAAATTGCTGTGCAACTTTAGAAATGCAATAAAGAAAACATATATCTATCTATGAGGTGGTTGTGGCGCAGTGGCAGCAGCGCTTTGGTGGTGATACCAAAAGTTAAGCAACCCACGGCACGGTCATGATTGGATGGTTGACCATTCCGACTATTTAAGTGACGTCCATGACAAGCATCTTCGGAAGGCACGTTAAGCAGTTGGTCCCGGCTAATATATGTGGTATTAATCGTTAAGCCTAGTCAGAGGCCCTAGTGTGGCTTGATAACTTGTGACAGTAAGGTTTGTCACTTGCCTTACATACACCCCTCCACCAATTCGCACTGAGCCCGCGTGGTGAAGTATGGCTCGTTCTTCCTCATAGTTGAGGTGAGGCCTTTTCCCAGCAGTGGGATCTAATAGGCTGACTTATTTATATATCTATCTATGTCAGCCTTTGGGTTCATCTTCGAACATAGGCGTCCTCTCTGTCTCCTCTTCAACCTTCCACAGACAGTTACTATGCACCAACGTACGAAAAACGAAAAGTTTCCGCGCTAGGCCGCGGACAAAATACAGATAGACAGCGAAACTATAATGTTTCTTGTGTTTTCCTAAACAAGATAAACAAATTGTTGACTACGGCACCCTGAAAATAAATACTTGAAAGGCTCCATGCAGGATAATGCATTAGCAATGCACTTTGTGGAGTGTCCACAGACGATGCTTCCATCAGGTAGATTGACAATCGTCTGTCTTCAGAGAACCATATGAGACGGCAGCACGTTTAGTTATACATGTAAACTACGAAAACGGCTTTTATTATCTAGGTAATAGAGGTGGGCTCTTGGTACAGTCTGAAGTGGGGCCCGTGTGTACGTGGTATGCCTAGCTAGATCATCCATACCTTGTAGAGATAGCAAGAAAATTTAGCCAGTCTGCATTTTTACTCTCAATTTTTAGGTAAATGCTACCAATTAAGAGTATTTTATCTCGTTTATTACTGAGTAATTAATAAGAAATGCCTCAAAAACTAAGTTTTCTTCACATTTTTTAAAAATACATCCAACAATATCTGATTAGCTCTGATACTTTTTAAGACTTCTTAAAAACAATTATTTCTGTACATAAATAGGGAACACTTTTCAGTTTACGAATTGTTAAGAAGAACATCGGTTGTTTTCTCCTAAATAAAGGATTATTTGCTTATAGTAGTGATAAAATCGTTAGTAATTATGATATGCTTCCTTTTCCAGTAACCCTTAACTCTTTTTTATTAATATTCTGCAATTTATTAAACAATATACCTAATTCGTTGGCAAAATTTAGACAAAGAAAGAGGGACCTCAGGAGAGACTCGGGTTCAGTAACACGATTGATTTGCTAATTGTAAAGAAATCGTACCTACTCGTGTATTAATAATTAAATGATAAATACGTCAACAGATAAGTCATATCAATAAATGAATTTTTTTTTCTCTGTTAAGTTTGTTTTTTTTTAATTAAAAATGAATATATTATTTTATATGTATTTCCAAAATTATTCATTATCAAACTAATAAACTCTTGCGCATAGTACACTACTACGAGAAGTACTATACATATAATACAATATGATACATTTTAAATCTAAGGTTTTGTTAGTTTTTAGAGCTTATTTTTTATGGCGGGGTTTTCATTTTTTAAAATTATTTTACATGTACCATAACAGCTTATATAGGTAGTAATCTATATAGGTATTGTAGTTAACAGATAGCCCAGCTTAGAGTGATCCTCACGGCCTGCCGCGTCTGTTTTCCAGGCGGCTTCACAATCGTGGTAATATTATCGCTGCCTAGCGCCAAGGGTCGCCGGTTTGACCCCCGGGCTATGTGCTATGCTATTTACAACTTTCTGTTGTTAACTAACTACGATGTGTTGTTATTTTTTGTTGATTGATAGGAATAACAATGACTGCGTGTATTGAAGGAATAATTAATTAATTTACAACCTGAAAAGTTCCTGTTTTAAACTAACTGCGATGTGTTGTTATTTTTGGAAATATTATAGGAATAGACGTGATTGTGTGTATTGAACTAATAATTATTTAATTCAATAAATTACAAATGTTAATATAACAATCAATAATAATTCAATAAATACTGATACATTATGATATAACAACCGCGACCGCTGGAGAAGTTTGGGGGAAGCCTTTGCCCAGCAGTGGGACAATAACGACTAAGTTAATTAATTAATTTATGATAATAGTGCAAATTAACTCATACATTTACCTTATCCTGGACAAGTGAAGCCGGCATTATAAAGCATTTAAAAGTGAAAACCAAAAATAACCTACGTCGTGTCTATGCTTAGCCGAAAAGTTTGCCTAAGAAAGGTAATAGAACCTACGTCCATCTATGCTAAGCCCAAAAAATCGGCCAAATGCGAGTCGGACTCGCGCGCGAAGGGTTCCGTACCATTAGTTTACAACATTAGACAGAATAGGCAAAAAAGTATATATTTTTATTTTATTTATAATTTCTAAAGTATTCATCACAGGATACCCAAAACAATTTTAAATAAGAGTTTCCGCGCCTGTTTCTTTACGTGAGTGATTCGAAGTTTATAGATCCAAGACTTTAGAAATTAAAGGGGGGGGGGACACTGTGTAAACGACTTTTGCGGGCTATATTTCACAAATGGTAAAGCTGATAAAAACGTGTTGTATGGAAACCCTACCTTATTTTCATAGTCCTTTTCAACGATACCCCACACAAGGGGGTGCACTCAAAAAAATAATTAACCCCCCCCCCCCGCCCTTTACATGTATGGGGAGGTACCCTTAAAAAGGGGTAATTTTAATTTTTTGTAGTTTTAAAAATGAGATCTAAATGTGAAGTATCCTCGAACCAAGTTACATGCATATCAGTCCATAAACGTAGAAGATATTCTGCTGTGACAGACTAGGACGGACGGACTGAACGATCTTATAAGGGTTCCTTGTTGGACTACGGAACCCTAAAAAGTACGCCTAAGACGGGTAGGTGATAAACTACGCTTTTCGTACATAACGGCTTGTGCAATTAAAAACAAGGAAAAGTGTTATATTAGTCCAATTCAGTAAAGACACAAAAAATCACAGCATCGTCATTCAAGTTTTGTTCTAGTGAGTGTAAATGCCTTTTAGTTCAACGAAAAGAAACCTTCCCCTGATTTATATAAATATTGCCCTTTATGACCCCAATTAGGATGTTAAGTTTAATAGAATAATTAGCCCAAACAAACATGAGATAATTAACTCACGTACCCCAAACATATACAGACATGAAACCTCAACATTTAACTCTAGAGGTGTACCCGACGTAAAGGCGCCGGCTACACCGAAGGAGGCACGCTTCGTAGCAAAAGTTACGTCGTATTTAAGTAATTGACATTTGACCGCAATCTCACCTGACAGTAAGCGACGATATGGCCTAGGATAGACGGATAACAGCCTTATATTTTTTTCTTAAAAGTATCGAGACTATTATATTGAGGAAATACTTCAGCCGGCAACGAATTCCATACTCTAGTACGCAAGAGGAACTGAGATACAAAAAGATAAGTGATTTAATTAGATAATTAGAAAGAAATAAGTATGCTTTATTAACTTGGAACATAACAAACACACTTACACACACACACGCTTACAAAAAAAAGCATAATAGGTAATACAAGCTACACAACAAAAGATAAAACAAAAAATCAAACAACAATAAAAAAGCGCTTATGCCAACCCTGACTGCAGCGCGTGCCACGGTGTGTCACTCAGCATAAGCCAGGTCCCCGGGAGGCCCCAGCGCTGGTTTTCAGTGGGCATACAATGACAATTTAATAAAATAAAATATTTTTAGTATTTTCCTTTTGATGTTTGTTTAATTTTTAGGTATTTCTCTCTTATGTTTGTAAATTGATGTGTACCAAATAAAAACTTTTTATTTCTTTCAAAATAAATTGACGTTTTAAAGTTTATGTTTTAAAATCTAGTAAATCGGAACCTCATTTTAGAAAATAATGCCTGTCTTTGGAGGGTCTGCCCTACCATTACTATACTCAATACTTTATTACTATAAACAGATATGCGTGGTGTCAAACCACTTGCTTGGCAGCTTCGTGGTAGCTAGCCTCTATAAATAACTAGGCATGCCACCCGCAGTGTGGCCGAAGACTTACACTTAAGTACTCTCAAGTTTTAGCCCTTACACTCTTTAGTACCTACTTGAATTATACCAAAACCTTACAGACGCGGCGATTCAACCTTGTTGAATAAACAACTTGTCGTAGAACTTCTATTTTAAACAGGCCAACAAATAAACCTGCTAATGTATATATCCTTTTAATAGCCTTTCTCGACAAATCTGTGTACGAGCTACCGCACATACATTCATATTTCGGTTACATATAGATATTTATCTAGCGAGTAAGCGTTTTCACGATTGACCCAAATTATGTGTTACGCCGTCCAAATCGTTAGTACCTATAATAAATCAGTGTACATTCATCTTTCACTCAAACAGGACGTTTTATTTATATCGCACCTCGCGACCTCCCCCAGCGCTCCCAACCTCACAGGACACCCGTCATCCCATCCTCATCAACCTTTAATTCTTAGTGCTGGAGTTACGCCCAACATCTTGACATAATAAAATTCTACGCATCTATTCTACCTCATACGCTTTAGAGTAGTACTTATTCTGTGGTAATAGGTAGTAGAAAACATATCCCTCCTTTTTGGATTCGCCAACTTCAGTTGTCAGTAAAAATGCCTTTGTATTATTATATTTTATTATTATACGTACAGTATAGATTAGTAATACAGTTACCTACTTATAAGCAAAGGTCGGAATTAGGTAGAGTTATTTATGTGATTGCATGGAAATGTTGATATTAATGTGGACCTTCCCGGGATTTCTAATAGACAATCCCATGTGGCCAACAATATTACAAATAAATAATAATAAAAACCTCAGAGATAGACAAATAAAACAAAGATAATTAACATTCAATTTTTATTAGTTAACATTAATTCACAATACAAATTATTGATTCTCTACGGACATCCAATGTCATTGATGTAAGTTGGGCAACGTCGCGCGTGCAGTAGTTTAAATTGTGTAAAAGTAAATAGCTTTTTGTAAAAAAAAACATTTCTGCTCTTTAAAATTAATCTCGGGATTTTAAGGCATATCCACTTTATTCTTTCGCTGTATGAAATCAGTGTAAGTACATGAATAAATCTACCTAATTCCGACCTCTGGTCATAAGCTATAGTAGCTGTAGTGTGACCGTCTAGATGAGATATCTTAGTCAATTTATTATTAATTAAGGAAACCTGTTATTGGCCTTACTATAAAACAATTTAATTGAACCATAATATTACGCTGTTGGTTTCTAATAAATGAAAAAAAAATAGGAAAACAAGAAAATTTGTGAAACATTGCAAGAACACACACACATATACACATGTACATTAATTTTGTTACCTTTTGTAACTGTGTTTCTGGCAATTAAACGGTTAAAAGAAAGTAGGTAAAATGACTAGAAAGTAAGCTACATAGACTTTAACAACAAAACTGTCTTTTAAACTCTAACCCCGTTATTCCAAAAACTTAGTACCGGGTTTGAGACAGGACTAAGCGATTAGCTAGCCAATTAGAAAAGCGCTTCTCTATTAGGTTATGTCACGAATGTGTCATTCATTCCTCTGTTGTCGGCTAATATTTAGACCCATTTTAAACCTGGTCTATTTTTAAACGGTTTTCTTGTAATAACACCGCTAATATTTACCTAATAACTTACGCCAAATACATAAATGATACTCCCCAGAACCAGTCGTCTGGAAAACGAGGAAATATTTCACAAAATCACACAGCGTTACTTTGAGAAGACCTTTTATTACTTGCGAAATAAAGCAGCATTTGTGTAAGTTGTAGGCAAGAAACGAGGAGGGCCGGCGGCTCTGTAATATTTTATTCTGTGTTTAATTTATTTTTAACGACTTGACTTTATCTGCGTTAAATCATTTTTCACGCTCTTGTGGGTCGAATTTGAAAATTGTTGATGTCTCAAATTAATAAGAATTTGTCTGAGATTTTTGTTAGAAACTTACTTTACGGTTAGAAAAAGGTTGGACTTTTTTAGCGACTATCTCCAGCTTAGCCTTAGTGCAATTTAGAAAATAAAAAAATGCCTAAGATACCACTCAGGCATTATCTAGCTTTGATTTGGTCAAAGAATTTTCAAAGTCGATTGCGAAGTTTCAAATATTACCCCATATAATATATATATATACTCACAAACAAACCAAACCTCTATAATATAACATAATTGGTATACATGTATTATACATACATGTATACATATTGTTTTGGTAGGTATGGTATTAAATCAAATTTCACTTACAAAAATTAATCGACTGTGTCATCCGGTGGGACTCAAACCCACGTCCCTTCGCTTATGCAAGTGCTTGCAAAGTGGCGTAGCAAGCACTTGCAAAAATTCGTCGACTGACTAACGTCCTCCGTAGCTTAGTTGGTAAGAGCACTCGCCCGGATAGCGAAGGGACGTGGGTTCGAGTCCTACCGGATGACACAGTCGGTTAATTTTTGTAAGTGAAATTTGATTTAATTTCCTAAAAAATTGGCAAAATAATTGCTTAAGTTATAAAAATATAATAGGTATGGTATATTAATTAGGTGTTAATTAAAATTAGCACACGGCGTGGTCGTATTGGAATAATCCAACCAATGGTGACGTCTATTTCAAGCATTTCCGTCCTTTGGGATGCGTAATAAACCTATTGGTCCCTATGAGATGGTTTGATAACATCTTACAAACAGGATTGGTCATAGACATCCCCTTTCTCCAATCCGCACTGAACCTACGTGTGATATTAAGAGTATTTCCGAAATAAAATAAAATTTCGCGTACAAAAATTAATCGACTGTGTCACCCGGTGGGACTCGAACCCACGTCCCTTCGCTATCCAGGCGAATGCTCTATGCTTCTCTGGATAGCGAAGGGACATGGGGTTCGAGTCTTACCGGATGACAGTCGATTAATTTTTGTAAGCGAAATTTTATTTAATTTCGTAAAAAACTTGGAAAATAATTGCTCAAGTTATAAACATATTATAAGAGTATTTCCCCTTGCGTACTAGAGATACGTGTACCCCTAGCGTACGTGCTAGAGAATGAAATTCGTTGCCGGCTGAAGTGTTTCTATACCTAACGCCATGATCGGGATCCCGAAAGAGTGAATAGGCTGTTACGAGTCAGACATGACCCACCCTCGGCTGCATCGTCGCTTACCATCAGGTGAAATTGCGGTCAGATGTCTGTCTATTCATAAAAAATTATGAGATTAGGCCTGTACCCAACAGCCAGTGGGACGTATAGCACTCATTCAGACGAGATCCGTCGATTTTTTGACGAATCGTCAAAAAACGGTGCATCATGTCATGACGGATGGATGTTCACATTGAAGTAATCCGTAAAATTGTGTTTTAGTGAGTTACCTATGTTACTCACACTTGTATGGATTTTTAGGGTCTGAAATAAACGCATTATAATTCTTATTAGATGCGACATGCACATTTTTACTAGTCATGATTATTATAAGAGATTTTAACCTTTTCCTACCTCGTTATATCAAATAATTTGTAACCATTACCTGAATCACTTATTAATTAAGTAATTAAAACCGAACACCTACAACCCACATTTAAATTTAGTCAAGAGCCTTGAATAAAGTGTACGCCCTTACCCAGCCCGCGGCGAGTCTTTACAACGATATTAATGAACAAAGCCTTCTATATTACATAACAAATTGCTACAAAGGCCCTCTCTTTACGCTTAAAATTTCGTTTAGGGTAACCGCACAGTGAACGAAATGAGAAGTTGGAAAGCGTGAGTTAGTGAGTTTAAAATTACAAAAAGATTGCTTCCTAAGGCTCGTCGGCCTAGTTTCAAACTCGATTGCTTTCAAATTGCAATAGTAATCGTTTCGGTAAAGCAACAATCCGTAACATTGTGTTTTAATGAGTTCAACAATTTGCGTAAACGTAACAAACAAATATGTAACATAGGTAATTTATTCTGATGTTAGTAAGTAAGCAAGGTATCTAAAGTTGTAAAACGAAGACAAATAATACCATGATACATATGAGTACATATCAATTTAATACTATAAATATGCGCAACAAGGCATTGATTAGCTCCTTAATCATAGTCACGTAACCTCTTGTCTGTTTACAGTTTACTGTAATAGTGGGTTTGGTTGCACCACACAGCAGAAATAATCAGTAGGTCTACATTTAAGTCTAAAGGCCCGTGTATCGACATAGCGAGTGTTTTTTTTAAAAAAGCTCAGATGGTAACAGCATTCGCTCGGATAGCGAAGGGACGTAGGTTCAAGTCCCACCGGATGACACAGTTGATACATTTTTGTGAGCGAAATTTGATTTAATTTCGTAAAAACTTGCAAAATAATTACTTAAGTTATGAAAATAATTATGAGTGTTTTTTAATTTGAACAGTAAGGCAAAGCGAGACTCGGGACTTGAACGCGTCCCATCATCATCCTAGCATTTCCCGGTTGTGCACTCGCACGCCAGGGCCCAGGGTCCGCTTTGGACCATGATCCAGGTTATGGCAGATTAGGTAATAACAGTGGAGGAACTGCTATCTGACCTCCGTGACCCTGTTAACAGGAGAACTCGACTAGTTTGGATCATGGTTAGACATTTAGTTGCCTGAATGTGCAGGTATCCTCACGATGTTTTCCCTCACCGTTAGAGCATCGGCACAGAATAAGTACTAGTACTCCGAGAGTCAAGCACATTCTCGTTTAGACACCTACAGAAATCCATAACAAGATGAATTGATTCTTTTAACTCTGGATTATGATTCATAATACACTACACCTATTCAGTGGAATAGGTTTACCACTGTACTATTATGCGACGCGATAGGGTTGACTGTTACAAGAAGCTACTAACGCCATCTAGCGCACCTTTCTAGCACTTTATTCATGCTCATCCAGCCAGCAACGTTGTGCCGCGCGCCGCCGGTGAATAAAACGAGCGCGCGTGTCGTTGCTCGCTAGCGACACCCAAGTTGATTAGCACATTGCAGTGGGTCAGTGAAGGTGGGGTTAGTAAAGTGAGTTTAACGCGACTAATATTAGGTATATACTACATCGATTTACGCCTAATTGAGGGTTGCTATACACACCACGGTGAAGCAAAAAGCAAAACAAATGTGTTTTACTTAGTGTATTTTGTAAGGACTAAACTTACTACTAATATCTTACACTGTGGCCGAAGGTTGAGAGTAATCATAGTGTGCATTTGTCAACACGACATAATGATCTTGTGATGTAACCATCGAATTATTGCTTGATAGTACAGCGCTATCTTGTTATGAACAATAAGTAATGTGTGTGACCTTTGGGTAATGTGCAAGGTTGAAGTAAAATAGCTTAGATAAGTACCAAAGTAATTGATGTATGTAAAAACGTGAAAATTTAATTAAAAACACGCAATATTATAAATGAGAAATGGGATTGAATTTAAATTAAACAACCAAACGACAATTTCTCGATAATTTTAACTTAATTACCGGTCCTGTATATTTTTGACGTATCTACCTGCGTTAAAAAAAATAAAGAAAATCGTGTCAGCGCAGAACCCTGCATCACCATAAGCCAATTTTTTTTGTTGGAACAGAACAATTATTATGTTGTGTATGTATGTATGGTGTAAATGTTATATAATAGGTACCACTGGGTCAAATAAGTACTTAAGACAAAGTAAACACCCGACCAATTGACATTATGCGATATGTGAAAATAACAATGTTAATCGATTTTAGACGAACTAAAATTATACGAAACGTTTTTAGCCCAAATAAAGAGGAACTTGTAAACTATAAAGGTTAAGTATTCCCTTAGTGCAATTTAAGAGTTCCTTTAACCAACAATAGTGTGTTAGATATATTTCCTTCCAGACAACCTTTGGATACAAGAAATTTCTAATCTCACGAAGAGAAATATTCACAAACCAGGTGCTACTGAGTAAAATTATAAATATATACTGTTATAATATGATTCAATGCTGTCGCGACATTATGGGTACAAATTCGAGGATAACTTGTTATAATAATCTAAATGCAAATGATTCTGTGATTCACAGTGAAAGTTTAATAGGGGCCTGAATACAAAATTATAATAATTATTACCCCCTCTATTAAACTTTGGGCAAACTTGTCTTTTGTGTAGTGTAGTTTCGTATTCGACAGGTCGAGAGTCACTTTTAAAGATTCGCCATTTTTACACACAACACAAAGGTACATACAGGTCGATATCGATAGTCGAGTTTCGTGTGATAAAAACCGGACTTAGTGTATATCGGCAATGAACAGTATAGCAATAGAGTTCCGTGGTTACGATTCGCTTGACTATTATTCGTTAAATTGTTAAAATCACTAAGCAGTGATTAGTTTACTTTTTAAATTAATGATTCTATGAACTGTGTTTGAGAGTTTAGGCAGTGGATTACACGTGGAGGGCGACAATGATAGGTGGAAAATTAGTCAGGTCTGAGCACTTATAGCTAGGTACTTGCCACATCTCGCTTTCAGGGTTTAGGTATCACTTCACAGGCCACAATCACTCGAAATGTCTGTAAGGAGCTTCACAGGATACACACGCGGCGAAAGCGCTCTGGTCGGTCTAGTACATGTGTCATAGGGAACGTCTCGATGTCGACTGGGGCTCCGGGGTTCTCACGGTACGTTTTAAACAAATAAAAATAAGGCAGGTAGGTATCATATTTTTAACGCAGTAAAGAGTAGCCGTTTTCCCGGTGAAAGAAGGATACACATTGAATTTTGTTTTAGACCATTACTAAAGTAAATAATTTGATGTACAGTATATATCTAATCTACATGCAACAAAGAGGCCTCTGACGGACTTGTTAAGACTTTATTAGAATTATCGATCACGGAAGTCTTCTTCTTTACAGTCGTATACCTATCTCATAACTGAGGGTCCTGTACGTGATCATTATGTATGATGTAACTTATACAATTACCTTTTTGTCAATTTTTATGGAATTGTTTACCATTACCTTCTCCATTTTACGTACTAGACAATACTCAACATGTAGTGTGCAGGTCTCCTCGCGATTTCCCTATTAACATTTATCGACGTTTTTATAAACATTTATCGATAGTTTTATCTAGTTTAGACACATCACTAGTGAACAGACAAACTCTTTTTTGATACACGCCTATCTTGGAGGTAAATCTTTATTGTTGACGAAATTAATTCCGCTTGCAAATAAATTAAATATGAGGTGCAAGTTTGTATGTAACAAGGGGCAAATCCATTTAATGTAATCTTAATTTCATCTTTTAGGACAATATTTGGTGAAAGTCTATTAGAATCGGTATCATAGTATACTCGGATTAGACAGCGTTTTCTATGAAAGCTACCAGATGTAATGGAATGAATTTTATTTCACATAAATATTTAGCAATCATCGTCATATTTCAGCGAATTATAATAAATTAACTAAATACGTGTAATTGAGCTTTCAAATTGCACGTCACACTTTGTTCGCAAAACCATATTTTTAACCGACTTCAAAAAAGGAGGAGGTTATCAATTCGACTGTATGTTTTTTTTTTGTGGCTATGTTACCGCATATCTCAGTCAGTTGTGGACCGATTTGAAAAAAAAATATGTTTAGAGGCTATACTTTCTAGTTGGTCCCATTTTGGCCAAGTGAGATCTGATGATAGGATCTTGGTGTAATCGAGGGAAACCCTCAAATTTTGAAGGCACGTATAGTGTTATCGTACTAGTATCTTAATGTTGACATGTTGTTACGTCCGATAATCATTACGTGGAGCTGAGCTGATGGTGGAACTCCTTAAAAATTAGGAGTTTAGTAATAAAAACACCAGATGTTTTGTCAGGTACTGTATAAGATGCTAACAAATCAAAGTCAAAGGCGCAGCTCCCTCCTCTTTCCCTTACACTAAATTTCAACTAAAAATAGAAAAAAAAATTCTTTTAAAAGACCATCTAAAACCATCTCTTGGCTGCTTAGAGTAGATAGCATATCTAGCTTGGTTGGCACCGACTCCAAAAAATAACAGATAATAAATTGGAAATAGGTTTCTTGTATAATTTCGTAGAACAGTTAGGTAATTTAAATATTATTTTATACTTTTTAGTTTAATATTGTTTATAAAATTTTTAGTTTTAATTAGCACTGTAGTCAGTTTTGAAGTCGGTTTTTGTTTTTTTTTAATCGTTGCTGCCGACATATTCTAAGTACAGAAACAACCTAAATTTTCAAGTAAACGATATTTATTTTGTCTCGTACTCATAAATAATGTCTTTTAATAGATTTATGTGTGATAATGACAGCAGAGGCGTCGTACTGTGTGACGCTGAACCGCAACTTGACTCTATATAGGGTGGTCGGGTAATGAAGGTTTTTTTTTTTAATTTTTTCAAGTATTAAGTGTTGCCAATTGAGAGATTTTGATTTTGAATTTTATTATTTTTGAGAGACTTACTAACATTTTAAGTAAAAAGTTACTATTGATCTTGGTGTTTGGAATATTTAAGAGTATTTAAATAGAAACAGACTTTTAAAAAGTCATCAATTGTAGAAGTAGCCATACAACAATTAAATATTAATATCTCGGAAATGGTAATACTTCTACTCGAAAATATTTTTGGCAAATAGTAGAAATGAAGTAAGAGTAACTAATCTGTACCTAAAGTATTTACCCTTACATCATTTTCCTGTACCTAAAGGATCCTTCATGACCGGACCACCCTGTAGATACTCGGTGGCTGCTAAATCATTTTGACAGGCCTTAATCGAGAGCTTGGTTGTTATTTTGTGTAATTTTGCCACACGTATAGAATTTCAAAGAAAACTTGTCGAAGGTACAAAAAGACACGCTTAATGCCTTGTATTGGATTTCAAAGAAACCTCGTTGGGTGCAAGACAAAGCCTTGTTTAGTTTTCAATTTCAGTTCGTTGTTTTGGACTTAGATAAATTAGACTAGTATTATGTGTGTTCATGTACAGGACACAATTAATAATAATGTCCTCCTAGCCGATTTCGACTACGGCGGCCTATCTCAACAGAGATTAGTCAACTGCGCAGGACATATCATAGTGCACAAATGTGTGCGCAATACACAGGTGCACTCTCTGTTCCTTCACTCTCATAATTCGGTGAGACGGCAGTCCGACAAGACCGTAGAGAGATCAGGCGCAGGACCAACGGCTTAACGTGCTTTCCGAGCCAAAGAGGGCGATAACACCACCATCTTCCTGACTCCGGGGCTGTGTCTGAGTAATTTCAAGACAGAAAAACCCAAACACTCTCGGCCCTACCCGGGATTCGAACCCGGGACCTCGTGGATAGTACCCAGCGTGCTGACCACTAGGCCAAAGAGGCAGTCACAATAAGACACAGGACACAATTAGATCTGTGTCGATCGATAATTTCTCATGAGAACCCGGGTCGATAGTGACCCATTCGTGTGGTGATCGGGTCATTGTGATTCCATCATGCGGGTTTCGATTGATTTTAGGTTATGATATAGCAAAGGGTCATAGCCTTCTTAAGTCATTTATGTGGATGTGAACCATCTATGTTTTAAACATAACCTGCACAAATAGGTTTTGTAACAGTTACTAAACGGTCTGTTCAAGAAAATATTGTCTGATGTCAAGCAGGCAGTTTATTTACACGTAATATACTGTAATAAAAATGTACTTTGATGTCCCGTGTTGTCCCTATCAGTCCATTCTAAAACAAAAGTTCTCTCATGTCTGTCTGCCTGTATGTCATGTTCGTGCCAGTTTTACCATGAAGGCTGAACGCCGCAACAGTTACACGATAAATAAATTTAGGTTAAAAATAATTGAACCTTTCAGAGATCTGTGATTCTATACCTAAATCTTTTATAAGTCGCTATCGAATTAAACTTTATTCGTCACAACCTTTGTTATAAGTACATACTTTTTACGAGAGTAAACTATAATTTCCAAAGCAATTCGACCACGTAGCCAACAATTTCCTTTCAAAACTACCCTCGTTATTACTACGAAGCTTAGCGTGCTCGCAGCTGCATTCAACTGAGCTATTTATTATTTTCCAATACCCAATAACTGCTTTCATTTCACAGATAAGCTGCAGGCCAATTTTGAAGCTAGTTTGTTTGTATTTATTTTTAAACTAGCTGCTTCCTGCAGCTTCGCCCGCGCCCGCTTTCACTCCCATTTTCATTTCTATAAATGATAAAATAATATTTTTTTTCAACAAACACACCAATTACCTAGCCCCAAACTAAGCGGGAGCTTGTGCTATGGTGACTAGGATAACGGATAGATTGCGGGATTCGAACCCGCAACCGCCTGGTTTAGGAGTCCGTGGCGCGAACCACTACACCAAAACGTTCTTAATCCAAGCAAGCCACTAGGAATGTAAGAATTTGAGACTACAACAAAAATGTCTTTAAAACTTTAAAACACTCTGGGGGCAATCGTTACTGTTACAATTGTTATCTTTTTGATACGATTGAAAAGAAACGCTAGAAAAAAGAATGTGATGCATGGACTTTTATCTTTTGGGAGTAAGGTCCCTCCATAATTTGGAATCAATTCGCAATTTCCACCGAACCGTGATTTTGAAAACAAATGCTACATGAATATGAATACATTCACCTTTACATAAATGAATATTCAAAAAATAACAATAACAGTGTTGAATTCTACGAACACAATTCATATTTTCTAATATCTGTTATGTAACCATTTGGGTCCGCTTTTCAATTCGAAAAATTACTTTTTTTATTTCCTCAAAACTTAGCTTAACTTACCTACAGCTTGCTCTAACGGTACAGGCAGCACATGAAGCTAAACATTGCGTCATCTTATGCACTTAAAATAGGAGTGTTTTTGCAACGAAAATGTGTATCTGTGCTCGGTACTGTTCCACCCACACGGGGTTACTTAAAACAAGACATCATTGAAACGAACTAGCAAACTAAAGTGCAATAGTTGCTGTCGAAACTTACTTTAAGGGGCAAGTTGCGACTTAAGTTGAATTTGCTAGAGGGCGTTGTGGATAAAATTGAGATACCTAATTAATTAATACATGCTATGAAACTGTTTTCATCGATATCTCTACTTCAATATTTTTAGTAAGTACTCATAGTCTGAAACGACAGTCGACCGGAGAGAGATCAGGCGCAGGGCGTTGGCCCTGCGCCTGATCTCTCTCCGGTCTCCGGTATAGATGCGGTATAGGTCCGGTATAGGTCTCCGGTATAGATGCTTTTGATACGCTAAGCCGTTGGGCTTGGCGTATCAAAAGCATCTATGTATCACACCCCTCTATATGCTTCGGAGTTTATTTATTTTTTTATCTATATTAATGAATTAGATGAAATCAGCTTAACTTATAATTATTTTTATAACTATAAGTTAAGCTGATTTCATCTTAACTGATGGTTAAATATTTTTAAAAATATTTCCATCGGATACATGCGGGTACATTCCCCAAGTATTGATAAAATCGAACGCCGGCTCACTGGCAAGCACTTACAAAAATTCGTCAACTGACTAACGTCCTCCGTAGCTCAGTTGGTAAGAGCATTCGCCTAGATAGCGAAGGGACGTGGGTTCGAGTCCCACCGGATGACACAGTCGATTAATTTTTGTGAGCGAAACACATATCAATTCATTATATTAAGTGATTTTTAAATATTTTGAGAGCTAATTGCCATCATGGGAGAGCATGAAAATCAGAAGGTCTGAGTTTCCGCGGGCACTGACAAGCTTTGAACTCACACTCGATGGAATAACAAAGCGCCGCGCGCTCGCTGTGCGTCCGTGAAATTATATTACAAAGTTACTGAACTGAACCATAGGGCTGACTCTTGATATTGTTAATTAATATATTACATAAATAGACAATGATAATGCACTTACGTCACATCTTCTCGTCGCCACTACCGCAATGCCTGAAGAGCAGGGTATATAACCAGTGCGTACGTCCTACCTACGGTGCCGAGACGTGGAACTTGACAGTCAAGCTGGCCCACCGACTGCATGTCACCCAGCGAGCTATGGAACGGTCTATGCTGGGGATCTCGCTAAGGGATAGAATCCGAAACGAGATCATCCGCCAAAAGACGAAAGTCATAGTTATCGTTCAGAGGTGCAGTAAGCTGAAGTGGCAGTGGGCTGGTCATGTGTGTCGCAGAACCGACGGGCGTTGGAGTAGGAAGGTTCTCGAATGGAGACCACGTCTCGGGAAACGTAGTGTTGGACGCCCCCCTGCTAGATGGACCGATGACCTGAGGAAGGTTGGATACGAGAAGCGGAGGACCATGAAAGTTGACGCCGTCTTGGAGAGGCCTATGTCCAGCTGTGGACTGCAATAGGCTGATATGATGATAATGCACTTAAAAAGAAGTAGATGGGTTTTGATTGCCTCAAATTGTGTAATTTGCACAGTTTTGCATTCAAATATGACATTTGATACGTAAAAGAACGTATGCTTGTAGCATCAAATTCAATTCGCCGGCCAGTATGAGATGGCAGGTCTACCTCTTTTTTAAACAAATACACTGTCAGTGGATATAGGCATGTTTATAGGTTACTAATTTTAATCCACTCCCTAATTTTCGCCTTTTACAAGTTATACCTCTATATAGCTGCGACTAAAAGATGCTTACTTATGTTTTTCTTCAATATCACAACTATCGCCTACGAAAAAAATAATAGGCGTGATAAGATTTAAGTCAGACAGGCCAAGTTCAACTTTCAGATTTATGACATTAATAGAGATAGATTGATTGAAGATGATAATTTGGTCAATCGCTAAGCGGCTACTTCAATTTAAAGCACGTGGATTGTGACATTACACTGAGTCGTAAAAAGTTTGCAATATGCCTACCTATAATAATTAAGTATGTATTTATTTAATCAAATAACAAGGATCGACTTTGTTAGGAAAATACATGCTTTAATGAAATCTTTTTTTTTGGTATTTTTTTGTATTTTTATATAATTTTAGTGACAACCCCACCCGCCATTGATTACACCTCCACAACAAATAGTGTACGGGCAAAATGCCGAAAACATGATAAAACGAAACGAGCGGTCGTAAATCATTTATTTTGAATGCCATCAAATTGGCAATGCGCGTGCAAAAATACCAATGTTTGGCAAAAATATCACATTATGTAAAACATAAACGGTCAAGAAAGGTCAGCGGGATACACAGGGTGTGTTCCATAGAGTAGTGTAAAACTTTAACATGACATTCTGCTAATTGTTTACATCACGTTCATAAGCAGATTTTTTAACATTGACGTTCAAAAGTGAAAATTAGTCATTATCGTTCATAAGTGGCATTTTTGCATTTACTTTTTGAAGGGGCATTTTTACATTGAAGTTCATAAGTTTTTGACATTTTCTGCCCAAAAACTAAATCAGATCAAATTAAAACAAAATTGTTTATTTGAGATTCACAGGTAGGATGCAGATGTTTTAACATACTTTATGGTAGTGCTCTGCGATTTTCCATTTGGCGTACAAATGTCTACACAGTTGTAGAGATCGCACAAGACAAGGCGTTAATAAAGGGCTTTGAGTTCATAAAAATCAGTACAATCGAAAAACACTTAATTCTATATAAAATTGTCTCAGGAATACCGCACCTAGACGAAAGCAAGTCAAGTATGTTAGAGTAAAAAAAAATTTCTATCTAATTAATTCATTAGTTGTTCTTTCTTAGTAAATGTTTTCGTCTAAAACCAACTTCTTAACGTTTCGTTCATTGATTTAAGGGAATTCATCACAAAACTTTGCGGGAGTTGATGCATCGTCTTTGCACTCTGCAGCGACATTGCATTTGTCCTTAGTCCCCACTTACATTTAAACTTCTGCAAAATCATTTTCCCAACGAATTACACTTACCCGGTTTGCACACAAATAACTAAGAAAATATTTCACTTTATTCATTTTATCGCACAGAAAAAACCAACAACGAAAACCTTATAAAATAATATGTCCCTCTTGTCGTAATTTACCATAAATACACCTTATTGTCATGTACTTATTTATTATCATTTATTATGGCTACAAATAAATATTATTATAATTATTGTTAAAAAGTACTGTAACTGACTTCCCATTTCATTTGGCGCCAAACGCCAGCCAATGGGAAGCCAGTAAGCCAGTCGCTCCATTTAGTAGTAGTGGGTAGTGTAGCGGTGGGGAGTATTCGTTATGAGAATTATTTTTGTAAGCAGCAGTCTGGCTCGAGAATTTAAACAGTTAACATTACTAGAACTGAAGTGCTGTAGGTCCTTAGTTAGAATACCTAAACTTTTGTACTCAATATTACATAATTAAAATACAGTACAGTGAAATTATCCTGAGTTTCTATTCGACGCTGATACCCTTCTAGTTTTTGATAGTGAGCTATCATACTCTTTTTAAGCAAAAGCACTGCTGGTCAATACCTTCCCCCAAGATAGCTAAATATGAAATTTGTGTCTAAGTATTGCGTAGTCATGCCTGACGTACAGTGGGCTACACATCAACTTACCCAAATCTGTCAAAATATATGGGAAAAATAAAATAAAATTATTTTGCTTTAAATTTCCGCTAAGAGACGCTAGCGCAGGCACCAAAACCACACCAACTGCAACCGCGTTGAGCATTAGTTTAGACAAATGCAGAATGCACCGCCCTCCCTCCCTCAACACGCATGCACTACAGCTAATGCAGTTGTTAGTTACCAACACCAACATGCAAAAAACCTCGACGCGTTTCGCCACTCAACGCGGCGTCCTCAGGAGATGTTGTCGCCTCGGCTGAGCACGGACGACTGATCACTAACAGTCGTCAGTGATCAGTTTTTCCCATCTAATAATGGATTTCCGCAAAGTAACGCCATAAATGATATGGAACTCTATGTGATCAAAATAAAGTTGATTAACGTTGCGAAAATTTGTCAAATCAGGTTGATGTGTGGGCGACTGTACCTACTTATTGGACATCTTTACTAACTAATTTGACTAACCTAACCTAAGGGATACTAACAATTTACTTATATAGAATCTTATTCTGAAATAAAATATTTGAATTTATTAAACTGGCACAATAAAGCTTTTCCTTGAGTAAGTCAAAAATTAAATATCACAATTTCTCGTTTCACGGAAGCTTAACCTAACAGCTTTTTGCAACGGTAAAAGCCAAATTCATTCTGAAAACCTAGGGTTAAACAAGTTAAACACAATAATGCCACAGGATACGTTTCAGCGGGGATTTATGTTAATACAGATTATACATGTAAAATCTGGCGGACGTGGCGAATTTTCATGAAGCCTTTGAGGCAGCGGCGGTAAAAAACTCCGTTGTTTTCAAATAAAAGGCTTTTTTAACTTTAAATGAATACAACAGTATTCATTTAAAGTTAAAATTAATACCCTTTTAGTAAATACACAATCGTTTTCAGGTTGCGTATCTGAATATTTTTAGGCCCACATGCGTAAATCTTGATCAACTAATGCGGACTTGTTTAAGGCATATTATCTTTCATTGAAAGCCCACTTGCTCAAGTTTAGATTACGCTGAAAAAAAGGATCAACCAAACTAGTTTTGTATGTTGAAGGTTTCGTTGTAGGAAAGTAAATTTTTGTCACTTGTTCCTTGGCGGATGGATCGGGCTCTTGTGTGGGACGCTACCTGTGTCGACACACTTGCAGCCTCTCATCTGCCCGGGACAAGCCGTGATGCTGGTTTGGCTGCGACAAGTGCCGAAAACTTTAAAAAGAACAAGTACAGGCAGATCGACTCCTGGTACCACTTTGTACCGTTTGGGTTCGTGGGGTCCCAACGCTATCACTTTTTTCAAAGAGATTTCCAAGAGGCTAGTTGACATCAGTGGTGAACTAAGAGCTGGCAGCTACCTTGCTCAGCGTATAAGCATCGCTATCCAGCGCGGTAATGCTGCCAGCATCCTGGGAACCTTACCACAAGGACCTTTTTATAATTTTTGTTTTTGTATTGTATTAAATAATTTATCTTAATTGTTATTAATAAGTTGTATATATATTACTAATTTACATTTATATTGTTCTTAAGTAAATAAAGACAATATAAACAATCTTCTGGTTATCAGTAACAAAATTAGTTTGTTACTGATAACCAAAGTTCGTAAGTCACTAGATTACGGCCTACTAGTAGCCAAATTGTGGTTACTGTTAACCAATATTTTTTTCCAGTGTAGCTAATACGGAATGTCAACTACTGGACGAGCAAAAGGGCTATGATCTGAGCTAAAAGCCTATTTGCGCAAGTCCGGATAAGCTAATCCAGACTTGCGCAAGTGGGTCTTATTGTAAATAGTTTTTCAGTGACAATGTTTTAAGTAAAACTTTACTAAAATACTAGCCGATGCCTGCGACTGCAATATTAAATAAAGTTTTAATTCAGTCTCTCGCTTTCTCTGCTAAACAAATGGAAAGAGACAGATTATAATAATTTAGGAACGTCAAATTAAGGGATGATATAATATGAATTCTTACGTATTTTTACAAGTTTTTGCGTGTTTTCGACTAACTTTAGTCGTCATCCAATGGCATCCCTACTAAATTGTCTATAGATTCTCTAATTTCCATAGGAACTGACTTTTTGTTTGTTTGGCAGAGAATGAGAGAGGCTGGACTTACATTTAATCTTAGACAGCCCAATCATACCATTACATACGCAGTATCTACGTCTAGGTTTAACCTATACGTACGACATAATCTATGTCCTGTGTGAGACACATTTGTAAACAAACATTGATAAACAAGCATCCGGAATGGTACCAATATTCACGAGTCGAAATCCACATAATTGCCTCCACCAACCGAGTCGGGATTGTTAACTTACATACTATAGATGTGCCATTGCCTAGTTTGAGGTTCTAACATCAGTTCATCTATGGCATTTCCATACAAAATGCATAAATCTGAGACATTGGTGTTGAATCTGGATAGGGAAATTTCGAATCTAGGTGCTATCTTCATGAAACGTAAAGTGGCATTATGTGGCCTAAATTGAATAAATATTTATTGTTGCATGTTGCCTTACTTTTCGCATATGTCTTTATTGACACTTATTGTAAAGTTTGCATTGGAAACTTTAAATGCTAGTGTATAAGCTAATTTGTTACCTTTTCAAATGTACTATAAGGCTGTGTGTTTCCTTAATAAAGACAAAATAAATAAATAAATTAATTGATTTGACTTTAAAACTTAAGGCCCAAATGTCCTATTGCATCGAAGCTGAGCAGATTCCGCACATGAAAATGTTTTTTTGGTAATTTCATGAAAGAAAATTTAAACAAATGAAAAATGTATTACCATAGTTTTGTGTAATAAGGAACAGAATTAAAGAGATGGGTATGATTTTAGCACCATCAAACATAATTATTTTTATAACTTAAGCAATCATTTTGCAAGTTTTTACGAAATTAAATCAAATTTCGCTCACAAAAATTAATCGACTGTGTCATCCGGTGGGACTCTGACACTGTTAACTGATGGTCAAATATTTCCATCGGATACATGCTCACTGGCGTTGCAAGCACTTACAAAAATTCGTCGGCTCCGTAGCTTAGTTGGCCCCGCCGTTGGGCTCGCCCGGATAGCGAAGGAACGTGGGTTCGAGTCCCACCAGATGACATAGTCGATTAATTTTTGTGAGCGAAATTGATTTAACCAGTCTTGTGTACGGTGTCCTGAAGTTTCTGGTATTACAGATTTGAAACCCTCACGATGAAATTCTTATCATCTAGGTAAATTAACTTTTTCAAAGCCATTCTTTTTGACAGAGCTTCTCATACATTTGCAAGCCATTGAGCATATTTCATCTTCAGCTAAACCTCTAGCTCCTCAACCACAACTCACTCAGTCACTCTCAAAACAATAATATCCAACTCACCATCTAAACAAAAAACCGTGAAGTAGCAAGTGGTCATCATCACATTCAAATTCAAATACACATTCTTTTTTTGAATAGGCAGATATTCTACAGCAATCTCAGGAGATGGTAAGTGACAATGCGGTCGAAGACATCTTCGACCGCATTGTCACTTACCATCTCTGCCTGGCATTTTCTTGAAAGTATCCAGATCAAAGTGTTGAGGAAACACTAGCCGGCGAATTCCACTCTCTAGCCGTACGCAAGAGAAATTCTTCTTCCTTTTCTTTCGTACACCTTACGTTTCGTTTTATAAAGAAGGTGGGTGGTACTCCCATTCATTAGTACTCCCATAGTTTTGAATCTGAGATAACTCCGTGATTATTTAAATGGCCCACGGTGCCTCGTGATTGGATGGGTGACCATTCTGACCATTTAAGTGATGTCCATGACAAGCATCTCCGTGCTTCGGAAGGCACGTTAAGCAGTTGGTCCCAGCTAATATCTGTGGTATTAGTCGTTAAGCCTAGTCAGAGGCCCTAGGGCGGCCTAATAACTTCTGACAGTAAGTCACTTGCCTTACATACACCCCTCCAGCAATCCGCACTGAGCCCGTGTGGTGGAGTACGGCTTGTACCTCCTCATAGTTGAGGTGAGGCCTTTTCCCAGCAGTGGGATCTAATAGCCTGACTTTACACGGTGCCTACACTACAGACGGGTGGCTACGCCGCGGCTATTTCAGGAGACATGTTACGGTAGGTTACTCCGACGCAAAAGCGAGAGAAAGCACAGAAGCAGGTGTACACACGGCCGCACGTCAGACTACCCCACTTTTACCTTGAGACCGCCTCTTTTCCCTACGTAATAAAAGCTGTTTTCGTAGTTCACATTTGTTAACCAAACTTGCTGCCGATTGTTTATAAAGGCTTTAATTCCGCAGAGCTACGTATACCTACTGCCCTAGCGGCAGCATCAGTGTATGTAAGATAAATAGCTGGTTTTATCTTTGGTTGATGGTTGTAAATATTTGTTACAATATCTCCTTCGGACTTGTGGGTACATCACCCAAGTATTAATGAAATCAAACTCCGACTCCCTGCTGTAGCAAGCACTCAAAAAATTTCATTGAGTAACTACGTCCTCAAAAGCTCAATTGAGCATTCGCCGCAATAGCGAAAGGTCATGTGCTCGAGTCCCATCTGAAGGCAGTCGATGAATATGTAACTGTCGATTTGCTACCTCCGTCATTTTATGAGCACCTTGCTTGTGCATAAGGTATCCTGGGCCCGTAGTCAAATGGCAATCTTTCTGGAGCGAACTTCGCTATCGCCGACGAAATGTCAAAACATGTGTGCATTTTTTATCTTTGCTGACATAGTTTTTAAGTACCTACCTACTACTAACAACATGAGTCATTGTTACTCAAGATAATAGATAAATTCATTCATTTATTTATTCAAAAGTCACGTGATGTTTCGATGCTTTATGTCAGTTTCATACATTTTGTGAGCGATATCGAACTTCGCTTGAGAATAAATTGCCGTTTGGCTACTGGTTCTGCTTCTATGCTTTGGTAGTTTACTAGACTTGCCCTTCATGACTAAATCGAGTGAAAAATGTGACTACCCACAAGAACATTGCATACTTTACCAGTAAGTAGCTAAACTGAATATGTCTCTAATAAAATGGATATCGGGCGCACAATTTCGTATCTGCAAATCTTACCTTTGTTTGTGATAACAAAGAATAATTGGAACGATTGAAAAAAAGTCCTCCTGACATTATATACCCGTTTATTCAATCTCATAGCTCTGTGAAACTGTAATCAGACATGACCGGAGAGAGAGTGATCAGAGGCGTAGGACCAACTGCATAACGTGCTTGTTGTCTGAGGTATAGATGTAACATCACCAACTCCGTGACCTTGTAGCCCAGTGGCTCGCACACCGGTTTCCAAGGTGTCGCCATCTCTGAGGTCCCGGGTTCAATCCCCGGTCGAGTCAATAAATAACTTCATAATTATTTTCTATATTGTCTCGGATCTAACTTCGGATGCAACCTTTGTTACAGATTAAGTAACACCAGTGCTTTAGAATAGTTATGAGTGAACGCAATAATAGACTTTGAAGGGAGGGTAGACCGATATGGTTGTCCATAATATCCCACCCGAAATATTTTTAGCTATTCCGTGATCATGGTTCTTAAAACAGGCAGTGTCGAAATATCGGAAACTCGGAAAAATAAAAGTAAATGGTCCCGTAAATAATCGAAAGTAATCTTAGTGACCAAATTTAAAACAGTATACAATTTGTATAATACAAGTGATTTACACTTACTATGGGAAATGAGCAATGTATGTGATGTTATTATTAATTATTTAACTCCTGACCCTGGAACTTTTTCTGAGAAATCTACACCGCAGTATTACGAATAAAAAAGATTTGTATTTATGTAACAAAAAAACCATAAACTGCAGGCTCAATTCCAAGAAGTTTTCACCGTTTGAAAACTATATTATTTCTGAATATGAGGTTATTTTTTATTTTTTATTTCGCACACCTGCAAAACCAACGCCTTTAATAAAAAACCCAGAGTAAAATAGAAAAGCTCTCTTCAGCAACTTTTACTATAAACATTTTGCGCACTGCTAAAAATTCACGAGTAATAACTCTGGCGGACTTTACAAAGCTTTAACTTGCTGTTCGCTTTGCGGAGTCGTAACTCTGAATAAAATGAATGCGGAATATTTGCGGCATTTCTCCGAGCGCCTGCCGGATAGAGCGAGCAATGTGATAAGCCCGACTTGTTCACATTCGCTAGACTAAAATTGTACACAATAAAGAATTTAATTCACAGAATATATTATTGCACTTGAAAAAATGACCGCCAAGGGCGGGAATCGAACCCGCGTTCCTCGTATGCCGGGCGATTGCCTAACCTTTCGGCCATCCTGGCGTTGGCAAAGCCTGTCAAAATGTTCAAGTGCTTCTTAACGCTGTATTGCTGCGTTGCTTTCATTAATGTTATTGGGATTACACCCTCAACACTCGAAAGCAATACTATTGCAAGTATTTAACAATCGAAAGATGAAGCTTGCAATTCGATAAATTATTGTTTTTAAGTAATAAGCATTCACTTTGCAATCTAAATATATTATTGCACTTGAAAAAATGACCGCCAGAGGCGGGAATCGAACCCGCGTTCCTCGCATGCCGGGCGATTACCTAACCTCTCGGCCACCCTGGCGTTGGCAGAGCCTGTCGAAATTTTCAAGGCTTTTTAACGCTGTAATACCGCGTTGCTTTCATCAATGTTATTGGGATTACACCCTCAACCCTTGATTGACAGTAAAAAACACCACCATCCGCTCAAAAACAAGAATAGTCGATGTGGGTGAACAGACTGCCAAGTTGAAGTGGGAGTGGGCACGTATGCAGAATGCATCCTGAAAGGTAGGCTCGAATCGTCACCCAGTGGACGCTTTCTGACGGCTATCGCCGAAGAGGGAGCCCGAGAAAAAGATGGTGTGACAATTTCGATACTTACTGGACAAGATGGCAGACTCTGGCACTGGACAGGGATCGATAGAGAAGTTTGGGGGAGGCCTTTGCCCAGTAGTAGTATGATTCAGGCTAATAAAAAAAAATTGAAAACAACAAAAATCCAAACAGTGACAAACATTGAATTGATATTTTTTCATTATTTTTAAAGTCATTGCTACCATTACATGGGCGAAAGCAGACAAATTTTTCACTGTACTTTTCTGTTACAAAAGTTCATGTACTAACGAAACGGCGAAGCCACATAATATTTTGACAAAGGCTTAGAGCTTGTGAAGTTAAGGCTGGTAGAGCTAGGGTGTGTAGAGTTAAAAGCTTGACTTTAAGTTTTTGTTAGTTCAAGCCATCATTTAATTATGGAGACCATCTTGGAGTCTTGCATCATTTTTTATGAATATGTCTTTTGTGGTATAGTAATCATTTTCATTACCACCAAATTACCAAAGACATTTTCATATAAAATAGTTTTATTAAATTATTTGATTCGCATGGGAAAAACTCTTTTTTAACTTTCGAATTGTATGATTAAATATTGTCTATAATTAATTACTTTTCACTATTTCCTCAAACACAGCAAATGCAACACAAACAATCAAAAATAGCTTGATATCAACTCCATTTCTGTACTACACAATTATGTAATTTATTCAAGCGATGTTTATCTTTTAATAGGACTGAAGTTAAATGCGCTTTTGACAAAGATCCTTGTCTAAACAATGTCCTTTATACGGGCTGTATGTCAAAAGGACAAATGCCTAGAGTTATCTCTTTGACATAAAGGTTCCATGCCAACAAAACTTTGATTTGTAGAAAGATGATAAACGTGAAAAAGGAGCGAAGAAAAATTAGTAGTAGTAGGACTTTCGGATACATTACATGTATCAATTTGTTTTATAATTTAAGCATTTTTTGCAAGTTTTTACGAAATTTCTAAATATTTTTTAGAAAAGTATCTAAAATTTAAATTAATTCTGAACTATTCCCACTATCCTGGCCTGAATACTAGAAAATAATTCCATTTTTTAACTGGGCTGCTACCATTATTTATAAATAAAATGCAGCTCAGAATTTGGCTTACTCTTGACAAAGCTGCAGAGCTTGTGTGAAAGAGACACAAGATTTGAAGCACTTGATATATGAATGTGATGCACTGGATACTCAGACTCGGAAGACTATAAAAGTCAAAAATAATTTATTCAATTTAGGACTAAAAACCACTTAGGAACGTCAAAATGTAGAAATCAGCAATATTGGCCCTTAGGGGGCCCGAATGTGTCTCCTTATCTTTTGGGCCCTACTGTGCTTCGAGACAAGACACAAACAATCTGTCAAGTGCTGAGAAGAAGCATCGGAACAAACTCAGTCACCACTAGCTGCCATTAAAAAGTGATAAAAGTTACAATAAAGTGGTAAGTACATCAGTTTGGTACAGGCTGGACTGTTCATACATTCTCGTCATCAAGATAGTCTTGAATTTTATAATACCGGGCCACTTCCCTAGCGTATGGAAAAACACTTTCATCACGCCTATTCCAAAGGCAGGAGATGCACGCAATGTGGAGATTACCGGCCCATTTCTGTTCTGTCGACGTTGGCCACGTCTTTGAACGCTTGGTCCGTAATGAAGTATATCCATCGCTGTATCATATTTTAATACCATAACAACATGGTTTTGTTAAACGTCGCTTCACATTGACAAATTTAACACTGTTCACAAACGACTTATTCACTAGTATGGATAAGAGAACACAAGTAGATGCAGTATACACGGACTTTCAGAAAGCCTTTGACAAGGTGGACCATAAATTATTATGGAGAAATTTGCGTTTAACGGAATCCGTGGCGACCTCTTGCGCTGGTTTGCTTCGTACATATCAAATAGGACACAGAAAGTTGCAATGGACTCGAATCAGTCAACATTTTGGTGACTTCTGGTGTACCCCAAGGATCTATTCTAGGCCCGTTTTTGTTCCTTTTGTATGTAAATGACATCAAAAAATGTTATAATAATTTATTTTTTTTATTGTACGCAGACGACCTAAAAAATTTTAAGGAAATAAAATCTGTTAATGATTGCATCCTTCTTCGATCAGACCTTGACAAATTAACCGAATACTGTAAGACAAACAGTTTATTATTGAGTATCCCCAAATGTAATTACATAAGTTTAAACAAAAAGAAAACTATTTGCAACTTCGATTTCCTTTGGACAATAATAATTTGAAGAGAGTGTCAGTAATCCGCATCTCGGCGTTGTAGTCGATTCTAAACTACACTTAGATATACATAGCAACACCATAATTAGCAAAGCCTATAAGATGTTTGGTTTCGTGTCCAAGTCTGCAGTTAACTTTAAAAAACCTAACACATTCTTGCATTTGTACCGTTCACTGGTGAGGTCTCAATTGGAATACGCCGTGCCTGTCTGGAACCCAGTATACAAAAAGTACACTGAGTCCATTGAAAAAGTACAGCGTAAATTCTTACGTAGAGTAAATTTCAAGTGTTTTCGCTCTCGTGTCCCCTATGAAATCCTGTTAACAAAATTGAAATTCTTACGCCTCGAATCACGTCGATTGCTCCTCTCTGTTATGTTTCTTTTTAATTTAATTAATAATAAAATTGATTGCTTAAGCCTTAGTAATAATAGTTGATTATTTACCAATGGGGGGTAAAGTGATGTCTTACGTCACGGGTGTCATCTTGAATCTCGAGCTTAAAGAAGGATTCGAGGATTAACTCCCGAGCGCAGCGAGGGAGTTTAGTGTTTACTCCCGAGCATAGCGAGTTAAAAGTAGAATCCTGAGTGGAGCGAGGGATTTAAGCTTGCCCAAGACGAAGACATCTTTATCCCCGAAGAGAATACTCTGCTTTTCACACTTCATACGAGGCAATAAAAAAATGTACTACAAATACCTTATTTCATCTAAATGTATATATCCTTTGACTTTTCTGGCAGTAAATTATTATTTTTAACAATACCAGCAGCTTTACACCTAATGGACTCCGGTGTCATAAACTTCGTCACTCGACAGTTTTACGAAAACATTGTTTGTAATTTCTTTGAATACATAGGTTTTTTTATTTATTTCTTTCTTTTTTTTAGAAGCGCGCGCTTTTTTTTTCATTCCATTCGTTCTAAAATTCTTGGCTGCCAGGTTCAAATTTCAAATATGTTCTCTTTGGTGCGGGACGGGCTAGTGTGATCATGCTTACGAACTCTTATTCGAAATTCAAATCACTTTGCCTCCCTAGGGGCGTAATGAAATTTCATACAACATTACGTCCCTAGGGATGCAATGACTTACTTTGAGTCAGGTTTACTTGATGTGTAATTGAATATTGCCGAGTAGGTAGTGTGAAAAATTAATTACAATATTCCCAGACGCGCTGTGCTTGGAAGCACGCGCAAACATAGGACTTTTTTTGTCAACACATGTAAAACCAATGCAGGCAAGCGAGCCCCATTAAATAGAATACTGTCTGATTTCAACAGGCACTTTAACGAACTCGATTTTTCCCAGCCTCCTTCCAAATTTAAAAGACTTGTTTTAGACATTAATTTAATAGACATAAAATTCATTCGTAAATAATTTCTGTAATGTTATGTAATTTTATGTACACTATTTATAGGTTATAGTCTAGTTCCATAAGTATAATTTCCATGTTTTGTAAGTCACCGGCTGTAACCTGTTTGTGTACTGATGAAAAAAAAAACATTCTGCAAGCCTAGCACAAATATTGTATAAATTTCTCCTAATTATTTTAATCAGTTTTTTTTTTGCAACCTGTCAGCTTTTAATAAAAAAAAAATTACTTGGTTTAATTTCGTAAAAACTTGCAAAATAATTGCTTAAGTTATAAAAATATAATAAGTTAAAGCTGATTTCATCTTAACTGATGGTTAAATATTTGTAAAAATATTTCCATTGGATACATTCCCCAAGTATTGATGAAATCGAACGCCGGCTCACTGGCGTAGCAAGCACTTACAAGAATTCGTCGGCTGACTAACGTCCTCCGTAGCTTAGTTGGTAAGAGCACTCGCCCGGATAGCGAAGGGACGTGGGTTCGAGTCCCACCGGATGACACAGTCGATTAATTTTTGTAAGTGAAATTTGATTTAATTTCGTAAAAACTTGCAAAATAATTGCTTAAGTTATAATAAGTCAGCCTATTAGATCCCACTGCTGGGAAAAGGCCTCACCTCAACTATGAGGAGGAACGAGCCATACTTCACCACGCGGGCTCAGTGCGGATTGGTGGAGGGGTGTACGTAAGGCAAGTGACAAACCTTACCGTCAGAAGTTATCAAGCCGCCCTAGGGCCTCTGACTAGGCTGAACGACTAATACCACAGACATTAGCCGGGACCAACTGCTTAACGTGCCTTCCGAAGCACGGAGATGCTTGTCATGGACGTCACTTAAATGGTCGGAATGGTCACCCATCCAATCACGACCGCGCCGTGGGTTGCTTAACTTTTGGTATCACTACCAAAGCGCTGCCGCCACTGCGCCACAAGCTTAAGTTATAAAAATATAATAAAATATTACTTCCTTATAAGCACGCATTTTACCTCGTATATTTTATTAATTTTGTATACTTACACGTGGATTACGTGGTGGGATGTGTTACCACTCATAGTTTATAAGTTTATACATTCTTATTAATTGTTGTAACATATTTGTTTGTAATCCCTAAAATAAATAAATACCCTATAGACATGAGGGTAGTTTTGACATGCGTATTAAACCTATTATTTGGTAGTTCGACAACATATAGTCATATAGGCTTCAAGACACCGAAATTTTATTCAGAAAATATTCAAGGAACACTGAAGAGGATTCACAAAAGATCCTTTTGGGTTAAGATGCTTTGAGGGATAACACACACCATGGCCTTTATTAAGATAACATCAGATTCCCACCATTTTGTGTATTAATTTTAAATTACTTTACTACTCCTGCATTCTTTATAAGTCGTGTTGAAAGTATCTATTTAAACCCACCGAAAATGGACATTGTCCATGTCACATCTGTTTGAGTGTGAGAAGGGTTACCGTAACAAAAGCATTAAAATGTTTTGTTTCCAACAATTATAATTTTACTCGTTTAATCCTTTGTACTGTCACTCTTCGTCAAATTACAAAAGATAAAATCAACAGAATATAGAAAATGCAACAGTGGGTACAACTTCTTTCCTAAGTCCTAAGTGGGCCAGTTTCGGGGAGGAGTTGGTGGTTGGTAAAAAACGCTTGACAGAAAAAAATATTCTAAGTGGCAACTGAGTTATCCAAAAAGCCAACAACAATATTTTCATTCTGGGAAGAAGGGAAGGTCAATCTCTTAAATCTCTCCCTAGTTTAGTGTCATAATTTTAGGTTCTACCTTGGAGTACAAATACTGAACTTTTTAAAGATTCCCAAAGTTTCTTACAAGTACGCTGATTTGATTTTGTAATCTCCTTGTCTCATAAATAGTTAACCTAACATTAGTTAGACAAACGTGTACCTACTTATCAATAAATTACAATACTTAAGTACTCCGTTGACTACCAATTATGTTGGTAGTCAACGCGACAATTCAGTAGAGTAATTCGAAAAACTAGCTTGAATTAAATATTGGTCTCACTCACCCTATATCTTCAACTTTGTGCCGAGCGCCCTAGCCGCATGAATCTGAAATGAAATGAAAAATACCTTTGAAAGGAATAATAACAAACCTGGTATTATCCAGGATGTTGTTTAGTAACCGCATAAAAGGCCAGAGCATTCAAGAAATATTTTGAACCTGCTAAATAAATACATCGTACCATACAAATCGTAACTGTAAAAGTGGGAACGGGGAAAATCAGTTATCAGTTAAAGTAAGCGATTTAAAAACACGGCCGAATGCGATTCAAACTCGTGCACGAAAGCCACCTAAACTTATGACTTTATTTAGTTTTCAATACAAAAAATATGTATGGGAGTCCCCCTTAAATATTTATTATATACTGTTTTTAGTATTTGTTGTTATAGCAGCAACACATCATATCTGTGAAAATTTCAACTGTCTTGCTATCACGGTTCATGAGATTCAGCCTGGTGACATACAGACGGACAGACAGACAGCGGAGGCTTAGTAATAGGGTCCCGTTTTTACCCTTTCGGTACGGAACCCTAAATTGTTATACTTCAATAATTTTTAAGTAAGAAAAAACCAAGGAACGGGAAAAGGAAGGAAAAACATACATTGATTAATAAACAGGCATCACATCACACACAAACATAAGCACAACTTCAAAGGTACGGCTACACGGTAAAAACACAAACATAGAATTCGGTAATCCAGTCGGACTGTACAAAGTTTGCACTTATGATGGCCATATTAAAATTACATTGAGAGAAAAAGAAAGAAAGAAAATACATTTATTCGATAAGCACACATCCAAAATTACAATCGAGAAAGACACAAGACAATCAATGGTGGATACCGAAAAGGTAAGCCCATTAACAGCCAACGCGAAACTAATAACAATGCACTGAGACTCGAACTTAACATGAAGACATAGAGCTTAATTATAAAACAAAAAGATGTTTTTATGAAGTACTATATTTTTACACAAATCAGTATTTTATTAAAATTCTGGCAATCAAAGGGTAGAAAACAGTAATTACCCTTTATTTAGCTTTTGATATTCACATTTTTACCAAATTACAAGATAATCAACCTACATTTATTAAGAAATTTTAAAAAAAATATATTTTCAACACTGTACCCGCTTGGGTACAGCGGCTGCAAATGGGTTCACCCATTAGCAATAATTCGAGGCAACCGAGCAGACGGCGTACCACGAACCTGGTTCACAAACACAAGTTTTTTACCCGACTGCGGAAGGAGGGATATGTTTTTCGAGAGTATGTATGTATGTATAATTGTTTGGCACGCCCCACAGCCCAAACGGCTCGACAGTTTTTGACATATGATAAAATAAAAAACAGTAATTTAAAGACTAAAAAACCTGCCTGCGTTTCTGTGTAATTGGAAATTTAAAAACCCTAAAACCAGAAAGGGGTCGTACCTGGGTCAAATTGGTACCCATATTAAAAATTGTAGCAGTAGGGACCCATGTTAGAAAGTCAGCCGTCTCGTCAGTAGATTGGAGCAATCTGCAATGTAATAGAGGTGCTCTAAATTCACTAAGCCTCCATTTTTAGAATGGGTCCCGACTGCTATACAATTTTTAATATGGGTACCAATTTAAACCGGGAATGACCTCTTTCTTGTTTTAGGGTTTTTAAATTACACAGAAACGCAGTCGGGTTTTTTAGTTTTTAAATTACCGTTTTTTATTTAAAAATCTTGCTACTAAGAAAAGCAAAGGAACAAAGCAGCTGATTAGATCACGGTCAATGTTCCCCGATAGTGTGGCTTTATTGCAGTAAAACCCCGGTCAAGCGCGAGTCAGACTCGCGCATAAAGGGTTCCCTACCATTATCTGTTTCTGTTTATAGATATTTATTCCCATTAAGAATTGACATAATTCACTTAACATGAGAACACAAGTGTTTATGATAACAAATTTTGTATCTTAAAAATATATGCGTCGAAGCGGGTAGTCGCCAAAACTAAGTCACTGCGTTCTCTCTATCTAGAATACAACAGTAAACTTTAATTATTTGTTTTTGAGGTGAATATGCAAATTAATATTTTGTGAACATTTCAAGGGTCTACCTGTTGCCATTATTAATATTGAGCAAAAAACGGCAAAAAACGCGTTTGTTATATGGGACCTTAAATATTTACTATATTCTATTTTTATTTTTTTATTATTTATTTGTTGTTATATCGGCAACAGAAATATATCTGTGAAAATTTCAACTGTCTTGCTATAGCGGTTCAAGAGATACAGCCTGGTGACAGACAGATAGACAGACAGACCGACGGACAGACAGACAGACAGCGGAGGCTTAGTAATAGGGTCCCATTTTTACCCTTTGGGTACGGAACCCAAAAAAGTAACCGTATCGCGAACTATAGCTACAAACTATAGTGTGCACGAATATTCGTGTTTTTTATAGTTATTACGTGCAGACATCATGGCGGTTTAGCGCGATAACCATAACGGCCCAGGGCGAAGGCCAGGGTATGGGATTTTATTATGTTTTTCGGGTAAATATGAAACTTTATGGCTTATTTATGTGTAAGGTTACTTAAACTTTAAGTAAGACATAGTTTAGTGCTTGACACGCCAAGCTCTATACCGAGTTCACCAAGTTTTAAACAGGCCGGTAAACCTCGATTAATGGATAATTTGACAGAATTTTCATACATAATCCCACTAATATTACAAATGCGAAAGTTTGTGAGTGTGTATGTTTGTTACTTCTTCACGCAAATCTACTGGACGGATGTGGATGAAATTTGGCACAGAGATAGATTATAGTCTGGAATAACAAATAGGCTACTTTTTATCCCTAAAAAAACCCACAGTTCCTGTAGGATACAGAAATAGTAGTTTACGCGGGCGAAATCGCGGGCAAAAGCTAGTATGTCAAACAAATGTTTTATAACCGTGCCCGTTACGTTGTTTGTTTTCGTGTGTTATGTGATGTCCATTCATTAATAAATGTATTTTCTTTCTTTCAAATACCGGCTGATTAAAAATTATACATTTGTTGGTGAACCCCAGGCTTAGATATTTCTGATTTCACCAGTCTTACTAAACGTGGTTACATAAGGCTCGTTTTAGACTTTTATGCAGCTGTCATAAATGTGACATTAAGGCTGAGTTGCACTACAGTAGACGTAATTATAACCATAAATAAAACTGCTGATTTTCGTATAGACTTTTTAAAAGTAAAGTAAACTGGAGCTACTCAGCCTAATAAAAGTTCATAAAAGCTTTCGTACAGAGACATAAATAGTAATAAAAAAAATTACGGATAAGTTATAAGTATATGAAGCTTTTGTTAGGCTGGATTGCACCAACTTACATTGACTATAATAAAGCACACTACCTATAAAGTAAAATCTTAGGCATATAGGTAATGTCTATGTGAAGGTATTTTTTATTTTTAAACAAGATAGGTAACAAACATAATATCTTTATACAAGGCTAAGCTAAATGTTATTGGGCATGGTTTGCCTTTAATGCGCTATAATAGCAGCCTGCATAATGCAAAACACACTTTTAATTGGTTTCCATGCAAATTTCTTACACGATCAATTTTATGGCGTAGCCGACCTAGCTGCTGATTACATATTTTATACTGATTTTGAGGTCACTTGAACTTAGAACATTGTTCAGAATTGAAAATGGCATATTTTTCTAGGTAGTAAGGTGCTTGTGGCGCAGTGGCGGCAGCGCTTTGGTAGTGATACCAAAGTTAAGCAACCCACGGCGCGGTCGTGATTGGATGGGTGACCATTCCGGCCATTTAAGTGACGTCCGTGACAAGCATCTGCGTGCTTTGAAAGGCACGTTAAGCAGTTGGTTTGGTCCCGGCTAATATCTGTTGGTATTAGTCGTTAAGCCTAGTCAGAAGCCCTAGGGCGGCTTGACAACATCTGACAGTAAGGTTCATCTCTTGCCTTACAGACACCCCTCCACCAATGCGCACTGAGCCCGCGTGGTGGAGTATGGCTCGTACCTCCTCATTGTTGAGGTGAGGCCTTTTCCCAGCAGTGGGAAATATATAGGCTGGCTATATATATTTTTCTAGTAGAACACAATGATTTTCACAATCATAATAATGCTTTTTTCCAAAATGCACTTTCTAGGTCCCAAATGTCATAAGTAACAAGCAAACATAATTATTTTAAAAACTCCACTTCACTAGTGCCCACACTAGCAAGCAACTTCAAGACGCGACGCCTTGACTCGGCTCCTACAGGCTAGATGGCGCTGATAGCCCGCTCCATACAACACAAACCGCGATATATAAGATTTAACACGAGCTTTACTACATATAGATAAACCAAGACGGTGACCATAGGAAGCGCTTCCCTGTGCCTTCCTAACTCAGTTGCGCCAAACTAGCTTTCATTTGATACCTATTTCTATATTGTATTAAATTTCAGGAGAAGTGGCACTTTTGACTTACTTAGACTACAAATAGTCTACACTAATATTATAACGCGGAAAGATTTAATTGTTGTTTACTGTATTGAATAGGCTCCGCAGCTACTAGACTGATTCAAATGAAATTCTGTTAAATGACGTGGGTTCGAGTCCCACCGGATGACACAGTCGATTAATTTTTGTAAGTGAAATTTGATTCAATTTCGTAAAAACTTGCAAATAATTGCTTAAGTTAAAAAAATATAAAATGAAATTCTGTTCAGAAATAGTTTGAAACCGGGAAGGACATAGGCTACTTTTTGTCGCGATATGAAATCATAAGGGGGGTGAAAAGGGGGATAAAAAGTCGCGGGGAACTGCTAGTTATCAATAAAGATGTATGCAAGTGCGCACATTATAAGCCTATAAAAAGTTTCTGTGTACTGTAGGAGTAAGACGCCGAAACTATCGGTAGACATAAGGTCTGTAACCTGGCGGAGGTGTCTAAAGGTGTGAGATATTGGTAGAGTTTACTGAAGTCGGAGGATATGCTTAAGTCAAATAAGGGTAGAGTTATATATACAGGTGGAATTTTTTAATGCCACCTGAAGTACTCTTAGGCCCACTTGCCCACGTTCTGGATTTATTCAAGGCTAATTATCTGAGTTGAAAGCCTACTTGCACCTGTCCGGATTAGATAATCCAGACTAGCTAATCCGGACTGGATCAAGTGGAACTTCCGGATTAGCTAATCCAAACTTGTGCAAGTGGACTTTTCATAAAAACATGTGTGACCTTATATCTATCGCCAAACTGCTGCAGCACAGCTTGTTGGTGAAAATGCACTCTTTTATACATAAACAAACATATCACACGTGCAACTACACGCTTATACTCGTATTACTTATGCAATAGTTCAATGATAGGACTATGGTAAACCCTTATAAATAAATAAAAAAGTCATAAAAGTCATTTATTTATGTATGTAGGCCCACAGGGGGCACTTATACACGTCCCAACATATTATTTTTTAAGCCCTACCACTGCTTGTGTGTTGCTGTATATCTACATAGGTAGTACATAATAGCTTACCACATCCTACTATTCAATATTTTTTAACTCAGTTAATAGGCCTTGAAAACAGTCCGGAATAGCTAATCCGGACGTGCGCAAGTAGGCCTTAATACTGTATCTCACTTTCATCGTGCGCGGCGATTTCGAAAAAAAACAAAATATCGGCGGGGTTAATTACGCCAGCTTCAAAACAAAAAGATTTAAACTCCTTTTACATAAAAAATTCGCTGGCCACATTTTAAAATTACACCGTATACTTAACTTTTCTTCTAACAAAGTACTTTTTATTTAGATTTTTATTTTTGGCTAAGCGAATTTTCTGAAATCATAAATGCAGTATTATTTTTTTTCTCAAAAATAAAGGAATGTCTCATTGAGTAATGTCTTTATTTTATGTTTTTTTAATCGTTTCTCTTCCCTACAAAGGATCTCTATGAATATTGTCAAGTCCTAACTGTAAGACAGTTGTTTTTGCTACAAATTATTAGGAGACAACACTCTACTGCCCAATTACACTGCCAAGATTTACCGGCGCAGGCTAATCAACGTAGCAAAAGATATAATAGAATTCAGCAGTACAAATGTAGAACTGTGTTTGGGAAAAGATTTTTCAACTTCTTGGGAAGTTACATTTATAATAAAACTAATCGGTGCATATCTCTTGATACTGTGAATACCTACGATTGCAAAGGATTTGTCTCAAATTGGTTGATGAATTTATCGTATGAGGAAACAGAAAAACTAATAGCAACAATTTTATAAATACAACAAATACATACACACACACACACACACACACACACACACACACACACACACATACACACACACACACAGGTGTAGAATAAGTTTGCATGCTACAGTATTTAATTTAAAAAAAATGTGCACTAAGAAGAAAGCTGGCGCTTATAGCACAGGATTTTCCTAAGTTAAGTGCCGGCTGCTCACTGTTAATTTGTGTTTCTAATGTACCTATACTATATATTTTACTAAAGTATTGTAACAAAATTGTTCATTGAAATAATAAAGTTATTATTATTTATTTACGGTATTAAGAATACTTTCCTTTCAAGTGGCAATACACAATTCCACGCTTTATAAGAATATTTGAAGATGATTTAAGAAATTTATTCTGAAATTAAAGTGTGGCGGCTTTTAGTAGAAATAAGTAGGTTTTCGGAAAAATGTAGAGCTGAATATAAGTTGTTAATTATAATTATTTGATTGTTTCAGGCACTCGGCAGTGGACGTGTCAAGTGCTGCGAAGGATCACGAACACGCGCGATGGAGCGACGGAAACAGGTGATTATAGATAGATAGATACTCTTTACTGCACACCACACACAGTATCAATTTACATAAATGTTCATAGAGAATGGTACAATTTAGGCGGTCTTATTGCTGAAAGCAATTTCTTCCAGACAACCTTCGGGTTATAATCATCATCATTCGTCTCGTTTCATCATCAACATCCAATTGAAAGCTTCTCTTGTCGGGTCAGTTATTTCCATCCCTCTCTGCTTACCGCCCTTCTCTTGACCTACTGATACGAGCCGTTTAGCCAATGATATTTTCGAAAACTGATTAGGATCGCACTGAATAATGAACATATCCTTTCGTATGCGTGAATCCTCTCACTGATGCAATTGTCATTTATTGGGCTCGATTTCAATGTGCCCTGGCTAGGATTAAATTTAAGATCAGTCTCTTTCTTTCTCTGCCAAACAAACAAAAAGAGACTATAATAATGTAAAAACGTCAGACTCAACAGCTTACTGTTTTCTTTTTCATTTCGACTGTGAGGAAAGTATCTCGATAGTTGAGGCAAAAGCAATAGTAGGTATCAATAAAATATTGATAGCATTGATAGACTATCAATAGTTAATACAAAAGCAATAGTATCGATAAAATATCGATAGTGTCGATATACTATCGATAGTTGAGGCAGAAGCAAAAGTATCGATAGTATCGATTAAATATCGATAATATCAATAGACTATCGATAGTATCGATAGACTATCGATAGTTAAGGCAAAAGCAAAAGTATCGATAAAATATCGATAGTATCGATAGACTATCGATAGTACTTATCGATAGACTATCGATAGTACTTATCGATAGACTATCGATAGTTGAGGCAAAAACAATAGTATCGATAAAATATCGATAGTATCAATAGACTATAGTTGAGGCAAAAGCAAAAGTATCGATAAAATATCGATAGTATCGATAGTCTACAGATAGTATTGATAGACAATCGATACTATCGATAGTGTCAAAGTTTAATATTAAAATCTCTATCGATAGCTGATACAGCTCTGACTATTGCAATAACTATAGATACTCTCCATAGTGGCCTTTTATTCAATATTAGGAGTATAAAGTAGGAGGGAAAAGCTATTTCCCACCTACACATGAAAGTTCAACTTTCCGAACAGGTGAGATGAAAAATCTTTTAAAAATACATAAGGATTGCATCAACTAGGCGTTTCAAAATTATTGTAGGCTGTCTCTTTTCGTTAGTATAGCGAAAAAAAAAGACTGAACTTAAATGTCATCTCGGACACATTGGAATTAAGTCCATTGTGTCCCAAATTGGCGGCATACGAACGGTTAAAGGAAAATTTGATATGAAAAAAAGCAAGCGGTGTATAAAAAAATAACTTGCTATTAGGATTTTAAAGAAATAAAGCTTGTAGATAACTTTGCAAAGTAATCTCTGGAAGCACAGAACCGACTTGAGAATTATTTCACATCGGTAAAAAAGGGTGTAGTTGTTTTTAAATTGTTGTTTGTCCCAACCGCCCGAAGCTACTACTCTAGTACTCAATAAATTAATAAATTAATTACATGTAATTTATTATACGAAATTATTCAAGGTAATAAATATTTACAGGCAACTTAGAGATGTTATAAAACATGATTATGTACAAAATTAAAATTATAAAAGGGTCCTTGTGGTAAGGTTCCCAGGATGCTGGCAGCGTTACCCCGCTGGATAGCGATGCTTACACGCTGTGCAAGGTCTTGGGTCACCTCTGATGTCAATCAGCCTCTTGGAAATCTCTTTAAAAAAAGAGATAGCGTTGGGGCCCCACGGACCCAGTGTTTCGACTCCAAACGGTACAGAGTTGTACCGGGAGTCGATTTGCCTGTACTTGTTTTTTTTGAAGTTTTCGGCATTTTCCGCAGCCAAACCAGCCTCTTGGCTTGTACCGGGCAGATGAGAGGCCGCAAGTGTGTCGACACAGGTAGCGTCCCACACAAGAGCCCGACCCATCAATTTACAGCAACGATTCTAAGGACTGTCATTTAGTTTCTCAATCCTACACTTTGACGTTGAGACCGCCTTTATTTCCGGCGTAACAAAAGCTGCTTTCGTAGTTCACATGGGTAACCTGACGTGCTGCCGACTGTTCAGCTCATCAAGCTTCACATTGCGATGTCTTAAGCAGTTGTAATAAAGGCGATATTGCAACGAAAATGTATAGTCGGAACAGCTGCTCACTGTACCTACATCCTTTGGATGGAATATTTATAAGGGCAAGTGGTACATTTCGTGGTTTACGTGGGTCAATACTGCCGTATCCTCGTCTTGGGGATGCGTAAGACGCTGAGTAATTCATGTTTAATTAACTATGTAACGTGATGTTAATATGTAGTGCTCTTGGCACAGGAGAAACAAAAATGGAAAACAAATTAATAAACAGAACGTAACAGAAGAATTGAATTGAAAAGATTGTAAGTACTCGTATTGAGTACAATAGTAAAATTATTTTCAATACAATTTTTCGAAGAGATGTCTTCTAGACAATCTTTAGGTAAAAAAACAATGGTAATTTATGTATGTTTGTAAATTACAGACAGAAAAAATATGTAGGTAACATGCGGAGTTGCTTACTCGGAATATTTTTTGGTTGACGCATTAGCAAAACTATTTATGAGCAAACATTATATATATTTTTCTTTTTATAAGATTTATCTGTTCTGATCGTTAATGGACTCGATTCTAATGTGCTCTGTCTTAGAGTAAATGTAAGTTAAAAAAACAGACTTAAATAATTAAAAAAACGTCATATTAAGTAATGCAAAAACTTGCAAAAATTCGAAAGAAATCACGAATTTTTACAAGCTTTTGGGTGTTTTCGTCTAATTATATTCCCTTATCCCTACAATATTGTTAATGCATTCTCTAATTTCCTTAGCAACTGACGACTGTTTATTCATTTTTTCTTAATTATATTAGTCTGTATCTTTTCGTTTATTCAGCACAGAAAGAAATAGAGAATTTAAAATTAGTGTTAGACAGAATATTGGAATTGCGCCCAATATCTAATTAATTAAGTTAGGTACCAAACAATTACAACTATTTCCATTTAAAATACATAACGAGCAGAACCGTAACTGCCAGAAAACTACACAATAGCCAAACTTAACACCTTTTTCCCTGCTCAGGATATTATCGTCTCAGGCCCATCTTATTTGCAATAAACTGCTTCAGTTAGGGGCAGGTTTACGAGGCAAAGAGGGCCAATATGCGCCCTTTACCTGTATTACCCAATCGGTAAGTAAGGATGAGTAAGGCTATTGGTTGGAGTTTGTATCCGAACGGACTATACCTGCTAGTTTGAGAATATGTAAGTATGGGAAACTTAATCTATATGGGCACGTAAGGGTGTATTTATTTATTTAAGCTTTATTGCTAAACCAAAACTTTGTCCAAAAGGCGAACTAAATGCCAAGTGGCAATCTCTACCAGTCACACATTTGTACTAAGCAGAAATAAAGGTGGGCGATGCGTTCAAGGTAAAAACTAATAACTTTGTCCAAAAGGCGAACTAAATGCCAAGTGGCAATCTCTACCAGTCACACATTTGTACTAAGCAGAAATAAAGGTGGGCGATGCGTTCAAGGTAAAAACTAATAACTTTGTCCAAAAGGCGAACTAAATGCCAAGTGGCAATCTCTACCAGTCACACATTTGTACTAAGCAGAAATAAAGGTGGGCGATGCGTTCAAGGTTGTTACATTACTAATTATTTCATTTTCTAATCGTTCTGTGCTGGCCAATGTACTTCATGTGATTTTAGTACGACAAAATTTTTAACGGATAAAAAGAGAAACCCAAGACAAATCGAATTAGTTACCCCGTCCTAATGCGTCAGAATAATATACATATTATGTCCCTTTTTCACGAAATAAAATTGCCAATCTATCAAAAAACATTGCCTGAGTTTCACCAACGGTAGGTGAATAACTTTTAAAACACATGCACTGTAGCATTTGTTTGCCAGTGTTATTACCATTTAACCTATAAGCCACATAAATGTCAAAACTTCAGGCAGATGTAGAAAATATGGGTTAATCATTTTGAAAAATAAATTCGCAATTTAACTTAGGAATATGTAATCATAGTTCACTAATTAGGTTCCTACCTGACTAGGAAGGTGTTTGGGGCCCCACTCTGTAAGACGATATCCGTAGTTCGAGCGCAACGGCTGGACGTGTAAATAAGGACGGTTATCAGAGTAGAGCACCTGCCTATCCATCCTTGTTTCCTAGTTAGGATCCTAAGTAGGATGCGACCTTCCTAGTTAGGCTACAAATAGGATGGTGTAATAAATTTTTAAGACGACAAAAATCTTTAAGTAATGTAAGTGCGAGTCTGTTGCCTATGCTAGGTATCGAATACCTGTATTACAGGACATCAGGCTCTCACCACCTCTACATCTCTACATCATGCTACGACAATGCTACGAAGAATGAGGTATCGGGCTATATTGCTACGATATGCTACAAATATTTTTAGAGTTAACAAAGTATCCAATGTAGATGGCAGAAGCATTGATTTGCTGTCCAACTACGAGTAGAAGTTCTTCGCGACTTCGCCCGCGCCAATAGTCGGATTTTCTATAGAAACTTTCATCCCACTTTTCATCCCTCACGATGATATTATATTGCGAAAAAAAGTAGCCTATGTCCTTTCCGGAGTCTCAAACTTTCTCTGTACCAAATTTCATTTGAATCGGTCTAGTAATTTCGGATCCTGTTCAATAAAAACAAACAATCAAATCTTTCCTCTTTATATCCCAAGATTAGTAACAAGTTCCACCTGCCTCTATCATGTGACACAGTCATAAATATCGTCAGTCAAGCTTCTACAGAGCCCTATTTCGTGAGATGAACTACGTTAGTACATGAAACGGAGTGGAACCCTGCATGTCACAGCGTAGGTTCACACTACGCCGGATAAGGCAGTTCTGTTGGACCTAAGACCGGTAAAACTGACTGGGATATCCTGTGGCTGTAACGAACATACAGACATTCATCATCCTCCTAGCATTATCCCGGTTGTGCTCTCGCACGCGATGGCTTAAGGTCCGCTGACCACGATCCAGGATGTGGCAGATCAGGTAATTACAGTGGAGCGACTGCCATCTGATCTCCGTGACCCTGTTACCAGGGGAACCTGACCAGTTTGGACCATGGTTACACATGCACTTGCCTGAATGTGCAGGTTTCCTTACCGTAAGATTATCGGTTAGTGAAACAACTAATGTACATAACTCAGAAAAAGTATTTGGTACATGGCGGCACGTGGGATCGAACCGGTACCTCCCGCATGAGAGGCAACCCGCCAGCCACTGCGCCACCGACGCTCTTAACGGACAGACCGACATAATTAAACTAAATTGAGAACTTAAAGTCTAAATGAATTAAGGAGAATAAACAAATCTATAAAAACATGGCATGTCAATTGTGCTAAATGTATAAAAGGATAAAATCATGACCCTTCAAGCTTACTCTGCTAGGAACACAGATTCCGTTATGAAATTATGCAATTTCAAATTCGAAGCAGTTTTTAAATGAACTATGAAAGCTTTTCAAAGCAAAACCGGAGGGTATATTCAATTTAGAACACATATCTCATTTACATAAAAATAATCAATTAATTAAATATGTACACTTAACAAAACTTAAAAATCTACTTATTCGAAAATGTAACCGTGTCCATGAGGCAAGGAAGCGAGAATGCTAGCTGCGTTTCCGCGTTGGATAGCCAAACTTAGCCTCTGAGCGAGAAATGAGCCAGCTTTTTTGTTTTCCAGAATTGTATTTAATTTAGGGGCTATTTTTCTAAAAAGTAATTTGGCGTTAGGTTCCCATGGTCCAAAAGTTTCAACGCCAAACGGTGCAAACACATAATCACCTGCAAGAGACTCGTATTTGCGCCACTTGGCGTTTTCTGCCGACTCAGCGGCAGACCCAGCTTTAAGAGCTGATTTCCTGAGATGAGAAGGGGCCAAAGTATCAACACAAGTTGCGTCCCATACCAAGGCCCGTCCCCGCTCCCAGGGAATGAGCGTGAGGCCATCAGGTCTCTTGCCATCATCACGGACCAACCCACGAGGTTCTAATGTGGAAGGAACGTTAATGCTGGCAAGAGCTCTTCTGATAGCGTCATTAAGTGCTGCATGGCGGGCAAGACGCCCCGCACTTTGCTGGCAACAAAGACTATGAAGACCTAATTTGTCGACCTCCTTGCCACAGGGACACGTAAATGGTTCACAAACCGGGGCCCCGATTCGCAAACCCACACACACCCGGAATGTCTCGCTGTCAAAAAGTGTACCTATATTTTTGGAAGGGAGGGCGTGAAGCCAGTGACCTGATTCCTTGCAGGAAACTGCCAAGAGCCTTGCACGATGACAATCACTGACTGAATTTAACAATTAATTTGAAAGCTTTAACATTTTTTTAAGTAGAAAAGTAGGCACAGGCAGCACGTCATGTTGCTCATTTCAACTACGAAATTCGCTTTTATTACGTAGAGAATAGAAGCGCGCTTCACAATGCCGTATGTACCTACTTCAAAACGAATAAATATATTTATTTCACAATTTACAAAATGAATTTAATAAATTAATTTAAATACATTATCCTCGATTTGAATAATATTCTCTAACAAAAGCTAACTTGTAACAAAATCCACAGCTTTGCCCAGCATTTGCGGCTGTGTCTACGTGACTAAAGGGGAAATGAATTTGTATTTATGTATAACTGGTTGGACTTTCTCGTCTCATTTACTGGGGCCGGGTCACGTTTGAAGCTTACTGTATTTTCTTTTTACGTGCAATTTTGTGGACATTTTCAATTATTGTTATATCCGGCCGCTACGTTTATTATCCTAAATTGTTATTTAATATTACATTTGCTGAAAATGTGAATCAGAAATTATATTTGTATTCTGTTTTGTTTAAACAAAGATACATTATAGCAAGTGATGATATTTTAACAGAGCCTCTTACTATATTGCATAAATAGGACCTGAACATGATTTTCCAAAAAACTTTATTCTATCCTTTGTCAGATATTTAAAGATTTTTCTAACAAAACAAAAGTAAAAGTAGGATAAGCATTGCTATCCAACGCGGAAACGCAGCCAGAATTCTCGCCTCCTTGCCTCAAGGACACGGTTTTGTTTTTGAATAAGTCATTTGTTTTCGTTCGTTATTAAAATAAATTTGATACCTGTAAACAAAAGAGTTGTCCAATATTTGTTTTTTAGTCGTCAATATTTCTTACCAGAATAAATTAAATATTATATGAAAGAGTTCACAAAAACCAGGAAGGCTTCCTGAATAAATAACATATTTTTTCAGGCCTCCGATTTAGAGAAAAATTTAAATTAATTTTACTGCTTGTCTGTACATAAACCGCACCTTCGGCTATAACAATTAACGCATGAAAAATAAGAACTGTCAAAAAATTGCCAATTACCCATTCTCAGTAGGCCAAGGATTGACCCTAAACAGCCAGGAAATACAAGTAAGTGATCAATGGATGATGCCACATTACAAATATATTTTTCTCAAAAATGGAGGCGTTTAAATTTTTGATTTCTATGGTTACGTGTTTCATATTTTAGTAGCTTTAAGATAAATATAGTTTATTGGTGGTTGGTGATATGTTGAAATAAAAAACCAGCCTCCATACAAAAAGTGGACAAGTCCTTTTAGTAATCATCCAGTTAGTGTCAATAACTACGTTTTTGCCTCTGTCTCTCTCATTTTGATTTACTAATACAGCGAGCTTGTGTACCAAACGTAAGCAAGAAAGTTATAACAACACTATTTACTTATTAGAAATGTAAATGTTGCTTGGCGTTTTTCTCGGAACCAAGCATATAAAAATAAAAGTTATTTTCACAAACATTATTTACTTATATTGTTGTCTTTCCCTCTTAGTTTGATCCATTACTAAAATGTTACCTTATATAAGAATAGAGAATGTCTTAAAAATTAATGTCTTACCATTATTAAATTGTTTTTCGAGGTTGTGTCACCACCAACTTCCGAGCTGTTTCTAAATAACTTTGAGACAGAAATATCTTTGGCGCGATCCGGGATTCAAATCCGGGACCTCTTGTATAGAACTTAAGTTATGACCAGTGCCCACTGCGGCTCTCGGTAACCTATTATCTTTTTGATATCGCTTTAAAAGTTAATTTCTACTTTCTATTCCTATTTGCGAAGGTACCAATTTTATTTGCTATTTACTAGCCTTTTCTTATGAAACAATATCTCACATCCCTCGGGAACTAAGCTTGTGTGTCTCTGGGATATAACAAAAGCCTTAATACTCAGGAGTAATAAAGCTTTGTAGTGATGAAAGAATTTCGCAAAGATATCTTTCCAGAAATTACTTTTGCTTTCTTAGATAAAAAAAATGTGTAGTAGATTCAATAAATAGTTATCGCCAAAAAGCGTTTGCCTCAGGTAGGACTATCCTGACCTTTGGTGATTACTCTGGCTGACTACCACTAAACCCGGAAGACATCGGATCGCCCCAACCGATTTTACTGTGAGCCAATAGCAGACATTGATTTTACTGTGAGCCAATAGCAGACATTGATTTTACTGTGAGCCAATAGCAGACATTGATTTTACTGTGAGCCAATAGCAGACATTGATTTTACTGTGAGCCAATAGCAGACATTGATTTTACTGTGAGCCAATAGCAGACATTGATTTTGCGCCTGCTCAAACAAAACAATCGACGTCAAAAACGTATAAATCAAGTTAAGTAAGCCTGTATATAAGTTCCATTCTAAAGCACAGGTCTTGCTTCAAAAATAAAGTGACTATGCCATACTTCACCGAGCATAATTCATATTGCTGGAGACGTATCTGTAAGGCAACCGACCAAACTTATAGATTATCATCCTCAAGAGAGCCTCTTCAACTCCTAGTCGAATTGGTTGCGCTGGTGCGCCCAAAGTAGCCGATCTTGGCGTTAAACTCCCATCTGCAATGAGTCACGAGCATCAATATGTATACATCTGCATTCTATTTTAGACCTTACATCAACCGCATCAAAACTTGTTTGTATACATTTCATTGCAAGTACAGTCACTGTACTTGTCACGCCTAGAGACGAGCTCAGCTTTACACTGCTTCTGGAGCTCGCTGACTTGCCTCTTGATCGGGCCATTCAGGACGACGTGCTGCCAAACTTTCCCATTGAGAGGGTTCGATGTTGCTTCTTCTCATATGTGAGGAGTTGTTTGCCATGCTTCCGCTTACTCTCCTCTACTTCAGAGTAGAAGAAGCGCTTTGGCATTCTCACCTCCGCCATACGTGACACGTGACTGCACCATCGTAGTTGATGATTCTCAACATATTTCCCCTTTGTCTCCAGACTGTCAACGCTTCCAACAGGCGACCGCACAAATCTCCTCCGCTCCCACGCAGCCAAGTCGGCCGAGTGCGGGCACAGCTCGCCGCGGCCACGCCGGGCGCCGCGCGAGTCGCGCCGCGTGTCGCTCGCGCAGGCGCCGGGCTACGTGCAGCTCAACCAGTACCGGCTGTTGGAGCCCATCGGACAGGTCAGTGCCGATTCATGACGATGCCAATATTGGAAAGTTTTAGATAAAACCAAAAAGGCCCTAGGGCTGTGGCCACCACGCAATATAAAACCTGGAAACAAGACAAATGTTCGTTGCCGTCAAGCTACACGAGACCACTAGCAGAAGTAGCTGACCATCCCAAAAGCTCCTACTACAAAATCCGCTTAGCCCCAAAAGCCCTATACGTAGCAATCTAGATCGAGCTTACATATACTTGAGCCTTGCAGCTGTATTATGTCAATTCAAAAATCGCTCTCACCAATGCCAGTAGCCGCAGGCGCTGGACGACATGCAACTCAACTAGTATCAGTTGTTCAAGCCCATCAGACAGTCATAAGTGAATTGATTCATAATCATTATGCCAAAACTAAGCCAGAAAAATCAGAGGCATTAGTAAAAATACTCTTAGCCTGAGGTCATAATATCATCTCCATAGTAGAACCAAACCGAGACAACTCTTAATCGTTGCCGTCAAGCAACATGACACCACACACAGACCACTCAAATCTTCCTACTACAGGAGCCACCGAGCCCCAAAAGCCCTATTCGCAGCAATAAAAGCCGAGCCAACAAATCCAATTTACAATAATTCAACAAGGTTATTCAATAATTTGAAAATCTTCTTTGCAGGGTTCATACGGTATCGTCAAGTTAGCTTACAACGAAGAAGATGACACACACTACGTAAGTACTTCTTTGTAATAAAAGTTCGTTAGAATTCTACATGATGCTCCATAAAAATCATTCAGGGTTTTGGAACTTTGACTCTTTTCACAATAGTGTCTAATATTGATTTACTTCCGCTGCAGTACTTTTTTACACAATTAGTCCCGAAGCAGTCGTAAGGCCTATAATTATGTAGGGACGTATATAATAAGTGCCTCCTAAATCCTACATGCATAAATAAATGAATTTAACTAAGAGCTGACGAAAATAAAGACTTTATCAGCTTGATGCTTGCTCATGCCTATGCTTGAAAATAAAGATTATTAGCTTGATTCTTGCCCAAGCCCATCCTTGAAAATCAAGATATTTTCCACAGGCCATGAAGATCCTCTCAAAAAGGAAACTGATGCGGAGAGCGGGCCTGTTCGGGCGGGCTCCCCCTCGGACCCCAGGCAGGGGACCGCCCCCCGATCCCCTGCAGAGGGTGTACCGGGAGATCGCCGTGCTCAAGAAATTGGATCACCCCAATGTTGTGAAGCTGGTCGAGGTACCTATTCTATTGTTTTCTATTTCTACATGTGACTGAGTTGTTGGTGTAGAAGTCAGCACGCTGGATTCTGTTCAAGAGGACCTAAGTTGTGATCTTAGGTCGGGCCGGATTTTGTTCAGGTTTTACTGTATTGAAATAACTTGTTGTTGTCAGGAAGTTGATGATGTTAACACCCCCGTGCCTCGGAAAGCACGTGAATGGTAATGTCGGGCTCTGAACCCACTTACTGATTTATGAGAGTGAGCACACAGATAATACGTCTGTGTATTGCACACACACTTGCGCACTAAATATCTCCTGAGCTGCGTGCACTAGTTGTTCTCCGTTGGTTGAACCCGAAATACGGTATTATCAAAAATCTTAGGAATTTTAATTAAACGTTTGCCATTGATCTGCACATAGATAATTTGTTTGTGTTTATAATGACCTAAATAAGATGTTTCTTTCATTGTTTCCTTATCACCAGGTTCTAGATGATCCCGCAGAAGACCAGCTGTACCTAGTCTTCCAGCTGCTAGAAGGAGGGCCTGTGATAGACATCCCCACTGAGAACCCTCTTAGCGAACTCTTATCCAGGAGGTACTTTCGGGACGCGCTATTAGGAGTAGAGTACTGTGAGTTTAACCTACTTTCAATAGTACAGTTAGCACTTTTTCATCTGCTCTAATAAGTACTATTCTGTCTCGTACGTATTTCTTAAAAATCAGGCTAGACAACAAGATAATACTTGCAAAAAGGGAAGAACAGATTTCTTCCAATAAGTAATAAAGCGGCTATCTACTGAGACTAAGCAGTTTTGCTAATCGAATCAAATCAAAGACATGAATTACTAACCCTTTGTTGAGCTGATTCTAAATCAGCTTTGATGAAGACCCCAAGAGAACCTAAAAATATTTGTAGAAACTTCTGATGATCCATTTGAATCATAATTATCACCTTTTATTGAGTAGGACTAAGTAGTCCTCTTCAAAGGCCACTAATTTCCTTTCATTTCTCTACTAGCTCTGTTCATTTCACAGTACACTACCAACGCATCGCCCACCGTGACATTAAACCCGCGAACCTGCTGCTCGGTGAAGGCCGAGTCCAAGTGGCTGACTTAGGCGCTTGCGGCGAGCTGGCTGGGGCGGGCCGACTTACCGGGGCGGTGGGGACGCCCGCCTTCAGAGCGCCAGAAGCTGCTGCGAACGCCGATAAGTATAATGGAGAGGTACGACAGCAAGCCTGCCATTTCTTAGTTTCTATAAGGAATTTAATGAAATGGGAAGGACCTGCATGAACGCCAAATAGCTCATTGGCAGTAGATTGCAAAGAATCGTTAAGAGTGGCGTCTTCTGGTGTCGGAGGCCAAAATACAGTTTAGTCAGGAATTGGAACTAGCAGGCGTAAGCTGTAGCGTAGCAATCTTACTGCCATAGACTACCTAAGTCTTACTAAACGAGCAGGATGGCCGCTTAAGACTTTTATAGTTCTTCCATATCTCATTGCCAATTCAAGAAATACAAAGAATCTCCCAATAATAATACTACGAGTATAATAACTGGAAAATTTTATTTTCCATTAAATCAAATTCTTTCGCAATAGTAAATTCATTGAAAAAAAAACAACAATGCAATTTTATTCAAAGACATAAAACAAGGGGTTATATCGCTTAAGCGGTGTCTACCTGACAACCTTTGGACATCAGGGACAGGATAATCTTAATCACAGGAAGGTTAACCCAACGATTTCTTCCAGGCAGCCGACATCTGGTCGCTCGGGGTGACTCTCTTTGCGATGGTGACTGGCAAGGTCCCATGGGGAGGGCCGACAGCCACAGAGCTGCAGAGGCGGGTGCTGGAGGAACCGTTGACGTTTCCTCAGAGGCCGCAGCTGACGAGGCCTCTCAAGCATCTGCTCAGCAGGATGTTGGATAAGAATCCAGAGACGAGGGCAACTATGCAAGAGATTAAGGTAAACTATTTAATCTTGGCGTGTATTAAGATGAAGCAACAATAATCGGAGACTGTGATCAAAAATCACCACCATGTTATATTTTATAGGTAGATTATTATGATACGCTGGCGATTGAGTAAATTAGTAATAAATTTATTTAATGGATGACACTTCAAACTGTTTTGTAGTGTGGTAGTCCGAAGAACTTTGAATGCCTAAGGAAAATGCCAGGTTCCAAAACTTCACAAGTTCCATGCGCCTACTGGCACTGGGCATACTTATTTTAGACAGAGGCGTCTTTCCTTATCCCAGCAACCATTTTTGGACATTGTAAACTTTAAACATGCTTGAAACATCTCGAGCCATTTCTCTACTTTTACATACTTTATTTATCAGACACTTTTCTGTCCAGGAACACGAATGGATAACCAACTCTGGGCAGGATCCTCTTCCGTCGGAGCAAGAGAACTGCCGCCTAGTGGAGGTGACGGAGGAGGACATGGCGCAGGTCGTCACCTCCATCCCCAACCTCTCCACGCTCATACTCATCAAGACCATGCTCAAGAAACATAGCTTTCAGGTTCGTTTTAATTGGGAGCTGTAGGACCCTATGCTCTAAGAAATGGTCCGTATTATTGGCCTTTAGTGTCTTTGCTCTCACTGGAGTACTGGTTTGGTTTCTACCAAGGTAAATAAATACAGTCTTACGTCGTAAGCTGTTAGTGGCTGGATAAGTAACTAGTTTCTTCCAGGTTAATTTAATTTAATTAGTTGTACCTAAGCCCTATGCTGTAAGAAGTGGTCCCGCATTATCAGCCTTAGGTATTTTTCTTGCTCACGCTACAATAAACTAGTGGTTTCATTAAGTATAATATCGGAAGACAAAAATACACCATCTTACAGAGTAAGCTGTTAGTGGCTGGATAATTTACAAGTTGCTTCAAATTGTTTAAAGCTGAAACATCTATGTTTGCAAGATGTCAGCTTATGATGATATTCATAAACGATCTTCGACATGCGTCCTTTTTGCTAATTGGGCAAGCACTTTTTCAGAAGTATGTATCCTCTTGTCTTTACAATCCGTTCCTCCGTAGCCAGTATAAAAATGATTAATTCGGCTGCCCTTGTAGCTGAATCTTGACTTTTTGGACTATGTTCTTCTACGTCTTCACACATGTTCTCTTGCCACCAGAACCCGTTCCTCCGAAGCCGCGAGGGCAGCACAGCGCGGCGGGAATCCGGCAGCGGGCGCGGCGAGCTGGACAAATGCGCACGCCGCGGCCAGCTGGCACGGGCCGGGAGATCCCTATCTGCTCCAGGGAACTACCTCACTGACAGGTATACACTACAAGTACTCCAAGCCAAGGTACATTTTCCAAAGTGTCTTTGCTACTACAGACACAGGGCGGTATAAATATTAAGGTACATACTGGTTTTAATTATGGTGGGAAGAATGACTAACATCTTCTAACTTAGTTGGCAGAGCATTCCTAAATGGCCAAGGGTTGAGTCGTAATTGAAGACATTCGATAAATTTTTGAGTTAAATTTGCGTTCGGAAATTCTGATTGCTTGATTTAATTCAACAGCTGAACCATGTCACCATATAATTATACAATTTAATTTCATAATATGTGACAACAGAATTTGGAAACGGATGAGTACCATCGCCGTCTTTTCTATTTGTAAACATTCAAAGGATGCCGTAATAGAGAAGTCTGTAAAAATAAATCCAACGTCGATTGGTAAGGGATGGAAACGAGAACTGCTTCCGACCGCCCAGGTATTATGGTTGAGACCCAGGTCTTACTGCACCTCGTTTTGGATTTTCGTATATTTAAGCTAAGTCCGATCCGAATATTTTAAATATTGGCGGCTTAAGTTGTATAGAGCGGCTAACAGCTCAATTTAGCCTTTTAGGAGCAGATTCGTCGCGTCTGTTGAAATTGCTAGTGAAGACAGTTATCTATAGGTTTTCTGATGCAGCTACAACAACTTTACATCCTTAAAATCTAATTGATATCACAACCTTCCATCCACAGGCAACAATCCTTCGATATCGGCCTGGAATCGGTGGAAGAGACCCGCGACCAGCCGCTAGAAGTCCAGAAAGAGAACGGGACAGAAGAGAAGAGAGTCCAGTCCGCGCGGTGATACGCGGTCCCCTGCCGCTCCCTCACCCAGAGGGGGCCCAAAAAGAACTACAAGAAAGCTAAGCTTCTCGTAACTTAAATGACTTTGTTATACTTATTCTCGGACTTAGTGGCCCTGGGGTCACGACCCACTTAACAGGCAGCCATTACATTTGCATCTAAATTTTAGAAAATAAAAGTGGTTAGGATGGAGTTCTCGATGGAATTGAACGTAACGTTTCGTTTTTTGAAACTTGTGATTAATATTACTATTGATGAATATTACTAGATTCACTGCTTTATTTAGTCTGTTAAACTCATTCCGCCTTACTCATAATTTTATTATTAAAACACTGCATTTAACAACTTAATATGAGACGGCTAATTTAAGTTGTTTGTCTCCATTATGTCCTGTCACTGTCATTAATTGAAAATCAAATTAGCCGCCATATGTTTGTGTTCAACAGGGATATTATTATTTGTAAGGCGGTGTCGGTGAAAGACATTTTCACAATATATTTTTTTTAATAGATTAAGTAGGTAAGGATCGACTTAAAAAGACGATCATTAATTAAAAAAAGTTTAGGAATTTAAATATGACAAAAAACTATCTATCACATTTCTAATTACTACCTACATTTCCTTTATTCTTAAGAGTAAGCCATCATCAACAGTTTAAATGAATCACATTTCTTTGTACAAATACAAGTTTGAGTTTTTTATCACTGTATTTGTACTTTTCATCCTAGTAGATTTTTTTACTTGTTGTGTTGAATTTCTTTATTAATTCAAACTATGTATTTAGTCAGAGTCTGTTAGACTATCAATTAAATAAAGTTTTTTATTATAAGTTTTATTTATTTATATGAGCTTTTATTTCAGCTTAGTTTTTTTATGTATTCATCATTTTTCGTTTACTATGAATACTTTTAAGCATGGAATATAAAAATTACTGTCAATCAGTTACCATTGTTACTTTTTTTACCGTAATGACATATAGTGAGGATTAAAGCAATTATTATTATTATTATCTATGTGTATGGATACGTACTGAAATGATATTTTTGTATATCTAGAGCGATTTCTGAAGTTATTGTAAAGTTCAATAGGTATAATTCAATATATTTCATTCCTCGGCTAGTCGTCAAGTGTTAATGGTTAATTATAATCTTTAGTGTAACTTTTATCATCCTCTAATTATTAGAATTTTTTTAATAAGATTTTTTTTATAAATATTTGATAATTAATATTCAAAGACTGCTTATCTTTGCAGCTATTTTCAATTTTATTGTAAGTTTAGACATTCGGCTTGATTCCAATGTGTCCTGTCTCAAATAAAATGTAGGTTCAGTCTTTCTCTTTCTCTGCCAAACAAACGAAAAGACACAGACTATATTAATTCAGAAACGTCAGACTAAACAGCTGCATATTGCTAAGGAAATTAGAGAAACCATAGACAATTTAGAAGGGATGTCCTTTGACTAAACTTAGATGAAAACACTGGCAAAAACTTAAAAAAATACGTAAGAAATTGCGTCACTTAATTTGACGTTTCTAAATTATTGTAGTCTGTCTTTTTTAGTTTGTTTAGCAAAGAAAGAGAGAGACTGGGCACATTGGAATCGATTTCACTATCACAGAACACATAATTATTTATTTTCGACAGCTGTCATTAGGATCCTAGTTATTTATGCAGCACCCAATTGCTCAAATATCTTTTAGCGTCCTTTCATAAAATAAGTAGAATTTTATAATATAGACTTTTAATTTTTCATTATTATTGTAATGATGATGATTTTACCTTGATTTAGATGAGATTAACAACATTTACAGAAATGTTTTAAGCCACGATTCTAAATTAAATCTAGTCTTAAATTTAGCCATAATTTAGTGTTTATAATCCACTATTCCAACAGTTTGCTTGCACCCAAACATCGAAAATATAAATAATATAATGTAATTAGGTTTTTCTTTTATTATTCAGAAGATTTTATTTAAACTTGTTCAGATAAAATTGTATGTAAGTCAATGCGTGGTTTCGCAATGAAAACGTCATATTTTTTTAAAATAATGAAAAAAAATTCAATCGGCTACATAACTAGGCATGCGATATTATTAAGTAAATGACCAATTTTGACGTCAAATTAGCATTTTGAATTTCGGTAAGCATTGTATAATTAACACACTAAATTAAACATATACTATTCCGGTATCATAAATTCACGAAAACATTGTTTTAAGTCATATACTTTGCAACCTACAGATCATACATTTTTCACTTAATAATGTAAAAATAATTATAAAACTGCTCCAAATTTTATCTGTAAATTGCTGTAAAATATTAGCTTGATTTAAAAATTAATAATGTGGTGTATAAAATGATATATTTTTTACTTTTTGCACTTATATTATTATATAAAATTTTAATATTGCCCTGACCCTTAGTGAACTGATTCGAAATGTAATGGGTAAAGATATTGTAACTTGGTAAGTAACAACTAAGAAATTTAGAACATGGCTAGAGAAACTTATAATTCAATTCAAGGTCAAGATAAACCAGGGTAAGGTAAAAACTTCGAAAGAATTTTACCCTTTAAGTAAGATTTAATTTCGTAGCCGACTACAGGCGGCAGCAGCTGACGACAGTCGCCGCGACAGTACTGGTCTTTGTATTTCTATGCAAGCTACATGTCACTAGCTGCGAATGTTATTTTATAGAAATACATTGAAAACTTAGTCAAAGCACAGTCACATGAAACTTACAATTATTTTAGTTGCAAAATCGCCTCTTCTGTCAAAACACAAGATGCCGCAATACTACTTTGAAGTGTTATCGCACTTATCGCTTGTATGTTTAGTGGGCTCTCATCAACTTACCCAAATCTGTCAGAATATCTCAAATGATATGGAGCCCTATGTGATCAACATAAGGTTGAACTATCGTTGCGGAAATTTGACAGATCAGCACCTTTATTCACAAACGTCGGAAACTACAGATTTCGAATCCAAGGAGCAGGTTTCCGCAGACGTCAAAAAATGAGATTTTCGAACGTCGGAATCGAAAACTTTGACGTTTCCATTAGGCACAAATGACATTAGCTTAGCTTCCGCAAACTCCGTTTGGAATGAATGTTCGAAAAAGATCCGCCACGGAAACTTTCTGAGTATTTGTGAATCAGAGTGCAGGGTAAGTTGATGCGAGGCCGTGTGCACGTCTCAAGCGCAGTGACATTTTTAGAATCTTATAAAAATACAAAGGACTTGTCCATTAATGGTTTTTTATTCGTCAATATTTCTAACCAGAATAAACTAAATATATATAAAAGAGTTCACAAAAACTAGCCTTTCTGCATAATTAATAATTTTTAAGGCCTCCGATTTAAAGAAAAATTGAAATTATTTTTTCTCTTTGTCTGTACATAAACTGCACCTTCGCCTATATCAATTAACGCATGAAAAAAAAATGCCAGCAAAATTGACATTCCATTGACAGTAGTACCTATTATATAATCTGTGGTAGTACCTAGTAGTATTATCCACCAGTGGAAAGGCAATGGTACAAAGCTATACAGCCAGGAAATACAAGTAAGTGATCAATGGATGATGCCTGTTACAAAACATATCTTTTCTCAAAAATGGAGGCGTTTAAAATTCTGATTTCTATGGTAACGTGTTTCGTATTTTTGTAGCTTAAAGATAAATATAGGTTATTGGTGGTTGGTGATATCTTGGAATAAAAAACCAGCCTCCATACAAAAAGAGGACAAGTCCTTTCAATGCAAGTTGCCCGAAGGTTCCCTCTGAAAACCAGTGTCGTGACAAGCTATCCATCTGCTGTCACGATTTAAACTGAGCCGGGACCTTTTTGGCACACCGTGTTCAATCATCGATATTATTGTTATTTTTAATTATTTCATTTTTTTCCCCTTATTTTAAATTATATTAATTATGTAAGGGCCAAATAAATTAATTCTTATTCTTAATATGACTGTATGTTTTACCCTTAAGGTGTTCTAGAGTGCCTTTGTCTCCTCCATTTCGCCAATTTCATGTGTGTATTTTGTGACACAGAATACACATACGTATATTTTTGACGACCGTCTTGGTGAAGTCGTTCGCACCCCGGACTTCTAAACCAGGCAGTTTCGGGTTCGAGTCCCGCAAGGGGCAAGTGTTTGTGTGATGAGCACGAGCATTTGTACCTAAGTCATAGATGTTTATAAAATGTATATAAGTATGTCTATCCGTTATTCTAGTCACCATAGCACAAGCTCACGCTTAGTTTGGGGCTAGTTAATTGGTGAAAAAAAAATACACATACACAATAATATAGATACTATTTATAGTAATATAGTATCTATATTACTAAATCATTCATCGAGTGACATTTTTAAGTGTATAATAATTATGATATTATATGAAGTGTATACCTTTACCCTGGTAGACTTACCCTTTATTTATATTCATCGGTACTTATATTACTTATATTTTAGCGAACAGGGTCCCTTATAATGATTTGGTAATTTTGTACGTTAGGTGTTTTAATGATTGTCCAAACTTAGAATTAGGTGTTTTGTTCTGTGAAATTAATAAGTGAATGGTATTCTCCTAAGAACAGTTGTATGTTGTTTAATAAGATGTTGGAGACCTCCAAAAATACGATTTCATCTGTGTTGACTCGGTGATTCAAAATCATACTACCATACACTGAAAAAAAGAATCAACCAAACTAATAGTTTTGTTAGTTGAAAGTTTCGTTGCAGGGAAGTAAATTTTAGTTAAATATAAGCAAACAATTCAGTAATCGGTACAAAACTAGTTTGTTACTGATAACCAGTAATTCGCAAGTCACTACTAGTAGCCAAATTTTGGTTACTGTTAACCAATCTTTTTTTTTTTGTGTAACCGTCCAGCAATTATGATCTCCTATTTATTATACCTACCATGTGGTATGGTGAAGAGAGAACATGTATTTCTGGATGTACTTGTTATATTTAAATGAAATATAACCGTTTTGTGACCAGCATGAACGTGTTCAAACTAAGGCATGCGCATCAAAATTAAATCAGCTAATTTCGAGTCCATTGGTAACATTTATATACAATCTTACATTACATACATGAACTTTGAAAATATTACACACCTTTTTGGGCAGTTGTGTAATAAGTCTTAATTTTACGTAAAAAAGAATAAACTTTTACCCTAAAACTAACGTTAGGTACATTATATTATTTATTGGGGAGAATTTAAAGTAAGTATATGTATGCCCCTTCATAAATAACTACTGGAACATTAGTACTCCTGTTCTTATAGAATAACATCTATCTATTTATCCTTTGCAAGCGAATGGTCCAAGTGTTACTTGCCTTTAAATGTTGTGATAGAGATATAGGATTGGAAATGAAATGCTTATAAAAACGTTGTATATAGTGTATGTAATTTTAAATCGTCTCTTTGAATTCAACTTTCAATTGATAGTTATGCTAGTTGCTAGTTACAGAAGAACGTAACCCCATTTTTGTGTGCAGTTTTGGATATTCAGGTAATTTTAAATAATATTTTTTTAATACTTTAGCGTATAGGTATTTGAATTTATATTTACTCTGACATTCAATTTGTGTCATAGAGCTTGAAACTTTTTTTCTGTAACTGTTACAATGCCTTTTTTATAGATTTATTTTTGTACATATTTCTAAAGCACAAAGCATTTATTTACAAATATTCCTAAGTGGTTTTTATTCTTAAAAACTTTTTGTTACCTAATTATTTTGTGGGAATTGTGTCATAATATTAGTATTTTATGTAAAATGGCCCTCAGTTTCTTAACTAAGCCTAAAATGTGAATTCAATTGTTCTTTACCGGTAATTTTTACGAATGCTATCCAATAATCATTTTATTTTACTGTATAAAAAAATTTTTTTTAAATATATATTGCTTATTACAATTAATGTGTGTACCTATTTACTTATTGACTATCCGTCTTAGATACTAATAAATAAATAAATATTATACCTGTTTTTAACACTTTTAAACGTCCGACGGCGAATTTAAAACGTTAAGTCTGCATTATGTCTTGTCTCTAAAATATTTATCTGTCATAAATTCTAATATTCGCCATTTCGAATTGATGCAAATGTTGAACAGTTATATTATGTTAATAGTAAAAAGGTATATCCGCGATACTAATTAGCAAAAGACAAGTAAAATTAATACCTAAGGGCTGGCTTTATCTTAATTTTTATTAAGAAATTAATACTTATCAATTCTTTGAAGTAAATAAAGTTGGTGAGTTTGGTAAATAGTTTATTTAAGAAACTGATGGCAAATAGCACAAATATAAAGTAGTGTCCGCTTAAATCAGATCTGCTTAATTTTACTCTTAAAAATGGTTTACCTTTTGAGACTTCAATAAAATTATTATGATCTTAATTTTGCGTATTATTTATCGTTAATTCATACCTATTAGTATCTTAAAAATTTTATCCCAACCAGTGCCACGAGACATGCTTGTCTCAAATGTGATTTATTATTTTTATAACTTAAAAGCAATTTCTTTACAACATTTAGAACGCGGGCTTACTGGCACAAGCACTTCCAAAAATTCGTCAACTGACTAACATGTACCGCACCGCAGTTGGAAAAGCATTCGCCCGGGTAGCTTCTTACGTATCTATAAGTTTTTGCGTGTTTTCGTCTAACTTTAGTCGTCATCGAATGACATCCCTTCAAAATTGTCTATGGAATGTCTAATTTCCTTAGCAACGAAAAGCTGTTTTGTCTAAATTAATATAGTCTGTCTCTTTTCGTTTGTTTGGCAGAGAAAGAGAGAGACTGAAACTACTTTTAATCATAGACAGGGCACATTGGAGTTGAGCCCAATGTGTTTCAGGTGGCATTGATGACTCGAGCCAAAGGGCGGGGGACAACCCTCGTAAAATGTGTCAATTTTTATTTGAACCTACTTTTACGAGTGTATAAAATAAAACTACATGAAACTCAAGTGGGTCAGTTATTTAATATACCCTCCGATTACGTGTGTAATAATATCCTAGTTAGTAGTAGTAGTTCAAGTTGAGTCTAATACCAAATAAAAGATAAACTCACAAATTAATATATTTTTATATTTAATATAAGTATGTTTATATTTATTTATTAAATGTAAGCATTTATGTAATTTAAATTTTTGTATGTAATTCTATTTTTTATATACTTATATTAATTAGCTTCTTGTCTTACAATTTAATTTTATTATTTTTGACTTCAGCTTGCGCCATCACAAGTGTTCTCCTTTACCCAAAGGTTGTCTGGAAGAGATCGCTCTTAGCGATAAGGCCGCCTACATTGTACCTACCAACATGGTTTTTCTTTTATTATGTGTTTGTAAAGTATTTTCTGGTTGCAATAAAGAGTATCTATCAATTAAAAATCCAGTTAAGTGACTACATTCAAATACGCAAAAGATTTTGATACCCTATGGTAACACACTCTTACACTTTCTTATTATATCTATATATACTTACTTACACTTTCTTATTATATCTATATATAATAAGAAAGTGTTAGAAGTGTAGAACGTTATTCCGGTTGTGCACACGCACGCGAGGGCCCAGGGTCCGCTGACCATAATTCAGGACATGGCATTTCAGGTAATTACAGTGGAGCGACTGCCATCTGACCTCCGTGACCCTGTTAACAGGGGAACCTGACCAATTTTGGATCATGGTTACACACACATTCAGTCGCCTGAATGTGAAGGAAAACGAGGGAACGAGGGAAAACCCTCACCGTAAGAGCATCAGTTAGTGAAACAACTAATGTATAACTCAGAAAAAGTGATTGGAACATGGCGTGGGATCGAACCTGGCACCTCCCGCCTCCCTCCTGAGAGAGCAAACTGCTAGCCACTGGCGCTGAAAAGTCTGCGTATTTATTAAGAGCTTTAACCTAGTGGTAGGTATTAATATTTTGTGGCAAAAAATGTATACGCTTACCTACCCCCGTCGTTTTGATTCCACTGCACGAATCATGAGTGCCCCCGGTAACACGGGCACGTCGCCTGGATTCGTAATGCAAGAACTTAAGTACCTATATTTAGTAACTGTATCGTCTCTTATCTTATATTTTGTTTAATCGTTTTCACTCTAGTCAGAATTAAAATTTTATCGAAATAACGCTAACATTTGCAATTAAAAAGTTTCTGCGATAATGATTGCAATTCCAAAGCAAATTACATATACCTAAATTGACATTTTCTCTACATTTTGAAAGCCATTGCTTTCCAGGCAACAATTTGAAAGCTATAATGGCTTTCCTGAAATCTATAACTAGGCATCGCAATTTGAAAGCATAGAGTTAGGCGGTAGGCCAGCTGCATAGCTGGTCTAAAAGTGTGTCTGTGTTGTGTACCGTAAACCATTAACCAAGTAATGGCCGGTCCATATTTACGAGCAAGCATTGGATTTATTGCGTTTACTTAATCGTACCTAAATTTTAGGTAATCAAGCTAGACACAGGTAACATAATAGCCTAAATACTAGGAGAGTGCATAATAATGAATTAAAGCATAATTCTTGTTTTTAAAAAGTGCCCCCAATATTATTCCTTTACAATATCAAAACAAATGAATAGCGTTGATTTTCGCATAGTGATAAAACCTTGGCGTACCTACTTGCCTAAATTATTGGGGCCAAAATTAATTTCTGTTTTGTAATCCAAAATCTGGTTTTAATAGCCTAAGGAATATTTTGACCTTTTACTTTGTACCTAGGCACAATCTAGGTACATACAGTAATAACAGTTTCATTGTAAGTTAGTGTTTATACAACTTGTTCCAAATTAAACCAACTTGTAATGAAAACCGCAAAACATTTTATCAAATTAGCGGTAAAACTTTTGATAACTCGAAAAGTAGGTACGAATGTATGTAAATAATCAAATGTAATCGCCTACACAAACTGGGTCTTTGTATTATTCCTAGTTCATTGACATTCTTTATTAGATTTTGATTTTTAATTAAGTTTTAATGTTCAGTAGGTCAACTTTTAGGTCTCAAAAGTTAAACCTTATGGTTGATAAAATAATTGCTAATAAAATATTCATTCATTCCATGGCTTCGAAGGGACTTTTGCAGGGTGATGTCAGGATTTTTTGTTAGTTCTTAGTGCACCTCATATAAACGCAACTAAAAATAAAATAAGTTTTTAAATAAGTATCTTCGTTGTAAAAAACATTGGGCCTTTTGCAGGGTGATGTCAGGATTTTTTGTTAGTTCTTAGTGCACCTCATATGAACGCAACTAAAAATAAAATAAGTTTTTAAATAAGTATCTTCGTTGTAAAAAACATTGCAATGGAAGTCGACGGGTAGTTATTAGAGAAATTGTTAAGAGTTTTTACACACAAAAACGCAGTCGATTAATTTTTGTGCAAATAAATTGCTTATTTTTTTAAAATAATTAGGAGAATTGATAATTTTCGCAGAAAAATTGATACTTATCACCTTTCGTAGCCTTCGAGCTTTTTCCATCCCACTTGATCAGAAATACATAAGTATCTTATCGCAGCTCCAATATCGAACCGTAACATAACCCTACACACTCCAAGTGTAAAACAGCAGCCAAGTTCCGCTGATTTCCCAGCGGGGATGCAAATGCGCCCTAATGAACCATATTTATTGCACTGCACTGCGGACGGGCTCGTTTAGCCAGACCTTCCTCTACGTTTTACGGAGATATAAATTCAATTTGCAAGTGCAAGTTAGAAATGCGAGCAGTTAGTATTCTTCTTCTTAGCGAGTCGATGGAACACGAGAAAATTACATCGTAGCAGCCCAGAATCCAGCCACTTGTATTGCGGATCGACTGCCGTCCGCTAAATCCGCTGGCGTGCAGGTGTTGGGGCACGCCGGGCACGATGTTAAGTGTGCCATAGTTTGCACTGCACCACAAACACAGTCTAATCCCCACCTGACCATGTTCTCCTTACTTCGGCCAAGTTGAGTCCGAAGCCTGTTTAAGATAGTATTAATCTTTACCTACTGAATGAGATAAAATATTACGTGACTTTGTGTGTTTAATTATGTAAGTAAATACTAAATAAGTAGGTTGCCATTTCTCGCAACATTTTTTATATAAATTACTAGCAGTTCCCCGCGACTTCGCCCGCGCCATAAGTCGGATTTTCCATACAAATTTTCATCCCCCATTTAACCCCGCTGATGATTTTATATCGTGACAAAAAGTAGCCAATGTCCTTCCCAGTGTCTCAAACTATCTTTGTGCCAAATTTCATTTGATTCGGTCCAGTAGTTTCGGAGCCTATTCGATGCAAATAAACAAACAAACAAACAAACAAACAAATCTTTCCTCTTTATAATATTAGTATAGATTATTTTTGTCGCCACGCCATTATTGTTAAGTAGGTATTCTGATTATTTACGTACTAAAAATGTACATGTTCGATATGCGTTGTGTGTGTAACATACGAGAAGGTGTGTGTAAGTCTGTTTGTAGGAAGAGACTCAGTACCGATTCAGAAAATTCTTTCAGTAGTAGAAAACAATATTATTCCTAAGCTAGTGAGTCATAGGCTCAATTTTTTATTGCACCTGTTTGAATCAGGGGTAGGTACTAGTTTACGTATACGTAACGAGGGTGGGAAGGGACAATAACGTACATTTTTTGTATGAAGTTTTTCCAATCATAGAACAAAGTTCAGGTTTAAGAACAGTCATTAAACACCACTTATTTGATCATTATATTTTAAGTATTTCTTTAAAATTATCACAACTACATACTTTACATTAAGCACATTTTAATTAGTAAATCGTTTTACAATTAGCAATAATTATTATAACTTTAATTATAAGAAGTAATTCACAGTTTATCTTCGTCTCTTGTAGTTAACACATTGTTAGGTACCGGAATCAAATTATACACTTGTCCTGGCATTTGGTACCCGTTTGGGGTGCCATTACTCAAATATGTATTCGGTCTGTAGTCATTTGAAATCGGCACAAGAGCATATACATTCTGGTTGTATCCGCCAACCGTTGGGTTGGATGCCAACACACCCTGTCCAGGATTGATCTGATAGTTTGGAGTGGCCAACTGTCCATTCGTTTGTGGTCCATTTGCCAAAACATAATTCAATGGTACACCACTGGAACCGTAAGGCAAATTCACAAATACTGGAGGCTGGTTCTGAGGGTAGTTTTGACTGGCTACATTTCCAGGTTGGATCCAAACTGGATAACCTGAGTTTGGTGGGTTAGTCGGTATATTACTTGGTCCCAATGTCTCTTGATTAACATTTTGAGGGTAATTGTTATTCTGGCCTAAATTGGCGGTGAGTCCATAGTTGGGATCAACAAGCTGACCTAAGTTTGGAACGTTGTTAGGATTAACTTGATTTAACTCTGGTCTTAAATCCGTTACAGCATTTCCTTGATTTGTTTCTACATTATTGGGCAAATTCAAAACATTTGGAACAGGTATTCTATTTATAGTTTGGTCTACATTATCCAATTTGTCTCCACTATTGAACACCATATTGTTACCAGCTATTACGCTTCTGGTTTGAGGTACTGGCTGAGAGGGTAAGAGCATTGCTGAAACCTTTGTGCTGCTAGATGATGGGTCTTTGCTGCTATGATCAATACTAGAAACTATAAGATCATTAGGTCTCTGTTGTGAATCCATTTCGACAATACTGTTGTGGCTTACTGGCTTTACCTGCAAGCTTTGGGGCCTAAGAACGCTTTGATGATTCGGTTGGTTGAGATACACATACCTATACGCTTGATTTGGCGATTGCCAACTATAAATTGGCAACCTATAGTTCTGTGGTGGATAACGTGTTGACGTATACACCATATTTCCACCTCCTTTATGCTGATTTTGCGGACCCGGACCTGCTACTATCTTTACTGGAATGAAAACAGAGTTATCTGGAGCTGAAGTTTTCGGCGATAAAGGCCTGATTTCTGGTTGATAAACTTGAACGGGTTTTATTTCTACAGTATCCCTCTTGGGTACTATTTCTGCATTTTTATTTATCTTTACGCCTTTCTCATCGTGAATCCGTTTTTCTGCAGGTGGGACAGAATTTTCTTCTGAGCTTGATTTCGATATTTTGGCATCAATACTCAATTCACCGTATTTGTTGTTATCTAAATCCACAGCTTTTGTTGTTATGTTTGAACTTTCCTTTTCACGTACTTGTTCATTGTTTTCTTCTTTTTTGATAAATATGTTTTGTAAACTTGTAAGACCTTCATTGAATCCAAACATGTTAACTGGTTCCAATTTCTCCAGAGAAGATGGCTGATAGAAGCTCTGAGATTCGAAGGAGTGTCGGTTCCATTCTATATTGTGAGATTTTTGATCCCCATCGATATCAGACTGTTTGTCAATATTATTATTTTCTACAGGCTTAACATCAAGTGAATAGAACCAGTCTGGGAATTTTATGTTTTCTCCAGTATTGTTCATTTCAAAAGACCATGAAGTCGTTAATGAACGTGATTCTGCATTTTCTTTTGGGGGCAATTCTCCTGTAATTTTTTTAGGAAGCTTCTCATCCAACGCAGTTGGCTCCGTAATTGCTTTAGGCAGCTCTGATGCACTTGTTACTTCAGATAACTCTTTATTGGTACTAACAAGACTAGCATCATTTTCCGTTTTTTCATTTTTCTTTTCTTTTAATCGGAATAAATTCAAGAATTCCTTAGGCGGTGTCATTTCGAAAACACTCTGATCAGGGAGAAGTTTTGACATTTCTGCAAAATTTTGGCTTCTCATAGCTGCGATCCACGGAGAGTTCATGGGGTTATTGAGTTTCTTGCTGTCATCAGGTTTGAACAAGTCCAGGAATTCTTTGGGGGGTGTGGCCTCAAACACGCTTGCGTCTGGGAGAGTCTTCAGTTCATCTGGCCGACCCTGGCTTGTGACCACCAAGGCGGTGAATATCAAAAGCATCTGAAACAATAACATATGAATTAGTTAATAAGAAAACCACGTTAGACGAAACATAAAAGGGTTTCTAAGACATTAATAAACCTGCGCGTAGATACAAAAATGTACAATAATCATAACAAGTGGGTTAATCTACTACTAACAATTTTCCTAACAACTGACCCGCCACTAATTTCAAACTTTCTACATTTGCAAACAGTTGACTGGTTTGTATTTCCCTGAAGCATAAAGTACCCCAATTGTACAGACAGACCCCAACCGATGACCTATTATAGTTTTATCCCCTTTATCTATAACTGGCTTTTAATAACCTCTATAAAGCCGATACACAGTTAAAACTTTTCTGCGACAATTTTCTGTCTTATTGCTGTGTCAGAAAGTTTGTCGGAACAAATGACCTAAGAGTGTTTAACAACTGCTAACAACACTTGGCCAGTGAACAAATATATCAGGGCTAGTAATGTGCTCGACAATTATCGATAGTATAAAATACCATGTAAGTTGTAGATATAAATAAATTGTTACCTAACAATAGGAGATTTTAATTAATAATATGTACATTATTAATTAAAATCTCCTATTGTTAGCTTAGGTTAGGTGAGGCAACACTTTGTCGTTTTTTATAAATTTGTTACAGATATGAATAGAAAAATGAAAAAGAAACAGAATCGTACAAGAGATACGAGTAGGCCAGAATTTCTTACTTTTTTACGGTATTTCATATGAATTAAAATAACAGTATACTTGTCATTTAATAATTGCAGTCTTCAATAAAATTATGATATGACTCTTCAAAACACAATTTTACGGATTACTTTGCGATTTATTAACATTTTTTAAACCTGAAATTTTTTACACTTTACAGCGTCCGTGTTCACAGGGAGAGGTGTTATTTGACATAATAAGTAAAGGCTCATTACAAACTTTTAAAACTTATATAAATATATATACTTATATAAATAAGAAAGAACGCTGTGAGTGTCAAAAATATTTAAAAAACTTTAAAAAAATGAAACTACCCTTCTTACCATGACTTATTAATATTAAATTACGGTTCTCGTTCGAAACTATGTAACTTACCATGAAGTTACCCAGTCGAAACTATCGATATAGCCACTTCCACAACACTAACAAAGCCTAAACAAAAGCAATAACAGAAGCTCGGCCGCGGACTCGAATAGTTTGTGACGTAAAGGGAAGGAAAGACACGAACAGTCCCTAGGGGGGTGTTGTCAAAGGTTCCGTGATAGAATGTGCCTTTACAAGTTACACGAGAAAAGGTACTTACGTAACCAAATACCTGTAGGTTGTCCCTAAAACAACTTGGATAACACGTGAGCGAATCGAGCGTAAATTCCTAAAAACCTGGCCAGACTATCATGAATTCGATGACCGTCTTGGTGCAGTGGTTCGCGCCCCGGATGAGCACGGGGCAAATGTTTGTGTGATGAGCACGAGCATTCGTACCCAAGTCATGGGCGTTTATAAACATCCACGTCATGGATGTTTATAAACGCATTTGTGTATGTCTATCCATTATTAGTCACCATAGCACAAGCTTACGCTTAGTTTGGGGCTAGTTAATTGGTGTGTTAGTTAAAACAAAATTTATTTATTATTAAATTAAAAATGGAAAAATGCTTTGTCGGATTTTTTTTCACATGAAAAGAATAGATAGATAGATAAGTTCACTTTTTGTCTGTCTGTCCGTCCATCATTCTCTGTCTGTCTTTTACGAACCTTTTTTCACGAACGCATAGTATAGAGGTATGAAGTTGAAATTAATGTAAAAGAAACAAGTTTTTGGACAACGCAATTCAAAGATACGCAGCCATATGAACCTTATTTTATTAATAGGCATTTAGTTTTTTTTTGTGGTGACACATGAAATTAACAACTGTCCGAATGTTCCCTTTACTTGTGTTTCATGTTATTATGTTTGATGCCCCAGCGAAACGTAAAATTTTTAGGCAACAACGTATACATATAACGTACTTGATTTTTATAAAATTAGTAATAAGCTAACTTTTGATCCTTATCTTAAGCCGAGAGCAAAGATAATGTCTACGATGGAGCGAGCTTGTCCAAGAGAAGCCTTTTTATACGCACATTAAAGAGTTTCGGGTTATACGCACTCAGAAAAACAGACGCAGGCAGGGCATTCCACTCTTTGGCTGTGCACATAAATGATGATGAAAAGTGCTTGGTACGAGTTGTTGAAATATCAAACAAAAAAGGATATAATATAGTTTTTATCCAATAAACTGATGTGTGAAAGTCATTAAGTAGGTACACATTATGAAGAAGAATAGCGAAAATATTAATTACATCAACGAATACTCAGGAAATTAATAAGAAAAGAGTGCATTTTTCTTCGAAATCGCTTTAAAATTCCGGATGCCTCAATGCAAAAAACCCAACCTCAAAAACAATTACTTGGAAAATCATAATGAACTGACACATACCTGTCCGGCCGTATCCATGGTCGTTATTCTAATGGCCAGAAGCAGCTTGACAATCTATTAAAATGTGATTTATATTGGAAATATTCGGGTTTGTGACTCGAGGCGTTAATTTCTATTTAATTAACTTTGCCATTCAAGTATATTGGGCTACTTTCATCTCGGCTTGATGAGGCTGTGACGGTTTTAACGGGCGGTAGTCAACAACAAACCCATGGTTTCACCATGTCCGTCTGTCTTTTTGTCCGCGGCCTAGCGTCCATTAGTTAAACCGTACCTAGGTAGCTGTTATGTGGCATAAGTACTAGATAGCTGTATATGGATCACGCTAATAAAATAGTCGCCTAAAATCATGAAAATTTCAAATCCGGCTTTATGTCCGACTCGTTCACCAGATCTTCGATTCGACTTTGGAATACCCTCCCTTACCAGATCAAAATATCTCCTAGCAAAGCGTTCAAGAAGTCTCTCCGGAAAGACTCTCTTCAGGAGTGACCACCACTTTCGTTTGTCTCACTACTTGTCGTTTTCGTTTATAATAATGTCGTCATATCACTTTTCTTGACAAATTGTCTCGTATGTTATTATATTAATATTTATGTATGTGTGTTATTTCACGTATATATGAGAATTAATTAATTAAGAATAAATTTTCTCGTACGTTTATTTTTACAGTATTTTATTATTTTTTCCTTTAAAGTCCATATTTTAAGCGTCGGCCTGTTGCCATTATAAATATCGAGCAAAAAATGGCGAAAAATTCACGATTGTTGTATGGGGGCCCACCTTAAATATTATTATTATTTTATTTTAACTATTAATTTGTAAAATGAATATACAACTTAATATTCTGTGAATATTTTAGGCGTCTACCTGTTGCGAGCAAAAAGCGGTAAAAAAAAAACATTTTTTGTATGGGAGCCCGCCCCCTTAAAAATTTATTTTACTATGTTTTTAGTATTTGTTGTTATAGAAGCAACAGAAATACAACATCTGTAAAAATTTCAACTGTCTAGCTATCACGGTTCATAAGATACAGCCTGGTGACAGACAGACAGACAGCGGAGGCTTAGTAATAGGGTCCCGTTTTTACCCTTCAAGTACGGAACCCTAAAAATGATATTTCTTACTATTTAGTTTTGTTAGAGTGTTGTTTTTTTACAGCCATCTATAAAAATATCACCGTTAAAAATATTTTGCTATTTTCGGCATTAGCAATTACGAGTTCCCATGATAACGAACTTTATCGCCGCCACCCGGTAGGCCTAAACCGATAGGAAACCGCGAAATATCTGCGTGGATTTGTTTTTTGTCTAGTTCCATTGCTTTTTTTTATTATTTTGCACCCGAATTTTGATTTTGTGGTATAAATACCACGGGGCATGGGGGTCGGTCGCAGTCAAGCCGGGGACACCACGGCTTGAAGTAAACTTAGTTTTTTGTTTGTTTTGTTTTCCCGGAATAGCTTAGGGGTAAGTACTTACTTTTAAGATATAAAATAAGTGTCATCAGTACCAGGCACCCTGTATAAAAATTGTCTTCTAAAGGGTTCACCCTTGTTTGGTACAACAACGTTTAGTCGAAAATCGCTCCGGCTAATTTTAGTTACAGTAAAGTCATTCCGCATAATTATTCATTTGACCGAATATTTAATTGGTAGAATTTTATGTAGCATTTTAATTCTTTAAAAAAATTAATGTCTTCTCACCGAATTTTCAAATGCACTAATTTTATTTAACCTAATGTTTAACTAGACTAATAATGATTTAGTCGAAAGATCGTATCGAATAATTAGTTCAGTAATAATACGTTTACTGACATTGTTCCTTCACCCACTGAATTTATTAATAATCTACTATCTACTACTAAAGGCATCCTCATAGTCGGTGTTCAGAATTAGATCTTGATCATGAATCAAATGATAAATTAATTAATATTTTTCACTACTTTGTTTTTATCAACAGAGTGTAAAAGCAGTGGAGATGTACGGGAATTTAGTACAAGATGTATATAGTTCGGGTGAGTTAAGGCTAAGGGTCAAAAGTCATAAAAGTCATTTATTTATGTATGTAGCCCCATAATAAGGGCACTTATACACGTCCCAACATATATTTTTAAGCCCTACCACTGCTTCGGGACAAATTGTGGGCTAGTGGTGAGAAGAAGCAGCGCAAGAAACTCAGTCACTATTGTCAAAGCCTCTTTTAAAAATATGTTTTAATACAGAAATTGTAATAGTGCGAGCTTGTCCACACGTTTACATCATTCAAATAATCGTCTCCTTTATAATAACCTTTTATCATTAAGGTATCCTAAATAACTTATTTAATTTTTTTATTGGTAATCCTACAATATTTTTTGGTAATTTGTCAAAGAAATTGACACATTTTCTCATGAAAGAATGAGCAACTTCTTGAAGCCTGAATTGTGGAACAGCAAGCTTTTAATTTCACTGTTAAAATTTAAGATTAGGTCAAAATAAAAAGCCCATAGCTTAGCTTAGAATTCCTAGATAGAATAGTAGGTTTCTTTCAAACTGCGCCTCGTGTCAGCAGCTAACGGCATTTTGAGCAACTTTTTGTCACCGTGACTTTTTAGACTTATTCGACCCTGCTGAACACGATATTGCCCGGTGTCAACCCCTTTTCCACTCCCGTCCCCCCTCTTTAACTAGTAAGTGTCCCGATCTGCGTTTTTTTAATTTTTTGCCTGAAACTTATCGAGGTAATAGAAAACTGTCCATGAAAAAAAAAACTGCATTAAATTCTCTTCAGTTACTGAGCATAAATTATTGGACAGAGACAATAAATTAGAAAATGGTTTTTTGTTTCCGCGGTTGATTTATAGAAAAGCTGGCTCGAAGTGTCTATTTTAGGTTTTAGTTTATTCTCCACTAAACGGAACCAAACATGTAATTAATTATGAGTGGTTCGCTCTGGTAGAAACTGGCCTAATAGTCCGTGAGCCAAAGACAGATTTACACAACCAAGTTCCTCTTAAACGATAATTGACGTAATCGTCAGCTACGTTTCCAAACTTTCAAAGCAATAGGTCACGGTTTTCTCACCGGGATACACCCAGCTGACCTATACAGGGTGTCCCGAAATTAGCGTGTCGGACTGAGACCCGAGTTTACCAATTTTTAAACAGCTGGTAAACCTTGATTGACGGTTGATTCGACGGAATCACCATACAAAATATGCCAAGTACCAAACCGGCTGATTATATTAAACATCTTGGTGAACTCCAGGCTGACACTGGTAGCTTAGCCATAGACCTATCAAATAAAAGTATAGCCTGACCAGGAATATATGGGACCTCGCCATATTGCGGAAAACAGCTGGAACTAATTTCTTTTACTGGCAACAGAAACCTTAAATCGTCATTGACATGCCATCAGTTGTCATAATGATTAGTGTCAATGTGGACGTGTAATCTAATTTTCGACCGAGTGCAATTTTTATGTGATAAAAATACCGAGAACTATTCGTTTTCGTAAAAGAAAAGTGGTTTAACATGTGTTGTAGTATTATTCTACTAGAAAGTCTATGTGATCACCACGGTTTCTTTAAATTAATTACTGATAATTGTCGTGACGAATTTTTGATACGTCATATAGTGCGAATAGTGAAAATTGGTTACTGGTGGCTACGGAGAATATTTTAATAACGATTTTAAAAAAATATTATAATAAATACTTTGTTTGAGTTATATTTTCTTTATTTCAACCCTACTTGGATATTACAACAAAAATAGTTTCTATACATTATATAAAATTATGATAACATTATAAATAATATCATTGAGAGAAACAATGGATTAATGTTTCTTTTACCCGTGAGTGGTTTTGCAAAAATAATTGTGTTTTGGTCCAAAATTCAAGGCCAATATTACAAAGAGTTACTGAATTACTCAATTTGCGAGTATTCTGTCATGTTATTTTATCGTAGAATCTGTTATCATTAAGCAGCAGGCTTAGGCCTGCCTGGCCTGGAAAATACAGGAATGTAAACATATAAAAATATGTTTTTATGTTCAGTTGCCAATCTACGCTTGTATGATTATACCGAGTGTTGTCATATAAAGTGGATTCGAAGCGCCCTTAATTCAGGTCCCATATATTCCTGGTCAGGCTATAACATGGCTAATTTAATTTTAATGATTTGGGAGGGAGTACAATAAAATGGCATTAGTAGGAATATGTTATTTTTATTTATAAGGTCTATGGCTAGGATATCTCCAATTTCAGATTTGCGCGCTCTTTTTTCGAGAATCCATGTATATACGAGTACAATGTGTCCCGGCACCGATGTCGGACCTTAATGTGGTGACTAAGAAGCAAAATTGCTACCACTTTCTTATTAGGATCAACTTTGAAATCCCAAATTATTTGTTCACTTCCCCATACTATACCAATCAACACTGTCTAGGGATATTTTGTATATAATAAGGTGCTAAGGAAAGGTGATATTTTTTGGTCTAGTTTCGAGGTTCTTGTAATATAGAAAAATATTGCAGGGGAACTCTCATATCACCTCTTAAAGGCTCTGACATTGATGACGGGACACAATGTATATTTAATCATAGTTATACGTCGTACGTTATCGACTCATAATTTTCTTTCCCTAGACGTCAACATGGGCGACAAACAGGACCTTCTGCTGTTCTTCAACCGGCCCACGGAACCCTGCTTCCAGCAGAAGGGCGAGGACAAGAGGTACTTTAAAGTGCCCGACCATTTCTACGTAAGTGTTATTTTTTTAATTGAAATGGGTTTGCTTTAGACTAAGCCACACGTGGCATAGAAAGAGTCAACTGTGGAGTGAGCTTACTCAGAAGGTTCTGGCACTCCCACTTACCGATAAAACACAGCAAGCTGCTAGGCGCCGGGCTCCGGTGGATGGGTGGTAGCTACCAGGCTAACGGGGCCTACCACCGCTGATAGGATCATTCAGCCGCAACGATAATTCACAAACTGGAGTTTGTGATATCGTTGCCCGGGGTGTCCACCCCGCCACCACCACTAGGAGGTAGATCCTTCACCACCCACAAGTTGTTGACGACCATCATAGTCGAGTGATTTTGCCCAAACTTCGCGACATAAAGTAGCTCATGTCCTCCCTAGGGTATCAAACTGTGTCCACACCAAATTTAATATAAGAGACAGTCATAAACACTTTCGCTTTTTTATTAGGACAGCCTCCTATCTATCCAATCTTAGAAATTTTTGTTATTAATTTCTTAATCTTTCAGCCTGACAAATTCAAGAACCTCACAATGTTGTCCAACCGCTTCGGCGAGGATGATGATAAGAAAGGCATCGAAGTGGAAAACATCAGCCTCCCTGACCTGAAGCTTCCCAAGGAGCTGCCCTACAACGACAAGTTTTCAGTCTTCATCAACAAGCACAGGAAAATGGCGGCTAGCCTCATAGACACTATGGTCGGTAAGTCGAATTAAAATAATGTCCTCCTAGCCGGATTCCGACTACAGTGGCCAACCTCAACAGAGATTAGCCGACTGCGCTGGGAGATATTATAGTGCACAAGTGTGTGTGCAATACACAGGTGCACTCTCTGTTCCTTCACTCTCATAAATCGGTGAGACGGCAGTCTGACATGACCGTAGAGAGATCAGGCGCAGGATCAATGGCTTAACGTGCTTTCCGAGGCACGGGAGTGCTAATACCTTTTCCTGACTCCGGAGCTGTGTCAGAGTTATTTCAAGGCAGAAAAACCCAATACTTTCGGCCTGACCCGGGATTCGAACCCAGGACCTCGTTGATATTACCCAGCATGCTGACCACTAGTCCAACGAGGCAGTCAAAATAAATACAGGCCTGGAACACTGTAATTTAGGTCATCATTATTAGCTGCAGAACATCTACTGCTGAATAGAGACTTCTGCCATTGGTTTTTAAAGAGACCTGTTAAGAGGTTATCAGACTACGCGATATTCAGACAGTCTTACTAAGACAGTCTTTCCCCCGTCCCGCTCTTTCATCCTCTGAAGGGCAGACCATACAAACTAATAGGCTAACTCATAATACATTACGATGAGGCTTAGTAGGTAAGACCGTCTGAATGCCACTCAGTCTAATAACCTCCTTACAAGCGGCCTGCATCCAGTCCGATCCTGCGTCGGTCCATCTTGTCGGTGGACGGGACCATATTTATTATGTGGCCTTACGCAACGCTTATGATCAAATGGTCTGCTATCAAGAACCTTTCTGTCCCAACGGCCTTCAGTTTTTCTGCATGCAGTTTAGGTATGAATCTACATAATCTACAAGTACTTACATGCGCGGCCAACCCTGTGCGCATGGATCCGACCAGTCGGTAGGGCTGTCACACGCTAGTCGCAATGCACGTTAGCCGACACGCGTACGCGAAGTCGTTTATTTATGCATGTACACCGACAAAGGGCACTTATATGCTCAACATATTTTTAAGCCCAAATGAGATATCGCTACGCAAAGAGAGGCAAATATCTAACCGACTTCCTAAAAATAATTTTGGCACTTCTACATGTATACTTCTATAATATCTTCTTTTTTTAGGAATGCGTAATGTGAAAGATCTCATCGCCCTCTGCGCGTACTGCCAGTTGCACATCAACCCTTATATGTTCAACTACTGTCTGACTGTCGCACTTTTGCACAGGTAATCATTTCCCATTTTGAGATAATTTGCTTTTTTTCATCATTTTTTAATCTGAAAATATGTGCTGTTGTGGCATAATTTTCTGCTGTCATTATTTATACTAAGCACCTTGTTGGCACATCTTTCAATTTGTCTTTGCTCTTTTATTTTTTTACCAGGTATTCGTGATGAGCTTATACATGTCTTTCTATTCTAATCTTAATTTCAGAGAGGATACAAAAGGTCTCAACATTCCCACCGTGGTCCAAATCTTCCCAGATAAGTTCGTGGACCCAAAAGTATTCCGCAAATCCAGGGAGGTCTCCAACGTCCTGAAAAACGAGACTGCTGCGAGTAGGGTAAAGAAATATTACACTATCCTATTATTTCCATTGGCAATAGGTTCGTTCTTGACTCTAGACTTAGCCAGACGTGGCGTAGATAGAATCGTCGGTGGAGCGAGCTCACCCAGAAGGTCCTGGCACTCCCACTTACCGACGAATCGCAGCAAGCTGCTTGGCGCCTTGCTCCGGTTGAAGTGTGGTAGGTGGTATGCTACCAGGTACCGCTGGTAGGATCGTTCAGCCGCCATCACAAACTGGAGTTTGTGATGTCGTTGCCCGGGGAGGACCACTAGGATGTAGGTCCTTAAGCACCCCTATTTGTAGGTTTTCTAGTTAGGAAATAAGAAGATGAAATCGAAGTTAGGATCCTATTTACACAAATTTTATTCCTACTAGGAAATAAGATGTTGTAATAACAAGTGCTTTATAAGTTACTGTCCAAAATGACAGTATATAATGCCCTCTATGCGTTCCGAAATCCATTGATCTAACTGTATTGTGATGAAACTGTGGCACGGTTTTTGGGGACATTCTGCTCCACAAGGGTTCCTGGTCGGAATAGTTTGACTACAAAACCAGAGGTGGCGATTCGAATCGCAACGGGCATTTTTGTGTGATAAGCACAAGCATTCATACCTTAGTTATGGTTATTTATAAACGTCTATAAGCATGTCTAGCCGTTATCCTAGTCGCCATAGAGCTTGTGCTATGGCGACTAAAATAATGCTTATATACGCTAAGTTTGGGACTAAAGTAATTGGTATGTTCATTGGAATAGTTTAGATCCAAACAAAATGTTTAGGGGGCCTCTCATTATTAACTCAACTTTTCATATTAACTCCTTGAGTTCAATAAAAAACATGTCAAACAGATGTCCTGTCATCCTTATTTAAATTAAATTAAAATAGTTACGTGCAGTAAATCCCTTTAAAAAGCCCCGTGTACATTTTCAATAAAGTTCTGGATTGTCCTCACGTGTGGTCAACCGCCTTCAGGGCATACTTCCAGTTATTTTAAAATCAGCTGTGATACTTCAGATCCATCAGAGCCGGTTGCCAAGGACGCCATTCACACCTTAACGGTTGCTATGTGCGCATAGGAAGTGCGCACCTTACCTTCCAATCGGCGCAAACTTTCAAGTGTAGTCACCGATCAGAGGCATCAATTTTGAAGTTTTTTCGACAGCACATTGGTCTCCGTGTCAACGTTTAAACGTTAACAAACAAACCTTTCGTGTTGTGTTTTTGTGTTCTTTTTCATTGTCATTTTCTGTTTTTGTTCTTAGTGTTATGTATATAGTTTGTTTTAAGTTATTGTATATTATTATGTAGTATGAACGCCGATTTTATACAATGCAATTTGTGTGCCATTCCGCGTTTTTTCAAAGGGCAGTGGGCTCAAAATTCATAACAGCCGATGTCACAACATTTCGAATGTTCTGCAGCCAGGAGCTTCATCGCAGGTACCGCTTTCTCCTTCCCCATCTGCGTCCACATCCCTTATACAATCACAGCTCCCTCCATCTCCTACTTTTGAACCGTTTTATCGAAAAATTTCTAGATTAAAACATAGCACCCCTATCCTTAAAAGAGTTCCGCGCGGAGCCCGTGTCTGTGTAGCTCAGAATTTGACTACAGATATTAGATCTGTTGTCAATCTGAACTCTATACAGGCATGGGAACATCTGCTTACTTTCCCTTATAGAATTCTTCACATCGTTTCATCAACTGACACCAATCGTTCCATACCTCTGACCACACGTATAAAAGAAAATTGCTCTTCTGGATTCTTAAATATTGGTTATGATACTCCTTCTCGAAATATTAGCTTTAGATCGCAATTCTTTCACGTCGAGTCCAAAGTGAGTGATGGAGATATAAAAGGTGCTGCTCGTCTTCTATTTTCTGATGATGCTGTGGCCCCTAACACCCCTGAAACACTTTTCTCGCTGCAGGACAAACACCCTCACCCATCGGATAACATCGCATTCCCACTTCCTCCTCGTAATACTGACATAAATTTGCAGACGTCTACGGCTGAGGTCCTTAAAGCGGTTAACAGCTTTCGGAGTGGTACTGCTGCTGGTCTTGATGGTCTCACTGCTCAGCGTTTAAAAGACCTTTTGAATGCTGGTGGTGAGGCCAGCGTTGGACTGCTCGAGGCTCTTACCGATTTAATAAATTTAATGTTATCTGGAAAGGTGAGTGAATTCATATTACGGAGAGATACGGAGCCAACCTCTGTGCATTGAAAAAAAAAGATGGGGGTATCCGGCCCATTGCCGTGGGTACGACCTATCGCCGCCTTACTGCAAAAATTGGCTGTCATGCTTTGTCTTTGCTTTGTGTTTTTCCAGCCAACGCAACTCGGTTTCGGAGTCTCGGGTGGGTGAGAGGCTGCAATCCACGCAGTCCGCTCCTTCCTAAATTTTCAGTGCTCTAATAAGATTCTACTTAAGGTAGACGTTAAAAATGCATTCAACTCCGTGAATAGGGGTGTTTTGCTGACAGAAATTAAAAGAGAGATGCCTTCTCTGTACAGTTTTTTGTGGCAGTGCTACAGTGCTCCCACCAAATTAATGTGCAGAGAACACCTACTCTCTTCCGCCGTTGGCTGCCAACAAGGCGACCCCCTTGGCCCGGCAATATTTAGTCTGGCAAGTCACCCGATCATATCAAAATTAAAGTCAGTAGTTAACGTTTGGTACCTAGACGACGAAACCTTAGGTGGTAATCCTACAACTGTTTTGGAAGATTTTGCATCTTTGGTTCGTGATTTCAAAATTTGTGGCCTAGATCTAAACTATTCTAAGTGTGGACTTTTTGTACCCGAAAATTGCAATCAACGCGCCGATATAATCAACAGTTTTAGACAGCTAGCACCAAACATTCAAATTATTGTCAAATGTTCCCTGCGTTTACTTGGCTCACCAATTTTAGATGAATCTTTTTCGGCTTTTGTTGAGCGTCTTCTCAAAATCAATAGTCATATTGCTTACACAATAATTCGGTTCTGTCTCTTCGTACCAAACTTTATGTACACTCTTCGTTCTTCTCATTTTTGGAAGCATCCCCTTTTGATTTCAAAATTAGACAATATCATCAAAAATACACTTTCATTAACTTTGAACATAAGGCTGGAGGATCGAGTCTGAACTCAGGCATCTCTACCTATTCGGCATGGAGGTTTGGATGTCAGGTCAATCTCCAGTGTCGCTCTACCAGCCTTTTTGTCATCGTGTCATAAAAATTTTGGTTTAATTTGCAAAATCTTATCAAAATCTCATCTCTACAACACCATCCACACCACATCCCTTTTCTTGTCGAAGCTGTTGACGCTTGGAGGGCCTTGACCCCCGCAGACCTCTCCGGTGCCCAATCAACTCAGCGGCTATGGGACGAGCCTTTTTGTAGAGTTGTACGTGAGAATCTATTACATACGACTACGAACTCTACAGACCGTGCTCGTCTTTTAGCCGTTGGTGAATGGGAATCTAATTTATGGTTTAAAACGCTCCCCTCTCCTGCCCTCGGTACTCTTTTTGATAACCTGTCTTTTCGTATAGCAATAAGTCTACGCCTTGGAGCTTTTAACTCAGTAGCTCATCGCTATCCTTGCGGGAATTTAGTAGACCAACTTGCTCACCACGGCCTCTCTTGCAGCAGAAGTGCCGGCAGGATCCCCCGCCATGCCAGCTTAAACGATGTAATCCGTCGGGCCCTCGCTAGCGCACGTATTCCGGCGGTTCTAGAACCGAGCGGCTTATCACGTAGCGATGGCAAGCGCCCCGACGGCATGACACTCGTTCCTTGGAAGATGGGTAGGCCATTAGTGTGGGACGCTACTTGCGTTGACACTCTGGCGCCTTCCCATCTTCCTTCGACTGGCAACAAGGCGGGTTCAGCTGCTGCTTCTGCTGAAGATCTCAAACGGCGGAAGTATAAAGGTCTCAGTGAGTCTTTCATATTTCAACCGTTTGGAGTCGAAACTTTGGGGCCGTGGGGACCAAGCGCCCATAAAGTTTATCGTAAGATTTCGAAACGTTTAGTTGGGACATCTCACGATACGAAGGCTGGCCTATACCTCGACCAGCGGATAAGCCTGGCCATCCAACGAGGTAATGTGGCCAGCCTTATGGGCACCTTCCCACGGGACAGCGACCTAAATCAGGTATTTTATCTATAGGTTTTTTCAAAGAAAAAACTCCTAATCCATTTATTTCATATTCCACAGAAACCAGTAACCATTCCGATGCACCTGACAGCTTCCGACGCGGTACCAGAACAGAAGGTGGCGTACTTCCGCGAGGACATCGGCATCAACCTGCACCACTGGCACTGGCACCTGGTGTACCCCTTCGATGCCGATCTCGCCATAGTAAATAAGGACAGGAGGGGAGAGCTGTTCTATTATATGCATCAGCAGATTATTGCTAGGTGAGTTTTACTGGCCGATTATTTATCATTTACTTTCGTACATTCATCATTATTAGCAGGTTGTCTAAAGCTGAACATAGTCCTTCCCTAGAGTACAGATAATATATACACTAGGTTTCCTAAGTGATCAGTTCAAAGCGGTCTGCAATCATTCTTGCATGATTTTTTCCCAACCCGCATCTTTACCTAGTACCTAGTCACACACATTACCTAGCCCCAAACTTAGCATAAGTGTATGCTAATGACAACTAAGATAACGGACAAACATCTTAAATACGACACACATAATACACATACGATCACATAAGCATTTGCCCGCTGGATTGGAACCTGCTACCTCTAAATATAATCGTCACCTCTTGCGTGACGAGCGAGACTCATTGGTTTCATGATTGACTCGTCATACTCCTATAGTGTCTGAATTGAAACCTTGACGCAGCTAGCTAATCTGTATAATTAATAGAATCAGGCGTTACTTTGCGGAAATCCATTATCAGATGGGAAAAATAAAATACAATTATTTTGCTTTAAATTTCCGCTAAGAGACGCTAGCGCAGGCAACAAGACCACACCATCCGCAACCGCTTTGAGTACCAGTTCAGGCAAATGCAGAATGCACCGTCCTCCCTCCCTCAATACGCATGCACTACAGCTAATGCAGTTGTTAGTTACCAACACCAACGTGCAAAAAACCTCGACGCGTTTCGCCACTCCACGCGGCATCCTCAGGAGATGTTGTCGCCTCGGCTGAGCATCTCCTGGACCGCTTTGAGTACCTGAACTGGTACTCAAAGCGGTTGCGGTTGGTGTGGTCTTGTTGCCTGCGCTAGCGTCTCTTAGCGGAAATTTAAAGCAAAATAATTGTATTTTATTTTTCCCATCAGCTAATCTGTATGTAGCTGTTCTTATTCAACTTGCTTGGAAACGTCTAGGTAAAGGGAAGTGCATCTGTTTATTGCGCATATTTTAAAAGACTTGTGCACTATAATTTATTATTATTTTAAGTATGGCAAAAAACCACTCGCCTATAAGGCGGCTCAGACCGGTAATGGCACAGGGAACAGGGCAAAATAGTGAGAGAGAAATCGGGGAACGATAAGTCCAATATCAACCGCTTTCTGGATGTCATCTGGAAGCAAGCCGCTGATAACACCAAAGAATTATTGTTATTATTATAAAGGTTAGGATTGGCCGCTGTAACCAAAATTCGGCTAGGAGGACACCATTATTTACATGATTATTTGCATCGAGGTCATAGGTGGAATAGTTTTGTTTCAAAGGTTTAGTGCTCGCGTGAATAGAACTGTGATAATTGTGTAATATACTTCCTCGTACTTTATGTTTGTCTGAAAGACCTTTGTATGGGGTGGAGGGCTAATAACCTGAGCTACAGGAGCAATCCTGATTCAGGTGTTAACCTGCCATAATGTTTTATTTTGTGTGTAATTCTGTTGTCTATACTATAGCATCTTATTTTACTTTAACGTGTCCTGTTATATTTAGACAACATTATGTAATTTTAAACTACTTATGGTGAAATATTTTTTTTATTATTATAATGATTTTTGAGATAAAACCTTTCCAGATACAACGCGGAGCGGCTGTGTAACGGAATTGGTCGCGTGCGCAGCTTCAGCAACCTGAGAGCGCCCATCGAAGAGGCGTACTTCCCGAAGCTGGACTCCACTGTCGCCTTCCGCACCTACCCTCCAAGGTGACGAACTGTTGTCAACAACGGCAATCCTGTCTCACTCCCAGTGTTGGTACCAAAAACGTACCTACGCGCGGCGTACTGCCGCGGCACTATAATCTAGTAGAGACTCACGAGCAAGCGATGTCACATGCGTGCGCTTTATTCACCAGCGGCGCGCGGCGGTACGTTGCTGGCTGGACGAGCATGAGTGAAGTGCTTACAAGGTGCGCTAGATGGCGATATTCGCTTCTTGTTCGCTGTCAACCGTATTGCCCCGCATGTTCTAAATGTCCTTGAATAGGTTTAGTGTATAATGAATCGTTATGCAGAGTTATAAGAATGAAATTCGCTTACAATTTATTTCCGTAAGCGTCTAAACGAAAACGTGTTAAATTTAGGACATATTTTTAGGACATTGAGTAGACGTTTCTTTGAATACCATTGCAGAGTAATGCTTCTGAACGTAGTAGCAGTAGTAGGTACTAGTATTTATTCTGTGACGACAATGATCTTGTACAAATAGGAAAAAAACCGGCTAAGTGCGAGTCGGACACGCGCGCGAAGGGTTCCGTACCATTAACTTAAAACATTAGACAGTATAGGCAAAAAAGTATATTTTTTATTTTATTTATAATTTCAAAAGTATTCATCACAGGATACCTGAAACAATTTTAAATAAGAGTGTCTGCGCCTGTTTCTTCACGTGAGTAATTTGAAGTTTATAGGTCCAAAACTTTAGAAATTACAGGGGGGACACCGTGACAGGACAGGACTTAGGCGGGCTATATCTCGCAAATGGTAAAGCTGAAAAAAAAGTGTTGTATGGAAACCCTACCTTATTTTCAAAGTCCTTTTCAACGATACCCCACACAAAAATAATCCTCCTCCAGTATTCTCGAACCAAGTTACTTGCAAATTAGTCCATAAACGTAGAAGATATTCTGCTGTGACAGACTAGGACGGACGGAACGGACGGACTGAACGATCTTATAAGGGTTCCTTGTCGGACTACGGAACCCTAAAAATGACGACCTATGAGGACTTTCTCTCATATTTACAGGATTGTCTTTGCAATCAAACTTTTTTCTCGATTGAAAACTCTCACACATGCAAAAAGTAACGTCATATGCCGGTTTCCGGTGCGTTTAGAGGGCAAATGAAGGATAAATAACTCCGTATGTTCGTAAAAATAAGCCCCATCTTTAAATTTTAGGTGTTAAAGTAACTGTATAGTAATTATAGGCATAAAATCTCGAAATAGCGAAAGGTCGTAGGTCTGACAGACGGTCGATGTTATTTTCTGTGCAAAATTTACATCCATTTTCTAATTCAAATAAATATGAACGCACTGTTTCGCAGATTCGCAAACTCTAGGTTCAGTGATGTGGACCGGCCCATCGAACTCATAAGGAGTGAGGTCTCGCAGGTGGAACGGTGGAGGGACCGCTTCATCCAGGCCATCGAGGACAACGCCATCAAAGTCGTACGTCCTTTTCTCCTATTTCTTTTTAATTTACTGAAATATTATTATACCTCGGGCAACGACATCACAAACTCGTTTGTGATGGCAGCTGAACGATCCTATCAGCGGTGGTAGGCTACGTTAGGTGCCGCCTTGTAGCTACCACCTTTCCCACCAGAGCCCGGCGCCAAGCAGCTTGCTGTGTTCCGTCAGTGAGTGCGAGTGCCAGAACCTTCTACGTGAGCTCGCTGCACCGTCCACTCAGCTACGCCACGTCTGCCTTAGTCTAGAGTCAAGAGCAAACCCATTTCAAATAATAATAAAAATTCCCCTCTTCCACCAGCCCGGCAAGCCAGACATGCAGTTGACCGAGGAGACAGGCATCGACGTGCTCGGCAACCTGATGGAGGCTTCTATCCTAAGCGTCAACAGCGGCTACTACGGCGACCTGCACAACCTGGGCCACATCCTGTCCGCGTTCATACACGACCCTGACTTCCGCCACTTGGTACGAGTTCTGTAATTTGTTTGTGACTAACCCCGCGACTTTAACCACGCAAACACTTTAAAGAAACTGTCGAACCCCACCCCTTAAATAATGGTTACTGGGATAAAAACTATATCATGTTCTTTTCCTTCTCCTTTCATCTAAATCGGTCCAGCGGCTTAGCGTAAAGAGGTAACAAACCGACAAACATGACGGCACCTCAGTCTACAATGATACGGGGCGCTAAAGGTAGACTTCAGAGCAATGCGGCTTGCGGCTCCGGCTTCCAGGAGCCGCGCGGCTATCTAGAAACTATAAAAGTGTATGGAATGGCCGGAATGGAATGGAATGGCTGGAATTATAATGTGGGGAAACTCTGTAGATGTGGATAGACTGTTTAAATTGCAGAAGCGATGTATTCGGGTTATAAACAAGGCATGGTTTTTAGACAGCTGTAAACCCCTATTTAAAAAATCAAATGTTCTTTCAGTGCCTTGTATGTACATAAAAGAAATTTGTCTTTTCACTAAAACGCACCCCGATTTATTTAAAAAACGTAGTGAAATTATACCTCGGCAAAAAAGGGCAAAATTTAAGCACTTGTTGTATAATTTTCCCTGTCGCAAGGTGATATACAAGGATAATGTGGTTAACATGTGCATACCACCTACCTGAAACTATAAAAGTGTTAGAGGGTCTGGCATTTAAAAGAAAACTAACTGAATGGCTAATGTTGCATTGTTTTTATAGTGTTAAAGAGTTCCTAGATTATAATACTAATTAATTAATTATTTATCAATTATTTGTTAATATTTGCACGTCTGCTTGCAGGCTGGATACATTTATTTTGTTTGCATTTAAGACCTTATTTGGTGTATGTATTCTTGCAAATAAACTTTCTGATTTCTGATTTCCGGATGCGCTCGTAAAGGGTTTTATACACTCCCATAGTTCCATGATAGCCGCGTGGCTCTTCGGAGCCGCATGCGGCGAGTTTGTTCAAAACTGGGTACTAGTCTTCTATGTATTTTATCGTGTGAATATTAAGACTGTCCCTTCTACCATCTTCTTCTACCTCTCATTAATTGATTGGATGGCAATGGGCTGGGATCATTGCGCGAAGAACTGGTGACCGTTGGGACAAAAGATTTTTTGATCAAAAGCATCCACCGACAAGGTGGGCAGACGACCTTATAAAGGTCGCAGGATCACACTGGATGCTGGCAGCTTGGAACACTTACACTGGAATTCTATGGGAGGGCCTAGGCCTTCAGCAGTGGACGTGCTGCGACTTATAATGACAATATCTGGTCTTCCAGGAGCGTCACGGCGTGATGGGTGATCCAGCCACGGCGATGAGGGACCCGTTCTTCTACCGCTGGCACTCGTACGTTGACGACATCTTTAACATGCACAAGCTTAAGCTGCCCAGATACGACAAGAACAGAGTAAGTTACTTCGCTACAACTTTATAAGTATGAAGTGTTCAGAAGAAATACTGGTTTCCTTGGAACAAGTAATAACTACTATAATCCGACAATTTCGTGCGCGATCTTCCTGCGGCCCCGAAGACGAATAGGGGGGGGGGGGGGGGACAATCATCGACATCTAGCATGCCTCGTCCTTGTCGTACTATAGAAAGAATTCATATCATACAAATCTTTCTCCCCAGTTGGAGTTCCCCAACATCCGAGTGTCCTCCATCAAAGTGGAATGTCCAGGCGGCGTCAACTCGTTCGCCACTCAGTGGGAGCAGAGCCTGGTGGACCTTGGCCGCGGGCTGGACTTCACGCCAAGCCCCAGCGTGCTGGCCAAGTTCACACATCTCACGCACGACGAGTTCACTTACGTGTAAGTTCTATCTGCTTTAGTACTTACGTTTCTAGCATTAAGGCTCCGAGCAGATGGACGAATGACCACTGACTCCGGTGGCTGTCGCACGCCACATCCTTTGGTCCCGTCCAAATGACGGTGGGGAACCCCGCACATTCAGTTGATCGAATGACGACCGTCTTGGTGTAGTGGTTCACGCCACGGACTTCTAAACCAGGCGGTTGCGGGTTCGAATCCCGCAAGGGGCAAATGTTTATGTGATGAGCACGAGCATTTGTACCTAAGTCATGGATGTTTATAAATGTATATAAGTATGTCTATCCGTTATCCTAGTCACCATAGCACAAGCTCACGCTTAGTTTGGGGCTAGGTAATTGGTGTGTTTGTTGAAACAATTTATTATTATTAATGTGTAACCGTGATCCAAAGCTGGTCAGGTTCCCCGAAACATGTTCACGGAGGTACGGCACGGCATTGTAATTAGCTGATGTGACATATCTTGGATCATAGCCCATAGCGGACCCTGGGCCCTCGCGTGCGAGTGCACAACCGGGATAACGCTAAAATGATATAATTACCTGATGTGCTATATTCTAGATTATGGTCCAAAGCGGACCCTAGGCCCTCGCGTGCGCGTGCACAACCGGGATATCGCTAAAATGATGATGATGTATTATCATCTTTTCAGGATCCAAATAAACAACGCAACCGGTAAAAAGGCCATGGGCACGGTCCGCATCTTCCTGGCGCCGGTCAACGACGAGCGCGGGCAGCCGCTGCGCTTCGAGGAACAGAGGAGGCTATTCATCGAGCTTGACAAGTTCACACATCCACGTGAGTAGATAATGTAGTCTTGACTACAGAGGCCAGTCTCAACAGAGATAAGCCGACTGCGCGGGAGATATTATAGTGCACAAGTGTGGGCGCAATACATAGGAGCACTCTCTTTTCCTTCACTCTCATAATTCAGTGGAACGACAGTTCTACATGACCGTAAAGAGATCAGGCGCTCATCGACGGCTTAACGTGCGCACCGAGCCATGGGGGTGTTAACCACCAACTTCCTGACTCCGGAGCTGTGTCTGAGTTATTTCAAGACAGAAAAACCCAACAATTTCGGCCCGACCCGGGATTCGAACCCGGGACCATGTGGATAGTACCCAGCGTGCTGACCACTAGACCAACGAGGCAGTCAACGAGGCAGTGAGTAGATATTGCTATGGGCGCCGACAATTTCTTTTCAAAGAGGTGCGCCTGCAAGATACAGTCGCCTAAATTGGGTGGAGAGCAAAACAGGACGTACAGAAGCAATCTCCATATTTCAACGGCAAATATGGCCATCATTATCTGCAACCTAAACCAATAATGTTGGTTTACTGATTTTTGTGACGGTGGTCATCGGTTACATGACTAAGGTATTTATGATCGCCATGTCCATACTACCAAGGGTAGGCCTGTGTAACTCTCCGCGTAGGTAGCAAAAACGTCTACGCGCGGCGACCCCTTGTGTCAAAGGATATGTGACCTACTAGTGCAAAAAATGCTTCCACCAGTTTTAATTTCATTTGGCTTACCTATATAAGATGTTTGCCTGTGACCTACTTATGCAGAAAATGCCTGTGCCAATTGAATTTTATTTTATCATATGTTTCAACTCTCCTCAACCCCTGTTTCATCCTACTTCGATATCAGGGGAGATGAAACAAGTTGATTTATTGCAGTTATGTCGATTATTCACCATAATATTTAACTCTTACAATTTATTTGTGTTAGTGATTCGCAAGTGTAAAGAACGTCCTATCGATTGGTACTAGTATCATACGATTTCTAGTAAAATAGTTTTTCGTGTATGTATCAAAATGTCAAAATTGTTTCAACTCCCCTTGGTCAATTACAATTTAGTGTGTTGTGTTAGTGATTCGCAAATGTAAAGAACGTCCTATCGATTGGTACTAGTATCCTACGATTTCTATTTATAGTTTTTGGTGTATGAATCAAAATCTCAAAATTGTTTCAACTCCCCTCGGTCTCGGTACTGACAGCAGGCTGATGTGTCTTCTACCTCTCCTCAGTGGAAACCGGCATGAACACCGTCCGTCGCAGCAGCGTGGACTCTTCGGTCACCATCCCGTACGAGCGCACCTTCGTCAACCAGGCGCTGCGCAAGGGCGACCCGGGCAAGCCTGAAGCGGCCGAGTTCGACTTCTGCGGCTGCGGGTGGCCGCACCACATGCTGATTCCTAAGGGAACCCACCAGGGGTATCCGATGGTTCTGTTTGTGATGGTCTCCGACTGGTACCAGGACAGGGTGAGGAAACGATTTGATAACAAATGACTATAGATAGTTGAGGCAAAAGCAATAGTATCGATAAAACATCGATAGTATCGATAGTTGAGGCAAAAGCAATAGTATTGATAAAATATCGACAGTTGAGGCAAAAGCAAAAGTATCGATAAAATATCCATAGTATCAATAGTCTAGCGATAGTAATGATAGAATCGATAGACTATCGATACTATCGATAGTAAAAAAAAAGTTCAATATTAAAATCACTATCGATAGCTGATACAGCTCTGACTATTGCAATAACTATCGATACTCTCAATAGTGGCATTTTATTCAATAGAAGGAGTACATAAAGTAGGAAGGAAAAACTATTTTCCACCCAGCTATCTACACATGAAAGTTCAACTTTCCGAACAGGTGAGATGAAAAATAATATACAATAATAGAATCAATATACCTAAAGATCGTTTCACATATTTTTGTTATTAACTAATGTAAATATAGGCATCAGGCGTTACTTTGCGGAAATCTATTATTAAATAGGAAAAGTAAGATAAAATTATTTTGCTTCAAATTTCCGCTAAGAGACGCTAGCGCAGGCACCAAAACCACACCAACCGCAACGGGGTTAACTATTAGTTCAGGAAAATGCAGAATGCACCGCCCTTCCTCCTTCAATACGCATGCACTACAGCTAATGCAGTTGTTAGTTACCAACACCAACGTGCAAAAAACCTCAATCAGAGGTTTTTTAACTTATAACTAATGGACGAAATCTATAGCGGACGTTTCACCTACGGTTAACTCACCTACGGTTGATTTACCTACGGTTAACTCATCTACGGTTGACTCACCTACGGTTAACTCACCTATGGTTGACTCACCTACGGTTAACTCACCTAATGGTTCATTCTTCTAAGGTTTATTTAACTACAATTAATGAAGTGAAGCTAAGGTTAATTGAACTAGCTAACGATTTACTTACTGTTGATTCATCCATTGTCAATATTTGTACACAAAATAACTTGTAATAAATAACACAAATCGAAACAGGGGGGAAGGGGGGATTGATCTTTTCTTTACCATAGTACCTAATATAGATATCAAAGGAAAGCCAGTAAAAGTTTAATTTCAAAAATATAATATTTTTCGCAGACGGGTGTTTTGTTTTTTCAATGATTATGTTTGCTTGTGCCCCAGGTTGTCCAAGACACAAAAGGCGCGTGCAACGACGCGGCATCGTACTGCGGACTCCGCGACCGCAAGTACCCGGACCGGCGCGCGATGGGCTACCCCTTCGACCGGCCGGCGCAGGCGCAGACGCTGACAGAGTTCCTCACGCCCAACATGGCCACGCAGCAGTGCACTATACACTTCACTGACGCGACCAGGATGAGGCCGCAGAAGAAGAGCGCCTGATGAGATTTTGATCTATTAAATAATGTTTTTAAGGCTTCGGCCATACAAGTGGTGGCAGGCTTACTCTCAGTACCCAGGTCAAGCCCACAATTTGTCCCGAAGCAGTGGTAGGGCTTAAAAAATATATACTACTTATATGTTGAGACGTGTATAAGTGCCCCCTGTAGACCTACCTGTAGATACATAAATAAATGTCTTTTATGATTTTTAAGGCTGATCTACACAACCCAATTTATGCATGTTTAAATGTGTTTTAGATTTCGGTCATACAGTAGCTGGCATGCTTAGGCTCAGTAACTAGACTTAGCCTAAATTGCACTACTGTAGTTAAGTGTTTTTAGTATGGAGTTTAACAGATTTTTGACGTATGTAATAGACGAAGTAACGCACTTATTACATTCCATTTGTAGCATCCTAACTAGGATCCTAATTAGGGAATAGTAAGACGTAATCGCCGTTAGGATCCTATTCACACTACTAAATGGGCCTGGGCCTTGCACAAGTCAGGATTAGCTAATCCAGAAGGTCCACTTTTGACTTCAGTAAGGCTTTAGGCTTTTGACTCATAATAGGCCTTGAACAAATCCAGATTAGCTAATCCGGACGAGTGCAAGTGGGCCTTAGGTTCTTCTAGTGAAAAACTTAGCACGCTTAGGGTGCCACCAGCGGTGTGGCCGAAGCCTTACTACATTTTTATTTACTGATAGACCACCATATTTTCCCTTTTTATTATATACTCAAATGAAACATGGCTATGTATTATGGACTTCGATTGCTACCTTATTTTAACTATAGTACGTGCATGTAAGTCTAATATAGAATAAGCAAAAGGGTCAGTACTTATAAGTTACGCTGTAAATATGTACATTAAGTAATTTATTTTACAATTCAAATTGAATAAACTAGCCTATACCGTCGATTTATGTTTTTGTTTTAATTATAGAGCTTGTAATGTACGGGTACATTACAAGCTCCCATAAAACCTTAATGGGTAATAAAAAACCTGCTCGTATATATAAGAACATTAAAAAAACGTCCTTATTTTTCAACAGAGATCAACCATGTACCTATAAAAAATTAAATGTAAAAAAAGTCTTGATGTATTAAAAAAAATAATTAAAAATAAATAAAATAAAAAATCATTTTTTAACTGTTAAGTCCTCAGCTCACCTTCTCTTTGGGCTACCTGCTCTCCTCTTTCCATGTGAGGGCTCAGTGCGAGATTTTTTAGTACCTACCTAGTCTATAGAAAAAAAACAGTTTGGATAACGTGCCGCTAGAGGCGCTGACTAAATCCCATACAAATTTTTGTCACACGGTCGAACGTGAACGCGTGAAAAAAGTCGCACTAAGTCAGGCTTGTGTAACTCCCCAAAAGCCACCACGTTGGGTCACCGCGCGTAGGTAGCAAAAACGTACTTACCTACGAGCAGCGACCCACCGTGGTGGGCTAATCAACTTGGGTGTTGCGAGCGAGCAGCGACACGCGCGCGCGTTTTATTTATTGGCCGCGCGCGGCACTACGCGGCACTACGGCTGGACGAGCATAAATTAAGTGCTAGAAAGATGCGCTAGATGGCGTTAGTAGATTCTTGTAGCAGTTAATCCTATCGCGTCGCATGATAGTACGTCATTGAATAGGTTTAGTGAATTATGAATCACTAGCTGTTGCCCGCGACTTCGCCCGCGTAAACTACTATTTCTGTATCCTACAGGAACTGTGGTTTTTTTTCGGGATAAAAAGTAGCCTATATGTTATTCCAGACTATAATCTATCCTTGTGCCAAATTTCATCCATATCCGATCATTAGTTTTTGCGTACAGAAGTAACAAACATACACACTCACACACTCACAAACTTTCGCATTTATAATATTAGTGGGAAGTGGGATATTCCAGATTTATAAGAATGAGTTAGCGGTCCGTCGACACAGCGGTTTACTGTCTTAGTACCGGGATACGTGGCCAGCCAATGGGCTAGCGAAATCTGATATGGTAAGCTGAACATAGCAAAGTACGCTAGCACTTCAAGGCAGAAAAACATGATACCCTGCGATCATATCCAATGTACTAGTAATAACATATTATTAGTACTAAGTGCCTATATTATTTGAATCAAATCAAATCCATTCATTATGTAGATAATATTATTACTTAATTAATATGTAGGTAACTGAATTCACGCGCGCTCACAAGGTAAAGGACATAGTAACTAGTAATAATCTGTGGTAAAGGTAAATTTGAGGGTAGACTAGAAACTTCGTCGCGCCACCTGTGGCTGTGGTCTGTCAGTTCTATTTGGTATAATAATCGAATAATAATAATAACTGATGTATGCTGTCAGTAAACATTACCTACGTGCGCGCCTAGAACGTGCGTGTGTTGACGTTGCGTGTTTTGTAGAGTTTAGGTGAACTTTCCTCTAAAATTCAAATTTAGATTCAAAATTGTTTATTTTATCAACTTAGAATACATACATCAGAAGGTTTAGAAACTCCTTTTAAGCCATAAAATGCATGTGTTAGGAGGATCGACTCTTCCATAACAAGAAATTACAGTAGTATACATACATTAAATTGTAGTAGAACTAGCATATCATAATTTTAAGTTGAATAAACTGTTACGAATTTTCCTTTTTGAATGGTCGGTGAGGGACTGACTTTTCACTCGCGACATGCTGATACCCATATACCATGTGCGGGGTACAATGACGTTGATTTAAAGCGATATAATCATGGTAAGTGACATAATACCTTCTCTACTTATGAGTAGCAGTACTAATAATGCTGTTAACTGGTAGGTAAGTACCTTTATTCTGTCAGGAAGTTGGTGGTGTTACACCCTCGTGCCACAACCATGGCTCGAAAAACACGTTAAGCGTTGGTCTTAACGTTGATTTGCCTAATCTCTTTCCAGTCATATCGGATTGCTGTCTCACCGAACTTTGATACTGAAAGAACAGATAGTGTATAGGTGCATGTGTATTGCGCACTATTGTGCATATACTTAGTAAGTATTAAAGTATTACTTTAATATTTCTAGCTATGACTCTTCCCTATCCCGGCTTTGCTTGCAGGGGACGGTCCTGTCAGTTTAATCAGTTTGTCGGCATATTCAGTGGTTTTCCTTTAATTTCCCATACAACAAACGTGATTTTTTTGGCGTTTTTTTGCTCTATATTAATAACGGCAACAGAAAGACGCTACTATAAAAAGATCATAATATAGTGTATAATGTTTTATAGGTACGGAACACTTCGTGCGCGAGTCCGACTCGCACTTGGCCGTTTTTTTTTCAAGTGTCTAGAATAATGACATAATTATGAATTCTACTATAACGTGGTGCAAAACACATCAGGGAATGAAACCACAATTTGTTGAAAGGCTAATTTATTCAGTCTTATGAATCGCATCGTATCACAATATGTACATTTACAGATAAACTTATGATTAATGACCCATTTCTTATCCTAGATTACATACATTTTAAGATTATACGAAATAAACATGCAAAACTATAAATAAACAGTTTTCGGAGTCCGGTATACATCGCCAGTTTCGGTTTTACCAGTAACCACCTACCATCACCACCATCTACTAATGATATTGTGAGACATTCAGTACAACTTAGGAATTATACCAGAGTAGGATAAATTAATCTATCTGCAAATGATGTTTGACATGAGTTATTCACAATTTAGGAAATACCAGAAAGAAACAAATTATATAAGTACATCTTTGAACCAGACCACGATCCTAAGAAAATAGAGGGCGTTGATGGTGATTCAGTAGTCATAGGAAGTTAAACAATGACAAATAGTTCTAGCACAGAAATACTAACTACAGACAGCTATTACACAGATAACCTAAGAAGGTAGTCAAAGAAGAAGAGGTAGCAAGTTATGAGGTCTTCAAAAACTTAGAATAGATCTAAGTCAAGGGGCGTCTTAGTAACAGGACGTATACTAAAGCAGATTAACCAAGGAGCGTCTAGTAACAGGGACTTAGGAGTACCTAAGCCAGCTAAACCAAGGAGCGTCTAGGAGCAGGGTTGCAGTAGTAAAGCTGTGAAACAATGGGGTGCCTAGTAGCAGTGTTGCAGTAATATTTCAGTTAATCCAAGGGGCGCTAGTCGTAGCTTTAAGGCAGTTAAACCAAGGGGCGTTTAGGAGCAGGTATGCAGTAGTAAAGCAATGAAATAAAGGGGCGTCTAGTAACAGGGTCTTAGCTGTAAGCCAGCTAAACCAATGGGCATCTAAAACAGGAAAGTAGCAGAAAAGAAGCAATATAAAGGGGCGTCTAGTAACAGTCGTAGCACTAAGACAGTAAAACCAAGGTGTGTCTGGTAACAAGGTTACAGTAGTATAGCAGTGAAGTATAGGAGCGTCCAGTAATAGGGTCTTAGCTGTAATCCAGATGAACCAAGGGGCGCCTAAAGCAGGACTAGTAGCAGAAAATTAGCTTAACCAAGGGGCGTCTTATAACATGATCTTAGTAGTGAAGCAGCTAAAATAGGGGGTCTAGTAACAGTCGTGTGCTACGACTAGGCAGCACCTGGTTGCAGGAGCAAACAGTGACATAAAGGGGCGTCTAGTAACAGGGTTGCAGTAGAAAAACAGTGAAATAAAGGGGCGTCAAGTAACAGGGTCTTAGCTATAAGCCAGCTAAACCAAGAGGCACCCAAAAACAGGACTAGTCGCAGAAAAGGGGCTAAACCAAGGGGCGGGCGTCTAGTAACAGTGTTGCAGTAGTAAAGCAGTGAAATAAAGGGGCATCTAGTAACAGAGTCGCAGCAGTAAGCCAGCTAAACCAAGGGGCGCCTAGTGACAGTCGTGGCACTAAGGCAGCTAAATCAAGGGGCGTCTAATAACAGGGTTAACAGTGACATAAATGGGCTTCTACTAACATATTCTTTGTAAAGAAACTAAACCAATGGGCGTCTGGGGACAGTGGCACGAAGGCAGCTAAATCAAGGGGCGTCTAATAACAGGGTTTTAGTACTAAAGCATCTAAACCAAGGGACGTCTGGTAACAGGGTCATAGTAGTACGGCTTCCTTATAATACGGTCTATATCACCCGAAGTGTACTCCTCGAGACAGCCGCATCTTCGCACTCTAGTTGGAGATGTACCCTCAGTAACCTCCCCCTCAGCGTTCCTACGAAAAACAACCCCTTTTTACTAATCTTAGAAGGGGGTCTGACTCAACCTAAACAACCAATATAATTAATAAATTGAGTCTTCTTTTAAACTAGAACGGAGTAAGTATTCGTATACAACTTCCGTATTTGGATCCAAGAGTCGCTAACAATTTTTGACTATAACAACAACTACAATGACACATTAAATTTATTAACAACAATAGGAGATAACAAAAAGTTATTGAATTTTAAGCAGACAAATATATCAACAAGAACAATCGTGGTTTGTATCACGGTCTAAGTAAGGTTACTGGTAATTTTTTTTATCAATCAAAATCAATATTAACATTTCTTATTCACGTAACACATCGTTTAAAGTTTGACAAAGCCGAAATATTTTAATGGGACTGCCAGACAATGAACGGGGCATCAAAATGGCTATAGCTTGTAACTTACATAATAATTTTAACAATCTCAATATTAAATCCACTCTCAAACAAATACATTTAAACATTCTTAAAGAAACCTAGGGCATCAAAGCCTTATTACACTTGCTAACCAGATGAAAAGTTAAGAAACATATAATACAGAATAACGGACTACGATTGCAATGCCAAAGGAATGGCATTGACATATTTTTTTATTATTCTAAAAGCGTTTATTACTTTCCGAACGTTCGTTTGAAAGTTATTATTGCTATCTTGAAAGCTATAACCATTGAATTTCAAAAGCAATTAAGTTCAGGGACTCTGGGCCCAAAGTAAGAAAAGTTACAAAATATGCATCCCAATATCCAATCTCTATTGTAAGTACTTTGAATTTTTCTATAGCCCGTCCGCCTAACTGACTCCTGGACAACGGGGTGGCGGGCTGTGGGGGTAGACGAGGTGTAGACGAGAACGCATGAACATAAGCGGTGCGGGCAGCAGACGCTTGTGATTTAATTCGAATTTTGAAATTCAAAATTCGCATTTTTTTCAAAATTCAATTCAACCAATCAAATTGAAGCGCCCGCACCGCTCAGTGTCCCAATTTTTATCTACCCCCGCACCCCCAGGTGAGGACTCAGTTAGGCTATAAAGGTCGGACTATAATACTTTTTTGAATCTTTGTTTTCTTTTTTCGCTCTAGAATATCTATCTTGCTATTGTTGCCAGTCCCAAATCCCAGACCTACCGCCGCTGCTGCCTAACCCGGGTCGTATCAGTGAACCGGACGGAACACGGCCGAACCGCCATATTGGGCTGCATGAAGTCAGTGAGCGTGGACGCCTGCGCGGGTCGGTCGAAGGGGAATCCCATGGCGCGCCGGTCCGGGTATTTCCGGTCACGGATGCCGCAGTAGGACGCCGCGTCGTTGCATCTCCCTACTGTGTCTTGCTCGATCTGGGGAAGGGAATTTTTATTCGAAAATAGCTGTTGCCCGCGACTTCGTACGCGTGGACTGGATAATACAAAATATTTTATACTCCCGTCGCCATCCAGCTATCATGATCTCTTAGTCTACCATGTCGTAAGGAGAAGAGAGGAATGAAAAATCAAGGTAAATTTTTTGAAAGGTTACTATCACCTCGCCATCCTCCACTGGTAAGAAAATTTCGCATGGCAGTGATACCGACTCTAAAACTGAATTTCGTCGTTTATCTTTCTAATTATTATAATTAGAATCCTCTCGTATCTCTATGCAGGGCAAAGGCCTCTCTACCCTTTCTCTTATAACGTAAAGTAAGTAAGACTATTCTTACACTCGTAGTTCAATTTCCATTAGTTAATGATAAGTAGTATAAAAAATAGGGCCAATTCACTTTGATCTTTCATTAATTATAAAGTAATTTAACAAAATTTCGACAAACTGTCTGTGGTGAAAGTATCCACAAACTACTGAGCGTTAAGGTCAGCACCATCAAATTATGACTCCGAAATGTAAACGCTTAAATACCTAAATTAATTGTAATTTGCTACAGCAAATACATGCTATACATGCCTATAAAATCAGAAGGATTCTCCCGATTTCTCCAGGTTTCCGGCACCAGATCGAAACTTGGAGACAGTAGGATTACCTTTCGAGTTTGAAAATCATTCTGAAGTAATTTAGCATATTAATTTCTCCAGACCTTCAAATTGTGTAAGTCAATAGAAAATACTCATCACGCTGAACAATGTTTCCAACGGCGCTCTATTCATATCTCTTATAGTTGAGCTGAGCTGCTAGGGTTCTATATCAGTTGCTCCAGACCTTCAATTTGTGTAGATAAATAGAAAATGCTCATCGCGCTGAACAATGTTTCCTTAAACGCTCTAATCATATCTCTTCTAGTTGAGCTGAGCTGCTAGGGTTCTAGATCAGTTGGTCCAGACCTTCAATTTGCGTGCGGCAATAGAAAATGCTCATCACGCTGAACAATGTTCCCTAAAGCAGTCTATTTATATCTCTTATAGTTGAGCCGAACTGCTAGGGTTCTATATTAGTTGCTCAAGACCTTCAATTTGTGTACGTCACTAGAAAATGCTGATCACACTCAACAATGTTCCTTAAGGTGCTCTATTCATATCTCTCATAGTTGAGCTGAACTGCTAGGGTTCTATATTAGTTGCTCCAGATCTTCAATTTGTGTACGTCAATAGAAAGTGCTCATTACGCTGAACAATGTTCCCTAAGGCGCTCTATTCATATCTCTTATAGTTGAGCTGAGCTGCTAGGGTTCCATATAAGTTGCTCCAGACCTTCAATTTTTGTGCGTCAATAGAAAATGAAAAGAGAGATATCTCTCTTAGTTTAAGTGTACTGCTAAGGTTCCACGTCAGGTACTCCGATCTTCAAAATAAGTTATAGCCTAGTATTTGCCCAGACTCAATTGCTACACAATAAAAAAAGTTTAATTGAAATCCGTTCAGTAGTTCCGGAGATTAGCGTTTACAAACAGACAAACAGACAAAAAAATTAAAAGTTGTAGATTCCTATTCTGTTACTATTTTAACATCACCCTCAATTAGTTTTTGGTAAAAATACTCAATGTACAGACGCATCGGTTTTACAGTTTTATTATATATATGACTGCCAGCACCCTGATTCACAAAAACTCGGAAAGTTTCCGTGTCGGATCCTTTCCGAATTCGAATGACAAACTTACCGAACGGAGTTTTTGAAAGCTAATGTCATTTGTGCCTAATTGAAACGTCAGAGTTTTCGATTCCGACGTTTGTGAATCGCATTTTTTTTTTGACGTCTTCGGAAAACTGCCTCTCGGATTCGAAATCTGTAGTTTCCAAAGTTTGTGAATAAGGGTTCAGGTGGTGCAGACAGAGTCGACGGTGGAGCGAGCTCACCCAAAAGAAGCGTATTCACTTTGAATTTGAAGGTTTTTGGGTTGTGATCCGTTGGAAACAAAGACTCGGGTAGTGAGTTTCACAACTTGCGTGTTATAAGCTGACAAGCTGAACCTAGGCCTCCTCTAAAGTTTTTCGAAGTGACCTTTTGCAAGCGACGTACATCCAGTGCGATCTTGTCGACCTTTTGGTCTATCTTGCCGTTGGACGCCCTACGCTACGTTCTTGGTATTTGACCAATTGTATTGCTTGCAGACTAAGTATACCCGCCTAGAGAATCGTGGTTAAAGGCTTCGGTTAGCTTTATTTAATTTTTTGCACAAAGTCCGGGCGCTAGTAAAGAAGAACCTAATCTGACATAATTGTTGATTGTTGTTGTTGTAACAATTGTGAAACTACATTGTAAAATAGAATTAGTAAGTTATCTGCGTAGCTTGTCCTATGACGAGACAGAAGATTTGCTCGTTATATTTAAGTAGGTATATTTTACTAAATTGTGGTCACAATGCATTTTATTTGTAATAATAGAAGTAAATTAATAATAAATAAATTGTTTCAACAAACACACCAATTACCTAGCCGCAAACTAAGCGTGAGCTTGTGCTATGGTGACTAGGATAACGAATAGAAAATACTTAAATACATATAAACATCCATGATTTAGGTACAAATACTCGTGCTCATCACACAAACATTTGCTCCTTGCGGGATTCGAACCCGCAACCGCCTGGCTTAGAAGTCCGGTGCGCGAACGACTTCACTAAGACGGTCGTCAAAAATGAGCTTTCTAGTCTGAAGCTCAGGTTCAACCTAGTTCAAACTAAAAGATAAATTCTGTTCTTAAGTTCTTTTACTGTTTCTTTTTACCTGTGTATTATTAATAAATGATTTATTATTATTACATTTACGGTGAAACTACATTTTGTCACATGAACATCATGAAGATTCAACCTACACGGTCATAATTCCAGTTAGAAACTGTCACGAAAAGGACCATGGAGTATGGGGTACCTACCCTTTCCTCATTCCTTTAAGGACTAGCATGTGGTGCAACCGCCTGCAGCCCAAAAAGAATTGACGAGAGTACAGTTTGTAACATCCTGAAGATTCAACTTACGCGATCATCATTCCAGTTGGACACCATCACGAACAGAACCATGGGGTACCCTTGGGTGGTTCCCTTAGGGATCAGCATGTGGTGCGGCCACCCGCAGCCGCAGAAGTCGAACTCAGCAGCCTGGACTGAGCCAGCTTCGCCTGGACGGGCGGCTTGGCTCATGAAGGTGCGCTCGTAGGGGATGGTGACTGAGGAGTCGACGCTGTTGCGTCGGATGGTGTTGTTGCCAGCGTTCACTGGGGAGATCAGAAACTAGGCGTCAAAAGAATGTTGTAGCCGACACACCGAATATCTAGGTAGAACCAAGGGACATTTTTTTCAATGTGGTGGGTTATACTTTACGACTGAGGGTCATGATCATTATGTGGAATGAAACACACGCAATTTTATTTCAGAGTTTTGCCATTGCCTCTTTATTTCACACACTAGCCAACACCCAACAACTGGTGTGCAGGTGTCCTCCCGATGTTTTCCTTAACCGTTAGCCAAAGGTATCTTCGAAAATGACTGAACTCTGTCGTCGCACGTCAGAGTACCTCTTTAACCTTGACATCACCTCTATTTCTACGTAATAAAAGCTGCTTTCGTAGTTCAAATGGGCAAGCTGACTGCTACCGACTGTACAAACTCATTTCGCTGTAGTAGATGTCATCTTGTCTTGAGGGCTTGAGGCCGACATCCAAGTTCTTATCCTATCTTCTTCTTGTTAAAAAGATTATTCCTAGTGTGTAAACGCAACATAATCGTATAAAAAGTAACTTGTCATTCTGACAGCCGGCTCACATCTTTTGTTTTTTGTTCTCTGTCAGTGATCTATCCCTGTAACTTTGCTCGTCTGTCCTAGAAGAATAAATATCTGCTGAAATCTGCGTGGTGCTTTCAATTTCCAACGATACACCTCAACACTTACTCCATAGCAAGTTCAGAAATTAGGTTCTACTCACGCGGCTGCGAGAACTTGTCGAGCTCGATGAACAGCCTCCTCTGGTCTTCGAAACGCAGCGGCTGCCCGCGCTCGTCGTTCACCGGCGCTATGAAGATGCGGAAGGTGCCCATGGCGGCCTGGCCGCTGGTGTTGTTCACCTCGATGCTGGAGAAACAGAAAGATAATGGTGCAGTTTTGATAGGTACGGAAGTTTGGCTTCGAGAAGATAAATTGCGTAAATTACAGTAGTTATACCTACATATAGGTGTCCAGTAATTAAACGATTTATTTAACAAAATAAAGGATAATCCTTTAACTACATGATTTTATTAACTTCATTCAGGGTGTCCACCTGTATATTATTGTCTTTGTCTACAAGTTGCAGCTTCTAAATAAAAAAAATTAAAGGGGCCTTCGCCAAACAACTTCTGTAATTTGACGTGCAATCATACTCGCATAATTTCCAGACAGTTTAGAACATTACAAAGTCGTATCAAGAATTTCAATAACTTAAAAAAATTTTCATGGAGGATATTAAGTTATTTTTATCACACTTTTAAACGGAGACACCTCATTTTTATACAATAACTTACACATAAGTGAACTCCTCGTGCTGCAGATGCGTGAACTTGGCGAGCACACTGCCGCGTGGCGTGAAGTCGAGCCCTCGCGCCAGGTCCACCGTGCTCTGCTCCCACTGGGTGGCGAACGTGTTCTCCCCGCCCGGCCCTGTCACGCTGATCGAGGATACACGGATGCCAGGGAAGTCCAACTGAAAAAGAATAGATGCAATGTAGTTACGCTAAACTCCACAGCTCATCGCCGCATAGTTGCCTGCCTGTCGATCTTTTACAGGCTATATTTCGGAGACTGTGCTCAAGAACTCCATGAACTCATTCCACCGGCTCCTTTCTACCACTTTAAAATGCACCGCGGGATATCACCTATATCGCGGTGATACAACGATACGAACTAAGCGCTTCTCATCAACATTAAAATGCGCACAGTTAAGTTGTGAAACCCACTACCCGCTTCAGTGTTTCCAACGGATTACAACCCAAAAACCTTCAAAGTCAGAGTGAACAGGCTTCTTTTGGGGGAGCTCGCTCCACCGTCTACTCTGTCTGCACCACGTCTGGCTTAGTCTAGAGTCAAGAGCAACAGGGGTGACTTTGTAGCGAAAATGGGTAGACTAGAATTAGTGCTGATGTGTGGCTCTTGAGTTACGACTTACCTTGTCATTGCCGTATCTGGGCAGCTTGATCTTGTGCATGTTAAAGATGTCGTCGACGTATGCGTGCCAGCGGTAGAAGAAGGGGTCCCTCATCGCCGTGGCTGAGTCGCCCATCACGCCGTATTGCTCCTGAAAGACCACATAACATGATGATAAATAGCTGCAGCTTAACATACGAAACGCTATTGGTAGGTACGTCACGAAGAAGAGTTGCGAATAAAGTGGAACTCCTATTAGTAAAATAGTCAAGACTTTATGCAACGTACCTTCTATAATGTCCTTCTAACTGAATTTTGACTACGACGGACAATATCAACAGGATTAGCCAACTGCGCGACAGACGTTGCAGACTACAGTGCACAAGTGTGTGCATAATGCACAAAAGCACACTTTTTTCTTTCACCCTCATAGTTCGGTAAAACGGAAATCCGGCATGGCCGAAGACAAATCAGGCGCAGGATCAACGGCTTAACGTGCTTTCCAAGGTACGGGGGTATTAACACCTTCAACTTTCTGACTCTGGTGGCCATGTAGTCGAAAAAGGTCAAACGTTCATGGGTCATACACAAAACGCTGTTGAAAAAAAATTGAAATAAAAAAACTTTTCCTAAACTGGATTTTTTCCAAATTCGTGTTTATTTAGAAGATACCAACAAAGATGTTAATATAAAAATGAGAAACAAGATCGTTTTAAAGAATCGTCATAATTATGGGACTTTTATTATTTTTCTTGTCCACAGAAGTGACGGGTATGCCACAGAAGAGATCAAAATCAGTTTTAAAATTGAAAATTTTACTGAATTAGGATGCAATCAGCCTTTTTTTCTTATAATGTGTATATATAAGTATCACACACGTTCAAACCTCTTTTCAGGGTTCCATAGCCGAATGGCAAAAACGGAACCCTTATAGATTCGTCATGTCTATCTATCTGTCCGTCCGGCGTATGTCAAAGCCACTTTATTCTGAAACTATTAGCATTACACAGTTGAATCTTGGTAGGAAGATGTATTCTGTTAACCGCTTTACGAAACTCATACAAAAATAAAAAAATATAGTATTAAGGGGGGGCCATCCCATCCATCCCATACATGAAACTAAAACCAAAAAAAGAGTAATCCATCTTTTATAAATAATTGTATCATAAAATTCACCTTTTTCTCAGAACATTGTACACACCTGCGTTCTAAGCAGGCAACATTAAGCTCATTCTTACAACAAAGGGTAGCGTGATGTAAGGCACAAATAATGTAAATTATTGTTGATACATGTGGAGCATAAGCAAGTGTTTCTTGATGCTGCTGTGGGGAATATTACCCAAAAAGGACGATGATGCCGGAAAGTCTCATATGAAATATTTAAACCAGTCTTATTAATAAATGTTTTATGTAGATTAAATGATGTGTCGTTGAAAGCCTTATTTGTTTCTTTACTTTTCGACGCGTAATAGTGTCTTTTTTGCCCGCAGTCAATCTACTATTCTCATCGTCAAGTAAAAAGTTGTGAATTTTGTCTTTATGCTGATAGAGTCTGTTTTTGCTGTCTATTTTTTTTCAGCCTCAATACTTGCATTCTAAATTTAGCCAGTTTTTTTTTCAAAAGTTCATTAAAACACAATTTTATGGATTACTTCGCGATTTATTTATATTTTATTTAAAACCTGACGTTTCGAACACGTTACAGCGTTCGTGGTCACAAGGAGACTAAGGTATTATTTGTCAATTATAAAGTATTGAAAAATTAAAACTACCGTCACTCATTAATATTAATTTACGTTCCTATTTACGCAGAAAGAGCTAACCGTATCTTAAGATCTAGCAGTGCGAGGTGTTGTTTTGGTTTAATTGCTAGAATAGGATCCCGTGCCGGTAGAACTTTCCAAACATCTTCTCTATTGAAATTTGGATGTTTTCTAATTTCAATGGCTTCACGTAGCATTCTAGAAATAAAACGCCGTTTTTTGCAAGTGTTTTTGTTTGGTCGAAACGAATGAAGTGGGCTTTTCAAAAGTTGCAATCTTCGAGACAAGAACTCGTTTTTTGCTTTCCATCTACGCCTATTTCGTGCAAATACAGCTTTTCCAGATGCTATTCTAGAAAAACTGGAACTTGGGCTTGAAGGTAGTGTATCATTAAGTATTATCTTAGTTCGTTTTCTGTTTTTTCTCCTTCTCACGTCTCTTTTAGAGCAGCCTACTCATATTATTTTTTACTCTCGTCTACGTTTTTTCTTTGCCTCGTCACTAAGATTTAACCCTGACCTACTTGTCCGAGGAGTTTTATCTGAAATAAACTTTTTATGTTAATAATCGCGATAGAACTTTGGAAATTTTATTTTGCAAATATTAAGTTTTATAGTTAGCACATTTTGACTACGGAATCCTATAGAAAAACCATTTAATTAAATAAACGAATAAGTACAATAAAGTATCTCAATGTAATGTAATCTTTTTTGTGGACATTTGTGTCTCCTGTGGACATAAGAGAGCACAGAAAAGATGTCCACAGAAGAGACTGACGAGTAAACATTGAGCAACGGTGTTTTTATTTTTGAGGTTAGAATACAAGTGAAAGTGGATTTAGAAAATACTACCTGGAGGGTGTTATGGATGCCTAATTTATTAATATATAATAGTATACTTACAAAGCAATACCAGGAACAGGAAAGTAGCATTGATCTTTGACAAAACATATGAAGCTTAGATTAAAAATATAAATAATTTGCCTGTCGTACATCACCTCCACTCAGATGTTTTCGGCAAGTGACAGATGTCAGTTTTGCCATTTTAAAAAACATACATGTTATGGTAGTTTTGGTAAAAAATAAATTACCTTGATTTTTTAGGCCCACAGAAAAGTTGCAAAGTCATATAACAGAGTGTTTATTTAAAATTTTGAATTATTAAATACGATAATCGTTTTGAAAGTAATAAAATAAGATGCTTCACGATGTAATACAAGAAAATAATGAAACGTTTACAGAAATATCGCCTTTTGAATCAAAGAATTTCTACTTCAAATATAGCCGCAGCTTATCTGAACAGTCCATAGAAGGGGGCAATGTAACACAAATTCAAGCCAAAAAAATAAAATATTACAAAAAATGTACCCTCTGAGTCTACTATTTCATTAACAGCTTTAGGTTTAGAACATTTAGAAGAAACGAATGATTTTTTAAACATTATTTTTTAAAAGTTATAGTATTTGAACATGCGTATGTGTATCACCCTCATGTCAATCTGTGCTGCGACTAACAGGACAGTTTGGTCTTTTTTATGCTAATCGTCTGTAATATAATAATGACTATTGAGCCCATACGAGATACTGCATACCAACTTAGATTTTAATGATTAATAAAAGATCTTACCAAATGGCGATGGTCAGGGTCATGAGCGTAGGAGCAGAACACGTGGCCCATGTTGTGTAAGTCACCATAGTAGTTGCGGTTCCGGCTGAGGATGGACGACTCCATCAGGTTGCCCAAGATGTCGATACCGGTCTCCTCCGTCAGAGGTACCTTGCGGTTGCCAGACTGAAAATAATAAGAGATGAACTACTGCAGCAATTTAAAAAGAAAAGACTCCGGCGTCAAATAGATTGCTGTGTTCCGTCGGTGAGTAGGAATCCCAGAACCTTCCGAGTGAGCTCGCTCCACCGTTGAATCTGTCTACGCCACGACTGGCTTAGTCTAAGGTCGAGAGCAAACTCATTTCAAATAAATAAATTTAAAAAAATAGAATTAAGTTTTTACTAGGCAGATAGATATGAACCACCCTAGAATTTTGTGTGATCACAAATGCACACTGCACCCTGATTCACCAACACTCAAAATGTTTTCGTGACGGATCCTTTCTGAATTCGAATGTCAAATATTCTTTCCAAACGGTGTTTTCGAAAACTGATGTCATTTGTGTCTAGTGGAAACGGGAAAGTTTTCGATTCCGACGCAAACGTCGGCCTAAATTGTCAAAACAATCGCATTTTTTTTGACGTCTTCGGAAACCCTGCCTCTTGGTTTAGAAATCTGTAGGTAAATAGTTTCCGACGTTTGTGAATAAGGCAGTGTGACCACGGTCAAATACCTGCTTATAATATTAATAAAAAACTGCAAGGAAGCTGTAGTCATATATGAACTGGTTGAGGCAATTGAAGAGTAGAACAGACGTACCACAACGATAGCGTTTTCCTCGATGGCCTGAATAAACCTGTCCCTCCAGCGCTCGATCTCCGATACCTCGATCCTAATGCGGTCCACCGGGCGGTCCAGGTCACGGAGCTTTGTACCCGCGAACCTGTGAGGAGGGTATTAGTATTTATTTTATTAAACTAGCGATATGCTAATGTCAATTTCCCCATATGATCTTTCATCCCCCTTTTCACCCATTTAAAGTATGTATGGAATAAAAATTATCCTATGGATCCTCAACTCAACTCTCGTCAGTGGGACACTAGGCATTAGCCAAAGAGCTAACATTAGCCTAAAAGCACTCAGACTTATTTGTTTATATAGAGAGGTACAGCAATCAATTCTGGTTAGAAGATTTAAGATCCATTTTGGGGCATGCAGCCAAGTAAGTACCTAAGTAAGTAAAAAATAGTAAATTTTGCAGTAAATTTGAAAGTACTAGTAGGTCTACTAGTAGTTATGTAGATGGGCCATTTCAAATCAGTCTATGAGAGGGAGGAGGAGGGAGAAATCAGGTTCACGCACGCAATTGGTGATTGATTGCATGTTCTGTAAACTCAACAGCGTTTGGTTCAGCAGTGACCCTTCTGAACTGTAATTCGTAACCTAATTCAAAACAGAAAAGGGATTCCGTACCTTGGTGGCCAGGCGCGGCTGGCGACTTGGGAGTCCAGCTTCGGGAAATACGCTTCTTCGATGGGGGCTCTGAAGTTGGTGTATCTATTGACAGGGCCTAGGCCATTGCAGAAACGCTCAACTGTGTATCTGTGAAAAGAGCAATCCAAATTTTGCGTCTAGTATATGAGACATGATGTTAGAAGGCATTTTAAAACACTTAAGATTTGGCTGCTCACTCTTAATGCCCAAAAACAACTTCCCGAATGGCCTTGGTTTCCTTTTCATTATCTTAGCGTTATCCCGGTTGTGCACTCGCCCGCGAGGGCCCAGGGTCCGCTTTAAACCAAATGGTCTTGTTTTATGTGAAAATCGGCAAGCAAATTCCGTATAACTCGATTGTTTTCAAATTGCAATATTTATAGCTGTTAAGATAGCTATGATAGCTTTCAAAATAATTAAACATGATATTTTTTATGTCATTGCAATGAAGTTGCAATCGTGATCACGATAGCTTTCTTAGTCATTGACCAGGGATAACTGAAAAACTTTTCCACTTATCCCTGGTCAAGCCAGCAGTGGTATAATAATCATACCTAGCAATGATCTGCTGGTGCATGTAATAGAACAGCTCTCCCCTCCTGTCCTTGTTGACTATGGCGTAGTCAGCTTCGAAGGGGTACACCAGGTGCCAGTGCCAGTGGTGCAGGTTGATGCCGATGTCCTCGCGGAAGTACGCCACTCGCTGTTCCGGTTCCGCCTCGGAAGCTGTCAGGTTGGTGGGGATCACCACCGGCATCTGTAGACGATTTGAAAGACATTGAAAGGCTGCTTTCCAACCAGATATTATTATGTGGGAGGATGCATGAAGAATCGTCATCCTTCTAACGTTATCCTGGTTATAACTCGCAAGCGAGGGCCCAGGGACCGCTTTGGACCATGATCCAGGATGCATGAAGGTTGTGTAGATAAAATCCTCAGCCTGTAGCTTAGCGGAGCAAAGAGCGGGGTAAATAAAGCGATTCTCTTTATTCTTAACAAATACATCCCTCACTGTGCGTCCACGCTCATCTATGGTGGGAATGCAGTGTAATTCAACTACTACCATTATACAAACCATTATGGCCTAGTGGTGAACTATTTATGAGCTGATTCTTGAAACCATTTATAATCTAGTTGTATCACGGCGTGAGGCCGGTCCATTTGTAAGGCTTGGGTGGGGGTAGGGATCCAATACGAAAAGGCCCCTTTGAGAGACGATAATTAGTTTTGATACTATATATCTGCTTGCAATATTGAGAATATACTCGCCAAAAAACAGCACCGGGTAGGTGCAAAGACTACGTTTGGCGGTTGCCAGTACAGATATTCTTAGAGGGACTTGGAATTTGTTCTTCTTTTAAGTACTTCTCTGTCTCTCTCTCGCTCGGTCGTTTCCCTCACTGCTGAGAATCACGGCTCCTCCTGACTCTGTCAAATGTCCTCCTGACTAGGTAGATGTATTGCAGCACTAAATTGGCATCTCCATTTAAGTATGTAATATGATAAATATTTTACCCTAGTGCCTTTCTGCTGCACAGTCGACACCTCCCTGGCCTTCCTGAAGACCTTAGGGTCCATGAACTTGTCGGGGAAGGTCTGCACCACCGTCGGCAGGTTGAGACCCCTCGTGTCGTCCCTGTGGAGGAGGGCCACGGAGAGGCAGTAGTTGAACATGTACGGGTTGATGCGCAGCTGACAGTACGTGCAGAGAGAGGTCAGGTCCTCGATGTTGCGCATGCCTGGAAAGATTGGAACATCATATTTGTGAGTAGGCTCAATATATCACTACTTTCTTTAATCCAGCCGGCCTATCGTTTAATTGCTTTCAAATCACAATAGTTACGGCTTTCAGGAATGCAATACATAATAACTTTCAAATTGTCACTGAAAAGCCATACTATTATTATTAGGAGCCTGTCGTGTCCCACTGCAGGGCAAAGGCTCCCTATCCTTTTTCCATACTCCACGATTTTGGGCAACTCACAGTCTTATTCTCTATATATTATATATGAGTCCATCTCATTAAAACACAATTTTACGGATTACTTCGCGATTTATTTACATTTTATTTTAAACCTGACGTTTCGAACACTTTACAGCGATCGTGGTAGCGATAAAGTGTTCGAAACGTCAGGTTTAAAATAAAATGTAAATAATGAGTTCAACAATTCGCGTAAACGTAAGAAACAAATATGAGTCCATCTCGTCACACCACCGCTTTCTGGATCTACCGCGTGGCCGTCTTCCATTCAAAGGGATGGGTCCCTGGTGCATATTTTGGCAAATGGTAAAATGATTTTATTTTGATATGATAGCCAAAATACCATGATCATATTGAAACATAGTTTTGTTTTGTTCACAAAGCTGAACCTCTTAAACGAATACCAGAACCAACTCACCAACAAACGTATCGATCAAGGTCCCAGCCATCTCCCTGTGCTTCTGGATGAAGAGTGAGAACTGCTCGTTGTAAGGCAGCTGCATGGGCAGGCTTAGGTCAGGCAGGCTGATGTTGGCGACCGGTATGATCCTCGCATCGTCGGTTCCGAACCGGTTGGACAGAGTCGTGCTGAGCGGCTTGTATTTTTCCGGCTGCAATTGCAAATACTTTGATTAAATTTGACTTTCAACTTTGGCTTTTGAATCTCTAATCTTACTATTATATAATCTGTGCTTATACCTCTAAACGAGGTATTCTTGTATATTTATTTATTTATATGTAGGTATTTGTGATCTCGGAAACGGCTCTAACGATTTCGCTGAAATTTGGTATTTGAGGCTATCGGGCGTTCAAAATCGACCTAGATTAGTATTATGTATGGGTAAACGCGTGTTTTCGAGTTTTCAAGCGTATTTCTTTTGCATTATTTCACGCAGACTATGGTCGCTAATTTCGCACCGGTAAGCATGAGCGTCGTGGCCGAGTGCACGAGACAAAATCTTGCTCGATGAGGATTTAAATTTCTAACTTTTGTGTAAAACATATTTTTAAGAATTTATTCATGTTTTTACCTTACCTCATTTTAGTTCTATAAAATAAAACTTTCAAATTATAAGTACCTAGAGCTTTCGCGCAGGTACTACTAGGTAGGTATATAATATTTGAAAGACGTTAAAATCAAGTTTGAGAACTTAGTGTGGGATACACACCTTCCTTGCTTAGGTTCGTACAGTCTCGAGCATCAATAAGTGTAGGTAGGTACTTACATCTGCATTCGATTTGAGACCTCATTACAATGGCATAAAAACTTATGTGTATACATTTCATTGATCGACTGTACATGCTCATGACATGCATGGTGGAAAAATAAATGGTCTGAACTCTAAAGCAAAGTGTACTTACGAAATAGTGGTCTGGCACTTGGAAGACAGTCTTGTCGTCGCCCTTCTGCATGAAGCAGGGCTCCGTGGGCCGGTCGAAGAACAACAGCAGGTTCTTTTTGGCTTCGTCTGCCATTTTGATGCCTGTTACAGTACAGTCGAAAAACTATGAAAACAAATCTCTCCTTTTGGGAAACTTGATTAAAAGTAATTGATGATGGATGATATTCTCCTCCCGAATTTCGACTTCGGCAGCCAATCATAATAGAGCTCAACTAGTACTCAAGATATATTAGTGTCCAAGTGTGTGCTGTGTATTTCACACAGTACACTCTCTCTTCTACACTCTCAAAGTTTGGTAAGACGGCAATCCGACATGACCGAAAAGAGATCAGGCGCAGGACCAACGTCAGAGGCACAGTGGTTTTACAACACCAACTTCCTGATTCCGGAGTTCTTTCTTTCTTAGTTATTTTAAAACAAAAATACCCAGAAATAATTTTCAACCAAGCTCGGGATTCCCACCCGGACCTCGAGAAACAAGCCAGCGTGCTGATCACAGCGTTTGACAAAATATGAAGTAAGATTAGTTAAAATACTTACTTCATATTTTGTCAAACGCTGTACACTGTTGTCATTCTTACACGTCCCTTAGACATACCTATGTAAATACATCTTTCTAATGTAAATTGTATTGTTGTTACTTTTATGGTGTGCAATAAAGAGTTATCTATCTATCTATCTATACCTACATATAACTTTCGCGCTGTCTCTAATATCTTTATAGGTATCTATATATCCTTTTATCTTGCTGTGGAGCAAGCTACGATTCAACGAACGAATTTGATCGGTTCAATGAGTAGGTAAATTGATACCCAATGTAGGTAGGGGACGTAAGTAGGTACAGTCGAGTTCATTAATATAATATAACATTTCCAAAGCTTCAAAATATAAGTACTTACTTACATGGAAGGATAGGTACTAAAATATCTAAGCATATTCATTAATCAAACATAATATTAAGATCTACTTTGATATAGATAGATCTCTTTATTGCACAAAGAAATCTTTATTGCAACTTACACATATAGGTGTACAATGCAGGCGGTCTTATCGCTATAAGCAATAGATATTTATGAACCCTTCCGTGCACATTTATATTTGAAGGCTTGGGAATGCTTGTACTCGTATGTACTCGACTGTACCATTGCTTCGTGTCCCTATGTATAAAATTAAATATTAATTGACAATCTTCGATTGAAATTGAATATGACGGCCTTCGAAGCGGAGTGGCTCGCACACCGGCTTTCAAGGTGTCCCCATCTCTGAGGTCCCGGGTTCGATCCCCGGTCGGGTCAATTTAGTATTTAACATTATCTATATTGCCTTGAGTCTGGGTGTTGTGCTACCATTGTTGTTTCAAATTTCCTAAATACATGTGCCCTCCATCCCCGTAAGACATTCTGACAGCATTTGTTTCTCGCCTCTAAAACTTGATAGCGATGCAATAGAGAAATGTCTTCGGTGCCTAGACACTAGCAAGGGTGCGGGTTCGGATGGTTTGCCCCCCATATTTATAAAGAATTGTGCACTTAATTTGGTGTGGCCATTGAATAGGATTTATAATGACTCACTGGTAACAGGTATATTTCCTAGGGTATAGAAGTTAGCAAAAATCGTACCAGTGTTTAAATCTGGAGACCACCAGCACGTAAAGAATTATAGACCAATTGCTATACTCCCTATACTGGCTAAGACCTTTGAAAGTCTGGTGTGTCCCTACATCCAGCGACATTTTGAGACATTTGTGTCTGATCATCAGCACGGATTCATGAAGGGTAGATCAACGGGTACAAATTTGGTGACTTTTGTCGAAGGTCTGTCCGAGTCCATTGATGCAAATAAACAAATTGACGTAGTATACACGGATTTCAGTAGAGCCTTCGATAGAGTTCCTTACGAAGTGTTGGTGTCAAAGCTGGCTGAATTTGGGTTTTTTGGATCCATGTTAAATTGGCTTAATTCGTATCTCACTGGGCGATCCTTTTACGTTGTTGTAAATGGCTTCTCATCCGGAACCCACAGAATAACTTCAGGCGTTCCGCAAGGATCGCATTTAGGTCCTGTTCTGTTCAACATTTTTGTAAATGACTTACCGTCTTGTTTTCGTTACTCTGCCCCATACTTGATTGCTGATGACTTAAAACTTTCAAAAGTTATTAAATCTGTGGAGGATGCTGCACTACTTCAGAATGACATCGACTCACTTGCGGAATGGTGTGACGCTAACGGGATGGAACTTGAAAAATGCTCTTTTATAACATTCACCAGAAAAAGTAATGTTCTGCCTACAAAATACTTTATCAATGGGGTCAGCCTAGGTAAGGTTCAGGTGGTTTGGGATCTGGGGGTTTTGATGGATAACAAGTTAACTTTTATCCCCCACATGGATCACATTATAAAAAAGTCTGCTAAAATGTTGGGTTTTGTAGTTCGTAATGCGAAGGAGTTTAGAAATGTCAAAACCAAAATTCTACTATTCAACTGTCTCGTGAGATCAACCCTTGAATATGCTAGTATTGTTTGGAGACCACACTTCGCTTGCCACTCCTTAAGAATCGAAAGGGTTCAGAGGAAGTTCACAAGACATCTGGCTTACAGCGTGGGCAGAGCGGCAAACTCACTTACTTATGAAGTGAGACTAGCTTTTTTTTAAAATGACCAGTCTTCGCAAACGTTGAGACCTTCTCGATTTAGTTTTTTCTGTATAAAATAGTTAACTATGATCTGCATTGTTTTGAACTTGTACGGAAACTTTCATTTCGAGTTCCTTTACGCCTACCCCGTCGTCCAATGGCCCTCTTCAGCGCTCCCCTAAGGAGAACTGTATTGGGCACTAACTCACCCATTCCTCGAGTGGTTAAGCTCTACAACAGGCTTAGTCAATCCTCAGACATCGATATATGTTCTATGTCACTTTGCAAATTCCGCAAGTCCCTGCACAGTGTAATATGATGTGTATTTTTATTTTTAAAATCAGAGTATCCGAGTGTCGTTACTTTCACACTTAAATATTGGGTGTATTTAAGAGCGATAGTAGTATTTGTAATGTAAAGTATATTCCCTGTTAAGTAGTATATTTACAGTACTTTTTTTTCTTTATGCATGCTGTGTTCGCCTGTAAGAGACTAAGTATACATTTAGCACTGTTGTATTACTTAGTCTTAGTTGTAATTATCAATGTATTAGTTGTTGGTGAACCTTTTTAAATAAATAAATAAATAAAGATAGGTACCTACTTACTTAAGGATCTGAACAATGTAAGAACGTGATGTTTTGTGCAATATTTATTTATATTTTATTTATAATTTTACACGATCATCGGTAGGTATTTTTCAACTCGAAGACATAATTTGTTTTTATAACTTTACATAAAACCATTTATTAACGGGTAAGTAACCGTTAATATTAATATTGAAGGCGGATTCGGGAACTGAACCCGGTACCTAATCCAATTCCTTTAAAAATACCTACTAGTACTGCTACTTTTAAGTAGGCTAGGTACTGGTCTACTGGTAAATGTCAATCTTGAAACTGCATAGGGTTTAATGCTTGGTTATTGCAATCGCAAAAAATGTTCTCTATTTTCTAATTAAGAGCACCAAGTAAGTGTAGGTAGGCCTACCTACTGCAATAATAGCAGGACATATAAAAAAAAATTAAAAAAATGTTTCAACAAACACACCAATTACTTAGCCCCAAACTAAACGTGAGCTTGTGCTATGGTGACTAGGATACCGGATATTCATATATAAATTTATAAACATCCATGACTTGGGTACAAATGCTCGTGCTCATCGCTCAAACATTTGCCCCTTGCGGGATTCGAGCCCGCAACCGCCTGGTTTAGAAGTCCGGGGCTCGAACCACTACACCAAGACGGTCGTCAAATGTCTTTTTTATTTTTTTACATAGATACTAGGTAATATTCTCACTTTATTTAAACAATTCAATTGATAAGTAAATACAAAACCAAATGAACAACGCACTCACCCCAAAACTTCTCCGGAAAACGTAAAACTAAAAACTATTGTTGGTATAGTTAGTAAGCCGTGTGGCCACGGCTTGACTGTGGTGTGGACCCGCCATCTGAACCTATTTATGCCCAAAGTTGGGCTTCGGGTGCAAAACATTACATCCCGTGTGCATTTCAGCACGAGGATCCAGGGGAATAGGCTGATAAGGCTTGCAAGTTTGCGGTCTGCGATAGGTTAACATTGTTGCATCTAAAATTGGGCGTTCACAATAGAAGTCAAAGACAAAAAATATTTTTTCAATTTAGGGCACAAAATGCCACTTATGAACGTCAATAATAAATATCAATCAATATTGGCCTATAAAAGGTCAGAACATGTCTCCTTACCTTTTGGGACCTACTAGTGCTTCGAGACAAGACACAGAAAATCAGGCTAGTGCTGAGAAGAAACACCGGAACAAACTAAGTCACCACTAGCTGCCACAAAAAATGATACAAATCAAAATAAACAGGTAGGTACATCACTCATCAGTTTGGTGCAGGCTGGACTATCCATACTAGGGATGTTGTGAATATTCGCATCCGCATCCGCAAATGCGGAGCTTCCGCATAGATTTGGACATCTGTATCTGCATCCGCATCCGCAATAATCAATGCGGATATTCATGCAGATGCGGATGTGATACAAGTTGCGACAAGAAAAAAATTGGGTAGTGCCGGCTAATGATACCAATGACCAATGGGAGCGAAGAAATTAGTGAGAAGATCTGACGCGTTTGTTGTGGTGCATCATATTTTGTTTCTCGTATATCATTACGGGTTTGTTTACGCGGTGGATTGATTACTTATCGTAAAAATTTACAACAATTATTTAGTAGCGCGGGTTTAATTTACGAACCTCTGCGTAACCGCATTGATTCAGAAAAGGCGTCAATATTACTATTCATTAAATATAATGCACCTATTTTTAACTTTACTTACTAATTTGACTTACTTACTGCAAAAAAAAAGCAGCATTATACTTAATTAATACTCATTTTCTTTAATAAAAATGTAAAAAATTACTTTATTATAGTTTTAATTCTTCATTCATGTACTATATTTATATAAGATCTTAAACATCCGCATCCGCATCCGCGGATGTGAGCCTTCAAAAATCCGCATCCGCATTCACATCCGTGGATGTGAAAAAATCGGCATCCGCAACATTCCTGATCCATACATTCTCTTAATTAAGATAATATTGAATAATACCCCTTCGACATTAGGGTAGTTTAGACATGTCATCATTTTCGTCGACTGCCTCGTTGGTGTACTGGTCAACACGCTTCGTACTATACCTACACGAGGTCCCGGGTTCGAATCCCAGGTCGGGCCGAGTGTTTGGGTTTTTCTGTCTTGAAATAATAATAATAATAAAGTTTATTTTCTCACTATAGACAAAGAAACAGAACAATTAAGATACAAACTAGATAGAATAAATAACTCGGACACAGCTCCGGACACAGTCAGGAAGTCGGTGGTGTTAACACCCCCGTGCCTCGGAAAGCACTAAGAGCGTTTACACATTATGCCGCAGCGGCAGCGGCACCGCCACCGCCACGGCACCGCTGCGCTAGTCTCCCTTTGATTTGTATGGAGCCTTACATACGACGCCGTGGCGGCAGCGGCGAGTCTATGTACCGCGGCGGTAGCGGCGCAAAGGCGAGGGGTGCCGCAGTTTTCAACCAATGCACGAGTTTAGTTAGTGGATCAATCCAAAACTGCTTTTTCTTTTTTTCTCCGCAGCTCCTACGGCACCGCGGCGGTGAAAAACGCTGCCGCAGCGGCATAATGTGTAAACGCTCTAACACCTTACTAAGGGTTAGAGGTAGTTCCAGTGTCTGTAACGAACGGCCTGTATGAAAAATCTTTATTGATACTTACACCTACCACCATAAAGCTGTTATTTGCCGCATCTGTCGTAGCGTAGTGTGAACAGGGCTTTAGACCTAAGTATTTGGTAGGAATTTATCATTCATTATAAAGGTACTTACCTACTCTACTTATGACCCTTAAAACCTATGGAAGAGGAGTACCTAGCTAATACTTAGACCTATGTTCAGGGTTCCGTTTCCGTGCCTCAAAAGGAAAAAAGGAACTAATTAGGATCACTTTAATGATGAATAATGATCACCTCGTTTATCTCTGCCTATATAGGTACATACTACGGCGTCATATGGTAAAGTGGTGGTGGTATACCTACTGCTTTGACCCATTTATGTAGGCACTCTGCATTCTTAATATTATTATAGGATTCTTGGTGCTTCGAATAACACATTGCTTTTACAATTTTCGATAGAGATTCTTAGGGCGTAATCACAACACCTAGTTAGAATAGGCAGGTAGATATACTTATAAATAATAGACTTACCTACATAATATTATAATTATTTTTATAATTTAAGCAATTATTTTGCAAGTTTTTACGAAATCAAATTGAAATTCGCTCACAAAAATTAATCGACTGTGTCATCCGGTGGGACTCGAACCCACGTCCCTTCGCTATCTGGGCGAGTGCTCTTACCAACTAAGCTACGGAGGACGTTAGTCAGCCGACAAATTTTCGTGAGTGCTTGCTACGCCAGTGAGCCGATAGCGAAGGGACGTGGGTTCGAGTCCCACCGGATGACACAGTGTCGATTAATTTTTGTGAGCGAATTTCAATTTGATAATATTAGTTAATAAAACACACTAGATTTTACATTTACTACTACAACACATTTATTTATTGCGTCATGGCTAACATAAATGCTTAGGTTGAATACCTACTAAACAATATAATACATAGTATTTAGATACGTTAATACATACAATAATAGAATGCTGAATACAGGAGGTAAGGGGAGTACCTACTGATTAAATACACATACTTATCATACTACCACATAATATGATACTACACAAATCCAGACTCGATTGATAGTAGAGAATTACAGATGGTCAAATTTCTTAGTCGTACAATTAAGGCAGTCTTATTGTTAAAAGCAATTTATACCAGACAACCTTTGGCTATTGAGGTGTAAGGATTTTTCGATAAGTAAGGTACACTTACCTGCCTACTTTGACGTAATGAAAGACCTGCAATGCGAATTTATCGATCTACCCACTAAAATGGTACAGTGGGCCACAAGTCAAATTGTCAACATATCTTACATGATTTGGAACTTTATGTAATCAACATAAGGTTTAATGAAGGTTGCGGAAATTTGACAGATTAGGGTAGGTTGATGTGTAGCCCACATTCATTGTACTTACCTTCTTAATTCCTACTGCCATGTGCCATGGCACCTGTCTCAGGAATGTTAAAAAAGTCTAAACTACAGGGCTAAGCTTTCAAATCAACGAATCAAACTTTAGACTCCGCGTTACACCTACCTGCATATTTTGCTAAAAAATGATTTTTACTTGGCAGGGCAGGGAAGTACAATAACTTATGAGGAACTTATTATGAGGCCCAAATCCTTTTACCTATTTAAGCCTGAAGGATGCTAGTAGGATCCTAGCTTCCTGAAGCTATTTCACTTGACTCAATTCAGTCACATATAGGAATTAGGAATTCAGGACGACGGTATAAATAAACGCATTAGGGATCTTCCTAACTAGGGAACTGATAATGCTTTGTTAGTCGCCGAGTATTGGTCCTCAATATAACGCCAGTGTCGACACGACAAGAAGGGATCCTCCTGCCCTTTACATGCAAAAGCCTTCGGATGAAGTTTAGCTAGTTCAGCCCACACTCAAGCAAACCAAGAAGTTAATTCGAAAAGTGAACTTTAGTAGATATATCATCATCATCATCAGTAGATATCATCGTCAACTCTGATGTTGTGCTCCTTAAAATTAACACATTTTTTGAACACTCTGGTGTATTAGTTGGGAGGGCGGAGTGCTCGAATACTGACAGATAATAAGACAACAAAACAAAAAGCTGCTACCTAGCTATACTATCCGCTTGTGAGTGAAGATTGTATTCTGTGAGCCTTCAAGCGAGCGTAAACTCCTTTAAGTCTAGAATGTCCAATTCTCAAATTGTGCAACGGTTTCAAAATGTACAATTCGTGAAATGTCCATTTCCCGAAACGTCCAATATTCCAAAATGTCCTTACAAACCCGCCATCTAAAAAGATATTGGACAAGAGCCTTCTAGTGAGCGTAAACTCCTTAAGTCTAGAACGTCCAATTCTTAAATTGTGCAACGGTTTCAAAATGTACAATTCGTGAAATGTCCATTTCCCCAAACGTCCAATATTCCAAAATGTCCTCACAAACAAACCCGCCATCTAAGAAGATATTGGACATTCTTGGTGTGTAGTACCTACCTACCTAAGTAGGTACCTACCTACCTAGGTAGGTACCTACCTACCTTAGGTAGGATGCTAACCTAGCAACCTACTTAAATGAGGGACCTACTTTGTGAGAGGACTCCCATCTAGTCTCACCGAGGGTTTGTGCTCGATGCCCAAGAGGCAAGTGAGGGTTTGACCTCGTGTAGATGTTGTTTGAAAGAGTTCTACCTCCTTCTTACCCTGACAACATCTTAGGAGCTCCGCCTCTGGCTTGAGAGGAATACGTAGGTAGATGTCTAAACTTGGGAACTCTCTTCTAGAAATCTAAAATTCCGCTTCGAGTTTATTACCCTCAATGATTTATAGAAGCCCTCAATGCTAAAACTGAATAGAAGTGTATTCAAGTGTAGCGTAATGTTGCTGCAGCTATGTAAATAATAAATTAGCACTCCAGAGGCTTCAGTTAGTGTGTTACGGTTACAAGGGGCGATGAACACAAACGCATGCATGGTTTGTAAGAAAGTTTAATAATTATAGAAGTATTGAAAATATCTCCAGTGAATGTATTAACAAAGAAATTAAACAATAAATTTAGTTAGGTACTAACATATGACTTTTACGCTATGCTAGGTATAAGTCTAGGAATAATTAACTAAAATTTTATTTTAATATAAATACACTAAGAAGTGAAAGATACCCAAGTCAATCGAACCTTAAGTATACCTAACACATTACAAACATACATGAGTGCGGGTGAACGGCGTCGGAAATAAACATGCGTCACTCGCAGGCCGCAGGCCGGCCGGGACCGCGGGCCGGCCGGGGCTGGCGGCCGGCCGGGCGGCCGAGGCTAACGAAAAATTTAGGGGGGCGAGGGGGGAAGCGGCTAGCCGCTCTTGAACAGCAGGATGGCCACCTGCCCCAGGTAGAAGTAGATGAAGTGGCGCGTCTCGTGCGTCACGTACGAGCCGAAGTTCCGCCCGACAATGCAGTGCCACGTGGGGTTGTACTTCTTGTCGAACTCCTTCTTAATGAATGCAGCAATATCCTGCAATTTGCAAGCCACAACTTACATAACTTGAGAACTCAAGATTGTGGCAGATGTGAATAGACTAAGATATTGTAGACAATAAAATAGTATCTTAACACAAGGAAACATTTGCAATCATTTCATTGTAACAGACAAGGGATTAAAATATTGTGGACACAAGATATTAACTAAGCCTTTGCAATTTAAATGACAAAGAGAATGCCACACAAAGTCCACTATTAGTACAGTTAGCTTTATAATTCAGAATAAAATAAAGAAAATTGAGAATAAAATGGTTAGAAATAAACAATGTTGCAAAGCTACCTACCAATAATACCTATTGAAAAATTATCTAAAATAATTTAATTTACAGTGGTTTAACCACAAGAGGAAGCCACAATGTTTATCAACCGTGGGAATATTCATTCTCATGGGAAGCAAGTTAGAATTTGTATTATTTCTAATGCAAATGTGTCATGTTGGTAGGTAATTTAAGTGTGATAAGTGTTTTGAAATTCTCAGTTAAAAAGAAATATTCATACTGATGTGCCTACATAAGAAATTGGTGTGTTATAAGGTAAATGTAAGGATGGGCCACTGTACCTTTTCGATGTTGAATTTCTCGAGTGCTTGCGTCGCACAATCTACTGCATCCTGCTGCATCTCCTCGCTCATGTCGGCATTCTTAATCACCGCCTTGCGGTCACACATTTTGTCAGCTGTGGTTCTGAAAAGAACACAGATTCACTTTTATTTTAAGGTTTACTAGAACTAGGAATTATTTAACAAAATTTATCAGAAGTAAAACAAACACCAACAGTTTGTTTTACTTCTGATAAATTTTGTTTACTTGACAGATAATTTGACATTATATATTCAATTTTTAAAAAATTGAGCTCAGGTTTTTACCAGGTATAGTTAGACCATGAGATGGCCTAAGCCTATAAACTGTTAGCAATACAATGCAGGTATGATATAACGTTTTATAAGCTCGCCTGAGCGCACCAAGGACACTGCAGAAAATTAAATTACCACTCAGATACCTTGCAACTGACATTCATCACACGAGCACTAGGTATTTTCCACATGAGACTACTTTACACGCTAGAACGACACAATCGATATGAAAAGGTTATCAGACGCGTGAACGCTTTCCTGATAACATTTGCTTAGATTTTCCAGCGCCGTGGATCGGGTCATTGATTGTTTATCCACAGGAGAACCTATAAATAACCTCCAGTAAAGGTCATAAACGCAAAATCCCGAGACTCCCGAGCGCGCCCTTTTGAAATTCTAGGAGCGCAATTCCCGGATGCCACACTTATTGAACGATGTACAAGTCGACTGTAAATTGAAGTTATACGGATTACCTGACTACTTGAACGCTCTGAGAACACTTTTTCGTGCGAATCCGGACGGAAGCACTGGCAATAATACCCGTCATCAATATTACAATGAACCACGAGTGAGGCGCGGGTATAAAAATCAAGTATAAAAAGATAAAACTAATACATCAGTTCTAGGTTATTGCTATGGAAATGGAAAGTTAAATCGATAGTCGCTATCCAATGCACATTTTCGCGAAAACACCATTCAAACATCTTGAAACTATCTTCGATCTTCCATGCTCCATTTTATAAATTTCGAAAATAATGCAGAACTCACCAAATAACAATACTTAATAATAAACGCACTGAAAACTATTGGGAACTGTAGTAAGTAAATACTCACTTTTACTTCGGGAAAACGAATAAATTCTCACGTAAAGATTTTGATACCGGAGATTCTATGCCTACTTTCTAGAGGATTCTTTCACAGGCTTCTTTCAGACAAGATTAGTTTGTCGTGCGCTAGGGGGCGTTCGAAATTCAAATAAAAAATATGATATTGTTCTATGTCATAAAATGCTTATTTCTGGCCAGGAACTAAAAATTTGATACTAAAATAGGTTTGAATCTATATTATACTTCTTTGAATGTTTTTGTATAAAAAATATGTGCACGGTTTGTGAGTAGTATTTTATTCAAATGCTTTGAAACGCCTACACAAAATCTACATAATAAACTAACACGTTGAAAATTACGTTTAACGCTGGTTTTCAGCAGTTTCCGTTCAATATTTTTGCAATAAAAACTGTAACTTGTGAAATGACATCAATTTCAGCGCTTACTTCAGTCTTCAGCCCACAGGGCTTTAGCCTTCATATTTATTGATTTCATGGACATGTTATTAATTAAGAAACTTATTACTTCCGGTTAAGACTGCCATCCGAAAAAATATTTTCATACAAATAGGGAAATTTTTACATAAGGTACTACCCCTTACTTTTACCTTTTACTTTACTTTTATCTAAATTACTGGATTGCCAATGTAGTTAAATCAATGTTCCAGTTTACAAGGACTTTTTTAATTAAGATTTTTACAACATTCTAAAATCTTAACGCATTGAATGGAACTTTATTTACCGGTTCGGGAGAAAATAACCGAGAACTGGTAGCCCTGTTTCCTGCTGCGTGCGCTGCCTGTTTCTGTCATCCATCATCCTTCCGCCATTTTTCGTGAAGTGACTATTTCGAGGAACGCCGAAAAGAAATAATTGTTAGGAATAGTAAATAGTACTTGATTGAGTGTACAGCATATAAAAAACATAACTACAATGTCGGGCGGAAGCGGTGGCAACAGAAACGAGTGCAGGATATACGTCGGTAACCTGCCCCCAGATATAAGGACAAAGGACATCCAAGATCTCTTTTACAAATTCGGCAAAGTTACTTTCGTCGATTTGAAAAACAGAAAAGGACCACCGTTCGCTTTCGTTGAATTCGAAGATCCAAGGTAAATATTAGTTTTAGTACTACGTTCCCAATAAGTCTTACAATCATTATTGCTTGTCTACCTTCGCAATCTAAGAAAAATATCAATAATACCCTATTATATTTTCAACCATGTATTCCTTTGGCATTTCTACCAACATTCAGGTAGTAGATCATAATTAACTTGCTTGTTGATTATAGTAATGCACAGAAACTTGTTTGTGTGCCAGTTAGCTGATAACACATACTTAATGATAATAAAATGAAATTATAGTGGCTTGATTCACTCGAATGATAATGACCATTTAAATATTTTTATATTGAGGGCTGCTTAAGTCATATTATTTATTAGGATCTGATATTGTACATAATTATAATGCAGAAGCCTTTGATGATAACAGTGATAAAAATCCCTAGACTGTTGGGATTGTGTATTTTGACTCTCTAGAGTAATAACATTAAAAATGTTAGATTTTGAACTATTTTGTAAGAACATACAGTTTAAATTGTTGCGAAATTTTTGCCATAGCCTACAAAAGAAGTAACTAAGGTGTTTAAAACTGCTGTTTTTTATTCAATAAAATATTAAAACACAATTTTACGGATTACTTCGCAATTTATTTACATTTTATTTAAAACCTGACGTTTCGAACACTTTACAGCGATCGTGGTCACAGGGAGACTAAGGTATTATTTGTCATTACAAAGTTTTGAAAAATTTTAACTACCGTCACTCAATAATATTAATTTATGTTCCTATTTACCCAGAAAGAGCTAACCGTGTCTTGAGATCTTGCATTGCTAGGTGTTGCTTTGGTTTTTGCTAGAATAGGATCCCATGCCGGTGGAACTTTCCAACCAACATCTCTATTGAAATTTGGATGTTGTCTAATTTCAATGGCTTCACATAGCATTCGAGGAATAAAACGCCATTCTTTTGCAAGTATTTTAGGTTGGTCAAAACAAATAAAGTGGTTGAGTTTGTCCGTCTATGTTTTACGTCAGCTATGTGTGACACACGACAACACAAACTCTGCAGTGTGTGAACATGCCTTAGACAAATCTAATACCTTAGTCTCCCTGTGACCACGATCGCTGTCAAGTGTTCGAAACGTCAGGTTTTAAATAAAATGTAAATAAATCACGAAGTAATCCGTAAAATTGTGTTTTAATGAGTTCAACAATTCGTGTAAACGTAAGAAACAAATATTCAATAAAATAGTTTAAAATACCTGGTGAAAGACAAAAGAATGTGCACTTTCAGTTATTCCAAGAGAAAAATGTAGTATGCAATATGCATGTAATTTTAGCTTCATACCAGTGAGTGAGCCAGGCCAGCCATTTTGACATCTGTTTAATATGATAATTAATGTAAAATTGTATTTTCTCTAGTAACCAATGCAAAATACCTAGTTCCTATTTCAAAACACTTTTTCCTAAGATGAACACACTAGCACATCTTTATTACTGTGCACTATCTAGTGACTGAGTTTCACTTGCACAGCTTCTTCTCAGCTCTATTGCCCACAATTGTCCTGAAGCAGTGGTAGGGCAATATTGGGATGTGTGAACTATGAAATTCTCCTTGGGTCTATATGTAAAAATAATTATTTTTTTATGAATACTCATTTTTTATTGTATTGGTTTGGACTATATTATCATTGGAGCCAAGCTCCAGATCCTGGTCCTCTACCAGATTACAGATCAATCAGAACCACTGATGTTTGACATAGTCAAGGACCATCTAAGGTGATTTTGTTCAAGAATAATGGGGTATACGTTTTTTCAGTCCTTCTCTGAGATATATGTTTAGTGAGGTTTTTCAGGTGGAGTTGTTTCTCATCAGAGCACCTTCCTTATGGTAATATTGGCTTGAATAGGATGGCCAGGGGAAAGGAGTAACTTTTTAGTTTCAAAAGTTTGTGCACGACCTTCCTGCGGTTGGTAGAGAGAAGAGGCATACTTAATGCCGCGGGAAAGGGGGCTCAACTTTAGAATAAGTACCCACAATTTTACAGGTTACTATTCTAAAATTCATTACTTCTAAACTTGGCATTTTCGAGAGGGGGGAGTGGTACTAGGGGGTAGCCCCCTCCTCCATCTAAATCGTGGGTACTTTATCTAAACTACCTCCTTCTTAAATTGTGGATACTTTATCCAAACTGCCCCCTCCCTAAATCGTGGATACTTTATCCAAACTGCCCCCTCCCTAAATCGTGTGTACTTTATGTAAAACTACCCCCTCCCTAAATCGTGGATACTTTATCTAAACTACCCCCTCCATAAATCGTGGGTACTTAATCTAAATTGCCCCCTCCCTGAATCGTGTGTACTTTATCTAAACAACCACTCCCTAAATCGTTGGTACTTTATCTAAACTACCCCATCCCTATATCGTGGATAAAGTACCCACGATATAGGGATGAGATTTTCCATCCCAATTTTTTCATTCCCTTGCCCATCACTAAAACTAACCCCTCCCTAAATCGTGTGTACTTTACTCTAAACTACCCCTTCCTAAATCGTTCCTAAAATACTTTATCTAAAGTCCTCCCGACTAGGGATTTCCTATAACAGTCGTGTGCGATTGGCGCTCTGCCCTCTCTTGACTTGCGGTGTCAATGAACTTGTCGGACTACACTAGGCATTTCCCCCCGACAGAGACGCAGACGACGCCGTCCGCGCCCGCGACGGCTACGACTACGACGGGTACCGTCTCCGCGTGGAGTTCCCGCGCGGGGGAGGCGGCGGGGGCGGGGGCCGCGGCGCGCGCGGGGGCGGCGAGAGGTTCGGGGCGAGGGGGTCCACCCGCGGACCGCCGGCCAGGCGCTCCGAGTACAGGGTGCTGGTTACTGGACTGCCGCCGTCAGGTAAGTTCCCATAAGCCTAGCATAAGACCTGCTGAATTTTACCTTTTTGGAAAGTATGAAAGGGATACTTAACCTAACTTACTTGCTCAATGTGTACAACCATTTACCCCTTAGTTTTTATTAGTGTTATGATTCCTTGTATTAATATAAAAATCACGTCAAATCAGATTTAGTCATGAGGTCATCTCAAACCCTATGTTGTAACCAATGTTGATTTTGAGACTTTCCTAGTGTAGTGGGAATTAGTAATACTACTACTAATTCTATGAATAGGGAACATCCCAATATTTATATGTAAATGTGTTTTAAACTTGTGATAAACACAGTTTAAATTCAACCTGTTTTATACACTGTTTTAAACAATTTGTTTTAATCATGCCAACCCTGACTACAACTGTCTCCCCCCAGGGTCATGGCAAGACCTGAAGGACCACATGCGCGAGGCGGGTGACGTGTGCTTCGCGGACACGTTCAAGGACGGCACCGGCGTCGTCGAGTTCCTGCGCCACGAGGACATGAAGTACGCCGTCAAGAAGCTGGACGACTCGCGGTTCAGGAGTCATGAGGTCAGTTACATTGATTTTTTTTTTCATTCTGGCTATAGAGGCCAGTGTTTGTACAAGTATGCTGAACTGCATACTGTCAACCTAAAAATGAAGCCATTTGACTATCGACATTTTGACGCTGACGGCTACTGAGCGTGTGGCGAGCTTCCACGGAACTTTAAAGTTGACATAAACGTAAGTTACTTTAGTTCTCTGGACACTCGGTGATTGGCTTTGATTAGGCACAAAAATTTACTGTCCATTTCTTAAGAGAACCTTTAGTCCAGCGTACTTGTATAAATAGAGGTCAGTCGCCACAAAGCAGGTGGCAGGTGGCTTAAAAGTAAGCTTAAATTCAAGCTGAATTGTCATTCATTTCACATTTATAGCTAAAACCCATCAAAATTTTGTTCCTGCAACTGAGTCTTACTCTTAGTATCCATACTCCCACTTGCAGGAACGAATATTCAATTTTGTGGCGTTGGCGTAGAATGGAGAACTGTCGATCAATTTTTGTGAGCGAAATTAAATTGCAAACAAATATATCTTAAATTAATAAAATAATTATAGATTAAAAGATTTATTTGATTACAACCTCATGGTTCTCATAACATATCAGTAAATTTCGGGTACAAAGACCATAAAATTATTTTTAATTGCACTTGGCTTTAGCAAACACTAGTATAGCTCTTAGGTGCACTTAAACATACTCTCCAACATACTAACTTGCAGGCTGCAGCCTTGAAGCCAAAGCCAAGTTAAACATACTGAAAATTACAAACATTCTGTTCTGTCTGAGTTCCAAGCCAAACTTTTGATTGCAAAATTCATAACATAATTGATTTATTAATTCTTTCAATTATGTAGTGACGTAGCGCCAATAGTGTTGGCGTGATATTTGCCCATTAGTAATGAACAACCTTGAAAATAAATTTACCTGTACTTATTGTTCAATTATGCTATTATTTTTTTTCGCCCGATTCATAAAATGTATGATTTTGATTGGAGTTATTGACGTGCTATTTAAGGTACGCAGGTAATTTTAAATGTATTTTGGTTAGAACTGTTTTTCTAATGAATTAAACCTAATGTGAAAAAAGAATGTATTTATGCAATATTGTCATGAAAATAATCACCAGATTCAATTAAAGCATTAGAATTGAGCCCATCGTCTACGATTAAATTAAGGATCAGTCTCTCGCTTTCTCTGTCAAACAAACGAAAAGAGACAGACTATATTAATTTAGAAAAGTCAGATTAAACAGCTTTCAGCTTTCAAATGAAAACATCTATAGCACAGAATAAGTACTAGTACTTGGTACAGAAGTATGACTTAGCAATTGTATTCAATGAAATGTCTACTCAATGTCATCAACAATATGGCGTAATTTAGTTCGCCTCAAGAGTCAAGCACATTTTCGTGTAGACACCTACAAAAATCCATTGCAAGATAATTTTATACTTATTGCTCTGGAATATGATTCATAATACACTAAACCTATTCAGTAATAATAAATAATAATGATAATAATAAATTGTTTCAACAAACACACCAATTACCTAGCCCCAAACTAAGCGTGAGCTTGTGCTATGGTGACTAGGATAACGGATGGAAATACTTAAATACATATAAACATCCATGACTTAGGTACAAATGCTCGTGCTCATCACACAAACATTTGCCCCTTGCGGGATTCGAACCCGCAACCGCCTGGTTTAGAAGTCCGTGGCGCGAACCACTACACCAAGACGGTCGTCAAACAGTAACGTAATATCACGCGACGCGATAGGGTTGACTGCTACGAGAAGCTTCTAACGCCATCTAGCGCCTCTTTCTAGTACTTTATTTATTCTCGTCCAGCCAGCAACGTAGCCGCGCGGCCGCCGGTGAATAATACGCGCGAGCGTGTCGCTGGCCGGTAGCGACACGCAACTTGTTTTAGCCCCTAAGCACAGAATACTAGTACTTCGTACAGAAGTATGACTTAGCAATTGTATTCAAAGAAATGTCTAGTCAATGTCGTCAACAATATGGCGTAATTTAGTTCGCCTCAGAGTCAAGCACATTTTCGTGTAGACACCTACAAAAATCCATTGCAAGATAATTTCATACTTATTGCTCTGGAATATGATTCATAATACACTAAACCTATTCAGTGACGTAATATCACGCGACGCGATAGGGTTGACTGCTACGAGAAGCTTCTAACGCCATCTAGCGCCTCTTTCTAGTACTTTATTCATTCTCGTCCAGCCAGCAACGTAGCCGCGCGGCCGCCGGTGAATAAAACGCGCGAGCGTGGCTCTGGCCGGTAGCGACACGCAACTTGTTTTAGCACCTACGTAGGTGCGCCGCGCGTAGGTAAGTTTTTGCTACCTACGCGGGGAGATACACAGGCCTGTCTATAGACAAATTAGTAGTGATGTAATTCGATGACGACTAAAGTTAGACGAAAACACGCAAAAACTTGTAAAAATACGTAAGAAATCGCATCACTTAATTTGACGTTTCTAAATTATTATAGTCTGTCTCTTTTCGTTTGTTTGGCAGAGATAGAGAAAGACTTAACCTAAATTTAGTCTTAGAAAGGGCGCATTGGAATTGAGCCCATTGTTTCATTGCATAGTTTGCGTTGCGTTGATTCTGAGTCACTTCTTTTTTTAAATAATATTAAAAATAAATATTTTTTATTTTTTCTAAGAAATAATTCCTATTTGTTATGCAAACCAAAGGCGCTGGTTTGGAAATTTATATAACAGTTTAGAGAATCAGGGTTACACAATAATAAAAAAAAGTTTATTTTTTAGAAAAGTAAAGACTAGAGGGTATGACATTTTTCGATTTTCTTTTAATGCCTATAATTTAAAAATGTGCATCGCAAGTTTTTTTTTACATGTTCCTGACAACCAGCATGACTTGCCTTTTCAACTGTGTTCGCGCTAGATTTGGAATAATTAAAACCATCAAATTATTGAAAACAATTATAATTCTCATGAAGTCAGTTATGTTACTATAAGTCAGCCTATTAGATCCCACTGCTGGGAAAAGGCCTCACCTCAACTATGAGGAGGAACGAGCCATACTCCACCACGCGGGCTCAGTGCGGATTGGTGGAGGGGTGTATGTAAGGCAAGTGACAAACCTTACTGTCAGAAGTTATCAAGCCGCCCTATGGCCTCTGACTAGGCTTAACGACTAATACCACAGATATTAGCCGGGACCAACTGCTTAACGTGCCTTCCGAAGCACGGAGATGCTTGTCATGGACGTCACTTAAATGGTCGGAATGGTCACCCATCCAATCACGACCGCGCCGTGGGTTGCTTAACTTTTGGTATCACTACCAAAGCGCTGCCGCCACTGCGCCACAAGCACCTCCTATGTTACTACTAGTTATGTTACTACTGTCCATTCAAAAATGCATCACAGTTGTGTACACTTACTGCCGCACTCAGTGACGTCAATTAAATTTAATCTATAATTAAGTCTTGTTCTGCCACTTTCTTTGTCAATGAAGTAGAAAAGGACGGCATGAGACTTAATGAAGGATTAACTTTAATTAACGTCGCTGAGTTCATCAGTAAGTCTCATTTCTATTCACATTTTATTCTATTCACTAAACACATTTCTATAGATATGCAATAAAGTACGTGCCAGATAAACGTGCATAAAAGGTCGTTCACCTTGACAGCTAAAACCTTGGGACACATCATTTATCTTTCCAACTTATTATTACGACTTGATTTTTGGGTTCAAGATCGACCCGTACCGTAGTTCATTTGTTAGACAGATTCGTATTGCTATCGCTTATAGTTAGGGTCGCCGCGCTTCGCATACTGGCGTGCAGTGGTACACGGGTGACGGTCTGCAGGGGTGACGGGTCAATGACTTTTTATGCACCGTTAAATGGCACGGACTATAGTAGATCCTGAATCTTTGCGTTATCTTAATATCATTGTGTGTCTCATTGCCGACAGGGCGAGGTGTCGTACATCCGTGTGAAGGAAGACTACGGCGGCGGCGGCGGCGACAGGTTAGCCAAAGACAGGGATAGGTGATGAAACTTTTATTATTATTTTTATTATTATTGTTTACTTTTAATTTAATTTAACTTTTACATTAATTTATGGAGCGTCGGTGGCGCAGTGGCTAGCGGGTTGCTTCTCATGCGGGAGGTACCGGTTCGATCCCACGTGCCGCCATGTACCAATGACTTTTTCTCATTTATGTACAGTCGAGCAAATTGAATCATGACCCACTTTGCCGATTATTCCTTTGCATTCATAAATGTAGTAAGGTTTTCTTCGCTGTCATGCATGTTGCACATAGTACGTTTTAAATATGAATAAAAATGCGTCATAACGGGTCAGAGATCTATGCAAGTTTAACCTTTATTATCACTGCACTAGACATGTTTTAGATAAACCAGTCTTAATATGAATTTAAAATAAGTCCATAATCCAAACTCTTTTCACTACGAAGAAAAATGTATTATAATTTAAAAAATAAAAAACGTTGTGTGTCAAATGTCAAGTATACCTAGTAAGTCTGAAATTGTATAAAAACCTAAGTCAATATCTACAAACAAATCGTATAGTGGCCAATTTGGCAGAACAAACAGCTAAGAATAAGTCGAAACACAGTCAGAACCTGGATCAGCCGGCATGCTAAAGAGGGTACCCTCGAAGACGGACGACGACATAATCATGGCGTTCGTCGAATTAAGAACGGAACGGAAGAGAACGGAAATTCAACACTATTACGGATAACATATTTACAGACAAGAAATCATTTCGCTCTTCTCAAAATAGTCGTTTAACTTCGTGGCGTTACGATAACACGCGATACACAGAGGATCACGTTGTGCCCAACCAATTATCCAGCTGAATTTCAGCTAACATGTGTGCCTGGATAGATGCCGGAAGTGTCGGAAAACTTGTTCAAATTTCTCCTCGTCGTACCTCTATAAACTATGACAATTTATTGGAAGAATCAATGTTACCGACTTTGCGAACAGTTTACTTGCGTGAAGAAGTGCCAGTATTCTCCTTTGTTCATGATAACTGTCCAGTGCATACTGCCAGAATTGTCTCGAATTGGTTTACCCAACATGAAGATGCATTCACTCTTATTCCATGGCCGTCTAGGTCCCCAGATGAAAATTTGTGGTATTTGGGGGAGTGACATTTGTCGTCTAATCGGGTTACTTTTCACTTTACCAATTTAATGCCACTTGTTAAATATATACTTAAATATTATTATCTTCAACTAAGTATACTGTTTTATTTCATCATGGCAAACACAAGTTCCAGTGGAACTTTTATAAAAGAAACTGGTTCCCAATACAGACTTGGCGCCCGGCTGTGCCGAATCCCGAATATCTACCTACCTACTTGTGTGTTGCATTGCAACCCTTATCCACATGAAATGAAGTTCTCGCCGATTTTTATACAAACTTATTCGTACAGATAGCGACCATTGCCTTGTCAGTGACTGTCAGTGTCTAATAAAATGATAACACGTTCGTTTCTAGGAAATGTATGTTCAAGCGAATTTCAACTAACTTGTATAGAATGACAGTAGAAAAATGACCATGATTCAATTTGGTCGACTGTACATTAGTTGTTTCACTAATCGATGCTCTTACGGTGAGGGAAAACATCGTGAGGAAACCTGCATTTAGGCGACTTAAAGCGACATTTAGGCGACTGAACGTGTAACCATGATCCAAACTAGTCAGGTTCCCCTGTTAACGGGGTCACGGTCATGGAGGTCAGATGGCAGTCGCTCCACTGTAATTACCTGATCTGCCACATCCTGGATCATGCATGGTCCAAAGCAGAACCCTAGGCCCTCGCGTGCGAGAGCATAATCGGGATAACGCTAGGAGGATGATTAATTTTTAATTTAAGCTTCTTATTATTTGAAGCCTACTTTGGATTTATCCAAAGTACGCAAAGGGCGATGGAGCGGAGTATCCTAAAAATTAGGAAGATTCGATAAATTCATAGTGACATAATAAGTCAAAAAACTAAACTGACAGACGCTCTAACTCACTCTCTCAAACTTAAATGGCGATGGGCTGGTCATGTTTCTCGTCTATCGGATGATAGATGGTCCATCAGAATTACACAGTGGAAAGGTCCAATAGGCAGGAGAAGGGTGGGCAGACCAAACAAGCGCTGGGTCGACGACGTGATTGACACAGCAGGGAAAGACTGGTTGCAGACATGCAAAGATAGAGAGGCGTGGAAAGGGATGGAGGAGGGTGAAGGCCTCCTCCATCCCAAAGAGGGGGCCAAATTTAAAATGTATTGTAACTTTACAAATTGTAAAATGGCAAATAAAGGCTTTATAATTTTTATTTATTTATTTATTATTATTTGAAGCCACAGGATGGCTTGATGTTCGGGTTTGATTCAGTTCTTACTTAAGATATTGTTTAATTTAATGATAATTTATAAATAAATACGTATTGCATTTTACTTAAACCATTCAAGCAAATTTTTATTGGTTCAGCCTTTTTTTATTTACATATTTATTTCATGGAAATACGAATTTGTGGATTGTATTCAATACGATCATGCGTATTTAATACGTGTTAAAGAGAATCATTATTTATGGATCTTCATTGGACCATTTTGCGTATTGTGTGTGTAATTCATCCAACCGAGGCTCTCCCAATGATCCTAGATTAAGACTCCATATTTAATCAAATAGTATTTTGCAATACATGTCTTTGTTATTGCCTAGATATGACACAGTTTAGTTTATAGGGTCAAGTACAAGTCAGCTCGACCAGTGACACAGAATAAGTACTAGTACTCCGTACAGAAGTATGACTTTGCAATTAAATTCAAAGCAATGCAAATGCAAAGAAATATCTACTCAATGTTTTCAACGATATGGTGTAATTCAGTTCGCCTCAGACTCAAGCACATTTTCGTGTAGACACCTACAGAAATACATTGCAAGATAATTTCATTCTTATAACTCTGGAATATGATTCATAATACACTAAACCTATTCAGTGACGTACTATCACGCAACTCGATAGGGCTGACTGCCACAAGAAGCTACTTACGCCATCTAGCGCATCTTTCTAGGACTTTATTCACGCTCGTCCAACCAGTAACCTAGTGTCGCGCACCGCCGATGAATAAAACGCGGGAGCGTGTCGCTGCCGGCTAGCGACACCCAACTTGTTTAGCCCCTTACCAAGGGGTCGCCGCGAGTAGGTACGTTTTTGTTACCTACGCGGGAAGATACACAGGCCTGCCAGTGATTGGTCTATTGTGGCAGCCCTTTTAATTGTAGGTCACTACTTATGCCCATTGAATCCAGGAATCGCCAGATTTTTCGGGGAGTGAGTTCTGTTATCTCTTGCGGGTGCATTATATGCTGCCCTAAATGGGTACCTACTTCTTTTGCTCATAAGCGATCTGCACGAGCAGACTATGTGCATAGAAATTAGCATGCTGGCGTTTTGGGCAAACTGTAAGCCAGCATGCACACTGTTATATAATAAATAAATAAATACTTTGCTTCTTCTGCTGAGTGGCAGAATTGTCACATTGCGTCTTCGGTCAACTTCATGGTTGTCATGTTGAGTTTGCAGTGACCTGTCAATATTCTGGTCCACGTCACATGTTTTGTATCTTTTGAGCTTTAGCAGTTGTTTAGATACTTTGTTCTCATACCCTTGTTTCTTTCTAATAGGGATGGGCCGAGTACTCAGTTAATACTCGGTACTCGGCGTACTCGGCAGGATTTTTAATACTCGCACTCGGCCGAATAACTCTGTTTTCATGCCGGGTATACTTGGTTTAAGTAAAGCAATATATTTTGATAGATATTATTAAAACAACAGTGTTAAACAAAAAACATTTCTCCTTCTTCAGACGCAGTCGGGTAAAAAAGTATTTATTATTAGACAATTTTAATTATGTAGAGTGTATAAGCAGTAATGAGACAAAATAAGTAAACGGTAATGAAAAAAAAAATATTTTAAATAACGGTCTAACAATGGGTCTTTTAGAATCATCGCGCTATAATAGCTGGGTGTAAGCAAATTCTTCAAAGCGATCTCATCCATGAGTATCTTGTAAATAATAAATAAATAAATTGTTTCAACAAACACACCAATTACCTAGCCCCAAACTAAGTGTGAGCTTGTGCTATGGTGACAAGGATAACGGATAGAAATACTTAAATACATATAAACTTCCATGACTTAGGTACAAATACTCGTGCTCATCACACAAACATTTGCCCCTTGCGGGATTCGAACCCGCAACCGCCTGGTTTAGAAGTCCGGTGCGCGAACGACAACACCAAGACGGTCGTCAAATTGTGTCGTAATCATTCAGATTTGTTTTTTTTTTTCATTGAATACTTGAATTGAATACTTATGTAATCTGTGCAAGTACTCTCTGATATATCCCTTTTTATTGATTCTAAAAATAGCAATATTATACCTATTCCTTATATCAGTCCATAGTTCTCTGGATGACCGCGCGAACTTGTTTGTACTTGTTTACACACCTGAAACAGGTATTCGACTGAACCGAGTTACTCGGCCGAGTACTCGGTTGGAAAAAAATACCGACAATATTATACCTATTCCTTATATCAGTCCATAGTTCTCTGGATGACCGCGCGAACTTGTTTGTACTTGTTTACACACCTGAAACAGGTATTCGACTAAACCGAGTTACTCGGCCGTGTACTCGGTTGGAAAAAAATACCGACAATATTATACCTATTCCTTATATCAGTCCATAGTTCTCTGGATGACCGCGCGAACTTGTTTGTACTTGTTTACACACCTGAAACAGGTATTCGACTGAACCGAGTTACTCGGCCGAGTACTCGGTTGGAAAAAAATACCGACAATATTATACCTATTCCTTATATCAGTCCATAGTTCTCTGGATGACCGCGCGAACTTGTTTGTACTTGTTTACACACCTGAAACAGGTATTCGACTAAACCGAGTTACTCGGCCGTGTACTCGGTTGGAAAAAAATACCGACAATATTATACCTATTCCTTATATCAGTCCATAGTTCTCTGGATGACCGCGCGAACTTGTTTGTACTTGTTTACACACCTGAAACAGGTATTCGACTGAACCGAGTTACTCGGCCGAGTACTCGGTTGGAAAAAAATACCGACAATATTATACCTATTCCTTATATCAGTCCATAGTTCTCTGGATGACCGCGCGAACTTGTTTGTACTTGTTTACACACCTGAAACAGGTATTCGATTGAACCGAGTTACTCGGCCGAGTACTCGGTTGGAAAAAAATACCGAGTAATACTCGGTAGGTACTCTTTACTCGGCCAAAGTGCTACTCGGCGCATCTCTACTTCCTAACCTCCCCGTCCCCTTTGGCGCAGGTCGCGCTCGTACTCCCCGCGACGGCGCGGCTCGCCGACGTACTCGCCGGTGCGCCGCAGCTACTCGCGCAGCCGCAGCCGCAGTCGCAGCCACAACTACTAGAGCGCGGACCGACAGGGCTGGCAGTGGCAGGTCGGTACACTACTTAGTCTCATACGTTACACATACACGAGCACGATTTGTTCCTGATTCTTCTTACGTCGAATTCTTATTTCACCGGATTCTCGTTTCGTCGGAATTGTCTACAGGCTGTTGTTTTGGTCAAAAAATATATTTAAAAAATTAAAAATCAAAATATTTTTGGACTTCTTCATACAAAATCGATCGGTGATCGGCCAACTTTGTATGAAGAAGTCCATTTTTTAAAAAAATATTTTTTTGCATCAGTGTTAAGAATACTACCAGCCCTGAGTCGGATGCTGTTGACCAAAACAACACCCTGCATATACAGTGTGTCCAGGACACACGGTATATACAGGGTGTTGTTTTGGACTAGCGATAATATATGGGTTATTAGTTCATCAAATGTTACCGACAAAAAAACCCTATGTTGGGTTCTTACTCCCCTTTTTTGAAATGGCAGCCATTTTATTTATTTAAATAAAATACTATATAGATCTGGAGGTCCTAAAAGTTATCAAAATAATTAATTTGAAAGGTAACGCTATGAAGTGAAATAAACATCAATTCAATATTATTAACCATCATAGAGGATTTTTTTTTAAAGAAATCTTGCTAAAAATTTAAACCAGTGCAATAGTTTTTTTAACCTATTGCAAAACTGAACCCAAATATGCATTTTTTTTTTAAATTGGTATTTAAGAAAAAAACGATAACGTTATGTCTCTAAAATTTTATAAAAAAAGGCCCTTAAATTAACGCTAGTCGAAACTCGGACATCCTGCGTATCTTACTGCCGTATTCAGAGACGTCAATTAAATTTAAACCTACATCTCTTGCTAACCTTTTCTATTCCATTGACAAAGAAAGTGACAGAACGAGACTTATAGCCTGACCAGAAATATATGGGACCTGAATTAAGGGCGCTACGAATCCCCTTTATATGACAAAACTTGATGTAATCATACCAGCATAGATTGGCAACTGAACATAAATAAACAATATTTTATATGTTTTCATTTATGTTTTGTAAGTCCGATTACAGATTCTACGATACAAGAACAAGACAGAACACTCGCCAATTAAGTAGGTACTTGTTAAAGTCAGTGACTCTTTGTAATATTGGCCTTGAAATTTGGGCCATTTTGCAATTATTTTTGCTAAAACACAGTAAGGTAGAAATAAAATTATCTAATGTTCTTGTAAATTATATTTTTATCATTTTAAATATTTTATGTGATTTTTTTTTAATTTCTGCAAACTATTTCAGTGATACTTTACTGAAATAGTTTGCAGAAATTAAAAAAAAATCACATAAAATATTTAAAATGATAAAAATATAATTTACAAGAACATTAGATAATTTTATTTCTACCTTACTGTGTTTTAGCAAAAATAATTGCAAAATGGCCCAAATTTCAAGGCCAAAATAAAGAAAAAACTCTCAAAACAAGTATAATTTTTAAAATCGTTATTACTATATACTTCGTAGCCATCAGTAGCCAATTCTCACTGCTCGCACTATGTGACGTACCAAATTACCGTTTTATTTAAAGAAATTACGTTGATTACAAAGATTTTCTTTTCAAAAATTACTACAGCACATGTTAAACCACTTTTCTTCTACGACAGCGAATAGTTCTCGGCGTTTATATCACATAAAAATAATACATTCTCAGAAAATAAGATCGCGCTTCCACTTTGACACTAATCATTAAGACAATTATTGACATGACAATGACGATTTGTGGTTTCTGTTGCCAGTAAAAGAAATTAGTTCCAGTTGTTTTCCGCAACATGGCGAGGTCCCATATGTTTTTGGTCAGGCTATAAAAAAAGATAACATTTTATTGACGTCTCTGAGTGCGGCAGTTAGAGTACTTTAATAGAAAAATTAAATCCTCTTCAATATTAAATCCTAACGGAATATTTAAATGTAAACATACACATAATACATTAAATCAATTTTTTATGTAATATTTAATTTGTACCATGTATTGTAATCTTTTTGACCGACTTCTTAACAAACAAAATATTTGATATTGTAAATTATTCATTTTGAGTAATATGTGTAAGAGTAAACATTAAATAAAAAGTGGAGTCACAGTATTTGTTGACATTGACATTCCGACTAACAAAGAATGCATCGTAACAAGAATCCGACAAAAAAGAAATACGACGAATCTGGAACAAATCACGAACACTACATGAGTAGGTATAATTACATGACCTTAGTAATATGCAGCTTGATAAGACCTTGATAATAAAATGATGGTCTCATACATTTTGGAAAGACAGTAACGTTTCGAAAAGTACCGAATAAAATATGCACACAGCATTTTTTTATAAAACTAATGATTTGTCGTCCTAATAATCGAAACAAAATTTTATTACAAAATTTGTTACTTTAATCACACACACGTCCTTAACAACTTCATTAAATTGGATGGATGGATTTGTAAGTATAACTGGACTAAAAATAGTCTAGTTGTTTTAAATTTTTATTAGCTTTGTTATTTTTTTATTTAAACAAATAATAAACGCAACAACGACTAGGTAAAACTTTTTTGTAGACTTATGAAAGAAACAAATCAAATTTTGTTATATCAATAACAGATTTGGCAGCGCTTACGATGAAAACTCCCAGACAACTTAATTCTTAATTTTTTCCGACATCTTTGACAGTAATCGCCATATTTCAACCAATTTTTCACGAACATACACATATACATACAGACGCGGCGGAGCATTAGAAAATATATGATATATTTCCAATTATTCCATCAATAAATTTATTAAACATCACAATTAACAAATACTTAATTGGGGGGAAAAGAGAGTAGCTGTCTTTTTTCATGGAATTTATGGTGGTTTGTTATTACTTATTAAATAGTTCTTCTGCTAAATCTTAAGATATTCCATTACTTATTTACTTTGTAATTATGTATTTCTTGAATTGTATGTATGTGATGAATAAGAATTCTAATTTTTTAACCCTAGCTGATCTCAATCGATGGACAATAATAATAAAAAACTAATTCTAAATGTTATCTTGACATTAAATAAGTGTAGGCTTTGCTAGAACAACGTAGGGCCTAAGTCCTAATCATTCTCTGTTAGGTATAGTTTCTTTTTTCAGAGATAATACTTTCTTATCAAGGATTTTTTACATTATATTTTGACTGTACAATGTATTCTTTTGATATGTTATTCATCATAACTTAAGACATTTATTATTCTGCTCAAACAACTTTTTCTATAGAACCATTACAATAGAACGATACACAAGTAAAGTAAAATAAAAGCTAGTGCACTGCTAGGCAAAGGCCTCACCTCAACTATGAGGAGGTACGAGTCATACTCCACCACGCGAGCTCAGTGCGGATTGGTGGAGGGGTGGATGCAAGTCAAGTGACAAACCTTACTGTCAGATGTTATCAAGCCGCCCTAGGGCCTCTGATTAAGCTTGACGACTAATATCAACAGACACAAGTATCCAAAAAAAATATTGAGATTGAGACCTCCAATGTAGGTAATTGACCGATAAGTTAATATTATAGTGTATAAGGATGACCAATTTTTTGGCCGCATCCCATTAGTTCCAGACAAAAAAAAGTTGTTGAATTTATGCAGAAGAATAAAATGTCTTATGCCAAAAGGATTACTTTGTATCAAATTTTTTCCGGATATTTAGCGTATTTAATTTAGTAAGCTGTGTGGATTTGATTTTGCCCAAACCAACTGAAGGTATGTTTATCGACAGCGTCGCGCCGCCGCCGCAGCCGCCGCCGCCGCCGCCGCCTAGCGATAAGACTTAGCGCTAACTCGCTCCGACCCCGACCCCTCCGCTTAGACACGATGCTGTCCATTCTACAGCGAACTTCGCTATCGCCGACGAAATGTCCAAATATTTTTGCGATTTCGATGTTTGTCCCACAGTAAAAGTTGGTGTATTAGAGCAGCAGAATCACCCATAAAAGTAATACAGTGAATAAATTTAGACCTTATTTGTATACAAAAGTCACGTGATGTTTCGATAGTTATGTCAGTAACATACATTTTGTTAGCGATAGCGAACATCGCTTTAGAATAGATTTCATCTTGTACGAGCCCTGACGCTTTACGGCTACCTACATGCGGGGAAAGATTACTGGATAGGGTTGATAACTGTCGGTAGTGCTAGCTATTGATAGTTTCACATTGTCGATAATATCGATACGACCGATATTCTACTATCTGTGGACGACTGGGTGTTTAATGATAAAAGATTTAAATAATATAATGTTAAAACTGGCGTTTTAAGCACATTTATTTTTTAAGAAAAACTAGCATAACGCACTCTGTAAAAATTTTTTGTGTTTACATTGTAATAAATGTTTTACTTTCTTACACATAAAAATATAGTAATTCTTTCTCAGTGTGTTCTAGCCGTCGTGAATTAGTCGTATAGTTGCAAAATTTTATCGTAAAATGTAGGTTTAATGGTCGGCGTCGGAACGAACATATTTGTGTATTATATATTGCCACTGCATTGACGAGATTTTCGAATGCATTTCACGATGATATTATTTACGTAAAATTATAAAATGGCAGTAGGGTACTTGACTATTTGATTGGTATAAATTAAATGCTTAAGTTGCATAGTGGTGGTGTTTTAAGTGTCTATTTAATATGATAACGTTAACATGTATTTAGGTTGGTTAATCAAAATCAAGTACCCTAAGTTGTGAAATGTGTTCGCAAGTTTCCGTGGCCAACTCTGACACGTATAATAAAAGCATTTTCTTTTGTTTCATCCACTGTGGATTGGCTCGGATGTGCTTGGCGGGAGGTGTGAGTCAGGATCTAGGAGACGGATATTAGGATACTGGATTCTGGAATTTCTGGATCGTACCGAAGGATCGCAGCAGTGGTCGGGTAGTGGTCGCATATTAACTTTTTGGATTGTGACTTTGGATAATCGGAACAGGATTCGGATCGGATGCACCGCAGGATCACGGATCTTTGGTATGATTTTGAAATTATTGCAAATAACGTTATTTTTGAGTGCACGCTCGGTCAGAATATAATATTAATGTTTGAATCCTTTACTCACACTTTATTTGCTTGTCGATGTCTGCGTTATTTTCCGTAGGAGAGCCACGGTGGCGACTAGCTTCGCTCATTAGTGTTAGTTCTAACTCTGCGTCGGCCCGCACTCATACGCCAGCCGGCTTTGTAGCGCTCGTAATAATACACCATGACTTGGAATGTATCACTGTTTTCCGATGTCAACCTCTCTTTGGAGGACGCTTTTGACTTGAAACTTTTGTACCAATTGGCAAGTTCAAAATTGCAAAAACGGTAAAATCAATTCTAATAAATTACATAAATCATGAGCCATAAACTTATCTTTGGTCATGTTTATAAATAAGGATATGGTTACTCAAATCTGACTAGAAAAAGCCTGAAGCGGCTTATGAGTGCGGGCCCCAGCATGCTTCATTCGTGAGCTTCATTCGTGTCAGGCGCGCGACTGAGACGTACGATTGACAACCTTTTTACTCTTGACATAAATACTATTTTCCATTGGTGTGATTGTAAACATTATCAGGATATTATAAAGAGAGAAAATGATAGAAAATTATGCGTTACGCGCAATAAAATAGACTCAAAGTGAATCACAAATTGTAAATTAATGAATTTGTAAGGCGTCTTTTAGCGGACGGTATCGATATCATAGTTTTAGTGTGTGGAAAATGTAATTTAGGTACTGGATCTGCATTCCAAAGACCAACACAGTTTGATGGACTTAATAAAACACTAAAGTATAGTTTTTGTTTTATTGTACAATTGTAACCAATAACGATAGGTCTCGTGTGGAAAGCGAAGTTTAAAAACACATAATACTAAATTTTTATTTCATCCACTCGAAACATGCAATAAACTCAACTGTACATCGATTTTCAAAAGTCAAATGACCTTTTTCAGTACAAACTTGGCTTTCCACACGAGACTGTCCTACTTAAATGATATAACAATACTAACTTACGTCCTTGATAGCTCAGATGGAGAGCATTCACCCAATAGCGAAGGGTCGTGGGTTCAAGTCCCGCCTGAAGACAGTTCATGATTTGCATAATTTACTAAATTGACTAGATCTTGAAGCCCGAGTGTATGGCGCAAGTGCCGAAGGTCAGGTTCTCGTACGTTACCTGCCGGAAGCCGGCGTCTTCAATCATGCCCTTGAACTTCTCCTGAAAGATATACGATCGACAGTAATAACCAATCCGTAATCCAAGATTTAACTTAATCCCGGGATTAAGTTAAATTAATAAACCGATCCGAGATAGCAGATTTATGTCAAGCAAATATCCGGATATTTGCTTGACATAAATCTGCTATCACTGCCTTGAATTGTTTAACTTTGGTACCCTACCAAAGCGCTGCCGCCACAAGCACCTCCGAACTAGCGAAGTAAGTATACATTATCATAAAGAGAAGAGGTACGTACCTGATTGGGGAACTGGCGGATACTTTCGACGAGGTACTGATAGGGGCGCCACTGGCCCGCCAGCAGCTGCCCCAGCACCGGGATCACTTGAAACGAGTACTGGTCGTATACCCTGAGACAAACAATAATCTACAGTTAAATTTCGATGGTAAGTTCCTGCGGAACGAAAGACGTACGGGGGGCGAGGCATGCTAGATGTCAGCGGGGTCAGGTGGTGTTGGGATTTCTCATGACGTGATTGTCGTGTCCACGCCATCTAGATGATCTAGTAGGGACTCGTAAACGAGCGGTGACACGCGCGCACTTGGTTGCTGGCTGGACGAACATAAGGGGGCTAATTACGTAATTCTGTTGCTAACAATTCAGGATTGAAATCGCTTGAAAATTACACATTTGACAACTTCAGTTACTCTGTTAAGCTGGCCATTCACGGTCAGTTCAGTCTTGGAACCGGTAAAATATGGGCAATTGTCGAAAAAAATAATAACGTTAAGTTACTTTTGTAGTACTTGCCTATAGCCTAGATTTTATTACCGATATTGAAAACGTAAAATTTTGGTCGTACCTCAGACCGACTAATTAGTGTCACTGGCCGTGAATGGCCAACTTTAGCAACAAAACTTTGATTGAAATAATTTCATTCAAAGTTACATAATCCACTACAAGTACAGTGCGCTAGGTGGCGATATTAGCTTCTTCTTAGCTGTCAACCCTATTGCGCTGCATGTTCTAACGTCCTTGAATAAGTTTAGTGTATTATGAATCGTTGTCCAGAGTTATAAGAATGAGATTCGCTTGCAATGTATTTTGGTTAAGCGTCTAAACGAAAAAGTGCTCGGTACGGAGGCGAGTTAAATTACACAATATTTTCTACGACCTTGACCAGACGTTTCTTTGAATACCATTGCAGAGTAATACTTCTGTACGTAGTAGGTACTAGTATTTATTCTGTGCTAAACCCAAAAATACAAAGGCCTTTTACACAAGGCTACAAAGATGTTCTCTAAGTGACTACCGCAATATAAATAAATTGAGTGTCGTTCGCTTGCCTATGTACACAAAGCTATGCCATTCAAAATAGGTAATAATAGATATTCAATAAAATCTTTCCCTAACGAAGTTTTCGTTTTCAAGATAGAAAATCGAGAACTCTGGCCCGACTCGGGAATCGAACTCGGGACATCTCGGATAGAAGCTTGGATAGAACCACTAGACTAACGACTGTGAAGAATAGTATGTACATTGTACAGTCGGCAGCACGTAAGTTTAACCCATGTGAACTACGAAATCAGCTTTTATTACGTAGGGAATAGAGGCGTTCTCAAGGTCAAAGTGGGTAGTCAGACGTGCGGCCGTGTGTATAGGACTCACCACTGCAGCGTCTCGTTAAGTGATTGGCTGAACTCCAGGCAGAAGAGTATGTACAGTCGGCAGCACGTCAGTTTAACCCATGTGAACTACGAAAACAGCTTTTATAGCGTAGGAAATAGAGGTCAAAGTGGGGCAGTCTAACGTGCAGCCGTGTGTATTTTATGGAGATACAGAAGGTCGTATCTTTTGCGCCATGTTTTTAAGGACATGACGTCAAACTTGGACAACAGATCCCCGTAGTTTTAGGATAAAGACTTATAGGAGGTTTTTATTACTTACCACTGCAGTGTTTCGTTGGGTAATTGGCTGAACTCCAGGCAGAGGAAGCGGCCGCCCGGCGCCAGCACTCTGTACGCCTCCTCCAACACCTGGCAACGAAATATTAACAAAATCATTCACCTGTCGAATAGTTGACTAGGTGACCTAGTTAGGAACTAAGAAGAAGGAGTACCTAAATGGCTATTTGATTATCGCCATTTTGGCTCTGAAGGCTATAGTGAGCGTGTCACCACACGCTCACTATAGCCTTCAGCGCCAAAATGGCGAACCGTCCGTGGAACTAATGAGAATTGACATAAACATTTGGACATACTCTGTTTAAGTTCCCTGTACACTCGGTAGGGGCGAATCTTAAATCTTAGAGAATGTTTAGTCCAGCGTACTTGTACTATAGAGGTCAGTGTAACGGGTCCTTTTCGCTTAAAGGTAGGTATATCACAATAAAAACTAAATCGAGTAGACTACCTTATCAATGTGCGTGCAGTTCCTGATCCCGAAGGCTATGGTGTAGGCGGTGAAGTCGTCGTCGGGCAGCGCCAGCTGTTCCGCGTCGCCACACACCCAGCTCACGTCGACGCCGCACGACTCCTTCGTGTAGCCTTGTCTGTAGAAGAGGGGATGATGTTTCGGCTAGATCTTGTGAAAGGTTTAATGTGTGCGATTAAAATACACTCAGCGGCGGAAAAAACGGGACATCAATTAAGTTTTATACCAACATGCTTACTTCACAGGTTCACTAATAATATAAAGTAGTTCAAATGTAGAGGTAATGACGTTTAAGTCAAGCGATTGGATAAATGTTCATCTTTCAAAAACGTTTTTTTATAATTAATAGAATCAGGCGTTACTTTGCGGAAATCCATTGTTAGATTTTTTTTTTATTAACTGCAATCTGTCTATTGGACATTAACCAATTTTTGTGATGTAGTTGCAATAGTATGCGAGGTACATATCCAGTGACATGTCCTCATAATTTCTTTATAATTAAAGTAAATCACGTGGTACTCTCTTCTTTAGTCTCCGAGCACTCTGAAATATATCATCCATCAGGTTCTGCACCAGTGTGTTAGGATGTTGCTGTAGTCTTTTATTATATGTTTTGGCTATAGCCGTTATTTCATCTTTTATCGTTTTGATGCCAAGTTCATGGTGGAGCCTCTCATTAGTGACATACCAGGGAGCGTCAGCTATCATTCTTAACATTTTTGACTGGAACCTTTGCATAATTTCAATATTTGAGTTGGCGGCTGTGCCCCACAGTTGTATGCCGTATGTCCAAATTGGTTTTATTATACATTTGTATAACAAGAGTTTGTTTTCCATTGAGAGTTGGCTGTGTCTGTTAATGAGCCAATACATTTTGCGTACTTGTTGCCCCATTGCCGGGCGTTTGGTGAAAATATTCTTCCTCCACGTTAAACGTCGATCTAGGTACATTCCAAGGTATTTCGCGTCGTCTGCTTGTGGGATTTGGACTTCGTTTAACGTGATCGGTGGGCAGGTCTGTCGTCTGATAGTAAACGTGACCTGTACAGATTTTGTTTCGTTGGCTTTAATACGCCAGTCTTTAAGCCATGCCGTAATGATATCTAGGCTTTTCTGAAGTTTCAGAGAAGCTTGATATGGCGTGTCGTCAGAGGCCATAACGGCTGTATCATCAGCGAATGTTCCCATTATGACATTATCGTCATCAGCTATTGGCAAGTCAGCAGTATAAAGCAGATACAATGTAGGTCCCATGACGCTCCCTTGTGGAACTCCTGCTAGAGTTTCTTTGGGTCCAGTAGTTGCTTCTCCCTGACTGACAAAGAAGTGTCTACCAACCAAGTATGATCTAATCAGGTTGTAGTAGTTAATAGGCAGCGTCTTCTTTATTTTGTATAGGAGTCCATCAAGCCAAACTCTATCAAACGCCTGGGATATGTCAAGAAAGGCAGCTGTACAGTATTTCTTCTGTTCGAACGTTTAAGCAATATTGTCGACGAGTCGATGGATTTGCTCAATGGTGCTGTGTTTTTGCCTAAAGCCAAACTGGTGGTCAGGTATTAGTTTTGACGTTTCAATAATAGGGTTCAGTCTGCTCAGGATCAGTATTTCCAGTACTTTAGAGGGAATAGGGAGTCGACTAATAGGGCGATAAGACTTGGCATCTTCAGGGCTTTTTCCTGGTTTGGGTATCATTATAATTTTGGCCACTTTCCATTGTATCGGTACATTTTCTCGTCGTAGAATGGCATTGTACAGTTGAGTGAGGTATGTAATCCCATCCTCTGGTAGCTCTCTTAATGTAGGTGCTGTGATAAGGTCGTAGCCTGGTGCTTTTCGCAAATCTAGTTTTTTGATTGCACATTTTATTTCGGCTTTACTGAATTTCTTTATTGGCAACTCTAGTTGGTGTGTTTGATTCAAAAATTCGGAGACGATCCTAAGCTGGGTGGAGCCAGTGTCAGGATTTGGCTGAAAAAACCTCCTGCAAATGTTTCATGAACGCGTGGGCTTTATCGACGTCATTATTTGCCCAGGTATTATTTCCCTTAAGCAGAGGTGACTGGTGACTTATTGGGCGCTTGAGTCCTTTTGTTACTTTCCATAGCGAGTAGTCTGTCGAGGGTTTTGCATCCAGATGTTGTAAATATGTAGCAAGGTTTTGGTTTCGATTGTCTATTAGTAGCTGCTTAAGCTGTGCAGCCAGTTTATTAAAGGTTGTTTTGTCTCCAGGGTACTTCGTTGCCTGCCATCGTTTTCTGGCTTTCCGCTTTTCCGCTATCAGTTTCCTAATAGGAAGTGGACATTGAGCCCCACTACGGGAAAAGGATGGAGGAGGCGTTGCTTCCCATGCTGCCTGTTGAATAATGTAGTTAAAGTGTTCTACCGAATTTATGATATCATCATCTGTTTGTAGTGGTATCTTAACATTTATGGAATCTGTTATCAATTTACGATAATAATCCCAGTTGGTTCTACGAGTATGTAGTCGGCATGGTATTTCCTTTTGTAAGATCTTTCGACTCAGTAGTATTTCAACAGGAGAGTGATCTGATGATAAGTCAGTGCTAGATTTGCAACTGAAGTAGTTAGTTCCGATGCCTTTAATGACGCAGAAGTAAGATAAGATTTTATTTCTCGCCATAAATGTTACAAAATAGTGATACAGTTGTGAACTTTAGCTAGTGATATTAGCTTAACCCATTAACAGCCAACGCGAAACTTATAACAATGCACCGAGACTTATAAAACAAAAAGATGCCTTTATGAAATACTATATTTTTATACAAATCAGTATTTATTAAAATTCTGGCAATGGTAGGGTACAAAACAGTAATTACCCTTTAATTTGCTCATGATATTTACATTTTTACTAAATTACGAGATAATCAACCTACATTTATTAAGAAAATTACACAAAATAACCACAAATTGAATCGAGAGTAACATAAAATTAAAAACATTAACTATTAAACTTATGAATTTATAATAAGGACTTGTTCCGTTGTCAAGTACGAAAGTGCATGTAATTCCTTTTTGAGTAGGTACAGATTTTAGCCTGGATCTATTGAGATTAAAAATTTGGTGTAGGTCATTAAAATATCTGTAAAGAAAGGGTCCGGTAAAGATTATTTGACGCCGAGCAAATATCGTCCTAAAAGAGGGTACATGAGTACGAACTCGTCTTTTGTGTTGCGGGAGCTGTGCGGGATCGATCGTTCTGTGGTGACGAAGAATTGAGTTAAAGATAAATAGTTGCCTAACAGTCAGTAGGTTCGCTTCGTTGTAAAGTTGGTCCGTAGGGTACCATTTGGGTTTATTTGACATGACTTTTATAACTGCTCTCTGCGCCCTTCCGAGTTCCAGTAGATATGTTGTAGCTGCACCACCCCATACTGGTATGCAATATGTCAACAGAGATTGACATAGGGCATACGAGGGTCAAACTGAAAGTTCTTAGAACTGGCCACTTATAAACAATATAATAAAAAAAATATTCTAAAATTTGAAAATAGAACTCTTTGCCAATATTACTGAGTATATATTTCATTCATTTGTCATTTGTTTTACGACTTGGCGGCAAATTGAAAATTGTCTGTGTCACGTCAAAATGAATTTAACACGAGAAAATTTTCGTGCAATGATTTTTTATGACTTTCGATGTCATTTAAGTCAACAAGAAAGTTATGATAGACTACGATTGGCCTTTCACGATGAAGCCCCATCTCGTGCGACTGTTTACAACTGGTTTAATGAGTTTAAACGTGGTCGCACTAATCTCACTGATGATGTACGTGAGGGACGGCCTTCTACGGCGACGACTGAAAATAACATCTGTGTTGTGCGGCGTATGATAGAGACTGACAAAATAGTGACCTATCAGCAGATTCGGACAAGCTTAGGCATCGGTATGAGTCAAGTGCACAAAATCCTCCACGAACATTTAGCGGTCAGGAAGCTTTGCGCCCGGTGGATACCTCATAATTTGACTAAGGCTCAAAAACTCCATCGTGTGGATTGGTGCCGTAAAATGATTGAAAGATTTAACGGAGGTGACTCAAATGCTGTGTTCGACATACTAACAGGTGACGAAAGCTGGATTTACTGTTATGATCCTGAAACCAAAAGACAATCTGCTCAGTGGGTGTTTCCTTTCGAGGAGTTGCCAACTAAAGTGAAGAGAGAGTGCGGAAAAAAAAATGGTGGCCTCGTTCTTTGGAAGGATAGGTCATTTCGCAACAATTGTGTTAGAGGATCAAAAAACAGTTTCTGCAGAATGGTACACTACCAATTGTTTGCCACTTGTCTTGGAAAAAGTTCGAGAGAAACGACCTCGCAATAGGATCCTCCTTCACCACGACAACGCCTCGTCGCACACCGCCAAGCGAACGATCGACTATTTGGCGACATCAAACGTTGAATTACTGGGTCACCCGCCGTATAGCCCCGACCTCGCGCCTTGTGATTTTTATTTATTTCCAAAAATTAAAGAAAAACTTAAAGGAAAGCGGTTTATGAATGCTGAAGAAGCGGTGGCTGCGTATCGCGATGCCATTGAAGAGACCCCTAAGGACGAGTGGGCAAAGTGCTTTTCCCAGTGGTTCCATCGCATGCAGCGGTGTATTGACGTCAATGGACAATATTTTGAAAAGATATAATAAAACTAATAACTGGCTAATGTAATCAGTTTTTGATTTTCTAAGAACTTTCAGTTTGACCCTCGTAGAAGACCGAAATAATCAGTTTTGGGTCAGCCGAGTCTCGAAGGTTTTTGAAGATATGAAGAAGTTTGCGAACCCTCTTACTTAGTGCAGTTATTTGAGGTTCCCAGTTAAGGTTCTTGTCAATAACAACACCTAGATATTTATGAGTATCAGTTTGAACTAGACAGGGACAAGTACATGAGGAATTTGGAATATCTGAGATACAAGTAAATGTGTGAGCTTTAATGGTGAACGATGGTGGTGGTTTTTTAGCATCGGTAATTCTAAAACAAACGAACTTAGTTTTCGGGACATTGATGGTAAGGAGGTTATCATCAAGCCACCCTAAAACTTTTTTGAGACCATTTTCAGCCGAATGTTGAACAAGAGGCCATGATTTACCACGAAACAGAAGGGCGGTGTCGTCAGCAAATGCCAGCGAACTGCCATTGGTAAGACTGAGTTTACATAGATTGTTAACATACACAAGAAATAAGGTGGGTCCGAGAGTACTACCCTGCGGAACACCATATGAGATGGGTACGCTAGAGCTGGTGGAATTTGACACTCTTACAACTTGCGTTCTATTTGTTAGGTATCCAGTGAACCAGTCCAGTGAAGTTCGACGAATTCCAAGGTCCTGTTTACGCAAGAGTAGAGGAATAGACACAGTGTCAAATGCCTTCTTTAGGTCTAGGAAAATTGCCAAACATAAATCACCGCCATCCAGAGAATTAGTGACTACCTCGGTAAGAGCTGCAATAGCATCTTCAGTATTTCTGCCAGAGCGAAACCCGTATTGATTAGCTGCCAAGAGTCTTCTACTCTCAAGATACCCTATCAAACGCGTGTTGACGACTTTTTCAATAATTTTACTTAATGTAATGAGCAGTGAAATAGGGCGATAATTTGAGACCATTTCCTCACCACCGCTTGTAGATAGGAACGACAACTGCTTTTTTAAAGATGGCTGGGAAAATTCCTGAAGACATGCTAAGGTTACAAAGGTGAGCTATCATGGAACTTAGAATAGAGTGTGAGTTCTTAAGTATAACCGTGGGAATGTGATCTATGCCAGGTGCACAATTAGACTTGACTATTATTTTATCTATTTCAATAAAATCTGTTGGGTACATACAGATTGATTCAACGTTTCTGGTAGTTCCAATCTTATTTAACAGATGACACTTATCGACCTTGTTTTTTGTCATTATATCGGATGCAAGTTCCTTGCCGATAGAAGTAAAGTAAGAGTTAACAAAGTCAAGAGATTTTTCCGGGGATGGCAGTAGATTCAACAATTCAGTAGCGTGTGAACGACTTTTTTTTATATTGCATAGGTCTTTTACGACTTCCCAAGTTTTTTTATTGTTTTTGTAGTTTTGTGCAAGTTTCAGCTTATAATAATTGGATTTTAGGTTTTTTGCTAGTTGATTGCAAACATTGCGGTATTTTAAGAATGTGTTTTTTAGCTCTATGTCATTTGGATTCTTCCTAACAAGTAAATTTATACGGTCTCTTTTCTGGAAGCATTTTACGATACTAGGTGTTATCCAGGGCTTAAGCGGACGGTTCTTTTTGGTAAACGTGATAGAGCTGGAATGAAGAACTGTAAGCTTTTGAATTGAGTCAATCAAGGTCTTTGAAGCTAAGTCTGGATCGTTAATCGCTAGAAAGGGTTTCCAGTCGATAGTTTTTATTTCCTGGGCTAAAGATTCATAATTAATCCTCGTTTTGGTCATTGGGATAGAATTCGTGTTTAGGGATGCTGCAGTTGAAATAGATAGAAGTAGAGGATAGTGGTCTGTTATGTCAACAGCAAGCACGTAGCTTTGAAAGTGGCCTGATATTTTGCACATAATGTGATCCAGACAAGTGAGTCCGTGAGTTGGGACATCTATAGTATTTTGGAGGCCATGCGAACCCAAAATTTCCAGATAATCTCTAACAAACGATTCTTTATTGTTAAGGGTATCTATAATTGTATTTTATTTTTCCCATCTAACGATTTTTTATGTCCCGCAATAATTACCCTATTACCTTAAAAACAATAAAGAGTCGGTCTGCGCGTTCTGTATTACTTTATCTATATTTAAAGGTAGAAAGTGAGTTATTCTATTTAATTTTAAAGATAATTCTTTATTGTTAAGGGTATCTATGTTTATATCACCTGTAATTACAATGTTACGACATTTTATCGTTGCTAGTTGACTGTCGAGGGAATCTAGAAAAGGGGTTGGATTAGTAAAGCAAAATGGGCGATATATACCAAAAATTGTCATGTTACTGATTTTTGCAACGAGACAATTAGATTCAGACAACTCGATTTCTTGAACAGAGGCCTTGATAGTGTTTGTTATGTACATGATAACACCATCATTTTGGTTATAAGACCTGTTGGTGAAAAATAGATTATAGCCATCTATTGTGGGGGGAACTGAATTTTCATCGCACCAGCATTCAGAGAGAATAATAATATGAACATTAATCTTTAGCCGAGTTACGTATACAAGAAAGGCATCAAGATTTTTATTCACGCTTCTTATATTAAGGGAAATTATGTTGAGCGTGTTATTACCGCCATAACCAGCTTTGTCCATTTTTAGCTTAAGACTATTGGGATCTTCGATAAGTTTGCACGAAGCGGTGCAAGATTCCTCAATGTCATCAAATAATTTGTGGTTATTCATTATTGTTGTTTGAGGGAAAATTAAGGTCTGTAGAAGAGTTGAACACAATATTGATGCTGGTGTGATTTACATTTGCACTATAAAACAATTTTATGATTGGACAAAAATAACGTCGAATAATCAGGGTGGGGAGTGTAGTACTCGTATTTGTTATGTAGCAAGAAGAAGAAAAGGACTCACGATTCAAATTGATAATGTGTGCTGCTATAATATAATATTCGATATCCAGGCGAGGTCTTGAACTTGTGCTTAAAATAAGTTTTTCCAGTGTGAATTTAATACTAATTGCTTCAAGGTGTGAGTTTGAGACGGCATCTAGTCATTGCTGTTTTAGAAGTTGCAGTTGTTCTTCGTTTTTGATCAAAATATATGGGTCTCCTTGCTTTTTACGTAAATACACTAGGCCGTTGGAGGTCCAACAGTAGTCGTACCCCATGACCTTACGAAAATCACGAGCTAAGAAATATAGTCGTGAAGCGAGAGGTGTGAGATGCTCCGATATATATATTTCTGATTTATTTCCTGTAATGCCCAGATGTGTAGAATTCAGCTGTTCTGTTTTGTAGCGAACTGCGGCCAATTTGTGACTTTTTGCTGCGTTCAGAAAGTTACTTTTTAGTAGCGTAGAGGAAAGCTCAGCAATAATCGTCGTATGCGTTAGATCGGGTTTAGCAGGGAGACGATACACGTCGCGTAGCTCTCCAGTCGGTATGTTAACTCCAAGAGAAGAAGAGAGGTGCTTGATCATATTGAAGAGGTTCTCCCGCGTTTCCGTTTTCTGCCTTGGGACGTTCCTAATCTGTATACTTGTCTTTCTGGACAGTCTTTCTAGCGTGTCACATTTCCCTTCGATATTTAAAATCTGAGTGGCTAACTGCTTCCTCTCCGCTTCAAGGGAGTTAATTGTGAGCTGGACGTCCTCCACTTTTGCGGTCACGTACTCGATAGATTTCTCGATATCTTGAGTTTTAGTGAATGAGGTGTCATTTTGGCATTTTTTTGGCATTAATGTCAAAAATGTGTTTTTCTAATAGATCAAGACGTGAATTCTGTTGGGTCTGTAAAACACTAACCATTTCTCGTAGCTCCTCTCGAATGATTGTCCGGATGTCCGAGGTCTCAGCGGCTCCCATCTGCTTATCGGCACAAAGTCGGCGCTTGTGTTCTCGTTGAGTGACATGCTACGTCCATTAAGTGTGGATGAATGTGCAGTCACCTTGTCCACTTCCGATTCCGACATGCTAAGTGATTTGTTCAACGGCGGGGATCAGTGAAGGTTTGGCATAGTTGTTGGAGTGACACTACTTGCTTATAGCCTACGCTGTGGCAAAGGCTATGATGACGTCGTGCGGTGGTCGGTGGCGTATGCGCTGCGTGCGTAACTGGCTGCACTATTGCTGTCACTATGTGCGTCTCTTTCGTTCGTTCGTGCGGAGCGTAGCTGTTGACACGTCTAATCGCTTGCGCGGTCCGGGGCGAAGAGGAAGTCAATTAAATCGGGCTTCTTTTTTGTATCAGTGGGCCAATATGTTGGTTCGCCCGTTGATACAACGTTAAGTTGCAACTAAGTTACGGTAGAAAATAGTTGACGACCTTTCGTAGTTATTATCCTAGAGCCCCAGTATGTGTGCTTCGCATTGAAGTCACCGCCAGCCACGAACCTTTTTCCTAGGGATTTGAAGTAACTGTCATAGTCCTCTTGTTTTATTTTGTGTTTTGGTGGACAGTACACGGCTGATATTGTAACAGGCCCCGACCAGTCTTCCAATATAATATTTGTAGCTTGGAATTTTTCGGTTCCTGGGGAGTTCTAGCAACAAAGGCTGCGTCATCGGCGAAAAGCAGACTGTCAATGTATAAGTCCTCGCGTTTGCTTCGGGACTTTAGTAGAGAAGTGTTGTACAGTTTACCATCCGCTCGTGTGTGTAAATGAATCCCCTGCTGAGTGTCACCAAAGGCAATTTTTAGAAGCAGAGAGAAAAATATGCCAGATAACGTGGGTGCTAGGACGCAATCTTGCCGTACTCCCCTTCTCATGTCGAAGAAGGCAGATGTTTTGCCATCAAAAACAACGGATCCCTTCATATCTTCATGAAAAGATTTAATTAAACTTAACAATTTGGGTGGGCAGCCGACTATCTCAAGTGCGGTATATAGACCTTCCCTACTCACGGTATCAAATGCTTTGTTTAAATCTACAAAAGCCATTACCAAGGGGGTATTTTGTTCACGGCACTTTTCTTGCAGACTGCGAAGGGTGAAAATCATGTCTGTGGTGGAGCGTTGAGATCGGAAACCACATTGGGCCTCAGGATATACACGTTCAGCAAGTTTCTGCAATTTGGCTAGAATTACTCTAGCGTAGAGTTTGCCAACAATGAGAGAAATGCCGCGGTAGCAGTTGCAGTCGCCACGGTCGCCCTTGCCCTTATATAGGGTGACAATGTTTGCGTCGCGCATATCCTGAGGAAAACGCTCCTGTACCCAGCATTTTGCTAAAAAGTTGTGCAGTATTGGAAGTACGCATTTAATTTTTAATATTTCCGAAGGGATGCCGTCGTTTCCGGGACTTTTTCCGCTTTTGAGCTGATTAACAGCAAGTTTCAGCTCACTGACCGTGGGTAAGTCTTCGAGCTCGGTCCAAACTGCAAACTTTGGAATTTGTTCCACTGCTTCTGGACTGATATCGATCGGACGCGAATATAATTCGGTATAGTGCTTTACCCAGCGATTCATTTGACGATCAGTATCCGTTATTACAGAACCGTCGATTTCTTTCAGTGGAGCTATTTTCTTTGGTACAGGCCCAATTGCTTTTTTGATCCCTGAGTAAACACCTGCAAAGTTTCCTATGGCCGCACAATGCTGTATACTCGTACACAGTTCTATCCAGTACGCGTTTGCGAACTGGCGACACGTTCGCTGTAGGTTAGCCTTAGCTGTGCTGAGTGTGGCTTTAGTTCTTTCACAGGGATCAAGGCGGTGTTTAGTAGCGGCCTGACACTTTTTCTCTATTAGGGGAACTACCACGTCTTTGTTTTCCGAGAACCAGTCTGGTGCCTTTGCTTTTTGGTAACCGAAGGCCTCTCCGGCGGTCTCCGTCAACAAAGACTTAATTGCTTCCCATTCTTTATCCAAAGAGGCGTCTGCATCCCATGTTGCTATTTCCCGTTTCACTAATAATATGAAAGTTTCCACTGACTCAGGATTTTTGATTTTAGGTGTATCCAGCTTTTTCATTCCAAGGGGCTTAGCCGAGTGGATCTTCTTTCGCGTCAGCCGGACCTTACACGCCACAAGCGAGTGATCTGTATCGCAGTCTGCACTATGGTAAGATCGTGTGTGCAGAACTTCTCGTAGGTCATTTTTCCTAGTCAAAACAAGATCCAACTGATGCCAGTGCCCGGAGCGCGGATGTTTCCAGGAAACCTTTCGCATTTGTTTGCCTTTAAAGTACGTATTAGTAACGCACAGCTGGTATTTCGAGCAAAACTCTAAGAGACGTTGACCGTTTTCGTTTTGCTTTCCAACTCGTGGTTTCCAACGTGGTTACCAAGGCATTCAGGCCAGGCTTGATGATCTTGCCCAACTCTGGCGTTAAAGTCACCTAGAATGTGCAGACGTTCTCCTTCTTTTACATGACGCACTGCGTCGTTTAACTCATCGTAGAAAGCATCTTTGGACTCCTCAGAAGAGTTGAGAGTAGGAGCGTACGCGGAAATCAGGGTCACGTGGCCGCTAGTAGTCAATAAACGCAGAATCATAAGACGTTCAGAAATACCCTGAGGGGATTTGATCATATTTAATAGATCATTATGAACTGCAAATCCTACTCCATACTAAAGGTGTTCATTAGCACCTTTCCCTTTCCAAAAGAAAGTGAAGTTTTTTTCCCTTAGTGTGCCTTCGTCCGGGAGTCTAGTTTCTTGAAGTGCTGCCACGGAGATTTTTAGTCTCGACAGCTCAAGATCTATAATGGCCGTTTTCCGCAGGTCTTCGGCGCCGTCCAAGCCTCCACTGGTGTCTGGGAAGCCAGTTCTCATGGTACGGACATTCCAAGTTCCTAAGCGCAGGGGATGGTTAGCTGTTAATTTTTTATTTGTATTTTTCTTGGTTGCAGGTGTAGGACAGCGCAGCACCGATTTTAGAGTTGCCTCTAGTGTTCCCCACACCCCACAGAAACAATCGATGCCGAGGCGGACCAGTACCTTATTGGCTGAGGGCTGCCCAGCTTAAAGCGGGCGGTAACTGGTCAATAGATCTACGATCCCACTGTCGAGAGTGACCCCTGGCGCCCGCACTTACGCCTATACGTGCAGACTTAAAACCGGTAGACTGCCGCTCCCCGTGTTGTTTCCCACGCTGGTCAAGGCGCAGGCGAAGTGTCCTCTCCGCAGACGCTGCATCGCCTGAGACGCAGTTTGATGGCGTAGGCTTGCCCAGCACCTATACCACCCTCTCGACCTCACTAGCTTGGTCCACAGGAACGGCGAACCGATACGTGCGGAGCTAGTTCGGTTGCAGACAACTGCCGCTGTTCAGATTAGATCCTACTTGCGCCTGACGGAGTCGTCGGTTCCGGATTTAATTTTGGAGTTTTCTTTCTCCTAGACGGGTTGCAGACCAGTGCTAAGGACGCCCATCCCACCCGCGTTCTGTATTACTTTATCTATATTTAAAGGTAGAAAGTGAGTTATTCTATTTCATTTTTAAGATAATATGGATAAGATTCTGTAGATGATTGGATAGCTTTATCATGCTTTATTCAGAAAAAACATTTACCCCCATCTACTGACTTACACATCATTACAGTTGTACAAGTACATTTGTGGGTTATTTGTGACCCTGTGAAGTATGCATGTTAGTATGAAGATTTACGAATTTTAGATACGTTTTTTTGTATAAAGAGTAAAAGAAGTCTGAAGTCAAAACAAATAAAAATGATACTAGGAATAACACGAAAAATACTTTTTCTTATTGTTAGCGTTATCGTAGATGTCCACTCGCGCGCGAGGGCCTAGGGTCCGCTTTGGACCGCGATCCTGGATATGCCAAATCAGATTATTGCAGTGAAGCTACTGCCATCTGACCTCCGCCACCCTCTTAACAGGGAACCTGAATAACTTGGATCATGATTAATATTCAGTCGCCTGAATGTGCACACAATTAATCTAAACAATTAATCTACACATATAATAGAACAGTAAAAACAATGCGTCTGTACATTGAGTATTTTTACCAAAAACTAATTGAGGGTGATGTTAAAATAGTAACAGAATAGGAATCTACAAATATTATTTTTTTGTCAGTTTGTCTGTTTGTACACGCTAATCTCCGGAACTACTAAACGGATTTGAATGAAACTTTTTTTATTGTGTAGCTATTGAGTCTGGGCAAATACTAGGCTATAACTTATTTTGAAGATCAGAATACCTGACGTGGAACCTTAGCAGTACACTTAAACTAAGAGAGGTATGAAAACAGCGCCTTAGAAAAAGTTATTTAGCATGATGAGCATTTTCTTTTGACGTACACAAATTGAAGGTCTGAAGCAACTAATATGGAGCCCCAGCAGTTCAGCTCAATTATAAGAGATACTAATAGAGCACCTAAGGGGAACATTGTTTAGCGTGATGAGCATTTTCTATTGATGTAAACCAATTGAAGGTCTGGAGCAACTGATATAGAACCCTAGCAGCTAAGCACAACTATCAGAGATATGAATAGAGCGCCTTAGGGATCATTGTTCAGCGTGATGAGCATTTTCTATTGACTAACACAAATTGAAGGTCTGGAGCAATTGATATGCTAAATTACTTTAGACTAATTTTCAAACTCCCAAGGTAATCCTACTGTCTCCAAGTTACGATCTGGTGACGGAAACCTGGAGAAAAGATAATTTTATGGTGCTGACCTCAACGCTAAGTAGTTCGTGGATAGTATCGTATGGATACTGATACTGAGTGATATAGTATATTGATACTGAGTGATTGATTGATACTGATAGTATCCAAACTGTCCAAACAGACAGTTTGTCAAAATTTTGTAAAATTAATGTATTTGTTAATTTCATTAATGAAAGATCAAAGTCGATTGACACTATTTTTTTATACTACTGTTTACTACAATATTTTGATTTGTTTGTGTACCCTATTGATACTGCGCCGCGCGCACCCGCACGCGTATCTGCCTAGTTTTTTATTTGTTTAAAACGTACCGTGAGAACCCCGGAGCCCCCAGTTGCCACCGAGACGTTACATATGACACATGTACTAGACGGACCAGAGCGCTTTCGCCGCGTGTGTATCCTGTGAAGCTCCTTACAGACATTTCGAGTGATTGTGGCCTGTGAAGTTATTCCCGAAAGCTGACTTGACTGAAACTGTTTACTTTGCAATCTAAATATATTGCAAAGTGAATGCTTTTATCACTTAAAAACAATAATTTATCGTATTTGCAAGCTTCATCTTTCGATTGTTAAATACTTAAAATAGTATTTCTTTCGAGTGTTGATTGAGGGTATAAATAATCCCAATAACATTGATGAAAGCAACGCGGCATTACAGCGTTAAGAAGCACTTAAAAATTTCGGCAGGCTATCCCAACGCCAGGGTGGCAGAGAGGTTAGGCAATCCGGGCGATTGCCGATATGCGAGGAACGCGGGTTTGATTCCCGCCTCTGGTGGTCATTTCTTCAAGTGCAATAATATATCAAAAACACAAACAAAATAGAGAAATGACTCATGAGTTCTTACTTACATGACCTCATTAAATAAAAAGTTGAAACTTTGAAATGAGTATATTTTGTACACAAAACATTTGCATGTAAATTGGATGCTAGCAAGCAACATTATTTCAAAAGTGATCTTGTGCTGCTTTTCAACCGAGCATTACCCCAAGCAGTGGCAGGGTCAATATTGTGACGTGTGTAAGAGGGCCTTGTTGGGTAAATATGAGAAACCAAAATTGGACTGCCTCGTTGGTCTAGTGGTACGCTGGATCCACGAGGTCACAGGTTCGAATCCCAGGTCGGGCCAATATTGTTGGGGGTTTTACATCTCGAAATAACTCTGACACGGCTCCGGAGTCAGGAAGTTGGCATTTTTAACACCCTCGTGCCTCTGAAAGCACGTTAAGCCTTTGGTCCTGCACCTAATCTCTTTACGGTCATGTCGGACTGCCGTCTTACCGAATTATGAGAGTGAAGGAACAGAGAGTGCACCTGTGTATTGCGCACACACTTTTGCACTATAATATTTCTCGCGCAGTTGGCTAATCTTTATTGAGATAGGCCGCTGTAGGCGAAATTAGGCTTGGAGGACATTATTATTAAACCAAAATGGATGCTAACCTCTGTGCCCTGACTTTCCCCACGTCAAGCATTGCCTGGTTGATGTCGCACACGGTGACTCTGCTCTCCTTGCCCGCCGGCGGAGGGCTCAGGTTCTTCAGGTAGTTTATGTATCTGAATGTTATGTCACCTGAGAAAATATTAGTTAAAATGTAGGTACGGACTATTGTCCATCCGTTGTCCGTAGTGTAGCACATCTAGGTTAATACTGTGGAATCTTATCCTGTTGTAATAGGGGCACTTTTGCAATCAAATTTAGTTTGATGCTGTACCTAACAATATGGATTTGTTCAACGTCTATTAACTGAGTTGAAAGCCCACTTGCATCAGTCAGGATTAGCAAATCCAAACTTGTGCAAGTGGCCTTTCAACTCAGATAATAGGCCTTGAACAAGTTTGGAATAGCTAATCCAGATGTGCACAAGTGGGCCTAAGTTGATTGTAAGAATTACCTACCATTATCCTCCTAGCGTTATCCCAGTTGTGCTCACAGTTCTCAAAACACAAAAAAAAACAGACCTGCTGTGTTATCAATGTCTACTTGCATATCTATACATGCTATAATAAAACTGTAGGTCGAATTCTGTACATTGATCTAATTTTCTTCTTCATACAAGACAAATACATTATCTTCCAAACCATGACTCATTAGGGCAATGTTATTTTTATTTAAAAAGTTTTCAGCTTATCTATTTCCAGTGTCAGTGTGGCACCCTGTTTTTGGGATACCCTGTATTGGAGTTATTCTCTTGTTGGTGGAGTTTTAAATGTAAATGAACTGACCTGTGCCTCCAGCCATGTCAAGTAGTTTGGTGCCGTGTGTCGGAGCCAGTCGGTGCATGAATATGTCCTTCCAGATCCTGTGGATCCCGAAGGACATAGCGTCGTTCATCAGGTCATATTTCTCTGCTACAGTTTCGAATACTTCGTGAACTGAAAATACAGTAAAAAAGTTAACCGATCAGTCAATTTTCATGAGAAATTCACACATACCTACATAATAATAGCAGAAAATAAGTTGAGGTTATGACATTTTTTTTAACAAATATTAAAGTTATAATGTGGGTATATCTGACTTGATAAAAGTTTAGTTCAATTGTACACGATTTCGATGTTCACTGACCCTTTTTCCACTTTTCTTCTTCGTCTACCGTCTGAAAACCAAAGTGTGTTTGTTTTGACGATTGCGTCTCATTTTCCTTCTGAGATGTCTGAGTACTCTGCGCTCGTATCGCGTAAGCGCTACGGTGATATTTTCGGGTGGTAAATAATTTATAAATAACTCTTCTTAGAGCCATATTACATTTAAAATGAAATATTTTTTCACAAAAAGAAAATACCAATGAAATCAGAAGAGCTGTATTCGATGACACTCAGCTGACTGACAGTGACATTGACAGTCAGCTGATTTGCCTGAGAGACACTCCTTTCAACGCAGTAGTGTACATGCTTCCAACACTCCGATACCTACTACAATAGGATAGCAAGACAAGATCACAGATTAGTAAGAGTATGTCTAAAGGACAAGATGGCTGGCATATTGAAATCAATAGCATGCTTGTTAAATAAAATTAATGAATGAAAACGTTTGATCTTTGATTATTATAAAAGCAATAAAAGTTTTTCTGCCAGATAAAACACATCTTTCTTTCTTTCAGTAAAATGAAATAGAACGTTTTGATAAGCTATCACTTTACCATTGACAGTTATTAAATAGTGTGCTGTGCTTCTGATATGGCTGCTGATTCGTGATAAAAACATTGTTTTTTGATGAAAATGACACTAAAATACCAGCAAAAATATTTAGGAATACTAAAAACGAATAACAATCAAATTCTATAAACTAGAACAATTTTTTTACGATTCTACAGATTTGCTTTGCGTTGCTCCTTTACCGTCATATCTGTGAATTTCTGGTAACAGCGGTACTAGCAGATTACGTATTACGTGAAATTCTATAAGAAAGAAGTATTAGTTCACTTAAATAATGGCTACTACTAAAGAGAATGGTATGTTGTAAAACTTATTCATTTTCTACGTTTAGGTTTAATAATAAAAGTCAAGTAATTAATTGGCAGAACTTTTAATAATTAAAATGTTAAGGTTTTTTTAAAATATGAACCCATAAAACCGTAATATTAAATCAACAACAAAATCAAAATCGTAATATTTTTGTGTTATATCAAATCAACAAAACAATAAACATTTATAGATAAGTCATTGTATATAAAGAATCATTATGTTTTTTTATTTATAAAGATGTAAAAACTTAATTTTTTGGAAAAATTGCGTAATGTATATTTTGTTGTCTTCCAATTTTTTTAGGTATTTCTTTATACCTAATGTTCAAACTGAACATCTTTCAACCTTCTTTTGCTCTTCATATGTCTAAAAATGGTTTTATCTAGAATGTATATCAATATCTGTGTCTTCACCTTTTGACCCACACAAACCAATCCATTCTAAATTCCTTTGGTATCAAACACCGGCGGAATTATATTTGTTTTTTGTGTAAAAAAAATCTTTGTGACAAAAAGTGAGTCACTACCAAAACCTAGCATTTGACTATATTAAGCTACTGCTTACAAACACACCCTATTCCTGCAGCCGCACCTACATACATAGAACACCAGATCACCCACTACCGACAGCGCTACAACTGGGACTGTGGCGTGACATGCATTCTCATGCTCTTGTCGGAGGAACAGTGCAAAGAGCTCTTGACTCACTTCACCGACGTGTGTGAGGAGGAGGGCTTCCACCAGTCCACTTGGACTATTGATTTGTGTTATTTACTCAAAAGGTATGTAATAATAGTCACCATTTACAATATTGTTTTCCATTGACTAGCTATCTTAATTTCGACAGGCTCTGCTAATGCTAGTGTGGCCGAGATGTTAGGCAATCGCCTGGTATGCGAGAAACGCGGGTTCGATTCTCACCTCTGTCGGAATTTTTTTCAAGTGCAATAGTATCTAATATTTAGATTGCAAAAGTGAATGCTTATCAATTAAAAACAATAATTTACAGCTATCTAAACTTTGAAGTAAAATTTTCAAGCATTTGGAACTTAACACATAAATAATTCATAATAATATTGACTCAGTGCACTTACACTAGGCACACATTATGTGCATATGTATTATGCAAGTCAAGTTCATCAGTATTTCAGTTATTAAACATTTATCTGTGTATACACAGATTCGACATCAGGCATCTAATGTGTACCACCATGCTTGGAGTGAATGAGGACTACAAGAGGCATGGATATTATGATAGAATATTAGATTTGGTAAGTGTATAATAAAGTTTAAATTTCTACAAAACGAAAATAAATACCATTTGGGGCCTCAAAAAGTTTTCTAGAAAGTATTTTAAATAATTTCAGACTGGTAGTATACAAAATCAAATTGAATTTCGCTCACAAAAATTAATTGAGTGTGTCATCCGGTGGGACTCGAACCCACGTCCCTTCGCTATCCTATATTCGCTTCGCTATAGCGAAATTCAATTTGATTTCGTAAAAACTTGCAAAATAATTGCTTAAGTTATAAAAATAATTATAAGTTAAGCTGATTTCATCTTAACTGATGGTTAAATATTTGTAAAAATATTTCCATCGGATACATGCGGGTACATTCCCCAAGTATTGATGAAATCGAACGCCGGCTCACTGGCGTAGCAAGCACTTACAAAAATTCGTCGGCTAACTAACGTCCTCCGTAGCTTAGTTGGTAAGAGCACTCGCCCGGATAGCGAAGGGACGTGGGTTCGAGTCCCACCGGATGACACACTCGATTAATTTTTGTGAGCGAAATTCAATTTGATTTCGTAAAAACTTGCAAAATAATTGCTTAAGTTATAAAAATAATTATGGTAGTATACAGTGTAAATAAAATATAATTATAATAATAACAATAAATTGTTTCAACAAACACACCAATTACCTAGCCCCAAACTAAGCGTGAGCTTGTGCTTTGGCGACTAGGATGACGGATAGACATAATGTTCTTATATACGTTTTATGTACATCCATGACTTACGTACAAATGCTTGTGCTCATCACACAAACATTTGCCCCTTGCGGGATTCGAACTCGCAACCTCTGGTTTTGCGGTCCGGACCGCGAACTACACCAAGACGGTCACTGAATTTGACTAAGTTTAAACTACCTATTTGTTTGTGAAACTCACCCTATATCCACCCACTGACTGCCTTGTTGGTCTAGTGGTCAGCACGCTGGGTGCTATCCACGGAGTCCCAGGTTCGAATCCCGGGTCGGGCCGAGAGCGTTGAGTCTTTCTGTCTTGAAAGAACTCAGACACAGCTCCGGAGTCAGGAAGTTGGTGGTGTTAACATCCCCGTGCGTCGAAAAGCACGTTAAGCCGTTGGTCCTGCGTCTGATCTCTCTAAGGTCATGTCGGACTGCCGTCTCACCAAATTACGAGAGTGAAGGAATAGAGAGTGCACCTGCGTATTGCGTGCACACTTGTGAACCATGATATCTCCTGCGTAGTTGGCTAATCTCTGTTCGGATAGGCCACTGTAGTCGAAATTCGGCTAGGATTCGGCTACATTATTATTATATCCACCCAGGACCGCGAGCGAGTCCAGAGGCGTTTCGACGAGGCGCCCAGGGCTGGTCTCCAGGTGTCCCAGCGTTCCCTGTCTACGGACGAGCTCGTAGCCCACCTCGCGAAGTCCGGCCCTGTCATACTTCTGGTAGACGCTGGTCTGATGGTGTGCGATCTCTGCAAGCACAATAAGTTGAAGGCGGAGTTCAGGTAATGGTTGGACCTGAGGCCGTACTCTGAATGACGATTTCCCAATTTCGAGTCTCTCTCGCTTGTTCGCGTTCTCATCCTGCAATGCTGGTAGAAGTGACAGGGACGGCTTCAATCCAAAAATATGGACATTGACAGATATTATTGCACTTAAAAAAATGACCACCAGAGGCGGGAATGGAATCAATTAAGATTGCAAAACTATCACTTAAAAACAATAATTTTACATTGTCATCCGGAGTAATCCCTGACGCGTTGATCTGGAGGTATCTCAAAGTAAAATCTTGACTGCCTCGTTAATTTAGTCCTCAGGGACGCTGGGTACTTTCCACAAGGTTCGGGTCGGGCCAAAAGTTTGGTCTTTCTGGTCTTGAAATAACTCAGACACCACTCGAGTCCCAGGAAGATGGTGGTGTTAACACCCCCGTGCTTCGGGAAACACGTCAAGCCGTTGGTCCTGCGACTGATCTCTCTCCATTCGCGTTCATGTCGGACTGTCGTCTCATCTAATGTGAGGGAGCTCAGTTAAAACACATTATACCTAATTAATAAATCACATTAGTTCACAAGAAATCATAATAACAAGAAATATGACGCCGCGTACAGAGAGAATCGTGCGAGTGAGAGAGAAGATACATGTCAAACATTTAGCGGGAACGCGCGCGCACAGCAGCAATGGATTGCGTTCGGAAATCCCTTACACTAACTATGAGAGTATTGTTAAAGAGAGCGCACCTGTGTATGCGCACACACTTGTACACTATAATATCTCCTGCGCAGGCTATCTCGATGGAGTTTGGCTGCCCTGATCGAAAATCAACTCAAATTATCATCAATGGTCTTCTCTCGTTCCCTAGCTAGTATACTATGCGAATTTGACGCATGTAGGGCTGCGTTTCCACCAGAGATGTGCGATGGAAATGTGTCGTACGAGGATGTCTAGCTGTGCTGTGAAAATGTGTGGGTGTTTCCACCAAAGCTGTGCGATGAAAATATGCCTACTAGGATGTGTAGCGGAGCTGTGAAAATGCGCATCAATGTGTGGTGCGAGGATGCGTTGCGAAGTTATGAAATGTGTCGACGGGGGTGCGGTGTAGTAGGAGCGGAGTCGCGAACGCCTGCCTGCCGCTCACGTCTCACTTTGCTGTCGGTAGCTGGTACAGTATGCGCAAACCTTTTCAACACACATTTGTCGCAATACATCCCTCGCACCTATACCTCGTACACATCCCTCAAACACATCCCTCGCTTGTTTTGTATGCGCAAAATTCTAGCTCCGCTGAGCCGTTCCACCAGAGCTGTGCTGACCGAGGCAAGGTAAATGAAGCGATTTTATTGGTTCGTTAAAAACTTCTCTCGCTACGAATACTCGCACATCTCTGGTGGAAAAGCAGCCTAAGCCTCCAGAGTCATCGGTCCAGCGGCGTCTCTACTAATTTGTAATTTTTGTTTTGTAATGTTATGGTATGATTCATTATTCAATGTTATGTATTTTTTAACCTAATTGTCTTTTCAATAATCCTAATTTCATTTTTTTATCAGGTTTTCTTTTTTGTTGTTCTTTTGATTGATTGAAATTTGATTATTATTTATTGTTATTGCTGTTTTAAAGTTTTAATTGTGTTTATTCCATATTGTTATTTTTTTTATTAGCCACAGGCATCCTCGCCGCGGTTTCGTGGTATGCCCCTCGTTGCTATGACTAATGCTGAGCGGATACCTTTTCGGTGGATCGCTCATAGAATGTGCCATGCCCTTAAACCAATGTAGGTAACATAGATAGCCGAATAAATATTTTTTCACTCTTCTACTTTGTCCCCCAGACGTTGCTTCGGCGGCGGCTACCGCGGCCACTACATAGTGCTGGTGGGGCGCTCACGCAACAAACTACTCTACAGGGACCCTGCGCTGACCCCTCGCCTCTGCGCCACGTCGCCCCTGACTCTCACCAGGGCGCGAATGGCCAATGGAACCGATCAGGATGTCGTGTTAGTGTATAAAGACTTTAGGTGACAGAAGCCAAACTACACTTGAAGAGCCTATAACTCTGTTATTGTACTGCGGGTGCAGTATAATAACATCTTCAAATCTCTGTTCAGGCAGGCCTGTGTAACTCCCCGCGTATGTAGCAAAAATGTACCTATGCGCGGCGACCCACCGTGGTGGGCTAATAAAGTTGGGTGTCGCGAGCGAGCAGTTACGCTCGCGTGTTTTATTCACCGGCGGCGCGCGGCACTACGTTGCTAGCTGGACGCGCATAAATAAAGTGCTAGAAAGGTGCGCTAGATGGCGTTAGTAGATTCTTTAGCAGTCAACCCTATCGCGTCGCATCATAGTACGTCACTGAATAGGTTTAGTGTATTATGAATCACATTCCAGAGCAATAGGAATGAAATTATCTTGCAATGGATTTCTGTAGGTGTCTAAACGAAAATGTGCTTGACTCTGAGGCGAACTAAATTACACTATATCGTTGACGACATTGAGTAGATATTTCTTTGAATTTCATTGCAAAGTCAAACTTCTGTATGGAGTAGGTACTTGTACTTATTCTGTGGCACTAGTGCCTCTGGTATGTTTGCCGATGTCCACACCGATGATTTTTATGCTATAATGCGCAAAACAACAGCGTCTGTCTTACAAAGACTAAGGGCAAGCAGGAACGGAATTCTGAAGATGATTGCGTAGATGCTGGACTCAGCTGTATATGGTAGTTTCATTGATTTACATGTTACGCGTGTGAATCAATGAAACGTACCTACTGTTACAAAATTAAGTTGTCTTTTCGTTGCACTATTGTTATCAAAATAGTTTCTAAGGTTAATTGTTACTAACACTATGGATTAAGTTGTCTGAAAATAAATGATTTTTATTTTTTTATAAGTGTTTCACTAAGTCTGGACCTCACCAAGTTCCAAGGCATGCTAGGGCTATGAAACTTCAGGATGTGGTGCTGAATGAATGTATAAAGACTTTAGGTGACAGAAGCCGAACTACACTTGACCCTGTTAAGTGCTGCACGCTGAGTCTGGAGCCTGGACCTCACCAAGGCACGCTAGAGCATTGGTGCTGGCCTGTATGTAATGCTAGTGTATTAAGAATTTAGGTGATAGTACCCTGAGAGTACTTACTACTCGGACGAGAATGTGGACCTTGCCGGAATAAAGCTGTCGAGGATAATGTTCGTAACATGGGCCCACATCAGGCCTCTCTCACTTCCCGTGTTGGTACCAAAAACGTACCTACGCGCGGCGTATTGCCGCGGCAGTATAATCTAGTAGGGTCTCGCGAGCTAGCGATGACACATGCGTTCGCTTTATTTACCTCGTGCTCATGAGGTGCGCTAGATGGCGATAGTAGCTTCGTGTTAGCTGTCAACCCTATTGCCCCGCATGTTCTGACGTCCTTGAATAGGTTTAGTGTATTATGAATCGTTATATAGAGTTATAAGAATTAAATTCGCTTGCAATGTATTTCGGTAAGCATTTAAACGAAAAGTGCTCGATTTAAAGGCGAGTTAAATTACACCATATTTTCTAGGACATTGAGACGATTCTTTGAATAGGTACCATTGCAGAGAAATACTTCTGTTCGTAGTACTAGTATTTATTCTGTGCCCACATACAGGTGCCTTACAATTACAAACATACAGGACCCTTGGACGCAGCCTTTGCTGGTGTTCTTGGCCGCTATTTCGTCTCCATAGTCAAGGACAGTGCAGCGGTTCCAGCAGCGGAAACTCGAATGCGTTGAGGTCCGAACTCGAGCTTGCCGACTTTCAAGTTAACTCACGAGGTGAAATACTTCTATGTTAACTGAAGTCTGAGCAATTAATCGAAAAATTGTCTTAGAAACCCCTAACTCATTCTAAAAGACCTACTTCCCTACACGACGGGGTAGACAACGAAAAAAAAAGCATCCCCACTTCACATGTAGGGGAGCTATCCTAAAAATATTTTTTTTCATAATTTTATTCTACCACTATGTCGGCGTAGTTGGTATACATACACCTACAGAATTACTTTAAATTACAGCTTTCTAGGACTTACACTGTTTTCAAAATCACGGACAGACAGACGGACATGACGAAACTTTGGTTCCTTGTCAGGACTACGAAACCCTAAAAATTAACCGCAGACTATTATTTGATTTGTACCCACGTATTTTGTTAAATGCCCAATGGACCAAACTATTTCTTTGCTCTATGGCCAGGATAATTTTAACCGACTTCTAAAAGGAAGTATTTTCCCACTCACACACAGTAACAGACTTGCACAAAGATATTGCCTTGGTATTGGTATAGTACTTATGCTGTAGGTACCCTGCATTCTGATAGGTAGTCTTGTGCGTATTTTATGTTTTTTCGACCTGTAAATTTTTCTGATATATTACTCAGTGGCGTAATACACCATCTGGGGCCTGTGGCAAATTTGGCCGGCCCTGCCACCCTATAGTTACGCCACTATCATTTTCACTTTAGGTAGATAATTGAGTACCTACAGAATAACAAAAGGTTGTTTTAGGTACTTAAATACCAAACATACTTAACCCCTTATCAGAATAATACCAAGACCATTGGTTGGTGATCTGTCCAATGCAATAATATGAATAGTTAGTATTCACATACCTAATAGGCCTATTACCCAAAAATAGAAGCAGGCAAATGTGGGCAGCAAATGTTCCACACTCTGCCTAGTCTATGTTCAGTGATTTCCCTGAAATAGTAACTCGATCACTTCAATCAGGGACATCCGACACACACTCACTTAGAAAGGTAGGCGGTAGGGCCTACTCATTCATCTAGGTAGGCATTTAAAGCACATGTAGTAGGAATGACGTTATACATACTTCTGTGATCATAATACCTGTATTGATGTTTTGTTGTAAGTAGTAGTAACGAAGGTTTACAGATAAAGCAATCCTGCTAAATAAAAAGAGGGGCCACAAATAAATGAAAGAAGTCTATTTCGTAATTGCTCTCGGGGCTTCATTTGTTGGTGTAACTTAAATACTAAAAGACCTGAAGAAGATTTTTTCTCTTAGGTCCGGAAAATAGCGCCCACCTACTCTTTAGGTTAATTCAAACGCGTCCTGCTCTTTCAATTTGTATAAAATGCAAAAAAAACGTCTGATCCTATGATTGCTTTGACTAATTGACTAAACCTAAGCCTCTCTAAGCTTGAAAAGCACTTGTAAGCTGGGTAGGACCACAGTTGGACCTAATTTAATTAAAAATAAATAATAGTTTTCTCCTAACGAATTTCCGCTAATGGTCATAAGTATATTATGGTGATAATTAAATGATTATTATTCTGATAGATAATCAATTGTTATGGTACTGTGGGCGGTCTTATGATCCTCAAGGGGTTAAATACAAAGATAAGCTGTGAAATGAAGAGGCAATTATTTGTTTATGTACGGAACCTAGTCACTGTCAAACCCACTCCAGATTCGAGCTCCCCGATAAAGGTTTTACGCCTACCAATAATTTTCCGGCACGGGATGGTATATAAGCTAGTACTCGGGTATACATAAGCACAATCGCTTAGTAATTCACCCTAAAATGTGTAAATTGGAACTAATTTATCTTGTGTGTGCTCTATGCATCTCTGTGCTCTTTGCGGAGGCTGTAAGTAAGAATTTTTATTAAAAGGTTTAAGAAATATAGAAAGATAAGGTGAAAGCAATGCTTCAATCTCTGGACGTTTCTAAGGGTGCGGGCTGCGATGGCATTCCACCAGTGTTCCTTCGTCGTTGTGCTGATGTTTTGGCCTATCCAGTTTACTTGCTATTTAAGCTATCATTGGAAAGTAGCGTTTGCCCGGAGGTCTGGAAAAGGGCAAATATTGTTCCGATTCATAAAAAAGCCTCAAAAACTAAAATCACCAACTATCGGCCAATTTCAATTTTAAATTCCTTAAGTAAAATTCTCGAGAGAATAGTCTATGACAATATTTACACTATAATCACTAACGGCCTCTCAGAACATCAACACGGCTTCCTAAAACGTAAATCTACCACTTCAAATTTGGCTGTATTTAGTAACTATGTGCTAAATGAAATGCAGTGCGGTGGACAGGTTGACGTGATCTACACTGATTTTGAAAAAACCTTTCGATCGGGTAGATCACCTCATTCTGCTTAAAAAGCTTTTTGAACTTGGCATTCGTGGTGATTTACTGCGCTGGGTGCAATCGTATCTTACAAATCGGTCACAAGCAGTTGTAATGGGGGTTTCAGGTCTGATTATGTTTCTGCCCCATCTGGTGTCCCGCAGGGGTCACATTTGGGACCCTTATTCTACTGCGCTTATATTTACGATATATATAAATGTTTTCAAAACTCAAATCATCTGTTATACGCAGATGACAAGAAAATATACATGAAAGTAGCTTCGCCTGCAGATTGCTTGCTTATACAAAGCGACCTTGATAGGCTTGAGGACTTTTATAATAGAAATAAAATCTCACTTAGCATTGATAAGTGCCAGTGTATTAGCTTCACTCGTAAGAAACATATAATTACATTCCCTTATAATTTTGGTGGTAAACTAATCGAGAGAACCAACACTATTAGGGACTTGGGCATTACTCTCGATTCCAAACTGCTTTTCTCAGAACACTTTGACCGAATTGTTAACAGCGCTTACCGTAATCTTGGATTTTTAATTAGAACATGCAAAGTTTTTAAGAATATACAAACTATTAAGACGCTGTATTTCGCATACTGTCGTAGCATTCTTGAATATTGTAGCCCAATATGGTCTTCCACTTATGCAATATTATAAAAACAAATTAGAAAAAATTCAGATTAAATTTGTTAAGTACCTAAACTTTAAAATGCGCAGACGCCATGGTAATTATCTTGAGGACTGCAATTACTACAATATTTTATCCTTTGAATCACGACGTGAGATACTAGACTTAAGCTTTCTACATGATATACTGCACAGTAAATTAGATGCACATAATTTACTGTCGCTAGTAAATTTTTGTACTCCCAAATATCGAACCAGGCATACTTCTTTATTTAGTGTACCCAGGAACCGCACCAAATATGCTGTCATGTCACGATTACCTCGCACATACAATGTCAATTATAAACATATAGATATAATTAACCTAAGTAAGGATGCACTAAAGAGACGATTGCGCACTGAAATAAAATCTCATTATGGAAAACCTAAAAGTAAGCTTTGTGTTTAAATAAATAATATATATTTTTTCTTATTGTATGAGCCGCCGATTTCGTGTGCGATACTGGTATGGGAGGAGGACTATTCAACAGTAGGATATTAAAACGTTTATCTTATTATCATCTAGGCATCTTAATTAATATTTTTTTCTCCATCGATTTACCAACATTGCTGGTCTCGTGCATCTTATCGGCGAGCTATCACAAAGCACTAGTTGTTTGCTAAGCACGACATAATCAGAAATACATGTTATGGAACTCTTTAATTGGCTTAAGTGATAATGTGTAATTTATTTGTGTCATGAAAACTGTAAACAAGCTGTTGAGTTTCTGAATAAATAAATAAATTTGACTAGAGTTACATCCCAAGCAAAACATTATTTTTAAATGCAAAGGTAAAAAGCTTAGGTGGTGCCCGACATGGGAAGGTAGGCGTGGCCGAACTTTGAAATATTCATCGTACATATGTCTATTTTTCGATTAAAGAAAATCGACATTATGTAGGTTCTTCCTATATTTATGTATATAGTTTAAACTAGTATTCTGTGGTTTAAGATACCCCTTTTTGGCTAAGTATTTATTGATATCATAGCAACGACGAGAAACGAACGAATGAGATGTTGATCTAATGAAATCGTAGGTATTTAAGTATGTGCATGGATTGAGATCTGTGAATCTGTGACTGTGATAGTTGTGATACATCCTTATTCGCTGTGCTTTGCTATAGCAGGGGATTCCCCGTCGGACATTTAATGACTTCTCGTTTACGAAAAATACAGCTTTGTTACGCTATGAATAGACGAAAGACGTGCCAAAAAGTGTAGTTTATTTTCTATTACCTCTGTGAGAAATTGTTACCTACTTGTTTTACCTAGTTATTTAACCACCTAAGTATTTTTGTGTTACCTAGGTGTTGGTATTTACCTACCGTATAAATACAACTACCTTAGGTAGTATTTTTTTCCATTTAAGGTGAGTTTAAATGATATAAGCTTAGAAAAAATTGGTACATCTACCTTTGAGGGCGTCCATTAATTTCATGAGAATTTTTCGACCCACCATGTCAGTGGAAGTGGAACCACCATGCTGAAAAGACAACTTTTCACGTACATAATGTCCAGTAGGTATATGAAGGGCGAGCCGATTCCCAAAACTGCGTCCAAGCAAATGTCAAATTTTTCACCCTTCCCTTAGAGGTTCAAAAATCCTGAAATACCTTAGGTATTCTTAATTTCTAACCAAATATATTAAAGGTAAACACATGTTTTATCGATTTAGCTTTTAAACTGACGGAGTTTCATACAAACAACAAAGCAATACTTTTATTGCTAAGTTACCTTCGTTATAAAAAGAAACATGGTACAAAATTTCAAGTTTCTTATCCTAGTGAAATTTGGGCTGTCCGTTGATATTTCAGTTTTCTTTTTTAAACATATCCGTGTCATACTACGTGGCGCGGCCACCATCGCCATTCAGCCTTATTTTAATTCAGTAGATGCTACCATGGACGAAATACATTTTGTCCATGATGCTACAGAATGCCTACTTTCAGTACTTCCACGAACATAAATAGTACTTCATTATTAATGTCAAAACTTATTACATGTTCGAAGTACTATTATTAGTACTAAGTGTTATTTTTTTCAATAGCAATAATATATTTAGATTGTAAAGTGAATGCTTATCACTTAAAAAAAAAACAATAATTAATAAAGTACTATTTATGTTCTTGGAAGTACTGAAAGTAGTCATTCTGTAGCATCTACTGAATTAAAATAAAGCTGAATGGCGATGGTGGCCGCGCCACGTAGTATCCATACACAACATATCCTACTTTACTTATTTAGATATTGTAACTATTATTATTTAATAGATTGCACCTAATACATTAAACATAATAAATGCCACACATTTTTTTAAGTGGGGTTTCAAGTAGAGCTAGGGTAGTTAAGTATGTATTATTCTTCAATCACCGGACACCCTGTAGTCTAACCAATGTAAGGGCCGTTTTACACTTAAGAAGAAAAGAAAAAAAAAAGCATTTATTCGGTAAGAAGAGGGAAGACGAGTGCGGTGTTCGTTTGGGTGTTCGTGTTTCTATAGCTTAGCTGCTCTCTCTGGATTTTATTGGTTGCTAGCAGTTCCCCGCGACTTCGCGCGTGCCATAAGTCGGATTTTCCACACAAAATTTCATCGATCATTTCACCCACCTGATGGTTTATATCGCGACAAAAAGTAGCCTATGTCCTTCCCAGGGTCTCAAACTATCTGTGTACCAAATTTCATTTGAATCGTTCCAGTAGTTTCGGAGCCTATTCAATACAAACAAACAATCAAATCTTTCTTCTTTATAATATTAGTAGGTATAAGTAGATAACTTAGTAAAATTTGATGCAGATGATGTGTTTTGCGACGTAGTCTTACGTGTGAAAGATAAGTCAGGTAATATCTGCAATAATATAACTACAATAACAACACCTGATAGATGACTGATAATACAGTTACATGGTTATTAAGTTTATAATACAAATGTAACATGTTGTTGTTTGATTTATCATCGGTTGTTGCAAGGTGACGCTGCCGAGGTAAGCACTAATTTTTTTATTTATACAAATAAATTGTTTTTATCACAAAAACTTCGTGTATGTTCTACAAAAACCTATGGTTTATAATTTGGATTCAAAACTAGGTATATAAATTTTCCTATTCCTCTTAATATTTTTTATGGTTCCGTACCTCAAAGGAAAAAAAAGGAATCTGAATAGGAGAACTTTTTTTGTCCGTCTATCTGTCGAGACTCGAGTCGAGGAGACCCTTTTTCTTGGGAAAGTTCAAATTAATTTACACAAAATATTAATAGTAAGGATGCTACAAAAAATAGGATAGTGTTAAATAATAAGTGCTTTAAATTACATAATTTCCATTGATTCATAAAATATATTTTTTAAATCAATAGCAATGATTCACGCGATCTTTTCATTTTAAAAACCGAATGTCACTGTCAACTCCTGCGTGAATTTAGCCGCGCAGTGGTCCGCTCTCTGCTGAGGTGCGCGCACGCATAGTGTAGTGAAAGTGACAACGTTATCGGCAAAGATAAACCCTTATCAATGTCAGGTAACCGGTGAATACAATTAATGAACTTAAATTATTCGAAAGGAACGCGCTGAAGTTAGATTTTTGTACTAGGAGATTTAGTTGGTGAGTGTAATGAAGACTCCAAGTTTATTATTGTTTCATTCAAGTTACACTTTGTTAGGAGTTCAAGGTCTTGTTGACGAGATCAAGGATTCATTCAGCTGAGTATAAATATCTTTACTTGTGCCTTGTTTTTGCTTACGTTTTTTTGTGCCCTTTCAATTAAAAAAAGCAGATAGCGTATTTTTAGTTCCAGAATTACTAATCATTAGGTACCTACTCTTTAGTAAGTAAATTTGGTAGATATCTACTATAGTTTTCAGTTGCACACAAAACTGTTGCAATCTGTAAAAACTTGTTTGTTTCACTGATGAAATAAATACCAACGACCTTATTAGTCATGTGATTTCTTTATGACAATGTTTCCTTTTAGTCTATGGCTAATTTACTTTTTTAAAACTATCTTTAAATATCACAATATAGCTCTGACTGAAATTAAATAAAGTGGACTAAAGCACAGAATAAGTACACTAAAGCTAGTTAATATGTATTTAGCTAGATATAGTCCTGCTATCAAGTCGATTGGGTCAATGCCGATTATAATATTAAGTACCCAAAAACATAATAAATAGGTTAAAGTAAAGTCAGCCTACATGATCTCACTGCTGGGCAGAGGCCTCACCTCAACTATGAGGAGGTACGAGCCATACTCCACTAATCCGCACTGATTATAGGTGGGTAAAAGTTTATTACATAGGCTAGGTCTGTTTTAATTAGTACCTGAAAATATCTACTGGTACCTATAACCTACACTCTGGCCCTAGTAGATAGATACCTACTATGATGGTTCGTTTCGTTGCTCGCTAGGAAAGTAATTATTTTTCAGCTTACTAAAGTACCTAGGTAGGAGGACCGTGTATACAAACCGTTATGTAAGGCACACCAAGTTTCACAAGTCACGAATTCAGTTCTATTCAGAATGGTCTCTATTTACTTTACATAACGTGAACTTGAGACTTGTTTATTGATAAACAGAATAAATCGCTGAACCACGCCTGGATAAGCTTGATCGATGATCGACGATTGACTTTGGGTCTGAGATTCATTCTAATCCCCACTAAGCAGGGCTTAGTATTAGGCATGGAAATGATTGCTACTTTTAATTCATTTTCATTTCATGAAATGATGATTTTTTTTCATATGAAATCACATGCGAAATTTCATTGACAATGATTTTTTTTCGCAGTCTCATAATGTAACACTTTTTGCTATTTGCTACTTATAATGAAATATGAATTATTGTGAACGGTTGCTAATTTGCTACTAATATGAAATGTCATATTTAGGTTGTCATGAAAAATCATGGCAAACGAATCTAAACTTTATGTTCATAAGTTTTAAGTTCTTAAAATGCCCACCCAGTATCGATCGTCACCTATGATCGCATAACAAGTGTGTTTGTCTTTTTCTAACACGCACCTAGGGCAAATCATTCCTACTCGGTCGCTCGCGACTCGCTCTGCTACAAGCAGTCATCAATGAATGAAATGAAATGAGCATGATCTATGATTTCGCAGAGTGCGATTTGTAGCAGTCTATATGAAAAAAAATAGCAGGTGTGAACAATGAAATTCATTTCATATGATTTTTCATCTGCTATTCATGAAATCTTCCATGCCTACTTAGTATACCTAAGACATTAAATTTTAATTAAAAACAGTGATTGCGAAAGGTGGACAGCCTTTGTAATGATTTTAACCTAAGAACGTTTTCAAATAATTTTGTAACAAGTTACAAAAAATATTGAAGAGAAATAATTGTTCTTCACAAAAAACACGTCATCTTACCCAGAACTTTGTAAATGGTTTAAGGATGTCAGTGAATGTTTAACTTTTCATTATAAAATAATGAGTTAGTTTTTGTTTACAACGAATATACCAATGCGAAACATTTATTTAGGTATCTAAGAAGATCTAAAAACGCATTTTCTCAGCCATTTTTAATTGTTACGTTAACGACTTTTGTTTCGCTTCGCGGTTTTAATTCTGAATTCTGAAGTTATGAATATTGTGTCCCTTGTCTATTTGTGTTTGTAGTATCTCGTCAACATAATGAATAAACCACTTGTGGAAACTTGTTAGGCTTTAGCACTAAACATTATCTGTAGATGTAAGATTAACAGCTGTTTGTTTCCCTAATAAAGATAAATAAATAAATAAATATTTCCGGTTATTCTACCGTTAATCTTATGTCACGTGTAGTAGGTACCTAAAAGAAATATAATTGTAAAATAACAAAAGCAAAATATCTGCCAAGGTATCGGTCGGGGCGCTCAGGACATTCGTGTGGATGGAGCTAAGTAAAGTCAGGGTGGGTGATAGTTTCTATTTGATGTATGTGTTGTTGTGTTGATCAGGTTTTTCATGAAAAGTTCGTAGCCGACTTCACGCAACAGCAGCAGACGACGTGACGCAACACTTGGTTTCTGCGTACCTTTGCTAGCTTCCTGTGTGGTGTAGATATTTCATAAAAATTAAATAAATACACATAACCATACACATAAGAAAGCACTTGTGTTATGGAAATCAGAAACGACGACGCCTCGGCGTCGACTGCCGCGACAGCACCACAACACCCAGACGCGTAACTATGTAGAAAATATGGGCTTGTTTATTGAAGTGACCAAACCGGGAATCTAACCCGGGACTACAGAGACGGCGACACCATGAAATCCGGCATACTTGACCACGAAGGGCTTCTAAATATTATTATTAATTAAACATTTATTTAATCTGTGTAAATAAGTAGGTAGAATAGAAACCAGTAGTGCATGTCGCGAAGACTGCTGATGCTGCGTGAAGTTCTGCTACGAATTCCAGGTACAGTAATGTTATTATTACTATTTAAATAACGAATATAACAGCTCTTCTGTCCAACCTGAGATAGCCTTTCAAAGTAAGAGGTCGTGTCGTAGAATAAGTACTAACAACTAGCTTTCCCTAATGCTGTCCTACTTTGTTTTAGAGAAGCACAATGTCGAAGCGCACAGTGCTGAACGAGCAGTACAAGGGGCTGGTGGAGTCGATGTCCATCCCCGTGGAGCTGCATGAGAGAGACGGCAAACGTTTCGCTAGCTTCGGCTCTGTCATGCCTATCCATTGCGCCTCGCCTGACGAGGTACCTAGGCTACTTCTTTTTAAGTACCTACTTATTACACTATACAATTTGTAGAGGAATAGCGGTACTTCACCGACAAGAGCCTAGCTTATAAATTTAATTACCAATTACTTTTTCTGAGTTATGTAGGTACATTAGTTGTTCAACTAACCGATGCTCGTACGGTGAGGAACATCGTGAGGAAACCTGCACATTCAGGCAACTGAATGTGTAACCAAACTGGTCAGGTTCAGATGGCAGTCGGTCCACTATAATTACCTGATCTGCCACATCCTGGATCATGGTCAGCAGACCCTGGGCCCTCGCGTACGAGTGCACAACCGGGATAACGCTAGGATGGTGATGATTTGTAGTAAAGATAGGATGGTGTGATAAGTGTTTTACCAAAACAATGTAGGCAAGTACACACGACCCAGCCCTACGTCAGACTACCCCACGTTGACCTTAAGGCCGCCTCTATTCCCTACGAAATAGAAGCTGTTTTCGTAATTAACATGAGTAACCTGATCACTAACGAAGTCATGTCATGGTTCAATCATTATTTGTTTGGTTTTATGTAATACTTTATGTTTTGACACTGTTATGAATGTTCTACGCAATATGTGTTTTGCTCTGAATAAATTGAATTGAATTGAATATTTAAATTGTGATCAAAACTTCACTTTATGCGATAATACTACTACAGAAAAGTGTAAATAAGGTAGGTGCGCCTAATAAGAGCCGACCCCAAATAAGGGTCACCACTTCAAACTTCCCGCACTTAATACTTAAACCAAAACGGATATCGCGCGGCCCCTCCCCAGAGACCAATCACAAAAGTGCAACAACATTCATAGCTTTCGCGCCGGCCATTTTGTCAGTGGCTCCGTGTCTTCCTCAAGGACGGTCGACGTGACGCAATTTACAAAATCTGAATATTCATTTTTGCTTTTTTAAGTGATACATCCCGCACGTTTTGTAATAATTCGGCAATAGCAGTGTTATAATACTTTCTGAGCGTGGACTGACGGGGTGAGTTACCAAAATTATTGCTTTTTTATATTGTTTTTGTTTGGATTTCTCAGAACATATTTAAGTGCCTAATAAGGTCCACTATGTTGTCTTCAAATAAGAGCCGGTCCTTATTACAGCTACGAAGTAATAAGATCAACGAATTATAAGGTGAAATGGTGCCATTGTTTAAAATTACATTCGTGTATTTTGATTTAAACATTTATGTTGATCATTAAACGAAAAAATAATAATAACGATAAGTAAGAACTTGCAACTTCTGGTATCACGAAGAAAAAGTAGATCCCAGCAAAGACTGATATTTTAGTTATATATTTTTTGTCCTGATTGTGTGTAATATTCGCAATGAATGTTGACTTAATTGATTTGTAGTAACTATTATCGTATACTATCTCATTATTAGGCAATACATTCTTTGTTTAAAGTTGTTAATCACTTGAATTTTTATTCTTTGTTAAAACGTTCTCCCACAGGTTAACTTAGTATTTCGTTATGTTGTTTATTGAATAAAAAGAAATATATTACGTATAATTAGGATAAGCAAATAAAACACACTTGGAATATACGTGCATACTGATCTCCTTTACTTAAGCTGTGTTGGTTGCTCCTCTTTTGCTTTCATATACTTAATCCACCAGGACCAGACTCTTCATAAATAAGTATTATACCTAATAAGGTCCAAGAGCTAAGAATGAAAAAAATACTGATTAGTAACATTTTGTGATTTACTTTACAAGAAATAATAAAACACTGCATTTATATACTTTCTTTTTTTATTTATTACTAAAAAATAGATGAATTATAGCATATATACATTTCCTTAGACTTTATAAGGGCCACGACACAAATTTACAAGATTTTTTGTTACATCGTTCGAGACCACGAACTTAATAGTATTTTAAAGCCGTTACTTTTAAAATATGTGATTTTTCTAGTAAACAAACTCTTTAAACTCGTAGTTCAATAATGGACTTTATTTGGAACCCTAGTGCCCAATAAGGACCGCAGACTAGCTTTTAAAAATCCCTATTTTGGAAGGAAATGTCTTGATTTTGTACCATATGTCGCATTTTTAAATAAACATTTAATATGATCATAGTGTCTTACAAACTATCGCACTTCCCAAAATTGATTTATAACGATTTCCAGAAACTATGCCCTTATAAGGCGCTCTTACTTAAAATTTTAATTTCACGCACTTTCAAATGGTTGTTTGACGATGTTGGCAGATTGACCGCTGCGTGCTTTGAATGTTTTTATGGTCTACCCCCAAAACCAACTAGCGAAGTTTCCAGTTAAAACGTTTCTTTTCTTGCAATATGCAATAATTTATCCTGTACGTATTTGCATTTTTTTTGCAAACGTCAAGGCAATTGGATAACAATTTATTTGCGGAATGCGGATAGCGTATTAAGTGCGGGAAGTTTGAAGTGGTGACCCTTATTTGGGGTCGGCTCTTATTAGGCGCACCTACCTTATTTACACTTTTCTGTAGTAGTATTATCGCATAAAGTATAGCCTAAGTACTGACTGAGTTTTGATTTCGAGCCTCGATGCGTACGTTGACGCGTTGGTCCTGTCCTGCGTCATCTCATTCCGGCCATGTCGGACTGCCATCTCACCGAACTATGAGAGTGAAGGAACAGAGAGTGCACCTGTGTATTGCACACACACTTTGGCACCGAGTTCACTATAATATCTCCTAAGTACCTGGTTGATCTCTGCTGGAATTCGCCGTAGCCGAAACTAGGTAGACGAATAATATCACAATCACCTATCTAAATCGGCTTGCCTCGTTAGTGTAGTGGTTAACACGACACGATGCACAATCACAAGCCAGCGCTCGTAGGGGACTCGTAAATACATATATCTACGAGTTCTCGGGTTCGAATCGCTCGACCGACGATCGACCGGGGTCGGGCCAAATTTGTTCTTGGTTTTTCTGTCTTGAAATAGCTCAGTAACAGCTCGAAGTCGGAAAGATGGTGGTAACACCGTGCCTCAGAAAGCACGTTAAGCCGTCGGTCCTGCGTCTGATCTCTTTCCGGTCATGTCAGATGTCTGATTGTTCACTCTCACTCACCGGATTTTTAGAGAGTGCTTAAATGTATTGTGCACACACTTGTATACGCATAATATCTCCCACGCAGTTGGCTAATCTCTATTGAGATTGGCCGCCGTAAATACGAGGGTCAAACTGAAAGTTCTTAGAACTGGCCACTTATAAACAATATAATAAAAAAAATATTCTAAAATTTGAAAATAGAACTCTTTGCCAATATTACTGAGTATATATTTCATTCATTTGTCATTTGTTTTACGACTTGGCGGCAAATTGAAAATTGTCTGTGTCACGTCAAAATGAATTTAACACGAGAAAATTTTCGTGCAATGATTTTTTATGACTTTCGATGTCATTTAAGTCAACAAGAAAGTTATGATAGACTACGATTGGCCTTTCACGATGAAGCCCCATCTCGTGCGACTGTTTACAACTGGTTTAATGAGTTTAAACGTGGTCGCACTAATCTCACTGATGATGTACGTGAGGGACGGCCTTCTACGGCGACGACTGAAAATAACATCTGTGTTGTGCGGCGTATGATAGAGACTGACAAAAGAGTGACCTATCAGCAGATTCGGACAAGCTTAGGCATCGGTATGAGTCAAGTGCACAAAATCCTCCACGAACATTTAGCGGTCAGGAAGCTTTGCCCGGTGGATACCTCATAATTTGACTAAGGCTCAAAAACTCCATCGTGTGGATTGGTGCCGTAAAATGATTGAAAGATTTAACGGAGGTGACTCAAATGCTGTGTTCGACATACTAACAGGTGACGAAAGCTGGATTTACTGTTATGATCCTGAAACCAAAAGACAATCTGCTCAGTGGGTGTTTCCTTTCGAGGAGTTGCCAACTAAAGTGAAGAGAGATCGAAGTGCGGGAAAAAAAATGGTGGCCTCGTTCTTTGGAAGGATAGGTCATTTCGCAACAATTGTGTTAGAGGATCAAAAAACAGTTTCTGCAGAATGGTACACTACCAATTGTTTGCCACTTGTCTTGGAAAAAGTTCGAGAGAAACGACCTCGCAGTAGGATCCTCCTTCACCACGACAACGCCTCGTCGCACACCGCCAAGCGAACGATCGACTATTTGGCGACATCAAACGTTGAATTACTGGGTCACCCGCCGTATAGCCCCGACCTCGCGCCTTGTGATTTTTATTTATTTCCAAAAATTAAAGAAAAACTTAAAGGAAAGCGGTTTATGAATGCTGAAGAAGCGGTGGCTGCGTATCGCGATGCCATTGAAGAGACCCCTAAGGACGAGTGGGCAAAGTGCTTTTCCCAGTGGTTCCATCGCATGCAGCGGTGTATTGACGTCAATGGACAATATTTTGAAAAGATATAATAAAACTAATAACTGGCTAATGTAATCAGTTTTTGATTTTCTAAGAACTTTCAGTTTGACCCTCGTATTAGATATCATTGCACTTGAAATATGACCATGCCGGGCGATTGCAACTCTCGACCACCCTGAAGTTGGCAGAGCCTGTCGAAATTTTCAGTGCTTTTTAGTCGAATTTTTGCAAGGATGACATTACAATGATGGAGATTTGTTATGTGGTGTTCCAGGTGCAGCAATACGCGAACAAAACGCATCACTACTGCGACGTGTTCACCGAGGAGCTGCTGGCGCCGCTCGGCGAGCTCGCCTACGTGCGCATCGACGAGAACACCGCCGAGAAGGTAACCAATGCACTTAGACAAGATGCAAATATGCAATCTATTCTACAGTGAAGTTCGCTATCGCCCACAATGTAAAAAAAATATGTATCAAACTGAAATTAAGTTATCAAAACATCATGTGACTTTTGACACACATTGACGTAAAATTCAAAGAGAGTAGGAATTTCGCACGGATAGATAGACTGCACGGTAGCTCAGATGGTAAGAGCGTTGGATCGTTTAGCCAAAGATCGTGGGTTCAAACCCTGCCCGTGTGCGAACTTTTGGTTTCTTATTTAAACTTCTATTTTGACACTTTGCTGGCGGTAGCGTAGTTCGCTGATGATGAATAGGTTGCATCGGGTCCTGGACCGTGACATTCATTGAGGCCAAGCCCCAGATCCTGTCTGGAGAGGAGTTGCGGTGGTACCGAATAACAATTACTTTTGTTATATGTATGTCTTTGGGAGGAAGTACAAGTACCTACGAGTAGATTATCTAAAAGTAGACGATTATTTGAATGAAGTAAATGTGTGGACCAGCTCACATCAGAACAACTCCTGTATCTAAACAATGTTTGTAAAAAGAGGCTTTGACAATAGCCCACACTTAGCTTAAAGCAGTGCAGTAGGGCCGTTATGTTGTGACGTGTGACATTTATTTACGCGAGAAATTTCTTTACGCATTTCCCTAGCCGTGGAGGCTCCATGGGGTATGTAAGCCTCTAAAGGAGACCAAACTACCCACGAAACCTTATGGTGACCTCCGATGCCGTAGCACACATCCACTGATCAAACTCCTCATTTCTTTTTTCCCAGGTGTTCATAAACCGCACGAAGCGCATTCTCCTGATCTCCTCCGACGGCGTGATGGCGCAGTGGCGCTGCGCAGCCACCTTCGAGTCCGCCAACCAGTATATCGCTGGCACGCCGGTGGTCAACAAGGATGGCGCGCTCGTCACCCTCGTGACGGCCAAGAGGGGGAACAACTACGCCGTCTCTACGTTTGAGGTGAGCTAGAGCACAGAATAAGTACTAGTACTCCGTACAGAAGTATGACTTTGCAATGAAATTCAAAGAAATATCTACTCAATGTTGTCAACGATATGGTGTAATTCAGTTCGCCTCAGACTCGAGCACATTTTCGTGTAGACACCTACAAAAATACATTGCAAGATAATTTCATTCTTATAACTCTGGAATATGATTTATAATACACTAAACCTATTCAGTGACGTACTATTACGCAACGCGATAGGGTTGACTGCCACAAGAAGCTACTTACGCCATCTAGCGCATCTTTCTAGGACTTTATTCACGCTCGTCCAACCAGCAACCTAGTGTCACGCACCGCCGGTGAATAAAACGCGCGAGCGTGTCGCTGCCGGCTAGCGACACCCAACTTGTTTAGTCCCTTACCAAGGGGTCGCCGCGCGTAGGTACGTATTTGCTACCTACGCGGGAAGATACACAGGCCTGGCTAGAGGAAAGTGTGCATGAACGTTCGAGATTGATTACTATACCATCGTCATCTTAGCCTATTTATTACCATGGTTATATTGGCCTCCTTCTCTTTCTCCACTGGCCCATAGCCAAGTGGCAATTTATTCTCAGTTCGTTATATCTATCACAATGTATGAAACTGACATAAGCCATCGAAATATCACGTGACTTTTGCATACATATTTAGACATTTCGGTGGCGATAGCGAAGTTCGCTCCAGAACAATTGCCATTTGGCTACGGGCCCAGGTTCTGTGTTGCGCCACACTTATCCATTTGGTGCCCACCATCCTTACTATGTCGTACTTCCACCGCTCCCATCTGTGGTCTCCCGACGGGACTTCTTATTCGATCTCATGGTCTCCATTCCAGGATAGCTCTGCTGCACCACGACTCCAGCTTTCTGTCTATGTGTACAGATTACTCTATAATGCATACCATAGCAGTAAGAATACAGTTTACTCTGAAATATGATGTACCAAGGTCCAAGTAGGTGGTCTTATAGCTAAGAACGACGGATTTTCATTGTACTTACTGGCAAATTGTCAGATTGTCTTCCTAGCCAAATTCCGACCACGGCAGCCAATCTCAACCGAGATTAGTCAAGTGCTCGGGACAGAGTGCACAAGTATGTGCGAAATACACAGATACACTCTCTGCTCCTACACTCAAAGTGCGATCAGACGACAATCCGTTATGACCGGAGGGAAATCAAGCGCAGGACTTCAATCAAGCGCGCAACGGCTTAACGTGCTTTCCGAGTTAATTTTCCCGACAGATGTTTTTGGGTTATTTCAAGACAAAAACTTAGACACCAAATCCGGCCCGATTCAGATTCGAACCCGAGAACTCTTGGACAGTAGCCAGCGTGTTGACCACTAGACCATGGAGGCAGTTTGCGAGTCATAGTTTAATTATGAAGGCAGACCGCTTTTGGAGTGAACCAGAAAGAGATTGAGAACACGTACGTCAAAGATCCTCAGCGATCAGACTTGTGTTTCAAAATCCATAATTGTCTGATCTAAATCTACGATGTTCTGAAGTTTCTAGTACCTAATATAGGTTTGATCAGACCCTCGATCACTGACCTCTATAATACAAGTACGCTGAACTTAACAGTCTTTAAGATATAACAGATAATTTTTGTACTGAACCAAAGCGCCCCAACGAGTGTTCAGGGAACTAAAATAGAGTATATTGCATATGTTTACGTCAACTCCCATTAGTTCCGTGGACGGTCACCACACGCGCACTATAGCCGTCAGCACAATAGAAAGATTTGTTTTCAGAACAGTAGTTTGACTCAGCCGTATTTTTGAAATTAGAACCTACGGATGGGCGGAGCGCTAGGGATGGTACACGACAAGTAAAAAATGTCTAGATTTTTATTCTTCATATGTGTAGTGTTTTAGGTTTAGGAATGAGTCATATTTTTATTAAAGATTATTTATCATATCGAATTTAATAATAAGTTTATTGTCTATAAACAGCACAGTATGTCAGACTACCCCAATTTGACCTTAAGACCACCTCTATATCCTACGGAATATAAGCTGTTTTCATAGTTCAAATATGTAATGTGAAAACTGTCTAGTTATTGCGGGTCATGAGATACAGCCTGGTGACAGACAGACGGACAGTGGACTCCTAGAACGGGCCCGTTTTTACATTGTCAGTTCGATGAGACCAGGTACAATTTACGAGTTTGCTCCTACACATCATTGAGGCTTAAAAAATATATTTAAATCCTATGTGTATAAAAAATATCCACAGACCCTGCAGTTCCCGAAATCTTCGAAGGCATTGAAAATTTTGCGACAATAATTTTTATTTTTTTAACAATTTCAATTTTGACAGCTGTCATCCGAAATAAAGATCTCATCGAGCCCTACGATTTGTCCCTACACACCCATAGTCTTGTGTGGATAGTTTCCGAGAAATGGCTGTTTAAATTTTGACAGCTGTCATCCGAAATGAAGATCTCATCGAGCCCTACGATTCGTCCCTACACACCCATAGTCTTGGGTGGACAGTTTCCGAGATATGGCCGTTTCAATTTTGACGGCTGTCAGCCGAAATAAAGATCTCATCGAGCCCTACGATTCGTCCCTACACACCCATAGTCTTGGATGAATAGTTTCCGAGATATGGCCGTTTTAATTTTGACAGCTGTCATCCGAAATGAAGATCTCGTCGAGCCCTACGATTTGTCCCTACACACCCATAGTCTTGTGTGGATAGTTTCCGAAATATGGTCGTTTCAATTTTGACAGCTGTCATCCGAAATGAAGATATCATCGAGCCCTACGATTTGTCCCTACACACCCATAGTCTTGGGTGGATAGTTTTCTAGATATGGCCGTTTTAATTTTGACAGCTGTCAGCCGAAATAAAGATCTCGTCGAGCCCTACGATTTGTCCCTACACACCCATAGTCTTGAGTGGATAGTTTCCGAGATATTGCAGTTTCAATTTTGACAGCTGTCATCCGAAATAAAGATTTCGTCGAGCCCTACAATGTGTCCCTACACACCAGTAGTCTAGGGTTAGTAGTTACCGAGATATGGCAGTTTCAATTTTGACAGCTGTCATTCGAAATAAAGTTGATTTTATACATGTTTCATATAATCTACTTTGTTCAATGATATTTATCTGCATTTTGAAAGTCAGTCTTTGACAGCGAACCGGCTCGCGCCCCGCGTGTCACTTCGTGGGTTTGTCTGCCCAAGTTTGATCAACGGGCCGTGTAACTGACGTGTATACATGTGTGTGTCGATACGGGTGCTCTAGTATGAAGATAAAATACTGTATATCTATATACCGTGCCGTCAGCGCCAAAATGGCGATAATCAAAGGGCTTTATTTTTAGATTGATTGTATGCAGTCCAGTGTACCTGTATTATAGAGGTCAGCGGTCACGATCGATCTTTACGCTACGATTCCGAAACAAATCAAAATGGCGAGGCGACATGCCAGCTTTTATACAAACGTTTCAAACTCCTTTATAAAAATGGCAAACCGTTTCAAATCGAAACAAAACAGCTGCACAACCTTTTCCAGGGCGAAGGCGGCTACTTCGAGACCACAGAGCCGTGGACGGTCATCGACGCGCCGGAGACGGCTATGGTGTACGGGACCCGCACGTTCGCGACGCGCCAGGATCTGCTGGAGTACGTGCGCGCGCTGGGGCCCGCGACGGTGTCCCCCGGCGCGCCCCCCCGCCCCGCGCTACTGCGGGGGCCACACGCGCGGATCGTGCTCGTGGCGCACAACGGGAGGCAGCTGGCCCACCACTACTTGCACGGTGTGATCACCACTGATATTCACTATTTGTAGTGTATCGACTGTTCTTTACGTGCAATAATAGGTATGCAAATCAGTTACTTATACAAATAAAAAAATGTAATTTGGGCCTTTAGTATTGCATAAATAATTTAATTAATGATATTAAGACAATAATAAATCCAAAACATATTTTAGTAAAAATATATGAAATAATAATATATTTATATTTATAATTCATATGTACGCAATGTAAATAAATACTTAGATTAAATATAAAATAATGCTTCTATGTGCATTAATCTACAGATTTTTTTATTCAATAAAAGTAAAATATATTTACAAACATGTTTTATTTAAATAACAATAACACAAATATACATTAGATAATAACTCAGAAATGCGATTTCATCCTTAGATTAACGACTAATTTGTAACCAATTTACCTAAAATCATAGAAATTCTGATGAAAATGAACATTACATTATTCAAGTCAGCCATGAAAATATTTAAACTAACTAATTATATTGCCTAAATAGGGATCTGCCAAAAGAGCATACCAATTGGGGGTTTAGTGGTCAAACAAAACGGAAACCTCTGAATAGGGTTGAGTTCACCAACACATGTAAAATTTTTAAACACATTTTATGGTAATTGTATGGAATTATGTCAAATCAACCATCGTTCAGCAGCTGTTTAAAATTGGTGAACTCGGGTTTTAGAGCCACAAATATTTCTTTCCACTTGATTCCGGTACATCTAGGGATCGTGAAGGACGCATATTAACTTCAATTTATGTTCTCACACGAATTAATCAATTGTTCCCGCACTTAAGGGTGCATTTCCATCCGGATCTGGGCTGAACGGACCTTGAATTCGCCAATCACAGTGCTCGGAAGCAAAGCTCGCGTCAGTGGCACGCACCCTGATTGGCCAATTCACATTCCGCTCTGCCCAGCACGCCTTTGTAGAAACGCACTTCTTCGGTCCGCTGCAGTGCAGTGTAAGGAAGACTAGGTAAATATGCAAATATTTGTAAACAGTTTTGTAAGACTGTTTATAAAAAAAATGTAAAAGTGTTATATGCATAATAATAAGCAAATAAAAAAAATGCGTCCAATAATTCAATCCCTAGACAACTCTTTACGGAAACTAAGGTTATGTGCCATTAAGAAATCAGTCTACTGACGCATTCAGTCTTGGAAATCTTAAACTTATTATTATTATATCACAAATATACACCCGAATAAATAGTTTTCGTTATTCCCCAACCAAAAATACCATTAAAATATCATGCACAAAGGCCTATAACATAAAAGATAACAATTTGTACAAATCAATCACTCACAAAAACTTAAATGTAGGAATGTCGTTGTTTAGTTAGTTATATTCATCCATATAACGTCGATAAGGTGCGCTTACACGGAAAAAAATGCTTAATTCCTGTCAAAAGGCCTGTGTAACTCCCCGCGTAGGTAGCAAAAGCGTACCGACGCGTGCAACCCATCGTGGTGGGTTAATCATTTTGGGTGTCCCGAGTGAGCAGCGACACGTGCGCGCGTTTTAATCCCCAGCGGCACGCGGCACTACTTCGCTGGCTGGACGAGTAAGAATAAAGTGCTAGAAAGGCGACAGTAGCTTCTTGTAGCAGGCAACTTTAACGCGTAAATTGCCCGTGTAAGAGCACCTTTATAAAGGAAAGCCGTTGACGAATTTGATACGAATAATAAATGAGACTATAATAAAATTATCCCTGTATATTTTAACTACTGTTTATAAGAAAGAAGAAGAAATTAATTCTTAACCATCGAGCACGTAACCTATAGAGGCGAAGCGCAATTTTTTTCCGAAACTTGTCTGTGCCACTGATACGGGAAGTGTCAATTTATACATATATTTTCAAATCGATATTATGAAATATAATCCGGATGTGATCGTATCTAACAGTCTTTTAAACAGCACCTTTATTTTAAATATGTAAAGAAATAAGTATATTTCTCTTACAAAATGCGTTGAAGAAAAAACAGAGGCATTAATTTTCAAAGGATTTTTCTGAAACAAAATTAATGACATTTCGCCTCTATAGGTTATGTGTTCGGTGTTCTCAACCGAGTACACTCGGTCGCACATAAAACTCTCCTACTTTGACATACCTTTCTTAACGTGTGCAGATATATTCGTCGCTGAGTGTACGACACGCGTCAGTCCGCGTCGTCGGTCAGTCGATGTACAGTCGAACTAACTCCCGCTCGCGCGCGGGGTAGCGCGTGACGGGGCAGGCGGCGTGCGCGCGCACGTGACGAGAGATGCACACGTAGCAGAACGTGTATCTGGGGACGTGCCAGTGCGGGTGTGAGAGAAAAGAAAGATATTTATTTTCACATCGGAAATGAGCAGTTTGAAGGTCAAGCAAATGTCGAGAGATGGGGCTAGGTCTCTGAGCGCGCACGTGACGCGAGATGCACACGTAGCAGAACGTGTATCTGGGGACGTGCCAGTGCGGGTGTGAGAGAAAAGAAAGATACTTATTTTCACATCGGAAATGAGCAGTTTGAAGGTCAAGCAAATGTCGAGAGATGGGGCTAGGTCTCTGAGCGCGCACGTGACGCGAGATGCACACGTAGCAGAACGTGTATCTGGGGACGTGCCAGTGCGGGTGTGAGAGAAAAGAAAGATATTTCTTTTCACATCGGAAATGAGCAGTTTGAAGGTCAAGCAAATGTCGAGAGATGGGGCTAGGTCTCTGAGCGCGCACGTGACGCGAGATGCACACGTAGCAGAACGTGTATCTGGGGACGTGCCAGTGCGGGTGTGAGAGAAAAGAAAGATATTTATTTTCACATCGGAAATGAGCAGTTTGAAGGTCAAGCAAATGTCGAGAGATGGGGCTAGGTCTCTGAGCGCGCACGTGACGCGAGATGCACACGTAGCAGAACGTGTATCTGGGGACGTGCCAGTGCGGGTGTGAGAGAAAAGAAAGATACTTATTTTCACATCGGAAATGAGCAGTTTGAAGGTCAAGCAAATGTCGAGAGATGGGGCTAGGTCTCTGAGCGCGCACGTGACGCGAGATGCACACGTAGCAGAACGTGTATCTGGGGACGTGCCAGTGCGGGTGTGAGAGAAAAGAAAGATATTTCTTTTCACATCGGAAATGAGCAGTTTGAAGGTCAAGCAAATGTCGAGAGATGGGGCTAGGTCTCTGAGCGCGCACGTGACGCGAGATGCACACGTAGCAGAACGTGTATCTGGGGACGTGCCAGTGCGGGTGTGAGAGAAAAGAAAGATATTTCTTTTCACATCGGAAATGAGCAGTTTCAAGGTCAAGCAAATGTCGAGAGATGGGGCTAGGTCTCTGAGCGCGCACGTGACGCGAGATGCACACGTAGCAGAACGTGTATCTGGGGACGTGCCAGTGCGGGTGTGAGAAAAAAGAAAGATATTTCTTTTCACATCGGAAATGAGCAGTTTGAAGGTCAAGCAAATGTCGAGAGATGGGGCTAGGTCTCTGAGCGCGCACGTGACGCGAGATGCACACGTAGCAGAACGTGTATCTGGGGACGTGCCAGTGCGGGTGTGAGAGAAAAGAAAGATATTCATTTTCACATCGGAAATGAGCAGTTTGAAGGTCAAGCAAATGTCGAGAGATGGGGCTAGGTCTCTGAGCCCGCACGTGACGCGAGATGCACACGTAGCAGAACGTGTATCTGCGGGAACACGTGTGAGTGTGAGAGAGAAAACAGATATTGCTTTTCACTTCGACTACCTATCACCTTATTACAAAAGATTTAGACCATGTTTAAACAAATCAAAACAATAGCCAACAAATTAGAAATTAATAACACATTAATGACATAAACTAATAGAAAAACGCTTTGATGAAGCGGCGTGTAAATAGCCGACATCACGCGGGGAGCGCAATTATGAAAGATTTTGTTTGTAGATTAATTATATTGATTCCTATGAAACCCACCCTGCGAATTGAAGAAGAGAAATGGTTTCAACGTCAGCACTGAAAACTATTGGCCCACTAACCTGCAGACCAGCTCAGGGAACGCCTCACCGACTCCTCTCTCTGCAGCTCACACCGTGAAGCACTTTCACGAAACAGATTGTCAAATCACTGCTGGGTATTTATAACGAGTTTCTTGTAACTTTCAGCTGTCCATTACGAATAAAAAACGAACTCCCAACCAAAATTACGTTAGAAGACGCGCCTGTGATGTCGCAGAAGTAAGGAATGCAATGCACACAATGGCGGCGCTCGGTGTAGTACCGAGCCTAAACTATGCGGCGCTGGTGTCACCAGGTTCAGCGACTCCAAAAGCGCGATCCTTATGGCGGGTGAACCAAATAGCTTCAGATACTAACTTATAGAAACCATTTGAAAATAACAAATTATTATTAAAGAAATTACCTATTACTTTAGGTTTAGTAAAAATAAATATTTTAAAATTAATGTGGGTCACTTTAGGTGCCCAACCACGCTTTTCTAATGGGCCAGCTAATACTTAGTCCTGTTTTAAACCTTTTTAAAATCTTAATTTTAGAGCGGTTCCATACTATAGTATGTTATTTGTTGCATGCCAATAATGTAAAAAAAAATACATTTCTTTTATTGTATCTGGGGACACATGCCAATATGAGAAAAAAGAGGGAGAAGAATGAGCTGGTTATGTGGAGGTCAAGCAAACGTCAAAAGGTGACGCTAGGTCTTTGAGCACGTGACTAGAGATGCACACGTAGCAGAACGTGTATCTGGGGACGTGCCAGTACGAGTGTTAAAGATAAGAAAAAGCGCCCAAGTGCAAGTTGGTCTCGCACACGACGGGTTCCGTACCATTTTCTACTTCATCTTAGTCATTTTAAATAATTTATTCTAAGGATTTTGTATTTGTTATTTTAGAAAGCCCTTAATCTTTTTAAAACACTACTATTCAACGATACCCTACGGGTACGATGGGGTAGATGGCTAAAAAAATCATTCCAACTTCACGCAAACTTGCAAACGTCAAGAAGCGACTTTATACTTTAAAAGCGATGATAACAAGGCAAAATTGAATGCTATTTAAAATACAGTACATGACAAACAAAAAAAATAGTCTTAGTTTAAATAATATAACTTGTCAGACGTTGGGTTTGAATGGAAAGACATAAAGGAATAAAAATAAGTAAACTTACCCTGAGACCGGCAGTACTGTGGGAATCTTCCACGTCCTCAGGCAGAGAGGACATTTGTTTTTTAACCTCTCGTGGTGTTCCTCCTTCTGTAATTAATATTTTTTAATTAATTGTTGGCCTTTTGAATACAAAAGATAAAGTTTGTCTTTAAAAACGCCATTTAGCTAATCTACTGAAAAACTCCTCATTGTCTGAAATCTATAAAAGTAAAAATAAATGCACTGAATTTGTTTATTGTGTTTGTCATTGCCATGACAAGGTTTACACTTCACGACACAAACGGTCAACCCGCGACCATGATTCGTGCAACCGAATCGAAACGTCGGGAAGGTAAATACAAATTTGCCTTTTAAAAAAGTATTAATTAGTTGCAATAAATTCCGTTTGTGTCGTGAAGTGTACGTTTAGAAATGCAACAACAAAGTTTGAAATCCTATATGACAAGATTTAATAGTATTTGTTTATTTATTACTGATGGACGGCGCCGGTAGGAGTAAGAGTAATTTTGGATCATTGAGCCATGCAGACGATGTTGCTGTTGCACAACAGCTAATAAATGATTGACGACTCAACATTTTAGTTATACTTTATGTTGATAGATGGCGCTGCAGCGACATCTTACCACTGTCGCTAACACTAGCAAACAACTTCAAGACGCGACGCCCTGACTCGGCTCCTACAGGCTAGATGGCGCTGATAGCCCGCTCCATACAACACAAACCGCGATATGTAAGATTTAGCACGAGCTTGACTACATATAGATAAACCAAGACGGTGACCATTGGACCTTGGTCCCCGACCATAACAACCGGTCGGTAGGAAGCGCTTCCCTTTGCCTTCCTAACCCAGTTGCGCCAAAGCGCTATTCATCTAAGTTATATAAATATTTAAGTCGAAATCATTGAGCATAAAACAAAAACAAATTATTATAATATTCTGTGTACAGACACGTACTGGAAATACTTATGTTAAAAATTAGCGAGTCTCAAAATGCAGTTTAAAATAAAATTTAATGGAATAACAAGCAAACATAATTATTGTAAAAATAAAACACCGACCTTTCATTTGCTACCTATATTGCTATGGTAAGAAAAAAATCAATGCCCCCTTGCCTCTTTATTTTCATTTGCGGGCGCTATCTTTTAAATGTCTATAGCCTATGCCACTATCACAATTTTGACAAATTCAACGACACCTCATGTGTCAAAAACTGTCCAGCCCTCTCGAAAAACATAACCCTTCTTCTGCAGTCGGGTAAAAAACGTTTTGATGATCACCAAATTGTTAAAAAATTACCTGTTATTACGCGTGAAACCAAAACGTGCTAAACATAAACATTGTAAAACAAAAAACGCTAGACCAATCTTTTTCATAAATAAAAATGTACCTGACTTAGGCTGTTCAACGCCATCTAGTTAATTTATAAGTACTGAATTTTGACACTAGGAAAATCACTCATTAGTAAATATGTCTTCGGTGGCGTGTGAGGAATCGTGGTCAGGTGGTTCATAGCATAGTGCTCATATATGGCGGCATACTGAAATTATAGAAGTCTGTAATACAGACTACTATAATTTTACAGACTCTGTATTAACTAAATACATACTACTATTTTCTAAAATCGACACAAACTAAAGACCACATGGATGGCTTCGGATCACAGTTGAGAAACACAGCAAGTTCGATACAGCGATGCAATAGCCAAGAAAACCGTTCATGTTGGCGCTCAGTGATAAGACTACACGTTAAAACGACGGCAACAAGTGTCGCCATCGTTGTATCGACCGTGCTAAGTAAAAATACTTGGACTTTACGACTACACTCAATAGATGGCGCTAGATTGACGTAATCGTATGATGCGATTTAGGAACGAAGCTCTATGGTTAAACGACAAATCCGAATGACGTCTGTCATTGAGTTCCGACAGCTCCAAACTTCAAAATAAACAGCGCCGGTCACCTTACTATCCGATGAATCATTATTGTGCGGTCGTCATACCTTGGGTGGCTTGGGCGCTGGCAAGGTGGCAGCGGAGTGATGTGAGGCGGAGTCCCACCAGCGCAGAAACTGCACCCCGAACGCGCCGTACTCCACCGCGCGGAGAACCAACCCACCCACCATGGGGAACGTCACCACTGCTTGGCTGCAATCACACGTGGGATTCGTTTTAAGCAGATCTACGGAATATTTTCACCAAACGCCTGGCAATGGGGCAACAAGTACGCAAAATTTATTGGCTCATTAACAGAAACAGCCAACTCTCAACAGAAAACAAACTCTTCTTATATAAATGTATAATAAAACCAATTTGGACATACGGCATACAACTGTGGGGCGCAGCTGCCAACTCCAATATTCAAATTTGCAAAGGTTTCAGTCAAAAATGTTAAGAATGATAGCTGACGCTCCCTGGTATGTCACAAATGAGAGACTCCACCATGAAGTTAGCATCAAAACGATAAAAGATGAAATAACGGCTATAGCCAAAACATATAATAAAAGATTATAGCAACATTCTAACACACTGGTGCAGAACCTGACGGATGATATATTTCCGAGTGCTCGGAGACTAAAGAAGAGAGTACTACGTGATTTACTTTAATTATAAATAAATTATAAGGACATGTCACTGGATATGTACCTCGCATACTATTGCAACTATGAGTACATCACAAAAATTGCTGAATGTCCACTAGACAGATTGCAGTTAATAATCATTAAAAAAACTACGGAAACCTACGTTAAGCAGTTGGTCCCGGCCAGGCCTGTGTATCTCCCCGCGTAGGTAGCAAAAACGTACCTACGCGCAGCGACCCTTACTTAGGGGCTAAAACAAGTTGCGTGTCGCTACCGGCCAGCGACACGCTCGCGCGTTTTATTCACCGGCAGCCGCGCGGCTACGTTGCTGGCTGGACGAGAATGAATAAAGTACTAGAAAGAGGCGCTAGATGGCGTTAGAAGCTTCTCGTAGCAGCAACCCTATCGCGTCGCGTGATATTACGTCACTGAATAGGTTTAGTGTATTATGAATCATATTCCAGAGCAATTCCAAGACCCTAGGGCGGCTCGATAACATCTAACAGTAAGGTTGGTCACTTGCCTTACAGACACCCCTCCACCTGAGCCCGCGTGGAGGAGTACGGCTCGTACCTCCTCATAGTTGAGGTGAGGCCTTTTCCCAGCAGTGGGATCTAATAGCCTGACTTTACACGGTGCCTACACTACACACGGGTGGCTACGCCGCGGCTATTTCAGGAGACATGTTACGGTAGGTTACGCCGACGCAAAAGCGAGAGAAAGCACAGAAGCCTTTGCCCAGCAGTAGGATCTATACAGTCTAACTTTACTTTTACTTAAAGGTAACCTAACCAGTATTGGTTCAGACTGTTTCAGCACCTTTAGAAAACTATATTCTTGACTTGCAATTCTACGATTCAGACTTTAAAAGGTTGGTCATTCTTGAATAGGGAAATGAAACAATTTTTTAACAAACTACTTACTACAATTCAGTGCAGACGTACTTAATAAATTTCAATCAAATAATTAAAGATACCTTAATGCTGACATTAAGGTATCTTTAATTATTTGATTAGGTGAGGTGATTACTTAAATGATGAAAGCATCAGTGCAATTTTCGCATTAAAAACCACCTGTCTAAAATAGGCTTTGACAAGGCTTTTTTAGGCTGCAGTTAGACGACGCAAAAAACATGTTACACGCATACTGGTTTTAGTTTATAGAAAATTTAAACTCTATAACCTAGGCCACAACATTAAAATTCTTACGAACAACCACATCACGAAGCGGCCGCTGCGCTGTCATCTCCTACCTACCTTGCCCCAATTTTATGGATGATGCGTCCCCGGCCCCGGCAGCCGCTCTATTAAATTTTAACTTTAAATGTAGTTGCTGAAGAGCTTATTTTACTATAATTGATTCTTGAAAACACACGTACGCGGTGGCCACGAGGTAGTACACACGTACGCGGTGGCCACGAGGTAGTACACACGTACGCGGTAGCCACGAGGTAGTACACGCTTACGCGGTGGCCACGAGGTAGTACACACGTACGCGGTGGCCACGAGGTAGTACACGCGTACGCGGTGGCCACGAGGTAGTACACGCGTACGCGGTGGCCACGAGGTAGTACACACGTACGCGGTGGCCACGAGGTAGTACACGCGTACGCGGTGGCCACGAGGTAGTACGCGATAGCCGCGTGGCAGCTGCGCGGTTACTCATTGTGCGCGACACGCCACGCCAAGTGCCATTCGCCATTTTGTCCCTTACTCAATTTGTCCAGTCAGTATACTCTTCGCCAGGTCCCCCAGGGGTACTCGTCATCTTGCTTTTCTAAAGAAGAGTCCCGGACCCAGCTAGAATAGGGAACTAACAGCAAGTCTTGTCACTTAGGTTCTTTACTGCTGGCTCTCTACGGATGCGTCCAACCTAGCCAGGCCTGTGTAACTCCCCGCGTAGGTAGCAAAAACGTACCTACGCGCGGCGACCCACCGTGGTGGGCTAATCAACTTGGGTGTCGCGAGCGATCAGCGACACGCGGGCGAGTTTTATTCGCCAGCGGCGCGCGGCACTACGTCCCTGCTTGGACGAGCATGATTAAAGTGCTAGAAAGGTGCGCTATATGGCTTATTCTGTGATCTAGCTAGCATAGACAACTATCAGACAATATCTCGTCTCTTACCCAATTTGTCCAGTCAGTAAGCTCTTCGCCAGGTCCCCCCAGGTGTACTCATCGTCCTGTCTCTGCTCCGGTGCCTCTCTTAGAGTGAGTCCCAGCAGATACAGCGCGGGGGAGGGGGCGGGGGAGGCGCCGGTGAGGTAGCGCGCGGTCTGCGCCAGCTTGGCGCACTCCGTGGCGAAGTGGACCAGGGCGTATGTCTTGATGGCCGCGCGCCGGAGGCTGGCTGGGGTACCCTGTGAGTCGAAATTATCGTGATAATGATAATGTCCTCCTAGCCGAATTTCGACTGCGCGGAAGATATTGTAGTGCACGAGTGTGTGCGCAATACCACAGGTGCACTCCCTGTTCCTTCACTCTCATAATTCGGTGAGACGGTAGTCAGACATGACCGTAGAGAGATCAGGCGCCACTTAATGTGCTTTCCAAGGCACGGGGGTGTTAACACCACCAACTTCCCGAATCCGGAGCTGTGTCCGAGTTATTTCAAGACAGAAAAACTCAACACATTCGGCCCGACCCGGGACCTCGTAGATAGTACCCAGCGTGCTGACCACTAGACCAACGAGGCAGTCGTATCCTGATATGGATTAATCTTGAATAGAGTAAATAAAAGTTGGTAGTTACCAACCAGAGATTTAGACAAACCGCACTAAGCAACAAAATAAAAATGCGCAAGTCGGACTCGCGCACTGAAGGTTCTGTACAAACTTTAGTGTAAATGCAACAAGTTTTTTTTTCCATGTAACCCAAAGCGGTTTTGAAAGAAAGAAAGAAAAAGTATTTATTTAACACCAATTTAGTTTCCGGATTGATCTATCAATATATGCTATAAGACATTGCTTCTTGCCATTCATGATCCTTGGTCAACAAAAAGTACAATACCGATTTTGATTACTACCTTCCCCAACCGCCCATCCTCTTCATCTTCCCTCCACCGGTCGACCGTCCTCTCGAGCTTGTCTCGCAAGTAGGGCACCAGCACCAGTAGCGCCAGGGACGCCTTCTCCACCAGATACGGTAGCCTCTTGTGCTGCGGCGTGAACTCCGAGCTGAACGTGGAAGGCACGCGGAGCAAGCCGTAGAAACTCTCGGAGAAGGATGCCGCTGCATAAATAAATAAATAAATTGTTATAACAAAGTTGGAGAGTCGCGTTAGAACCCGTTTTAATGTATGTTTAAGAAGGTTCTAACTGAATTTTGAACAGAAATCAGCCAATGTTTTAAATCTATGTTTTTTTTGCGTACGGCTAGTGTATGGTAATTTTTGCCGTCTGAAGTATTTCCTAAACACTACATTTAAGATTCTTTTAATCCAAGAATGAAAAGGCTGTTTTTAGGCAGACATGACCCATCCTAGGCCGCATTGTCGCGTACCATCAGGTGGGATTGTGTTCAAATGTCTGCCTATTAATTTAAAAAAAAACTACAGACGACATAGTTAAGCGCAGGCTGCAGGCAAATGAAAGAACTCACCATAATGTTTCAGATAATGATACTGCAGGCAGCAATCGAAGAGTAAGTACAGTTCATCGTACCACCGGAGGCACCAACCACACTTGTTTGGATATACTGCTGCTAAGTACTGGAACATTTTCAGTTGGAAAGTTATGAACAGACAACTTTGTCATTTAGCAATTATATATAACATGTAAACTATCTAATCTAGAGAGGCCATAGAAAGGCCAGAATGGAGAAAATTAGAGGAGGAGGATAGTGCATACAAAAATGGAACAAAAGAGAAATATATGAATTCATTATCTATACATATAATAAAACTGTAAAACCGATGCGTCTATACATTGAGTATTTTTACCAAAAACTAATTGAGGGTAATGTTAAAATACTAACAGAATAGGAATCTACAATTTTAATTTTTTTGTCTGTTTGTACACGCTAATCTCCGGAACTACTGAACGGATTTGAATGAGACTTTTTTTATTGTGTAGCTATTGAGTCTATGCAAATACTAGGCTATAACTTATTTTGAAGATCGGAGTACCTGACGTGGAACCTTAGCAGTACACTTAGGCTCCTTTCATTCTGCAGCGTGTCGCCGGTCGCGTGCGGTGCTACCGGTCGAGTTGGCATTTCACAGTTTCGCGTTTGCACTCGACCGGTTTGAACGTGTACAGTCACTTACTTTTATCAGTCATGGATACAATTAATAAAAAAAACAGTTACTAATGATCTCTGCACTCTATCATAACAACCAAAAACGCCGTGCCAGGCGAAAGGAAAATTATTTAAATAAAATAAATAAATAGCATGCCTTTTATGAACTTCTCTTATGAGTTGCTCTGTATCAATTGTCGCCATGATTGTACAAAAAACGCGCACGAACACGTCCGACAGTGAAAGCTCACATTGCAGCTCTGACCCGTGCGCCGACCGGCACACGCGGGGCGCGCGGGCGCCGGTCGGAATTTCGGCCGGTTGGGCGTGTTCAAAAACGCAACCGGCCAGCACGCGGCACAGTGAATGCCACTATAGAGTTTCATACAAATCGCGCCGGTCGCGTGTGCACGCAACCGGCGACACGCTGCCTGAGATAGGTCTAAAAGCTAGAATTAATTACATATTTTATTAATGAAGATAGAACGATAGGTATTATTTGTATTTATGCCATTCTATTTATTTATTTTATTGAGGAGCAATAAGAAGCAGTTCGGTGGTCCAGACTCTTAAGATAAGTAGTAACTGTCGACTTGCATTTATTCTTGGTTAGTGGGTAGATGTTAAGAAGTTCATTGAGTTTATTATAAAGGTAGCTTCCCAAGTAGCAGTAGAAGTTCTGTGCAGTTGCAGTTCTTAGAGGTAGGCTATCACATATAAGACCGTGACGTCGTTTTCCTTCTAACAAGCGAGGGTCATAGTTTAACTCTGAGTGTTTGGTCAAGATTGTCCGAAGAATGAACGTCTGCCTCACAGAAAGCACGCTCCATTTTCTGAAAAGATCTTCTGTAGGGTATAGAATTGGGAGACCAACTGCAACTTTTAAAATCGCTCTCTGAGCCCGTTCCACTTCCAGAAGAGTAGTCTTGTGGGTACCTCCCCATGAGGAAATACAATACTCCAGGAGCGGTTGACACAAGGCGTAATACACCATTTTGACGACGTGGCTGTCAGCCGCGTGTCGCAGGGTTTTGAAGTCGAAGTTTACGAATCCTAGGAACGAGAGATTGTACATGGGCACGGGGTCTCATCGCGAAGAAAAAATTCACTAGATGGCGACACGTGTATCATCTGGTTATTGATGTTGTTTATAAACTTAAAATAACAAGGAATTAGGCCCTTAAAATATCAAAACAAAATTTTGTATAGACCCTAAAATACAAAAAACATAATATCATGTAAAATTTCCTGGAATTTCAATTTAATGAATCATGTCTAGCACCTATGACGTAATAAAATGGTACCACATTGTAGACAGGATACTTGGCGAGAAAAGCAGGTGTATAGATGGCGCAGGTGTTTTGCTATTTGTGTAATTTCACCCTAGATCCTAGAACGCACCTATTGCATAAATCGATTGATATTTGCGCTTAGGTGGTCGATAGTCGGCGTAGCGCAGCGCGCAGGCGATTAATAGACATAAATCTGTGAAAAGTGTGCTTGATGTACTTTTCAATAACTTTTTTAGAACCCTATGATGCCTGTGCGTTCCATATTTTTTTACCACTTACCTAATTCATCAATTAATATTTTTGTTTATTGTAATAAGTAGGTACTTAAACTCTGTATCCGCGCGCCTTCTGAAGCACACTTAAAATTTTCAATTTAATGTATAGTGGCCAGCACATCAGATTACTAATTTCCGTTCCGATCTACACTTGATTACAACTGCATAAGATGCTGCAGTATTTTGCTTGACGTGCTGTCTTCTGTATCGACCTAAGTAGGTAGGTAAGTAATATGGCCCGCATTTGTTGCATGAAAAAAATCAGTTATTATTTTTGTCAGTTGTTTTTTTTTCTTTACTCTGTCTTGTGTGTTGTGCAAAATAAATGTTTTCTATTTCTATTATTTAAGTACGGCTTCTATTAGTTGTGATTGTGATTCGTTCACGGACACTCAACGCCCGCAGGATTGAAATAACAATAGAAAAAAATACATTGTCTGGTAGTGTCCGTAAATGTACTCAAATAATTGCATTCCTTAACCGAAAAAACTGTTTTAAAAAAATGTCGATTACATTACAGTTGGTAGCACGTCAAGTTATACATTGGAACCATGAAAATAGCTTTTATTACGTAAAAAATAGAGGCGGTCTCAACACCATTAAGTAAATAGTCTGACTTGCGACTGTGTTTCTTTCTCTAAAAACAACTCTCGCTCGTAGGTACTTAAATCATAATCTGCAGGATTGTTCAGGATATTATCCGTCTCGCTTGCACATCAGTTCTCTCACTCATAACACAGATATTATAATGCGCATAATAAACTGTAATCCTTCTAATCAGACTAAAGGTCCTTAACATTTTAAAATAGGCTTTAGTCCCCAGGGAAATGGGTTGAATATTGCATAATAAGTCATAGTGATGAGGGCCAAAACTTGAATGTTGCACTAGATTCATATTTTCGCCCAGGTCGTTCGACGTCGTCGTAGCGCAGCTCATAGGAAGCAATGGTTTAAGTCGACTGTTCAAGACCTCGTAGACTCTATTTTTGTTTTCGCAAGCTTAGATAGTGAATATGCTCGAAGAGTTTTTTTTTTACTTTTCCTATTAATTTCATTAATGCTTACCTAATTCATATTCATAATGAATATGGTGTAAATATAAATGTTTTTGTTCAATGTAATAAATTTTGTACCTTTTTTCTTCGGTACGGGATAGCTAGCGCCATCTTTTGAAAAATATGACAGTACTAGGTGAGAGTTAGTTTGCTAACAAAGCATTCAACAACTTGCTGTTTTAAGCACGTCCGAGAGTAATAGAGGGGCGCAGATTTGCTAGCTAGCTAGCGCCACCTTTGGATGAATATAGCAGTACGATTTTGCCCGTACGGCCTCGCGAGTTACGGCGGCCCCGTTTTCATATGGGTGATGAGGCATCTGTACTCATATATTATAATATCTGTGACATGGGGCTTAAAAGTCATTCATTAGTCCACTATGACACCAAGGTATTTAAGACTAACAAGTTCGTTCTAGTGGGCTACAATGGCAAGGGGGGGACTGTGTGGGGCAGACATGAGCAGTTAACTGCAAACAAGGTGGAGGCAGAGGGCATGATCTTAGTGCAAAGGCAACATATTTAGTTTTACCCACATTCAGCGTAAGCATATTATTCCGCAGCCAGGCCACAACTCTGTTTATTAAACTACAAGTATAAGAATAGTGTTACTTACTTTACGTTTTGGGAGAAAGGGTAGGGAGGCCTTTGCCCTGCAGTGGGACACGACAGGCTCATAATAATAATAATAACTTTACGGTAGTAGTAACTTACAAACCGACCTTTGAGTAGGCTATAGGGACACAATAAATAAATGCTAAACCCCATTCATCTATTGCAGTAGGGAGGTTTGAGTATAACTTTTTTCTTAACAATAAAACTAAAGTTTTAATTTTTTTACGAACAATTTAAACCGCCTTTAATGAAGTAAACTAAAAAGTAAAACAAAATCTTTACACTTTTACTAAGAAAGATATACTACAAAATTTAGTTTTAGAGTCGGTGTAACTGTCATGCGAAATTTTCTTGCCAAAAGAGGACGGGTTGATATTAACCTATCTAAAAAGAGTTCCTATTGACCTTGATTTTTCATTCCTCTCTTCTCCTTACGACATGGTAGACTAAGAGAACATGATAGCTAGATGGCGCTGGGAGTATAAAATATTTTGTATCATAGAGTCCACGCGTACGAAGTCGCGGGCGACAGCTAGTTCATAAATAAGAAATATTGTCTTGTCCGACTAAAGGCTTATTATAAATCTTATCTAAAATAACTTGACTTTGAGACTCTAGATCATTACTTCTATTAAGTTTCATTATAAGTTCAGCTATTTTTGTGAGAGAGACACATTAAAACCTGTATTATGCCCTGCATCAAATATGGGCTCCTCTGGCAAAAAAAGCCACAGGGATAAACTTGCTTAATGCCAGAAAGCCATAGACAGGAGCATGTTAGAACCAAAACTAAAAGACAAAGTTACAAATACAAATATAGTAGTAAAACAAAATTACCAGCTATTCTTTTACATATTGACCAACTTAAATGGAGTTGGACTGGAAAATACTGGGCATATTTTGGTGTTCAACTAAAAATAACTTACATTTACCTCATAAGTACTCTATGATCTTCCAAAATTAGGTTTAGAAGGTAAATAATAATGTGACATGTTTATCATCACACTGTACCAGTAAAGGTAACCAGAAAGAAAAAAAATAACAAAATTCTTTCTTTTTATGAGACTAAAGACTAATAAAATTAAACAGCACTTATAATTAGTAATCATTAGACTTACTGTGTTACTACTACTGACTTCTCAAAATTGGTATCTTCAAGACTAGAGGGTCGGTAATATTAACTACTTGATCTGAGGCAAAAACTTACAAATTCACTATTATTAATACATGCTTTATGTTTAAGGAATGAGTTTTATATTATCATATCTATTATAAGAACTAGATACCTATTTCCTTGTTATCAACTTAGAATTAATCTAGCTTGTAATTACATTTTATAACACTAAATACTAACCTACAAACTATAACTCGAAATACACGAAAAGCAAGTCTGTATGAGAATATTGTACATTTATGCAAAAATTACCTCGATAAGTTTCTTTAGAGCTGCTTTTACGGTAGAACCAAGAGCATCTTGGGCCGTAACTTGAAAAATAGAAGGAGTCCCTTGTAGCGTGCGTGTTATATGAGCAGCGTATACAGCCATAGTTGGTACTGTCGTGCAAACACTTATGACACAGTTATTCCTTGATTTCTCTGTCGAAATTCTGTGTGTAGTAGAATACAATTCTAGCCCAAAATACAAACAAATTCGAGAGAGAACAGGAGCAGCAGCAGCAGAGAAGTTTGTTGACTATTTTAACTGACACCTGTTAGTTTTTTTTTTGTTCAATTCACCCATTCTGCGTAGGCAAAGGATCAAGTCCATACAGCCACGTCTTCAGTATCATTTTATTGTTTTTTCTTTTCTTCAGAATCTTCTTCTTATGTACTTACACAACTACACTTACACATTGAAATGTGAGGATGGTTCACATTTCAATGCTCTCAATCAAATTTTGGGCAGGAAATCAAACCGGATTAGATAGAAGCGCCTTACTTTGTTTGTTTCTTACTTTCACTTGATTAGTTCTCCACTGCAGCACATTATAAAGATTATTCCACCTCACCACGAAAAACTAATTTAGAAAATTAAGAAACGAAGCCCAGCCGTCACGGTTCAGTTCCCGCCCAAATTCTGACACCTGTTAGTCAAGTGTGTTAAGTGTCACTGTCACCACCCTGATCAGGGGCGTATTTCTGTAGGGCCAAGCAAGGGGGCAAGAGGGCTCCTCGGGTCCTTCACTGTGTGCCTTTTTCAAGCTACATTTTTTAATATAATTTTAATTGACATTTAAATTAATAACTGCGTGTTGGTGCTGAGGTTTGCCTTCCACACAGATGTCCTTGTGGTTCTGATGTCGGCTCGTTGGGACATCACGGACTCTCCTGTATTAAAAGTGCAGGCCGCTTTTTGCATCATGCCAGCATCAACGACATCATCCGTCGGTCTCTGGCCTCTATCAACGTGCCGGCTTTACTCGAGCCGAACGGTATCGCGCGTGATGATGGCAAGAGACCAGACGGGATGTCACTTGTTCCTTGGCGGATGGGTTGGGCTCTTGTGTGGGACGCTACCTGTGTTGACACACTTGCAGCCTCTCATCTGCCCGGGACAAGCCGTGATGCTGGTTTGGCTGCGACAAGTGCCGAAAACTTTAAAAAGAACAAGTACAGGCAGATCGCCTCCCGGTACCACTTTGTACCGTTTGGAGTTGAAACACTGGGTTCGTGGGGTCCCAACGCTATCTCTTTTTTCAAAGAGATTTCCAAGAGGCTAGTTGACATCAGTGGTGACCTAAGAGCTGGCAGCTACCTTGCTCAGCGTATAAGCATCGCTATCCAGCGCGGTAATGCTGCCAGCATCCTAGGAACCTTACCACAAGGACCCTTTTTATAATTTTTGTTTTAGTGTTGTATTAAGTCATTTTCTTAATTTTTATTAATAAGTTGTATATATAGTTAATTATAATATTGGAGGAAGAAAAACGCAAAAAAAAAAAAACAAACAAACGTATTGTCAATACAATGGTGATCCACACTGCCAAATTCTCCCTGTAGGTGGCGCATTGTCGATGCGCCCAAAGCTATCTGTCATTCCAGTACAGAAGTTGTGTTTTTTTGAGTATTTTTTTTTGTTTTCAATCTACGAAAGCATAATGCCGTTATTTGCTGTGCCAGGTTGTTACAATAATGGTATTCATTTATTTCTAAAAGAGCTTGTTTAAAAAAGAAGTGCGAAACAGCTATAAGAAGCTTAAAAGATTACATTTAATTAATTTTAGGTAGTTTACTGGAACTATTTACATCATGATAAGCTTCTGGATCGGGAACATTCATCTTATAACTAGATTGTGAAGCTACGACACCAAAATTCCCGGTATCATCGCAGTTCCGATCGTAGAATTCTAACCTAAAAACAAACATGTACGTGTTTAATTATTTTAGTTTTATTTATTAAAAACCTTGTTTTGTAGTTGTAACACAAATACAACAAAAACAATTTCAACAAGCATTAAATGTAACATTTACAGTAATAAAACTGTAGCGACATCTTACCACTGTCACCCACATTAGCAATCAACTTCCAGACACGACGCCCTGACTCGGCTCCTACAGGCTAGATGGCGCTGTTAGCCCGCTCCATACAACACAAACCGCGATATGTAAGATTTAGCACGAGCTTGACTACATATAGCTAAACCAAGACGGTGACCATTGGACCTTGGTCCCCGACCATAACAACCGGTCGGTAGGAAGCGCTTCCCTTTGCCTTCCTAACCCAGTTGCGCCAAATTGGTGACCCCGACGTGATCTACACTGGAGCATGAAGCCTCACCGTCGTCATCATCATCGTCGCCTTCTCCCTTGCCAACAGGCACCCAGCCAGCAGCATCCAGCCAGCAGTCTCCTGCAAGCCAGCTCACCAGCCCTAAGGACACCACCGCAGACCGCACCGGTTCCACCTGGTTCCTCGGCAGCCTCATTCAGCTCATCATCCCGACTCACTGTGGACTTCGAGCTCTCCCGCACGCATCGTGGACATCACACATGCTCATCCCGACTCACTGTGGACATCACGCATGTACATTAGCGATGGGCGTATATTACTAAATTAATCGAATTATTCGAATGGTCTCTGTAATCGAATGAATTCGATAAGCAACCGCAGTCTTTCGATTATCCTTCGATTATGCCTCGAGCAATACCAGAGTGCGGTGCACAGGCCGTACTACTAACGAATGAATCGTCATTCGTCGCGTCGATTAATCATTCGTTCGCTGCCTGTCCTGCGCACAGTCGCGGCAATTCAATCGAATGCATCGAAGGGCCGAGTATAGATTATCATTCGATTGTCGATTATTATTCGATTTTTTTTCCGAATTACTAAATCGACATTCGATAGTTCGAATGGTCGATTGTCGATTCATTCGATTATTTTTTTTCGAACAATCGCCCATCGCTAATGTACATCCCGACTCATCGTGTGGACATCGCGCACTCATCCCGACTCACCGTGGACATCGCGCATCCCGACACGCCGTGGACATTACGCATGCCCATCCCGACTCACCGTGGACATCGCGCATGCTCATCCCGGCATATCGTGGACTCAACAAGCACTGGCACTTGCAAGCTCACTACGCACAGACTGCTGAGCTCTCAACCATCTTGTCTCAATCAACCTCCGGTTCTTCGGGGGGAGTGATGTAGCGACATCTTACCACTGTCACCCACATTAGCAAGCAACTTCCAGACGCGACGCCCTGACTCAGCTCCTACAGGCTAGATGGCGCTGTTAGTTCGCTCCATACAACACAAACCGCGATATGTAAGATTTAGCACGAGCTTGACTACATATAGCTAAACCAAGACGGTGACCATTGGACCTTGGTCCCCGACCATAACAACCGAAGCGCTTCCCTTTGCCTTCCTAACCCAGTTGCGCCAAAAAACTGTATAAACACCCAAATGTTTACCTCGCAATAATATCGGCTTTTTTACCAGATACTTTTTATCCTCGTTTCCGAAGATCGTCTTTTAGTTCAATAACTTCATTGACGAATACATTATGATGAAATAACATTAGATAGTCATGACAAACTGTAAATTAGATTCGAAAAAGCCCGACATAAACAATAGCAAAATATTTGACACAGGCGTATCTATGCTAGCGCCATCTGCATCAAGCTTTGCGTGTGGATCCCCATTTGCATTCGAGAATTAATGTAATATTTACGTTTTAGTTAGGTACGTACGACGTAACAGCTATCAACAAACTAACAACGGCAAAATTAGTTAATGGATCAGGTAAGTATGTTCTATTCGAAACCGCTTACATTACTTTAGATCAATTAGAATCTGTTATAATCGAGCAGTCGATCTACATGAACTACCTAAGGTATAGACTACCTAGAGACCCTAATTTGTAATTGTGGTGTATCTTCAAGCCTGCCTCGTTGGTTTAGTGGTCAGCACGCTGGGTACTATTCACGAGGTCCCGGGTTCGAATCCCGGGTCGGGCCGAGAGTGTTGGGTTTTTCTGTCTTAAAAATACTCAGACACAGCTCCGGAGTCAGGAAGTTGGTGGTTTTAACACCCCCGTGCCTCGGAAAGCACCTTCAGCTGTTGGTCCAGCGCCTGATCTCTCTACGGTCATGTCAGACTGCCGTATCACCGAATTATGAGAGTAAAGGAATAGACAGTGCACCTGTGTATTGCGCACACTCTTGTGCACTATAATATGTCCCGCGCAGTTGGCTAATCTCTGTTGAGATAGGCCACCGTAGTCGAAATTCAGCTAGGAGGACATTATTATCTTCAAGTTTTTTGTCATAAAATTAAATGCGGTCTTATTTCTAAAAGCTATTTCTTCTAGACAGACAACCTTCAGGTTTTAATTTTTTGAGGGCTTTATTAACATTAAAGTAGAATAGAGTCTTTGTTTTGGTGTTTGGAATATTTAAGAGTACCTATTACAATTAAACATAAAGTCACTATTTTGTAAGAGTCATACAAGAATAAAATATTTTATCTTGAAAATTTTAACTCTACAGGGTGTAGGTGTGCAATAAACAACACGTATCAATCATGAATAATGTATTGTCTGACTAATAGGTACTTAAGAACCACAACGAGTTTGTGAAAGCGGATGATATCACCGTGTACCCTTCTCGTCTGACCCTAGGCAAAGATACTGACTATCTAACTCGAGGTACTGAACAAAAAACAATAATAATTAGTACTATCTTTATCGTTTCTTAACTAACGGCTACCTACGAGTAAGTATGTCTGCTCGAGTAGGCCTATTGCTATTTTTCATTTGACACCTTTACGCGTTTGCCATCGACTTGGTGAGGATAATTACTATAAAAATAAACAGTTTCGATAACGTGCCGCTAGAAGCGCTGACAAATTTCAAAGGAAGTGAAGAACTCGTACTAAGTCCTCTTAGGTCAACATGCCTACCCCTATGTCAATTGCTTTCAATAATTAATTTTCTGGAAAGCAAACTCAAACTCAAACGTTTATTTGCCGTGCCGTTTGACGTGCAAAAATTCGATTATAATTTTATACATAAGAAAATTAATATCAGTTAAATTAGGTACATTAGTATTATTCATATTAGGTAGTTTGAATTTATAAATTAAATATTAGTATGTTGTCGCCAATTAGAATATTCATTAAAACTATAAAAACATTTGTCCAAAAGCCAGTTAGTCAATCTCCTCTTAAATATTGGCCCTTGAAGTTTTTTGAGCTCTTCCGGTAGCAAGTTATACAACACAATACTCTTATTATGTGAATTTATTTTATATATGTCCTTGCGACAGTTAGGTTGATGCATTAAGTTCATGTATTGCTGCCTTAATTGCCTACCTGCGACTTCTCTGCGTGTTTTGCAATAGCAATAATTATACCTTATATACGTGGTCACAGGCACAGATGGATATATGCCCCTGCAGAATTTTATCAATTTTATTGATACAAATTATCAAACTTAAGCGACCCAACGACCCCGCTTCTCACGGGTGCAATTAAAAACTAAAAAAAAACATTACTTTACTTACTTACATGGGAAATAATGTTAGTTCTACCGGTTAAAGAATTTTTTAAATTTAGTTCAGCATTAACTTTGTTTCAGATAATCCCTACCTCCTACAAACGAACTTTACTTAGATTTCGACCTGCCACTAAAATAAATTATTAGTGGGGCATCCTAGACAAAATAAGAGCATTATAATTATCTTAGACCATCTGTCGCCAAACTTTTTAGCCTAAGGGCTAGACTAACCCCACCATGAAGTCCCAAGGGTCAAGACCTAGCTAGCTCATCGTATCAATCAACATACTGTAATTTTAAATTATGCGCTAATTTATTTTATTATTATTTTATTTATTCAAGAAAACACATACAGAGTACAATCATATAAAGAAGCATTCAGACAATTTTAAAATTCTAATAATTCTAGATTGCAATCCAAAAATTGTTCCTAGCGTGTTAAAAATATATCTTATTTACACATAATAATATTGGTGCATATTCAGTTACAGAGAAATAAAATCAGGGTTTACAGTGCATTACAAATTACAAACTTATGTTGTAGCTGAAGCGAAATTAAATTTTTTTTAAAAAAAACAAATTTAAACAGTTGACATTTGGCTAATCATCGAAAACACCTTTAAGACTTCTCTATCGGACTTTCAGACATTCGGACTAGCATTAAAGATGTCGATGTCCTGACTAAGCTCATTGTATTGGCGACACATACGGACTACTGTGGGATTATAAAAAGACGTGTTATTACGGTATACATTTAAAGAAAACAATTTAGGGTTACGAGTTCTATAAATAATATTAAAAGTAATGGATGATAGAAGGGGTGGAGAATCTATAATTGAGTGCAGGATTTTATGCAAGTATATGAGGTCGGATTGCTTGCGTCGTGTCTCAAGGGTCATTAAATTGAATTTTTCCAACCTGTCACTATAAGATGGTAGTTTTCTTATTATATTTTTATAACTTGAGCAATTATTTTGCAAGTTTTTACGAAATTAAATCAAATTTCACTTACAGAAATTAATCGACTGTGTCATCCGGTGGGACTCGAACCCACGTCCCTTCGCTATCCGGGCGAGTGCTCGTACCAATACAACAGTCGATTAATTTTTGTAAGTGAAATTTGATTTAATTTCGTAAAAACTTGCAAAATAATTGATTAAGTTATAAAAATATAATAAGTTAAGCTGATTTCATCTTAACTGACAGTTAAATATTTGTAAAAATATTTCCATTGGATACATGCGGGTACATTCCCCAAGTATTGATAAAATCGAACGCCAGCTCACTGGCGTAGCAAGCACTTGCAAAAATTCGTCGACTGACTAACGTCCTCCGCAGCTTAGTTGGTAAGAACACTCGCCCGGATAGCGAAGGGACGTGGGTTCGAGTCCCACCGAATGACACAGTCGATTAATTTTTGTAAGTGAAATTTGATTTAATTTGGTAGTTTTCTATAAAGACCTTGTCTGAGGGAAACGATTCTTAGAAATTTCTTTTGCACAGTGTTTACTACAATATTTTGATTTGTTTGTGTACCCTATTGATACTACGCCGCGCACACTCACACGCATACCTGCCTTATTTTTATTTGTTTAAAACGTACCGTGAGAACCCCGAGGATCGAGTCAACACATCGAGACGTTCCCTATGACACATGTACTAGACTGACCAGAGTGCTTTCGCCGCGTGTGTATCCTTTGAAGCTCCTTACAGACATTTCGAGTGATTGTGGCCTGTGAAGTGATACCCGAACCCTCAAAAGCTGTTCCGGCAAGTACCTAGCTATAAGTGCTCAGACCTGACTGATTTTCCTATCATTGTCGCCCTCCACGTGTAATCCACTGCCTATACTTTCAAACACACAGATTCAATGCGACTAGAATGAACGGTGTAAAAAGGTGACCAGATAGTTTCCCCGTACTCCAAGTTGCTTCGAACAAGAGTATTAAACAAGTATGTTACAGTACGGGGATTCTTGAAATCTTTTGTGTTCCGCATCACAAATCCCAACATTCTTGAACCCTTATTATATACGTATTCATAGTGGTCCCAAAACAATAACTTCTCATCAAAAATTATACCTAGACCATTAATTTTATTTTGACGTTTCAAGATTTGATTATTTAATTTGTAATCGAAGTAGATTTTGTTTGTTTTTCTTGTGAAGGAAAGGACAAAGCATTTAGCGGTATTTAAGAACATTCAATTTTCTAAGCACCATTGAGTGATCGTGTTAAGGTCATTTTGTAGGGTTTCTGTAGTATCAGGGCCATTAATAGAAGAGTAGATTTTAAGATCGTCAGCATATAGTAGGGAAGGACACTTGAGATTATTGATCAGGTCATTGATGAAAAAGTTGAAGAGCAAAGGGCCCAAATGAGAGAAGTTCTTCCTTGGGGAACGCCAGAAGTGACATATACCGGTTTTAAACTCACCCTCACCCTTCAGGGCCACAAGCTGACTTCTACGAGACAAGTATGACTAAATCTACCGGAGCAATGAGCCATGTATTCCCATATTTTATGAGTTCAATTTTTGGGTGGTTTCGCGGGTCAGATTGTTGGTTGGTGCTCACGGGCCGGGAAAGTGGCCCACGGGCCGTAGTTTGCAGGCCCTTGTCTTAGATCATAGACATTACTTATCTTGTAGAACAGACAGACAGTTACAAGAATAATTATTTATTAAAGGGACAATAAAGCTACACTTATAATAATGCTCATAATTTACATTTTATTTATGTTACATGTGTTAAGCGACTTATTGACCCCATAAGCAATAGATAAACCAAAGCATTTTAAAACTTTTCCACGCAGGCGGTTAACAGGTGCGATCGTGTTGGTTGGAGAGGTTCTGACAGTTGGTCAAATTTTCACAGTTAGCGCAGTTAGTGCAGTTGCGGCAGTTAGTACAGTTGCGGCACTGGGTGGAGCCGTTGCAGCCGATGCAGTTGTTGCTGCCGGTGCAGTTGGTGCAATTCTCGCAATTGTTGCATACTCTGCAGCTGTGGCAATTGTTGCTGTTGTGAAGGGTGTCGGAGTCGCTGCAGTCGCGGCAGTCGTTGCAGCCGGAGCAGTTGTTGCAGTTGGTGCAGTTGTTGCAATTCTTGCAGTTGCGGCAGTTGATGCAGTTGACGCAGTTCACGTTGCCGTTTTCGTCCGCCTCTCCAACGTTTTGTGCGGCGGGCATGCTGAAGCAAGAATGTAAATTAATGGTGTGGAATGGTTAAATTGTCAAATATTGACTCCCATTAAACAGGAATTTGATTTGAATTTTGAACAGAATGCTAATTTCAAAATTCAAATCAAATTCCTGTTCTCGTCTACCCAATTATAAATTAATTACTACGGACTATTAGTTTCTAGCTCTTTGCCTCATCGATGCCGGTCGGACAACTGCCTTAGAAGCAAATAATGACTTGGATTTTACCTAAGGTATGAGGTATGATATGTGAATCACTAGGTATACATGTTGTAGTTTCGTAAAGCGTAAATATAGCCATTATTACCTGCAACTTTTATGGCGAAGTAATTCACCGAAATTGTTTGAAAAAAGTGATACATTGTCGTCGACTTCAAGGTAGCAGGGTTTAGGGTTCTGTGCCCATAGGGTAAAAACGGGACCCTATTACTAAGGCTCCACTGTCCGTCTGTCATCATGCTGTATCTTATAAACCGTGATAGCTAGACAGTTGAACTTTTTACAGATGATGTACTTCTGTTGCTGCTAAAATAAATATTTACAATTTCATCTAAATGTTGTCTGGCTCATTCACAATTTAATTCAATTGTCTTTTTTTGAATTTCGAACACAGAATTTAAAGAAACAAAAGACAATTTGGAGCTTGTTTGTTGATATCAAACAATCGAATACTAAGAAAACTTGGTTTTATTGGTTTACTTGGATTTCATTCTTGAAAAAGTTATTGATATCTTTGGTTTTGCAACAAACATTACTTGTTCTTAACATTAAGGTGAGGTTCTATCAATAATCTATGGATACTTTTATTTATTTATTTAATCTTTATTGCACAACTAAAACTGTGTACAAAAGGCGGACTTAATGCCTAGTGGCATTCTCTACCAGTCATACCTTTGGGCTAAGCAGAAATGAAAAGTGGGCGGTGCGACAAAGGCATAAACAAAATTATTAAATTTATTTAAAGCAAAAAAAAACGATGGAAATAATATCGCCCAAGCTGTGGCACTTATTCAGGCCGGACACAGCCAAAGAAACGTGAGTGCTCAACTTAATTTAAGTCGATCTGCGGTCCGAAATGTTTATCGGAGGTACCTAGAGACTGGCGGCTTTGTTCGTCGCCAAGGAAGGCCACGATCTCGGGTCACAACTGAAAGGCAGGATCGATTCATCGTGATGACCAGCTTGAGAAATCGTCACCTTACCTCCATTAAAATACAAAACCAACTTCGCGATTTCCACGGAGTATCTGTGAGCGCTCGAACTGTTTGAAGAAGGTTAAAAGAACGCGATATGGTACCACACAAGCCAGCTAATGGGCCCAAACTAACGCGAGCCCACCGAACAGCGCGCCTTCATTTCGCACGCAGTCATTTAAATTGGACACAGCAAGATTAGAGCCGTGTACTCTTTTCTGAGTGAGTCTAAAATTGTGTTACATGGCAATAATGGAAGGAAGAAGGTCTACCAACGTAAGGTAGAGCGTTTCGCACAATGCTGTTTTGAAGAGAGGGTTGCTTATGGCGGTGGCTCATGGACTGTCTGGGGCGGTATATCCGTGAGCGGCAAAACTCAAATTGAGGTTGTTACAGGACTACGGCTGCCAACATTAAATGCTGAAAGGTACATTCGTGAGTGCTTAGAACCTGACGTGATACCATACGCGGACTATGTGGGCCCAAATTTCCTTTTTATGCATGATAATGCAAGAGTCCATGTGGCCGGCATCGTCAGGGAATATCTTCGAGATGTGAACATCACAGTTATGGACTGGCCAGCCAGAAGCCCATACATGAACCCCATTGAGCACATGTGGGACGAGCTAAAAAAGACGTGTTAGGGCTCGTCAGCCAGTTGCCCAGACGATGCAGGAGTTGAAAACTGCCATAGAAGAGGAATGGGAGATCATCCCTCAAAATTTCATAGAGCGGTTGATAAACTCTATGCCTAATCGTATGAAAGCTGTGGTAGATGCCTATGGAGGCAACACGCGTTTTAATAACGCGTAAACCTTTATTTGATAAAACATGTTTTTTATTCAAAAATCAATTGCCTTTAACAAGGCGCATATCCGACTTGTTAGGCGTAGCTTCATGTCGTATGGTATTCTGAATTCAAATTTTAAACAACACGATCGAAAAAGATGGTAAAATGTATCAGGTTTAAAACTGCATCAACAGTTTTTGTTCAATCTAGCAATCATATTTCGGTAGGGGCCATCGAAACCTAAACTCTAAGGTGGGCCAATAGATGTGTCCAGAAGTGTAAATAACCCCTAAATTAAATACAATTCTGGAAAACAAAAAAGCTGGCTCATTTCTCGCTCAGAGGCTAAGTTTGGCTATCCAACGCGGAAACGCAGCTAGCATTCTCGCTTCCTTGCCTCATGGACACGGTTACATTTTCGCATAAGTAGATTTTTAAGTTTTGTTAAGTGTACATATTTAATTAATTGATTATTTTTATTGAAATAGAAAACTTTTAAACATTTGTAACAATTATAGTAACTTATTAAAGAATAAAGAGAGAAATGATAATTTATAAAGTTAATTATTTAATATTTAATTTACTATGATTTGTAGGATAGGATTGTTTCAATAATAAATAAAGGTACTCACATGTCAAGTAGCAGATAAAACAAAAACGCTCCATATAGTATCTTCTTCATGGTGATATTGTTGAGATATTATTTAAAATTTAAAAATATCGTTATTATACATGTGTACTAAACAATTTAAGGACGAAACTAAGCTTGTTCAAGATGTGCACAGCACTGAGCTTTTCACAAACAATACAGTGCATCATGACCGTTTGTGGCGCAATCATTCGAAGATAAAAAACTTAATGCGGAGTTTAACTGAATCAACACATCGCGTCACTCTACGTTATTTACATTACAAGTAAACACTGTCCAGGGCCCTATTCCACCAAAGTTATTTTCTTTATATATACTAGCAGTTTCCTTCGACTTCGCTCAAGCCAAGTCAGATTTTCTATACAAAGTTTCATCCCCCTCATGATTTTATGTCCCGACAAAAAGGAGCCTATGTCCTTCCCAGGGTCTCGAACTATCCCTTTATTTCACTCCTTTCATTTCAATCGAACCAGTAGTTTCGGAACCTATTCAATACAAACAAACAAATCTTTCATCTTTATAATATTAGTGTAGAAATACTTGGTTTGCCCGCGACTTCGTCTGCGACTTGCGTAGATTTGATGATAGGTACAAAATGATTAATATCCCCATAGTCCAGTATCGTCATGCATGACTTAATAGTAAATATAGCAGGCATGTCTGACTGCCTCTTTGGTCTAGTGATCAGCATTCTGTGTGGTCCCGAATTCGAATCCTGCGTCGGGCCGAAAGTGTCGGGTAACTCGGACACAGCTCCGAAGTCAGGACAGGAAGTAATTGGTGGTGGTGTTAACAACGCCCGTGAATCCGAATTTCAAAAAGACGTTAAGTCCTGCGCCTGATCTCTCTACAGTCATGTGGGACTGCCGTCTCACCGAACTATGAGAGTGAAGGAACAGAAACTGCACACCCACTTGTGCACTATACTATCTCCCGCGCAGTTAGCTAATCTCTGTTGAGATTGGCCGCTGTAGTCGAAATTTCGGCTAAGAGTGCCTAGGAGCGTGTATCTCTTAATGTTCTTATTCTACTGAGATGAAAAAGACTTACATGTTTAAACTATAGAAAGCGCATTAATTAATTTATTCGGCTGATTTCGAATGAGCTATGGGATGATCTGTTATTGGCACAAGCCGTGCAACATAGATTGTGCGTTAATGTCTCTATGCAGATATGATAGATAACTGGATTTTTATATTGGCCTACGCACACAGTGCGTAGGCCAATATAAAAATATGTAGCAAACAAAATTAGCGTGAATCATGTTTTTCTATTGTTTAGCAAAATAACAAATGGTGGCGATATGGACTGTCGCTTACAACAAGTCAATGTTTCTGAGGTGTTACACAAACATAGTCATTAGTCATCAATGAGTCAGGTAGGTACAGAACGCTGAATCACTTTTTTGGACAGTCAAAATAAGGAAAAAAACCGGCCAAGCGGAGTTGGACTCGCGCACGTAGGGTTCCGTACCATTATCCATAGAACATCAGACTTTAAATTATTAGGTACCGTTTTTGATCTTTTAAAAACCATTAAATATTTATTTTCTTGTTTTAACAGAAATACATCATCAATTTCTCTGTCTAGCTCTCACAGTTCATGTTCATAAGATACAGCCTGGTGACAGACAGCCGGAAAGTGGACTGTTAGTAATAGAATCCCGTTTTTACTCTTTGGGTATATAACCCTTCAAATTGTATTGTATATGTAATTTAAGCATTGCAACTAACTGGTGTAGTTAATTGACTGACCTTGAAGTCTTCTTCTTCATAGCATGTATCTGCCCACTGCAGGGCATATGCCTCTCCAATCTTTCTCCACAAAGCTCTGTCACCTAATTCTAGACCAGGCTATATGTATGGTTATCCAACGACAACACATAGGAACTCCTCGCGCTAAACAGCAGCAACTACTAGGTAAGTCATGGGTTGGGCATTTTGCGAAACAACAAAACACTATTTTTACTAAAATAATATTTATTTAGTTCACTATAAAAGCAATCAGATTAGCACCTATAAGTTAAGCGCGTTCCTTAAAACTATGACTGTGCAATGTTCTCTTTGCCAATATTTTTTTGGCCTTTGGTGATGGAGTTCAAATAATATAGTAATACAATCGTATCATAATTTTGGTTTTGCAAATAAAAATAACACACGGTGACAGAAAATGCTTAAAAATATCCATGACAATAATTTACTGCAAAATTTATTTATATTAATATTAATCAATGATTGATGTTGTAATATCATATAAGCAACTTACTCAAATTCTTAAAGATAACCAATAAGAACTTTGACTATATTTTTAAAAGGAGAAACATATATTGCTCCTTCCTACCATCATTGGTCTCATAACAGTTGGTGTTTTGGCTAATTTATTTATTATTTTACAATAAAATTAGTGACTCGCGACTTTATGGCTTAAAAATCTAGGAACAATACGTAGAGCGTTGCGAGCGGTGTAAGCTGAGCTGAGCGAGCGGTATGTTTAAAAAATCTATTTAAAACAAAATGTTCTAATTCAACATTTACTACAACGGCAATCAAATCACCATTAAAGACACTTCTTTTCCATGTTTTTTGAATCAATATAAATATCAGTTTTCACGATCCTTAACCTTAAAATTAAAAGATATTCACAAAATCCTAACAGCTCAATTGGAATTCTAACAGTTGAGCAAACTACGTTAACTAAGCCAGTAAAATGCCTCGTAAAATATTATATTTCGTAATACATACTTAACTTTTAATATACACATGCTTCTAGGGGCCTACTACGAACAACAAAAACACGTTAACATAGTTGCTTTTCCAACATTTATAGGATCAAAATATTAAAACCAAATAGTACAGATTACGATCACCGTAATGAAGGATTCCGTTTTCATAGTAGGCCTTCTCGTCTAGAATAAGTTGTACAGTCACAAGCAATGGAATGTATACAAATAAGTTTTTATGCCATTGTAATACGGTCTCAAATCGAATGCAGATGTATACATATTGATATTCGTGACTGTACAACCAGAAAAGTCACACAAAAATAAACTGGTATGTACATCGGCAACACGACAGTTTGAGGTCACCCATTTCAACTACAAAAACAGCTTTTATTACGTAGGGTACAGAGGCGGTCTCAAGGTCAAAGTGGGGTAGACTGACGTGCAGTCGTGTGTACCTGATATCAGTTAGGACTTTGAAAGTAATATTGATACCTATTGATATGATATCAATACAAGGAGCAATCGTGCATGCACTTTTTTAAGTGGCTGGTCGCATTTCGTGTAAATCAAGCAAAATGGATAAAACATTAAGGCCAAATATGCTCGATTCCATACAAATGTGTGAGAATTAGAGGAGGGTGTCGAAATAGTTCATTTTATGATAGGTTCGATACAAAATCCTCCGGAAGTTTGGTCGAACTTTGCCCTCTTTACAAGTTGAATACGTTTGCTTGTGCTAAAGGCCGGGAGCTTCTCTTTTATTCTGTTCGTCAGTACACAAAAACGAAAACTATGGAAATAAATTTTCGTTTTGTTTTAATTATCATTCATGAAGTAGCCAAAAATCAATTTTTGTGCGAAATCTGCGCAGCCACGACGCAATGGGACAGTTGTGCCTTAAGTATTTATTTGGTTAATTTTACTATCGCTATATAATTTTGAGATGTTATGGTAACACTGAAAAATGTACCACCATCCCTATTGATCTTAAGTAAAGATTGTAAGTTTTTTTTTGCCAATTTATAGTACAATAATCATTTCATTGGAAATTATAGATAGTTTGCACACATATAAATAAGAAGTTGAATACAAAATGTGTAGACAATAAAATGAATAATTTATAACTTATGTTAGGTGATGTAAAACTGATTGATTAAGTATAAATTTAGGTATACTTAAGTACATATAAAGTTAAGTAAAAAGGTGATTGTATAATATAAACAGAAAATAAAATTTCGTACGAATAATTAATGAACACTGAGGTTTAGCTGTACCTAGGAAATGTAAATAATTAGTAAAGTCTAAAAGTATTTTTTTTATGTAAATAGAATAAGTCTTGGTACAGTTTCGCTCGATCTTCTCCGATATTACTTGACGCCTCACACCGGCCTATAGCTATATCGCTTTCATCAGTAGTAAGTCCGCATGCTCCCTTTTTGTTCTGAAAATTATAAATAACTGATTTAAGGCATAGTCTTAACAAACCTACCTACTACCACAGAATAAAAAATTAAGTATATAATAATAAGCGAAATTTATTTGCAAGTATATTATTATCATAAGCGCATTTGATGTCGCGTCGGTCGACCGCGGTCGAGCGAGATAAGGTCAGGCGACGGAAAGAGAGGGAAATATTTAAGTGTCTGTAATAGTTTTGCGATTAGAATTTCCACGTAATCATGTCGTAGCAAGCAAAAGTCGCTATTTATTTCAATGCTTTTGCGGAGTGATCGTTCTGTGATTGTAGTATTGACATTTTGTGGTACTATATCCGGTGGTCCGACTAGTTGTACTCTACCTTCCTGCGGTCGCCTGAGGTGCGGGGGCGAGGCATTTTAGATGTCAGCGGGGAGTTGCGGGTAGCGTTTTCGCTTGATAGTTGACTACTGGTGGTATATTGATGGAATTGATAGCTTCGACAGAATAAATACATCGGCACACAGCAATAAGATACTATCGATAGAATCGAATGCTCAAATCAATAATAATGCAATTACAATCGATAGTGTTGGGAGGTGCTTGTGGCGCAGTGGCGGCAGCGCTTTGGTAGTGATACCAAAAGTTAAGCAACCCACGGCGCGGTCGTGATTGGATGGGTGACCATTCCGACCATTTAAGTGACGTCCATGACAAGCATCTCCGTGCTTCGGAAGGCACGTTAAGCAGTCCCGGCTAATATCTGTTGGTATTAGTCGTTAAGCCTAGTCAGAGGCCCTAAGGCGGCTTGATAACATCTGATAGTAAGGTTTGTCACTTGCCTTACAGACACCCCTCCACCAATCCGCACTGAGCCCGCGTGGTGGAGTATGGCTCGTTCCTCCTCATAGTTGAGGTGAGGCCTTTGCCCAGCAGTGGGATCTAATAGGCTGACTTTACTTTTTTTTTATCGATAGTGTTTAAACTATCGATAGTTTTGTATCAATAGGACAACTCAAATAGTGAGTTTTATTCAATATTATTTATTTTTCTGATTGATATCTGACTTAAACCTGTTTTGTGTCTTTGTTGATAATTACATTTAGTATCGATACTATCTATAGCTATTGCAATAACTATTGATGGGTCTTTCAATATTGTAGATGATTTTTGAGGTCAACTATCGACAGACAAACTATAGATAGTGCGGCAACGCTAGTTGCAAGGGGATTCCTTGACGGTCGAGTGCGATTGTCGTTACTCGCCCCCCGAGGGTCGCGCGCGATCTTGTCAGAGTATACTGTCGTCGTACCGTGTTAGGAGGCGGAGTTGTTGTACTGCGGGCGGCCGGCCAGCTCCAGCAAGTACCGGTCGGGGTGCTCGATCCAGTCCGCCGCCGACAGCTTCACCTGCACATTCATAATAATGGCACAGAATAAATACTATAGTCTGAAAAATCTAAAAGGTGCAATTTGACAGCTCACAATTATCACATAACGTTGCAGTGCATGCGAAAGGATACCATAGACAACACATAAAACAATGAAAATAAAATGCTATTAATTTTAAAATAAGAAAAAATGGTTAACACTGATCTAAAAATATGTTAATGCGACACATTTTAGTTGATATTTTCTACATAAATGTATTGATTTTTTTACTGCTGACAAACACTGATTATCTTTCTGCATTCCCACGCGGTTGACTGGTAGAGAATGCCTTGAAGCATTAAGTCCGCCAATTGTAATTTATTTTTTGGTGCAATTAAGTTTAAATAAATAAATATCCTAAAACGGCCATCTTATATTCAATTTTTTTCTTAATTTTAGTGTTCTCACCTTTTTTTTACTTGTTACAGACTTATCGATTCATCGGTTGGTATCGAACACATAACATTTTCAGTAAGTTTGAAGACTTAATTTGATTTGTGGTATATAGAAAGTAATTCAAAAACATAGTCGATGAAATAAAAAGCAACTAAAACGTTAAATATTTTGGAATGATTAACAATGTTTTGTATCGATCGTAAATCGATTTGATGTCTGAATCGATTATTCTGGCTACCGGTTCGATAACACCCGACCCTATATGTCAACTGTCAAATTGTACCTATTTAATTATTTAGACTATAGTACTAGAACTACGTACAGGAGTTTTACTCTGCAATGATATTCAAAGAGACGTCTACTCAAAGTCCTAGAAAATATGGTGTAATTTAACTCGCCTCAGAGTCGAGCACGTTTTCGTTTAGACGCTTACCGAAATACATTGCAAGAGAGTTTAATCCTTATAATACACTTAACCTTTTCAAGGTAGTCAGAACATGCGGCGCAATAGGGTTGACAGCTAACAAGAAGCTACTATCGCCATCTAGCGCATCTCTTGAGGACTTCACTCATGCTTGTCCAAGCAACGTAGTGCCGGTGAATAAAGCGCACGCATGGGTCATCGCTAGCTCGCGAGTCCCTACTAGATTATACTGCCGTGGCTGCCTCGTTGGTCTAGTGGTCAGCATATTGGGTACCATCCACGAGGTCCCGGGTTGGAATCCCGGATCGGTCCGAAAATTTTGGGTTTTACTGTCTTGAAATAACTCAGACACAGCTCTGGAGTCAGGAAGTTGTTGGTGTTAACACCCCCGTGCCTCGGAAAGAACATTAAGCCGTTGGTCCTGCGCCTGATCTCTCTACGGTCATGTCGGACTGCCGTCTCACCAAATTGTGAGAGTGAAGGAACAGAGAGTGCACCTGTGTATTGCGCACACACTTGTGCACTATAATATCTCCCGCGGCGTTAGCTAATCTTTGTTGAGACGGGCCGCTGTAGTCAAAATTAAACTAGGAGGATATTATTATTATAATTTCTAACCTGTCGTTGTCTCTCTGCTTCCCTGACTTGCCATTTCTTGATTTCTAACTGTGTTTCTCTCGACGCCTGGTCACCGCAGCCCCACACCTGATAAATAAACAATAGTAGATTATTATACAAGGGACGAAAGTGACCATTCCACTCGAGAAGTTTTTGGCGCTCGAACGAACTGAGAGCGCCAATAGCTCGAGAGTGGAATGGGTGCTTTCACCCGAGTTAAACATATTATTTTTTATTTCGACTGTGAGGAAATCGAGGGTATCGATAGACTATCGATAGTTGAGGAAAAAGCAATAGTATCGATAAAATATCGATAGTATCGATAGACTATCGATAGTTGAGGCAAAAGCAATAGTATCGATAGACTATCGATAGTTGAGGCAAAAGCAATAGTATCGATAGACTATCGATAGTGGAGGAAAAAGCAATAGTATCGATAAAATATCGATAATATCGATAGACTATCGATGCTATTGCTTTTGCCTCAACTATCGATTCAATCGATAGTCTATTAATACTATTGCTTTTGCCTCAACTATCGATACTATCGATATTTTATCTATTCTATTGCTTTTTATTTATTTATTTAAACTTTTTGCACACAGTTTATTGTACAAATGGCGGACTTAACGCTAAAACCATTCTCTACCAGTCAAGCATAGGTCCAAACAGAGAAATGCTTTTTTCTCAACTATCGATAGTCTATCGAGTTCAATACTAATAAAGTTCAATACTAAAATCACTATCGATAGCTGATACAGCTCTGACTATTGCAATAACTATCGATACTCTCGATAGTGGCCTTTTATTGAATAGTAGGAGTGGAGTATAAAGTAGGAGGGAAAATCTTTTTCCCACCCGGCTATCCACACATGAAAGTTCAACTTTCCGAACAGGTGAGATGAAAAAGTTTTTTCATTAGGATTGTATCTAAAATTTGATGAATTAAAGGCCCTTAAATTATCGCTACTCAAAACCCGGACACACTGTATATAATACGAGTATTAGGCATAGTAATGTATTGTACAATATAAGATACATATCATTTACTCGGGCATAGACGTCTTTCCTACAATCTCCCGAACACCCACCGAAATTTGAAGCGCGTATTTGTTTCTTACATTTACGCGAATTGTTTGAACTCATAAAAACACAATTTTACGGATTACTTCGCGATTTATCAACATTTTATTTAAAACCTGACGTTTCGAACATTTTACAGTGGTTGGCTTTGTCTAAGGCATATTGGGTCCGGGTGCCTATGAGAGCGAAATCAAACTATATTTAACTTATGTCCGTTTATTGGTGGTACGCGACCGCTCCCAGTCAGGATGACCCAAGACTGAAGCTAATTACATTAAAAGCTTACTTGACGAAACATGAGTGTGAAACTTAGTACTATAGTTTACATGTGTGTCCCTACATTACACCCCCCCTTTTTTTAAAACAAAATATTTTTTAATATTCCCCTTGTTATAACACAGAATTACAAATGGTCAATTACAACAGTGTAAGACTACAATGCAATCTAAAAATAGAACTTGAATGTAAACAGATTAGCTTTGTAATATGAGTAGTTGATATGAGACATCACATACATTCTTGCAATATGTAGGTGCTTACGTGCATAATATACTGGTACAACATAATAATTACTAACTACAATTAAGTGTTTCGAAATTGTAACAATATTGATCTCATTTTATCAAAACAATATTAATACAATTGCTTCGAAATAATATTAATGTAACTTATTACCTATTACAGTTTAAGATTTTTAATTAAGTACTTACGATTACACAAATTACACAATTCACATCACACAACGTACCTTGCATTTTATTTACTGTTGTACATAAACACTAGGCGTGGCCTGCGTCTGCGCTTGTGCTGGAATTTGCCCTGGCGCAACTCTGGTATCCACAGTCACAGCACGAGGAGTGGAATAAGATACAATTTGCTTCTGTACCCACTTCCTTGTCTTATGATGGCAGCGTTTATACAAAACATAAGAGATTACTATCAATAGTAATATCCCCACTGATAACGTTAGGATAGCGTAATTATTTAATTGATTTTCAAGATGAGCAGCATTGGCGCCATTCTGAGCTACTACCAAGTTTTCGGCAACTTGCTCTTTGCTTAAATTTTTGCCCATTATTGAGACAAAAAGTAATTAAAATTATAACTTAAAAGTATGTATAAACAGTAACTTAGTTAGATGTAGTTTAAAATTAAGTATAACAAACATCTGTATTTATTTCAGCAAAAATGCTACATTTTCATATAATGTGTACTAGATTAAGAAATTAGCTGAATCGCACTGGTTTCTTAATAAGCCTCCCACTTCGTGTGGTGTAAGTTACACGCTTAGGTGATTCGCACCTTGGCTCAACTTCGGCAAAATTAGGTTCAGGATTTCGTGGTTCAGGTTCACAATCCTGTATACAATATGCTGGTTTTAACCTATCTATTGATATCCTAGTAGTTCTACCGGGCAGTTGAATTAAATATACCTTAGTTCCTTTGTCCAATACGCGAAAAGGTCCGTCGTATGTTGGTTGTAAAGGTTTGCGAACAGCGTCATGTCTAATAAATACATAATCACAGGACTTTAAGTCGGGATGTAAAAATAAATTACGTTTAATTCTAGGTTCAGAACTATTAGATTTAAAATTGTTAATAGACTTCCTTATATTATTAACTAACTCGTAATTACTAGAATAATTGTTAAGGTTATGATCTTTAAAAAAATCTGCTGGTAATCGCAATGTGCAACCATACGTAAGTTCGGCCGCGCTTACTCCGCTATCGCTTCTCGCTGATGACCTAAGCCCTAGTAAAACTGTCGATAACTCGTCTACCCAGGTCGATGCTACACTGCATAAGCGAGCGGTAAGCGATGTTTTAAACGATCTGTGCCAACGCTCTATCATACCATTTGCTTGAGGGTGGTAGGGCGTTGTGCGGATCTTATTTATACCTAATAATTTAGTTAATTGCTGAAACATATCACTTTCAAACTGGCGTCCTTGGTCCGATGTTAATCTAATGGGACAACCAAATCTACAAATCCAACCATCATAGATTATACGTGAAATAGTTTCTGCTGTCGCGTCTTTAATAGGAAAGCACTCCGGCCATCGGGTGAACCTGTCTATGATAGTCAAACAGTAACGATAACCCTCCTGCGACGTTGGTAGTGGACCTATCAAGTCGACATGAATGTGTTCAAACCTACCACTAGACTGGAATGATTGCAATTCCGAACAAGTGTGTCTGTTGACTTTTGACCGCTGGCATTGTAGGCATGACTTTGCCCACGTGCCAATGTCTTTGTTCATATTTGGCCAGAAAAATCTATCCCTAATTAATTTTCTAGTACTCCTGATGCCAGGGTGACTCAAATTATGAAGTGAATTAAAAACTATTCGCCTAAATTTTTCTGTAACATACGGACGTATCTTATCCAATGAAACTTCACAGAAAATAGTTTTCCCGGTATTTGGTAATGCTACTTTCTTTATGTTAAATTTAGAGTTATTATCGGCAAGAAGTTGCAACAAATATGTGTCATGTTCCTGTTCATCGGCGAGTTCATCGTAATTTACTGCCGAGGGAACGTCTACAGTTTCAATCCGCGATAACGTGTCCGCTACTATGTTGTCCTCACCGCTAATGTGACGTATGTCCGTCGTGAACTCACTCACGAACGAAAGATGTCGTATACGTCTTGGAGTTTCTTTTGAAGTGTTAGTTTTAGTAAATGCGTACGAAAGAGGTTTATGATCACTAAAAATTGTTAAAAGACGACCTTCGATCATATTCTGAAAATGTCGAATGGCTAAGTAAATTGCCAAAAGTTCACGGTCGTATGTACAATACTTACGTTCAGCCTTTGACAAACTTTTAGAATAATAACCTAGTGGTACATACCTATTTCCGACGCGTTGTTGTAAGACGGCTCCCACGCTAGTGTCAGATGCATCGGTCATAAGTGCAAGCGGTGCATCCGCCACTGGGTGAGCTAGTAAGGCTGCCTCGCACAAGTCTTGCTTACATTGCGCGAATGCTTCGTCAGCGTCTGGTGTCCAGTCGACGGGCGTCTTATCTTTTTTCTTGGAGTTGTGCAAGTAACTGTTAAGTATAGCTTGCGACAAAACTGCGTTTGGAATGTGTGGCCGATAAAAGTTAACCATGCCTAGAAATCGGCGTAACTGTTCTATCGTTTTTGGTTTAGGAAATTCACTTATTGCTTTTACACGTTCTGGCAGGGGCTTAATGCCTTCGCTAGTAACATGATATCCCAGAAAGTTAAGTTCGTTCTTGCCAAAACAACATTTAGACAAATTTATAGTTATACCAAATTTAGAAAACCTTTCAAATACTGTTTCCAAGTGTTTTTTGTGGCTGAGTGTACTTGAACTTGCAACGATTACGTCATCGAGATAGGAAAAAATGCTATTGGAGTCTAGGCCTTGTAAAACGGAATTATTCATGAAACGTTGAAAACTTTGGGCTGCATTACGTAAACCAAAGCCCATACGCGTATATTCGAATAAACCAAAGGGCGTAATGATAGCAGTTTTTTCTACATCGTCTGGAAATATACTTATACAATGATATGCTCTATTAATGTCTAATTTTGAAAATATCGTTTTTCCCGCTAAAAGATATGTAAAATCCTGTAGGCGTGGAATGGGATATCTATCAGGTTTAGTGATAGCGTTAAGTTTCCTGTAATCTCCACATGCACGGATCTCACCGTTCTTCTTAGGAACAACGTGTAAAGGGCTGGCCCAAGGACTTTTGGATGGGCGGCAAATACCTAACTCTTGCATCAACTTAAATTCCTCCTGCACCTTTTTATATCTATTTGGCGGCAGAGGTCGCGCTCGAGCATAAACTGGTGGGCCTACGGTCTCAATGTGGTGATAAACACCATGTTCGGGTGTTTCCTTAAATGACGACGGTTTAGTGATATCCGGATACTTACTTAACACGTCATGAAAAGGATGACTTTCGTCTATACTTTTCACAGTCGGTTGGCTATGAGATACCACAGTAGCGATTACATTTAAATTCGTAACCTTATCAACCAACTTACGGGACCTTAGATCAACTAGTAAGCCGTGGTGACCTAAAAAATCAGCACCCAGAATAGGTTGTCTCACGTCCGCTAAAATAAATGACCAACGATATGGGCGGCGCAAATTAAAGTTAAGAGTTAGAGTCTTTATACCAAAAGTTTTGATTTCAGTGCCATTTGCCGCATACAACTTGTAATCACTACATTTTGTATCACTATTCACACGTTTACACGATTTTGCCGGTAAAACTGACACGTTGGCTCCAGTGTCCACCAGGAAACGGGTACCGCTGTTCCTATCCAGCACGCACAGGCGGTGTGATGGGGTAACTGTACAGCAATCCGCCTCTGACTGTACCACGTCTAGTTTTTTTCGGCCTGTTTTTTCCAAGCGCAAGGTTTCAGGCATTTGCTAGCCTTGTCTTGGTAACGGAAATGGTAGAAGCAGAGCCAGTCAGGGCTGCTACGTTTTGATGGTGTTAAGCTGGTGTCATTTTGTCGAGACCTGGATCGAGATGGTTTGCGGTTAGGAGTCCCTCGCTTTGTCGACCTTGACCTTTCGAGAGTGTCGAGGCGTCGAGTAATTTTGGCAATCTCTGCTGACAAATTACTACCCTTGACTGTGGAAGATAAGGTTGACACTTCATGTACCTCCGCAGTTCGTGACGTCTCCATGATCTTGTCCGCCATAATGGCTAATTTGTCCAATTCCGTAATTTCACTCACAACGAGGACTGTGCGCACGGCCATGGGTAGGTGGTCTAACCATAGCATACGCAGCATATCGTTAGTGAAGTTACTTCGCGCAAGATCGCGCATTTTCCTGAGTAGTTGCGACGGTTTTTGATCGCCGAGCTCGAGTTCGCGGAGCAGTTTTTGCACTTGTCGCGACTCGGATTCCTCGTAAACAGCTAGGAGTCGATTCTTGAGTGCCAAGAATTTTTGTGTTGGCGGCGGAGATAGCACGATGTCACTTGCTTGTTCCACCTGGTCCCTGGAGAGCTTAGCGATTACAAGATTGTACTTGCTTTCGTCGCTGAGCTTTTGGTTTGCCACCACTGACTCGAATTGCGCGAACCAGAGTCTAGACGATTCCTTCCAAAACTCGGGTACGCGAGACGAAACGGTGATTTGTGCCAGCGTTGCCTGAGGCTCCTCGGTCTTGACATCCAACGACGATGGCAGTCCGGGCAGGCTGGTTGACGGCTGGGCTACCGGCGGCGGTGCTAGCACGGGCACGCCGGCGGGTGGTGGTTGGAACGCCATTTTTTTGTCACACACAAAACTTAACTTTAAATGTGTAGTTACACGCGCGATTGACCGGCGTCGGGGTCACCAATTATTGGGTCCGGGTGCCTATGAGAGCGAAATCAAACTATATTTAACTTATGTCCGTTTATTGGTGGTACGCGACCGCTCCCAGTCAGGATGACCCAAGACTGAAGCTAATTACATTAAAAGCTTACTTGACGAAACATGAGTGTGAAACTTAGTACTATAGTTTACATGTGTGTCCCTACAGGCATGTTCACACACCTTAGTCAAACCAAACTACTTAATTAGTTTCGATCAACCGAAATTACTCGCTAAAGAATGGCGTTAGAAAACATCCAAATTTCAATAGGGAAGATGGTTGGAAAGTTCCGCCGGCATGGGATCCTATTCTGGCAAAAACCAAAACAACACCTCGCAGTGCAAGATCTCAAGACACGGTTAGCTCTTTCTGCGTAAATAGGAACGTAAATTAATGTTAATGAGTGACGGTAGTTTAATTTTTCAAAACTTTGTAATTGACAAATAATACCTTAGTCTCCCTGTGACCACGAACGCTGTGAAGTGTTCGAAACGTCAGGTTTAAATAAAATGTAAATAAATCGCGAAGTAATCCGTAAAATTGTGTTTTAATGATTTTAAGCTCGATCAACGCGATAACCAATAGCGCCGAGTCCTGTAGGGCTGAAGGCCTATAGGGCTGTAGTACTGACCTGTATCGCATGTAGCGTGTAGAGCGGGTAACGTGTTAAGTCTGAGACTAAAGTTTAGGACTAAAGGATTGACCTTTAGGCCAAAGGTCTGACCTGTGACCTACAGGTCTGATCTGTAGGTTAAAGGACTGGCCTAAAGGGCTAAAAACAAATCTATAGGATTGAAAGACTCTTCTGGAAATATATTATTGCACTTGAAAAAAAACGACCACCAGAGGCGGGAATCGAACCCGCGTTCCTAGCATACCGGGCGATTGCCTAACCTCTCGGCCACCCTGGCGTTAACGCCCAATTCCCGCCTCTGGTGGTCGTTTTTTTTCAAGTGCAATAATATATTTAGATTGCATAGTGAATGCTTACCACTTACAAAAAAAAAAAAAAAAAAACAATAATTGACTCTTCTGGAAGTTACCCGGAAGACTGAAGCACAGAATAAGTACTAGTACTACGTACAAAAGTAAAAATTAAATTCAAAGAAATGTCTACTCAATGTCGTCAACGATATAGTGTAATTTAGTTCGCCTCAGAGTCAAGCACATTTTCGTGTAGACACCTACAAAAATACATTGCAAATTATTTTTATTCTTATAATCGTGGAATATTATTCTTAGTACGTACACTAAACCTATTTAGCGACATACTATCAAGCGGCGTGCTAGGGTTGAGCGCTATAAAAAGCTACTAACGCCATCTAGCGCACCTTTCTAGCACTTTATTCATGCTCGTCCAACCAGCGACGTAGTGCCGCGCGCCGCCGGTGAATAAAACGCTCGCGCGTGTCGCTGCTCGCTCGCGACACGAGTTAATTAGCCCACAACGGTGGGTCACCCGGGTCACACGGGCCTGGCTGAAGGGCTAAACTATAGGGTTGAAGCACTGACCTGTATCGCATGTAGCGAGTATGGCGCGCCCTGGAAGGTGAGCGAGTCGAAGTCTTCAGGCACTATCAGCAGGGGTTGTCGCGGGTCGGATCCAGCTCTAAGACCCTTGGGGTAGCCGCGGATCGAAGTGTTTAAGTAGAGCATCTTCGGAGCGCGCTCTATCATCGCGAACCTGAGGGTAGAATGAGGATGTGAGTGTGTGTACTTTTCTACCGAATTTCGGCTAAATTAACAAGATCAACCAGGGTAGTAGTAGTTTTTGTTTTATTTTTTGTAATAAATTGCACAAAATAAAATAAAAACGTTTGTTTTAAAAAACAAACAGTGTCTCATAGTAGCTTTTTACAATGCGTATTCTTACGCCTTATCTACACTGATATTATAAAGAGGAAAGATTTGATTGTTTGTTTGTATTGAATAGGCTTCGTAACTACTAAGACTGATTTAAATGAAAGGATAATGTTAATTATGGATCCCCATCCCCAGCACCAGCTTGCATCCAAACAAAACTCTCAAGAGTCTAGTTTTTATCCAGTTTTTCACTACCAAAAAGATATTATCAATGTTTACTACATTTTCAAAATATCACAAAAAATTAAAGGCCTGTTTAATTTTGAACATACTGTATCTAGTATACGTCAAAATTAATTCTCGAATCGCGACGAGACACTTGCAGATCGCGTTTCAATTAGGCACACAAAATTAGCTGTCATTTGTGTGGGACAGCCAGTCCAGTGGTAAAAAAACAGGTCAGTTGCCACAACCAAACTGACATTGACAAGTGACAATTGCCATTTAGAGTTCCGTAACTCCTTGACAGTATTTTGAATTTCTAAAATATCGTTTTCATCTAAAGGTAAAAATATAATAACATGATTCAGAATTCGTTTTTCATCATCAGGGGGGTGAAATGGGGGATGAAATAGTTTTTAATATTTTTTAACACTGACAGTGTTCTTTCTTATTTATATAAGTTTAAATAAGAAACTAAAAATCCGCACACGGGTAGGATTTGAACCTACGACTTTTGGCTGGTTCAAATCCTACCCATGTTCGATTTTTTGGGAGATGAAAGTTTGTATGGAAAATCAGACTTTTGGCGCGCGCGAAGTCGCGGGGAACTGCTAGTTTATAATAATTTTATCAATATAACATATTTAACACTTCAATAAATTATGAGGCAGATAAATTGAAATGTGTGTCTACATTATGATCACCGTTCACCACTGTATCAAAAATAATTCGGGATATTTTTTCTTAATTTCATACTTTTTATTTTTTAATTAAATTTAAAACCTCAAACCAAAACAAATAACTCATCAGTTGTCACATTGGCATATTACTATTTTAACGAGTCGCTGCTACTGTCACCGCCTTTTTTTACCTTTAGCCATATGTCTTGGCTGTATGGACTGCGGTCCTTTGCCCCTAAAAGAAATTGTCTTTGACGTACACAGAATGGTCATTCACCACCATCGAGCGCGCAACCTATAGAGGCGAAGTAAGCGCGATTTTTCTCCGAAGCTTATCATATTCCATAGTGCTTGGCACTGATACGAAAAGTGTCAATTTAAGCATATATTTTCAAATCGATATTATGAAATATGAGATATTTCGGTTGTGCTCGTATATAACAATCTTTTAACAGCACATTTATTTTAAAATATATAAAAAAATAAGTGAATTTCTTTAACAAAATGCCTTGAAGAAAAACAGAGGCATTAATTTCCAATGTATTTTAACGGAATTTTTCTGAAACAAAATTTATGACATTTCGCCTCTATAGGTTATGTGGTCGGTGTTCACGACTCACGTGGGGAACAGCTGTATGAGCGCGCAGTCCGGCCCGCCCCAGTACTGGTGCGTCTCGCGCCACTCCTGCGGGCTGGCCAGCACCAGCGTTAGGGTTCCCGCTTCTAGCACCACCAAGGTGGGACCCCTGTGGACAAGGAAGTAAGTATTATTATTATTTAGTTAAGTGCAGAATGTTGATGATATTTCATTAGATGGAACTCTTTCTCTTCTGGGCATTATGAATCCCATCTGAGCCGTTTCAAGAAGCGTACAAGCCTTGTAATACAAGTGTTAAGTTTAAGGCTCCGGGAAGATAGGCTACCGACCGCTGCCACAAGTGGCTAGCGACAAGCTGTTTACATAAATTATTGTTTTAAGTGATAAGAATTCACTTTGCAATACCAATACCATTTCCAAAAAATATTTATTTTTTTCAAGTGCAATAATATTTAATATTAAGCGGTTTCAAGCACCTTCAACTGCGCGGGACGTGCGGGCGTGGCGCGACATCTCGGTGCCGGTGGTCAGTGGCCCATATGGGCAGAGTCTAAGAGCTACTATGGGTAACAGTGGTTTCACACTCTTATTACAAGACTTTTACCTTTCTTGAAACATGGCCATCAGGGCCATGTTGGTGGTGATCTACCTTTTTAATTTTTATTTGCCCTATCGGACGTGTCGGACTACTAAATTACAGAGACATAGTCTCGACTGAAGTGTTTATTAGATGGAACTATTAAAAAAGATTTTTTAAGAAACTGTACTTTCAGGTCTACTTAAGAAACTTCAATACAATGCTAAACATATTTAAAACAATATTCTCCTTTTGTAAGTTATACGACGTTGACAGAAACGGAATGATGAACATGTTTGACATTATTTGTGTTTTTTTTAAATTATATTTATCATTTGACCGCAATCTCACCTGATGGTAAGCGACGATGCGGTCGATGATGGGACTTGACTGTCTAGAAGCAGCCTATTCACTCTTTTCTTAAAGGAAGCCAAATCGTAGTGTATCTAACGAGTTTCGTGAAAAAGAGTCTAAGAGTAATAACAAGTCCTAAAAAATAAGATCAAATAGTTGTCTGTCAGTTAGTCTGCTCGGAATGAATGGGTGGAGGAATTGGACTGAAATTATAAATTCTGATTTTTTTAAATGTACCTATATTTCTATGAAATAAACAAAATTGACTATTTTTATGACGCAAAAAGAGGGGTGTTACAAGTTTAACGGGTCTGTCTGTGGTATCGTAACCCCCAAACGGATGAACCATTTTTGTTTAGATTTTTTTGCGTCATAAATAATTTTATCCCGAGTGTTTTTAGCCATGTTTCATGGAAATCGGTCCTAGATAGCCGCCGCCACAAAATGGCGGATTACATATTTTTTACAACTCCCTCAATTTGGGTATCAAATGAAAGGGCTTGACTAGTACAATACTATACAATATTACGATAAATTTTAAATCCAAGATGGCCCTAACCACAAAAAGGCAAATTCTTTTTTTTACAAATCCCTCAACATAAGTATCAAATGAAAGGGATTGAGAATAATATAGATACACTTATAACAAACGTCGTTGGGGGGTTTTTAAATTTGTAATTATAGTTATGCTCAATACTGGTAATCAACCCTAGTCCCATCACTCCATTTCGGCATAACATTGCATGTTTGAGACAGCCCGTATAAGTACTCTTTCGCGATGCTTTATGAGAATAGGCACATACGGAGTGAAGACATCGCACTTATACAGCCAGTCTGCCTGTAACCATGATCGGTGCAACTCGGTCAAAACGTCAGGCAAATTCAAGGTAAATAATGTTTTACCCGCTATCCGTCGCGTTAATCCCTGTTTTAATGTGTTCTCACCCTGTATAAGTACCTGTAGGAGGTGGTGTGGTGCAGGAAGCGGTTGGCTCCAAGCCCGTGGTCCCGAGAACAGTACAATGGCGCCCAGTGCGACGGAACCGCGCAGACAAGTCGCGCCAGCCACGCCGCTGACGCTAGGCCGCCTACAAAACATAATGATTTAAACTTATTAAGAAGTAAAGTTAACTTAGTCTATAAAATCCCATTGCTGAGTATTACACGAATATTATTAGGAATTTTAGGTTCGGAGCTAGTTTGACTGTACATCGTCCCTCACACTCACCTGAGTGGTGCAGTGGCTGTAGAGCAGCTGCCAGCGTCTACCAATATTATAAGTATTTGGAGCTGGTTTTAACTGTTGATCGCCTCTTGCTCTTTCTCCCACACTATCTCTTTACACCGACACGCTCCGTCACACGGTGCCTCTCGCTCGCACTCACCTGCGTGGTGCGGCGGCTGCACGGGACGGCTGTAGAGCGGCCAGCAGCCACGCCACCGACACGCTCCGTCACACGGTGCCTCTCGCTCGCACTCACCTGCGTGGTGCGGCGGCTGCACGGGACGGCTGTAGAGCGGCCAGCAGCCACGCCACCGACACGCTCCGTCACACGGTGCCTCTCGCTCGCACTCACCTGCGTGGTGCGGCGGCTGCACGGGACGGCTATAGAGCGGCGGCGCGGCGGCGGCCAGCAGCCACGCCACCGACAGAGGCAGCGAGGCCGACGACTGCTGCATGGGGGACGCGCGCTCTGGCAAATTCAAATTAAAAGTTTCAATAAGAAACCAAATATAAACAAGAAAGAACAATATCAAAAAAATAGACTAGGTTTAAATTAGGTCTAAATATTAGCCGACTGAATATAACCTAATAGAGTAACAATTTTCTTATTGGCTATTCACTTATCTTAGCTTAGTCCTGGTTTTAACATGGTACTAAGTTTTTGTAATATAGCGGTGTGAGTGTTGAAAAATATAAAAATTCATTTAAAGCTCATTTATCTAAAATTCCGTCCTTCGGAAGGCATGTTAAGCAGTTAGTCCTGGCTAATATCTATTGATATTAGTCGTTAAGCCTACTCAGAGGCCCTAGGGCGGCTTGATGACATCTGACAGTAAGGTCGGTCACTTGCCTTACAGACACCCCTCCACCGATTCGCACTGAGCCCGCGTGGTGGAGTACGGCTCGTACCTCCTCATAGTGGAGGTAAGGCCTTTGCCCAGCAGTGGGATCTATAAAGGCTAACTTTATTAAAACACAATTTTACGGATTACTTCGCGATTTATTTACATTTTATTTTAAACCTGACGTTTCGAACACTTTACAGCGATCGTGGTCACAGGGAGACTAAGGTATTATTTGTCATTACAAAGTTTTGAATAATTTTAACTACCGTCACTCAATAATATTAATTTACGTTCCTATTTACGCAGAAAGAGCTAACCGTGTCTTGAGATCTTGCAGTGCTAGGTGTTGCTTTGGTTTTTGCTAGAATAGGATCCCATGCCGGTGGAACTTTCCAACCATCTTCTCTATTGAAATTTGGATGTTTTCTAATTTCAATGGCTTCACGTAGCATTCGAGGAATAAAACGCCGTTCTTTTGCAAGTATTTTAGGTTGGTCAAAACGAATGAAGTGGTTGGGTTTGTCTAAGGCATGTTCACACACTGCAGATTTCATGTTCCGTCTATGTTTTACGTCAGCTATGTGTTCTTTTATCCGCACGCCTATACTTCGCTTTGTTTGCCCGATGTAGGAGAGGCCACAGTCACACTCCAGCTTGTACACCCCTGCATCTTGAAGAGGTATGTTGCACTTGACAGGTGGTAGGAATTGGTTAATCTTCTTTTGCGGCTTGAAGTAAGTTTTGATTGAAGCACGCTTCAAGATATTCCCAATCTTGTCAGTGACTCCCTTCATGTATGGTAGTACTGCAGGTTGGCGTTCAACTGTCGTAGGCTTGGCACGGGGTCTGCAACGACGTGGTACTGGAAGCTGGTTTTCCCGTAGTACCTTCCTTACATGCTGAAGCTCAGCAGCCAGGTGTCGGTCGTCACAGATGCCCCTCGCTCTCTGAAACAAAGTTTTGCCCACGGTAGCTAACTGTGAAGGATGATGGTGAGACACACCATTGAGATATTTATCTTTAAATTGATACCAGACTAGGTTGTCTGTATCTGTAAATTGATACCCCAACCTACAGATTGGCTCAGCATTTAGCTAAAACATTATCAAAGCTAAGGGGAGAAACAACGGCGTATGTGAAGGATTCCTACCATTTCATCAGCGAAATTAAGAACTTACAATTAGCAGATGATGAAACTATGGTTAGTTTTGATGTACAGTCCCTATTCACAAGCTTACCAGTACAGGACTGCATTGAAATTACTAAAAGGAAGCTGGTTCAACTCGACATGCCAATAGAATATGCGGAACTATTGGAACATTGCCTTACATCTGGCTATTTACTGTGGGATAATGAGTTCTATCTGCAAACCGATGGTGTAGCAATGGGCTCTCCGGTATTCCCAGTTGTTGCTGATATATTCATGGAGGATTTTGAGGATCGAGCTCTGAGCACATCACCTATATCACCAAGGTTTTATAAGCGGTATGTAGATGACACTTTCACAATTTTACCCACCAATAGTGTTTCTGCTTTTCTTAATCATCTTAATTCAATACATCCAAAAATTAAATTTACTATGGAAATTGAGGCAGACAGTAAACTAGCTTTCTTAGATATTTTACTAACTAGGAATTCGGATCATGCCCTTAGCCACACAGTCTTTAGAAAAGCCACCCATACCGATAAATATCTCAATGGTGCGTCTCACCATCATCCTTCACAGTTAGCTACCATGGGCAAAACTTTGTTTCAGAGAGCGAGGGGCATCTGTGACGACCGACACCTGGCTGCTAAGCTTCAGCATGTAAGGAAGGTACTACGGGACAACCAGCTTCCAGTACCACGTCGTTGCAGACCCCGTGCCAAGCCTACGACAGTTGAACGCCAACCTGCAGTACTACCATACATGAAGGGAGTCACTGACAAGATTGGGAATATCTTGAAGCGTGCTTCAATCAAAACTTACTTCAAGCCGCAAAAGAAGATTAACCAATTCCTACCACCTGTCAAGTGCAACATACCTCTTCAAGATGCAGGGGTGTACAAGCTGGAGTGTGACTGTGGCCTCTCCTACATCGGGCAAACAAAGCGAAGTATAGGCGTGCGGATAAAAGAACACATAGCTGACGTAAAACATAGACGGAACATGAAATCTGCAGTGTGTGAACATGCCTTAGACAAACCCAACCACTTCATTCGTTTTGACCAACCTAAAATACTTGCAAAAGAACGGCGTTTTATTCCTCGAATGCTACGTGAAGCCATTGAAATTAGAAAACATCCAAATTTCAATAGAGAAGAAGGTTGGAAAGTTCCACCGGCATGGGATCCTATTCTAGCAAAAACCAAAGCAACACCTAGCACTGCAAGATCTCAAGACACGGTTAGCTCTTTCTGCGTAAATAGGAACGTAAATTAATATTATTGAGTGACGGTAGTTAAAATTTTTCAAAACTTTGTAATGACAAATAATACCTTAGTCTCCCTGTGACCACGATCGCTGTAAAGTGTTCGAAACGTCAGGTTTTAAATAAAATGTAAATAAATCGCGAAGTAATCCGTAAAATTGTGTTTTAATGAGTTCAACAATTCGCGTAAACGTAAGAAACAAATAGGCTAACTTTACTTTTACTCTACTTTTGATCTAAAGTTAGTCAAAGAAAACGTCCGCGGCTAACGGATTGCCTCTCGTGCGGGAGGTACCGATTCAATCCCACGTGCCGCCATGTACCAAAGACTTTTTCTCAGTTATATGAATTAGTTGTCTCACTAAACGGTCTTACTGGGAGGGAAAACATCGTGAGGAAACCTGCAGATTCAGGCGACTGAATGTGTAACCATGGTCCAAACTTGTCAGGTTCCCCTGTTAACGGATCACGGAGATCAGATGGCAGTCGCTCCACAGTAATTGTCTGATCTGTCATAACATGGAGCAAGGTCCAAAGCGGACCCTGAGCCCTCGCGTGCGAGTGCACAACCGGGATAACGCTAGGATGATGATGATCTAAAGTAAATTAAATTTCGCACACAAAAATTGATCGACCGTGTCATCCGGTGGGACTCGAACTCAACAACCCTTTTCTATTCGGACGAATACTCTTTCCAACTGAGCTACCGTGAGCCGGTTTCATTTCATCAATACTTGGGGAATGTACCCGCATGAAAAAATAAAATTTGTAAGGTTTTAATTAACTAGAAGTCGTAAACAGTCTTTCCCAAAGTCTGGAGGCCTAGAGGGAGGTGGTAAAAGGCCCACAAAAAATGGGAGATGCTGATGTAATAGTGATTTTATAGAACGCCTATCCCGCAATTTTCCCCTGTATTTTTAGTCGAACGTTACACGATTTTTGATAGCATTTCCATCGTCGTATTTGAGTTAAAGTGGCATTAGTGCCGTTACAATGCTGCTAACTATTGACAACACATGGGGGGCGCTAATTTGTGCTCAGGATTAAGACTATACGAGGGTCAAACTGAAAGTTCTTAGAACTGGCCACTTATAAACAATATAATAAAAAAAATATTCTAAAATTTGAAAATAGAACTCTTTGCCAATATTACTGAGTATATATTTCATTCATTTGTCATTTGTTTTACGACTTGGCGGCAAATTGAAAATTGTCTGTGTCACGTCAAAATGAATTTAACACGAGAAAATTTTCGTGCAATGATTTTTTATGACTTTCGATGTCATTTAAGTCAACAAGAAAGTTATGATAGACTACGATTGGCCTTTCACGATGAAGCCCCATCTCGTGCGACTGTTTACAACTGGTTTAATGAGTTTAAACGTGGTCGCACTAATCTCACTGATGATGTACGTGAGGGACGGCCTTCTACGGCGACGACTGAAAATAACATCTGTGTTGTGCGGCGTATGATAGAGACTGACAAAAGAGTGACCTATCAGCAGATTCGGACAAGCTTAGGCATCGGTATGAGTCAAGTGCACAAAATCTTCCACGAACATTTAGCGGTCAGGAAGCTTTGCGCCCGGTGGATACCTCATAATTTGACTAAGGCTCAAAAACTCCATCGTGTGGATTGGTGCCGTAAAATGATTGAAAGATTTAACGGAGGTGACTCAAATGCTGTGTTCGACATACTAACAGGTGACGAAAGCTGGATTTACTGTTATGATCCTGAAACCAAAAGACAATCTGCTCAGTGGGTGTTTCCTTTCGAGGAGTTGCCAACTAAAGTGAAGAGAGATCGAAGTGCGGGAAAAAAAATGGTGGCCTCGTTCTTTGGAAGGATAGGTCATTTCGCAACAATTGTGTTAGAGGATCAAAAAACAGTTTCTGCAGAATGGTACACTACCAATTGTTTGCCACTTGTCTTGGAAAAAGTTCGAGAGAAACGACCTCGCAGTAGGATCCTCCTTCACCACGACAACGCCTCGTCGCACACCGCCAAGCGAACGATCGACTATTTGGCGACATCAAACGTTGAATTACTGGGTCACCCGCCGTATAGCCCCGACCTCGCGCCTTGTGATTTTTATTTATTTCCAAAAATTAAAGAAAAACTTAAAGGAAAGCGGTTTATGAATGCTGAAGAAGCGGTGGCTGCGTATCGCGATGCCATTGAAGAGACCCCTAAGGACGAGTGGGCAAAGTGCTTTTCCCAGTGGTTCCATCGCATGCAGCGGTGTATTGACGTCAATGGACAATATTTTGAAAAGATATAATAAAACTAATAACTGGCTAATGTAATCAGTTTTTGATTTTCTAAGAACTTTCAGTTTGACCCTCGTATAAGGTTACATTTTAGCTTGTGACGATATTTTAACAGAGACTACTAAGTCGGAGAAATACGACCTGAACATTATTTTCCAAAAAACGGACACTTTTTTATTTTTATTTTTCCTTACAAAAAAAATTAATATTTTTAAGATCAGTTTAGACTTAAAAACTACATTTTTCCCGCTGCCTTCCTTATTTTGATTTCCTCGTACACCGAACTTGTGTACCAAACGTGAGCAAGAGAGTAATCACAACACTTTTTACTTAGAAATAATAATATTTTTTGACGTTTCTCTCGAAACCTAGCGTATAAAAATAGATGTTTTTTACAAACATTATGTACTAATGTTGTTGCATTTGTCCTCTAAGTTTGATCCGTTACTAAAATGTAACCTTATATAACACATGCACAAAAAGAAACACTGTCTGCTGGATATCTTCGAGCACTGTTTCGAATGCGTGTAAAAGATATTCTGACTAAAACTAAACTGGACTAAAAATACTTTTATTATATACAATAATAAAAGTATTTTTGTTTGTTTGTTTCACATTTTACTTAATATTTAATTCAAAAAATTGTAAAAAGCAGTCTCATATTTAAGGTGTCACTGTCTCACATATTTATTGTTGATCATATTTATTACTAAAAATACTACTGCATGCAAATCATGTTGTAAAAACTATTTTAGGGTATCATTCTGGTTTGATTAGTTATGGGCGTTAGACGAAAGAAGTTTGGGAATCTCGAGCCTAGAACATACCCAGCACGGGCGTGGCGAGGTCCAGGCCGGCGCCGAAGCTGTTGGACTCGATGGCCGCCTCGATGTCGCGGTGCCGCGTCGCCAGCATGTGCACGCAGTATCTGTACCATAATTACCTCTCATAACTACCAAAGAATAAATAATAGCACAAGAAGGATCACTCCGCAATGTCATTTTAATGAATAGCGTCTTTTTTTAGCGAAGATAGTCTAGGTAGGGGTACTAATAATTGATCACTTCAACTCGCATACCACACAGAATACCTAACTACTATGTACGTAATCCTACTACGGTAAAGAAATGCTTACGAAAAATATTGCGTTAGCTCTTTGTCTTTATTTAAATACTTTAATTTGTTTAGTCTTCATTGGTTCATATGACCCATCCATTTTGAACATGGGCGTGTAGTTTATTAGTGCGACACATTCGTGTGCAACCCTCCTTGCACCCCGCAAACCGTGCGGGGGGCGAGGGGAACCAATCACACGCGACTGTCGTAGGTAATCACCAGTCTCCGCTGACATCTAGCGTGTCTCCTCACCCGCACCTCTGGCGACCGCAGGAGTGACCCGCACTAACTTGTCGGACTATAAAACGCTCTTACAACCCACTACACAACTTTTACTAGGAGAGTTAATTTTAACTTGCTACTTCCACGCGTTCTTGAGAAAAAGGGTTATAATTCTTTTTATAACTCCAGCAATTATTTTGTAAATTTTTACGAAATTAAATCAAATTTCGCTCACAAAAATTAATCGACTGTGTCATCCGGTGGGACAAGGTTTTGACAGACAGACAGACAGACGACAAATTATTGGTTTTAAGTGATGATCATCACTTCGCAATCTCAGTATTAAATATTGCATCTAAAAACAATAGAACGTTGAGCTCGGGTTTTGCCAACGTCTGGATAGCCGAGTAATCTATGCAATGGCCCCGTATATGATGAATGCGGGTTCGATGCCGTCTCAGGCGATAATATCGAATCTTAAGACAAATAGACGGACAGACGGACCGATGATCTTATAGGGTTCCGTATTTTAGACGTACGGAACCCTAAAAAAAATTAAGACGAAGAACGAACCTGTGTACGGGGAATATAAGCCGGTGGCAGTGCTCCTCCAACCAGCGCACCACGAAGCCGATGCTGTGGCAGTCCTTCTTGTTGAAGCATCCATTGATCACCGATGACAACGTCTTGTTTATCTACAATCATAGCACAACGTATATGAAAGTTTTTTTTCGTCGCTCTTTTACACTGAAATCTATCACACATTGGGATATTTTTTTACATACATGGTATATAATACCATGCATGTAAAAGACAGTTATAAAATATCTTGGTGTTTACATAGACTCAACTCTGTCGTGGAAATACCACACTGAATCCCTCACTAAAAGAGTTCGTAAATTAATGTATATTTTTAAACGACTTAGAAATGCCAGTAATCCTAAACTCCTTAAAATGGTATACTTTGCCTTATGCCAATCTGTACTAGTTTATTGTATAACACCATGGGGAGGCGCATGTAAAAACTACCTGATACATGTCGAAAGAGCGCAAAGAGCTATTCTTAAAATAATGTTGTTAAAGCCTTATCGTTACTCCACGATTCAACTCTACTCTGATGCGGGGGTTCTCTCAGTAAGAAAGCTGTACATATTACTAACAGTACTATACAGCCACTCACTAACCACTTTTGATCCAGAAATGGTAAAAAATGTTAGAAGATCCGATAAAGTTTTTAGACACATACCTTACAACTCACCTTTTGCAAAACGTCATTTGATCTATTTAGGACCACAATTGTATAATAAAATTAATAAAGCAATCAATATATATCCTTTGACACGTGCAAAATGCAAGCGCATACTAACAGAATTTCTATTAAATAAAACCTATAATGAATGCGAGCTTATGCTGAAAACGGTGGTATAACTGACCTTTTCGCACATACTTCATGCACACATACCAACACACTCTCTCTCTCACACGCACACACACACACTCACACGCACTCACACACACACACGCATACACATACACACACACACATACACACGCCACACACCACGCGCGCACCCAAGCACAAGAATAGATTTATTAACATGAATAAACTGTATGTAGCAAATTTAATTTCAATGTTTTAATAACTCTTTACTGCTATGTAAGTAAGTAAGTTTAAATATCCCATGTCCGTAGATGGGGGGCCGGAAGACTGTAACACAGGGCATCTTAGTACAGGTTCCGCTCCCTCACTCTGGCACGTTTATATATTATGCATGCTTTAATACTATAATAGTATTTAAGATAATGATAATATTATTATTTCTTAATTATGTATGTGCCATTGTGATGGATAAATAAATTGGTTTTGATTGATTGATTGATTGTATATGTCCAGTGACACATCCAGCTATTTCCTCAACTGATATAAGGTGTATGAAAGTGAGACATCAAATCGGGCCTATTTCAATGTACGAATCGCGACAGCTTGTTTAATCCAGACAGTGTAAAAAAATGCTGACCGGTACCTTTGGAAACGCCTCAAAAATATATGGTTTCTAGTAATCCTAGTCTGTTAATTTGCAGAGTAAATACTTTTTATTGACATGGAACACAAGAATTAGGATAAATTAAAATTTTAAGTAGTTCACAGTTCAGTCGATAGAGGCGCTATACATTAAAACTTTCATAAATGAAATAAAGGGCTCGATTTCGAAGTGCCCTAAAAAGTTCATTCTCTCTCTTTCTCTGGTGAAGAAACGAATAAGAGACAAAATATATAAATTTAGAAACGTCCCAGTAAACTGCTGTCAGTTGCTAAGGGAATTACAGAATCCATAGATAATTTGTCATTCGAAGACGTATAAAGTTAAAACTTGCATAAACTTGTAAAAATATGTAAGAAATCGCATCACTTAATGTGTGTCTATATATTTTCGTTCGTATTCTTTTCGTTTCTTAAGAAAGAGAGATATTAATGAATTAATTACTATTTGCAAATATACAATTAAATACAACATCCACATGCAGCAACAACACGTTTCTTACCCACTATACTATAATAAATATGGGTAGGAAAATTATGAACAAAATCTATTGATTATTACTAAAAAGATATAAATATCTACGTTTAAGTAAATATTACACTAAAAATTAATCGATCTTAGATTATCTCATCAATACTTTGTGAAATGTACCGACAGTTTAATTTCAATTTAATAATGTATTTTCAGTGCAATATTAACTTACGTAACACCTAGCAAATAAATTGGTTAAATTATAAAAAGATGCATGATCTAGTATCGTATTTACATGGCATATTAAAAAATATTGATAAATAAATACATAACATTCACCTGTTCGTGATTATCATGAACCACTGACTGTGGAATAAACATGGAAGAGAAAAATATATTAAAATATACCAATAAAATACATTAAAAAAAAATATTAAGTACTCAGATATAAAATATTCTTGTAGACAATACACTTCTCAACAATAAGGGCTCTGTCTCGCTAGATAGATACACCACAGTGGCGTCACTGCACACGCGCTGCCAACAAAATGTATAGAACTAAATGGGAGGGTTTTTCAGTGTCTGCATTGTACCAGAATCGTTGCAGCGCAATTTCTCATGGATTTGCTAGTTGTAACCCATACTGACATTAGCATAAGATTATTGTTTTACCACTATTTTCTAAAATACATATTAAATAAAAAAATATAGTTGCCATCCCAATTCGACGAATCAAAAAGGTACCACAACTGGTATCCAAGTGAGTAAGAGCCCTAAACATCTTACACGATCATAGCATGAGCGAGTAAAGTGATTCGTTATCTTCTGAAATTATTCCAACTCTTTGAATGTGATCTCACTGATTTAAAGATTAGATAAAACAAAGAAAGTATCAGCTTATCATATCGTGATTACGAAATTATTGCATTACCTATACTTATGTACTTTACAAAATTTCGTATACAGGGCTAATGCCTCTTTTACTGCCGTACTCAGAGCCCTAAAATAAAATAAAGTTAATCCCTCATTCAGTCTCATGCCGTCCTTTTCTATTACATTGACAAAGAAATTGACAGAACGAGAATTAATCATAAATTAAATTTAATTGACGTCTCTGAGTTAGACCACTTTGTAATTAGGATACTGTTGAGCTGTCGCGGCGTTGTAGCGCGTCGAGAATGTTTGCCGAGGCGCATTTTGACGACTTTTGTTAACGCCATAATAAGAAAAAGATCAGCATTCATGTTTACCAGATTTTTCTCTAGCACCAACAGTATTCTGAGTGTGTTCAAAGACCGGTTGGACACTCTGCTGCGACACTGGGTGAAATTCCACACCGGATATTACCTTTTAAGATGCTTTTATTGATTTTTGACACAAGGTGTCTCAGAATATGTAAATCACATTTATGAGAGGTAGCCTGTCACTGTGCAGTGATAACTTTTTTTAAAATCAAACTTAAATAATCAGATAAAGCCAGATAATTAAAATTAATATTGATAAGAGAAAGTGAAATAAACCCAAAACGCTGTTTGAGTTGGAAATTTAAGAGAAGATTTTCCCCTTTTTTTAAAGGTTTTATATGGCCATGTGCGGTTTTTTCATATTTTTTGTCGATAGGACATATATAGTTAACTCACCTCCCATAGCAGTTTGTTTTGCATATTCTGGGACACCATGTATTCGTTTTACTACCACTTGACTTCTGAAATTAAAGCTACGTATTTAAATTTTACAAGTAATTTGCTGAAGTACCGAACTTACCATGAGACACGTCTGGGGTCCCTCAGGGTAGTGGTCCATGGACAGCTTGTAGCTCGTGAAGAGGAGACTACGGAACCCCTCCGGCGTCATCATGTTATCGTCCGTGTCTGCGCCGAACATTCTGCAGGGGGGCATGTCATCATCATCATATCAGCCATAGATGTCTAAAGTACGCAGTATTGCCAGCACATAAATAAAAAAGGCCGAAACTTTGATCGAAAAAGGCCAAATTTGTCATGAAAGGCCGAAATTGAAATAAATAAAACTTTTTTTTGACAAAAAAACGAGTATTTAATAGTTTTTTAATAGTAAAGGGTTGAAGCAAGGAAAGGCCACAAAAAGGCCGGTGACTGCTAATGGCCAACATAATTTCAAAAAGATAATCGGCCCTTATGGGTACTGGCAACACTGAAAGTTTGATTCACGCTTACAGAAGCGCACCGGGCCGCGACGGAGCGCATTTTATAATTTGCTTAAGGATATTGAAACATCCACAAAAGTCAAAAAATATTTATTCAATTTAGTAAATGGGAAAAATAAAATTATTTTGCTTTACATTCCCGCTAGCGCAGGCACCAAAACCACACCAACCGCAACCGCGTTGAGTGTTAGTTCATAGGCAAAAATTCAGAATGCACCGTCCGCCCGCCCGCCCTTTCTAGATTCGAGACAGTAAAACCCCGGAACAAATTCTGGTCCGACCCAAGATTTAAACCAGGGCCCCCTTGGATAGAATCCAGTAGCGACCACTAGACCAATGAGGCAGTAAAGACAGAAACTTCTTTTACTCTACTATACCTACTGTCCGGTTAGATCATCTGTTCAGCCTTTGGTGTACAGAAAGGAAGAAGGAACATGAGGCAACAATTAAATCAAAGAGAACCGATATCAGATCACCTTTTCATTGATGTCCATAGTCTGTAATAGCTATAACCCGATCGCCTAAGCCCTAACCGAGTCCTCGCCTGCAGGGTACAGGGGAGTGGGGGGAAGAACGGGGACCATGAGCGGTCCTACGTATCCTACTTATAATCCTAACTAGGAAGCTAGGATGGATAAGCAGGTGCTCTACTCTGATAACGCATTGTCCGTATTTTCACGTCTAGCCGTCGCGCTCGCTCGCACTGACATGCTGGCATAACTGACAAGGAAGGCTACAACTGAATCTACGGATATCGTCTTACAGAGTGGGCCCCATACCACAGAATAAGTATTAGTACTCCGTACAGAAGTATGACTTTGCAATGAAATTCAAAGAAATATCTACTCAATGTTGTCAACGATATGGTGTAATTCAGTTCGCCTCAGACTCAAGCACATTTTCGTGTAGACACCTACAGAAATACATTGCAAGATAATATCATTCTTATAACTCTAGAATACGATTCATAATACACTAAACCTATTCAGAGACGTACTATCACGCAACGCAATAGGGTTAACTGCCACAAGAAGCTACAAACGCCATCTAGCGCATCTTTCTAGGACTTTATTCATGCTTGTCCAACCAGCAATCTAGTGTTGCGCACCGCCGGTGAATAAAACGCGCGAGCGTGTCGCTGCCGGCTAGCGACACCCAACTTGTTAAGCCCCTTACCAAGGGGTCGCAGCGCGTGGGTAAGTTTTTGCTACCTACGCGGGAAGATACACAGGCCTGCCCATACACCTTCGTAGGAAGCCCGCTTCCTAACTAGGAAGGTAGGAACCTAAGTAGTGAACTGCGATTACATCTTCCTATTACCTAGTAGGATGCCACACAAATAGGATGGTGTAATAAGTGCTTAAAGATGATGCTTACCTGACGTAAGTCTCTATGATGGCAGCGTCGTCCAGCATGCTTAGTATCTTCTCGCACTGCTGCTTGAAGGTGGCTAGCGTGATGTGCTTGTTCTTGCACTTGCCGGCGCGGTGGACGAACTTGTAGAACTGCCGAGCCAGGTCAGGGTACATGGGGAACAGGTATTTCTGGAAACACAACGGTAAATAATAGTTTTGTATAAAGATAACTTAGACGACCGTCTTGGTGTAAAATTCGCGATCCGGACCACAAAACCAGCGATTGCGGGTTCGAATCCTGCAAGGGGCAAATGTTTGTGTGATGAGGACGAGCATTTAATTACACATAGAAGAGCTACAGCGACCTGCGTGTTCTCTACAATAATGCGTTCAGGATTGTTGTGGGGCTGCCACGATTTTGCAGTGCCTCGGGCATGTTCGCGGAGGCGCGCACCGCCTGCTTTAACACTACTATGCGTAAGCGAAGCGCCTCCCTGGTGCGCAGAGTGCGGGCCAGCCCCAATGCAGTCCTGGCGATGATCGCCAGTAGGTTAGACTGCCCCTACATGCGGCACTGTGGTAGCAGGCATGTTTCTGTGCAACCTTTTGTGCGGGGTTGCAGAATTTAACGATTTTTCCTGTGTGTTTTGTGTTGTGTTCTGATTTAAAATTGTTTATATTCTAAAATTACTTATAATGATTGTATTAATTTAATTTTAATTTCATTTAATTGGAGTTTTATAATTTTATGTTTCTGTTTGCAATGTATGTATTTATTTATGAAATATTTTTATTTTATTTTTTATATCTTTATTATTAAGATTTTATATGAGTGGACACTACATTATGGGTCTTGTAACCTGAAATAAATGAATTTTAATTTTTAATTTAATTTGTACCTAAGTCATGGATGTTTATAAACGTATTATAAAAATATGTCTATTCGGTATCCTAGAAAACATAGCACAAGTTCACGCTTAGTTTGGGGCTAAGTAATTAGTGCGATTGTTAAAACCATTTATTTATTTATACTACTATAGAGCGATAACACAAAAAGTTTTTTTATCAAAGCGTCCAGAAAGGAGGATGGGTGATAACGGAAGTAATCAAACTTGCTGTTTTATCTTAGCCAACTGTATAAAAGATTTGACAAGAGACAGTCATTTAGGAGAACTTTCATTGTACTAGATTTAGTAACTAACAGACTTAAAGCTACCATTTATACAAGTTAAAGAATTGCAGGGTTTGACAGCACACTAAAAATCTATTATTCCTATCAGATGTAAAAAATAAGCATACTTACACTGAATGATTTTTCTGTGACACCGTTGATTCCATCTTCTTTTTGCGACCGCTGAGCAAGTAGCTGTGGACAAAACACAATACAGTTAATCAAATGTTTCAGAGACACGATTACGCTTTCAAACGCGTTGCAGAAGCTGTCACATGATTCATACATAGCAGTGTTAAATGGCACTAAGGCCTAATGGCGCCCGTCCGGATTAGGTATTTTGGATCTGTTCAAGGCCTATTATCTGAGTTGAAAACCCACTTGCGCCAGTCCGGATTAACTAATCTAGACTTGTGCATGTGGGCTTACAACCGAGTTGAATAATAGGCTTTAAACAAGTCCGGAATAGCTAATCCGGACGTGCACAAGTGGGCCTAATGGTTCCATGTTGGGACGTGTATAAGTGCCCCCTGTGGGCTGTACATAAATCAATGACTTTTATGACTTGATAATACAGCTCAAGGTATACCTATGTACTCGTATTTCACCACGCATTAACATAATCTGGTTCATGTTGTTCTTGTTTTCTTTCAAGATTAACATTATCTCTGCCTGCCTGTATTTCATTTTTTGCGCATAAAAATAAACATTATGCACTTGAATCGCTACGTCAACAGCCCGGGATGGAAATCCGTTTAATTAAAACCGTAATCAAAATAATCTCTTGATTGATGGGTTTCGCTTGTTCATTACCCTTGATTTAAAGCGTAGTGCAATGAGATCATCATATGGTGCTCACCTTTTTATGCCAAAGACTTCTGTGAGATAGTTCTGTTTGCTGATGATACTTCTCTAGTCTTCAAATCAAGAAGAGGCGAAGAATCATTTGACAATGTAAGCGGAGCTCTCTCTAAGGTATTAAATTGGTTCACTAGCAATAACTTGCTTCTTAATGTAAAAAGACTAAATGTATTAAATTCACCATGCCTAACGTGAAGCAAGCTAACACAGAAATCCTACTCAACGGTGAAAAATTAGATCTATCAAACTCCACTGTTTTTCTGGGCATTACATTGGATTCGAAGTTGCAGTGGGGACCACATGTTGACGCTCTGGCTGGGAGACTTGCTTCAGCTGCCTTTGCGGTTAGAAAAATTAGACATTTGACTGATGTTGAAACAGCAAGGCTTGTGTATTTTAGTTACTTTCACAGTATAATGTCTTATGGTCTTCTCTTGTGGGGTTCTGCTGCGGACATAGATACCATCTTTATTTTACAGAAAAGAGCCGTTTGTGCCATTTACAAACTTAGTCCCCGCGAATCCCTGAGAGAATTCTTTAAAGAAATTAACATCCTCACTGTCGCTTTTCAATACATATTTGATAATATAATGTACGTACGCAAAAAATTAGATCTTTTTATGAAAAAAAGTGATATTCATTCGTATAACACAAGAAATAAAAACAAACTTGTCATTCCAAACTTCAGATTAGCCAAAACAATTAATTCATTCTTGGGAAATTGTGTCAAATTTTTCAATAATATACCTTATAATGTTATCGAACTACCTATTAATAAATTCAAGTTACATGTCAAAACTACGCTAATGTCGAAGGGGTATTATAAAATTCAAGTCTATCTTAATGACGAGAATGTATGGACAGTCCAGCCTGCACCAAACTGATGTACCTACCTGTTTATTTTGATTTGTTTTATTTTTGTGGCAGCTAGTGGTGACTGAGTTTGTTCCGGCGTTTCTTCTCAGCACTTGCCAGATTGTCTGTGTCTTGTCTCGAAGCGCTAGTAGGGCCCAAAAGATAAGGAGACATGTTCTGCCCCATATGGGCCATAATTGATTGATATTTTGACGTTCATAAGTGGCATTTTGTGTCCTAAATTGAATAAATAATTTTTGACTTTGACTTTGTGATTGGCAGCAATGTAGATACACTTTTTATTTATGGATCCACCGCTCACGAAGAGTTGTAGGTTCGAGTAAGGGACTCGAAGATGGTCTCAATTATTTAGACTTTAAAAACTGAGATGGTTTTCGACCGACTTCCTACCATGTTTTTTTCACTTGGCGATAAAAAGTTATTTTACTCTTTAGTGCGTTTTTTGAAGGAGGTGGTATTTTTTGTAAAAAGTTTTTATTCATGCAAAGCACCCCTGAAATATCCTGATCCTGAATCACGAAATTCTAACCAGTCCTGATGCACGTTGATCAACTCACCTTACAAGTCGGCTTTGCGGTGCGAGGGGGAACTTTCTTCTTTATCCGGTGGGCTTGGATGCCCATGATCCTGAACTTCAGGTTCTTTGGCGCCCATCCATCCTCCATTGAATTAAATTCTTTGTTATTAAGCAATGGGACGTTCAACGGCAAGATGGACATACGACCTGACCTTAGAAAGGTTGCACGATCGCACTATATATCTATGGATGAGGCGTGAGTTCAGCAGTGGATGTACTGCGGTATGATGGCGATGGTGAAGCAATGTGCTGTATCTGATTAGATTTTTAAAATATTTTGTGACTCCAAAACTCCACTGCCTGTTTTCTCTAAACTTTATGACTACCGTATCAAGTGATTAAAGGATTTTGTGTAGGTAATTTGAGTAGAGATAGCAGTAATCCTGCTCATCCAATTGTATTCAACTTGAGTTATTATAAAACTCATCAACACATTTCACAAATAATTTGATTTCTCGCAAATGTCAATAGACACTGACTGAGAATGGTCATTCACAAATCACTTTTCTTTAACTGCAAATGAGTCAGCGTACAATTTAAGCTGGTTCTCTTTCAAGACATTAACTTGTACTTCATCAACCAATTTCTTAATATTGTGTAAATAGCACTTGCAAGTCACCCTACCCTACACAAAATATATTTTACAGAGTTTTCTTGATCCTTGCCATCTCGTAAATGTATCAACAAGGCTCAATATGGCTCAAGCCACACTAACGCTTGGAGTCACTCCTCACAAAACACAACACGCTTCAACAACAAGGCGAACGGACTCGTTATCGGCTGTGATTTGATAAAGTTAACTCGATGCCATTACGATTATCGCCGAGATTACCTTTAGAGTTCTGTAATTAATTTTAAAACCTTTGACAGATCGTTAACTAAAATAAGGAGATAGAATGTCTAAAGCCGGAACGCGCAAAAGGATGTGCTATCTTATAAATACCAACTTGTCTTTAAATGTTCAGTAACAAAAACTTGCAGAGAAATTACTTAAATTATAAATTAACCTAGTGTTATTTTAACTGATGGTATTTGACACAATATTTCCGTCTAATACTTGTAAATGTGTGTGTGGTGACCACATTTCCCAAAGTATTGATGACATCAAACGCCGGCTTACTAGCGCAGCAAGCGCTTTCAAAAATTCGTCATGTGACTAACAATCTCGGTAGATAGATACTCTATATTGCACACCACACACAGTATTAATTTACATAAATGTTCATAGAGAATGGTACAATTTAGGCGGTCTTATTGCTGAAAGCAATTTCTTCCAGACATCCTTCGGGTAGAGGACAGTCCAAGATAAAATTAGCTCAGTTGCAGAGCATTGGCCCGGATAGCGAAGGGTCGTGGATTTGAATTCCACCTGTCGGTCGATGAATTTTTGAGTGAAATATTTACTTCAAATTATAAAAAAAATAAATGCAATAACCTTTAGCTAAAATTAGTGTCTTGGTGTAATGGTTCACGTTTCACGTCAAAACTAGACGGTAACGGGGTTCAACCTCGTATAGGGCACTTCATTGTGTGTTTTGGTTTGAACCCTACGGAATCCCCTCCAAATAACAACAAAATCGTACAATATTGTTGACGCATTAACCAGTGACAACAATAATGCATATTTGTCAGGATTTGTCAGAGAGATTAAGTATTTATATAGTTAACACAAGCAAGACCATTTGGTTGCGCTTGATCCAAGTATGAGTAACAGGAGGTAGGTATACTTTTTATATATTTTTATAGGTAATGGGCTAACTCTTGATTTTCATCTTAGCCCGAGAGCAAAGAAAAGGTCTACGATGGAGCTAGCTTGCCCAGGAGTAGCCTATTTACACGCACCTTAAAGAGTTTCTGGTTATATGCACTTAAAAAAACAGAAGCAGGCAGGGCATTCCACTCTTTGGCTGTGCGCATTAAAAATGATGATGAAAAGAGCTTGGTATGAGAAATGGGAATGTCAACCAAAAAACCGGCCAAGTGCGAGTCGAACTCACGTGCGAAGGGTTCCGTACCATTAACTTAAAACATAAGACATTTTAATTTTATTTACAATATAAAAAGTATTCATCACAGGATACCCGAAACAATTTTAAATAAGAGTTTTCGCGCCTGTTTCTTTACGTTAGTGATTTGAAGTTTATAGGTCCAAGACTTTAGAAATTACAGGGGGCGGGGGGGGGGGGGAACACCGTGTAAACAACTTTGGCGGGCTATATCTCGCAAATGGTAAAGATGATAAAAAAAGTGTTGTATGGAAACCCTTATTTTTATAGACCTTTTCAACGATACAAGGGGGTACACTAAAAAAAATATTTCACCCCCCTTTACATGTATGGGGAGGTACCCTTAAAAAGGGGTGATTTCATTTTTTTGTAGTTTTAAAAATGAGATCTATATGTGAAGTATCCTCGAACCAAGTTACATGCAAATCAGTCCATAAACGTAGAAGATATTCTGCTGTGACAGACTAGGACGGACGGACTGAACGATCTTATAAGGGTTCCTTGTCGGACTACAGAACCCTAAAAAGGATGGTAATCTGCAGTACGTCTGGTGTTCCGATGGAAGAATGGAGATGGCATTATGTGATTGTGGAGCTCGTGCGCACATTCCCCGAAGTGTTCTATCTACTCTAAGCCGAAGTGCAGTCTGTCGAAGACCGCGAGACCATGCAACTTGGCGACCGGTGAGCCAATTGATGAGAATGGAACTCTTGTAAACTAAACCAAAGCTGGTGGCTTCTACTAGGTCTTTTTATTGTTTTGAATTGTATTTTACTAACATAGGCTAAGTACAAATTTGTTAGTAACATGAAATAAATTTAATTCGTTCATTATAGTCCGACAAGACCATGAGCGACCCTCCAGCGGCCCCCAAGGCGTGCGGGAGGTTATAAAGCGACAGTCTCGTCTCTAAGTGACTGCCTCGTTGGTCTAGTGATCAGCACGCTGGGTACTATCCACGAGGTCTTGGGTTCGGATCCCGGGTCGGGCCGAGAGTGTTTGGGTTTTTCTGTCTTAAAATTACTCAGACACAGCTCCGGAGTCAGGAAGCTGGTGGTGTTACCACCCCCGTGCCTCGGAAAGCACGTTAAGCTGTTGGTCCTGCGCCTGATCTGTCTACGGTCATGTCGCACTGCCGTCTCACCGAATTATGAGTGGCAAAACAGAGAGTGCACCTGTGTATTGCGCACACTTGTGCACTATAATATGTCCCGCGCAGTTGGCTAATCTCTGTAGAGATAGGTCGTAGTCGAAATTCGGCTAGGAGGACATTATGAAGCGACAATAGCACGCGAATGTCATACGATATCCCCTTCCCCGCAACAGTACCGTTCCCGCCGACAACTAGTATACCTCGCCCCTCACACCTCTGGCAACCGAAGGAAGGTAGCACACGAACCTGTCAAACTATAGTAGGTACTTTATAATATCTTTATTTCCCATCTCAATTCCCCTAACTAGGTAAATGTTTCGAATTCATTGCCTTAAGTGGGAGCGACATGCCTCGACTGTTTTATAATAAGCTAGCACGTTCGCGACGTATGCGCATAATTAGAGGCACGTCCTTATTACCGAGCAGTAAGGTATATAATTGCGGCGTCAATAAATCACATGGCCAGTCAGCTGTTAATGAAGGCTGCACGCGCTCATTACTATCTTTAGACACAGTGAGATACTGTGCTCTTGTCTACCTACTTTTTATATAGAAATCGAAGATCTTATTAGAAGTGTTTGATTTTTCAAGCTTCCATACTTCAAAAGGAAAAAAATAACCTTTATACACTACGAAATTCAAATCAATTTTGCTCCTAAAAAATAATCGACTGTTTAATTTATACACTTCGTCGTCCGTTTGTCTGTTAAGACTGGAGGAATCAAGTTGAAATTTAAATCAAATACTTATGGCCGCAGTCCTTCGAAGCTTCGAAGAATCAAGCTTCTAAGTGAACGCAATCGTAAAAAAGGCTTAAGCCGAATTTTCTTATTGACAAGAAGGAAGGTCTTACAGCACAGTCAAGTGAAGTGAAGGAAAAAGTCCGAAAACCGCAAGTTGGTATCATCAACATCATAGAAAAATTACTTTGTTTGGCCGGAACCCCCAGTGCGCGAGTCCAACTCGTACTTGATCGGTTCTTTGAGGCATTGAACCATTCGGTCAGGAAATTTTAATGGGGTGGTTTGCGACTCTCTTTTTACCCGACTGCTGAAGGAGGGTTATGTTTTTCGAGAGTATGTATATATGTATGTATAATTATTTGGCTGGACAGATTTTGACATATGAGGTGTCGTTGAATTTGTCAAAATTGTAAGAGTGACATAGGCTATATGCACATTTAAAAATAGCGCCCGCAAATGGAAATAAAATGTGTAAAATGCATGTAGGTACATAAAATAGTAAACTCAACTATTATGACCAGACTTAAATATACTAGAGACTTAAATATTGACAAAAGACTAAGTAGGTTTAACACACTTTTTTGCCGTCACTGACATGCACTGTAGTATTATGTGCTAAATGAATACTTTTTTACACTACCTACTCGGCAATGTTCAATTACACATCAAGTAAACCTGACTCAAAGTGAGTCATTGCATCTCTAGGGAGGTAATGTTGTATGAAATTTCATTACGCCCCTAGGGAGGCAAAGTGATTTGAATTTCGAATAAGGAACCTGGCAGCAAGAATTTTAGCACGAATGGAATGAAAAAAAAGCGCGCGCTTCTAAAAAAAGAAATAAATTAAAAAAAAACCTATGTATTTTAAGAAATTACCTTAGAATAATAAGGAAATTACAAACAATGTTTTCGTAAAACTGTCGATTAACGAAGTTTATGACACTGGAGTCCTTTAGATGTAAAGCTGCTGGTATTGTTAATAATAATAATTTACTGCGAGTAAAGTCAAAGGATATACCTATACTTATAGATAAAATACGTTTTTTGTAGTCATTTTTTTATTGCCTCGTAGGAAGTGTGAAAAGCAGAGTACTCCTCGGGGATAAAGATGTCTTCGTCTTGGGCGAGCTTAAATCCCTCGCTACACTCAGGATTCTACTTTTAACTCCCTCGCTATGCTCGGGAGTAAAGACTAAACTCCCTCGCTGCGCTCGGGAGGTAACTCTCGAATCCTTCGTTACGCTCGAGATTCAAGATGACGCCCGTGACGTAAAACATCACTTTATCCCCTTGGTGAATAATCTACTATTTCTTTCTTTCTAATACTTTTGCAAGTTTTTAATAAAAAAAATTACATAACAATTTTTTTCTGACACAATAAAGATGAGTATATTTAATGCAACAGATTTACATACCTATGTGATTTTTATGTATATTAAGTCTAATGAAATGTAATCATGTGATTCATTACGATTTCGATTCAAGATAACGATTTACACGGATTACCATTTATATCTGTACAAACACTTAAAATCACTTTACCTATATTTACTAACTGAACACTAGCTAACAACCTCATTCTTCATACAAAAAGGTTGCTTGTGTGTTTCACTATGAGATAAATTACTAAAAATACTTTTTAAAAGAAGTTTTTTTTGGGTACTAAGTAGGTGATTAACATTGTGCACAGATACCCAATGATATAAAGCACCAGTATTTATTGACTTATATCATAATTTAATTATTTTGTATGGAATACCAACTCATAGATGATTACCAGAGATTGAAGTAGGGCGATTGATTAGATGTACTTTGAATGTGCTGGAATAGTATGTATATGCCTTTTTTTTGAAGAAATGATAACACAAAACTCAAGTTTATATCATATCTGGCTCATTTTATGTCACCTGAAATTACTAGGTTTAGTACTTTAAACAACTTTGTTCTTTTTAATTTTTCAACTGTGTTCTACTCATTTAAGTCTAATTCTTTTGAGATTAAGGAATACCAGAGGCTTGTCCATAATAATATCAATGTTTGAGTTCATTGACCCCAAATCAATCTACTACTCCAATCTCTGATGATTACTATGATTATTAAATTAAAGTAGGTTGGTACATTTTGTTTCCAACTATTTATATGCATGTTGTTGCAGCATATAATTGAGGATTCACTGTCACGCAAGTTATTTTTTTTTTTTGATGTTAATGTGATTTAATACTTTGTTTGTTCCTACATGCATAAACTAATCACTGGTTTCCTAGCACCAGAGATATACTATATAGAAGAAGTAGAGAATAATTACTGTAAATAACAAACATAAAATTCATCAATATCATAGTAATTAATGGAATCAGGCGTTACTTTGCGGAAATCCATTATTAGATGGGAAAAATAAAATAAAATTATTTTGCTTTAAATTTCTCATATTAGAAATGCAACACAAAGTAACTGAAATCTATAAATAACAACAGGTAAATCACTTTTATACTCTTTATTATAATTTCAATGACTTTAAACTAACAACTAAAAGTATCAAAATAAAAGTCATAAGCAGTACATAGTTATAAAAAAAGGATTTAATGGGGTGGTTTGGTTTTCAACATTGGTGGAAATTTTAAGCAAATAAATTAATTTTATTTTTCCCATCTAATATCATAGTAGTTTGTTATTTCATTTAACAAGCTAATTGAACTTCCAGACAACTATACAAGCTCCACCATTCAGCAGTGTTAATTAAAACAATCATGGATTCATTGTCCTATTTATAGCACTTTTTGTGTTGGCCTCAGAGAAACACTAGCTCGTTGTGTGATCGCCTGATTGAGGAAACAATTACCTACATGTCTGTAAAGACTTACAAGTGGGAGGGAAAGTGGTATTTTTGTATGGTTTTATTTTGATAATACAGGTCTACAGTGTTTAGTAAGGACTCTGTCACAACAATACAAATTCTAAACATAAGAATATTGTCCTGTAAATAGACATTCCAGTGTTAACAACAACAGGTTTTGAAAATATTTAAAAAAAGATTGATTTCCACTGAGATATGATTCATAAGTAGATAGTAGAAACTTGATTGTTAGTAGGACAAGATAAGTATTTAAATGATTAGGTTAGTAACAAATATTTGTCTCATCTACTTTTAGATCTCTTATCACCTATTTTGGAGTATATAACATAATACCTAAATTCATTTCAGAACAAGTAGAAGTCATCCAAAAAGAAGAATTTCCTAAACATAATGCATGGCATTTTTGCAAGTGACTCTGAACAGATTGTAAATAAAAACCGAAAGGCACGAGGAAAAAAATACACAGTCATAAATTACAGCTCACATTACGTAGCAATAGAGCCGCGGCGACAGCCTTGACAACAAAACAAACAGTAGCACGTCACGACCTAACCCTGAACCGTGTCATTGCTTTCCCCACCACTTTTCACTTGTACCCACCTTTCCCAGCTTCTCAATGGGCACCATGGACGGGGGAGGCTTCTCTGCCTTCTCCGCCAACCCCTGCAGGTCTCCTCCCGACCCTGATCGGGAGGAAGTTCCCCTTTGAGACCCTCGAGGCGTGGAGTGCCCGCTTCCACCTTGCTCATGACTGTGATGGCTTCCCATAGCTAAAGCACTACTACTGAACCAATTAAGTAAAAATCACGCGCGTTGGACCATGGAAAAATACACCATGTCCTAAATAAAACAAAATTCGTAGAAATGGAAACGTCAGTCGCGTATGGTAAACGATTGACGTTTAGTTGTCAGTTTCTTTGACAAACGGTGACAGGAGACGTCGTTTAGGTGACAGCTGTCATGAGGCATTCGTACGCGATTCCGCGGTCCGAATCACAAAGGTACCTATATTCTTTGTTGTCCGAATCAAAATAACGTTTTAAATTGTCTAAGCGTTGAATAGTGTTTTAGTGTAACTAAACTACAAAAAGCTAACAGGAAAAGTTAGGTAGGTATCGAAGACCAATACGTGCCTCCGGTGCCTATGACGTGCGTGCGTTAGCATACCAGCCTTAGGGCCAAAATCAAATTGCACATCGCATCGTAGTTTTCTAATGAAGGACAAATTAACTTAAAAGATAGCTATTTGGCTAGCTAGATCTAGCGACTTCACAATAAAATAAAACTCGCTCACAGGTAACCTAAACTGACATCAAATTTTTGCGGTTCCTTACCAAGAGGAATTCATTGATCTGAGGTAAAACATTTAATTACGTTGTAAAAACAAATTATTCAAATTATAAACAATCTAAATTATTTCTGAGGTAGTAATTATTATATAATCTGTGCCCAAAGATCCCTTTCAGACGATAGTAAGTAAATAAGAAAAATATTAGGTTGGTAGGCATTTTATTTTTTTTGAAAAGTTGTTACACAGCACAGCTTACAAGCTACAAATCGTACAACATAATACGTCCAACTCCTACCCCATCTTCTTTTATCACAGTCTTCAGATACAAACAAGCAGCCACTTGCAGATCATTCCCACAATCAATGACAGTAAGTACCTATTAAAAGAAGAGGTAGACATGTCACCTACAGCGCAGCGATTTGATTTTAAAGCGCCGAGCACACGTTCGTTTACGTGTCAAATGTCATGTGTACGAAATTTGAGGCAAGCAATTTTCGCGCACCAGTGACACATCTACCTCTTTTTAAGTGCACTATTATCGCCCCTTTGCCCACAATAATGTTGACATTAAGCGAAGATTGCAGAAAAGCTTCTCTGGAACGGCATTTCCACCATAACTGTGAGGGGCACGGCGAACACGTATGTAAGAATCACTGTGGACACAAACCCGTAAACCTGAAAATTAAAAATAAACGATTAATAACAAAAAAATATGCAATAAGTCAATGATAGTGCATTTAAAAAGAGGAAGATGGGTCATTATTGCGCAGAAATTAATTGCCTCAAAAATGGTGTAATTTTCTAAATTTTGCATTCAAATATGACTTTTGACACGTAAAAGAAGGTGTGCTCGGAGCATCAAATTCGGATCGACGCAGTGCGAAATGACAGGTCTACCTCTTTTTTAAAAAAATACACTGTCAGTGCAATCAGTTCGTCATTACCTAAAAGGAGAAGAAGAAGTACCTACGTAGGTACTAGAAGAAATAGCTTGAGAGAGAAAGTTGCACCTTGTTAGCAATGATTTTATGCTAAATTGCCCTTTCATCTATAACGGAACGATTTCCAAGAAAGGTTTGGAAAAAGAGTGATTAATACTATATCAGGTAGGTCGGTAGATATGACTATAACGATCAAAGCCGAAGCATTGGGCCCTTAGACAAGACTTTACTATCGGCAACAATGTCAAAATATGTATGCAAAAGTCACATGATGTTTCGATGTTGCAGGTATTTCAGTTTTATATGTACATTTTGATAACAATAGCAAACTTCGCTTTAAAATAGAATATTCGCTTTTAGAATAGATTGCGTCTTGTCTACATGCTCGTAGTGCGAAACCGCTATGCGGCCCAACGCGTTGCAACCAACAGAACGTTCTAAAAGTCTACTAATATGTCATACTTACGAAGACGAAACCGGAGTGCGTCAGCGGCAGCGGGCTTGCGGCGAGCAGGCTGAGGTCCAGGAACCAGTGCAGCAGCAGCGCCGCCAGCGTCATGCGGCCTAGCACGTGGAAACCCCTCCACGCGAAGAACTTTCTGGCTATGTCTGTGAAAACATACAGGATAAGTAAAGTAGGCACCACTGGGTACGTATTACAATACCGAATTTTAAAATACCAAATTTCATAAGCCCTACGAACGGAAGGCCGAATTTTAGAATGCCGAATATTTATATGATCGAAAGTTCTAAATACCGAAAGTTTGAAATCCCCAAAATTCAAAATACCGAATCTGATAAGACCTATAATTGGAATGCCGAATACACTTTGGCGCAACTGGGTTAGTAAGGCAAAGGGAAGCGCTTCCTACCGACCGGTTGTTATGGTCGGGGACCAAGGTCCAATGGTCACCGTCTTGGTTTATCTATATGTAGTCAAGCTCGTGCTAAATCTTACATATCGCGGTTTGTGTTGTATGGAGCGGGCTATCAGCGCCATCTAGCCTGTAGGAGTCGAGTCAGGGCGTCGCGTCTTGAAGTTGCTTGCTAGTTTTAGCGACAGTGGTAAGATGTCGCTACACCACTCCCCCCGAAGAACCAGAGGTTGATTGAGCCAGGGTGGTTGAGAGCTCAGCAGTCTGTGCGTAGTGAGCTTGCAAGTGCCAGTGCTTGTTGAGTCCACAATGTGCCGGGATGAGCATGCGCGATGTCCACGGTGAGTTGGGATGGGCATGCGTAATGTCCACGGCGAGTCGGGATGCGCGATATCCACGGTGAGTCGGGATGAGTGCGCGATGTCCACACGATGAGTCGGGATGTACATGCGTGATATCCACAGTGAGTCGGGATGAGCATGTGTGATGTCCACGATGCGTGCGGGAGAGCTCGAAGTCCACAGTGAGTCGGGATGATGAGCTGGATGAGGCTGCCGAGGAACCAGGTAGAACCGGTGCGGTCTGCGGTGGTGTCCTTAAGGCTGGTGAGCTGGCTTGCAGGAGACTGCTGGCTGGATGCTGCTGGCTGGGTGCCTGTTGGCAAGGGAGAAGGCAACGATGATGATGACGACGGTGAGGCTCCATGCTCCAGTGTAGATCACGTCGGGGTCACCACTTTGGCGCAACTGTGTTAGGAAGGCAAAGGGGAGCGCTTCCTACCGACCGGTTGTTATGGTCGGGGACCAAGGTCCAATGATCACCGTCTTGGTTTATCTATATGTAGTCAAGCTCGTGCTAAATCTTACATATCGCGGTTTGTGTTGTATGGAGCGGGCTATCAGCGCCATCTAGCCTGTAGGAGTCGAGTCAGGGCGTCGCATCTTGAAGTTGCTTGCTAGTGTTAGCGACAGTGGTAATATGTCGCCACACTAAAATGCCGAATTTTAAAATACCGACTGTTTATATGACCGAAAGTCAATATGCCGACTGTTTATATGACCGAAAGTTTAATATACCGAAAAATTTAAAACCCGATGATTAAAAATACCGAATTTTACAAGACCTATGAACGAACCGCAAAACAAATTGTATACCATTGAGATTGAGGTTCATTAAGAAAAACAAATTTTTATTGACCACGACTCGCCGTGGTCCTTCGCCGTGGTACTAGTCTGCCCGATACTAGAGTCTAGTATTCTGTGCTAGAGTGTAATTCAAAAGCGCCGGAGAAGAGCAAAACCTATGCATGCTGCTACATGCATGCCTGTTTGATTGCTTGCTAGCTGCATGCCTGCTTGCTTTTGAACTTTTGCTTTGGGATTTTGAACTTTGGTATACTAACTGTAGGTATATTAATCTTCGGGATTTTAAACATTCGGGATATGAACCTTCGCTATTTCAAACTTTCGGGATATGAACCTTCGGTATTTCAAACTTCAGGAATTTCGAACTTTCGGGATGTTGAAATTCGGCATATTGAGCTTCGGTATATTGGGTATAGGTATATCGGTATATATATAAACATGCATTCGTTCGGTATTTTGATTTTCGAAGTTTCAAGCGTAGGTATTTCATTTGTAGGTATTATGAACTTTCGGTATTATAATACGTACCCGAACCACTAAAGCTTCTAGACAAGATGCATAATGTCAAAATATGTTTGAAAAAGTCACGTCATGATGACACGATGTTTCGATGGCTATCGAATCGAAATAAATATCGAATCGAATATCGCTTTATACATAGACTGCATCTTGTCTAGGGGCTCAGATTATTAAGGTGCAGATCGGTTTAAAAAAAGGCCAAATCCACAGTACTTAGTTTTTTCGTCAACAGCTGCAATTATGCTAATTGCCTATTAATATCCGCCAAATTTCATCAAAAACGCTACCTCATATTTGGAGATACAACAAAACCACGCGTAGTGGAATTAAATTGAAAACCCACTAGATACAAAGAACTATCTTGAACACATGAAAATTTATTTAAATAACACTTACTGTCAATATTGTTAACCATCCCGAAAAGGCAAAACATGCAGAGCAGACTGCACTAGCCGCTCTAGCGCCACGTATGCAGCAACGAATAGCTGCGAGATATTATATAGCTCGACGAAGAAGTTTTATTGATTTTTAAATCACACTTCATTCACTAATACCAAACATTTTTATCTACGTTCCTCTTGCGTACGGCTAGAGTGGAATTCGTGGCCGGCTGAAGAGTTGTCTAAATACTACGATTTGGAATTTTGGATTCCTTTAAGACAAATTATACCCAAAGAACATACGGTGTCCTGCGCACCCAATACAACAATGCATTCAGGGGGCTGATGGGGCTGCCACGACACTGCAGCGAATCCGGAATGCTAGCAGCAGCTGCAGTAGATAGCCTATCGGCTATTATTAGGAAACGCGTCGCGTCCCTGCTGCAGCGAGTGCGGGGCAGCGCCAACAGCCTCTTGATGGCGGTCGTGGCGAGACTGGACGCGGACAGTGCTATTATGCAGCACTGGACTCGCGTCCATCTCGTCAAAGACGCAAAAATTAATTACAATAATTTTGATACTCATTAATTATTTAATTTGAATTTTACTAACATAGTTTTAAGCTTACATTGTTACTAACACTATATGGACTCTGGTTCGAAATAAACATTTTTTTTAATTTTTTTTTATTTTAAGAAAAGAGTGAATAGACTGTTTCTAGACAGACATGTCCTATCCTCAACCTAATCGTCGCTTGCCATCAATGTGATGGGATTGCGGTCAAATGTCTGCCTATTAATTTAAAAAAAAACTTACTGTCAATATTGTTAACCATGCCGAAGAGGCAAAGCATGCAGATCAGGCTGTAGACCGGCCGCTCCAGCGCCACGTACGCGGCACCAACTAGCCGCGAGGTCTCGTGCTCGACGAACCCGCCCAGCATCACAAAGCCGAACACTAGAGGGATGCTGATGTGGTACGCACGCACCAGCCACTGGTAACACACACAAATATTCATAGGTATGTGAGCCTCAACCGAAACTATGATCTTCTTCTAGTAGAGTATTTAGTGACATGGTTTGTATGGAGAACCTTGCACATCTTCAAAAAGGAAGCCGCTTGGCACAGACGTACCTGGTGGTCATCTGAGCTGATTTAGTCCGGTACTCACGTGGCACCTCCCTGCAGGTAGGTGGGGGGAGCCCATCTACCTTGCTGCACTCTCACGTCCATATCTCTAAAAGTTTTGCAAATAGGTCGTGTTTAGTATCATTTCCGTATAATTCAAGGACGAGGAACTTATTTCTTGAACAATATTTTCACTCGTTCATAGAAAATAACGAGTACAGCGCGTCGAAAATCTGCAAGGTTGACGTCACTAAATACCCTACTACGAGGGTCAAACTGAAAGTTCTTAGAAAATCAAAAACTGATTACATTAGCCAGTTATTAGTTTTATTATATCTTTTCAAAATATTGTCCATTGACGTCAATACACCGCTGCATGCGATGGAACCACTGAGAAAAGCACTTTGCCCACTCGTCCTTAGGGGTCTCTTCAATGGCATCGCGATACGCAGCCACCGCTTCTTCAGCATTCATAAACCGCTTTCCTTTAAGTTTTTCTTTAATTTTTGGAAATAAATAAAAATCACAAGGCGCGAGGTCGGGGCTATACGGCGGGTGACCCAGTAATTCAACGTTTGATGTCGCCAAATAGTCGATCGTTCGCTTGGCGGTGTGCGACGAGGCGTTGTCGTGGTGAAGGAGGATCCTACTGCGAGGTCGTTTCTCTCGAACTTTTTCCAAGACAAGTGGCAAACAATTGGTAGTGTACCATTCTGCAGAAACTGTTTTTTGATCCTCTAACACAATTGTTGCGAAATGACCTATCCTTCCAAAGAACGAGGCCACCATTTTTTTTCCCGCACTTCGATCTCTCTTCACTTTAGTTGGCAACTCCTCGAAAGGAAACACCCACTGAGCAGATTGTCTTTTGGTTTCAGGATCATAACAGTAAATCCAGCTTTCGTCACCTGTTAGTATGTCGAACACAGCATTTGAGTCACCTCCGTTAAATCTTTCAATCATTTTACGGCACCAATCCACACGATGGAGTTTTTGAGCCTTAGTCAAATTATGAGGTATCCACCGGGCGCAAAGCTTCCTGACCGCTAAATGTTCGTGGAGGATTTTGTGCACTTGACTCATACCGATGCCTAAGCTTGTCCGAATCTGCTGATAGGTCACTCTTTTGTCAGTCTCTATCATACGCCGCACAACACAGATTTTATTTTCAGTCGTCGCCGTAGAAGGCCGTCCCTCACGTACATCATCAGTGAGATTAGTGCGACCACGTTTAAACTCATTGAACCAGTTGTAAACAGTCGCACGAGATGGGGCTTCATCGTGAAAGGCCAATCGTAGTCTATCATAACTTTCTTGTTGACTTAAATGACATCGAAAGTCATAAAAAATCATTGCACGAAAATTTTCTCGTGTTAAATTCATTTTGACGTGACACAGACAATTTTCAATTTGCCGCCAAGTCGTAAAACAAATGACAAATGAATGAAATATATACTCAGTAATATTGGCAAAGAGTTCTATTTTCAAATTTTAGAATATTTTTTTTATTATATTGTTTATAAGTGGCCAGTTCTAAGAACTTTCAGTTTGACCCTCGTATTCTCTTCGAGGCGTTTTAATTTACCAAATTAAATACCAATATATCTGGCAGGGTCAATGCCTACCAGCAAGATGGACGACCCCATAAAGAGTGCAGGATCGCAACGACTTATTTATAACCGGTAGGTGGGTGTTTATAGGGGAGGTCTAAGCATTTATTTATTTTTTTACTGATTTTCACGTTTTACATACTCAAATGTTACACCAATGTAGTACCTTAGAACTATCTTTTTTTGCTAGCCCAAATCATGCCACTGCTGGGCAAAGGCCTCCCCCGAATTCTCCACTGATCCCTGTCCAGTGCCAAAGTCTGCCATCCTATCCGGTAAGTATCGAAACCGTCACACCACCTTTTTATTGGCCTCCCTCTTCTACTCGTATTCTATCCAGAATTATAAAGGCTAACTGAAACTTTTATCCGTAAAGTTGTTAACTAGTATTTTTCAAAAAGCCTTTATCATATTTTTGTAATAGCCTCCAACCAAAGGTTTTTTACGGAATCCTAAAAACTCAATTGTTACCTAGCTAAGTTAAGAGACAAAACAACCGGCTTTGTGTGTCATGTGACTTGCTTATCTGTTAATAAATTAACCCATTTCCCTTTGAACTGCAAGTTACCTTGTGCTCAGCAGCCTTGAACCCTTTCTCCTGCAGATCGAAGTGCAGGAAGGCAAGAAGCAGCCCTATCAGCGAGGCCGGGAGACTGCCCCAGGGTGACGTGTAGTACCACTTGAACGATGGCACGCCTCGGTATAAAACGCGGTAGTACCTGATGCGAAAGACAAATCATTGTACCTGGACCCATAGAAGATGTAATCTTTTCTACAGCGATGTTTGCTATTGCCCTGCTTTCTTGTAGGTATGCTACTGCCACCAGCTAGCAGAAGCTGGACCGATTTGAAGTACCATTCCATGATGACATAGGAGTTAGTTTGATTTTGTTTTGGTTCAGTAAACTGGATTGACCACGTTTACATTTGAATATGAAGGTACAGAGTGACAGTGATTCATCCTCATCCTAGCGTTATCTTGGTGGTGCACTCGCACGCAAGGGCCCAGGGTCCGCTGACCATGATCCAGGATGTGGCAGATCAAGTAATAACAGTGGAGCGACTGCCGTCTGACCTCCGTGCCGTGACCCTGTTAACCAGGGGAACCTGACAAGTTTGGATCATGGTTACACTTTCAGTCGCCTGAATGTACAGGCGTACCGCATGAGCATCGGTTAATGAAACAATTACTAATGTACATAACTCAGAAAAAGTCATTGGTACATGGCAGCAGTACCTACCGCATGAGAGGCAACCCGCTTGCCACTACGCCACCGACGCTCCATAAAGTGACGGTAATTGCAGCGTTTTATACATTTGAAGGTAGGGACCGAGTATTTTATAAGTATGTATGTTTGAAGGTGGGGAGGGACAGAAAAGCCTACCTAACTTATCCTTCCATTAACCAGATAAAACATGAGGCTCTAGTTTTGGCACTTACTCAGCACTCGTAACATAAAGCATGGTGGTCCACTCGTAGTGGTATGCCAGTAGGCCGTTGACAACAGCCGATGCGGCCACCAGCGCTCCCAGGATGACCAGCGCCCAGCGCCGACACCGCGCCAGCAGCAGCGTCAGAACGCTGGTCACGATGAAGAGCTGCATATCTACCGCTAGGAACCTGGAGGGTAAAATATCTTATCTTCAGCAGGCTCTGATGCTTTAGCACTTATTTATCACACTCCTTTGTTGTGGATCATTGTCATTGCGAAAAGACAGGCGTGCGACAAAAATGCAAGACCGAGCGTGCTTTGGTGTAAATGGACGTTAGCAAGGCATGTCAATCGCTCATGGTAAAAAGAATTGGTATACCTAACTACTCGAGTCTCGAATATTATATCCTGATATAAGTACACACGGCCGGACGCCAGACAACAGCATGTTGATACCTACTCAGGAGTAGGCAGTTACGTAATACCTGCGTAATAAAAGCTTGTTGTTGTCGAATGGGTAACCTGACGTGCTGCCGGCTGTACAATGGCCAGTACATCAGACTGTTAGGTGCAAATTCACTCTAAATGCAACTGTAGATCCTACAGTGTGTCCTTTACGTGGTGACGTTTTTGTCAACCGACTGACATTTTAATAGGTACCTAATATTATCTTTTGGAGTCTCTGAGTCACATAGCTAGGTGCTGCTTGAAATTTGGTCCTTTACCTCGTATCTAATCTGGGCCCGTAGCCCGTAGGGCAATCGTTCTGGAGCGAACTTTGCTATCGCCAATGATAATATCATTGTCATCAAAGTTGAAGACGTTCGTGATGTTTTGATGGCTATGTCAGTATCATACATTTTGTTAGCGATAACGAACTTCGCTTGACAATAAATTGCCACTTGGCAACGGGCCCTGGTGTTCACGTATTATTCCTAAAGTATAGTATTCCTACCAAGTCTGAACCAAACACTGGTCGTCCGGATCGATAATGTTGTTCAGATAGAGTGCGTGGGTCCAGAACTTGCGTCGGCATGCGCCTGCCGTGACCTCCACCGCGTACCACATAGGACCATCATTCAGCACTGGCCACCAGGTTGCGGCAAAGCCCACTGCCATTAAGTGAAGGGGCGATAACCTGAAGGAAAAAGATGTTAATACCAGCTGTTGGAAATAATATCCATTTGTACTGAGAGATCCATCCTTCCCAGTTTCTTCCTACTTTTTATTAAATTATGAAGCTGTTACGTTCATTCCGGTGACACGTCCGGTCCGATCGAGACATTTTCATTTAAGACGCCATGAAGTCTAACACTACTTATAGATCCCCAACGCTAAGAAAAACATTAGTTATCATGATGGAAATACATATTTTCAGAACATGTCCCATGCTGGTAAGATCAGTGAGTATTTCTAACGAGAAAACTGTGAGTGGTATAGCTACCGACAGAACTATTAACTGCTGAGTCCGTCTGAATATGATAACGACCAAAATATACGTTCTTTAGAAGACTGGCGAAAAGAGTGTCTGATCGGCACCTAAGTATCTTATTTTAATTCCTAAATAAAGAACGTGTTGCGTCAGGAGGTCAAGAGAAAGGCGGAGAACAGTGAAAGAAGTAAAATACTCCACCGAAAAGCTAAGCACTTAAATGGATGATGATGTCGAACTACCTATTAATAGTAGGTTTAAGTCGCATGTCAAAACTACCCTCATGTCTAAAGGGTATTAAAATTTCAAGACTATCTTGATGACGAGATGTCTATGTATTGACAGTCCAGCCTGCACCAAACTGATGTACCTAACTTTTTATTGTAACGCTTATCACTTTTTTTGGCAGCTAGTGGTGACTGAGTTTGTTCCGGTGCTTCTTCTCAGCACTTGCCAGATTGTCTGTGTCTTGCCTCGAAGCACTAGTAGGGCCCAAAAGATAAGGAGACATGTTCGGGCCCCCAAAAGGCCAATATTACTGATTTTTTAATTTTGACGTTCTTAAGTGGCATTTTATGTCCAAAATTGAATAAATTATTTTTGACTTGATTTTGACTTACAACAGTACCAACCCCCATTCCACATTACCTGATGATCCGTGTCATCCAGATCTTGGGCAGCATGTACAAGCCGAGCGGGTGGGTCTTCGAGTGCAGCAGGAGGTGGTACGCCAACAAGAAGCTGGACAGCACCACAAACACCTCCACCAGAGATGTGCCGTTCCGCACCAGGATCATGATAGGCAGCTTCATCATCTGCAATAGGTCATTTCGGAGTTAGAAATTAAACTTATTTATTTATTTATTGATCTCGGAATCGGCTCTTAAGATCTCGCAAAAATTTAGCATGTAGGTGCTATCGGGGTTGAAAAATCGATCTAAATTAGTCTTATGTTTGGGAAAACGCGTGTTTTCAAGTTTTCATGAGCTTCTCGTAATTTAGATTGCTAATTTCGTCCCGGTGACCACGGACGTCGTGGTGTAATGCGTAAGACGTCAGACTGAAGAATCGTAAGCAGACGCGAGTTCGAATCTCCTTCGGTGACGAATCATTTTTTCCTTTTGTGTATTTATTCAAGTTTATAGCTTCTTTTGTTTTTAAACAAGACTTACGAATTGTAAAGCTGTTTTTATTAAATAGAAGTAACCGAGCAAAGCTAAGAAGTCGCCCAGGGACTGGTTACTTTAACACTGCGTGATGTATGTAGACTCCAGCAGTATTAGCTTAAACGTGATCCTATACGTTTCATTACTGGGAATCTGACTTAATGACTATTGTCCTTGATGATGCCCTCCTAGTATCCGTAAACAGTGACACCCTTGGCTTGTGTTAGCCACTGGGCCCTTATGGGCATATGATTAGAAAAACCAAACTTTTGGAAGTCCTGTTGCAGGAGGTCCTTCTGACCCACCCCATTGGCTTGTTTTTTTTAACACACTGTAAAAAATTAATGAGACTCACGTTTTCCAGGCTTCTCGGGTTGTGTGTATATATCACGTGGTAAAAGAGACCTCTGTGCAGCGCAATCACAAGGACCATTATGAACACCCTGAAAACATTTTACTCTATTTATTAATTAAGATTATTGCTAACTTAAGTAAATAAGTTGGGGCGAGTACTAAGTCTAAAACGCCTTCTAGAGTTCTTTGTATGACAAGTCTACCTATATAATTAAATAATTATTGACCTGTCATACAAAGAACTCAAGAAGATCCTCGTTATAGATGTCAAATAAGTAAATGAATGCTGTAGAAGTAATGAGGCCTAGAATTTCCATGGGCCGCCTGTACCGTTACCATGAGTTTACGGCGGTTTTACTCGCTAGCGACGACGTAAAAAAAGAGTATGGAAAATTGCACAGCGCCTCTAGCGGTTACTTGGAGAACTAAAAACTTCCATACACTTTTTTTACGTCGTCGATAGCGAGTAAAACCACCGTAAACTCATGGTAACGGTACAGGCCGTTTGACTTAAATGACAGCCTGTTTCTTGTACGAGCAAAGTGGGATTTTTGTACTGATTTGTACTGGTACTCTAGAAATCCAAATTGGGTCGATACAGACACTGTCAGGTAATTTTTAGTTAGTATAGTTAGACTGCCTCGTTGAGTTAGTATTCAGCACGCTGGCTTCCATCCAGGAGGGTTTGGATCCCGGGTCAGGCCAAAAGTTACAGGATTTTTCTGTTTTATAATAACTCAGAAACAGTTCGAAGTCGGAAAGTTGATGTACACGCCCGTGGCTCGGAAAGCACGTGCCGATGATCCTGCGCCTGACTTTTTTCCGTATGAATGAATTTGAAGTTGAATCCGGTCATGACGGACAGCCGTCTCATCGAACTCTGAGAGTGAAGGAATAAACGATGCAGTTGTGTATTGCGCACACACTCTCGTATAATAAATTCGCCGCATAATTCGTTAGGAGATTATATTTCAACTAGCAGTTCCCCGCGACTTCACCTGCGCCAAAAGTCGGAATTTCCATACAAACTTTCATCCCCCATTTCACCCCCTTGATGATTTTATATCGCAACAAAAAATCGTATGTCCTTCCCAGGGTCTCAAACTATCTCTGTACCAAATTTCATTTGAATCGGTCCAGTAGTTTCGGAGCCTATTCAATACAAACAATCAAATTTTATATTAGTATAGATATAGATTAGTTAGTTAGTCTTTGACCGTAACATAGATACCGGACTCCTTGCAAGGGCGTGAGAGCCACCAGCCGCGGGTCCCCGTCCTCATAATGCGCCGTCAGCCGCTGCCAGTTGCTCTTCATCGACCAGGTCAGCAAGAGTTTGTTCTCTGGAAAGTTATCAAACAGATAAATCTGTGCTTTAAAACTACCTACATTTGTTTATAACTTACGTAGAAAGAATGGGGGAAGATAGCTGAAAAGATGAAGTGAAGGACTGGCGTGAACTTTCTAATAGCCGAGTAGCAGAGATTTCGCAGGATCGAAAAGCGTGGCGACTCTGGTATCGGAGGACAAGATCCACTTTATGTCTCTGAACTAGCGAGGTGAGCTAAGTATTATCTATACCTACTTCACGTCCATGTTGCCAGCTCGTAAGTCCCGGATTTGATTTGATTAATCTATAGGTTCGATCCTAAAGTGTTTAGGCTACATAAAATTTACTTTGTAATCTGGAGCAATGTGTGACTTCCAATGTTTGTTTATTTCAAACTCTATGTCAGAACAAAAGTGGTTCACACTAAAAGTTGATGTTTTCGAGCCCAAGAATCCAAAGTTTTTGGGGTCTTTAATTCAGGCACATCCTGTACATAGAAGTAAACAGTTTTTTTGGCACACATTTGGTCTGAAGTCATAAGTTGAACTGTACTTCTATTAATTTTTATTTGCGTGCCAAATAAATGATTGAATTTGAATAGGTAAGAATCATTAAAAGTCATTTATTTATGCATGTAGGCCGACAGGGGGCTCTTATACACGTCCCAACATATATTTTTAAGCCCTACTGCTTCGGGACAAATTGTGAGCTAGTGTGCTAGTGCTAGTAGCATTCTTACTTTTCTCAGAGTCCGGCCTCATCCAGTCGTAGGCAGTGCAGACCGCGTTGACGAACAGTACACTGAAAGCCACGGCTGTGAACACGATCATCGGAGTGTCCAGCTCTGTGCTCTTTCTTGCTCTTGTCTGTTCTGTAGTGCGGCAGTACTGAAAACATGTAGAAACAAGCAGGTGCAATAGAGATACTATCAGGGTCAATTGCGCCTTACCACTTTACAGAGAGATTCGCTTGGCAGACACGATTACAAAATTCGAATCAGCATCGGCACAGTATAAGTACTAGTACTTCGTACAGAAGTATGACTTAGCGTGTGTGCTAGTGGTACTTACATGACACCCACTTTGCATTTTGTAAATAAGTATTGATGTTCTTCTTTTGTATTATACTATCGAGGACAAGTGCGCCTTACCAGTCTTCGGGGCAAAATCTTTTGCACATCGCATCGTAGTTCTCTAAAATTCAAACTCGTTCGCAGTTACACTGACATCTAATTTTTTGAAGTATACTGACCGGTGCCAGGCCTGTGTATCTGCCCGCGTAGGTAGCAAAAACGTACCTACGCGCGGCGACCCCTTGGAAGGTGCTAAATCAAGTTGGGTATCGCGACCGAGTAACGAGACGCCCGGCCCGCGCGTTTTATTCACACCGGCGGCTCACGGCACTTATGTGTGGTTACGTTGCTGGCTGGACGAGCATGAATAAAGTTCTAGAAAGGTGCGCTAGATGGCGTAAGTAGCTTCTTGTAGCAGTCAACCCTATCGTTCGCATAGTACGTCACTGAATAGGTTTAGTGTATTATGATTCATATTTCAGAGTTATAAGAATGAAATTATCTTGCAATGGATTTCTGTAGGTGTCTAAACGAGCATGTGCTTGACTCTGGGGCGAACTAAATTACACCTTATTGTTGACGACATTGAGTAGATATTTCTTTGAATTTCAATGCAAAGTCAAACTTCTGTACGGAGTACTAGTACTTATTCTGTGGTTGCGTCGAGTCTTTGTACGCAGCGCTCGTGTCGGTTACGCATCTACGTATTTACTTATTTGTAGGTTATTATTTTGAAGTAAATTGTGCTTCTGCCTTAATTTGTGTACTCTTAATGAAGTAAACGTAACTTTAGATTTTGAACAGCAGTGCAATTCTTTAAAACTTTACTTAAATTGTCAAAACTCGAATCTGAATCCGCCGTGAGTTTATGACACCGATGTCTATTAGATTTAAAGCTGCTGGTATTGTTGTTAATAATAATTTACTGCCAGAAAAGTCAAAGGATATATACTTATAGATAAAATAAGGTATCTGTAGTACATTTTTTTAATTGCCTCGTAGGAAGCGTGAAAAGCAGAGAATTCTCCTCGGGATAAATAATGTCTTCGTCTTGGGCGAGCTTAAATCCCTCGCTCCACTCAGGATTCTACTTTTAACTCCTAACCTAACGATATTTTATTGATACTTTTGTTTTTGCCTCAAGTATCGATACTATCGATATTTTATCGATATTATTGTTTCTGCCTCAACTATCGATAGTCTATCGATACTATCGATATTTTATCGATACTATCGATATTTTATCGATACTATCGATATTTTATCGATACTATTGTTTTTGCCTCAACTACCGCTAGTCTATCGAAACTATCAATATTTTATCGATATTTTTGCTTTTGCCTCAATTATCGTCTATCGATACTATTGCTTTTGCCTAGTCTATCGGTACTACTGCTTTTGCCTCAACTATCGATAGTCTATCAATACTATCGATACTTTAGCTTTTACCTCCACTATCGATAGTCTATCGATACATTATCGATACTTTTGCCTATGCTTTAACTATTGATAGTCTATCGATACTTTTGCTTTTGCCTCAACTATCGATAGTCTAATGATACTATATATACTATTGCTTTTGCCTCAACTATCTAAAGTCTATCGATACTATCGATATATTATCGATACTTTTGCCTTTGCCTTAACTATCGATAGTCTATCGATACTTTTGCTTTTGCCTCAACTATCGATAGTCTAATGATACTATCGATATTATTGCTTTTGCCTCAACTATCGATAGTCTATCGATACTATCGATATTTTATCGATACTTTTGCTTTTGCCTCAACTATCAATAGTCTATCGATACTATTGCTTTTGCGTCAACTATCGATAGTCTATCATACTGTCGATATTCTAACGATACTATTGCTTTTGCCTCAAAAGTTCAGGCGAGGTTTCTCAGTTTATTGTGCTACCGGTTTGGGTGCAGGAGAGGGCTGGCCACCTACGACGAGAGACTGCGTGAATTCCATCTGACAACTCTCGAATCACGTCGCAAATATTACGTACAAAATAGTGAATTCGTATATGGATTCCCCGTCTCTCCTATCATGCCTTTCCTTCAGTAATAAATTTAGGACTCGTAATCCTAATTGCTTCGACTTTCAAGTATACACGAACAATACCTCTTTCTATAACCCAATAGTCAGGATGTGCCGAACATTTAATGAAGTGGTAAAAGATCACAGCTCTCTTGATATTTACCTCCTCAGCATACATAGTTTTAAGAGGCATGTACTTAATATCATGTAATTCATAAAATTTTTATGTTCTTGATTTTATTTTGATTGATTTTTGTTTTAATTTATTGTATTGTATTTTTATTTTATTTCATTTTATTATTTTGATTTAAATTTTCATTTTTGTTTGATTAGTTTTATATCGAATAGGTTTTAATTTGAATTGACTCAGTTATTTAAATGTTTTTTTTTAATTAATAATTTGTATTTTCCTTTTGATCCAGGTAAATTTAAATTTTCCACTACTTGTTTAACTCTTTTATAAGTACTACCTATAATCATAATCTATTTGTGTACACATGTTTAGAATTATAGTCCTGCGTCTATATAATAGTTTGTTGCATGGTTTTATTGTGACATGATTTTTTTTGTGTACCATATAAATAAATAAATAAAAAGATACTATTGCTTTTTCCTCAAATATCTATAGTCTATCAATACTATCCGTATTTTATCGTTACTTTTGCTTTTGCCTTAACTATCGATATTCTATCGACACAATCAATATTTTATCAATACTATTGCTTTTGCCTCAACTTACAATAGTCTATCGATACTATCGATATTTTATCGATACTATTGCATTTGCCTCAACTATCGATAGTCTATCAAATACTATCAATAATCTATCGATACTATTGCTTTTGCGTCAACTCTCGATAGTCTATCATACTGTCGATATTCTATCGATACTATTGCTTTTGCCTCAACTATCGATAGTCTATCGATATTCTGTCGATACTTTCCTCACAGTCGAAATGAAAAATAGTATGTTTAACTCGGGTGAAAGCACCCAATCCACTCTCGAGCTATTGGCGCTCTCACTTCGTTCGAGCGCCAGAAACTCCTCGAGTGGAATAGTGACTTTCGTCCGTTGTATAACAATCTACTATTTATAAGTCTATATGGGAGACTGGCCGGTTAGAACCTTTTTCGAAAATATGATTATTTATAAGTAAAAAAAAGGTGTGTTCCATTTTCAAAATTTTCTCTCCACATTTTTTGCGAGCCAATTCAAAGTATCGTGTCTGACTGAATAGGATAGTAAGTATCACGCTGGGTGCCGCACTACCGACGAAGAAGGCCCGGGTGGAATGGTGCCGTGATATGCTGAACAAGTTTGAACAGGCTCGTCTCGGCGTGTAAAAAATAAAAAAAACAGCTCAAAGGGATACAATTTTCGTCGCCGGAAGATGTAGTGAAGATGTAGTGGCTACGTTCGAGCAGACTGTAGACGAGGTGTCTGCGGCGGACTGGAAAAAGTGTTTTGAAAACTGGTTCAGACGCATGAATCTTTGTCAAGGCTGGTGGAGAGTTCTCTGAAAAGGTTTTATAAAAATATATGTACCTGTAGAACTATTTTTTTAAATGTCGCATAACTTTCCGCGTGTCCCAGCGTACTTAAATGTAGAATTGAGAAGCAAATTCAATAGTTCACGAAGTTGTGTGTATCAAAGTTAGTATTTACACATTTATTTAAGGATTCATGCACATGTCAATTACAATAAAACAAATTATATAAAAGAACAAAAAAAAATCTGCCACCTGCTTCGTCAACTTAACTAATACATTTAATTAAATACTAATACTAAAACAACTAGTCAAAAATATTAAATTTGCTTAGCAATCAGCAACTATGTTCCCCCCACTCCGAAACCCAACCGATCCAAAAGTCCCCATTACGCTAGCCGCATTACCACGTTGAATGGCAATGGAAACCTGTTAGTATTTGCATTTGTATATCTGTGGTAAAAGCAGCAGTGTTGTTTTTTTTCCGTTATAAATAACTTTGAAATAAGAGAATGATTTTTTTATCTGGAGTAGGTACATTTTTATTCAAGAATACCTCTGGGATTTAAAACTGTCAAGGTATTTAGTTTCCGTAAATGTAAATCAATGATTTATATCTAGAGTTTTCTGTTTTTTAAACCTGTATGCTAGTTAGGTTTAAAAATACAGATTTTTTTACTCGTATTCGTTTTTCGGCACAAGATCGTAATATGCCAAAAAACAGCTCTGCAAGACCTCGTCCTTGTATAGATTGATCTCCATGCTGTACTCCCCGAACACTTTTGGGACGGTGAGCTTGTTGTTGTCCAAGAAGAAATCCACTGCCAGGTATGACCCCTGTGTACATAAACTTCTTGATTTAACCATATTTAAAACAAAAAACCAGCCAAGTGCGAGTTGGACTCGCGCACAAAGGGTTTCGTACCGTTAAAATACGAAAAAAAATGTATCGGAGCCCCCCTTAAATATTTTTAATTTAACTATTTATTTTTCAAGTGAATATACATAATATTATTCTGTGATCATTTCAAAAGTCTACCTGTTGCCATTATTAATGTCGAGCAAAAAACGGCAAAAAAAAAATGATGATATTTGCATGAGAGTCCCCCTTAAAAATTTATTATTTTCTGTTTTCAGTAAGTATTTGTTGTTATAGCGGGAACAGAAATACATCATAAATGTGAAAATTTCAAATGTCTAGCTATCACGGTTCACGAAAGACAGATAGACAGACAGCGGAGGCTTAGTAATAGGGTCCCGTTTTTACCCTTTGGGTACGGAACCCTAATAAAAATTATGATCAATATGACTCATTTTTCATGATTACAACTTATCAATGACAAGTTTCGGAGAAATATTATAGGCCTTATTTCACCGTTAATTTTACTAAGAATATGAACTCGATGTTCAGAAATGACTTACAGGGGGAATAGGACAACCTTTAACTCCAGCCGCTTGAAATATATCGTCTGCAAGATCTCCCAAAATAATTTCTAATAGTATACAGACAGGTTTTTTCAAGTAGAAGGCGCCTGGCTTGAATCCTCCATCTTTCTTCATAGATCCTTTCATTTCGGCCTACGTTAAAAAAAAAAAAATGAAATATTGTTTGCCTCATTGCTCCCTAACCTTTACAATATATACAGGGTGTAAAAGGTAATTAATGGGAAAATGTAGAAACATGATGATAAATTCCAATTAACGGAGAAAATTCAATGGGAAAAAAGTGGAATAACCCCAATAAATAATTATTCAATATGACTTGTATTTTCATCTCTTCAAAAGCGCAGAAATTTTGCAGAAGCCGATAACTGTGTATCTTGAAAACAGCTGATTATAATTTTAAATCGTTTTTTTTATATAAAAAAGGAAGATTCTTTGATATGCATTTAAAAACAACCCTGAATAAACAATGTGACTTTTAATTCATACTCACAATAATGTTGTCCCCAATTTCATAGTCGGGTGATGCTACCATGATGTCCATAACATGAGTGGTTCGATTGAATTTCTTCTGCGTTATATCCAATTTGACGATGGATTCAACACCTACACAATCTTTTATTGATTTGAATACAAAGTCTGCTGGTCCCTGTGAATCACATTTTTAAGACTTTGCATGCATGTTATAATACGTATTCCCAATTTGATACAAAATACGGAATGTATATTCATTTACTAGATTTCACCCATAAGGACGATAGTAAATAATAATAAAATAAAATAATTTATTTTCATTAACAAAATTAGTAAATCACACAGTTGATTGGGATCTCCATTTAAGCAAACCATGCTTGTGTTTGGAAACCTCGCTCTTCCTCAATTAGATATACATAATTTTTGAGCCAAATACGCACGGAGGAGACGCACTAAATAAAATAACTTTTACTTGGAGGCCTCCTAGGTATTTTCTAAACATGTAAAGTATTTGGGATTACTTACCAACATCTTGTCATGAATTAATTCCATCAAAACAAATGCCATGAAATAGCTTGAAATTAACCACCTCAGTGCATAAGTCACCATTTTTAACGACGGAATAAAAATTTTGTCATCCGACAACGTTATACCACTGATATTGTAATACTAACTTGTACTTACTCTGGCATGTATTTTCTATACATATATTTAAATACCCTCTAACCCATTCATTTACACTAAATAATATAATAATATAGTAGAAAATTATAGTACATTTTTCAGTACACGCACATGTTTTTCGCACGCCACGTGCATATTATGAGAAGAATCGAAATGCAAATGTAATAGTTCACGAAACCCCTTTTATATGATACAAAGTTGGTATAATTGCATTTGTATATCTGTGAGACAAGTGGTGTTGTTTTTTATATTGTGAAAAAAAACTTAAAAATAATTGCGGATTAATTATTAAAAGAATTCGAATTCTGAATTTTATAAATTCTAAATTCAAATCACAAGCGCCCTCCGCCCACACGGGACACGGTCCCCGTTCTCGTCTACCCCCGCACCCCTGTACCCCGCTGGTGAGGACTCGGTTAGGCAGTCGGGCTATAAACCAACCAATACCAACTGGCTGCATTAGACTCGATGGAAAAAAGAGCAATACGAATTATTGGAGACACTGAACTTTGTGATACTAAGCCGCAAAGCCTCGAACATAGGCGTAAGGTGGCGTGGCTTTCAGTGTTCTACAGGCTACATTTTGGCGAGTGTGCGAAGGAATTGCACGAATTGGTTCCACCGGCCCCTTTCTGCTATCGGGACATAAGACACAGGACCACTCTTATGTCGTTGACATACACTTACACTAATACGCACCAAACGTTTTAAATCTTCATTTCGCTTGCGTACGGCTATAGAGTTGAATTCGTTGCCAGCTGAAGTGTTCCCTAAACACTACGACTTGGATTCCTTTAAGAAAAGAGTGAATAGACTGCTTCTAGACAGACATGTCCCATCATCGACCGCATCGTCGCTTACCATCAGGTGAGATCGCAGTCAAATGTCTGCCTATTAAAACGCAAACTATGTATGTATACCTAATATTGATAAACATATTTCACAAATCCGATTCTTCTATGGACTTTCTGGCGTCTGAGTATAAATATTTTATGTTAACAATTGTCTACCCGCTCTTACTTGCAAACAATGTTGTTTTACTCGTATGTTACGTACTCGTATATGTGATTCGCCTTTTGTTTTATTTTGATTGACTTGTTGTTGCTCGTATCTTCGTCAACAAGTAGACTCAATCGAGTCTGATAATCATCAGCTGTTTTCTTTCTGCTATTGACTGTGACAACCGTCTTGGTATAGTGGTTCGCGCCCCGGACTTCTAAACCAGACGGTTGCGGGTTCGAATCCCGCAAGGGGCAAATGTTTGTGTGATGAGCACCAGCATTTGTACCTAAGTCATGGATGTTTATAAATGTATATAAGTATGTCTATCCGTTATCCTAGTCACCATAACACAAGCTCGCGCTTAGTTCGGGGCTAGGTAATTGGTGTGTTTCTTGAAACAATTAATTTATTTATTTAAAGGTTTAAGAAACTTTATTTCTCACAAAGAATTACAATAATAATTCACTTCTTGAGAAAAACAAAAACTTATCTAAGTAATATTAATTATGGACTTACATTATGAGCGCACACAGATTGTTCGACTTAAAGCGGGTAGACACATAATTTTTTTTGCATTGCATTCGGATGTCGTCGTTTCGTGTTGTTAACTTGATCAGCAACCACGGATATAAAGATTGTTTGTGTTCTGGAAGGACTGGAATTTATATTACTCATTATTATAATACTCCCAATCTCCATCGCCATCCACAAATCATGATATGCCTGTCGTATGGTGAAGGAAGAGAGCTCACTCTGTATCTATAATTGTAATTATTTTGTTGATATGTTGTACACTCGACTAAGTCTGACAAGTTTAATATTATATTTTTTATATTTAAAACTAGAATTAATTTTTAAATTTTTAAAAAGGTTATTTGGTACAGAACTTGACATTCCACAGTTTAAATATATTTATAGACAAGCGTTCTGCCCCGGATTCGCACGTATTCAATATGCATTCATTACGAATAGGTAAACCTTCCTCTTGTATCACTATCTAAGTATTGCTGAAAAAATCAGTTGCGTGTTTATAAGATCTAAGTGTGCGTGCAGACCAAACAGTAAAGTATAGTTGGTGCAGACAGCGGGAACCACTTTGTATTATAATTAATAGAACATTAGTGGGAAACGGTATAAAAGACCTGTTCGCCAGCGACTCATTTCAGTCGTCCGTGCTGAGCCGAGGCGACAACATCTCCTGAGGATGCCGCGTGGAGTCGCGAAACGCGTCAAGGTTTTTTGCACGTTGGTGTTGGTAACTAACAACAGCATTAGCTGTAGTGCATGCGTATTAAGGGAGGGAGGGCGGTGCATTCTGCATTTGCCTGAACTCGTACTCAACGCGGTTGCGGTTGGTGTGGTTTTGGTACCTGCGCTAGCGTGTCTTAGCGGAAATTTAAAGCAAAATAATTGTAAATATATTATTGCACTTGAAAAAATGACCGCCAGAGGCGGGAATCGAACCCGCGTTCCTCGCATGCCGGGCGATTGCCTAACCTCTCGGCCACCCTGGCGTTGGCAGAGCCTGTCGAAATTTTCAAGTGCTTCTTAACGCTGTAATGCCGCGTTGCTTTCATCAATGTTATTGGGATTACACCCTCAACACTCGAAAGAAATACTATTGCAAGTATTTAACAATCGAAAGATGAAGCTTGCAAATACAATAAATTATTGTTTTTAAGTGATAAGCATTCACTTTGCAATCTAAATATATTATTGCACTTGAAAAAATGAACGCGGGTTCGATTCCCGCCTCTGGCGGTCATTTTTTCAAGTGCAATAATATATTTAGATTGCAAAGTGAATGCTTATCACTTAAAAACAATAATTTAAAATAATTGTACTTTATTTTTCCCATTACTTTGTAGTATACTATGTAAAGATATACCAAAATGTAAGGATAAACCCCTTTATTTATAAAACTTATCAGTTAGTTGTCTTTTTCTGACGAAACAAATGTCATATAAGTATGACAAACAAAGACACACAAACTTTAGTGTTAATTCCGCTATAACAGTGAATGTTGGACGTTTATGAATAAGACTAACTGCCGCGGCTGTACTCAGAGACGGCAATTAATTTTAATCTATAATTAAGTCTCGTTCTGTCACTTTCTTTGTCTATGAAATAGAAAAGGACGGCATGCAACTTAATGAAGGATTAACTTTGATTGATGTCTCTGAGTACGGTAGAAGAAGATAATTAAGACCTACCTCTATCTCGTGGACATCGGATCGGAACCCTTGCGAGTGCGCCCAGCGCTCGACGCAGCGCTCGAACCGCCAGCTCTCGTTCCGGTCGCTCAGCTCGCTCAGCTCGCTCAGCCCGCTCAGCTCGGAGCGCTCGCTCGCCCGCGGGCACCGCGCGCTCACGCAGTAGCCGCGGTGCACCAACGTGCGGTTGAAGTGCTGCGGAGTCTTTGAGTACTCCTGCAAAGTAGACAGCAAAATCACATTGCGTGATCATACTGAAACCTACCACAAAACTGCCGTTCTTTATAAAGCTGCCTCGTATTAGTAAAAACAGGAGGTCTTTACCCCGTCAAGCATGCTATATATAGATAGCATCATCTCTGGTCTTGCTGGTGATTTTTACTCTTGCCAGATTGTCTGGAGTCTTGTCTCGAAGCACTAGTAGGGCCGTAATAAGAAGTAATGTGCTGGCCCCATATAGCTAATGTTTTTACTATTATTGACATTCATCAATTATTCATTCATAGTGGCATTTCTGTCCTAAATTAAATAAAATAATAACTTTTGACTTTGCCTTGCTCCGAAGACACTTTATCTGTGTCTACGAAGCAAGGTCAAAGTCCCCGAGGCAGTAAAAGCCTCCGTGCCTCGCGATACAAGTGTAACTGACTCTTACCCCCATCATGGTGAAGACAGCATCACCCCTGGTCTGCGGCTGAAGGCGGGAGCTTCCGAGGCAGTAAGAAGAGGCCGCTACGCCTCACGAGTCACGAGGCTCGCCTCGTAGGCGTTGTGGAACGGACTCTCACCCTTATCAAGATAAAGACAGCATCACCCCTGGTCTGCGGCTTGAGGCGAAAGCTCCCGAGACCTTAAGAAGAGGCCGCTGCGCCTCACGAGTCGCGAGGCTCGCCTCATAGGCGTGGTAGAACAGACTTACCTTTATTACGGCAAAGACAGCATCAACCCTGGTCTGCGGCTTTAGGCTTTAGGCGAAAGCTTCTAAGGCAGTTCAGCACTCTGATTCACAAACACTGAGAAAGATTCCGTGTCGGATCCTTTTCGAATGCCAAGCATTCTTTCTGAACGGAGTTTTCGAAAGCTAATGTCATTTGTGCCTAATGGTAACGCCGCCGCGCCTCGTGAGGCACGTCTCTTAGTCGTCCAGGTTAAACAAACTCTTACCTCCATCATGGTGTAGACTGCCTCGCCCCTGGCCTGCGGCTTGAGGCGGAAGCTCCCGAGGCAGTAGAGGCCGCCGCGCCTCGCGAGGCACGCCTCATAGTCATCCAGGTGGAACAGGCGAGGCAGCCGGGAGTACTCCTCATCTGGAAAAGATATTATCTAGATAAGTCAAAATCGAAAACCATTTATCCAATTTAGGAGAGAAAATGCCACTTGTATGTTAAAGCAAATAAATATTTCTGATTTCTTACCAAACATTAGGCTAATAATGTTCGCAATGTTATCAAAAATTACTAGGCGGATTTTCATGTGGTTTTCATATCAATCAAGCTAGTGATTCCTGAAGAAGTTTTCGGTGAATAATTCGTCAAAGTTTTGCGTAAATTGGGTGAAATATGACAATAATTGGTAAAGATAATCTCCTCCTCCATAGTTGTATAACATGACTAGGGGTCGTGATCATTATGTGGAATGAAACACACACAACGCCTTTTTGGCTTAATGGAGTGGTTTGCCATTGCCGTCTCCATTTCTCACACCAGATAACAACTGTGCAAGTTTCCTTACGATGTTCGCGCCTTTAACTGACAAGAACAAACATTCGTGTTCAAAAAACAAATAACATTGATATTAGTTTGCTGGTACCCATTAGATGGGATAGTCTTTTCCGATCAATTCTCATTTAATACCAACAAAATAATGGTACTGTTTGTTTATTGTCGTCGTAAACTACTATTTCATACGACCAAAACAAATAAATGGTATGATGGGGTACAGTCAGAAAAAACGCTTTTAAATGTGATTTTAAATAAGTAGTGTTAATTTTGACAAATCAGTGTTATCCAAACCAAATAAATTGTAGTAGGAAAACGTTCGGTTCATATAATAACACAGACAATCAGACGTACGTGTTTACATGAGTACCTATAAATTAGAGCTTATAAATATCTCAATTATTTATATTTTAGTCTTCAAAATGCAACAATTGAAGACTAACTATTTGGATTTAAGTACTTGATATTACTTATTTATTAAATAAGAAACCTGCCAAGTGCGAGTCGGACTCACGCACGAAGGGTTCCGTACCTGTACAACATTAGACACTATATTATGATCTTTTTTAGTTTAAAAACGGTGTAGCGACATCTTACCACTGTCGCTAACACTAGCAAGCAACTTCAAGACGCGACGCTCTGACTCGGCTCCTACAGGCTAGATGGCGCTGATAGCCCGCTCCATACAACACAAACCGCGATATGTAAGATTTAGCACGAGCTTGACTACATATAGATAAACCAAGACGGTGACCATTGGACCTTGGTCCCCGACCATAACAACCGGTCGGTAGGAAGCGCTCCCCTTTGCCTTCCTAATCCAGTTGCGCCAAAACGGTAAAAAGCTCGTTTGTATGGGAACCCCCCTTAAATATATATACATTTTTTAATTTGTGAAGCCGCCACTGGCTCCTGGATTAAAATTATTAACTTGTATGAGCGCGGGATATATACCAAATACCGGGTAAAATGTACAGGTAGTGAACACAACAAAGTCTCAAGACTTGGGAACTTAGGGCGTACCTCTACATAGCACAGACTTTTGCACTGACAGTTATTCATGTTGATATTCTGTTAAAATTTCAAGCATCTACCTGGTGCCGTTATTAATGTGGACCAAAACAGCCAAAAAATAAAGTTTGTTGCATGGAAGCTCCCCTTAAATATTATTTTTATTCTGTTTTTAGTATTTGTTGTTATAGCGGCAACAAAAATACATTATCTGTGAAAATCTCAACTGTCTAGCTATTACGGTTTATGAGATACAGCCTGGTGACAAACAGACAGACAGCGGAGGCTTAGTAATAGGGTCCCGTTTTTACCCTTTTGGTACGGAACCTTAAAAATGATACAACATCACAAAAAATAATTCTTATCGTATCTACCACAGCAATAATTTTAGAAAGCGTATAAAAAAACATAATGACCTATCCTGTAACGATTAGGCCAGTCAAACAAGGAAAAGAGGTAATTAAAATGTTAAACCTATTCAAAAATTAGCCCTAATTGGATGCCGGCTCTATAAAATTGACCGCAAATGCATTAGTACCTAATATTTCGAGCAGATGCAAATGCAACCGGTTGCATGCATCTCAGAAACATAAAAACACCCTTTCCTTCCTGCTATAAATATGTAGTAAATTAGTCATAATAATATCACTGTCATAAAATAAATGATCATCATCATATCAGCCTATTGCAGTCCACTGTTGGACATAGGCCTCTCCAAAATAAATGTTTGGATATATTTAGGTATAATGTCATGTCGCTCATTCATTATATTACATAAGTAAAGAATATTTTCTTTATTTGAAATGGGTTTGTAATTTACTATAGAATAGACTACCAGACGTGGCGCGGTGGAGCGAGCTCACCCAGAAGGTTCTGGCACTCACTGACATTAACCTACTTTATATTACTCCCTATTCCTTCTATTAATGTAAAAAAATAACAGCAATCAAACAGAGTTATCTGTTGGTTGCTGTTATTTTTTATGAAAATGTGAAATATCTACATAGATTGTTTTTATCCTAAAATATGCCTTAAACAGGCGCGAAAATGCTTTCCTGAAAAGATAAGGCAGTCACTACTGGCTGGTGATAGTTTCAAGAAAAACGCTGTTAAGTGCCTATTATCAAAAGTACCTTATATCAAAAAGATCCGCATAATGATGATAAGGAAGCTTGAGTTAACGTGGTACTTATCCTTTAAGTATTATGTGTTTTATAAATGTACCTATATAAGTATGTCTATCCGTTATCCTAGTCACCGAAGCGCAAGCTCACGCTTAGTTTGGGGCTAGGTAATTGGTGTGTTTGTTGAAACAATTTATTCATTTATTTTATAATAAACAATACTGAATATGATCGCCAAATTTCATTCTTGCTTAGCACAAAAGTATGACTGGTATAAATGCCTCATTGCGCTAAGTCCACGTTCGTACAATCTGAATGTTCAAATAAAGCTTAAATAATTAAATATTTTACCTGTAAGCTCCTTCCCGCTAGCTAAAACCAACAGCACACACAACACCAACCACATTATACACCACGCTAATAAATAATAACTTTTTAATAACTTGTGTATTATTATTAATTAATATTCAATCCAGCCCTCTGCGCTAAGGCGGCAGGAGAGACTGCGTTGCGCGCGCGCACTCTTGCAAATACTTATAAATTCGCGTCTCTCTTGCTTATTTGTTAACTTGAAGCTTTGAGCTTGAAGGTTACGTTTGATGCATGAAAAGGTTGGTAAAGTAAATCATTTTAATGAGGCTCTGAACATGTCTTTGGTTTTCTGCATTCAAATAGCGAATACTATTCAATTTATTTTTCATCTGCTGTTTGACACGGATCTGTTTTCTCTGGGCTTTTCAGCAGTTGGTTAGAAAGGAAAACTGACTAAATAACTAAAAGTCATAAAAGTCATTTATTTATGCATGTATGCCCCCACAGGGGGCACTTATACACGTCCCAACATATTATTTTTTAAACCCTACCACTGCTTCGGGACAAATTGTGGGCTAGTGCTGAGAAGAAGCAGCACAAGAAACTCAGTCACTATTGTCGAAGCCTCTTAAAAATAATGTTTAAATACAGAAATTGTACTAGTGCGAGCTGGTCCACACGTTTACATCATTCAAATTATCCTCTACTTTATAATAACCTTTTGTCATTAGGGTTTCCTAATAAATGATTTGAATTTGTTAATTGGTAATGTCTGACTAATATATCAACGTAGAGCCCAAACAACTGAAATTAAAAACTTGAAACGCACGATGATGCTTCCTTTTATAGTGTAGGTAATCAGTAAGAACGGATTTTTGGAAATTCACCCGCTCACGTATCGCTATGTTACAGTGAGCGTCGGTGGCGCAGTGGCTAGCGGGTTACCTCTCATGCGGGAGGAGCCCGGTTTTGATCCCACGTGCCGCCATGTACCAATGACTTTTTCTGAGTTATGTACATTAGTTGTTTCACTAACCGATGCTCTTACAGTGAGGGAAACATCGTGAGAAAACCTGCAAATTTAGGCGACTGCATGTGTAACCATGATCCAAACTCATTGATTTATTATATTAAATCAATAGGTTAGGTTTATTATATTAATGGAACGAAAAGCGAATCAGGAAGTATTGGAAATGGTCAAGGAAAACTAAAAGGTACAAAATAATATTTAAATTACCTGACTGTTCTACGAAATTATACAAGAAACTTATTTCCAATTTATTATCTGTTATTTTTTGGGGTCGGTGCCAGCCAAGAGATGGTTTAATCCTGTCCTTACTTGCAAAAAAAACATTAGAATTTCTAACAACATGTCAACATTAAGATGCTAGTACGAAAACACTATACGTGCCTTTAAATTTTGAGGGTTTCCCTTGATTACACCAAGTTCCCATCATCAGATCTCGACTGGGCTACAATGGGACCAACTCGAAGGTATAACCTCTAGGTTAACATTTTTTTTTTAAATCGATCCACAACTGACTGAGATATGAGGTAACATAGCCACAAAAAAAATACAGTCGAATTGATAACCTCCTCCTTTCTTGAAGTCGGTTAAAAAGAGACGCTTAATGCAGATGATTGAGATCAGGCGGGGGGAAGTAGGATACTTTATACGTCAAGGCAATAATACAAGGAAGACAACAGCTGATTGGATCGGTCAAAAACCAGCCAAGTGCGAGTCGGACTGGCGCGCGAAGGGTTCCGTACCAATTTAAAACATTAGACAGTATAGGCAAAAAAGTATTTATTTTTTATTTTATTTATAATTTCAAAAGTATTCATCACAGGATACCCAAAACAATTTTAAATAAGAGTTTCCGCGCCTGTTTCTTTACGTGAGTGATTTGAAGTTTATAGGTCCAAGACTTTAGAAATTACAGGGGGGAGGGACACCGTGTAAACGACTTTGGCGGGCTATATCTCGCAAATGGTAAAATTGATAAAAAAGTGTTGTATGAAAACTACTAACTAACCTACCTTATTTTCATAGTCTTTTTAACGATACCCCACACAAGGGGGTGCACTCAAAAAAATAATTCACCCCCACTTTTACATGTATGGGGAGGTACCCTTAAAAAGGGTAATTTTTATTTTTTGTATTTTTAAAAATGAGATCTATATGTGAAGTATCCTCGAACCAAGTTACATGCAAATCAGTTCATAAACGTAGAAGATATTCTGCTGTGACAGACTAGGACGGACGGACATCACGATCTTATAAGGGTTCCTTGTCGAACTACGGAACCCTAAAAAGTGTAAAAAGTTGTGGGTAAGTTGGTATGAAACTCCTTTGGTGTTATTACAAAAAAATAGACCAGGTTTAAATAGGTAATATTAACCGGCAACCAAAAGAATGAATGACATTCGTGACATAATCTAATAGAGAAACGCTTTTCTAATTGTGTTGGCGACCAGCAAAGCCAACCTTTTTCGGCATAAAATTGTTTCTAAATTCTTAGTGTTCCATTTTAAAAAGCTTAAAACAATTTATACAGTAAATGTGTCAGTCTGAAAATAAAACTCTAAGATACAGCATTAAAGCCCTGGTTTTTACTTATCTTTAACATTTTTTTGGTGTCAGAAGTGTAACTATTTCGAACCATGCCTATGATAACTAGGGCTCTCGCCAAAAGATGATACAATGAGAAATGTGTGTGATACAATGAGTGATAGTAGTGTCATGGAATCTGGTGCCCTTGCACCACGGCCCGGTGGTAGTCACTCCGATGGCAATGTGGTCTGTTCATCGTCCACTTTACAAGCTCGGACTCCGGCACCGCATGTGCACTCAGCGCCCCATGCGCACCCAGCGCCCTATGCGCACCCAGCGACTCACGCTCATTCAGCGTTACGATCCAGGTCGCTGTCTAAATCCAGCTCTACCAACACAATTAAGGCTAAGGAATTAGCTGTTCGAGCGGAGCATGCTCGGAAGCTAGCACAAATTGAAAATGGGCTTGAGAAGGCAGCCGCTGACCGTGAGAAGGCCGCCGCCGAACGTGCTAAGTCGTTAGCGGATCTTGAGCTGCAAGCCCAGCTTGCAGCCGTCGTAAGCACCTCTTCTCGCAGCGGCTCTAAGGGAGACTACGTTGAACAATGGTTAGTTACTTCTCATGCTAGCTCTGTAGTCTCAGAACATAATAATCCAGTGTGTCCTGTCATCAACAGGGAAATAAAAAGCAGTGACGGCCCTTGTGGTGCCTGTCGTCTATCGGCATCAGCGTTGCGCCTATCGCAACGTGATGCTGTGTCCGAGATGTGCGGTGTTGAAGTTACCTCCCGGCCTCAAATGGCGAGGCTATAACCTACCTCCGTGCGCCGGGCGTTCGACGTGCCGCGACGTGCTGACTTTGCAGCAGCACGAATTGGTTTTGGTAAGTTTAAATTAGAAATTTTTGCCGATTTTTTAGAAAATGAAGCGAGTTTGCAAATTAAATTCGGGTATAATATGCCAGAGTCGACGTCTGTCAAAAGTCAACCTGTCAGATCCAGCAAAGACAAAAATTATTCTATTTTGACCGACCAGCAATCAGAGTCCCGACCCATGTTTGTTTTGTAGTAAGAATACACACAATATAAGTGCTTGTCAGGATTTCAAATCCCTCTCATTAGACAACCGCTGGCAGTGGGTGATTGACAATAAAATTTGTCGAAAGTGTTTAAGAAAGGGACCCCACGATTTAATCAGTGCAAGAAGGGGTGTAGTGTAGAGGGATGTCCTGCTAGTCGGCGCCATCATACACTGTTGCACCGTATTCGTTCTGTGACAATGGCTCATGTAGAAGTACAGTCAGCTCCATCTACTTCTGAAGAACAGTCTGCTTCAGAAAGTACCGGCTCTAGCGTTGACGTGCCTTCTTCAGATGATAACCAACAGTCTGCGATTGTGGCACATAGTGTCTCACCCCCAAATTTATCTAGTCTTAAGCCACTTCTTAAAGTATTACCATTCAATATTTCCGGCCCACGGGGTAGTGTAGATACTTATGCGCTACTTGATGATGGAAGTTCGGTAACTCTTTTAGACCAATCAGTGGCGGAGCTAGTAGGAGCCAAGGGAGGGCCCTTACATTTAGGGAAATGTAGATTAAATATTGAGTGTATTGGCGGCTTAAGCAGGCAAACTGACATTAGTTATGTAAACATTAAGGTAAAAGGTCGTTATACCTCAGAAACATATGATATTAGTGCGCGATCAATTTCGAACCTTGGCATTAGCAGTCAATCGGCGCGTTTAGAAGACATAGCGGATTTTAAGTATTTGTCGGATCTGGTAGATGAGCTAGCTTACGAGAACGCCAAACCCATGCTACTCATAGGCGCGGACAACTGGCAGGTGACGCTTCCTAAGGCAGTCCGCCGAGGGACTCGTTAGCCAGCCGCCGCACACACGCCATTAGGGTGGGTTTTGTTTGGCTATATACCACGTAACTCTAGCAACCCTCCTCAAGTGGCGGTCAATCATGTTTCCACTACTGATTGCTCTGACCAGTCCTTAGATGCTCTTCTCAAAGATTATTTTAAATTAGATTCGATCGGAATTAGAAAGATAGATCATCGCAGTGCAAGTGATGAACGCGCCTTTAACATTTTAGAGGGAACTACCAAGCGTTTAGATTCAGGCAGGTTTGAAACCGGCTTGTGGCGTGACAATATATCTTTTATTCCTGAGACACGTCAGTTAGCTCTAGCCCGCTTCAATAGTCTCGAGCGCAAGATGGCGAAGGATAGGTGCTATGCTGAAGCTTATAGACAAAACATTCATGGCATGATTAGTAAGGGGTATGCAGAGTTATGTGAAGGTCCACCAACAGGCCAAATTCCATGGTATCTTCCTCATTTTGGTGTCATTAATCCTCATAAAAAGAAGTTACGCGTAGTACATGATGCAGCAGCAAAATGCGCTGGTGTAAGTCTTAACTCACTTCTCTTGACAGGCCCCGATCTTCTTTAGCCCCTGCTTTCGATAGCTATGCGTTTCAGGGAACGCCCAGTTGCTTTGACAGGAGACATTAGGGAAATGTTCCCACAAATAAAAATCAGACTTGAGGATCGAGACTCTCAACGTTTCCTGTGGAGAGATAGACCAGAATCGCCCCTGCAAGAATACAGAATGTCCTCAATGATATTTGGAGCTGCATCCAGCCCGTGTACGGCATTGTGGGTGAAGAACAAAAATGCTAATGAACATCAAAACGAATACCCAGATGCTGCTCGATCCATCATCGAGGACCATTACATGGATGATTATCTGGGCAGTTTTGACAGCCCGGAAGAAGCCGCTAGACGTGCGTTCGAAATTGTGACTATCCACAAAGCAGCTTCTTTCGAAATGAGGTCCTGGGTGTCAAACCATGAGGATGCCTTAGTGTCTATTCCCCAAGATTTTAAGGCGACTGATGTCACAGAGGTCAATTTAGGTCCAACTTCTCCTTCGCAAATTAGAGTGTTAGGACTTACTTGGAGCGTCAAGGATGACAAGTTGCATTTTATAAAATCTATCCCAAAATTGCCAACTAAATTTTCAAAGCGTGCTGTTTTATCTTTGTTAATGTCTATTTATGACCCATTAGGTTTTTTTGATTCCCGTCATTATAAGGGGTCGTATTTTGTTTCAGAAAACCTGGAAACTAGGTATTGACTGGGATCAAACATTACCTGATATTTTGGTTGACAGTTGGAAAAGCTGGTTTACAGAAATTCGAAATTTGAGCAATAAGGCTATTCCTCTATGCTACCTAGGTAGTTTAAGGAATATCAAAGAAGTTCAACTTCATTTATTTGCCGATGCCAGTGAGCAAGCTTACGCTTGCGTTGCCTTTTGGCGGTTCACTTACGACGATGAAAGCATAAGCTTGTCTCTAATTGGTGGAAAGGGTCGGCTAGCCCCACTTAAGCCAGTATCAATTCCAAGATTAGAGTTGCAGGCGGCCCTTATGCGCCGCCGGCGCGCCGCGGCGGCGGCGGCGCCGCACGCTTTGGCGTATATGTCACTGATTCGCATTCGCGAAAACCTACTCGAATTTTTTACTGGACGGATTCCCTTACCGTCCTTAAATGGCTCCGCAGCGACGCTTGCGTGTTTAAGTCTTTTGTTTCATTTCGTGTAGGAGAGATAGTTGAAATTACTAATGTGCAAAGTTGGAGATACGTTCCCACGGGTTCGAACATAGCTGACGACGCTACGCGTGACAATGGGGAGCTTTCGGTGCAATCACGCTGGTTCACCGGTCCACCTTATCTACTGTTATCTGAAGATCGGTGGCCCAGTGAACCAACTTTACCTCTAGTTACGGAGGAAATGAAAACGAAAGGAAATGAACACTCTTACCTTAAAATTCAAAATTACCTTCTGTTTTAAGTTCATTGCGGGATGACATGAACTTACCCATGATTTCTGTTACAGATCTCAACGTTGCCGAGATCCACTTATTACGTAGAATTCAATTAGACTCATTTCCCGATGATTTGATTCGCGTCCAAGCAGCATGCCCCGTCTTAGGATAGTAGGCTGAAGAATGTCTCTCTTCTTTTCGGGAAGGAAAAGCTACTGCGCCTCTCTGGTCGTACTGCCGCTTGCCGTGCTCGATGGCAAACACCCAATTAGTAGACTACTCATCCACTCATACCACGTCAAGTTTGCGCATGCAAATAACGACTTGGTGGTGAATAAATTGCGCCGGAAGTATTACGTCGTCGGTCTTAGACCAGCTGTCCGACAAACTTCCCAGAGATGCCAGTTTTGCCGCAACCGGAAGGCTAAGCCTGTCATACCACCAATTGGTAATCTACCCGACGCCAGGCTAGCCCATCATCAGCGCCCTTTTACTCATGTGGGTTTAGATTATTTTGGCCCGGTGAGTGTGACGATCTGCAGGCGCACCGCAAAAAGGTGGATCGCCCTCTTTACGTGCATGACCGTAAGAGCGGTACATCTTGAAGTTGTAGAGAGTCTATCTTCGGATTTTGCCCTGATGGCATTACAGCGTTTTATTGCCAGAAGAGGATGCCCTGTATCTATCTATTCTGACAACGGGACTTGTTTTGTTGGAGCTGCAAAGATTCTCCCAGAACTGTACAACTTCTGCTCGAACAAGAAGATCATGTGGCGTTTTCTTCCACCCTCCGCGCCCTTCATGGCAGGAGCTTGGGAACGTATGGTTCGTTCTGTGAAGACGGCCATTTCAGTTACCCTGAGAGAACGTTCGCCGAAGAGGTACTGCACACGCTTCTACTGGAGGCCGAATGCGTGGTAAATTCCAGACCCCTTACCCATGTGGCAGTTGATGAAGATTCGGACGTTCACTTTCCTAATTGGATCGGGCAGCAACGATCTCCAACTAAAAACCTTTGACGACGCAGACTTGCACAGACGGGCGGACTGGCGGAAAGCGCAACGCCTTGCTGACCATTTTTGGCAGCGGTTTGTCAAAGAATATTTGCCGACGCTTGTACCTCGCAAAAGTTTGCCCGATGCACCAAGGCTAAAGGTTGGGGACCTCGTATTTTTAGCTGATGGCACCCTGCCGAGAAATTGCTGGCCGCGCGGACGAATAGTAGCAACATATCCAGGAAAAGATAGAGTTGTGTGCGTCGTAGACGTCGCTACAAAAGGGGGTGTGCTGCGTCGTCCCTCTCGTAAAGTGTCGTTGCTGGTCACCGGCCATTAAGGTATAGGTGCTTCACACCGTCGGGGGACATGTTGGCGACCAGCAAAGCCAACCTTTTTCGGCATAAAATTGTTTCTAAATTCTTAGTGTTCCATTTCAAAAAGCTTAAAACAATTTATACAGTAAATGTGTCAGTCTGAAAATAAAACTCTAAGATACAGCATTAAAGCCCTGGTTTTTACTTATCTTCAACAAATTGGCTAGCTAGTAGCTTAGTCCTGGCTTAAACCCGGTACTAAGTTTTTGTTATAACGGGGCTTCAGTTTTGGAGCTTAATCGATATAAAAATTATTTGGTATCAAGTACGTAAACGTATTTCAGGATTTTTGAAAACTCCACCTCTAAGGGGGTGAAAAGTGGGGTGCAGGTTTCTATGGGTGTGACAATCGCGCGAACTCTTGGCAACCGCTAGTGCTAGCTTAAATTAAAACAAAAACATAACACTTTCGTGTAAATCGCCTCTATATCTTTAAATTAGAATAGTTACTTACGGGATTGCTACCTTTTTATTTTCGAGTATCCGATATTTCGGCGCTGTTGCAAGCGCCATGATCACGGAATAACTGAAGATCTTGCGGGTGGGATGTTATAGGCAAACATATCGGTCTACCCTCCTTCGAAGTTCGAAGTCTTTTATTGCGTTCATCTCCGGTACCACTGTTTGCAAACTCACTATTTTCTAAATATTGGAAGCTCGAAAATAAAAAGGTACATGGTAGGCAATCCCGTAAATAACTATTCAAGTGATAATGACCATGAAAGTTTAAAACAGTATATCTTTAAAGTTGCAATAATAGCACAGAATAAATAATAGTACATAAAAGAGATAGGTATATGTAACCTAACTAACCTATTAATTCAAGGGCATAGATCAATGGGCTACTGTCGCATGAATTCGGTCGTCATTTTTACATCTTTATGGTTATTTCTACTTAAGTAATTTACCTTGTCTTTAAAACAATATATTTTAGTTAAAGGAAGTTCTTGCTCAGTTAGGTACTTTAAACATTGCTTGAAGCTAGTGACGCTGTAGTCTTCTAAATGAATTGACTTGCTCTGTCTCTTTTCCATTTATGGGAGTCAGCTTTTGTCCTTTCTGGACAGCAAAATGTTTTACTAGCCAGTTTATGAAAATATTTAAAACAATTGCAAGGCTTCTTGCCCAAAATCTCAGACAAATTATGCGTTAAAGTTCCAAAAGCCATTACGTGCCTGCAAAATATGTGTGATAAATGAATTAATATTAATTGCTGTAGTATATCATGCCACAGATTCATGCTCTTAAATTTTCGACGCTATTGCAATAAATCTTGCAATAGTTATAGCTTTCAAACTGAATGACGTCTGGAAAGGAATTGTAGCTTTCAAAATAATGAAATCGTTTCTATTGTTTTTTTTAAGTGATAAGCATTCACTTTGCAATCTAAATATATTTTTGCACTTGAAAAAATGACCACCAGAGGCGGGAATCGAACCCGCGTTCCTCGCAAACCGGGCGATTGCCTAACCTCTCGGCCACCCTGGCGTTGGCAGAGCTTGTCGAAATTTACAAGTGCTTCTTAACGCCGTAATGCCGCATTGCTTTCATCAATGTTATTGGGATTACACTCTCAACACTCGAAAGAAATACTATTGCAAGTATGGGGGTCAATAGTCAAAGTGCAAAAATATATTTTGAAATCGTTACTTTTCTTAGCCTGTCTTGCACCAACACGAGTTAATCCCTAACCCCCGAGAATAGTTCATACAAAAATGACAGGTCATAAAAAAAGTCATAAAAGTCATTTATTTATGTATGTAGGCCCACAGGGGGCACTTATACACGTCCCAACATATTATTTTTAAGCCCTACCACTGCTTCGGGACAAATTGTGGGGTTAAGGGGTTAGGGTTAAGGGGTTAACACGGGGTTAGCGCCATGGCGCAAGTGGGCTTTAGGGTCGTTTCAATTTTTAATCGTAATGGCAAAAGCTTTAAAGTTGAGACAGCTTTCAATTTGATAGCAGTTAGGGGCAATAGGCCTGTATCTTAGAATATGCTGCATATAGGCATATTTAGGTAGTCATAGCATACTCTATACTTTTGTAGTGGGTGGCCAAGATAATCGTAAACTGTTTAATTGTTGATTTAGACCTTTCAAACTAGTTGAATGTATGAAGAAGTACCTACTAATTTATATAAATTCTAGCAGTTCCCCGCGACTCCGCCAGCGATGATTTTATATGGTGACAAAAAGTAGCATATATCCTTTCCAAGGTCTCAAACTGTCTATGCACCAAGACAGACAGACAGACCGTTTCATTTGAATCGGTCTCGTAGTTTCGGAGGCAAATCTTTTCTCTTTATAATATTAGTCTAGATGTATATGTCTGATACCAAGTATACGCTTGGAATTTACCTGCAGTATACGCTTGGAATTTACCTAAGTGAGCTCATTAACTGTTAACATTCTTAGCTAAAAAACCGAGACTCTTAAAAGGGTACATGTTTTGCTTGCGAGTACATGTATTGTTTGTTAGTACATTTATTCCGCCGCTAAAACGTAAAATAACAAAAAATTTGACGCAGATAGTTGAGGAAAAGTAAACAGGTCCGATTCGCAACTAAAAATAGGTACCAAAAACCTCGACTGCGTATGACATCTTTCCGGCATTATGAGATAAGTATAAGGTACCTTATACTTATCTCATAATGCCGGAACGGAATGCCGCTTACCTACCTACTTAGCCTTTCTTACAATGCGCTGATAATCAAAAAAAGACCGTATCATTATGAAGAGTAAGCAATTAAAGCAAGTATTAATGTGAGCCCTTATTGCGCGGGGCTCTAAAAATATTGAAATACAAACTTTAATAGGCACGGACCAAAGAGTAAAAAAAAAGTTAGCCTATATAGATCCCACTGCTGGGCAAAGGCCTTACCTCAACTATGAGGAGAGTCTGTGGATGTAATTAATTAAAATAATAAATAAATCACTGTGCTGATGAAGTATAGTCTCTGGACTTACTTATTCTGTGCCTTTTGTCAATTCCCAGCTTGAGTTTTGATTCCGTGATACTCATATGGGTAGGTACTTTATGATAATGATAACTGTTTATTTAATGTTCTGACTGGTACATAATTTACTACTGCAGTTTTTACGCAAATTGGATTTAAATGCCATTTTGGAGTAAGTCCGCTCTTCTTAGTCCCAAGGCGACCCGCAATAATCAGATGCATTGTCTTCCGGCCGCAAAGTTCAAAGACAGAGGTGTCAATACTTGCTTCTGGAGCCCGGACATATAGTGCGTGCTCGAGTTGAGGGGTTCCGTAGGAAATTCGCAACGAAACGACCTCCGTGGCCGAGTAGCACGCCGGTTTGAGTGCATCAGTGGTTGCTGGGTTCGATCCTCGATTGGATCAATTTAAAAAAGGGGACTATATTTCTTGGTACTTGACCCTACATCTCCATGATGTTAGGTGATTTATTGTGGAATTGATTATAATAGTATTGTTTGGTGACTACATTTTGGTAACAAATCTACTACTATTTTGCGGGCAAACCCTATTATTTAAGAAACACAAAACTAATTAAATTGGCGATAGCTTAAATACCATTTAAAAAAACTTATTTTCTATTGTCTCGGGTCTGGGTGTTGTGGCACCGCTGTTGTTGGTGATTTCCATAACACAAGTCTTGTGCTTTAGCAAATTCACATGGGATTCTTATTAGGAACTAAAATGTCAGCAAGATTGTTCGTAAGTGCAACAAATGAAAGTTGGTCAAAATTCAGAAATCACGGCTAAGGAAAATCTTACTCCTACGGTTAATGGTTTATACCAATACTAAGATATATAAATGTAATATTAGGTACCTACCACTAGTGCCCAATTAGCAGATGATATGAAGATCTATGCACTGATTCCCAAGTGGTGTCACATCTCATCAGAGAATTAAACTCTCGAACGCAAGGAGGAACCGATATAAATAAAACGCTATTCATAGAGAATTAATAATAAAAATAAATAATTTATTGAAAAAAAACCAGTATTCAAAGATATGAGTCACTAAATGTAGACCCCTGACCCGGAAACTAGTATAAACACTGTAATCAGGGTCAGTAATTCCTCAGTTAATTTTCATGAAACCACAGAAAAGACAAGTAAGTACGAAGTACATTGTTAATTTGTTATTTCTTTTCCAGTTAGACATTTGAAAATTTTCAAACTTCAAGGTAGTCAACTTTGTTTTTTTGAAAATTAGGGATCCGCCAAAACAATGATCCATGAGATAGTTACCACAAAAATTGGTTAACTCGGGATTCATAGCTAAAAAGAAAAAAAAATGAAAAGAATGGACTCTATGAGAAAGGGAAACAATGTGAAACGTAGGTAAAAAAATACTTAATACTAATAACTTTTAACTACTTACGACAGCACCAAAAATATAAGAGACGATCAATGACAAATGGGCAAGAAGTTACCCAAATGACAAAAATCGAATCACATCCTGAATGAGGGATTTCCTAGTGACAAAAATGGGTACTTAAAAATTCGCTAGATGGCGTTGACCAATTTAAGTCGTAAGCTTAATTTAATTTAAGCTTTAAATTTTTTTTAAACAATTCAGTGATCATCGAGACGTTTTTTCTATTATTTAAATTTTATTTTTAACTGCAATTTGAAACTTGCTCATTTTTAACGTAAGTACTTCTACTACATGTCTGTACACATAATATTACAAAAATTTGTTTTTGTTTCATGCTCAATGATTTCGGCGTAATATTTGTATAACTTAGATAAAAAGCGCCACCTATCAACATACAATGAAACTAAAATTTTGAGTTGTCACAAAAATCCCTCATTACCTACTTCTTTATTGGTTGTGTTTTTATTGGATCTCTCCTGCAACGTACGTATATTTCTAAGAAATTTGCGTTTGGTTAGAGTTCGAAATATTCCGAGGAGATTTTCCCGACACAGACTAGGACGAATTATGTGGTTTTGCTCAGAATCAACTGCTGTATAAAAACTTTTTAGATACTAAAACATCCGCGACACTATTCTGAATGCCGATTTAGGCTTACTACGTAGGTTTGATCGGAAAACCTGTAAGCCGTTTGTCCTGCGCGATCTCTCTCGGGCCATATCGGATTGCCATCTCACCAAATTATAAGATTGAAGGAACAAATAAATAGGTGGTATTGGACACATCTTGCGTACTATAGTATAATCTTTCGCGCTGTTGGTAGTCTCGGTCGAGTCGAGATTGGCCGCCGTGGACTCATAAATATTAAAGGCAATGAATAGGTAAATAGATCTTGTATTCTCATCAATTTCAGACTCGTCCTCTTTCTTCAGTTCCCGTATGGACAAAAACCTACTTATTTAACCAGTGAACCCTAAAATGAAGGTCAGATGCTTTACAAAATTAAATGTTATGGTAGCATTTTGCGAGTGACGACAGACGGCACTCATTACGAGGCACCTTGAACTGAGAACATTATTGTCTGATTGAACATTAACATTAACTCTTGCTGAATGACGGCTGCGCGCGCGCAGGATCAATTTGTCACTTTGATTCACAAAATTGGTTTTGATATTTATTTCAACACCTCAGGGGGTACGATTATTGTTATTAACGATCTTTACTTATTGATTACTGAACCCTTTTGTTTTTAGGGTTCCGTACCGAGTAGGGACCTAGCCGCATGTCTGTCTGTGACCGGGCTGTATCTAATGAAAAGTGATAGCTAGATAGTTGAAATTCACAGCACTTTCTGAACAGAACTTTCTGTTGCCGCGATAACAATAAATACTAGAAACAGAATATAATAGATATTTAAGTGGGGATCCCAAACAACAATCGTGATTTATTATTTCGCCGTTTTTTGCTTGATGTTAAAAACACCAACACGAAGACGTTTGAAATACTCACAGAATATTTAGTTATATATTTTAAAAAAAAAATAAAAAATGAGGGGGGCACCTCGTTCGTATCGTATCGTTTTTAAAACTAAAAAAATAATAATGTAGTTTCTAACATTGTGTAGATAGATAATGGTACTGAACCACTCATGAGCGATTCCGACTCGCAGTTGGCTGGTTTTTACAATCAATCATGCTATTTGTTAATTTAGGTAAACTAATTAGTCACAAAGTTTTCCTACGTTCATTTAGTAGGTTTTATTAATAGGTGAATATTTTAATGTGTCTGCTTGTTGCCATTATAAACATCGAGCAAAAAGTGGCAAAAGATTCACGTTTGTTGTATGGGAGCCCCCCTTAAATATTATTATAATTAAATTATTTGTTTTTATAGTAAATATACAACTTAATATTCTGTGAATATTTCAAGCGTCTACCTGTTGCCGTTATTAATAGCGAGCAAAAAAAGCATGGGCGTTTTTACGATTTATTTTATTCGGTTTTTAGTATTTGTTGTTATAGCGGCAATAGAAAACATCATCTGTGAAAATTTCAACTGTCTAGCTATCATGGTTTATGAGATACAGCCTGGTGAGAGACAAACAGACAGACAGCGGAGGTTTAGTAATAGGGTCCCGTTTTTACCCTTCGGGTACGGAACCCTAAAAAGTATTATTTTTGTTTACTAGGGAGATGAGGAACGCCTGCTGCTCTCTGAATGCAAATTTTCTCGAAGCCACTTTATATTATTTATAAAGCGTTCTCCGTTTCTACGTTCAGGCGCGTTTCTATTGCGATATTTCTGCGTTTCAGGCGTTTTATGCTAATAGGACGGGTATGTAAGTAAAGTAGATGCATTAATTAACAAGTAATGTTACGTATGTGGTATTTGCCTCACATTACACTTCATTATGAGTGGATAATGCGTCGGCTTCGTCCGCAATCTGCCACCTAAACATTCGGTGAGGAAACATTAATAAACTGGTTCACTTTGTGTACCATTTCTATTTTTAGCAACAATTAAAGTGTTGCCAACAGCTAATAAAAGGTTATATATGGGCTACTTCAACCTTGTAAGGTTAATTAATGAGTTCAAAGTTCTCAAGTGACATGTCTGTCTAGAAGCAGCCTATTCACTCTTTTCTTAAAGAATTCCAAACTGTAGTGTTTAGGAAACACTTTAGCCGGCAAGGAATTCCACTCTCTAGCCGTACGCAAGAGGAACGAAGATTTAGAAAGTTTGGTGTAGTTGGGTTGTTATACGCCAACACTAATATTTTTCGGATCAAAGGTTGAGCCTTGGCACACTTGTTCCTTAGGTAGACTAGTGTGAAAAACGCCCGGAAGTCAGCGGCTCACACCCTGCTGGAGGGCTGGGGGAGGGGGTGAAGTTCCCTTACTCCGCACGCACTGTGACTCGTCATAACTGCTAATTTACATCTACTAGGGCAAGTTTGGTATCGTTTTCAGCTAAACTAAAGACGGCCGTTTGATTTTTGAAACAAAAATCGAGCATTTTCATACAAAAAATGGAATTACTAATAATGACCATAAACTTTAAAGCTGTACCAATATCTGCTTTAAAAAAATATAGGTAAATAGCCGCGTTCATACTTTTAGGTACTATTATCAAATTAACAATAAGTTGAAATTACAAAATAATGTTATATCTAAGTTATTATCTAAACGTGGGTCTAAAACGTATCAATTAAAATTATCAAGTATGTTACTAAGTCAGCATTTTGCTGTACGACAAAGCGTCACGAGTGTCAGCAGGTTTATTACTGTTACATGTTTCTAGGCTAAATATACATCATATTATTGCTTACAATCATGTGTGGGCTTATTTATCGTAACAATATAATTTTTAAACCAAATCAGCACTAAAGGTATGGGTTGGTAGGACAATAATTGAGGTTAGGTTATTGCTAAGAGAGTAAATTACATAACTAGGTAGGTACCTATTAAATATAATAAAGAATATATAAGGGGAAATTAGGAGTAATTAGCTATGCGCCTTCATAATCAATAGAGTTAATATATCTGTTCACGCAAAGTGTATGTTTACGAATTTAGTACCAAAAATTGTCAATAGATGGCGCCACCTACCACTTGACTCGCGATTACACTTGGTTTAGATGGTTTTATAAGTTAAGATGCAAACATAAGTAAATATATGGATTTGGATTTAGTTTGAACACTTTGGTTGTTTTATTTGGGACTTAGTACAAACTTATTCATGGTCCTGAACGAGCCGAATGTATGGCAATTTTAGTTTCTTTGGAAAGTGCACAGTGGTAAAGTACCGCTGAACCCGTACTCGCAGTGGATCGCTGCAACAAACCGAGTACGTGGAAGGATTTGTTCGCTCGTGTGTTACGACTTTGTTGGTGTTACGGCGAGCTGGGCGGAGCTGCGTGAAGCTGTGTGAAGCTGAGGCAGCAAGGGTCCACATCGTTGACGCGCTGTGGGCGCGGCAGGAGCAATCAAACACGGAGGTTTACGGAGACGGAGGAGGTCACCACTACAGACGAAGAGGTTATTTGTGCAATCTGTGTGAGTGAAGTGCAAACCGTGAGTACTTTTTCATTTACAAATAGGCGAATTTAAACCTTATTTCAAGGAACATTATAACTTTAAAACTTTCAAGAAAAGTGAACATTTTCAAAGGCAGTTTGGACTTTATTATAAGATTAGATTTTAGAACTTAGAATATTTTTATACATTAGTTTAGGACTTAGAATTGTTAGTGTAAAAACGGAAATACGGGGAATCCATGCCCGATTTTCCTCAGAGTTGTTAAGTTTAAAACACTTTAAATTTTAGAGTTATATTTTATGTAACATTTGAGTTGTAGTTTTTCAATATGTACACTATGGAGACTTTAATTAATTACCAAAGTGGTTTATCAACAAGAATAACAAAGGCTCAAGTTAATTTTAAAAAATCGCCTAAGAAACGCTTATCTAAAGATTACATTAAAAATAGGTTAGAGGCACTGAAAGAGATGTGGGCTGAATTTAGACAAGGCCATAGAGAATTATTACGGAAAGTAGAACTTACATCATTGAATGAATCAGATTATGTGAAAAATGAGGTGTACGATCAAACTGAAGAAGTTCATATAAATTATCAATGCGATTTAAAAAAATGTTTATCCAATTTCCCCAAAGAGTTAGCCATCAGCAAGATAAGTTCACAGCCATACCAATCTCAAGTTAAGTTGCCGGAAATTCACATTCCAAAGTTTTCTGGTAAATATACGGAATGGATTACCTCTAGAGATCTGTTTGTTTCGATGATACAAAAAATCAATCTCTCGATAATGTCCAACGTTTACAATATTTAAAAGGCTACTTGACGGGAGAGGCGGAACAGCTTATAAGATATACGCCTGTATCTGATGCTAATTACGAACAGTGTTGGCGTCTCTTAGAGCAAAGATACAGTAATAAGAAATATTTAGCACACAACATTTTAAAACGGTTTTTAAGCCAAAGAAACGCCACCACTGTTTCAGCAAGCTTTTTAAAGGAATTAATTGATACTACCTCAGATTGTTTAAGTGCTTTAACAAATTTAGGTATAGATGTGTCTACGTGGGATATCATTATAATACATTTGTTGAGTTTAAAGCTAGACCCCGAGACTCGTAAGGAATGGGAGATTTATATTGCAAAAACTGTCGCTTCTGATTGTTTACCTACATATGTTCAATTAAAAGACTTCTTATATGATAGATTTCGTGCTTTGGAATGTATTGAACCCAAACATGTAAATAAACAACCAACTTCTAACTCACGTACTAGTCAGAATGTCAGTCATACTAAGGCTTTACATGCAACTGATGTTCATAAAATGTTTTGTGAGTTTTGTAGTGAGGAACATAAGCTATGTTTTTGTAAAAAAAATGCAAATTTAAATTACGAAAATAGACGAGATTTTGTTATGAAAAATAGAATATGTTTTAACTGCTTAGGCAGCAACCATGGTGTAAAATTTTGCCAAACACCCGTCAATTGTAGAGTGTGTAAAAAACGACATCATTCTTTGCTTCACCCAAGGGATGTGTCCTCTTCAGCTGTCGGTTCAGGGTTTGTAGGTCAAACAGTTGAAGAAATTTCGGGGAAGGTCAATAATTTGAATAGTTCACAACAGGGTTTACCGTCAATCGAAACTGCAAACCATATGGCTTTTTGCAATAAAGGTAAAAGCAGTCACGTACTATTAGCAACAGCACTAGTTGAAGTCAAGGCTAAAACAGGGCAATATAGTGTATTCAGGGCTTTATTAGATCAAGGCTCACAAGCGTCGTTTGTGACAGAAGCTACCGTCCAAGGTTTAGGTTTGAAGAAAATCACTGTCACTAACGTGGTGTCGGGCTTAGGTGGTGAAAAATCTCAGGTATTGTCAAGATCTATGGTGTTACTAACATTGAGATCTAAATTAGATCCAAGTTTTGAAATTGAGGTGAAGGCTTTTGTTCTCAGTAACATTACGTCATATTTACCAGGACATAGAGTCTCGGTAAATAATTGGGTTGAACTATCAAAGATATATTGAGCTGATCCACAATTTCACGTACCTAACAAAATTGATATTTTATTGGGAGCTGAAGTATACAGCCAGATATTAAAGGAAGGCGTGTTGAAGGGACCTATGGGTTCACCAATGGCACAGTGCACCACACTAGGGTGGATAATATCTGGACCTGTGAATACAGCTACAGACGAAAATCGCGTTATAGTATTACATACATGTGTGGAGGATTTAGATTTAAAACGCTTTTGGGAGTTGGAATCTGACACTTTATTGAATTCAAAAATGCTTACTACCGAAGAACAGAAATGTGAAGACATCTTTGCAGCAACCACTCGTCGTGATGCAGATGGGAGGTATGTTGTAAGACTGCCTTTCCGCGAAGAGGTGCCTTCCTGTAAAGGTGATGACTCACGCGAAATCGCAGTAAGGACATTAAAAAATTTAGAAAGAACATTTAATACAGATCCAATGCTAAGACAAAGATACACAGATGTCATAAACGAATACTTACAGCTGAATCATATGAGGGTAGTACAGGAGCCTGATGAAAATAAGGAACAAGCAGTTTACTTACCACATCATGCAGTGGTAAGAGAGGATAAGTCGACCACTAAAGTACGTGTGGTATTTGATGCGTCCTGCAAAAATAAAAATGGGGTATCATTAAATGATACATTAATGGTTGGGCCTACGTTGCAACTAGATTTGAGACATCTGATAACGAATTGGAGAAGACATCCCGTTTGTGTAGTTGCAGATATTGTTAAAATGTATAGAATGGTGAGAGTAGCCGATGAAGACTGTGACTATCAACGTATAGTTTGGAGGAGTGATCCAGGTGATGAAATACAAGACTACAGACTACTTACTGTCACTTTCGGCACGGCTTCAGCTCCATACTTAGCTGTAAAGGTTCTTAATCAAGTCGCTTTAGATCACAAAGAAAAATATGCAATAGCTGCAGATAAAGTATCAAAAGAATTCTACATGGATGATCTAATGAGTGGATGTCAAACAGTTGAGGAAGGAGTTGAGTTAATCAAACAAATGAGTGAACTTTTAATGGAAGGTGGTTTTATTCTGCAAAAATGGTCGAGTAACAAAGAAGATTTACAAAGGGTTTTAGAGCAAAAGGATTGTACAGAACAAACAGAACAAATAGAAAAGGAAACACAAATGAGGGAAAGGGAAGGATATAAGCACTTGGAACCAAAAACAAAAGATATAATAAAAATATTAGGACTTACATGGAACAGAATCGATGATGATTTTCAGTACTCGGTAAACTTGCCGCCGCTGTCCGCACCTGTAACAAAAAGGAAAATTATATCCGATGTGGCACGCTTATTCGACCCATTAGGATGGATAGCACCTTGCATTATAAAAGCAAAGATATTTATACAGCGATTGTGGATAGCAGGAACAGGATGGGACGAAGAGCCTCCAAAGGATATAATAGATGATTGGAATACTTACCGCAAGGAACTAGAACACTTAGCTCAGTTTCGTATCCCACGGTGGTTATCCACACAGTCAAACGATGTCGTTGTAGAACTGCACGGATTTTCGGATGCATCGAACGTTGCTTACGCGGCAGTAGTTTATCTACGTGTCATCAATACGTTAGGTGAGGTCCATGTTGGACTAGTTGGTGCCAAAACTAGGGTTGCCCCGGTGAAACAAGTGAGCATACCGCGTCTTGAATTGTGTGGGGCTGTTTTGGTTGCTAAATTGTTGGTAGAGATTGCTGGGGTCTTAAATATTCCTCAAGGTTGTATTAGAGCTTGGACAGACTCTACCATAGTACTTGCCTGGTTGGGTAGGCATGCTAGTAATTGGAAAACATTTGTGGCCAATAGAGTGGCGGAGATTCATACCATTTTGGAATCTTCCCAGTGGGCTCACGTGTCCACAAAAAACAATCCTGCTGATTGCGCTTCGCGCGGTGTAAACCCTGCAGATCTAGCTCAACTAGATATATGGAAATTCGGTCCATTGTTTTTATCTGAACAAAATATCACTTATAACAAATTGATGGACAATGACACGGTAGAAGAAATGTCTCCGAAAGTGCATCTAGGCACAGTAGATCAGTCTATTTTAGAAAAATACTCTTCGCTCAGAAAGTTACTTCGTGTTGTAGCTTACTGTAGACGGTTTATTACCAAAAGGCAAACAGTTGTACAAACAAATAAGAGCTTGAGTCCAGAGGAGTTAAATAAGGCTTTGAATGCTTGTATAAAGATAGCTCAAAGTGCAGAATATGGTCAGGAAATAAAGGAATTAAAATCATGTGGACAAATAAATTCAAACACGTCTAAGATATTATCCTTAACCCCATTTTTGGACGACTTTGGATTGCTCAGAGTAGGTGGTAGGATTTCACAATCGCAAGAAAACGAAATGGTTAAGCACCCGATTATACTTCCAACACAATCTGCTTTGTCCAGGTTGATTGTTGCTGATGCTCACCTGAAAACTTTACATGGCGATGTACATCTTATGTTGAATTACTTAAGATCAGCTTATTGGATAGTTGCGGCTAAGAATCTGATTAAACAACACGTTCGCAAATGTATAACTTGCATTCGTCATAAGGCTAAACAGCAAACTCAACTTATGGGTTCATTACCTTCAGTGAGAGTCACACCAGCCAGGGCCTTTATCAACAGAGGTGTAGACTACGCAGAACCTATAATGTTGAGAACTTCAAAGGGCAGAGGACATAAGGCATATAAAGGCTACATTTGCTTGTTCGTGTGCATGTTTACCAAGGCCGTGCACATAGAAGTAGTTAGTGACCTTACATCAAGGGGTTTTTTGGAAGCGTTTAAACGTTTTGTCGCTAGGCGGGGACACTGTGCTAACTTACACAGCGACAATGGAACCAATTTTGTAGGTGCTTCCAAAGAATTGCAAGACCTATTCAACGCTGAAAGGTCAAGTGTTGTTCCGGAGATTGTCGAGGCTCTTGCGATTCTAGGAACAAATTGGCATTTTATACCGCCTAGAGCACCCAATTTTGGTGGATTATGGGAGGGGGGTATAAAATCGACGAAATACCATATAAGACGTGTGATAGGAGAGTCAACATTGACCTACGAAGAAATGTCGACTCTGTTGGCCCAAATAGAGGCATGTTTAAATTCACGGCCAATCACAATGGTCAATAATGATCCACAGGATCCTATACCTATGACACCAGGTCATTTCTTAATAGGGGAACCTCTCGTAACAGTTCCCGAAGTAAATTATGAAAATTCCCATTTAAGCTCCTTGAGACGCTGGCAACTGACACAAGCAATGCTTCAGAGCTTTTGGCGACGGTGGTCAAATGAATATCTGACGCAACTTATGCATAGGTACAAATGGGCACATAAAGTTCCAGAACCAGCTATTGGGGATATCGTTTTGGTGAAGGAAGAGGAATTACCTCCAAGTAGATGGTTGTTTGGCAAAGTTCTTGAAAAATACCCGGGAACTGACGGTATAACTAGAGTAGTGTCGTTAAAATGTAAAAACTCTATCATAAAACGCCCTGGCTCTAAGCTTTGTTTTTTACCAGTGAATGTCTAATAATTAATGGTGTGTACATGAAATGTTTTGTTTGTGATTTTTTGTAAAATTTGTATGTTGTGTATGTTTACAAAAATTGTCAATAGATGGCGCCACCTACCACTTGACTCGCGATTACACTTGGTTTACATGGTTTTATAAGTTAAGATGCAAACATAAGTAAATATATGGATTTGGATTTAGTTTGAACACTTTGGTTGTTTTATTTGGGACTTAGTACAAACTTATTCAATATCTGGTCTCGGCAGCTCTTTTGGTCGGACATTCGTCATCTCCTGTTTTGTGCGCGTTGGGCTTATTAAAGCGCAAACATGTAGCGCATTTTGATAGTTCTGCTTTGTGCGTACAGTCTTTCATTGCATGACCCAGTCGCCGCAGTGCCCACAGGTATATGTTGCTAAGGTAACCTGTAACTAGTGAGAATATAATATGATGTATAAACATCGAATAGGACGCAATGTTTATGCTATTTTGATAAAAGTATATTGTATGAACCCTGTGTATAGGTTTTACCGTCGTATTTAAAAACTTATTGCTCAACTAGATTTAGTGACAATGTCGGGTGACTTGAAGGTCTTTAATTCATCGATCTACATAGATATGTGCTAAGAACACCCACATATATTTATATACTGTCTCTTATGTACATTTGCCCTCGGAATCGCTCAACTCCGTGCACTTATGTTACTAAAGCACCTGCATCTGTGATCGCCACACTTCATTTTGCAACTGCACCTGAGAATTTCAATACTTACATACAATACATGCTTCGGCTGAGTTCGAATGCCACTGGCAAGTCCGTACACGTAGGTTTCCAGCTGTCACAGACTTTGGTCCATCATTCCCAATTAGATGGACCTATTTGGAAATAAATGCTTTCATGCATCGTTCACCGTAGAAAATGAACAAGACCTAAAGAAAAAAGTCTTTACGAATACACTATTCCCGGAACCGATAGCAGTCAGCGGCGAGATGCTCAAAGTTGTCCAGGAATACGTTTACAACGGGCAAGTGTTGCAACTGGGTAGAGTCAACTTAGAGCGCGAAATCGCCAGAAGGGTGCCGCTAGGTTGGGCAGCATTTGGGAAGTTGCGTCTTATCTTCTCGTCGTGGCGACGCAATGCCTGAATTGGGAATGATGGACCAAAGTCGGTGACAGCTGGAAACCTACTTGCCAGTGGCAGCCGAAGCATGTACTGGGGTGTCCCAGAAGTAAAGCGACAAAATAATTTTTAAAACATTTAATTAATAATAATGCGATATCATATGAACTTGGATTGCAAATGGAAGTAAAACAATTTTATTTTTAATTTGCTCCAGCGATACCTTTGTATCCAATTTTTCTCATACTAATAGCAGCACGCTTCACGACCGCTTTTCCTGATGTAGCTGCTACTCTTTTAGCAAATCTGGTCCATCGGTGTTTGAAAGATGTCAACGTTTGTGGTACATCTGTGTACTTTTTATAATCTTTTTTACACCGCGCCCAAAACATTGAGATACCTTGAGCTTGAGGAACATTTGGAGCATTGTTTTGTCTAGTTATGAACTCAACATCCATAGTCTGTAAATACTGAGTAACTTTAAACTCATAATGACATGAAGCCAAATCCGGCCATAACAAAACATCTTCTCTGCGATAATGCTTGTCCATAAAAGGTATTATTATTATTATTATATATTATTATTATATGTATTATTATTATTAGTCGTTTGTTAATACACTCTCTAAAATAAATTTGGGAGTTCATAGACCCTGTAAGATAATAGGGTTCGGAAATATTACCGTTTTCATCGATAGCTTGCCAAACAAGATATTTTTTGAAAAACTTAGCCTTGGGTACGATTTTTTCACTATAATCAACAACGTCTCGACTGGTTGCGTGGAAATATTGTTTCCCAGGAACGTCACTCGGGTCTAACGGTACGTATGTCCCTTCATCAATTATAAGATTTTTTTTCAAAGTTTTTTCATAAACTTTACGGCAACCTCGCTTGACACGCATCTCCTGGTCTTTGATATATTTGGGAGCAGCTAATTTTACATAAGCCTTTAAACCTATATCATTAAATTTTATTCTAGATACACTGGACTTAAACATTTATAATTTATCAGCTGCAACTCTCACCGATGTCGAAGGTATCTGTTCAAAAAACTTTTTAACTTGGTTTATATTTCTAGGTGTTAATATTGTACGTGGTCTTCCCGGAATCTTTTTGAAATTAGTCTCTTTCGTTTCTTCGTAACGTTTTATTATTCTATACAGACTAGTTTTTCTTGCTTCCTCTTGAATAAAATGACGTATCGTCTCAGATTTTCCATGACGGAAATAGTATTGAATAACTCTCTATGAAAACAATTCTTGTTCTCGTCCTACGTGTACAGACTTGCCAGTGGCAGCCGAAGCATGTATTGTATGTAAGTATCGAAATTCTCAGGTGCAGTTGCAAAATGAAGTGTCGCGGCCACAGATGCAGGTGTTTGCAGCGACAGCATAAGTGCATGGAGTTGAGCGATTCCGAGGGCAAATTTTAATGTACATAAGAGACAGTATATTAATAAATGTAGGTGTTTTTAGCACATATCTATGTAGATCGATTAATTAAAGACCTTCAAGTCACCCGGCATTGTCACTAAATCTAGTTGAGCAATAAGTTTTTAAATACATCGGTAAACCTATACACAGGGTTCATACAATATCTTTTTATCAAAATAGCAATTAAATTGCGTCCTATTCTATAAACACCATATTCTATTCTCACTGGTTACAGGTCCTTAGCAACATAAACAAGTTGTTTTTTTGCTGTCCTGTATTTTTCTAAGAATTTTCGTGTCTGCCGCGTGGAGTTAAATATTTTTTTAAACATTTTTATTATGAATATTTTTAACAAAGCTTATATTTTTTGAATTTGTATGAATGCGGCTATTTACCAAAATTTTTTTAAAGTAGATATTGGTTCACGTTTAAAGTTTATGGCCATTACCAAAAAATATATTGAATTTATTTTTTTAATTTTTGGCCGTAATTCCATTTTTTTGTATGAAAATGCTTAATTTTTGTTTCAAAAATCAATCGGCCGTCTTTAGTTTGGCTAAAAACGATACCAAACTTGCCCTAGTAGATATAAATTAGCAGTTATGACGAGTCACAGTGCGTGCGGAGTAAGGGAACTTCACCCCCTCCCCCAGCCCCCCAGCGGGGTGTGAGCCGGTGACTTCCGGGCGTTTTCTACACTAGTCTACCTAAGGAACAAGTGTGCCAAGGCTCATCCTTTGATCCGAAAAATATTGGTTACCATACATTGAATGCGTAATGACTTCGCTAGTGCGTATTAGTGTATGTCAACGACATAAGGGTGGAACCCCCTCCGATATCTTATGTCCCGGTAGCAGAAAGGGGCCGGTGGAATCAATTCGTGCAATTCACAAAGACAAAATCACAATGCAAAAAACGTACCTTAGCTGTTTTCAACCACATGCTCGTATTAACATAAACATGCACACACCTGCACTCATACACATGCAAACAATCACACACACACGCGTACACACACACACACGCGTACACACACACACACACACACACACACACACACACACACACACACACAGTGTTTTTACACTTAAAAGTAACAGGTCAGCCTCTGATATTGTTACCTATTTCATTTTCCTAATAGATATTTTCATTTTCATTTTCCAATAATTCGTATTGCTCTTTTTTCTATCGAGTATAATGCAGCCAGTTGGTATTTGGCAGATCCATCCCAAAGGTGGCAGCAGTACTGGATACAAGATCGAACTTGAGCTTGGTAGAGTTGTAGAAGCTGCTTCGATGTAAAGTACCGCCTGACCTTAGAGAGAACTCCAAGCTTTCCAGCTGCAGGTTGGGCTATGGACTCGATGTACTGGCCGAAATTCAAATTAGATGTTAACTGGATACCTAGGAGATGCAAGTTATCGATTACGGAGACAGGCACACTCCGGAAAGTCGGAGCCAGATAAAAATGGCTCCGTTTTGTGGAGAACAAACATGCCTGCGTTTTGCTGGCATTAAATGTCACTAGATTGGCATCACCCCAAAGGATATTGCCTCAAGAGTGCCGCTTTAAAGTTCTACCATGACTCTCGACCAGACCGGATCTCATCACTGCTAGCACCCGCTCTAGCTAAATATCTATAGACAACTGTCTGCATACCCAACGGTACCAGGCACAATCAGATCATTACTTGTGCTAGTATTTATTCTGTGAACAATTTTAAGGTAGTCTTTAGCGTACTTTCTACTAGTCATAACTTAATATGGACGATGTAACGACTGCAATTAATCTCATAAGTTACTTAAATCCTAATGCCGAAATAGAACAGCCAATGGCTGACCCCAATATCATTAGATAGACCAAAGCATATAGGCTCCGCTGGCTTGGCCATGTCGAGAGGATGGCTGTAGATCGCAGCGCCAGGAAGGCATATCTCGGTCGACCCACGGGTCGACGGCCGGTGTTGGCTGTCCCCGGTATCGGTAAGAAGATTCAGTGGACGCAGATCTTCGCGAGCTTGGAGCCGGCGACTGGCGTGAAACTGCACAAGACCGGAAAAAATCGCGATGTCTCACATCGTAGGCCAGGACATGCTTCGCTATCGTCGCTAAGCCATCGGAGTAAGATTCAAGATCTTAATAAGGCTACTTTTAATCCAAGAAATCGGCAAAAGAAGCCGCTAAAGCACACCAAAAGTCGCGTCCACAAAAATAACCTCAACGTGTTTGTCCCACGACAGAGTTAACTAATCGCTCCAATATATTTTATGATCCGTTTACACAACACATAACATAACAAACAATCGTCTTATTTTAGACATCGCGATCCGATCGGCCGGGCCGTGTGTCGCAACGAGCGCAGCAGACGCTCGAATCGCGCGGGGGCAGTGTGTCAGCCGGTTTGCTAAGTGATTGAAGTGGTTTGCTTGCTGTGGTAGTGGGAAATAATGCCTTTCATTGTTTTGTAAGGATACTAAGCAAAGCAATGTTACATATTTACTTACTTTTTAAACTTTACTTAACAACTTTATTGTACAAAAGATGAATGTAACGCCAAGTGGCATTCTCTACTAGTCAGCTGCTAAGCCGAATTTAAATAATAAGAACTACTAACCTATCGGCGAGCAAGGTCAGCCCGGAGCCGATTTGTATGGCATGAAGAGGTCGTGGCAGGCAACCTAAAAATTGAAAAAGTTCAATCATCATTACCTATTATCTTTATTTTATTCAGTCTTTGTTAATGTTTTGATTTTTCAATTGTCTGATACAAAGTTATTCGTTTAATAATCATACAGAGTTCTTATTAAAATGACTTCCAATTAAAATTATTCTAATAAAAACTTGAAATCACTGGTGTAATGGTGCTGTATTTTAATCAGACGAAAATAAAACAGTTTCGCATTGTATCAATTTTAACAATATTTTTGATGTTCCTATCAAACGACACTATCAATTCTATGACTTGGAATAGACCTAATGGTTCACTGGTAGAGAATGCTTTTCGAATTCGATAAGATCACTTTTATTGCAATAGGGCATTTTTTGAAAATATGTAATATCTCCCTGTGCAATTATTTTATTTGTAAAACTGGCAAGTATACTTTGCTATTTTATCTAATAATTTATAAAAGGAAAAAAATATTACCTTACACATTTCCAGAGTATTGCCGATTTTTGTGGACCTCTAAATTTTGAGACATCTATCCCATATAGGGGATAGTTGCCAAATCCATATAATAACGTTAAGGATAGTAGACACGCTGAAAAATAGGCTATTTACATCGAAAAAACTTTGATCGCCCTAGCCGTCCCATGCAATCGCACAGACACAAGAGTCACCATCCATTTGGTGCTAGTTGGAAAGTATTTCGATAGATAAATAAAATAACACGCTATGTATTTGCGAAACTAGAGTAATCGCAGTCGGGGCATCTACACCACTGAGGCGTCAATCCCAGTTTTGCCCTAATGAAAAAGTTTTATACCAAATATACAAAAAACAAGACCTACCCTAATAAACACTGTCGCGTTGCTGATAGCCCCGGCTCTTAACGCGCACCGGCGCGCGCGCAGTCTTTTGATACGTTTCGCAACGTCACTGTACCTAGTCCGGACGCGCGACCGTATCACCTTGATCGAACATAAGCGGTAGCGAGGGCGGCGAGATGTTTACCGCCAAAAATAAAAATTTTCTAATTTGCCAAATGGTGTATTTTAAATATTCCTTAAGAAATTCCTGTAGCTAAAGGCTGTGTGGCAGAGATCGCTCTTTAAAATAAGACGATCTATTTTGTATAGTCGGCAGCACCCCTTTGAACTAAGAAAACAGCTTTTACTACGTAAGGAATACGAGCAGTCTCAAGGTCAACACGTGTGTGTAGTCTGACATGTGGCTTTGCACTTTTCTGTGTAAAATATTTTTTAGTGTCCAATAAAGAGTTATTCTAACTATAGTTAGTTAGTTGTTAGATTGAAATTCATTCGTTACCCAGTAGTAAACAAACACAGTGCAGCACAGTTAACGATTAGGTAAATAATGATTCGGCACTATAATCGATTTCATCAAGAGGACCTTTAGGTAAACACGATGCAATGATCATTCTGCTATTTCCGTTTGAATTCTTTTAACGACTTAGATCTAGTTCCTCCTAGTTAAGTTACTGTCTGATGTTTAGTCCCCGGTAGCGCAGTTTGAAGTGCATTAGCCCGGATAGCAAAGGGTCACGGGTTCGAGTCCCGTCTGAAGACGGTCGATTATTATTTTGTGTGCAATATTTACTATAAATACTTGCAAATAAATTACTAAACTCCTCAAATCCGCTGCCTGCTCCGCTACCGCTAATGAACGGACAAGCGTTTGCTGTCAACTATTAACGGAGGTGCGTAACGTTATGTATGATAGGTTCTCATAATAAACACAACAATGTTTATAACTTATATTGTTGTGCTCTATTGTGACTTCAAATTAGATTGTTTTAAAGTGAAATTTACACTATAAGTTAGCAATTGAAAAGTTTAATGACTTACCTACCCATTGGATTGATTGTAATAATTTTTATAGATACCTATTCAAATTTCAAAGATTCAATTTCATAATTAAATAAGGGAAATTGCATTGCCTAGTCGCAAATTGGAGACGACCTTCTTATTGCTAAATGAAAGCTTGTAAGTATTGAACTTCTGAAGAAGTTATAGAACTTTTAGAGTTGTACCTAGTATCTGAATTAGAATCGTCATGTACTAGAAACAGATAGAAAGTGGTGTTGTCAAAAGGATACAAGTATAGGGAAGTGCGAATCAGTGTTGCCTGCAGATGTAGTGATACCGTAAGATTTGAAGGCACTTAGGAAACATGTTAAGTATCAGTACCTTCATTATACCCTTTACTCTTGTACATGCCACCAACAATCGTTGACGCACTTTTTATGGACTAATAAAACGCTATGTATTGTTTGAAAATATACAACTATGACGTCACGCTATACTTACTAACTTTTATGAATGAATATTGCAGATTTATAATCAATGAACGTATATCGGAAATATGGTGTTAATTTCTAAGAGTAGGTTAATGAATTATTTTTCGATAGTGTAATCATCTCTTTTCGAGGCGTTCTATCAATTCCTATGCCTATTTGTCGTTATTGTTTAAATTAATTCTAATATACGAACGACCGTCTTGGTGTAATGGTTCGCGCCACGGACTTCTAAACCAGGCGGCTGCGGGTTCGAGTCCCGCAAGGGGCAAATGTTTGTGTGATGAGCACGAGCATTTGTACTTAAGTCATGGATGTTTATAAATGTATATAAGTATGTCTATCCGTTATCCTAGTCACCATAGCACAAGCTCACGCTTAGTTTAGGGCTAGGTAATTGGTGTGTTTGTCGTAAAAAAAAAACTATGCAGAGGTCCTTCTAAAGTACTAATGCGGATGGACCTCGATTCGTACAGTTTAATGAAATGCACTCGAAACGATTAGATCATACAGCAGGTTTTGAAATAAATATTCCGTTGAATTATATAACCTCTTACACACTGAGATACGTAGTTGCATCGGTCTATGCAGTTTACATCCTGCACTATGTCCATACCAGAAAGCTGTATGCCAACACCAACCTACCCTGATCTGTCAAATTTCCACACCCATATTTCAACCTTATGTAGATCACATAGAGTTCCACATCATTTGAGACATTTTGACAGGTTTTGGAAGAACGATGCGAGGCCCACTATACATACATACTTCTTCTTCTTAGCGAGTCGATGGAACACGAGAAAATTAAATCGTAGCAGCCCAGAATTCAGCCACTTGTATTGCGGATCGACTGCCGTCCATTAAATCCGCTGGCGTGCAGGTGGAACGCCGGGCATACATACATACTATACACTATACATTGTAAGTAAACCTATTTAACAGGGATGATGTCATAATGAGAGATCAGTGTTTGGAGTTAATCCTTTCTTAACATAGTATATAACTAAGTTCTTCCCGCCGTCTGTTCAACTACCTACATCTTTTGAACTATGCAACGAATTTCAATGCAGTTTTCAGCAATAGATACGGTGATTCAAGAGGAAAGTTTATATAATACATGTATACTTATAATAAATACCAAAAATCAGCGCCAGGGTCTTCTGGGGACCTGACTTAAGCTGAGTGAGGCCCCCTTGATTTGGACATCACAGACACACAAAGGCACTGTTTGGCTAGCGTTGATTGTTACTGATTTGTTTGTGTGGTTTTTTTTTTTTTGTGATCTTTGTAAATTTGTATTTTTTTTTAAATTCTGTACGATGTTTGTTTGTGTTGTCCCAAATTAATAAATGCTTCTTTCTTTCTTTCTTTCAAAAGCAAATTTTGGTGAACTCAAATCATATAACACAATTTAAGACCTTTAATGTATACCCATGCAACTTAAGTATTTGTATATTGCACGTGCGGAGCCGGTTAGCTAGGATGCAATTACCTAAATTAAAAGGGTTTTTATAAGAATTTATAATACGGGATCTCCCGTGAATAAAGGATAATCCTGTAACTGTTGATAGGTCACGTCTTGCGATATGCCACAAATGTATATAAAACTAACTACTACCATTCTCAAACAAACTGTTGTCATAAATACATATTTTTCGGCGCATCTTGTTTAGATCGGCATACATAAAACGGAGTCAAATAAGATAGGTATTAATTTCAAACCCAATATATTTTAAAATTAACTGCGGTGAAATAAAGTCGTGCTTAAATACTGTCAAAAAATGTGTCTATTATAAAATTCTAAGATTTAAGACAGTTATGCTTCTGTTCCAAAAGTGTGTCAGCCACAATAGTACCTTTAAACTAAACACTTCCAAAGCTCACCCAATTTTCTAGTTCTCAAATATTTAGTTACTAAAACAATTTTCGCAATTCAGCCAAGACTTAATCTTAGGCAGTCCTCTAGAAAATTATCTAACCAGTTTCAAAACCCCAGCTGGCTAGCTGCTGGGTAGTTCACCATTCGCGGCTGAGGCGGCCAGTCGCCATGCGAGCGTGCGCGATCCTGACCGCGCTCGCGGCCTGCGTGCGCGCAGAGATCAGCGGTACGGTGGATTTTGTGTTTATGTTTTTGTGAAGAAAGTTTTCTGTTGTGTCATTGGGAGTGTTTAGGGGTTGTTGTGTGGAATGAGCGAATTTCGTTAGAAATACAAGTTATCTAGGATATGCGTACTTTCTTCTGCTTTTGGTTATTGATATTAGGATTGTACTACCTACTCACCCTAAATTGAGTAAATATAGATCATATGTACATGATTTGACTGATAGATAAGACATCTAACTGCCGCACTCAGAGACGTCAATTAAATTTAATATTTAATTAAGTCTAGTTAGTCACGCGAAATCGCAGTAAGGACATTAAAAAATTTAGAAAGAACATTTAATACAGATCCAATGCTAAGACAAAGATACACAGATGTCATAAACGAATACTTACAGCTGAATCATATGAGGGTAGTACAGGAGCCTGATGAAAATAAGGAACAAGCAGTTTACTTACCACATCATGCAGTGGTAAGAGAGGATAAGTCGACCACTAAAGTACGTGTGGTATTTGATGCGTCCTGCAAAAATAAAAATGGGGTATCATTAAATGATACATTAATGGTTGGGCCTACGTTGCAACTAGATTTGAGACATCTGATAACGAATTGGAGAAGACATCCCGTTTGTGTAGTTGCAGATATTGTTAAAATGTATAGAATGGTGAGAGTAGCCGATGAAGACTGTGACTATCAACGTATAGTTTGGAGGAGTGATCCAGGTGATGAAATACAAGACTACAGACTACTTACTGTCACTTTCGGCACGGCTTCAGCTCCATACTTAGCTGTAAAGGTTCTTAATCAAGTCGCTTTAGATCACAAAGAAAAATATGCAATAGCTGCAGATAAAGTATCAAAAGAATTCTACATGGATGATCTAATGAGTGGATGTCAAACAGTTGAGGAAGGAGTTGAGTTAATCAAACAAATGAGTGAACTTTTAATGGAAGGTGGTTTTATTCTGCAAAAATGGTCGAGTAACAAAGAAGATTTACAAAGGGTTTTAGAGCAAAAGGATTGTACAGAACAAACAGAACAAATAGAAAAGGAAACACAAATGAGGGAAAGGGAAGGATATAAGCACTTGGAACCAAAAACAAAAGATATAATAAAAATATTAGGACTTACATGGAACAGAATCGATGATGATTTTCAGTACTCGGTAAACTTGCCGCCGCTGTCCGCACCTGTAACAAAAAGGAAAATTATATCCGATGTGGCACGCTTATTCGACCCATTAGGATGGATAGCACCTTGCATTATAAAAGCAAAGATATTTATACAGCGATTGTGGATAGCAGGAACAGGATGGGACGAAGAGCCTCCAAAGGATATAATAGATGATTGGAATACTTACCGCAAGGAACTAGAACACTTAGCTCAGTTTCGTATCCCACGGTGGTTATCCACACAGTCAAACGATGTCGTTGTAGAACTGCACGGATTTTCGGATGCATCGAACGTTGCTTACGCGGCAGTAGTTTATCTACGTGTCATCAATACGTTAGGTGAGGTCCATGTTGGACTAGTTGGTGCCAAAACTAGGGTTGCCCCGGTGAAACAAGTGAGCATACCGCGTCTTGAATTGTGTGGGGCTGTTTTGGTTGCTAAATTGTTGGTAGAGATTGCTGGGGTCTTAAATATTCCTCAAGGTTGTATTAGAGCTTGGACAGACTCTACCATAGTACTTGCCTGGTTGGGTAGGCATGCTAGTAATTGGAAAACATTTGTGGCCAATAGAGTGGCGGAGATTCATACCATTTTGGAATCTTCCCAGTGGGCTCACGTGTCCACAAAAAACAATCCTGCTGATTGCGCTTCGCGCGGTGTAAACCCTGCAGATCTAGCTCAACTAGATATATGGAAATTCGGTCCATTGTTTTTATCTGAACAAAATATCACTTATAACAAATTGATGGACAATGACACGGTAGAAGAAATGTCTCCGAAAGTGCATCTAGGCACAGTAGATCAGTCTATTTTAGAAAAATACTCTTCGCTCAGAAAGTTACTTCGTGTTGTAGCTTACTGTAGACGGTTTATTACCAAAAGGCAAACAGTTGTACAAACAAATAAGAGCTTGAGTCCAGAGGAGTTAAATAAGGCTTTGAATGCTTGTATAAAGATAGCTCAAAGTGCAGAATATGGTCAGGAAATAAAGGAATTAAAATCATGTGGACAAATAAATTCAAACACGTCTAAGATATTATCCTTAACCCCATTTTTGGACGACTTTGGATTGCTCAGAGTAGGTGGTAGGATTTCACAATCGCAAGAAAACGAAATGGTTAAGCACCCGATTATACTTCCAACACAATCTGCTTTGTCCAGGTTGATTGTTGCTGATGCTCACCTGAAAACTTTACATGGCGATGTACATCTTATGTTGAATTACTTAAGATCAGCTTATTGGATAGTTGCGGCTAAGAATCTGATTAAACAACACGTTCGCAAATGTATAACTTGCATTCGTCATAAGGCTAAACAGCAAACTCAACTTATGGGTTCATTACCTTCAGTGAGAGTCACACCAGCCAGGGCCTTTATCAACAGAGGTGTAGACTACGCAGAACCTATAATGTTGAGAACTTCAAAGGGCAGAGGACATAAGGCATATAAAGGCTACATTTGCTTGTTCGTGTGCATGTTTACCAAGGCCGTGCACATAGAAGTAGTTAGTGACCTTACATCAAGGGGTTTTTTGGAAGCGTTTAAACGTTTTGTCGCTAGGCGGGGACACTGTGCTAACTTACACAGCGACAATGGAACCAATTTTGTAGGTGCTTCCAAAGAATTGCAAGACCTATTCAACGCTGAAAGGTCAAGTGTTGTTCCGGAGATTGTCGAGGCTCTTGCGATTCTAGGAACAAATTGGCATTTTATACCGCCTAGAGCACCCAATTTTGGTGGATTATGGGAGGGGGGTATAAAATCGACGAAATACCATATAAGACGTGTGATAGGAGAGTCAACATTGACCTACGAAGAAATGTCGACTCTGTTGGCCCAAATAGAGGCATGTTTAAATTCACGGCCAATCACAATGGTCAATAATGATCCACAGGATCCTATACCTATGACACCAGGTCATTTCTTAATAGGGGAACCTCTCGTAACAGTTCCCGAAGTAAATTATGAAAATTCCCATTTAAGCTCCTTGAGACGCTGGCAACTGACACAAGCAATGCTTCAGAGCTTTTGGCGACGGTGGTCAAATGAATATCTGACGCAACTTATGCATAGGTACAAATGGGCACATAAAGTTCCAGAACCAGCTATTGGGGATATCGTTTTGGTGAAGGAAGAGGAATTACCTCCAAGTAGATGGTTGTTTGGCAAAGTTCTTGAAAAATACCCGGGAACTGACGGTATAACTAGAGTAGTGTCGTTAAAATGTAAAAACTCTATCATAAAACGCCCTGGCTCTAAGCTTTGTTTTTTACCAGTGAATGTCTAATAATTAATGGTGTGTACATGAAATGTTTTGTTTGTGATTTTTTGTAAAATTTGTATGTTGTGTATGTTTACAAAAATTGTCAATAGATGGCGCCACCTACCACTTGACTCGCGATTACACTTGGTTTACATGGTTTTATAAGTTAAGATGCAAACATAAGTAAATATATGGATTTGGATTTAGTTTGAACACTTTGGTTGTTTTATTTGGGACTTAGTACAAACTTATTCAATATCTGGTCTCGGCAGCTCTTTTGGTCGGACATTCGTCATCTCCTGTTTTGTGCGCGTTGGGCTTATTAAAGCGCAAACATGTAGCGCATTTTGATAGTTCTGCTTTGTGCGTACAGTCTTTCATTGCATGACCCAGTCGCCGCAGTGCCCACAGGTATATGTTGCTAAGGTAACCTGTAACTAGTGAGAATATAATATGATGTATAAACATCGAATAGGACGCAATGTTTATGCTATTTTGATAAAAGTATATTGTATGAACCCTGTGTATAGGTTTTACCGTCGTATTTAAAAACTTATTGCTCAACTAGATTTAGTGACAATGTCGGGTGACTTGAAGGTCTTTAATTCATCGATCTACATAGATATGTGCTAAGAACACCCACATATATTTATATACTGTCTCTTATGTACATTTGCCCTCGGAATCGCTCAACTCCGTGCACTTATGTTACTAAAGCACCTGCATCTGTGATCGCCACACTTCATTTTGCAACTGCACCTGAGAATTTCAATACTTACATACAATACATGCTTCGGCTGAGTTCGAATGCCACTGGCAAGTCCGTACACGTAGGTTTCCAGCTGTCACAGACTTTGGTCCATCATTCCCAATTAGATGGACCTATTTGGAAATAAATGCTTTCATGCATCGTTCACCGTAGAAAATGAACAAGACCTAAAGAAAAAAGTCTTTACGAATACACTATTCCCGGAACCGATAGCAGTCAGCGGCGAGATGCTCAAAGTTGTCCAGGAATACGTTTACAACGGGCAAGTGTTGCAACTGGGTAGAGTCAACTTAGAGCGCGAAATCGCCAGAAGGGTGCCGCTAGGTTGGGCAGCATTTGGGAAGTTGCGTCTTATCTTCTCGTCGTGGCGACGCAATGCCTGAATTGGGAATGATGGACCAAAGTCGGTGACAGCTGGAAACCTACTTGCCAGTGGCAGCCGAAGCATGTACTGGGGTGTCCCAGAAGTAAAGCGACAAAATAATTTTTAAAACATTTAATTAATAATAATGCGATATCATATGAACTTGGATTGCAAATGGAAGTAAAACAATTTTATTTTTAATTTGCTCCAGCGATACCTTTGTATCCAATTTTTCTCATACTAATAGCAGCACGCTTCACGACCGCTTTTCCTGATGTAGCTGCTACTCTTTTAGCAAATCTGGTCCATCGGTGTTTGAAAGATGTCAACGTTTGTGGTACATCTGTGTACTTTTTATAATCTTTTTTACACCGCGCCCAAAACATTGAGATACCTTGAGCTTGAGGAACATTTGGAGCATTGTTTTGTCTAGTTATGAACTCAACATCCATAGTCTGTAAATACTGAGTAACTTTAAACTCATAATGACATGAAGCCAAATCCGGCCATAACAAAACATCTTCTCTGCGATAATGCTTGTCCATAAAAGGTATTATTATTATTATTATATATTATTATTATATGTATTATTATTATTAGTCGTTTGTTAATACACTCTCTAAAATAAATTTGGGAGTTCATAGACCCTGTAAGATAATAGGGTTCGGAAATATTACCGTTTTCATCGATAGCTTGCCAAACAAGATATTTTTTGAAAAACTTAGCCTTGGGTACGATTTTTTCACTATAATCAACAACGTCTCGACTGGTTGCGTGGAAATATTGTTTCCCAGGAACGTCACTCGGGTCTAACGGTACGTATGTCCCTTCATCAATTATAAGATTTTTTTTCAAAGTTTTTTCATAAACTTTACGGCAACCTCGCTTGACACGCATCTCCTGGTCTTTGATATATTTGGGAGCAGCTAATTTTACATAAGCCTTTAAACCTATATCATTAAATTTTATTCTAGATACACTGGACTTAAACATTTATAATTTATCAGCTGCAACTCTCACCGATGTCGAAGGTATCTGTTCAAAAAACTTTTTAACTTGGTTTATATTTCTAGGTGTTAATATTGTACGTGGTCTTCCCGGAATCTTTTTGAAATTAGTCTCTTTCGTTTCTTCGTAACGTTTTATTATTCTATACAGACTAGTTTTTCTTGCTTCCTCTTGAATAAAATGACGTATCGTCTCAGATTTTCCATGACGGAAATAGTATTGAATAACTCTCTATGAAAACAATTCTTGTTCTCGTCCTACGTGTACAGACTTGCCAGTGGCAGCCGAAGCATGTATTGTATGTAAGTATCGAAATTCTCAGGTGCAGTTGCAAAATGAAGTGTCGCGGCCACAGATGCAGGTGTTTGCAGCGACAGCATAAGTGCATGGAGTTGAGCGATTCCGAGGGCAAATTTTAATGTACATAAGAGACAGTATATTAATAAATGTAGGTGTTTTTAGCACATATCTATGTAGATCGATTAATTAAAGACCTTCAAGTCACCCGGCATTGTCACTAAATCTAGTTGAGCAATAAGTTTTTAAATACATCGGTAAACCTATACACAGGGTTCATACAATATCTTTTTATCAAAATAGCAATTAAATTGCGTCCTATTCTATAAACACCATATTCTATTCTCACTGGTTACAGGTCCTTAGCAACATAAACAAGTTGTTTTTTTGCTGTCCTGTATTTTTCTAAGAATTTTCGTGTCTGCCGCGTGGAGTTAAATATTTTTTTAAACATTTTTATTATGAATATTTTTAACAAAACTTATATTTTTTGAATTTGTATGAATGCGGCTATTTACCAAAATTTTTTTAAAGTAGATATTGGTTCACGTTTAAAGTTTATGGCCATTACCAAAAAATATATTGAATTTATTTTTTTAATTTTTGGCCGTAATTCCATTTTTTTGTATGAAAATGCTTAATTTTTGTTTCAAAAATCAATCGGCCGTCTTTAGTTTGGCTAAAAACGATACCAAACTTGCCCTAGTAGATATAAATTAGCAGTTATGACGAGTCACAGTGCGTGCGGAGTAAGGGAACTTCACCCCCTCCCCCAGCCCCCCAGCGGGGTGTGAGCCGGTGACTTCCGGGCGTTTTCTACACTAGTCTACCTAAGGAACAAGTGTGCCAAGGCTCATCCTTTGATCCGAAAAATATTGGTTACCATACATTGAATGCGTAATGACTTCGCTAGTGCGTATTAGTGTATGTCAACGACATAAGGGTGGAACCCCCTCCGATATCTTATGTCCCGGTAGCAGAAAGGGGCCGGTGGAATCAATTCGTGCAATTCACAAAGACAAAATCACAATGCAAAAAACGTACCTTAGCTGTTTTCAACCACATGCTCGTATTAACATAAACATGCACACACCTGCACTCATACACATGCAAACAATCACACACACACGCGTACACACACACACACGCGTACACACACACACACACACACACACACACACACACACACACAGTGTTTTTACACTTAAAAGTAACAGGTCAGCCTCTGATATTGTTACCTATTTCATTTTCCTAATAGATATTTTCATTTTCATTTTCCAATAATTCGTATTGCTCTTTTTTCTATCGAGTATAATGCAGCCAGTTGGTATTTGGCAGATCCATCCCAAAGGTGGCAGCAGTACTGGATACAAGATCGAACTTGAGCTTGGTAGAGTTGTAGAAGCTGCTTCGATGTAAAGTACCGCCTGACCTTAGAGAGAACTCCAAGCTTTCCAGCTGCAGGTTGGGCTATGGACTCGATGTACTGGCCGAAATTCAAATTAGATGTTAACTGGATACCTAGGAGATGCAAGTTATCGATTACGGAGACAGGCACACTCCGGAAAGTCGGAGCCAGATAAAAATGGCTCCGTTTTGTGGAGAACAAACATGCCTGCGTTTTGCTGGCATTAAATGTCACTAGATTGGCATCACCCCAAAGGATATTGCCTCAAGAGTGCCGCTTTAAAGTTCTACCATGACTCTCGACCAGACCGGATCTCATCACTGCTAGCACCCGCTCTAGCTAAATATCTATAGACAACTGTCTGCATACCCAACGGTACCAGGCACAATCAGATCATTACTTGTGCTAGTATTTATTCTGTGAACAATTTTAAGGTAGTCTTTAGCGTACTTTCTACTAGTCATAACTTAATATGGACGATGTAACGACTGCAATTAATCTCATAAGTTACTTAAATCCTAATGCCGAAATAGAACAGCCAATGGCTGACCCCAATATCATTAGATAGACCAAAGCATATAGGCTCCGCTGGCTTGGCCATGTCGAGAGGATGGCTGTAGATCGCAGCGCCAGGAAGGCATATCTCGGTCGACCCACGGGTCGACGGCCGGTGTTGGCTGTCCCCGGTATCGGTAAGAAGATTCAGTGGACGCAGATCTTCGCGAGCTTGGAGCCGGCGACTGGCGTGAAACTGCACAAGACCGGAAAAAATCGCGATGTCTCACATCGTAGGCCAGGACATGCTTCGCTATCGTCGCTAAGCCATCGGAGTAAGATTCAAGATCTTAATAAGGCTACTTTTAATCCAAGAAATCGGCAAAAGAAGCCGCTAAAGCACACCAAAAGTCGCGTCCACAAAAATAACCTCAACGTGTTTGTCCCACGACAGAGTTAACTAATCGCTCCAATATATTTTATGATCCGTTTACACAACACATAACATAACAAACAATCGTCTTATTTTAGACATCGCGATCCGATCGGCCGGGCCGTGTGTCGCAACGAGCGCAGCAGACGCTCGAATCGCGCGGGGGCAGTGTGTCAGCCGGTTTGCTAAGTGATTGAAGTGGTTTGCTTGCTGTGGTAGTGGGAAATAATGCCTTTCATTGTTTTGTAAGGATACTAAGCAAAGCAATGTTACATATTTACTTACTTTTTAAACTTTACTTAACAACTTTATTGTACAAAAGATGAATGTAACGCCAAGTGGCATTCTCTACTAGTCAGCTGCTAAGCCGAATTTAAATAATAAGAACTACTAACCTATCGGCGAGCAAGGTCAGCCCGGAGCCGATTTGTATGGCATGAAGAGGTCGTGGCAGGCAACCTAAAAATTGAAAAAGTTCAATCATCATTACCTATTATCTTTATTTTATTCAGTCTTTGTTAATGTTTTGATTTTTCAATTGTCTGATACAAAGTTATTCGTTTAATAATCATACAGAGTTCTTATTAAAATGACTTCCAATTAAAATTATTCTAATAAAAACTTGAAATCACTGGTGTAATGGTGCTGTATTTTAATCAGACGAAAATAAAACAGTTTCGCATTGTATCAATTTTAACAATATTTTTGATGTTCCTATCAAACGACACTATCAATTCTATGACTTGGAATAGACCTAATGGTTCACTGGTAGAGAATGCTTTTCGAATTCGATAAGATCACTTTTATTGCAATAGGGCATTTTTTGAAAATATGTAATATCTCCCTGTGCAATTATTTTATTTGTAAAACTGGCAAGTATACTTTGCTATTTTATCTAATAATTTATAAAAGGAAAAAAATATTACCTTACACATTTCCAGAGTATTGCCGATTTTTGTGGACCTCTAAATTTTGAGACATCTATCCCATATAGGGGATAGTTGCCAAATCCATATAATAACGTTAAGGATAGTAGACACGCTGAAAAATAGGCTATTTACATCGAAAAAACTTTGATCGCCCTAGCCGTCCCATGCAATCGCACAGACACAAGAGTCACCATCCATTTGGTGCTAGTTGGAAAGTATTTCGATAGATAAATAAAATAACACGCTATGTATTTGCGAAACTAGAGTAATCGCAGTCGGGGCATCTACACCACTGAGGCGTCAATCCCAGTTTTGCCCTAATGAAAAAGTTTTATACCAAATATACAAAAAACAAGACCTACCCTAATAAACACTGTCGCGTTGCTGATAGCCCCGGCTCTTAACGCGCACCGGCGCGCGCGCAGTCTTTTGATACGTTTCGCAACGTCACTGTACCTAGTCCGGACGCGCGACCGTATCACCTTGATCGAACATAAGCGGTAGCGAGGGCGGCGAGATGTTTACCGCCAAAAATAAAAATTTTCTAATTTGCCAAATGGTGTATTTTAAATATTCCTTAAGAAATTCCTGTAGCTAAAGGCTGTGTGGCAGAGATCGCTCTTTAAAATAAGACGATCTATTTTGTATAGTCGGCAGCACCCCTTTGAACTAAGAAAACAGCTTTTACTACGTAAGGAATACGAGCAGTCTCAAGGTCAACACGTGTGTGTAGTCTGACATGTGGCTTTGCACTTTTCTGTGTAAAATATTTTTTAGTGTCCAATAAAGAGTTATTCTAACTATAGTTAGTTAGTTGTTAGATTGAAATTCATTCGTTACCCAGTAGTAAACAAACACAGTGCAGCACAGTTAACGATTAGGTAAATAATGATTCGGCACTATAATCGATTTCATCAAGAGGACCTTTAGGTAAACACGATGCAATGATCATTCTGCTATTTCCGTTTGAATTCTTTTAACGACTTAGATCTAGTTCCTCCTAGTTAAGTTACTGTCTGATGTTTAGTCCCCGGTAGCGCAGTTTGAAGTGCATTAGCCCGGATAGCAAAGGGTCACGGGTTCGAGTCCCGTCTGAAGACGGTCGATTATTATTTTGTGTGCAATATTTACTATAAATACTTGCAAATAAATTACTAAACTCCTCAAATCCGCTGCCTCCTCCGCTACCGCTAATGAACGGTCAAGCGTTTGCTGTCAACTATTAACGGAGGTGCGTAACGTTATGTATGATAGGTTCTCATAATAAACACAACAATGTTTATAACTTATATTGTTGTGCTCTATTGTGACTTCAAATTAGATTGTTTTAAAGTGAAATTTACACTATAAGTTAGCAATTGAAAAGTTTAATGACTTACCTACCCATTGGATTGATTGTAATAATTTTTATAGATACCTATTCAAATTTCAAAGATTCAATTTCATAATTAAATAAGGGAAATTGCATTGCCTAGTCGCAAATTGGAGACGACCTTCTTATTGCTAAATGAAAGCTTGTAAGTATTGAACTTCTGAAGAAGTTATAGAACTTTTAGAGTTGTACCTAGTATCTGAATTAGAATCGTCATGTACTAGAAACAGATAGAAAGCGGTGTTGTCAAAAGGATACAAGTATAGGGAAGTGCGAATCAGTGTTGCCTGCAGATGTAGTGCTACCGTAAGATTTGAAGGCACTTAGGAAACATGTTAAGTATCAGTACCTTCATTATACCCTTTAATCTTGTACATGCCACCACCAATCGTTGACGCACTTTTTATGGACTAATAAAACGCTATGTATTGTTTGAAAATATACAACTATGACGTCACGCTATACTTACTAACTTTTATGAATGAATATTGCAGATTTATAATCAATGAACGTATATCGGAAATATGGTGTTATAATTATTGTGTTTAGGTGATAAGCATTCACTATGCAATCTAAATATATTATTGCACTTGAAAAAAAAACGACCACCAGAGGCGGGAATCGAACCCGCGTTCCTCGCATACCGGGCGATTGCCTAACCTCTCGGCCACCCTGGCGTTGGCAGAGCCTGTCGAAATTTTCAAGTGCTTCTTAACGCTGTAATGCCGCGCTGCTTTCATCAATGTTATTGGGATTATACCCTCAACATCAATATGGTGTTAATTTCTAAGAGTAGGTTAATGAATTATTTTTCGATAGTGTAATCATCTCTTTTCGAGGCGTTCTATAAATTCCTATGCCTATTTGTCGTTATTGTTTAAAATTAATTCTAATATACGTCATACTATCGAACGACCGTCTTGGTGTAATGGTTCGCGCCACGGACTTCTAAACCAGGCGGTTGCGGGTTCGAGTCCCGCAAGGGGCAAATGTTTGTGTGATGAGCACGAGCATTTGTACTTAAGTCATGGATGTTTATATATGTATATAAGTATGTCTATCCGTTATCCTAGTCACCATAGCACAAGCTCACGCTTAGTTTAGGGCTAGGTAATTGGTGTGTTTGTCGTAAAAAAAAAACTATGCAGAGGTCCTTCTAAAGTACTAATGCGGATGGACCTCGATTCGTACAGTTTAATGAAATGCACTCGAAACGATTAGATCATACAGCAGGTTTTGAAATAAATATTCCGTTGAATTATATAACCTCTTACACACTGAGATACGTAGTTGCATCGGTCTATGCAGTTTACATCCTGCACTATGTCCATACCAGAAAGCTGTATGCCAACACCAACCTACCCTGATCTGTCAAATTTCCACACCAATATTTCAACCTTATGTAGATCACATAGAGTTCCACGTCATTTGAGACATTTTGACAGGTTTTGGAAGAACGATGCGAGGCCCACTATACATACATACTTCTTCTTCTTAGCGAGTCGATGGAACACGAGAAAATTAAATCGTAGCAGCCCAGAATTCAGCCACTTGTATTGCGGATCGACTGCCGTCCATTAAATCCGCTGGCGTGCAGGTGGAACGCCGGGCATACATACATACTATACACTATACATTGTAAGTAAACCTATTTAACATGGATGATGTCATAATGAGAGATCAGTGTTTGGAGTTAATCCTTTCTTAACATAGTATATAACTAAGTTCTTCCCGCCGTCTGTTCAACTACCTACATCTTTTGAACTATGCAACGAATTTCAATGCAGTTTTCAGCAATAGATACGGTGATTCTAGAGGAAAGTTTATATAATACATGTATACTTATAATAAATACCAAAAATCAGCGCCAGGGTCTTCTGGGGACCTGACTTAAGCTGAGTGAGGCCCCCTTGATTTGGACATCACAGACACACAAAGGCACTGTTTGGCTAGCGTTGATTGTTACTGATTGGTTTGTGTGGTTTTTTTTTGTGATCTTTGTAAATTTGTATTTTTTTTTAAATTCTGTACGATGTTTGTTTGTGTTGTCCCAAATTAATAAATGCTTCTTTCTTTCTTTCTTTCAAAAGCAAATTTTGGTGAACTCAAATCATATAACACAATTTAAGACCTTTAATGTATACCCATGCAACTTAAGTATTTGTATATTGCACGTGCGGAGCCGGTTAGCTAGGATGCAATTACCTAAATTAAAAGGTTTTTATAAGAATTTATAATACGGGATCTCCCGTGAATAAAGGATAATCCTGTAACTGTTGATAGGTCACGTCTTGCGATATGCCACAAATGTATATAAAACTAACTACTACCATTCTCAAACAAACTGTTGTCATAAATACATATTTTTCGGCGCATCTTGTTTAGATCGGCATACATAAAACGGAGTCAAATAAGATAGGTATTAATTTCAAACCCAATATATTTTAAAATTAACTGCGGTGAAATAAAGTCGTGCTTAAATACTGTCAAAAAGTGTGTCTATTATAAAATTCTAAGATTTAAGACAGTTATGCTTCTGTTCCAAACGTGTGTCAGCGACAATACGAGTAGTACCTTTAAACTAAACACTTCCAAAGGTCACCCAATTTTCTAGTTCTCAAATATTTAGTTACTAAAACAATTTTCGCAATTCAGCCAAGACTTAATCTTAGGCAGTCCTCTAGAAAATTATCTAACCAGTTTCAAAACCCCAGCTGGCTAGCTGCTGGGTAGTTCACCATTCGCGGCTGAGGCGGCCAGTCGCCATGCGAGCGTGCGCGATCCTTACCGCGCTCGCGGCCTGCGTGCGCGCAGAGATCAGCGGTACGGTGGATTTTGTGTTTATGTTTTTGTGAAGAAAGTTTTCTGTTGTGTCATTGGGAGTGTTTAGGGGTTGTTGTGTGGAATGAGCGAATTTCGTTAGAAATACAAGTTATCTAGGATATGCGTACTTTCTTCTGCTTTTGGTTATTGATATTAGGATTGTACTACCTACTCACCCTAAATTGAGTAAATATAGATCATATATACATGATTTGACTGATAGATAAGACATCTAACTGCCGCACTCAGAGACGTCAATTAAATTTAATATTTAATTAAGTCTAGTTCTGTCACTTTTTTGTCAATGAAATAGAAAAGAACTGCATGACACCTAATGAAGGATTAACGTCTGAGTATGGTAGTAAGACCATTTAGATTTTCAGTTTGGTCTCTTTAGGGGAATTGTTTTGTTTTCAGTTTAGTCAGCATAAAACTAATGGATTTGGTAAGCTATGTGCTTAGGAGCTGATAACTTATTAAATGAAAACTTGAGATAGATTATAACTCTATCTCTGCACTGACTTAGTGAAAAAGTGTCATTTGACGGTGCGAGTTTGATTCTCATTAGAGTCATTGTGTATATTAGTATTGTAGTAGTATTTCAAATACCAAACTGTTTAGTGTTGAAACTATCAGAATCTAGTATCTTTAACGAATTAGTAAATTTGTAATATGTGTATGGTATTATAATTATAAAGTACCTACCTACTTCTGTTTATTTTTACTTGCGAGAGTCTGTGCTTGACCTCAATCATACCTGTAGACTGTGATGATGATAAATAAGCCTCTAAGATATGATAGAATCTAAATAAAGCCTAAATCTCTACAGCTCTACAATGTAAATATGCCTACCTAATCTACTTAGGCACTCATAGTTTTATAACATAAAAACCTATTTGATCTAGGCATCGCATTATTAATGACGTTTTATACTTTGGTTTAGTAATCCAATTTATTAGCAATCTAACATTACATAAGTCATTGAATATAACATAAATAATAATGAATTGTAACTGTAATAGTCCATCCATAGGGTATCCAGATATACTTATCTAACAAACCTATCTAACAACTTATGATTAATTCTTATATCTAACAACTACATACAAAATGGTCATTGACCAGTGCAGCAGTGGACTGATAATATTGCATCTTGCACAACTCAGATAAGGCGGCCATGCGCACTGGCTACTGCTCGCACACTCGTAATAATTACAAAATTGGCTTAGAATACATTATTCGGTGGAGAATATTTCGTCGATCATTCACGGCTTACGATGTTTCGTACAAGCTTTTAAGATTTTGACGACCTCAGGTCGAGTGGCTTGCACACTGTTCATGATGTCGCCACCTCTAAATTCCCGGATTCGATCACCGGTCGGGATAAAAAAAACAGCTTTCTATATGGTCTCATCTGAGCTTATTTCCATAACACAAGTTCTTAAGCTACTTTAGGGTTATTCAGAACAATGAATGTCATGTTGTCAATCATTTAAATGGTTGAATGGTTGGTCTTAACTTGTCGTAAATAGTGGTCGCTTTCACGCTAAGTAGCTGGATGCAGATTCGAATCCAGTAAGAGGCAATGTGTTGGTGTTAATATCTCTAGTGTATCAACGGTGTCTGTGATGTCCAAATCAGGGGACCCCATTTAGCCAGGCCCTGTGAAGTCTCTTACGCTGGTCATCATCGTCATCTAAGCGTTTTCCCGCGTGTACACTCGCACGCGACTGTCATCTGTCCTCCGTGACCCTGTTAACACGGTAACCTGACCAGTTTTGGGTCATGGTTACTCATTCAGTCGCCTGAACGTGCAGGTTTCTTCGAGATGTTTTCCCTCACCGAGAGAGCATCGGTTAGTGAAACAACTAATGTACATAACTCAGAAAATGTCATTGGTATATGGCGGCACGTGGAATCGAACCCATTTTCTCCCGCATGAGAGGAGACCTGCTAGCCGCTACCCCACCGCTCCTACCGATTGAGGTAGGTACACAAAAAGCGGTTGGGACCGCGGGTGAATGTGTGGAGACATTCCATTATTTAGTGTATTCAATATTGAAGTCCATATATGCATAATTGATTATGCATTCCTATTCCGGTGATAGTATGTCTGGATGTAGGACGGTATCGGTGCCATTGACCTCAATAATTGTACACATCATTACGTGATTGCGAAATGAAATGAAATATTTATTTGCTTAACGTGGTCAAGATAGAGGTGGTACTAAAAGCCCTGCATGTTTTGTCTGGTCAGATATGCAAATATTAAATTCATTTAATAAATTAAATATTAATAAAATATTTTGGTGATTGCTGCACCATTTTACGGCTTTTTAAAACGATGTTTTGGATTTGATTACTAGTGGTCGAGGCGCGCACACCAGTTTTTGGGATGGTTCGATCTCCGGGCAGGTCAATAACGATAAAGAAAACAATATTTTCTATATTGTCTCGGGTCTGGGTGTTGTGATACCACCGTCGTTTCTGATTACCTAAGTGCTTTCGCTATTTGTGTATATGATGCTGGACCAACGGCTTTATGTGCTTTTTGAGGCACGGCGCACGGGGGTGTTAACCACCAACTTCCTGACTCCGGAGCTGTGTCTGTGTAATTTCAAGACAGAAAAAACCCAAACACTCGTCCCGACCCGGGATTCGAACCCGGGATCTCGTGGATAGTACCCAGCGTGCTGACCACTAGACCAACGAGGCAGTCAAAGTCAAGGCCGTTGGTCCTGCGCCTGATTTCTCTACGGTTATGTCGAACTGCCGTCTCGACGAATTATGAGAGTGAAGGAACAGAGAGTGCACACTTGTGCACTATAATATATCCCGCGCAGTCGGCTGATCTCTGTTGAGATAGGCCGCTGTAGTCGAAATTCGACCAGGAGGACATTATATGATGCTGATGGTTCAATATTTATTTATTCGATTCAAGTTTGCCATAGAAAATGGACTGTTGGATGAAAGTGCATCACTCATTTGGAAGTGAAGAACGAGCGGGGTCGCTTTTCTGATAGATATTATACCGGGTGCATTAGAAATTAGTTATATACATTTTCTAATGAGCAACTGACTATGGTTCAAGTTTATAACAAAAAAGCTTTGACAGACTTTACCGAGCTTAAAAATAATAATGAGAATTTTTTGATAGAGTGTATAAAGATTTGTAGCGCGAATCCTTTAGGGTACTTCCCATAGACTTAGGATCATACAATAAGGGATTTTCCTAGTGTTAAAAATCAGTACTTAAAAATCCGCTAGATGGCGTTGACCCATCTAAGTCAGGAAGATTTTTGTTTCAGAAAAAGGCTGGTTTAGCGTTTAACCCCGTTATTCCAAAAACTTAGTACCGGGTTTAAGACAGGACTAAGCTAGCCAGTTAGAAAAGCGCTTCTTTATTAGGTTATGTCACGAATGTGTCATTCATTCCTCTATTGTCGGCTACTATTTAGACCCATTTTAAGCCTGGTCTATTTTTTTGTAATAACACTGTAAATGTTTATGTTTAGTATGCTCTTGATTCACGCGTACTAAGAGGTCGTTTTATAACAATTTAGTAATCATGAAGGCGTTTTACAATAATTTGTTTTTGTTATAAGCTCAATGATTTCAACGCAATATTTGTATAACTAAATAGCGCCATCTATTAACACACAATAAAACTAAAATTTTGAGTTATCAAAAAATCCCTTATTTGGCAAGAAAAAAGGTCTTACAACACAAGTAAAAAGTTCAAAAACCGTAAATTAGAGGTTACATCGTGGCATCGTAGAAAAAAAAATGTTTGTACAGAACCCTTAGTGCGCGAGTACGTCTCGCACTTGCCCGGTTTTTCAGCATGCGAGTACTTAATTATATGCAAGTAAGTAGCTATCTCTTAAGCCATAAATGTTCATATATCATTATTGATTGATGTCAGTAAGATCAATTGTGTTTAAATATTTGCTATTACCTGTTAAGTAGAAGCGTAAAATTTTATGGGTATGATCTATTGATTGAACATTATCGCCCTTTGTAGTTTGACCTGTAGGTTAGCAAACAGGAAATTATTTCCAAGTAGGTATCTTAAAAAGTATTGTATGCATAAAATAAGAAAATAACATACCTAGTCTCACAGAGTATGCAATAAAATAAAGAGTAAATACCTACATACATGAGCTGCTTGTGGCGCAGTGGCGGCAGCGCTTTGGTAGTGATACCATAGTTAAACAACTCACGGCGCGGTCCTGTTTGGATGGGTGACCATTCCGACCATTACGTAGACATCCATGACAAGCATCTCCGTGTTTCGGAAGGCAAGTTGTTTGAGAGTTTAGGCAGTGGATTACACGTGGAGGGCGACAATGATAGGTGGAAAATCAGTCAGGTCTGAGCACTTATAGCTAGGTACTTGCCGCATCAGCTTTCAGGGTTAAGGTATCACTTCACAGGCCACAATCACTCGAAATGTCTGTAAGGAGCTTCAAAGGATACACACGCGGCGAAAGCACTCTGGTCAGTCTAGTACATGTGTCATAGGGAACGTCTCGATTTCGACTCGATCTCTGGGGTTCTCACGGTACGTTTTAAACAAATAAAAATAAGGCAGGTATGCGTGTGAGTGAGCGCGGCGTAGTATCAATAGGGTACACAAACAAATCAAAATATTGTAGTAAACACAAGTTAAGCAGTTTGTCCCGGCTAATATCTGTTGGTATTAGTCGTTAAGGTTTTGTCTGTTTGCCAAGTGTTATACGAAATTGAGAAAATTAACGTATTTCTAAATGACTTTTAGGATGAGCTGAATTAGTTAAATACATTAAAACAACTTATTCACGTTAGCCTAATCATTGCACAAGGTCCTGGTCTAGTTAAAATTTTAAATAAATTCTTTATGATATAATAAACAAGACTCGTAGCTAATATCTAAGAGCTTTTTTTTCGAAAACTTTACGCATAAAACAATAATTTGTACATGAAAATGATTGTATTGATATTCCGCGGGTCCCCATCATTTTTTTAATATACACGAATAAAATACAAATAAGAAAATATGAACACTTTTCAGTTTTTAACACAAGTCTGATGGTTTTCCGCATTGCACAGAATAAAACTATTGTTTTAACTAAATCATCAAGTCTAAAAGTTTAAAGCAAATGGATCTAATAATTACTAGTAATAATAAGTTCGATTCTGTTTGAAGATCGTTTAGACTTACTCGACTTGCTTCGCGCTGCACCCCCTTAAGCATTATACTTTGATTATGTAAGATTAACTTTTTGTGCAATATTGTGTTTAATTGACCCACGCAAGCCCTAGTGCACCACTGCGATGACGCAACGTAGTTTGGTTTGCTATCAGATGAACTTTCTTTTACGAGCACTAGGGCTTCACTGGAAAGAAACAAGCAATGCAATTTTCTTGTTCTTTCTCCCTAGCCTTAGACTTCACTATTTAAAACATCAGTTTCTTGAACAAAATAATAAGTAGGTTAATCAAACCCACAAACCATTCCTAAAAGATTGAAATTGTGTGTGGTGAGTTTAAATATTAATTTTAAATAAAAAATGAAAAATTCGCACACAGGTAGGATTTGACCCCATTAAAAACTATTGTGTGATAAGTGATTTTTGCACACAATAATTGATGGACCGTGTCGTCCGGTAGGACTTGAACCCACGATCCATTGCTATCCTATTCGTTATCTATCTCACTGGCACAGCAAGCACTTACGAAAATATGCCGACTGACTAACGACTTCCGTAGCTTAGTTGGAAGAGCATTTGCCCGGATAGCGAAGAATCGTGGGTTCAAGTCCCACTGAACAACACGGTGAATATTTTTTTGTGTGCATAATTCACTTTCGTAAAAACTTGCAAAGAAATTGTTTAAATTCTAAAAATAATTACAATGTTTGGTAAGATTAGGTTTTACGACAAAATCATCCTTATTGCTTGAAAGTCATCATTCCCATTACTTAATGATAAAAATATAAAAAGTGAGCACTTTAAAAAAGGTTAAATATGTACTGTGTTTTCTCCAATTATTATTATATTGGGTCTGTGTGTTGTGGTACCATCGTTGTTTCTGATTTCCTTAATACAAAACTTACTTTGGGGTCAGAGTAATAAATGTGTGTTGTCCTATATTTATGCTGATCAGAGTATGTTTATGATTATAAAATAATAATGTTTATTTATCAAACCCAACTAATACTCGTATCAACTCAGACCACCGGCTTAAGCACTAGGAAATTATATAACCAACCAGTAAGTGCAACTTAAGCTAGACATGGTGGTGACATAACGGCCCAGTCACGACTTAGGTAAAGCCTACCAAGCCTTCGAATATTTTTTCCTATAATATAACTACCTTTTTAAATGAAGATAATTTAAATAATAAATTATTGGCATCGCACAAAATGGCTCGTGTTTATAATTCCATTAAATATATTATAGGACCATTTGCACCAGATAAACGATTTATCTTATGGAATTATATTAAACTATCTTGACCGCCGATCAAGAGTACAACTAGCCCAGTTTTCAATCAATTTACCAACTTTAAGTTGGTATAAAAATAATAATAAATAAATTTTCTGTGGGCAATTCTAAGGCACATTTAAAAGTACTTTAATAGTTGAAGCATTAAAGTTAAGGCAACAAGGCAAGGTCTTATAGTGCTGCTCAGTAACGTGATTGTGTGTGGACGGCGATAGTTTAGTTTGATCATGTTACGATCTTTCTATGATCTGATACGTAGAATATTGTCGTTCAGAGTCAGCTCGAAAGCTCTTACCATTTTTGAATAATTTTGTTGAAGTAATGATAGTTTTTTCTTAGGACAACTTAAAACTTTAAACTGGTTAGGGAATAGAGTTTTTAAGGCCAAACTATTACGAACGAGTCTTCTAGCTAGCCCAGGATGTGTAGTGGCTGTAAGTCTTCATTCAGGCCAAAGTTGTGTTGTCTGTGCACAATCTTCATGCAGGTGTCAGATCTTACCCGATTTCACCTAATCAAGTTCCTTGTTGCAGATGAGGAGTTCTACCAGATGCCCAGGTTGTTCCACCTGGACCACTATGACGAGTGTCTGGCGACACAGGGCGTCTATTGCGTCGGCAGCTTCGAGCTCGCTCCCAACGAGCCCCGCCACCAGCTATACCATCTTATGGAGGTAAGAGTGACTTCGTGATCGGTTGCAGTGGTTTAGATGCTATACCAGAAGAGAGCTGAAGCCTGCATCGTTGGTCTAGTAGTCAGCACGCTGGGTACTATCCAAGAGGTCCCGGGTTCGAATCCGTCGGATCGAAAGTGTTGGGTTTTTCTGTCTTAAAATAACTCAGACGCAGATCCGGAGTTAGAAAGTTGGTGGTGTTTACACCCTCGTGCCTCGGAAAGCACATTTAGCCGTTGGTCCTGATGTCTCTATGGACAGCATTAGCTGTCCTGCCGTACTGCCTTCTCACCGAATTATGAGAGCGAAGGAACAGAGAGTGCACCTCTGTATTGCGCACACACATGTGCATTATAATATCACCAAACTGCACCCTCTTATGGAGGTAAGTTGCAGGTGTATTGCGGGGAACAGGCACAGCGTCAGCAAACTTAGTGGCTTTTGCTGGTGTTTTAGACGCTATACCACTGGTATCGTGTCTGGTGATTTAAGGATTCTGCTTTTTCGGCAGCTTTGAGCTCGCTCCCGACGAGCCCCGCCATCAGATGTACCATGGAGGTAAGATTGACTGAAAAATCGGTTGCTGGTGCTTTAGATGCTATACAAGAAGCCTAGATGTTTTTACTAGACCATCATTGTGTCTGGTCTGGTGACTTAAGCAGTCTACTTCTTCGGCAGTTTTGAGCTCGTTCCCAACAAGCCTGTACGACGTAGCCAGTTGTAGTATCTTATGGAGGAAAGATTGACTTCGTGACCGGTTGCAGGTGTTTTAAGCCTAGATGGTAGTGATTTAAGGAGTCTACTGCGTGGGCAGCTTTGAGTTGGGTCCCAATGCGGCTCGGCACTAGCTGTAAAAATCTTATTGAGGTAAGACAAACGTGTGCCATTTCTGCAGTAGACTAATATATAAATACTACGTGAAAGTAGTTGTCCTGTTTTAAATACATATTCGGATGTCCAAGACTTTTGAGGTCTTGTGAAAGGAGTGTCTGAACTAGTTGGTGTATACAGTGTTATTTGATAAATACCATAATGTTTTTCTAAGTCTATATAGGGCATGCTTCGAGCTGTAATGATGTATTGGTAGGTACTTACTAGTCTACCAGATCCAGCCCACAGATTAGCTATTTGTACTATGCAGCTTTCCCAGGCCAGCTGCCTGCTCTACCTTGTCTTTGCTATTTTGACTTTCCACAGTTTCTTAGGCAATAATGTCTGTGAGAAAGATTCCGTGTTATTAACAGCACTTTGAAACTGAATGTAGGTTGGTTCAACCCAGCGCTATGAGACAGAGAAGATTATGGATTAGGCTCAAAAACACTGCTTGTCAAATTACTGTCAATTTATTATGTTTTGATCTTGAACCGAGTCTTACCAGCCTTACCAACTGTTTACGCGGTGTTTCGTAACCGCGAGTGGTTTGTTGCGCGGCGACGGAGCAGTTGGGCGGGTGCGCGCGCGCAGCCGACGTAGAGCCCACTTGCGGTTTCCTGTTCACGTGAATGGTGACACGATTTTAGAGATACTAGTAAAATTGAACTGAGTCCACAGAATAAATAATAGTAGTCTAACCAGAGCCCTTAGACAAGATGCAATCTTTCTATAGCGAACTTCGGATTGAATTGGATGGAACTGGATTGCGACAGGTGGGGAAGTTTGGGGGAGGCAATGCCCAGCAGTGGGACGATTGGAGCTAATAAAACAAAACAGCTTAGAAAACGAATTGCGTTGAACAAATTTATTTATTTATTTTATTTAAACTTTATTGCACCAAAAAAAGAAAGTACAATTGGCGGACTTAATGCCATAAGGCATTCTCTACCAGTCAACCGCATGGGAATGCAGAGAGTTAATAAGTGGCGGGATATTAAGTAGAGTAGAGAAATTAATTTATGGTAGAACTAAATTACAACTGAATAAATAAACATACATACTAAGATACATAGATAGGAAGATACAAATACATAAGCTAAGTATTAAACATACATAAATAATAATATAATCAATACGAGAATTAGTCAGGAAAAGTAGTGAGACAGACGAAAGTGGTGGTCACTCAATTTGGCTAGTGTTTTAAATTAATAGATATAATAGACACAGATGATCTACTAATATGAATTTAAGCTATATCGCCAGACCAAGACTATGTTATTTATAATAATTAAGTGTGAAGTAAGTATTTTGTAAACCAAAAAAAAAACTTTAGATTAAGAAATGGTCTAGATATGTCGTAATTAATGCAACAATTAACACCGGGCACTATGTAATAACTGCAGGCTATCTGAGATCTTAGTCTACAGATTGGAGCTACCACAGCTACATAATTTTTACTTAATTATAGTCACTTACCGTGTTACAAAATTGAAATGTGTCATTTAAGTATTTTTTGGGAAACTAAAAACTTCTTTTATTTTGGGACACCTAAAATATTAAGTACTTGTGGGGCGGCAGTGCAGTGGCATTGGTAGTCATATCAAAGTTAAGCAACCCACAACGCGGTCGTGATTTGATGGGTGACCATTCCGACCATTTAAGTGGCGTCCATAACAAGCATCTCCGAGCTTCGTAAGGCACGTTAAGTAATTGGTTCCGGCTAATATCTATTGATATTAGTCGTTAAGGCTAGTCAGAGGCCCTAAGGCGGCTTGATAGCATCTGACAGTAAGGGTAGTCACTTGCCTTACCACCACCCCTTCACCAATCCGCACTGAGCCTGCGTGGTGGAGTACGGCTCGTATTACCTCCTTAAGGTTTACGCTGAAAATCAGTGTCGGGGTGGTCGCATGTTTACTGCTGCGGCCATCATGACTTATGCTGAACGGGAATCTTGTTGGCACTTTTTTTGCTTGTGTGTGTTTTTTTATATAACGTCTTATACTTATATTTTTAATTTATTCTTGTTTTTTTTTGTAATCTATACTATCTATACTAATATTATAAAGAGGAAAGATTTGTTTGTTTGTTTGTTTGTTTATTTGCAACGAATAGGCTCCGAAACTACTGAACCGATTTGAAAAATTCTTTCACCTTTCGAATCCTGCATTATCTGCGATGGACATAGGCTATATTACATTATCAAAAAAGTTAGGGTTCCGTATGAAAACTTCGATTATGTAACCAAAGGTGTAAAAGGAAAATCATTTAATTGCGAACGCTGCGAAAACTATTGACAATAGAGCAAAGTAATGTTCTACAGTTTTGTAGAGGACATCATTATCTACAATAAAGTCCGCGATAACATATGTCCAACTATAACAGTTAAGTCACAATAACTCCTTTTTTAGGTAAAAATATGAAATTTTTGCGGCGGCAAAAAGAAAGCCACAGTTTCAGTATGTCGGTATTAATGCTTATCCAAATAAATCACGTCATAATTAAGGCTATATCAGTACCTGTAAATTACTTTTTGAATTATTCAAATCGGACATACCATTAAAAAAATATCACGAGTAATATAATATTGTATCGATGTTAGGACGGCAGCAAAGTTGGCCTTTTGCTATATCGTCAATAGATGTATTTTCTTATTTAAAAACTTTATTGCACTTAGAACAGTGTACAAAAGGTGGACTTAATGCTAAAAGTATTCTCCCCCAGTCATACCTATAAGTCATGCAGAAAAATTGTAATGTGCAGGATAATGTAGTCGAATAGAAATTAAAAGACGCAACAAAATATTATAATGTAGATATAAATGGCGCTGTACGTATTTAACTCGCGGGTCAGCTTGAGTTTTTCCCAATAACTTAATAAGTAAGTAGGTATTTACACGGATGTACGATGTGTTGAATTGAAGTTCAAGCAAAGATATCTCTGACGCCTCCCTTACTCCACTCACCTATTGTCGCTTACACACAATACGACAAGACGCAATGCTCTTTCTTTGGCCATCGTGGTAATTCGGTGGTGACCAGGAATAGTACTTTCATATTTCTGATTTCTTCTTGACTTTTGTCTAATTGATTGTTTGAATGCACTTATCTCAGATCAGAATTACCTATTCATGGTCCGATTTTGAAAAAAACCTTTGTGTAAGGTACAACGTATCTAGCAAGGCTATAAGATAGGTAATTTAAAAAAATCACGTTATGTCTTTCAGGAATGGAGTAAAATCTATAGGTGCGCAGGAAGTCCTCGGGGCTGCTATTTTTTCTACACTAATATTATAAAGAGGTTAGGGTCGGTTGCACCATATCTCACATTATAACTGGAAAAACGGAGGAATTTTTTTTTTGTTTAAACATGCTAATTACAGAAACTGCTAAGCCGATTTGAATAAAATATTTTGTGTTAGATAGCTTATTTCTCGGGGAACGCTTTGTATGAGCTATAAAATGCATGATACCTACCTAGAAACCAACGGGGAAGCAGTTAAATCAAAAAGCACGGATGAAGTCGCGGGGGACCGGTATAATTAATATGTTCATATTATTTATTTTCGCTTAAGCATTCTGTCAGGTACTATACTCAGAGGGGGACGCCTGTGTATGCTGCTTTCCTGGATCTGTCCAAGGCATTTGACCTGGTTAATTATAAGGTATTATGACCGAAACTATCTGACATAGCGTTACCACCTGAACTAATTGCCACTTTTCAGTACTGGTATGGTAATCAAATTAACCAGGTCAGGTGGTCTGGAGCGTTGTCTGACGAATATGTCCTCGAATGTGGGGTAAGACAGGGTGGTTTGTCGTCTCCCGCTCTCTTCAGCCTTTATGTTAATGACCTTATCGTGGAGCAATACCAGGGTCGGCTGCTCAATAGACGGTCTCATGGTCAACAGCATTAGTTACGCAGACGACATGGTGTTGCTGTGTCCCACGGCGAATGGTCTGTGTAAATTACTGTCAGTGTGTGAGAAGTATGTTTCCAAACATGGACTTCTCTATGATGTTAAAAAAAGTGAGCTAATGGTTTTTCGTTCAGGTACTAGGAAGTCGATTCCTGCACCTCCAGTAAAACTTCTAATTACTGAACTGAGGAGAGTTAGTCAATTTAAATACCTGGGACATGTTGTTACTAAAAATCTATCTGATGACTGTGACATAGAACGTGAGAGGAGGTCGTTAGCGGTCCGATGTAACATGCTCGCTCGCAGGTTTGCCAGGTGTACAAGAGAAGTCAAAATTACTCTCTTTAAGGCATTCTGCCAGACATTTTACACTTGCAGCCTGTGGTGTACTTACAAACGCAGAGGACCTATAACGCTCTCCGTGTTTAGTACAATAATGCCTTCAGGATGCTGATGGGGTTACCTAGGTTCTGCAGTGCGTCGTCGATGTTCGCTGAAGCTCATGTGGATGACTTCTACGCTATCATTCGAAAGCGGACGTCGTCGATGTTTGCTAGGATACGGCGGAGCCCCAACATCATTCTGATGGTTACCAGAAATAGGCCATCATGTTCCATCTTTAAGCCCTGGATACAAATACATGTGCAGGGATTCAGGAATCGGTTTTTTGACTGAGCACTTAGTAGTTTTTATTTTGTATGTGGTAGTTTGAAGTTATTATTTTTAAGTAGTATTAACAATAATTTTAAGTTATATGTTACTAACAACTATCTGTAGCTACGGATCTTTGATTTGGTCTGAAATAAACGTTTTATTATTATATTATTATTATTATTCACACGCGTTTTGATTCTTATCTTAAAAGATTAAAAAACTACTCCGCTCCTAACAATGCCCACAGGAAATCCTAAATTTACGCGGACGAAGTCGCGGGGGACCGCTAGTCTTTAATAATAATATAAGTTCCAATCAATTGATTTCTATTCTATTCATAGTTGAGGTAAGGCCTTTGCCCAGCAGTGGGATCGTAGGTAAACTTCTAGATATTCAATTAGGTATCTACCTTAAAGATTCATATCACACGTCCGAAATCTTGTATCTACCATTTAAACACAGTTAAAGGGTTTGTAACCAATAAGCTTCAACCATACCAAACTAAAATCGAGAATAGAACAAGCTTCAATGAAAGCCGCGTACTAAACCCAGCTATCAAGCAAAAGAGCATCACCAACAGTTCTCATAAAAAATAGCTGTACAAAAAACGCAACAAAACTATGTGATTACATCTACACGCGATATTATGTTGAAAGTGAATCTAAGCTTGTTTGTTACCCTTGAGCCTTGGCACACTTGCGCAGAGGTCGTTAACTCCCAAATGGGCATTTCTTATGCAACGTGGCTATCTTCGATCTAACGAGCATCTCATTAGAATTGGTCCGAGATGTCAGTTTGAAGGGACAAGGTCGCGGTGAACGTTGTCTTTTGTTAAATGAGTTAATTTTGAAGGGCCAAGAAACGATGAAAAGGAAGATCAGGTTTGCCATTGACACTTTTAAGACAAAAACCTGGTGAAGGCTAAAAGGAAAACAAAAGGCTGGTCACGATGATTTATAGATACTAAAATATGGATTGCACCTTCGCGCTTAAGTTTAAGGCCCTAGAAAGGACATAGTTCACATAGGACCTTTTTGTTGCGATGTGACACCTTTATGGGGCTGAAAGAGGGGATGAAATTAATTTATTTACTACAGGTACACTTACGACTACAGTCAGACATGCATTATAGCTTACTTGGATAATTGTTACGGTAACAGACTAGACAACAACCAAAAATTAGTGTACACAACATGATTTTTAAACATAAAGACACATCTGAAAAAAAGTATATACAAGAAACATGTAGGTATACTCTAATTCATACTGTGTGAGGCTTAGGATTTGTGAGATTTCCCTCTTAAATGTGAAGCTATTGTCGAACACATCTACATCCCAGCCACTGCGGTTGTGAGTTCAATGTTGACAAATATTGCCTGAGCCGCAGTCACAGGGAATCGCTAGTACAGTATTTATAACCCACTAATAAGGCGCGTCATGAATCTTCGTTTACGCAGAAAAGAAAGTAGTATGGCTCCTTCGGACCCATACTAACGAAAAAGCTAAAATAATAAACCGTAGATTGCACTTTTTTAAGGTCTATAGGACCCTGCACGCATTAGTTTTATCTTACTTTCGCACGCTAGCTAATGACCAATAGCGGAACGAGAAAAAGATGCGCGAGGGTGCTGATTCGCCAACAATATTTCTCGCACTTTAAAATTTATCTTCTGCGTAGGTACATAAGCAGTTAGGTATTACTACTACTACTGTATACGATTTTTAATCTTTACCAAATGATTTTTTTACCAGGAGTATTCCTCAAACTGGGTAGACAACTTTAACCACACGCGGCTGCATCGTGGCCTGTGCGTGTCGCGCCGCTGCCGGGACCCTGAAAATGAGGAGGAGGCCCAGCCTCATCCGCAGCCGATGGATGCTTGGTGAGTCCCTCAATATATCCGGATTTGGAACTCGCCAGAACTGAAGAACTCTCATAAGAAGCTTAACTTTAGTCAGGTTTTATGATCTAGGTACCTCAACGTTAGAGTAAACAACGCCAAAATCCCTAAACCCTCAATATTTCCGTATGTGTAAAAAAATACTTAATGGATTTTTTAATCACATAATAGGAAGACATTTGACTGCAATCTAATCTGAGTGAGAGTGAGAGACGATGCAGGCAAGGGTGATGGGCCATACTAGCCTGCGTTAAGGCACAGAATAAGTGTTAAGATTAGAGAACGCTTCAGCCGGCAACGAAATCCACTATCTACCCGAACGCAAGAGGAACGTAGATTCAAAACGTTTGGTGCGTATTGGTGATACCACCAATGAAACAATGCCTCAGTGAATAGGTGGAAACCCTGGCTACACTCTTTATGATTAGCGGTTAAGATAACTTTCTAGTTAGTAGTTTCTAGTTTAGCAAGAATAGTCGTTGCAATTAGTTGTTGGTTAATTTTGTACCAAATACAAATCCTTAGAATAAATTATTTACAGTTTTTTTGTGTTTGTTGCCGGTTTTTGCTTTAAGTAAGAAAGAAAATTAGAACAGATGCATCAAAAATTTTTGCTTATCGATCTTACAATAAGCAATGATCTCAATGACCTTAGGTTCGCCTCCTGCGTGAACGCGAGCACCATGTCCTCGTACAACCTGTCAGCGCGCCTGTACCGGCTGGACTACTGCGAGCGCGGCGCCGGCGCTGCCCCCGCCCCCGAGCCCCTGTCGGCGAGCGAGCGAGCATTCGCCGGCGTGTTCGCTGCGCTGCTCGCTCTTGCCGCGGTGAGCACTGTGCTGGATGTCACGCTGTCGGACCATGCTAAGAAAAGTAAGTGACTTTCATTATTATATTCACTGTAGAGGCACAGTGCAATATGATCCTTCAGCGAACCGGCATAAATCTACATGACCGCCAGGCCTATCGCCTAGCTAGATTGGTTTCGAATTGCAATAGTCAAAGCTTTCTTGACGACTGTGAGCTGTTTCTGAGTTATAGAAACAAGACATATAAGACAGAAAAACCCAGAATCCAATTTGCCCCGATCGAGGAGTTGAACCCTTTACCGACTTCTTGGAAAGAAGCCAACATACATTTGTAAAGCTAACTTTCCCGCCGCTGTCGGTGAACGAGCGAGCATTCGCCGGCGTGTTCGCTGCGCTGCTCGCTGCGGTGAGCACTGTGCTGGATATGACGCTGTCGGACGATGCTAAGAAAAGTAAGTGGCTTTCAATAAGATGATCATCCTACAGAATTACGGCTTTCAATCCAAGCCAATCTCGACAGATTAGTCAATGAGATGATATTATTATGTGTTGTGACACAGAAAAAGTACTACTACTTCGTACAGAAGTATGACTTAGCATTCAAAGAAATGTCTTCTCAATGTCGTCAACAATATGGCGTAATTTAGTTCGCCTCAGAGTCAAGCACATTTTCGTGTAGACACCTACAAAAATCCATTGCAAGATAATTTCATACTTATTGCTCTAGAATATGATTCATAATACACTAAACCTATTCAGTGACGTAATATCACGCGACTCTATAGGGTTAACTGCTAAGAGAAGCTTCTAACGTCATCTAGCGCCACTTTCTAGTACTTTATTCATTCTCGTCCAGCCAGCAACGTAGCCGTGCGGCCGCCGGTGAATAAAACGCGCGAGCGTGTCGCTGGCCGGTAACGACACGCAACTTGTTTTCGCCCCTAAGTAAGGGTCGCCGCGCGTAGGTACGTTTTTGCTACCTACGCGGGGAGATACACAGGCCTGGTTGTGATTAGAATGTGTATGCGTAATGAAGAGGTCCAGTCGGCCAAGAAAGTGGTCTACCAGTTTTAAAAAAAATACATGTAAAAGTAAAATAGCAATAGGTTTGTCATCAGTCATGGACCTTTTAAACAATGAAAGAAATGCATAATATGACGTATTATTAGTAGTAGCTGTCAATATTTTCGCATGGGAAAACCAACCCTGCTAGACTATGACGTGCGAATGATTTTCAATCTTAGGGTGGTAGACCAATTTCCTTGCCAACCGTCTACAGGTGCACTATCCGTTCATTTATTGTTTAAGTTACTGAAATTTGCGACGGCTAACCGATTTGGCAGGTGAAAGATAAGACCCAACGACTTAGCATGCTTTAACTTGCCTATGCCTTAGAGCTTCGGCCCGATTGGTAATTAATTTGAACCCTTTACTTCTTGGAAAGAAGCGAGCAAGCAATATTTTTTAAGTGACCTAGCCGCCACAAGCAAGCATGCTACCTGCAGTGCGATCCTGCTACTTCTATCTTCTTCTATCTTGCCGGTGGGCGCCCTACGCTGTCTCAAATTACGAACCTTTTTGTCCCAATATTAACCATTTCTTCGCGAAAAGTGCCCTGCCCACTGCCGCAAGCTTACTGATCCGGAGGGCTATTCTATTTATGTATAGAACGGCAGTTAGTGGTACCTTATACGTTACGTATATTATCGTATACTAGGGTTATACGTTACATATAGCGACAGACTAGTATTAAGCAGAGCAATGGCATCTATAACATAACGGGGAAATGCAATATCATATCACTGAATTAGTTAAACCCATTGAGTTTGAGCTCCGAAAGAGAATAAGTATATAATTGACATCACTCTGTCCTAATTAAATTAATAAATACTTCTATCTTTCTTTCAATTACGCCCAAAAGTAAATGTTGCTACTTTACCTTCCTCCATAGTACTGTCATTTATTCGTACACTAATATAGCGATAGATAATCATCGTAAGCAAATACACTAAATTCCACGCACAGCGACCGACCTCGAAATAAAACCTGGGACTGCGGTTCACTGGTTCAAGTTCATCGAGGCGTTACGATGCATGCTAACTGTAAATTATACCTGTACTATAGTATTGTCAAATTATGTCACGGAACTACGTAAGTAGATGATGGACTTTTGGTACCGAACAGTCACGAATCTCGCAAAGTGACTTCAGCATCTTGCTCTATTCGTGCGGACCTAAAATCCAAAAGATTGGTAGATAAGTAATATTTTTTACAAGTAACTAATAGGTACAATTACTACCACAAGTTACTCATAGATTCTAAGTAGAACTTTTAAACCTCAAATTCAAGCTAATTCTTTCTATGTATGTAAATATATAATTTTCCTATAGTAATTAAAAGTTATTCGTTATTAAATTGAAATACACTAAATCATAAAGAGACTCATTGAGGGTCGGCGGAATTAAAGGCGTCCTGATCCCTGTTATGTACAGTAGCCTGAAAAAGAACTTCAGAGCTATTGGCCTTTATTTCATTGAGGATTAGTCATACTTCGACCCCTCAAAAATATTATCATCCCTTAATTGCTTCAAGTATCGACCCACATTATGTTGTCTCAAATGAATAATTTCTCAACTTTTTATTTACCTACCTTTTGGTCTATCAAAATCTTACCAAAAGTCATGCTTCAAAGTCCACTTACCATCCGCAATTTAGCCAATGATGTTATCACAATTACACAATTCTTTCAACCGGGGTCAATAGTGTGCAATAATCAGCCTAGATTCTGTTGTGTTGCTAGCATAGCCGCTTGCCGCTTGCAAACCAGTCCGTTTCGGGTGAGCCGTGCTAAAGTAACGGTGGATTATGTAACGTTTGTTTTAGGCACTAATTCAAGGTCAACTGCATTTATATATATGTACTAGTGGGTCCCCGCGAGTTCGCCCGCAAGAGTTGGATTTGCCATATAAACTTTCATCCCTTATTTCACACCCTTAACGTTTTTATATGACGACAAAATGTAGCATGTATGTCCTTTCCAGGGTCTCGAACTGTCTCCATACCAAATTTCATCTCAATCAGTTCAGTGGTTTAAGCGTCAAGAGCCAACAGACAGACAGACACACTTTCGCATTTATAATATTAGTATGGATGTCAATGCAGGGAAGTACGTCACTAAGGTAACTTAAGCGATTATTCAAAATGACTATGGGCGATTATTAAAAAAAAACAAAAAACGAATGAACCGACCATACGAACTATCGATTGTCGATTTAGTTAATCGGAAAAAAAATCGACAATCGAATGATAATCTATACTCGGCCCTTCGATGCATTCGATTAAACTGCTGCGACTGTGCGCCTAGGACAGGCAGCGAACGAATGATTAATCGACGCGACGAATGACGAATTATTTGTTATTGTTAGTAGTACCTCAAGCTCCGGTATTGCTCGCCGCATAATCGAAGGACAATCGAATGACTGCGGTTGCTTATCGAATACATTCGACAGAGACCATTCGAAAAGTTCGATTAATTAAGTAATAATCACCCATCGCTAGGTAACTTCGTCCACTCTTGCGTTTTGGCCTCTTATTGAACAGCTACGTTTATGAAAGTTGGCAGAACAAATTACTCGCGCTGATTTTTAACTTACCGAGCTGTTCAATAAAAGGTCAAAACGCAAGGGTGGACGAAGTAACCTCTCTGACGGACTTCCCCGCATTAACGTTAATTAACAACGCCTAAAGTTTTATTATTATCGTGTGTAAAAGTGGCCAAGTGTGAGTCAGGCTCACACACGAAGGATTTTAAACTACGAGGTACCAGATAATGTCACTGCGTAATTCTATGTTTTCATTATTTCTATATTGATCTACTGACTCTTTAAGTCAGACTGACAGACAGACAAGCGGACGGACAGTGACACATGACGGTTTTAGTAATATCGACATATCAATAATATTAAGGTCCCATTATTAACATCTGGAACGGAACCCTATAAATTAGATTTCTAGTGTTGATGTGACGCTTCGGTAAAAATAAACACAGCTTATCAGGCTTTCCTTTCCATGGTATCAAAATTCCACATAGGAGACTTCGGGCGATCAATATTGATGCTAAAGGACTTGTCCTCTTTTTGTATGAAGGCTGGTTTTTTATTCTAAGATATCACCAACCACTAATAAACCTATATTAATCTTTAAGCTACATAAATATGAAACACGTAACCATAGAAATCAGAATTTTAAACGCCTCCATTTTTGAGAAAAAATATTTTTTGTAACAGGCATCATCCATTGATCACTTACTTGTATTTCCTGGCTGTATGGCTATGTACCATTGCCTTTCCACTAGTGGATAAATACTACAAGGTACTACCACAGGTTATATAATAGGTACTACAGTACTTCTGTCAATGGAATGTCAATTTTGCTGTCAATTTTTTTTCATGCGTTAATTAATATAGGCGAAGGTGCGGTTTCTGTACAGACAAAGCGAAAAATTAATTTCAATTTTTCTCGAAATCGGAGGCCTTAAAAAATATATTAATTATGCAGAAAGGCTAGTTTTTGTGAACTCTTTAATATAATATTTAGTTTAGTCTGGTTAGAAATATTGACGAATAAAAACCATTAATGGACAAGTCCTTTAAGGAAATCTTTCTCAGGACTTAAAAAAACTTAACTTCTCTTACATCTTGTTTTGGCAAGCGTTATGTTTAAAATATTTATTTCGATTGTCGAACCATTGTGTACACCTAATAATATTTGCGGTCTAGTCGTGGCTTTACAGTAGATATATCGTAGAATGGAATTGCTTACAAGCAATGGTTGCTAGGCTTTTTGCTAACAAATTTTCTATTCTAATTTCAGCTATCTTTTATTTGAGTTCGTTGAACTTATCGGATTGGAAATCATAGAAATCACAGTTACAAGTAGTCATGCTTTAAGTACAAGACTATCAAATTGAAAATATAATTTATTGCTATTGAAGTTATGATACAATTGAACTGTCTTACTGCATTATGAAATGGACTGCAGGCGTAATGACCTACCACTACAATAATTTGCGTTAGGAAACGTGTTTCTAAAATAAGCGAATTTAAAACCTCGTCTAGTACCTAGTACCTACCAATTACATAAGTTACCTAGGTACCGATTAGGCGATCATATTATGTGAAAGACGTTTCCTTGTACATAATATAGCCGGCTATGTGAGCGGGGTTGTGTGATTGGCGTAAAAAGGCTCTGTTGATTTACGCATCGATCGCAGCAGTACCCAACATTCACCATCGTTATAATAAATTGGCGTCACAAGCGCATATAATATAGTAGAAGATGTAAGTTCGTCAACTGGTTCGTGTATATTTTAAGTTTTGTGAAGACCCTTGGCTAGGTATTTTCTTTTCTTCCTTGATACGACTTGACGTAATGGACGCAAAGTAGACAGGTATTAATATTTATATTAAAGAGGTTAAGTATGTACGTGTGTGGGTTTGTTTCTAAAAAAGAAATCTCTGAAACTGCTAAAACGATTTTGAAAATTATTTCACCGCTAGTAAGCTACGTTATTTTTGAGTAACTTAACATATCTATTTAAAAAAATCTTAATTGCTTACTAACGAAGCTGGGGCTGTGCACTGCTTATAGTTACTTACAAATTATTTATCTGCGTTATATTTCCAATGTAGTAACTACAATGTAATTAGAATTGCTCAGTCTTTTGCTAAGCTAAAATAATGAATAGCTACAATTTGAAGCTAAATAGATGCCTGCCCGCTGCGGTAAGCGCGCAAATCAACACGGCACTTTACTATTGCAAGGCGCTGTTCAATCACTGTTTATGTATTGGCTGTCCTCCTATTACGAATATACGAGATGTAATAACATTTCTAACAAATTACCGTTTCATGTGAATTATTGATATGAGGAAACTCGTAATTTAGATAATAATGGCGAAACCAGACACAATTGAGTAATAATAATAATGTCCTCCTAGCCTAATTTCGACTACGGCGGCCTATCTCATCAGAGATTGGCCAACTGCGCGGGACATATTATAGTGCACAAGTGTGTGCGCAATACACAGGTGCACTCTCTATTCCTTCACTCGCATAATTCGGTGAGACGGAAATCCGACATGACCGTAGAGACATCAGGCGCAGGACCAACGGCTTAACGTGCTTTCCGATGCACGGGGATGTTAACACCGCTAACTTCCTGACGCCGGAGTTGTGACTGAGTTTTTGCAAGACAGAAAAACTCAACACTCTCGGCCCGACCCTGGATTCGAACCCGGGACCTCGTGGATAGTACCCAGCGTGCTGACTACTAGACCAACGAGGCAGTCACACAATTGAGTAAATATGGGAGCGTAGGGCAGAATCACGTCACAGTCTTATTTGTGGTTGGCTAGAGAAAGTTATGAAGAACTGTCTAAGCTGCAATGATTTATATTGTGGTCGAGTTATATTATAGGCTATTTTTAAGGTTCCGTAGCCGAATAGCAAAAAACGAAACCCTTATAGTTTCGTCAAGTCTGTCTGTCTGTCTGTCCGTATGTCACAGCCACTTTATTCTGAAACTATTAGTAGTACACAGTTGAAACTAGGTAGGTAGATGTATCCTGTTGACCGCTTTACGACTCTATGGATGACAATAAGGATTCCTAAAACCATTTTCTCTAAAATTCTAACGTTTGTAAGAGTGTAAAATGGGTGTCCCCCCATCTAACTTTTGAACTAAGCAAGTGTAAATTTTGAAGAAAAAAAAACCTGATATAGATCGTAACAAATCCTTTCAACGAAAATTAGTTTAAAGAGATCGAACTAGTAGTTTTTGAGATACAGCTCATTTTCAACAACCTCAAACATAACTTTGTTCTTCATACAAACACTATGAAAAATAAAGTTATATTTGCTATCAACAAAAAATTGTGGTATTTCGGCTAAGCGGAAGTAAGTGGATCCTAATTCAGTTAAAGTTGGCACGGAACCCTTAGTGCACGAGTCCGACTCGCATTTGGCCGGCTTTTTATTATTTTAAAACTAAAGTTCTATCTCCCAACTTGAATATAAACTATTAAAATCTCCGATAATAAAGCAGTTGTAGATGCAGTCTTGTTGCGGTGGAATGAAGTTTCAATAAACAAATAATAAAATGAAATGAAGTTAAATATGACGAATAAAAAGTTTTTTTTAATTAGGATTACTATACTAAGTATATAACTGTAAATTATAACCTAATAACAAACATTATTATAATGATTATAGTAAGTAATCCATGTTCGTGCGTTATTTACGATGTAGTACACATAATAGAGTCTTGCATCAAAACCGTATTATAATTAATTATCGCGCGATACAATACGTCGATATTGTTTTCATCGGCAACCATGCCGATAATAAATTATTATTTCAACGGGTATTCAATAACGATTAGTAGTATAGTCTGAATAATAGGGTAAATTTGACAGCTCAGAGTTATCACAGAACGTAGCATTTTATGCGGAGGGATTCCATAGACAACACAATAAACAATGAAAATAAAATGCTATTGATTTTAAAATAAGAAACGATAGATAGCACTGACTTAAAAGTAGGTAATGCGACACATTTTAGTTTATATTTTCTACATAAAGTGTAAAATAAATGGAAATTTTATATTACTGACAGACGTCTTAAAACGGCCATGTTCTATTCTGTTTTTTTCTTCACTTGAGTGTTGTTACCTTTTCACTCGTTACGGGGGTAACATATTTATCGATTCATCGGTTGGTATTGAAGAAATAAAATTTTCTGTATGCAATTTTGAGTTTGAAGACTTAATTTGATTTGTGGTTAATAATTAAAGTAATTCTTAAACATACGCATGAAATAAATACTAATAATAACTAATAATACCTTTTTTTTAGTTATTTATGTTTTTTTTACTTTTTTTTGGTTGTATTTTTTGATAGTTTTTTTTTATCTTAGATTGATGTTGTCAGGAATGGGATTTAAGTTTTTTGAAGATTATCCGATATCCGATATTTAGATTGATTTTGAAGATTGTCTGGAAGAAATTGCTTTCAGCAATAAGACCGCCTAAATTGTACCATTCTCTATGAACATTTATGTAAATTGATATTGTGTGTATTAAGGAGTATCTATCTATCTATCTATCCCGATTTTCCATTTAAATAGCAACACCAGGATATCCCAAGAGACTAGGTTCACAATATTGGTACTAATAAAATTTGTCGATTGTAATGATTTATTGTATAAATCTAATTTGACCACTAGAATTCTAATTTAATTGGAAGTTATTTATTCACGCCTTGCCAACCTGTATAGCATAAATCGGAGTAGGTAATGTGGTACCTTGTGAAATGGAGAAGCGAAAAACGCTGACCGCGACTCGACAAGCGTAAAATGTACACAGAATACTAAATATTACTCTGCGCCGAATGTTTTAAATTGATGCAATGCAGTGAACACACTAATTAGGCGGCTAGTGGGTTAGGCATACAGGGTGTCTCGTTACTAGTAGAATTAAACATAATTTTTGAAAAAACAAAACACCTGACTGCAAAAATTTAAATATTTTTGAAATGGTCTTTTTACTGGCTTTCATTTGCTACCTATATTGCTATGGTAAGGAAAAAATAAGCCCCCCTCCCCCCATTATTTCCAATAGCGGGCGCCATTTTTTAAATGTATATAGCCACAGTTTTGACAAATTCAACGACATCTCATATGTCAAAAACTGCCCAGCCGTTTGGGCTGTAGGGCATGCCAAACAATTATACATACCGCAGTCGGGTAAAAATACGTAGGGAATAGAAAGGTTATATAATAGAACTCGTTTATGAGAGTTTTTATAAACAGTCCGGTGTAGATATCCACTAGGCCTACCGCTAACTCGATTGCATTCAAATTGCAATAATTATAGCATTCAGGAAAGCAATGACGGCTTAAGGGCCAGTTAGTTCTTAAACTGTTAACTCCGTAAACTCCATATCAGTTAAAATGGAAATCTACACTAATATTATGAAGAGAAGAGATTTGATTGTTTGTTTGTGTTGAATTGGCTCCGAAACTACAAGACCGATTCAAATGAAATTTGGTACCGAGATAGTTTGAGACCCTGGAAAGGACATAGGCTACTTTTTGGTACGATACAAAATAATCTTTGGGGCGAAATAAGGGATAAAATTTTGTATGGAAAATCGACCTTTGGCGTCGGCGAAGTCGCGGGGAACTGCTAGTAAACAATAAATAAACTATTGTAACTAACACGAACTAATATATAGCTAGTGAATTACCGATTGCTCTTTAGATCGTTTAGACCTAGAATTTTCTCAATGAGTCTCGGCGAGTGTAAGTTAGAAACCTAATGCAAGCTAGCGATAGCACGCTATAATATCATAGTAGATACTACTCACTGACTTCTATTAGTATAAGTACGCTGGACTGCATACTGTCAACCTGACAATGAAGCCATTTGATTATCGCCATTTTGGCGCTGACGGCTATAGTGAGCGTGTGGTGACCGTCCACGGAACTAATGAGAATTGACATAATCATATGGAAATTACTCTATTTTAGTTCTCTGTACAGTCGGTAGGGGTCGCTTTGATTCGGCACAAAAATTGATCTGTCATTTCTTAGAGAATGTTAAGCGTACTTGTACTGTAGAGGTCAGTGATACTACTGGACCAAGCCAACTAGACAGATGTCAAATGACTTGCGACGACGAATACAACGAAATTACCGAAGGTAATTAAAAAGCAATATTATTACAATTTAGATGAAATGCCTAATAATATTTTTTATAACTTAAGCAATTATTTTGCAAGTTTTTACGAAATCAAATTGAATTTCGCTCACAAAAATTAATCGACTGTGTCATCCAGTGGGACTCGAACCCACGTCCCTTCGCTATGCTTCGATGACACAGTCGATTAATTTTTTGTGAGCGAAATTCAATTTGATTTCGTGAAATGCCTAAGTTTATTTTAACACTTACTTTTTGATTTTCATCTGTATTTTCGTTGTATTCATCGTCGAAAGTCGTTTGACATTTGTCTAGTTGGCTTGTATGTTCTTTGTACTTAACCTTTTAGCGACGGGGGACCATTTGTCGAAATTTCTGTCTACCCATGGACCATCAACGGTTTGAATAAAATGATGAATGATAGTATGTATTTTTAAAATATTTTTCGGTTTGCATCGCACACTACTTCGGGTGATTTCCGGGACTACCAGTGGTCTGCGGTCCAACGGTTAAGAACCACTGGTAGTGCATGGGTCGCCAAACTTTTAATCTAAGAGCCCCAGTTACTCCTTCATAAAGTTCCAAGGGCCAGGACCTAGCTAGCTCATCGTAGGTACCAAAATATTGTAATTTTTCCCTTGTAAAGTCGGCAGTACGTCATGTTACCCATGAACTATGAAAACAGCTTTTATTACGTAGGGGATAGAGGCGGTCTTAAGGTCAAAGGGGGGTAGTCTGGCGTACGTCTGTGTGTGTCCCTACGCCCTAATTTTAATGCTCGCGGGCTTGAACTGGCCAGTTTGTATTGACTAAGGATGTTGATCAAGAACTCTTTTATTTCCTTATATAAGAACTAACTTTTGCTTCATAATTATTTAGTTCCAATAATTTAAGATGGAAATCTCACAAATCCTGGGGGCCGAGGTACCTTCAGCCTCACACAGTATGAATTAGAGTGTGATATCTACATGTTTTGTTTCCTACCTTTCCTCAGATGTGTCTGTTTGTTTAAAAATCATGTTGTGTACACTTACACAACACACAAAAAATACAACAATAACACATTAACAAAACAAAATCAAAGTCAATGTCAAAAATTCTTTATTCATTTTAGGACACAAAATGCCACTTATGAACGTCAAAATATCAATCAATTATGGCCCATATGGGGCAGAACATGTCTCCTTATCTTTTGGGCCCTACTAGCGCTTCGAGACAAGACACAGACAATCTGGCAAGTGCTGAGAAGAAACGCCGGAACAAACTCAGTCACCACTAGCTGCCACAAAAATAAAACAAATCAAAATAAACAGGTAGGTACATCAGTTTGGTGCAGGCTGGACTGTCCATACATTCTCAGACTTGAATTTTATTATACCCCTTCGACATTAGGGTAGTTTTGACATGTAACTTGAATTTATTAATAGGTAGTTCGATAACATTATGAGGTATATTATTGAAAAATTTGACACAATTTCCCAAGAATGAATTAGTTGTTTTGGCTAATCTGAAGTTTGGAATGACAAGTTTGTTTTTATTTCTTGTGTTATACGAATGAATATCACTTTTTTTCATAAAAAGATCTAAATTTTTGCGTACGTACATTATATTATCAAATATGTATTAAAAAGCGACAGTGAGGATGTTAATTTCTTTAAATAATTCTCTCAGGGATTCGCGGGGACTAAGTTTGTAAATGGCACGAATGGCTCTTTTCTGTAAAATAAAGATGGTATCTATGTCCGCAGCAGAACCCCACAAGAGAAGACCATAAGACATTATACTGTGAAAGTAACTAAAATACACAAGCCTTGCTGTTTCAACATCAGTCAAATGTCTAATTTTTCTAACCGCAAAGGCGGCTGAAGCAAGTCTCCCAGCCAGAGCGTCAACATGTGGTCCCCACTGCAACTTCGAATCCAATGTAATGCCCAGAAAAACAGTGGAGTTTGATAGATCTAATTTTTCACCGTTGAGTAGGATTTCTGTGTTAGCTTGCTTCACGTTAGGCATGGTGAATTTAATACATTTAGTCTTTTTTGTATTAAGAAGCTAGTTATTGCTAGTGAACCAATTTAATACCTTAGAGAGAGCTCCGCTTACATTGTCAAATGATTCTTCGCCTCTTCTTGATTTGAAGACTAGAGAAGTATCATCAGCAAACAGAACTATCTCACAGGAGTCTTTGGCATAAAAAGGAAGGTCATTAATATAGATCAAAAATAGCAAAGGTGCCAATATTGAGCCCTGGGGCACTCCCATTTGAAGTGGGGCACCTGAGGAGTTAATGCCATTAACGTTTACTGTTTGTAGTCTGCCTGAGAGGTAAGAATTCAACAGTTTAGACGCGTTATTAGATACACCGTAATGATCAAGCTTAATAATGAGTGTTTGGTGATCGACACAATCAAATGCCTTCGACAAGTCACAGAATACACCTATCGCATCGTGTTTATCTTCATAAGCATCCAAAATGTGTTTGACGAGTGCCACCCCAGCATCTGTTGTATTTCTACCTTTGGAGAAACCAAACTGTTTCTCGTGCAGTAAATTGTTAAGTTTAAAATGAGAGAGCAATTGATTAAATATAACTTTTTCAAAAATTTTGCTAAATGCAAATGTATTTGCATGCTATTTTAAGATGACTGGAAAAGCTGAACTAAATAAAAATATTCCCCACCTAAATGTACCCTTTTCCAAAAACTTTCATTTCATTAACTTTAAGCTGCCGTTTTGTCTGTATTTGTAACAATTATCAATTTAAGCTATGCATTGACTTTAATCAGTAAGTATCCGGAGTCAGGAAGTTGGTGGTGTTAACACGCCGTGCATCGGAAAGCACGGTAAGCCGTTGTTCCTGCGCCTGATCTCTCGACGGTCATGTCGGACTGCCGTCTCACCGAATTATGAGAGTGAAGGAACAGAGAGTGCAACTGTGTATTGCACACACACTTGTGCGCTATAATATGTCCTGCGCAGTTGGCTAATCTCTGTTGAGATAGGCCGCCGTGGTCGAGATTTGGCTAGGAGGGCATTATACCTGACATAAATAAATAATCGTAGCATCGCTGGCACTATGAACAAGCCCATAAGGAAGGGCAGGAGTCAGGCAGGACCCACGCGTCCCTTCGCTATTGCGCAAGCGCAAGCACGCCGCGGCCGTCTCGCGAGCCTGTTTATTGGTAGGTTTGATCAAGTTGCCGCTCTTTGCTTTGATGGGTTTACTATATTTAAAATATCTAATGCCAATTTTCCGTTCTCATGTTCGCTTATCCGCAAAATGAGGATAAACCCTTATTTCATCCTTACCACACGTAGCTTGCCATCGGGTGTGATGGCAGATGGCAGTCAAATAAATGAAAAACACTTGTTAAAATTTAAATTTTAATTTTTTACAGAAAATTGGACATCACATAAAAACACTAACTAATTTAGTTTATTATTTATAAGTTTGACTATGCATATAATTTAAGAGGGCTTCCCTTGTTTATAAAGTAAATTACACAAAAGTAACAATATCTAATCAGTACATTTTCGATGAATATACGAGTTGTATCTCAGTCAATTATATGTAAATTCCTCATCTGAGGTAAAATTGAATAAAGTCGAACTGACGCGTTGATGTCTTTTGTATGGGCGTTTCTAGCAACAGATTTTTCCTGGGTTTCGTGACTCATCTCGTAATTTGACTATCTTAGTCGACTTCAAGAAGAAGGTTCTTCAATAATGTTATTTTTGTTATAATACGCCACCAAAATCATGGGATTAACGCACAAGTACTCTTCACTCGTAAATGCTTATGAATAGAGTTTTAAAACCCCAGGAAAGGACATAAAATAATTATTGAATCTTTGTTTTAGCTTGAGTAGCTGAAGAAAAGCCGAAAGCACGAATGAGATCTATGTTAACTCACTGAAAGTTACAAATTTTGTAATGGGAAAGGAAAGTTTAACGATCACAACACATTCGCACTCACATTACCTACATAAAACTTTTATTACTATTACCAAACAAAAATACAGGTGAAGTGCGAGTCGGACTCGCGCACGAAGGGTTCCTTAACATTAGGCACTATTTTATAACCTTTTTTTAGTTTTAAAAACGGTAAAAACAACAAGTTTGCTGTATAGGAGCCAATTTTTTTTTTTTATTTAATTATTTTTAAAGTGAATATACAACTCGTTCGACTTATCCTTATTTATCTGATTACCTACCTATATTTGTAATTAGTACAGAACCACAGTATACCTACCTACTGTTGTTGTTTAGTGTATAATTGAAACTGTAAATCTCTCTTCTGTATTTAGTATTTGTTGTTTTATCAGCATCAAAAATAACATCATCTATAGTTCCTTTTTAACACTCACGGTGTTCTTTCTTATTTATATGAGTTTAAATAAGAAACCAAAAATTCGCACACAGGTAGGATTTGAACCCACGTCCTTTGGCTAACCGGGCTAACGCTCTTACCAACTGAGCTACTATGCAGTCCATCCGGCCGTGTGAAATTCTCGGTCTCTTTTGAATACGTCGTTACTTGATGTCAGGGACATCTATCCGAGCAGAACTCTGTGAGTGTTAAAAATAACAAAAAACTATTGAACAGCGAAAGCGTCATCGAAAGCGAATTTATTGTGTAAAGAATATCTACTTGGCCCACTGCTGTTGTAATACAGCTCGGGTAGATGTCGCTGACGTCACGCAATGACGTATTCAAAAGAGGTCAAGAATTTCACACGGCTGGATAAACTGCACAGAAGCACAGTTGGTAAGAGCTAGAGATGTGCCGCAGGGAATTTCCCGCTCCCAGTAAGTTTCCCTTTTCGGAATTTCCCAGTAAGCTCCCAATGTGCCCGGTATCGTTCCCCAAAACTGGGAACATTAATCTAGAGAAAGTATTCAAGTAAAAACGGACTCTAACTAAGTATATACGTGTTCTTATGTATACAATTGGGTATTGTTAGTGCCTATTTCAAACATCCACTGCAATAGGAAGTATTTAGCGGTATTTCGCACTCGAAATTGCGTTAGTTAAGTATCTTGCGCTTGATGCAGGGGTGATTTGATTTATGTTTCCATGTGAGTAATTTAGTGATAACTGCATTCTTACATAAGAACATGATTTTACAAAGAAAAAATACTTGAAATTTTGTCGTAACGCACAGAAGAAAAATTATTAGTCTCTGATGCAGTACAATAGAACACTTGTTTGAACACACCCATCCATGCTTTTACGGTGAGGGAAAACATCGTGAGGACACCTGCACATTTAGGCGAGTGAATGTGTAACCGTGATCCAAGCTGGTCTGTTTCCCTTGTTAACAGGGTCATGGAGGTCAGATGGCAGTCACTCCACTATAATTACCTTATCTGCCATATCCTGGATCATGTTCCAAAGCGGATCCTAGCCTCTCGCGTGCGAGTGATAACGCCGAAGGAACCGGAATAGGCCTAGGATGCTGATAATTTCACTCACTTGCGCAGCAAGCACTTACGAAAATTTGTCAACTGACTAACGTCCTCCGTAGCTTAGTTTTTTTAATTAAATACACTTCATTAATGTACTTAAAAAGGTCGCACTATACCTTTATAAGCTGCGAGCGAGATTAAATTGTTATCACTCATTAAAACACAATTTTACGGATTACTTCGCGATTTATTTACATTTTATTTTAAACCTGACGTTTCGAACACTTTACAGCGATCGTGGCTTTGTAATGACAAATAATACCTTAGTCTCCCTGTGACCACGATCGCTGTAAAGTGTTCGAAACGTCAGGTTTAAAATAAAATGTAAATAAATCGCGAAGTAATCCGTAAAATTGTGTTTTAATGAGTTCAACAATTCGCGTAAACGTAAGAAACAAATATTAAATTGTTATTTTTGTCGCTAGAATGGCTATTTGGTTTAAATTACGGTGTGATGTTAAAACGATGTTGGCCCTAAAACTGGTAAGGCACACGTGTTCTCGGTATGAGGTACTTATTTTTTTGAGACAAAACATAGTTTAGGTTGTGCTATCCTCATACTACAATCTGAACATGATAAAACAAGTCCAAAAGATAGCATCAAAACAAATTTACCAGATTTTGTGTCTAAAGGTAGCTTAAATGCATAGGTGCAGAAATTCAAACAATTTTATATTTATATATATATAATTTAATATTAATATATGCCCTAGACAAAACAGCCCTAGTCTACTCTAGGGTGTATTTTTGATTGTAACAATGTACCGAATTTGACTTTCTACATGACTATGACTATAATGTGCTATCGTCCGCATACCCAACGATACTAGGCACAATCGGATCATTGATATGCAACAAGAAGAGGGTTGCCGATAGCACTGACCGCTAAGGAACCCCGGCATCAATGTCCTGAATATCCGACGAGTGTCCTTCTAGGACTATTTGCATTGATCGCTCGCTCAGAAAGTCAGATATCCATGCGCAGAGGTAAACACCAGTCTTAAGTGAAAGTCTGTATAGGCGTGTTAGGGGAGAACACAACTCAGGTGCAAAATTACGCAGGACTAATGCTGGGATGTCGTCTGGTCCACTGTCTCTTCTTTCTTCTAATGAACGCGCACTTCAGAAATCCAACAGAGTGCGGAAATACGATCGGTGGGACTTTTCCTGCAGTGTAAATTCCAAGCGTAAATTAGCTGCGAACAGAGAAGCGAAAAGGTTCGCCTTTTCTTCTGCAGCATGGGCCAGTGTACCATCCGGTTTCAACAGAGGTGGGAGGGATGGGCGTGTGAAGTTGGATTCAACCGCTATTGCCAAGGACCTAAATGCCTTGCTCCCAGCAGGGTATGACGCTAGTTTTGATCCAATCCAGCTTATAACAGCTTCAGATTGAGAGCAGTCGGCGTTAAAACATGGACGAGCTTTTGGTGAATTTGCGCGCTTCTCTTCCAGCGTGGTCGGTTTTCTGGAACGGGAACAGCCACTTCTGGTGGTGGGCATTAAGGTCCCCCAGGATAGCTAACTGTGCTGAAGGGTAACACTCCCGCGCTGTATCTGCTGTTTGGCTGAGATGCTCGAAGAGATAGGTTGTCTCCTGATCTCCACTATGCGAACGGTAGACACAGGCATATATTATTTTTTGAAGACCTGTGTCAACCAGGAGCCACGGAACAGAGAGATTGAATTTCTCTAGGTTTTTGAGACGTCTTACACAGATGTCATCACAGGCGTACACACAGACTCTGGCATGAGGTTTGAACCTGTGCTCAAGAGTGTACCCAGCGTAGCTAAGGTACGCTGTGTCAATTGGACATTAAATTTGCGTCTCTGTGAGGAACAGCAGCTGCGGTTTTTCAGTCTCGAGGTGGTGGTGGACTGACAGGAGATTGGAGTGCAAACCTCTTATATTTGTGAGGTGCACTTTTAGTGGGAGGACGTGAAGCCGCTGTGGAATGTTTTTCCTTATTTTTGGTTTGGTCATAGTTTTTATTTCTTGCTAAACCAACTAAATTCTATATTTTCTTGCTAAAATCAATGTAAGTGTCAAAAATATCGCCTTGTTATTACAAAATAATAAGTATTAAAGAGACAAGTAAGTAACAAATAACATTAAATAAAAGTTTAATGTTTATTAAAATGTAAAAGCTCATAAACGGGCGATTTATTATAAAACATACTTAAACTTACACACCAGAGCGTATTTTTGCAAAGATGCTCTTAAAAAGTCTTTTAACGTCATGTTTTAGAAAGTTTAGATTACAAGAAAAACAAATTTTATCGTTCCCCAAAGTTCCCAGTTATGGGATCGATACCGGTATCGCTACTGGGAATATTCCCCGCCTTGGGAATGTTACTGGGAACGGCACATCCCTAGTAAGAGCATTGGCCCGGTTAGCCAAAGGACGTGGGTTCAAATCCTACCTGTGTGCGAATTTTTGGTTTCTTATATAAACTTATATAAACACTAGTAGTTCCCCGTGACTTCGCCCGCAAGAGTTGGACTTTCCATATAAACTTTCATCCCCCATTTTACCCCCTTAATATTTTTATATCGCGACAAAATGTAGCCTATGTCCTTTCCAGGGTCTCGAACTGTCTCCACACAAAATTTCATCTCAATCGGTTCAGTGGTTTAAGCGTCAAGAGGTAACAGACAGACACACTTTCACATTTATAATTTTTTTTTTTACTTAGCCATTTCTGTCCCACTGCTGGGCAAAGGCCTCCCCCAAACTTCTCCAGTGGTCGCGGTTACCGGTCTGGGCTGGCCAGTCTTTGCAAAAGTGATCTAGATCATCTCGCCATCGTTTTCTGGGCCTGCCTTTCGGACGACGTCCATCAGTAGGCAGCTAGTGGGTGACGATCTTAGTCCATTTTTTAGGGCACATTCTGTTCACGTGGCCTGCCCAGTCCCATTTAAGCCTAGCGGTCTTCACACCTACATCGGCTATACCAGTTTTGGATCGTATTATGGTGTTCCGGATCCGATCCGTCCTCTTAATCCCCAGAACGCTACGCTCCATAGCCCTCTGGCAAACTCCAAGCCTGGACTTTTGGCTTTTAGTCAGACACCAAGTTTGTGCACCGTAGGTTGAGACAGGTAAAATGCAAACGTCGATAAGCTTCCGTTTGAGACATAAAGGGAGATCTCCCTTCATGTAAGCTTTTAAGGACCAGTAGCTCTTCCAGGCATTCTCAACACGACGGCTAATTTCCTTGTCTTGCCTGTTGTCGAAGGAGACTAACTGGCCCAAGTAGATGTATTCATCGACGTATTGCATCTCCTGATCCCCAACCACTACTCTTCGCTTGACGCTGTTGGTCATAATTTTTGTTTTGGACCTGTTCATTGCCAATCCAACCTTGAGGCTCGCAGTGCTCAGGTCTTCAAGCATCTCCAGCAGCTCTGTAGAGGTGCTCGCAAACAAGACAATGTCGTCAGCAAATCGGAGGTTAGTAAGACATTTTACACCTTTATCCCTTTTGATTGCCATGAACTTGGCAGGTCTTTGAACACCTCTTCAAGAACACTGGTGAATAATTTTGGAGATAAGGGATCCCCCTGCTTAACGCCTTTTTGGATTTCAAATATTTGGCCAGAAGTGTGTAATTTTAAATTCGCTGTACTACTTATAATATTAATATTAAACATTATCTATTGACTTTCTGCCTAGTGATTCTTTAGACAAGACAGACAGACGGACAGGTAAGACGGTAGTCTTCGTAATAGGGTCCCGTTTTTACCCTTTAGGTACGGAACCGTAATGATCAACTTACTCAACAGAATGTAAGGGCTTCATCGAAGGAAACGAGATACGAGTAAAACGTGATTTCGCAACCGCATCGCAATCCGCCCGGCATTTTGGCGCCCGCGCACGTGACGCGCGAGAAAACACGTGGGGCATTGAAAACACGCTGTGTTATTGAATTGCCTTACATAATTTAACCGAGGTGCGATCGGATTTACATCACATAACTTTGATTGTAGCAACTGACTATCGAAAAGTGTGTGGCGAAAAATTTCCACCAACGTGAAGTAGGTGTACGAGAGATGTAGGGTATGTATGCAATATTTTTTTATTGATTTGATAATAATAATGTCCTCCTAGCCGAATTTCAACTACAATCTCAACAGAGATTAGCCAACTGCGCGGGAGATATTTTATTGCACAAGTGTGGGCGCAATACACAAGTGCACTCTCTGTTCCTTCACTCTCATGATTCGGTGAGACGGCAGTCCAACATGACCGTAGAGAGATCAGGCGCAGCGCAGGACCAACGGCTTAACATGCGTTCCGAGGGTGTTAATAACACCACCAACTTAACTCCGGACTGTTTCTGAGTTATTTCAAGACAGAAAAATCCAACACTTTTGGCCCGACCCGGGACTCGAATCCGGCACCTCGTGTATAGTACCCAGCGTGCTGACCACTAGACTAACGAGGCAGATTAGGTTAAGCAAGGTATGTACAATAATATTATACTTACATTTCGGTGTACTTATTCGTATACCTAATTGTGTTTTATAATTTAAGCTATTTCTTTGCCAGTTTTACAACATTTACCAACATCTTGATCGAATACTTGTCAATATTGAGTAACGTACGAAGTAAGTTACTTGAAATACTGTATGTACTCGTACAAAGGTGTAATAAGTTTTGTAAAATTTCAATGGCCATGAATTACCATTAAAAATTATTATTAATTAATGGATCCTCCTGACCAACATTCATTAATAATTTACGTACGCTTCGTTAGGTAGATTATAGTTATGTTACATACTTGTCCCGAGTCATTGAATAATTCCCATCACTCTTTAAATGTTAAATAAGGCTTAGTTACGAAACCACCTCTCAAAATCTAAATGGTCCATTGTACCTAATGTTCTTTTTAAATGAGCAAATCACAAGTACAAATGTTGCAAGTCCAGCCTTTCACTAGAGTTTTTGTGAATGTCTGAATCCTTACGAAAATCCTAAGATCATTACCTAGATTAGTCATTGTTGGGACATGTTTCTATGTGAGTATTAGGTTCTACTAGACCAAGCTACCTAACTAGACGAATGCCAAACGACTTTCGACGATGAATACAACGAAAATATATATATGTGAAACGGAGTTTGGCAACGGGTCATATAATTGTCTAGTTGGTGACATTAATTATTTACATTAAGCGAAAAGATTTTTAATTTTGAGCGTATGCTGAGTACTCGAGGTTCAATTCTCTTGTCAGCAATTCAGAGAACAAGCATTATCTTGAGTTGACTGTTTTACTTATTAGAATAGTTATTTACGGGATTGCTACCATGTACCTTTTTATTCTCGAGTTTCCGATATTTCGGCGCTGTTGCAAGCGCCATGATCACGGAAGAACTGGTAGCAATCCCGTAAATAACTATTCTAATGATAATGACCAATGAAAGTTTAAAACAGTATATTGTTTTACTTTTGATTAATTGCATTGCTAAAAAATTTTGTATATGCGAGACTGGCCGGTTAGAATCTTATTCGAAAATATGATTATTTATAAGTAAAAAAATAGGTGTGTTCCATTTTCAAAGTTTCCCTCCACATTTTTTGCGAGCTGATTCAAAGTATCGTGCCCGACTGAAAAATGAATCTGCACCGGGAACATTTTAGAGCTATGATTTTTTATGATTTTAAATTTCGCCTGAAACCGGAAGAATCGTTCGATAGACTTCAAATGGCATTAATGGATGAAAGCCCCTCCAAGGCCACCGTGTATCGTTGGTATAACGAATTCAAGTGCGGTCGACCAACCTAGGGGGATGAAGAACGAAGCGGTCGCCCTTTGACGGCTATTACGGAAGAAATGGTGCTAGCAGTGAAAAATTTAATCAAAGATAATAGGCAAATTACATATCAGGATATTCAGCACATATTGAAGATTGAATCGTTCATGAGATTCTACACGGGCAACTTCGCGTGAGGAGGATAGTATCACGCTGGGTGCCGCACTACCTCACCGACGCTCAGAAGCGGGCCCAGGTGGAATGGTGCCGTGATATGCTGAACAAGTTTGAAGCAGGCTCGTCTCAGTGTGTTTACGACATCGTTACAGGGGATGAGTCCTGGATTTATCAATACGATTCAGAAACCAAGCGCATGTCGACAGTTTGGGTGTTTCCAAAGTGAAATAATCTCGGAGCTGGGGGAAGATTTTGATCGCCAGTTTTTTAATTTGCCTGGCCACTTGGTGTCGATTCCCTAACGAGATCAAAGAAGCATCAACGCCGAATGGTATACTACCAAACGTTTACCAGAAGTTTTCTCTGTTGTTAGCAACAAGCCAACAAACACTGGGCTCCGCGGACTACTGCTCCACCACGACAATGCGCCTGCACACACCGCGCTCAAAACGAAGGACTTCCTAGACAGCACGCCAGTCAAACTCCTGGGTCACCCTCCTTACAGCCCTGATCTAGCACCGTGTGACTTTTTTTTATTTCAAAAATAAAAAATCAGCTCAAAGGGATACAATTTTTTTTTTCGTCTCCGAAGATACGCTGGCTGCGTTCGAGCAGGCTGTAAACGAGGTGTCTGCGGCGGACTGGAAAAAGTGTTTCGAAAACTGGTTCAGACGCATGAATCTTTGTATAGAGGCTAGTGGAGAGTACTTTGAAAAGATTTAATAAAAATATATGTACCTGTAGAACTATTTTTTTTGTGTCGCACAACTTTCTGAGTGTCCCACGTAGGTAACGAAATTATTGAGTCTGATCTCTCTACGGTCATGTCGGACTGCCGTCTCACCGAATTATGAGAGTGATGGAACAGAGAGTGCACCTGTGTATTGCGCACACACTTGTGCACTATAATATCTCCCGCGCAGTCGGCTAATCTTTGTTGAGATAGGCCACTGTAGTCGAAATTCGGCTAGGAGCATTATTAACGAAATTAAGGATATCACCTGCATTTATCATGTGATCACCTGGTAGCCATTTTCGATAATATGCCTGGTTTTCATATTACAATCTTTGTTGTTACCAGGCTTGAACTGGGCGCTCTCCTGGTCGCTCCGCGGTAGCTGGCGGGTGCTGCTGGCGCCCCCGCCTACCGATATCACTGGTTTTCATATTACAATCTTTGTTGTTACCAGGCCTGAACTTGGCGCTCTCGTGGTCGCTCCGCGGTAGCTGGCGGTCACTGCTGGCGCCACCGACTTCCGATATCTTTGGTTTTCATATTACAATCTTTGTTGTTACTTGGCTTGAACTGGGCGCTCTCCTGGTCGCTCCGCGGTAGCTGGCGGGTGCTGCTGGCGCCCCCGCCTACCGATATCACTGGTTTTCATATTACAATCTTTGTTGTTACCAGGCCTGAACTTGGCGCTCTCGTGGTCGCTCCGCGGTAGCTGGCGGTCGCTGCTGGCGCCCCCGACTTCCGATATCACTGGTTTTCATATAACAATCTTTGTTGTTACCAGGCCTGAACTGGGCGCTGTCGTGGTCGCTCCGCGGTAGCTGGCGGACGTTGCTGGCACCCCCACCGCCCGCCGGCGTTGACCTGGCTGCGCTGGACGGGCTGCGGGTCCTCGGCATGCTGTGCTTCATCATCGAGCACGTGTGCTGGCTGAATACGCTCACCTACATCGTCAACACGCGGCAAGTTGAGCAGGTACATACAAACACACTCACATTCTTCTTCTTCCTTCCCTATTCCCATCATCTGGGGTCGGGTCTCCTTACACATTTGCGCCAGGATATTCTATCCTGGGTTGTCTTCTCTGGCATTTGGGCTTCCACGAGGTCTCTTTTAATCTTAGACTACCAGGTCAGAGGTGGGCGGCCTCTGCCTTTTTTTTGTTTAGGCAGATTTAGAGCGATTTGAACGACATGTTCTTCTTCTTTTCACATGCCCATAGCATCGGCGGCGAGCTTGAAACTGCCCCTAACGTGTTCATTCCGCACCTTGTCCAGCCGTGTTACGCCTCCTGACCATCTCAACATTTTCATTTCGTTGACGTGCAGTTTCTGTTCATGGACCTTCTTAACTGCCCAGCCTTCGGAACCGTATAGCATAGCAGGCGGTACTGCGGTTTTGTACACTGCCTTTGGTTTTGACGGGCATTCGGGGATCGCACAGTACTCCCGTGAGCGTACGCTATTTCAGCCATGCAGCGTTTACTCGATGGTTGACGTCGTCGTCCACGTTTGCATCTGGGGTGAGCATGGAGCCTAAATATTTGAACTTCCTGACTGTGGGGATAGGTGTTGTTCCAATGCTGATGGCATGTTCCTCTGTGTTTCCGCTAAAGGGGCATTTCATGTATTCTGTCTTGCTTCTGCTAACTCGCAGGCCATATCTCTCAAGTGCCTCTGTTCATGTATTTAGGAGTTCCTGCAGATGTTGTGCAGTATTGGCAACTAGAACTGTATCGTCAGCGTACAGCATTGTCCATGGTAGAGGCGCCGGTATATCTTTTGTGAGATAATCTATAACGAGATTGAAAAGCAAGGGGCTCAGCGCTGAGCCCTGATGGACGCCGTCTTCAACCTCGAATGCTGCCTTAGCAGAGCATTCGAGGTTGAAGTCGCTGGTCTTAACCAGCGGAGCTTTTTATTCTTGTGCTGACATTGTAGTACATGTCCTGAATTATTTCAATGTAATACTCAGTCACTTCCTGGGCTCGAAACGCCAGTCATACCAGGCTTCTGGGCACCCGGTCAAAGGCTTTTTCTATGAAAGCCAGGTCGAGGTCTTGCCTATTAATGCGGTGTTTTTCCATCACAATTCTGATCGCCTGAATAGCGTCGGTGGTTGATCTGGATGCCGTGAACCCGAACTGATTTGGAGAGATGTTTGTTAGTATCGTTATACGTGTACTAATAATTTACTCCCACATTTTAAGCGTATGTGAAGTGAGTTTTATGCCTTTTATGCCTCTGTAGTTTCCACACTCTGCTACGTCACCCTTGTTTTTATAGAACGGTAGTATAAAGCTTTGTCGCCAAGACTCTGGAATTATCTTGGTAGTTAGGATGATATTAAACAGTTTTGTTAACCAGTCCACTGCGGTTGTGCCTAACCTCTTCTAAAGGTCTGCTGGTATCTCATCTGGGCCTAGGGCTTTTTGGGTTCTTCATTTATGCGATCGCTTGTTTTACTTTCTCCGCGTCTATGGTATTTACAGGTCCTTGCGTTTGTTTCAGAGTTGGTGGTTCTTCATGTGGAAATTCCTCAATAAGTAGCTGCTCATAATATTTAGCCCACCTGTCACAAACGCACTCACATAGATATTAATATTATTAAAGACAAACACACCGATTACCTAGCCTCAAACTAAGCGTGAGCTTGTGCTATGGTGACTAGGATAACGGATAGGCATCATCATAATATCAACCTATTGCAGTCTACTGCTGGATATAGGCCTCTCCAAGACTACACCAACTTTCACGGTCCCCCGCTTCTCGTAACCAGCCACCACCACCGACCACCTTTCTCAGGTCTTCGGTCCACCTAGCGGGGGGACGTTCAACACTATGTTTTTCGAGACGTGGTCGCCATTCGAGAACCTACCTACTCCAACGCCCGTCGGTTCTGCGACAGACATGACCAGCCCACTGCCATTTCAGCTTACTGCACCTCTGAACAATATCTATGACTTTCGTCTTTTGGCGGATGAACTCGTTACGACGGATAAGCATACTTACATACAATTTATAAACATCCATAACTTAGGTGCTCGTTTTAAATGCTCGTGCCAATTACACAAACATTTGCCCCTTGCGGGATTTCGACCCTCTGGTATTGTAGTCCTCAGACGACTCATTGGTCGAACTGCCGTCTCATCGAACATGCAAGTGAAGTTACAGACAGAAAGAAAGAAAATACATGTATATTAATAAATGGAATAAAATGAAAATGAATGAAAATTTATAAAAGGCACGGTTACAAAGCAAACAACATACGAGTAGTATGCACTTTAGGTAAGTTTGTGCGCAATACACAGGTGCACTCTCTGTTCACAGGCGCACGATTGCACGCACAGTCCGACTAGTTTACCTACTTAATATGCACTATCTATCACACCTCCCGCGTACCTAATTGGTTACCTAGCTGGCCACATGTTAACGCTCTGGCTGGGAGAATTGCTTCAGCTGCCTTGCGGTTAGAAAAATTAGACATTGAATGATGTTGAAACAGCAAGGACGATCGTCAGGATCGTTGATAATTCCAAACCCTTTTTGGTTAAAGTTTTAGGCCGTCTTTCAAGGCTCTCGTTCGGAGGCTTACATGACTTAAGTTGTGCTTAAGTGCTCTGAATTCTTTGCCTGGATAACCATCAACGCGTAGACGACGACCGTCTCGACTGGTTTAGGTATTATAGCTTTTTACTTGATACAAGAACGATATTAAGGGGGTTGTTGAACTGTCTCGATCTAAATATATCAAAATCTTTATTTCCAGATGCGCAGTGAAACAGACGCGATCTTGGTGTCAAACAGCACGCTGATGGTGCAGGCGTTCTTCCTGATGTCAGCCTTCCTCCTCGCCAACAAATTGCTGCAGCAGCGCCGCCGCCAGCAGCGCATCGCAGTCGTCTCTACGTTCTTAGAAACCATGGTTAATAGGGTCATCAGGTAACTATCTATAATCAGCACACACACAGACGTCCAAACAGTTATTTTTAAAGATATGTGTCAACCAGCCGTTGCCTAATTAAATTCTTCCGGGCCTGATGCTACCTAGTCTTTCAGGTGATGATTATTATTGAAGCTATACCAGTTAGAACACAAAACTCTGAAGTTTGTGACTGACTGACAAATTCAACAAGAATTACAAACTAACTCATATGATCATTACCCATTCCTTCATCCATAAATTCTTACCTCTCCGTCCACCGTTTGTCCCACAGAATGAGTCCAACGTACTTCATCGTGGTGTGGTTCGCGGCAAGCTGGTGGCCGCGAGGGGGCGCCGGCCCGCTGTGGGCGCCCCTCGTAGGTGGCGAAAGCGCCGTCTGCCGCCGCAAGTGGTGGACGCATTTGCTGTATTTGAATAACTTGTTGTACGCAGATGACAAATGCCTCATACAGACATGGTGAGTTTGTTGAGTTGTCAAGGTTTATTTTTGGCTGACTGGAAGATAAAATGTAGGTACCTTAACCAATTTTGCGAATGTATGTCTGTAATTTAATGTTTACTAAAGCAAAGCTGTTTACTAAAGTCTATGATAGGATAGGTATGGTGGACCTTGCATTAGACCAAGAAGCTCTTGTCATCTCTGCTTGAACGCGTTTATAAAGATGTCTATAATACGAGTATCATCATCATTTGCAAACAGCTAGGACCGTTTCACCTCTCTTTAATCACGTTTAGTGCTTCATCTGTCTTTTATCATACATCACGCTTATAGACACAAGAAGTCTGTAAATGCGGAAACACTAAAACGTGAGCGCGAAAACCGCCGCCCAAATTGGGTCTCGCCACAGATAGGGCGAAGTTGACCAAGGCACAAATTGGGCCGCGACACGGATGAGGGGTTAGCTTTTCTCATTAGCTTTTTTAAAGCTTATTCAGCATTCTGTCCACCAGGTGCCATTTATTTGTTTAAACTTTATCACACCGAAAAAAATATTAACTTAATGCCTTAAGGCATTCTCTACCAGACCATGTAGGTAAGCATAAATTCAAATCAGTGGCGGGACAATAAAAATTTGTGCGTAACAGGTACCTAGCGGCAGACATGCAACTGTACGCGACCGCGCTGCTGCTGACGCTCGTGATGTGGCGTTTGCGGCGCGCGGCGGTCTACGTGCTGATCTCTCTGCTGGTTCTCTCAGTGGTCGCCGTCTTCGGGATGGCGTACGCCTGGCACCTCGTGCCTACACACGTGCTGCACAGGCCCGAGTGAGTAAATTGCCTTCTGTCTTCTGGCTCTAGTGTGGTGGTGTTAATGCTAGCAATGTGGCGTCTTTGCTGCTGGTCCTCTCAGTGGTCGCCGTCTTCAGGATAACGTACGCCTGGCACCTCGTGAATACACACGTGCTGCACAGGCCTGAGTGAGTACACTGCCTTCTCTCTTCTGGCTCTAGTGAGGTGTTGCTAATGACGACAATGTGGCCACATGACGCCACATCTCGTCAGCAGACATGCACCTGTACGCGACCGCGCTGCTGATGGCGTACGCCTGGCACCTCGTGCCTACACACGTGCTGCACAGGCCCGAGTGAGTACACTGCCTTCTGTATTGATGATGCTGATGCTAGTAATGTGGCGTCTTTTATACTGGTTCTGTCTGAGGTATATGGATGTCTTCGGGACCACGTAGGTACGCTCGGCGTCTTATGGATACACAAGTCTTGCATGGATCTAAGTGAGTACACTGCCTTCTGAATTATAGCTTAGTGTGGTGGCGCTGTCCGCGCTGCTGGTCCTGTCTGTGGTAGGGTAGATGTCTTCGGGATGGCTTATGCCAGGCATCTTGTGCCTACACACGTGCTGCATACGCCTGAGTGAGTTCACTGCCTTTTGTCTTCTGGCTCTAGTGTGGTGGTGCTAATGATGGCAATGTGGCGTCTTTGATACTGGTTCTGTCTGTGGTATATCGATGTCTTCGGGACCGCATAGGTAGGGTCAGATGTCCAACAATGAAACAGTGGTACACAATGAAACTTTGTGATATTTCTAAAATGCGACGTTGCCACACCGTGCAATATATCGCGTAAGGACGATCTCGAGAACCCCCTTCCAAACCCCAGTTTGCACCGGCACCGCGTGGGTGAGGACGGGTCTATGGAGCATTTTACGATTTTTTTACGAAAAAGTAAGTATTTTCTGCTATAATTGTACATTTTTTATTAAATTTGGGCTGGTAATTTCTTATTATCTACTATTACCTACCATTAAACATACATTTTACATTAATGTGGACTAGATTGTGAATTGTCATTTTTAAAATTTTGTGGAATAAATTGAGGTTAGTAAAAGAAACCGAAGGTAGTCAACAATGAAACAGTTGCATTATGGACACAATAAAGCAGTGTTTCATTGTGTACTTCATTGTGTACTTCATTGTGTGTTTCATTGTGTACTTCATTGTGTGTTTCATTGTGTACTTCATTGTGTGTTTCATTGTGTACTTCATTGTGTGTTTCATTGTGTACTTCTTCGTTTCATCAGTGAAATTCTAGTCTTATTTTACTTTGCCTAGGTACACCTCCAAAAAAGTTTGCGATCACTTTGAAAAATCAAAATCTTTTTTGTTACGGTAAACGATATCATAACATAACACAGGTATTATTGTTATTATAATATTATTACAGAGTTTTTTTTATTTTAAGAAAACCTACAAGTAATATGTTTTCTTGATACAGTTACATAAAAAATAATAATCAGCTTATGCTAGTAGTGATCACAAACTTTTTTTGATGTGTGTATATTGATAGTTATATAAGTGTCATTGGAAATTAAACTTTATTCAATAGTTTAAGTTGATGATGATGAGTTAGTAAGTCAATGTTTTTTATTTCTTATTAATTACAATTAAAGAGTTTTCATTTCCGATAAAACTTTCAACTGTTTTCATATTCTTTCTACGTGAAAAATAATCTTAACATTAGATATTTGTTTCTTCTTAAGATGGCGCGTACAAAAGTTGATAAAAGAAAGAAAGGTAACCATAAAAGTGAAGATATGCTTCGCGCTATCAAAATGCATAGAGATGGAAAGAGCCTTAGAAAAGCAGCAAAAGAGTGCAATGTGCAGTATCCCACGCTTTTCCGTTATTTAAAAAAAATTAAGGATGTAGATGATGCATCTTTACAGTGTCAAAGGCTCACTCCAAATTATGAAGTGAATAAAACGTTCACAAACGGACAAGAAAGATCTCTAAAAGAATACATTGAAGAATGTGCCTTAAAATTTTACGGATTATGTTCAAAGGATGTGCGTCGTATTGCTTATCAAATGGCAAAGGTTAATAACATCCAATGCCCTGCTAGTTGGGAAAAAGACCAAATAGCTGGTATTGAATGGCTTAGGTCCTTTAAATCAAGGCATCCGGAACTAACTTTAAAGAAGCCCGAAGCATGTAGCATAGCCCGTGCAACCGCATTTAATAAAGAAAACGTCAGATCTTTCTTTGTTAACCTGAAAAATGTCATGGAGGGTCATCCTTCGTTTGGTAACGGTTGAAGAATCTATAATTTAGATGAAACTGCTACAACAACCGTGCAAAAGCCCCAAAAAGTCATGGCTCCCAAAGGAAAACACAATATTTGCAAGATAACTAGCGGTGAGCGGGGCACATTGGTGACGATATTCGCCATTGTATGTGCATCGGGACAAGCATTGCCTCCAGTCCTTGTTTTCCCGAGGAAAATTTTTAAAGATATAATGATGAATGGCGCTCCGCCAGGATCTCTTGGACTTGCAGCTCCATCCGGATGGATGAATGCGGATCTATTTGTAAAAGTTATGCAGCATTTTATTACAAACACGTCTGCGAGCCCAGAAAACCCCGCTCTATTAATCATGGATAACCACGAATCCCACCTGAGTATTGAGGCTTTCGATATGGCCAAACAATCTGGGATAACAGTGCTCACTTTGCATCCTCATACGACCGCAAAGATGCAGCTTCTTGATGTGGGCTTAAATGCCCCTTTTAAAGGTTATTACAATAGTGCTGTGGATTCGTGGCTGATGAGGCATCCTGGAAAACAAATGACTGTCTACAATGTCGCTGAGTGTGTAGGCCAGGCCTACACAAAAGCAATGACACCAGCAAATATTATGTCTGCTTTCAAAAAATGCGGCATTTTTCCTTATGACTCAGACATTTTTGCAGAAATCGACTTTATGCCATCATTGGTGACCGACAGAGAGCAATCAGTACCATCTCATTCTACAGCTACTGTTTCTGATGAATCTCACCTTAATGATAATCTTGCTGTTCCTTCTTCAGAGGTTGAACGAGCTGAGCTGAGTCCGTTGTCTGATGTTACACGTGCTGAAAGTCCATCGATACTTGAAGCTGATGAATTTATTTTGAAGGAAATTACCACACAAACCACCGAAGCTGCATGTAGTGTAGAGGATGCCAAAACTCCAACAAAGAAGCATAGTTCTATCTCACTACCTAGAGAAATGACGCCTCCTATAGAGGAAATTCGTTCGGGTTGTAGCACTGAAATGAATTTTAAATCTCCAAAAGAGTTTTTACCCCCATTAAAGGCAGATCCACGGACAGGGAAGCGTAAACCGAGAAAACTCGGTAAGACTATGGTGGCGACGGACACGCCTGAAAAAAATAGGATAGCAGAAGACCGGAAAAAAACACAAGAAAGAAAATCAGCGGCAACAAAAACAGTTAAGCGGTCAGTATTGACTGACAAAGGAGGAAAGAAGAAACCCTAAATTGCAATAATTGAATCGGAATCAAGTAGTGAAGAAGAGGAAGAAGTAGTTTATATGGAAGAGGGCGATTCTGATATGAGCGAATTTAATGACGAGCTAGATGAGGATGGACTACCTGTAATAAAATAAGATTTTAAAGACCTTGCTCACCCTCCTCAAGAAGGTGATTACGTCCTAGTTTTACTAGACTCGAAAAAACTGAAAGTCTACTACGTCGCGAGGATTATAGAAGTCCTTAAACAAAAGTTCATGGCTTCGTTTATGAGGTTGAAAATTAAAGATGAAATGAAATTTTATATGCCGTTGGAGCCAGATCTTTCTGAAATTCACATGAAAGAAATAAAAATGATTCTTCCTAAACCACAAATAAATGGATCAAAGATAAGAAATTCAACTTACGTCTTTCCTGTCCGTGTGACACCAAATATGAAGTTGCGTTAATTTCTTTTGTTAATTGAATTTTCACTCTTCTTGCCCTATTTCTATTTTTTATTATCAAAAAATTACATTTATTAATATTTAGTTATTATTTTTAAAGTTACCAGTTGTTGAAACTCCTCTCTTTTCTAGTGATTTTCGTAATTTTGATACTAGTTGCTAAGTGACTTAAGTGTTGAGTTAATGTTAATGTGTTGTTAAGTATTTGATTTCTGCCAATTTCTTTACGATATGTTAGTGATTGTATAATTATAAGACTGATTAATGGAGGTGCCTTAAGTGTTAATTTAATTAACGAGTGCCATAAAATTAGCAATTTAGTGTTATAGTTTCCCAAAGTTTATTTTTCCAATTTCTAAGACTGAATTAAAGTGAGATTAAAAATAACACCTTTTTTTTATTAAACTCCATTTTTTTTTGTTCATTTTACTTCTGTTGGTATAACACAAAACATAAAATATTACTGTTTCATTGTTAAATTTGTGGTGTTCCATTGTGTACACCACTAAGGACACAATAAAACATTTGCCGGTTTTAGGTATTTAATTTTTTGTTGAACAATTACTCATTAATTAATAAAACTGATAATGGCATCCGATGCCCAATAAAATTGTCGATATATCTCTAAAATCTTATCCTTCTATCAATAATAACAAAAGGTAATTCTATTTAGAATTTTTTGTGTTTCATTGTTGGACACCTGACCCTACTCTTGGCGTCTGATGGATACACAAGTTTTGTAAAGATTAATGATATTTATTTGTATAAACATGGTACAATTTAAGCCTGAGTAAGTACACTGCCTTGTTCTGGCGCTAGTGTGTTGGTGCTGATGTTACACTTCTGGTCCTATTCGTGGTCGCCGTCTTCGGGGTGGCGTACTCCTACTGGCACCTCGTGCGCCTCGTGCATAGACCTTGAGTGTGAATACTGCGTATTATAATATCTGTGATACTGCCTACAAGCGCTAGTGTGGTGGTGCTGGTGCTGGCAATGAAGCGACTGCAGGTAGGATTCAAACACACTGCCCTTCGCTATCCGGTTCTCTTAATTGAGAGCAGCAACGGATGTTACTAACTCGACGAGTAAGTACATTTTTGAGTGGAAATTTACTACCTATAGTCTTGCAGGTAGTATTTTAGAACCACCCGCGCTCTGTAACGCGGGGCCTTGTTGTTCAATCTGTTATTTAATTCAATAATACATGTTGATACGACGATCATAGGTTTGCACTCCGGACTACAAAACTAGTGGTCGCGGGTTCGGGTCCCGCAAGTTTGTGTAATGTGCTCAACACAAACATTCGTGCCTAAGTCATAAATGATTATAAACGTATATGTAACTATGTCTATCCGTTTTATCCGATAGCAAAAGCTCTGGTTTAGTTTGGGGTTTCCTCCCCCAAACTGCTGTATCAGTGAATGATGATGACAATGCTGATGATGGTCTTTTAACATCTTTCCAGGGCCGTCCGCGCTCTGTACCGCGGGGACCTCTCGTTCAACTTGCTGTACCAGTCGCCGGTGGGCAACGCGCCCGGGATGCTGGTCGGACTGCTGCTTGCGCACCTTCATCACACGCTCCTCGACTCCAACGTCAAGCTCAGTGAATACAGGGTAAGCTCAATAGGCTAGACTTTAATAACTTTGATTCCAGACCATGAGATTCACCTACCTTACTTACCACACTGTGTGTTATAAAGGTCGCTGGATGAAGGCCGCTCGGAACATGTTATTTCGGAAATGGGGGAGGCCTATGTTCAGACAGTTCAGCAGTGGACCTCCTGCCGCTGGTATACGTATGAGGGTAGGCGTTGTTGTACCTAACCTACAGAGGAGGTTAAAAAAACAACGGCGCTAAGTTATCTAATGAAATATTTATTTGACAAAAAACCTTTTGTTGATTGAAATCAAGACGTGTCGCGCGTACAAGTCTTCGTGACATAACCTAATAGAGAAGCACTTTTTTAATTGGCTAGCTAATAACTTAGTCCTGTCTTAAACCTGGTACTAAGTTTTTAGAATAACGGGGAGCAGGTTTACTTATCTACAAAAATACCAATTTAAGTTTAAAATAAGAAATCAAAAATTCGCACACGGGTAGAATTTGCACCTACAACCTTTAGCTAACCGGGCCAACGCTCTTACCAACTGAGCTACCGTGCAGATCATCCACCCGTGCGAAATTCTTGGTATCTTTTGAATACGTCATTGCGTGACGTCAGCGACATTTACCCGAACTGTTTTGCAACAGCAGTGGGTCATTAATTATTCTTAATAGAATTGCTATTCAATAGTTTTTAATATTTTTAACACATTACTGTTGCAATACAGGGTAAATGTCACTGACGTCACGCAATGGCGTTCAATTTAAACCTATATAAATAAGAAAACACTGTAAGTGTTAATAAATAATAAAAACTTCTTAAATGTCCTGTGCAGTGGTTCCGCTGGGCGTCGTGGTGGGCGCCGTGGCTGGCGCTGTGGTGGGTGGCGAGCTCGCCGCGACTCGTGGGCCGCGGACCGCCCGCGCCTGCCGCCGCCGCCGCGCTCGCCGCCACCGAGCGCGCCGTCTTCGCGCTGCTCGTCGCCACCGCGCTGCTGGGCGCCATGCACGGGGTTCAATGTGAGTATTCATTACTTTAGTGAATAGGAACTTTACGGAGCTAAAACTTGGGTTGTAACCAAAGAGATTCTAGAAAAACTTAGAGTAACGCAAAGTGCTCTAGAAAGAAAAATTATTGAAGTAACTATAAGAGACAGAAGAACCAACAAATGGCTGAGACAACGAAGCCTAGTGACTGACGTGGTCGAGAGAGTAGCCAGACTGAAGTGGGATTGAGCTGGTCATGTTGCGAGGAACGAAAATTTTTGGTGCATGCAAGTCTTAACATGGAGACCATACGGATTACATAGATCAAGGGGAAGACCGCAAATGAGATGGAAAGACCACTTGAAAGAGATAGCGGGCAGCAACTGCATCCTAACTGCCCAAAACAGGGATAAATGGAGAGGGTTTAAAGGCCTAGGTAGGGGAGAGTGGGGATATTGCGGACACTTAAGGGAAACCTTCCATAAAACATAGAGAACTAAAGATAACCAGTTAGTCTTTATTATCTTTTAAACTTTGGTTTTTACTTTTCAAAATCAACATATAAAATTATGAGTATTAAATCAACAAGTATACTTTTTATCAAAAAAACAAAACCCTTAGTGTCCGTATTTACCCGGAAGGCAACGGGTAAATACCAGGTGAGGTAATTGCGGCCAGTCTTCTTCTCCTTACAGAAGAACGATAAAGTCACGGCTTGTCCTCCTACCTGTGCAACTATCGTGTGCCCAATTCTTGCACACCAGCACATTACCCAGTATTTAGTGGGAGGGCGATAATATTTTTTATTATAAAATATATAGAAATATCTTCATTGTTATCTAATTTTTAAGAGTTTTAACACGTTTTTTGTTCTCCGATTATGGTTTTTTAGCTTTAGTTATAGTTTTAACTTTTAATTGCAGCTTCTTGCTTAATTCTTTTTCTGTCTTCTTTGTTTCCTCCTACATCCTTCTTCTTTCATTCAATATTTTCTGGAGTATTAGTAAAAAAGATTAAAGAGTGCTTTTTTGGTTCGTATTTTTGCTTAAATATTTTTTTATAATTCTTTTAAAGAGAATAATGTTCAAATGTTTCTTCAATATCATCTTTTTTCCATAAAAAATATTTTTTTACTACCTTTCTAGGGCTCACGAAATTTCAACTTATTTTCTTTCTGGTTATAGTTACTAAATTTACAGTTTTATGCGTGTAGGTACATTTTCCGTCTACTTTTTGTATATGTACACGGGGCAATTGAAACAGAATACAACCATGTTAAGTAATGTGTCCGTGTTCTCTCCACCCTTTTGGGTAAATACGGATGTCCGTGTTTAACCCAAAACAATGTCCGCAATCACCCCAATTAGCACTGCAAACGTTTTAGAGCAAAAAAATTAGGATAAGTAATCATACTTCTACGATCTTAATATCATATTTTAAAGTTAACTAGCCTCCTAATGTATGGTGGGTACAGTTTTTACCTAAAGCAATTACCGTTGCATATGCACGTTACTAAAAATCTATTAAAATTATAAGAAACCCCTTAAAAACGATTGAACATCCTTACCTTAAAGTGAGTGCGCGGCTTCCCGTATTAAAGTTTTGTCAGGCACTAAAGATGGCAAAATGAATCCCACGAATCGGGTTGTGTGGCCCATGGCGGTTGTATCAGCTGATAAGGTACTGTCCGCAATTACCCGCTGTCCGTAATCACCCCACCCTCCCCTACACCAAGCGATTGGTAGATAGTGGCTGAAGAAGAAGAAGTGAGTAGGAATTAGGTAGAGATGCGCCGAATGTAGGTTTAACCGAATAAGAATGTTCGGCCGAATCATTCGGTTTCTTACTCCGGTTGAGGATTTCCGTATTTCGAATGTAGCTGTCCCTGTCACTTACGCCAGAATGACAACGCGAACAAGCGTGATGACTAGATTCCGAAATACGTACATCGCATCGTCAACCAAAGTAGGGTCTCTGTTTGGAATTGAAAGATTTTTAACGATTTGTAAGTACCTACACGTCGCGTAGGTTACAATTCGTTCATTTTTTTTTCATTTCAATAAGCTTCAAAGGACCGCAGATATAATTATTTAATGTGCATTTCAACTTTATACCTCCACACACGCGTCCTCATACACATTTATTTCTGACTTTACACACAGGCACCCCCGCCTATCCGTTTGTCTCCCCCCACTGGACACTGAAAGGGTCTTGACTTGACAGACAGACGAACAACAAAGTAATCCTATAAGCTTTATAGGATCACTTTGTTGTCCGTCTGTCTGTCATAGTATATGTAAGGGTTCCTTTTTTCATTTTGAGGTACAGAACCCTAAAAATGAAGCGGATTGAACCCGCGTTCCTCATACACCGGGCGATTGCGTAACTACTCGGCCACCGAGACGTAGGCAAAAATTTCTGTGCTTAACGCTGTAAAGCATAATTCACCTTGAAGATAATAAAGCATTATTCCGTTCTCAGCGCCAGTGCGTCGCGTCCTATCCTGGCGCGGGTGGTCGGTGCTAGCGCGGCTGTCGTTCGGCGCGCTGCTGCTGCACATGCTGATCAACAAGTCGCTGCTGGGCGCGCAGCTCGCTGCCACGCACCTCGACCGCACTACTGTGGTGAGTACTGTACAGCGACAGTGCAGGCGAGTACACCGCATATGTATGTTCCGGTTGCAGCACCAGTGAGGAAAAATACTTACACGAATAATATGCAAAGCACCAGTGCGGGACAATACATGCTAAGCCTAAAGCGTCAACTCACCCCGAGATACACACTCAAAGCTCCAGTGCGGGACTGGCTCAGACGGCCGGATGTAGGTACACGGAATTTCGACTACAGCGGTCTGACTCAATAGAGATTAGCCAACTGCGCGGGAGATATTATAGTGCACAATACACAGGTGCACTCTCTGTTCCTTCACTCTCATAATTCGGTGAGACGGCAGTCCGACATGACCGTAGAGAGATCAGGCGCAGGACCAACGGCTTAACGTGCTTTCCGTGGCACAGGGATGTTTACACCACCAACTTCCTGACTCCGGAGCTGTGTCCGAGTTATTTCAAAACAGAAAAACACAAACACTCTCGGCCCGACCTTGGATTCGAACCCGGGACCTCGTTCGTACCACGTTAGTACCCAGCGTGCTGACCACTAGACCAACTAGGCGGGTAAGTTACACACAGAGTAAAGCGTCGTGCGGGACAATACACAGAGTGCAGCACCAGTGAGGGAAAGTAGGTACACGCTGGGTTAAGCGCCTGTGCGGGTAAATACACACTCAGTAATGCGCCAGTGCGGGCGAGTACACACTCAGTTAAGCTCCAGTGCGGGACCATACACATCTAATGCAGCACCAATGAAGGATAATAAACGCTGGATTAAGCGCCTGTGGCCTGTGCAGGTGACTAAGCTAGTAATAGAAGGTAAGTTTCCTGCATTAATTAAAGGCATTCAAGCTGGCAGCCATTTTGCCGCTTTGATATTGCTTGTGTTGTGGTCAAACCCCGCCACTACCACTGATTGACCTCACCACAAGAGATACCTACTCGACATAATCATAACTAATTAGATAATCAACTCCCTTTTTCTGCCCATCCTAGATACTGGAGTGGTTTGGCGTGGCCGTAGCATCGTACATGGCCGCTCTGCCCCTCGCGTTGCTGGTAGAGATCCCAGTGCAACGGCTGTATAAGGCTCTCCGCACCCCGCCGCGAGCCCCGCCTGCTCCCTCACCACCCCCCACCCAGGAGAAAGCTGAAGTTGCCACCTGAACCCGTTGCTATATTTGGATACTACTTTTGTAATAACTCGTCCATATTTCCGGGTGTACTATAGGGTCCTCGACCCTGAACCCAGCATACTCGGGCACTACTCTGTGACAACTCATCCATATTTCCGAATGTACTATCAAGGACAAGTGCGGCTTATCAGTCTTAGGGCCAAAATCGTTTGCTCGCACTATGCGAGTTTTGTAAAGAAAATAAAACCAAATGCTTAGCTACTCTAGCGATGTAACAATAAAATTCAAAGTGACATTGTTTTTTTTTAAATTACTCGTACTTGTATACTGACCGATGTGATAAAAATTTTGAAATCGTGTGCGGCCTGCTTAGCGAATATCTCTGCAAAGTGGTAATGCGCATTTCAACCCGATAGTACCTGTCTTTTTCACTTAAGACTGGGTAGCAGTGTGAAAGAGATGGCTAGATTCAAATACAGATGTCAGCTCACTAGAGTAGGACCTGTGTAGCTTATCCAAATTTAAAGCTCATCTATGCAAAGTAAAATACTGATAACATGTGACATACTGATAACATACTAACTCAATGACAACTTTGAGAAATTGTTATTATTGGATAAATTATTGTTTTTTAGTGATAAGCATTCACTATGCAATCTAAATATATTATTGGATTTTGTAACATAAAGTTAAAGAGCTGAATTTAGCAGCCTGTTATGTATCTATGTATTTAGATTATGAAACCACTTAATTTATAATATTGCTTACAAGCCAAATCCCTATTCTGATTCTGAAGAAAATTATACATGGGTGAGGTTCATAAATTTCAAATATGTAGGTATAACATAATTATATTATTTTATTTATTTGCTACTCAAATATCAGGTGAAGGATGGTGATAGCAATGATTTTGAATGCATGATGACCCTAAAGATTTCTCATTTAAGATTCAATTCTTTCTCTGCTTTTTTCCTACAAATATGTAATATATTTTTACTCTACATATGTCTATATTAATAATAAACCCATAAATATGATGCAAGCTATAGAAACAGTTTTGATTTTGTAACATTTAGCAGATACTAAATGTTGTGCAAAATTCTAGTCGGAAACGAAGTTGAATTTGCAGACAACTTGATGTTTTTTGACTTGACAAATTTGGTCACATTACAAATGAATAAGTAAATAACCTTGACATCAATTCTCTATTTTTGTGACAAAATACATATTCCTACACAAGAAGAGAATTCTTGAGCAAGATAATTAATTGATAGATGATTAAGGTATATGTACTTAGTTGAGATGTAGGAATAAGTAAGTGTAGGTACATCAGTAATAAAGTACAATCGGCAGCAAGTCAGGTTACCCCTTTGAACACAAAACAGCTTTTATTATGTAGAGTATAGAGGCAGTCTCAAGATCAAAGCAGGGTAGTCTGATGTGCATCCGTTTGTACATAGTAGCTATGTAATGAAAGAATGTGATAGCTTACTTTGGTTTAAGAGTATATGAAGTGAATTGGTATAAGAATGATGGTTTTACTGGAAATACATTTTTATAATGTAACTATTTGTTTTAATTTAGCTATGGGGTTTGGTAGATGGCAAAAAAATTCTTGCTTTGGTAAGTTAATTTGACTTTATTGAGTCACACACTCACATTATCACAAGATCCTTCGTTATTCTAGTGAAATAGTAAAAACCATACATACTGCAAGTATGAATTGTAATTTACACATCACAGTACTGCACTTGCACAAAATCATCAGTTTCTTTGACTTCATTACTTTCTATGCCTAAATCAACATGATACACCTGGCAGCCACTTATGAGAAAATTATAGAGGAAAATATTTAGAGATAAACAAAAATCAACTTAATAGTTTCAGGGGGGCTGCAACAAACTTCAGCAATGTTTGCAAACACTTCTTAGTTACTGGAGATCTTAAAGCTAAGGTAATTTTGGGCTGGTTAGCGTCTCGAAGGTCCAGAGCCACCCTGCCAGCCTCCCCGATGCCCTCCTCCTCTCCCTCCTGCCCCTCGACCTCGACCCGCAGCTGGAATATTATAGAAATGGGGTAGTTAGAAACCTAAATTAATTAAAATTATTTGAGTAGGTAGGTAGTTAGATCATTATTCCTATGTCAAGTAAGTAATTCAACTTATTACCTATAGATATTTGTAGAAGGCTGAAATGGGGTTAGACAAGAGAATAGTCCAACCAAGTTCCAAAAGATTATTGGTCCCCTTCGTTTGTAAACAAATACAAAAATACATTGATCCTTTAAGTCAATGACCTATGTCGACAGGAAATATCTATCTGATACTTACCCTGAGCTCGTAATATAGCACTTTTGCCGCGTCCTGCAGTCGGTTTATTTCCTTGTCGTTTGAACATAGGAGCATTCTTCAACATGTCCGGTAATATTAGAAACCTGATCTTTGAGCCCCGAATGTACACATTTTCTAGCTGGGCGACACGGCCGTCGCGATAGGTCACTGTAACCAGCGTCATTTGGCAATTCATATTATCCTCGGCTTCTATTAGCTTTCCGCGGTAAACTTCGCCGGTGTTTGTTTCGCAGGTCACTACATGACCTTCCGCCTCGTGAAGTACTTTAATAGGCACACCGATAGACATATTGGTATATCAAAAATCACAATCTCGATCACAATCACCAGTGTAAATCCTAAAATTAGTGATTATTGCAGATTACGAACGGCTACAAAAAGAAATCGTAGCTGCTTAACAACAATGGCTGACTTTGACAGTATTTTTTTTTATTACCTACCTACTACTATAAAGCAGTGTGCAGCAGTATTTTTTTTTACCATTTCTAGGATAAAGAAACATATTGAAATTCGTACCTGTATGTTGTGATGTGAGCTCACTATGCAAAACTAAATATAATTTGCAACTTTTTCTTATCAAAATCTAATAAACAAAGATATTTGCTTTCCTTGCGCTTATTTCTTGCTTTTGAATTCGTAAAAAAAATAAAGTGCCCCCGAGACGATCAAATGCGAGCCTCTATAAAATATTCGGCTGTATAATTGTTGATTTGTGGCCACTCAAACAAAATGTTGCGAAAATGACTGACAGTGGCAGTAATGACAGTTGGTTGGTTTGGTTGACGGCTAGAAAAAAAGTTACCGTTGTGGATCGTGGACGCTTTTTTCTATGTTGATTTGTTAAAAAAGAATATCAGAAAAGCAAGTCGTGTAGGTGGATAGATAAGTAAGTGCAATGGCGGCTGCAGTGATGAAGATCGAAGTGGAAACGGAGGCGTGCTGCGTCTGCGGCGGCGGCGGCGAGCTGCAGACCCCGGAGGAACATGACGCCAACTCCACGGTGATGCTGGCGCCGCTACGGGCCATGCTGCTGCACCTCAACAACAATAAGGTTCGTTCCCACCTTCCTATAAGTCAGTCTTCAGTAGTTTTAACAGTTTTATTGTATGGAGGTCTAGGATCGGAGCTAGGTTATGTTGGATAGGTACTGTGCTTTAGCTTGGGTTATAGCTGCATGTCCTGATGTGGGATAAATACGATCCAAGGATCGAAAGTACATTCTAATTTTGTAGGTAGACAAAATATTAGATTTCAGACTACTAATGCACTGATAGCTAAATTAGGGGGTATCTTTGAATCGAAGAAGACTGTATGTACCTATCCATTCTTACAAGATTATTTAACAGGTGCTACATATTACAAGAAAGAACAACTAAACTATACTGCAGGGTCAGGTTACTTTCCTAGGTGGTAAAATTGTCCAGGCTCACATTTATATTATGCGTCTACGATTTTTGATGTTATGATATTACTATTGAAAAGACACCGTTTTTTTGCACTATATCACAAAGTTTCACATCTAGGGTTTGTCTAGTTCTTTAGAGATATATTTTTTAAAACCAATTATATTCAGACTCAAATCTGTATTTATTTTTTTGGTTGTGCGTTTGATATGTCATTGCGCCGACCTCCCCCCCTTCCCCTAATTCGTGGACGCATAAGGTAAATTCCTTCCATTGTCCATCCATATAGTAGTTGTACACCAGTGCCAGCTCCAAGATTAGTTCAAAGATTTTTCTGCGAGCCTGTATACCCAGCTAATTGTGTATGTACCTAACTCGCATCTTGACATCCTTTAAGCTAAAGTATCCCCTTAAGCTAAAGTACCCAACACTAAGCAATTTTATTACAGGTTGTACCTGAAGGTCGCCTGTGTTCTGACTGCATCCGAAGAACCATAGATGCCTATGAGTTCAGTACTTCTCTATCCACCAAATCTGCAACCCCTCTCAGTGAGAAGATCCGAGCTCTAAGACGGAGACTTCACGAATTGACACAGAAAATAGATGTGTTCATCGTGGTAGGAGGCCCGGGGGTGAATGCTGGGGGAACGTACAGTGAAGAAGACATTATTATGGTGGAGAAGGAAGCATTGGCTGCAGCAGCGGCAGCCGATGACGAAGACCTGGAACGGGCGAGGAATGCTCGTGGGGACACTGTATATCAGTGCTCCGTGTGTCCTCATTCATTCCAGGTAAGATTGCTTATTTACTTGTTATATGTGGGTAGGCTTATTTTTGTTACATCATAGTTAATGATTGTAGGCTACTATTATATTATTTACAAATGCATAAAATTAGTTAGATTAGAAATAAATAATAAACATAGCTATTAATATACAGTTCATATGGTTCTGTATATTTCATAGATTACATTTATTTACATAATAGAATTTACTTACTAACTACATTACACTACACTTACTTACTATACATATTCACTACGCGTAATAGCCATCAAGTCGAAATCATAGCATCACATATCGCGCGTGCATATCTATCGCGGCGCGATGCAATGGACCGGTCGCCTGCCGTGCTCTTTACTACGTCACAGCGGCGGCCTAAACTGGACACGGCGAGCCGCCGCGAGCGCGCATTCGTCTCCCGTCATCATTGCGAGCATAATTACTACTACTCGCCCGACCGCTATACCTATCGGCTCACGCGAATTTATCAACAAACTCTGTGCATTATCATTTCTTCCCGATACTCCTTCTGCATTATAACTGGATAGCATACCTAGCTCCCAAATGATTATAGTTTTTAACATTTTACTGGATTCAAAATATGTAAATAGTTAGATTTGTGTGTGAACTGTTTTTAGAGTAATATTCAAGATTTCAGTGAGTTTTGAGCATACAAAGGCCATTTAGAATTGAATGCAAATGATTTACTTTTACAGTTTTATTTGTAAATAATAAGCTATTGTGAAATTAAGTAAATCAGGTTGGAACTAAAGTGTGTAATTGTGCCTATAATATCATAAGTAACAATGTTAACTTGTATCAGAGGCCCTAGTGTACATTTTTAATATGTTTTGTATGGAGCTGCACACATAAAGCGAGTGGCGGCAACTCACTACTCAGTATCTGCGACACGTCACTCGCTCTTTAACAAAACGTCTGTCAAAGGATCTAGCAGTGGAGTGTCAAATTGGCTACTTGACGCCATGGTCTGAATTGCTTCGAGAAAAGGATTGTACGGCCGTGACGCTTTTTTGCTCGACTTGGTGGGGGCACGGCAGTGCTTTCCTCCTGCATCCTTTGATCCGAAAAATATTGGTTCCCATACATTGAATGCGTATAATGACTCCGCTAATAAGAGGATGCCACAAATAGGATGGTGTAATAAGTGCTAAACCCTATTTCCCCAGCGCGTGTCGGAGTACCGCGCGCACATGGCGACTCACCCGCAGGACTCGCTGCACTCGTGCTGGACGTGCGGCGCGCAGTTCGCCGCGCGCGCCGCTTTACGTGACCACGCGCACGAGCACGCGTCCGTCGCCGCGCTGCAGTGCCACCTGTGCAATACTACCTTCCAGGTATCATTCATTTATATCCACAAGTATCATCCATCATGGCATCGTCACGATATAAGTTTTTGACAAAATGCTAAAATGCTCAGCTATTTTTGATACTAACTGTACTTCTTTCACTTTACTCAATTAATCATTGAAGATAACTTAAAAATATCTTGCCACATATACGTTTTCTATCATTCTTCACTAAAGTTTAACTTCAAAACTCATGATTAGGGATCAAACCCGGTGGGACCTCCGTACGAGTATTCGCATTGAATTTTTTCTTGTTATATTGTTCGTAAGTGATACCATTTAGAGTTCATATAAAATATAATAGTTACTCTGTTTTATTTCAGACGTATTTATTTAATTAACACGCTTTTTTGTTCTTTCGGAACCTACGTTCGTATAATGATGCCAATTATACCTCGTGTAACAGATAAATAAGCAATATCTGTATGCCAATTTTTGTACTGCAAAAATAAAGAAATTGGCATACAAAAATTGATTGACCCTGTCGTCCGGTGGTGAATGAGGAGAAATAAGGTGAAGAATACTTTTATTATTCTTGATTTTTAGGCCAAATTCAAATCCAATCCGTCCAGTGATTGGTCTACTGTGGCAGTCTTTTTGATTATAGCCCACTACCTATGCTCACGAAGAATTCTTACACTATTTTATTTAGTTTCTAGAGATTTTATTTTGTCAATTCTTCTAGAACCAATCAGAGCTCCGTCGGCACGAAGGCTCGTGTGCGGGCGCGTGTCCCCTGTGCGGGCAGTGGTGCGGAGCGCGAGTGGCTCTGTCCGCACACGCGGTGGCGACGCACGCGCGGACCAGCCCGGCGCTCTGTGCGGCGTGCTTCAAGACGTTGCCGACGCCCGAGGCATTAGCCGCTCACATGCTGAGGCATCGGCAGGCCAAGCAGTACGTGTGCGGGTACGACGGGTGTATACTGCGGTTTGGGACTAGGTGAGTGTCGTCAATGTCGTCCACTTTAATTTATTCAAGTGCCACGGGCATTACTGCGGTTTCGGACCAGGCGAGTGTTTTGTACGTTTATAAGTTATCAGTCAAGGTCTGTGTGTCGAGGTGAGAGCGAGCCGAACAGGCCCCCTCTTATTTTTCTTAAGAATATTTTTATTACGCTTTCCTTGTTTAGAAATATTTATATAAATTTTTGCTACCGACACGGCACACTTTCACAAAAAACTGCCTTTTTAATTTTTTATACTTACTAAGGGCGCTGATCAAATTTAATAAAATTTTCACCACACGGACGGAGGTGAGTGTGTGAAAACTTGCACCAAGCCCTCTGAGTTCAATAGTTCATAAAGCCCTGTTAATTGATTAGGAATTTCTGGTACCCAAGGCTTTCTTTGTAAATTTCTTTTACTTTCTGGGTGAGCTAGCTCCACCGTCGACTCTGTCTACGCCATGTCTGGATTAGTGTAGAATCAAGAGCAAACTCTCTCAAAACTCATTCTAAATAGAAACTGTGAATTGCATTGTAATTAAAACCAGATTTTTGTAATATCACGTGTAAGTATACTGTTTGCTGATTGTGTATCGTCGCCAGGGCCAACCTCCTGTCGCACATCCGCAAGTGCCACGGCGGCGTCGCCGACGAGCCCGCCGCCGCCGAGACCTGCCGCGTGTGCCAGCGCACGTGCGTACACACGACATCTACCTTACGTACTCACACGCCATCGTTCTTACATGCGATCTGTCTTACGTACACACGCGACATCTATCTGTACACAAATATTTTCCTTATGTACACACACGACATCTTCCTTACGTACACACGCGACATCTATCTGTACACAAATATTTTCCTTATGTACACACACGACATCTTCCTTACGTACACACGCGACATCTATCTGTACACAAATATTTTCCTTATATACACACACGACATCTGCCTTACGTACACACACGCCATCAATTACGTATACACACGCCATCGTTCTTACATGCGATCTGTCTAACGTACACACCCGACATCTATCTGTACACAAATATTTTCCTTATGTACACACACGACATCTTCCTTACGTACACACGCGACATCTATCTGTACACAAATATTTTCCTTATGTACACACACGACATCTTCCTTACGTACACACGCGACATCTATCTGTACACAAATATTTTCCTTATATACACACACGACATCTGCCTTACGTACACACACGCCATCAATTACGTATACACACGCCATCGTTCTTACATGCGATCTGTCTAACGTACACACCCGACATCTATCTGTACACAAATATTTTCCTTATGTACACACACGACATCTTCCTTACGTACACACACGCCATCGTTCTTACAAACACCATGTTTGATTCCTTAACTATTTTGATAGTTTTTGCTGTTTTGGCAAATAGAAGTTTGCACTTGAACTTAATCACTTCTCGTGACCCGGGTCGATCGTGCGTGTACATCCGGCCGTCTGAGCCAGAGTCCTAGAGAGATCTTGCATATCTAGACTGATAACGAATCGTAGGTGACGGCAATATACCAAGGTTTCATCGTTTGTGACGCTATAGTTTTTTTTGAAAATTGAAAAAAAAACCTGGCTCAGACAGCCAAAAATTCACCTTTTTGGACACTCTGGATCTCAACTTCCAGAGGGTTTCAGAGCCCCGTTTTTTATAAAAAATATAGTGACGCATTATGTGACGGCATCTTAAGTAGTTTCATCCATTTTGGTGCAATAGTTTTTGAGATATCTTGAAAAACGTGTGGTCAGACAGCCTGATATCCGGTCGTCTGAACTAACTTGTTTTTCTCAATATTTCACGAAATATCACATTTTGGACTATTCTTTATGGATAATACTAATGCGACGCGTTATGTGACGGCTGTCAACCAGATTTGAACCACTTAAACCCACGCGTTTAGGAGCTATTCTACTCTATGTGCCGGCAAACAAAAGTTATAAGCATTTCAATTATTTTCCATACATTGATTCATTAGGGTAACCACACTTCACTCTTTTTATAGGAATACCAATATAGTGAAAAATGCCTCTGTTTCACTAAAGCTGATTGCCTTGTTATTTAAATACGTATTTAAGTAGGTAACTAGTTCGCTGATAAAGGAAAATGTATTAATTATTACTTTTGGGTTTGGTGTGACTGAAATAACCGCTAATTTCAGTTAAGTAACTTAGGTACTAGACTAGAGAGAAAATGTATTTCGAATATAACGTAGTTATTCCTCTGAAGCTGCGCACGGTTACGCGAACTTGGAGTAAAATTGCCTCCTTAAATATAAAGTTCTTTATTGGTAGTTTGAAGGAGAAGGGTTCCAACCAAAATTACTAGTTATTTAACACTTTCTTAGCTAAAGTGGCTAGTAGGTTCATACCTACTACACAGTTGTCTAACTAAATTACAAAATAAAGTTAATAAGATAACCTACTTATGTACAGCGGAAGCACGTTAAGGTATTTAAAGGTATACATTTAAACTTCAAAACCAGCTTTTATAACGTAGGGAATAGAAGCGGTCTCAAAGTCAATAGAGTCTGACTTGCGATGTGTAAGTAAGTACACTACATGAGACGTCAGTCTACCCTACTTTGACCTTAAGACCGTCTCTGTTTCCTATGTAATAAAAACTGTTTTCGTAGTTCACACGGATAACCTGACGTGCTTCTCCGACTGTACAGAAACTAAAATCCGTTCTTCTCCTAATTCGTTATAACTAGGTACTGCAATAGATTTTACTGATTTACCGACAGTTACACGTCAAGCAATTGAAATACAACCGGGCCTGTCTAACTCCCCGCATAGGTAGCAAAAACGTCTCTAAATATGTTAAGTGTATTGTGAATCGTTGTTTAGAATATAAGAATTATATTCGCTTGCAATGGATTTTGGTAGGTGTCTAACGAAAAGGTGCTTGACTCTGAGGCTTACAGGCTAGTGTTTGAGTCATTGAGTAGACATTTCTGTGAATACTATTGCGATGCGAAGTCATGCTTCTGTACATAGTACCTACCTACAAGTATGTATTTATTCTGTGATACAATATAAACATTTGATTACTTACCTAATACCTACATAGCTCTTGCATAAAAACAATTTTCAACTAGGTATTTTGGTACTTGAAGCAAATGTCGAAGCTAAAACAAACCACTATTCGTAGACATTCACCGTAGTGAGAAAAGAAGGAGACTTCTTTACTTACTTCTTAGATTTGGATGTTTTCCAACCACCTACTGCACATGAATACGGGACATCTTTCTTGGCTAGGAAAACACGTTCGCGCGCGCTTGCTTTGCTGCCGGCAACCTACTGAATTTCTGTCGTGGCCGATACAGTGGCGCGTAGGTGAATAGCGCGCTCAAGTACATGAAAGCAAGTGAAAGAGGTCTGCGTTGTGACCGCCTTTATTCCATAGGTAATAAAAGCGGTTTTCCTTGTGTGTGCTGTACAAAAAGAAACAGGGTACGAGTTGCATGAAATGTATGATTTTATCATTTCCTGCATCTCGTCAAGTCAGCCGTAGGCATGTGAGACGAGTTAATTAATTACTCAATTTTCCATCCAAAACGAAATGAGCGACTTGTCGAATAAAGGTATAAAATTTCTGCATCTTGTCCCAAATGAGTCGGAGGCATGTAGGACGAGTTGAAAAATTAATCTGAGTAAGATTATACTCTAGTCTAGTACCTAACTGAAATTACGGGTTATTTCCAAACAGTCACACTAAAACCAAAAAGTAATAATTAATACATTTTCCTTTATCGGCGAACTAGTTACCTACGTAAATACGTAATTTAAATAACAAGGCAACCTCTGTTTCACAAACCTTTTGTGAAACAGAGGCATTTTTCACTATATTGGTATTCCTATAAAAAGAGCGAAGTGTGGTTACCCTAATGAATCAATGTATGGAAAATAATTGAAATGCTTATAACTTTTGTTTGCCGGCACATAGAGCCGTCACATAACGAAATTCGTATTCACCATCACAGATAAAATGATATTCCAGCTACGTAGAACACCTGGAAGTAGTAGAACTGGCTGGCTCAGACAGCCAGCATCCGGCCGTCTGAACCATCAATCTTTTTAGAATAGCTCCAAACGCGTGGTTTAAGTGGTTCAAATCTGGTTGAGAGCCGTCGCATTAGTATAATCCATAAATATTAGTCCAAAATGTGATATTTCGTGAAATATTTAGAAAAACAAGTTGGTTCAATCGACTGGATATCAGGCTGTCTGACCACACGTTTTTAAAGATATCTCGAAAACTATTGCACCAAAATGGATGAAACTACTTAAGATGCCGTCACATAATGCGTCACTATACTTTTTATAAAAAACGGGGCTCTGAAACCCTCTGGAAGTTGAGATCCAGAGTGTCCAAAAAGGTGAATTTCTGGCTGTCTGAGCCAGGTTTTTTAAATTTTCAAAGAAACTATTGCGTCACAAACGATGAAACCTTGGTATATTGCCGTCGCCTACGATTCGTTATCAGTCTAGATATGCAAGATCTCTCTAGGACTCTGGCTCAGATGGCCGGATGTACACCATTCGTGTGGCGATCGGGTCATAATGTTCCTTAGAACTTGTCCAAATAACACGTTTCCAATTCGAGAACGATGACGACGAATACAACAAAATTACTGAAGGCAATTAAAAAGCAATATTGTTACAATGTAGATGAAATGCCCAAATGGTGAAGCGGCGGGTAAATAGCCGACAATACGCGGGAGCGCAATTACAGGCCTGTGTATCTCCCCGCGGAGGTAGCAAAAACGAACCTACGCGCGGCGCACCGACGTAGGTGCTAAAACAAGTTGCGTGTCGCTATCGGCCAGAGCCACGCTCGCGCGTTTTATTCACCGGCGGCCGCGCGGCTACGTTGCTGGCTGGACGAGAATGAATAAAGTACTAGAAAGAGGCGCTAGATGGCGTTAGAAGCTTCTCGTAGCAGTCAACCCTATCGCGTCGCGTGATATTACGTCACTGAATAGGTTTAGTGTATTATGAATCATATTCCAGAGCAATAAGTGTGAAATTATCTTGCAATGGATTTTTGTAGGTGTCTACACGAAAATGTGCTTGACTCTGAGGCGAACTAAATTCCGCCATATTGTTGACGACATTGAGTAGACATTTCTTTGAATACAATTGCTAAGTCATACTTCTGTACGAAGTACTAGTATTCTGTGGCAATTATGAAAGATTATGTTTGTAGATTAATTATATTGATTCCTATTAAACTCACCCTGCGAATTGAAGAAAAAAATGGTTTCAACGTAAGCACTGAAAACTATTGGCCCACTAACCTGCAGACCAGCTCAGGGAACGCCTCACCAGCTCCTCTCCTCAGCTTACACCGTGAAGCACTTTCACGGAACAGATTGTCAAATCACTGCTGGGTATTTATAACGAGTTTCTTGCAACTTTCAGCTGTCCATCACGAAGAAAAGACGAACTCCTAACCAAAATTACGTTAGAAGACGCGCCTGTGAGGTCGCAAAAGTAAGGAATGCAATGCACACAATGGCGGGCGCTCGGTTTAGTACCGAGCCGAAACTAGATTGCGCTGATGTCGCCAGGTCCAGCAACTCCAAGAGCGTGCTCTTGGAATCCTTATGGCGGGTGAACCAAATAGCTTCAGATACTAACTTATAGAAACCATTTGAAAATAATAAATTATTATTTAAGAAATTACCTATCATTTTAGGTTTAGTAAAAATAAATATTTTAAAATTAATTTGGGTCACTTAAGGTGCCCAACCACCAAGTCTATTTTAACACCATTGGTTTTTGATTTCCATCGGTGTTTTCGTTGTATTCGTCGTCGCAAGTAGTTTGACATTTGTCTAGTTGTCTCAGTGGAGTAGTACTTTGTCTTTATTTCTGATCAATATAAACTTCCCATTAAAGTATAGTTAAGTACTGACAGAGTTGTAACATACGGTTCCAGGTTCGCGTCCGTCGCAGCGATGAAGAGGCACGCGCGAGTGCATCGCAACCGCAACGAGGCCGCTGTGCAGGTAACACATCTTTTATTTAATTACCCTTAATATAATTACCGGGAATCAAACAGTGTTCTTCTAGTTTGGTCATCAATCCTGAACACCAAGCACATTTATTTATTGTTTTGTCCTGTATGTTCTTTATATTCAATTTCCTATTTGTGAGGACCTGTAAGTGTTTTTTTCATTGCTACTGTTTAAAGTTGCTTTAAGATTAGAAAACCTTGGTCTTCCTAATATAAATAAATTAATTACCCATAGAGACGAAATGTCATTAGTCAGAAAAAATCCGTCGAAATTCCTTGGCACTGAATGCCTTCTTTTCTTCAACACATTTTGTCAAACAAATTCACTTATTTCGTTACATTATTTTTTTAAAAAGGTGCTGTTTAGAAGATTGTTAGTTACGATCAAAACCGAAATATCTGATATTTCGTAATATAGATTAAAAATACACGCTTAACTTGACGCTATTCGTATCAGTACCAAGCACTGAAAAATTTCGGAGAAAAATCGCTCTTACTTCGGCCTCTATAGGTTACGTGGTCGAAGATCCCGTATCTGTGGTGACTGCCTCGTTGGTCATGCGGATAGCAACACGGAAAGTTTTGGACAGAAGCTGTCTAAGAGGTTTCGGGTTCGGTTTCTCAGTCTTGAAGTAACTCAGAATCAGCTCGGAGTTAGGGCTCCCATACATAAACACGATACGACGTCGCGTCGTACCACGATGCGGCGTCGTTTCACGTTGCGACGTCGCGTCGTGGAAATCTAAAATGTACGACGCGACATCGTAACGTGTCACGATGCACGGCACGACGTCGCGTCGTAGAAACTCACGATGCATGCCAAAATTGTTATTCAAAATTCAAAGAAGGTCCATTTTACGAAATTAACTGCGACAATCCGCCCTGCAATTTATCGACTTTATCGTGCTGTGCATCGTGACACGTTGCGGTGTCGCGTCGTAAATTTTTACGATCCTCGTCGATGATTTCCACGACGCAACGTCGTATCGTGTTTATGTGTGGGAGCCCTCCGGGAGTTGGTGGTGTTAACACCCCAGTTTTTCATTTCTTATTGCACCTTTACACCTAACATAAAATCTTTCCAGGAGGAGGGTGGGTCGTCGCAGGAGCAAGACAGGGAAGAGCTGGAGTTGCCGGTCGACGGAGACGTGGAGTACCTCGAGGTGGAGACCCTCGAAGACGCAGACTACCAGCCCGAGTAGACCGCCCGACGATATTTAAACCTTCAGCTCGAGTAGATCGGCATTTGACTATAGAACCCTGCTTAAAAGACCGGTATTTTCGTAAAATTTTCTAGTTAAGAGACCAGTCCTTTATTTTGGAAAGGCGTCTTAGTCTTTTATGTCTTAAAGATCAATTTTCTCATGAAAAGATCGGCCTTTTGCTGAGTAGACTATAGAAAACCGGTTTTCTCGTGACAAGATTAGAATTCTCATGATCCGACCGGTATTCTTATGAAAAGACATCGACTGCTGAAAAGGAAAAATCTTCTGCTACTCGTTAAAAGAGCGGTCTTCTAATAAAAATGCCGGTTTTCTAGTAAGGATTTTTCGTGTCAAAGACCGGTCTTTTGCCCAAGAAACAAATGTCTGTCCGAGCGGCCGTCTGTCGAGTAGCCTTCGTATGCTCGACTTGATCTATTATGCCACAAAAACCGGTATTTCTGGGTAGACCAGCATTTTGCAGAGTGGTCAGCCCATCTGCGAAGTAGACCTGGTGTTCAGAGCAAAGAGGATAGTAGTATCTATTGAAATAGACAGAATTAGTCACTAAGGAGACTGAGAAGACCATGGGTTTAGTTAATGAAGTGATGATTAGATAGAATCTATAACAAATTGAATGTTTAGAAATATAATAAAATGGGGCTTATGGAGTAGATCTTTGTATATTAGTATACTCATATATAGCAAGTTATGACCTGTGGAAATATTAAAGGTACGTTTTAAGTACAGCCAAACATATTAATTTAGTATAGTTTGTGATTATTTGTATGAAATAAGTTAATAAATAAACAACACACACAACTTTTTTATTTATAATAAAACAATCTATAAAATTCAACAATATATTACAAATAAATAAATTCAATATTTACAGAGATAACAATTATCTAACTACTTTATTGGATACAAAAATACTGAATTCTGTATCACAAAACAACTTTCTAAGTGATATCTATCAATGAAAATCATGAAATATTCGTCAGCATCAAGATGGCGGGATCACGCTTCTGATTCAAAATTTTTCATATCAGGGTATAAGTGCTTCATTTGTACCATTTGTACCCTGACCTAGACATTTGTACAAATGAAGTCAAAAACGGCACATCGACATTTTTCTGGTCCCGCCACTATGACGTCAAAGTGGCGGGACCAACTTGAAGCGCTGGACGCAACCATAGTTCATTGAACGCGATTAGTACTGCATTTGTACTACCTATGTACTGAACTGTTATCTTAGTAGTAATAACAGAATTAAAGCAATTTAACCAAAAAGCTGATCCCGCCATTTTGTCGTATCTGTAAATTGGTGCATTCATATCAAAGTCGCAAAATCACACAAAAATACACATAATAAGACGTACTAGCTGAGTACATGATCGTGATGTTTGTCTCAGATTTGTAAGCCTTGTAGGGAAAAAGTTATCATCAATTTGTTACTCCAAAATCCGATTGGTATGTAAATAGGGGAAGGGGGCCCAAAGCAGGTCACTTGTGTTTATTTTAATGACCTCTTCAGATTCTCGATGAGCAGTCTCGCGAGATGGCTCGCCAAGATTTCTCGCACATCACTGGTGTCTGTTCACACTTAAAATATTTCTCACTTGCTGTTCTCTTCGCTACTTAAGTACTAGTATGGACGACTTTGACAGTGCGCCTCCCGCACATCTGGCGACCGCAGGAGGGTCGCCGTGAACAAACTTGTTTGTGTTCTTCGATCGGTGTCGGTACTTTTTCCGAACATTATCACATTCTTATCTATGTATAGTTATTTTTGCAATGTCGTTGATTTAATTTATGTTGTGTGCTCATGGTTATCATTCAAACAGGGGTCGCGCAAGAAATTGTCTGTGTTCTCCAATTGGTGTCGGTATTTTTCCCGCTTCAAATTAGTTGCTCCATATGTCATGTACCTACATGAAATATATCAGTGAAGATAGCTCAAACTTACCGAATTTAGAAGCTAGAACAACCTCCGCCCGCTGTTACAAGGAGCAGGTGCCCATGCGAGCTGGAGCGGCTAACGATGGACGACCAACAAGCCGAAGCTGCGACGGGCGAGCGGAGGCGAGCGTAGGTGACTGCACCTTGTTACTTAAGAGCGAAGAAGTTGACAATTGGACATCAAGTATTTGAACAGAAAAGCTATATTTTTACATAGGTACCCAATCAGTGTAGGTACTTAGGATACCTAAATGACATACGGAGCAACTAATCTAAAATGGGAAAAATACCGACACCGATCGGAGAACACACACAATTTCGTGCCGGACGCTTCTGCGGTCGCCAGATGTGCAGAAGGCGCACTGTCAAAGTTGTCCATACTTTATTAGCGAGAAGAACAGCAAGTGAGAAATATCTTAAGTGTTATGCGAGAAATCTTGGCAAGCCTTCTCGCGAAACTTCTCATTGAGAATCTGAAGAGGTCATTAAAATAAACATAAGTGACCTGCTCTGGGCCCCCTTCTCCTATTTACATGCCAAACGGAACATGGAGCAATAAATTGATGATAACTTTTTCCCTACAAGGCTTACAAATCTGCGACAAACATCACGATCATGTACTCAGCTAGTACAAAGTCTTGTTATGTGTATTTTTGTGTGATTTTGCGACTTTGATATGAATGCATCAATTCACAGATACGTCAAAATGGCGGGATCAGCGTTTTGATTAAATTACTTCAATTCTATTATTACTACTAAGATAACAATACAGTATATAGAAAGTACAAATGCAGTACTAATCGCGTTCAATGAACTATGGTTGTGTGTCCAGCGCTTCAAGTTGGTCCCGCCACTTTGACGTCATAGTGGCGGGACCAGAAAAATTTCGATGTGCCGTTTTTGTCTTCATTTGTACAAATTTATATCATTTGAACTTATATCCTGATATGAAACATTTTGAATCGGAAGCTTGATCCCGCCATCTTGATGCTGACAAATATTCGCTCCCATTTTCTCGCACGTTGATGATGTGATGACCTGTTGAAATACAAAACAAATAACATATTTTCTATATGTTTTGTACTATATCAAAGAATGTCTGATTTTCTATCTTACGCATGTGCTATGCTAAGTGCGATAACTTGAAAATCTTGAAATTTATTAATTGATAATTTCAAAAGACAAAACCGAGATTTTAATAAATTAGTCGCTTGTACGAAAATAAAAATTCCAGTGAACAAAAGTTCTATTTTAATTATAGCCTAAGTCCTTGCCTGCGGGGTACAGGGGCGCGGGGTAGACGAGAATGGGGACCATGGTTATTGTTTTGATTGAGTATTTCGAATTGTGAAATTCTGATATTTTCTTAGTGAAGCGGTCGGTCTATAATTAGGGTTGCCACTTTTTTTTGGAAGTAGAATAGTACTTTTTTTTTAAATTTGCTAAAAATATAGTATTTTTGGGAAAATCAGAAAAAATAGTTGTACCTACACAAGGAGTGACGAACGACGTAATTGCGTAACTTTTTAAAATTTCTAATGCAGTGTTGCGCTGGTGCGTCTAGTGACAGTCAAAGTTTCTAGGTAGGTACAGATGAAAAGCGCGATAGCTGAATTGTCGATGAAAGTATAGTATTTTAGTATTATAGCCTGACCAAAAATATATGGGACCTCGCCATATTGCGGAAAACAACAGGAACTAATTTCTTTTACTAGAAACAGAAACCACAAATCGTCATTGTCATGTCATTATTTGTCATATTGATTTGTGTCAAAAAGGAAGCGTGATCTAATTTTCAAGTATTATTATTGTGTTGTGATATTATTATGTGTTAAAAACGCCGAAAACTATTCGCTGTCGTAAAAGAAAAGTTATTTAACATGTGTTATAGTCATATTCGACAAGGAACTCTGTGTAATCAACATAATTTCTTCAAATGAATTACCGATTTGGTTGTCATATCACAAGTTTTGGTATGTCATATGTCTAAAAGTAATGCGAACTGTGAGAATTGGCTATAGAGATGGTAACGAAGAATATTTCAATAACTATTTTAAAAATTAAAAATTATTTTATACTGGTTTTGAGAGTTTTATTTAAAATATGAATATAGTAGAAATAGTTCGTAGAAGTTTCAAAAATTTCATATACGATATTTGCAATAGTCATTATAAAATTTATAAATAATATCATTCACAAGAACAACAGGTAATTTTACTTTTACCCGACAGAGGCTTAGCAAAAATCCGTCTACCAGTGCGCCCCTCACGTACTCTACCTACATTTGCTCCTCCACATTATATAAAAAAATATACCCGCAATTCATTTTTCTATCGCTCCACTTACATTTACAACAATCAATTCAGTGACATTGATTTGCTTAATACAGGATGCTTATTTCAATCCGAGCGATATTTAGTAAAACTACTTAAGATCACTTACAAAACACGCATTAATAACCATTAATACGAGAAAAATAAAATGAAATTATAAACGAACATTTTTTGTAAAACCCTTACTGTACTGTGGCGTAAGATACTGCGATACGTTTGCACTGTACGAGTAGCAGGCGCGACGAGCGATAGGTCTGACGTCTGCGTTGTTCCTAAATGTGTAAATAGCTATTTGTAAAACAACTGATCTCACGTACTTCGATTAGTTGATACCAAATTCCCCTTCCTACTTTTAACGGGCTTAGGACCGACAAACATACCTAAAATTTATTTGTACCGTATGACACCTATGAATTCAATACACTGAGTTTGGGCAATCAATTAGAAATTGGTCCCTGGGCTTTCAATATCTTAATCAACACTAACCCACACCCTTTTAAAATTGATTATGATAATGACGTGAAAGTCGTCTGTATCTTATTGAGCACGATTATTACTGGATACGGGAGATCAATCGGGAATCGAACCCCGAACTTTCAATACCTCCTTACATTGCTAACCTAACCTTTTACAAATTAATAATTGGTTTTTATTGTTTATTGATGCAAAGTAAAGTCTGTAACTTATTGAACACGATTCGAGTGATCAACCGGGAACTGAACCCGGAACTTTTTGTACTAGGCTAAGCTAACTTTTTTAAATTGAATACCTAGTTTTAGTTGTATTAATGAATGAGACAAAAGTAGTCTTGTAACATAGATTTAGTGAATTCGGACAAAAAATCGGGAACCGAACCCTGAGCTTTCGATAGGTAGGTATGTTAATTTTCGCTAGGCCTTAACCTTTTCAAAATTAAATACCTAAAAGTTAATTATTAAATGTCGTGAACCTTAAGTATTTTTGGCGTAGTTAAAAATGTGGAATCAACTTATTTACAACGATTTATCTTAATACCTACCTAGTTTTATGTACACTTTTATTTGCCCTAACCTCAAAAAATGTTCAAAGTGGCCGCCAGACTGAGCAATAAACTTGCACGGCGTCTGCTATTCCTTTTCAAACTATTCAACACTAATTGATTTTGTTTGACTGTTTGGAACGCACTCACTATTCTTTGTCTCAGGCACTCTCAGGTCCTCAACACTTGTTGATTCTTCCGTATACACTAATCTTTTCACATCACCCCACAAATAAAAGTCTAAAGGCGTTAAGTCTGGGGACCGTGGTGGCCACGCACAGGTCCACCACGCCCGATCCACTGACTTTTGAATACACGATTCAGGTAGTCACGCACTTGAAGACCGTAATGAGGCGGTGCTTCGTCGTGTTGGTAGAAAGAAAAGGTTCTAACATCTCTTCAACGACGTTTTCCAGCAGTCCCTGGTATGTAACACTGGTGAAGCGGCCTTCGATGAAGTAAGGTCCCAACAGGTGATTCCCTACTATCCCAGCCCACACATTGAGACTAAAGCGATGTTGAAATGAGTCTCTCTTGGTGACGTGTGGGTTGTGGTCACGGTGGGTCCACCAGTGCTCATCAACTAGCTCAACGTTAGAATAGTTTTGCGTCATTTAAAAAAAAACACACGGACGTGTTGAATTCGCGATGTTTTCGTTACAACTGAGTTGGGCCGGAGTGAGTGTGACAAAGACGCCAATAGTGGCGGGTCCTGATCACAGGCGTATTGTAGTGAGCGCATCAGAACATTCGTTCGGCGAGTGTTGGGGTCCGATTCCGGAATCGAAAGGGGACTATTATGAAAATCTTGATAATTTAATAATTAAATTAATTTTTTTTCGAAGTCTGTTTTTTTAGTGATTCGTGATCAGTATAAGGTACATAATCACTTCTGAAAATACCGCTCGGATTGAAATCAGCATCCTGTATATCTCATAAAAGGCTAAAAGAAAAACTTAAAAGCACTTTACTATAGATATTACTTATTTATTATTTATTTAATTGCAAGAAAATTTGTACCATATTTTGGTTTATTTTTTGCCTACATATTGTTGTCTATTTAATTGGATCACGTCCGACCATCTTAGCTTTATTAAAACCCAATATTTGTGTATAACTTTTAGGCACTATAAGGTCTATTTATATAACACGATTCTCAATATTACCTGTTTATGTACATGACTGTTTAATGCCAAAATAAATGAAAAAAAAATCAATTACTCTTCTATTCTAAAAGAGAATATAATAAGTACTTAATTTGCAAGGGTTCTGTCTTTTTTTTGTATTGTAGAATCTGTTATGAGACTTAGAAATGCAACATAAATGTAAACAAATAAAATTTTCATTTTTTAAATGTTCGGTTGCCAATCTACGCTGGTATGATTATATCAAGTGTTGTCATATAAAGAGGATTCGTAGCGCCCTTAAATCAGGTCCCATAAATTTCTGGTCAGGCTATATATATTTTTTTATAACATACTTATATTACAATTGACAAAAATATAGCACGATACTTTATAATATAGTACGGGTGGCAATCCTAAGTATAATAGCATTGGTTAAATAAAAACGATTTTATTAAATAATTAATAGGGCTTAAATCAGGAGATCGCTCAATCCCAACGAGCGCGTTAGGGCAACAAAACAGTGAATCGTTAGTTTAAATATTAAATAGAAAATTAGTAAATTGTAGTTAAATCAATGCGGTTTTTTAAGATAAAAGTGCCAAGTGCTAATTATCCCTCACTTAGGAACCAAAATTAAAACTAAAACCGACAAACGCATTTTCAATCTGGAATCACGTGAGTGTTAGTGCATTATTGTGGGTAAGTGTTGTGAAAAGACTGAGTGAAACCCTGAGTGCTAGCTAACAGGAGGGCGGCAACATCATTGCTCGACGTACTTACTTACACTGCAGCTAAACCTCTGATAAAGAAAACTTGATGCGATCGGTCCTTGCTTAAACGTACCGAACTAATATCAAATGTCGTCCCGATCATCCTATCTCAGAAAAAACATTTAGAACAACTGCATAGCAAAAAGATATAGATTAAACGTAAAAGCATTAGGTATAAAAATTAAAACAGTAAATAAAATAATATATACTAACTCACACAACTACTGTTGCATTTACAAACTTAGATATAAGTAAAACCAGAGATTTAAATCGTAGTAAAACGTATAAGCGTTAGATCTTAAATTCAAAACCCTAAGTTGTAGAATATTAACTCGTCCATTTAACGTGCCATAAATATACTCTATCTACTCAAGTTTTCTAAAACTAGGCAACTCTCTAAAAAGCAATTTATTATTCTTGCTAGCCTTCGCATAGTATATTCCCTATTCATAGTAATATTTATCTTGAAAAATATAGGACCAAAAAAAAACAGAACCAATCTTAAAGTACGCGTTGAAACGCAATCAACAGCCCCAAACCCAAAACGGTCACATCTGTTGATCATAAAACTATCCCTAAGCAAATATTCTGGGAAAAAGAGGAAAAAAAAAACGCCTTGCACAACATTGCATTGGCTCCAACCAACCACTTATCAAGCTCGCCCTTTGAAACAACAAATATCGCTCAGCGCAACAAGAACATTTGGCTACCATAAAATTAGCCATAATAGAAAAACTCTTACAACACAAAGACATTTAAAAACATTAGTTGGTGTTATTGTCTATCTTAGCCCAGGATTTCCTTTATCACAACCCATTGCCTCGATTGCGTCCCCGAAACAAAAGCTGAACATTGCGTAGCCCAACGAAAATCCCAACATCTGATCATCATAAAAACAACCATAGCGTTCTAACGCAACGTTTCAATACCAGCGATTACGCCCGGAAAGTGTAGGAAGCCAAAACGAAGATGGATTGGAAAATAGCAAGACTCCCCTACAAAATGATTATAGAACCGACGATGACATATGGGCTCAAAGCAGCCGCCTGAAGAAAACAAAATAGGAATCCTACCTTAGAAAATATGAAAGAGTAATACTAAAAGACATGCTTAGAAACTCAAGAAACCCGCCAAAAGATAAAAGGACACATTAGCTACTAGAGGGGAAAACTATTACAATAAAAATTAAATTCCTAAGACTGTCCTTTTATGGACACGTACTTAGAAGAACACAACCCCACATTTTACACGTGGCCCTAAAATACAAGGCGGCCACACTGATACACGGCCGGCCAATATTCACATGGAAGGACTCCCTATCGCACGACTAAGCTACTACAATAAAACACGTGAAGAATGGCATCAACTCGCGGTGGATAAAAACACTTAAAAAGGAAGCACAAGAAATATTCAACAGAAGCGAAACAGACAGCGGATCTGAATTGGAGGACGATCAACAACAGCTACACAGAAAACACAAGACCCAACCGCAGGAAACCAACCAAGGCCAACTAAGGCTAGACAGCCCACCCCATCATCTCATAACGCTCATCCTGTACAAACAATACCCATCTAATCCAATACTCCTAGACTGGGCTAGGTTGCATAACCGGTTGGTTGTGGTCGGGCGGCTGCGGCTTCCCGATATTACTCTTCCATCCCAGAGCGTGTCCCTCCTTAACAAATCGTGCACCTCGGTATGCCGGTTTTACCGGAGCTGAGCCCTTGAGCCTGGCCGAGCGATTTTTTTTCTCATCCTTACAACTAACATCTGCGAATTACCGAACGAATCATTACCATTTGTCGTGTCGTGTCACGGCGCCAGCTTGTCCGGCCGGCTCCTCGTGATGACGGCGACGCGGCGGCGGCGCGGCAGCTTGTCCCCGCGCCAGCAACTATGCTCGCCGCCCAGCACCGCGTGCGTGAACGAGTAGCGCGCCGAGCCTCTGCGAACGACATCATCCTAGCGTTAGACCGGGACTACAAAAAAGCGGAGATGTGTGAGAAGAGATGTTACGTAACTAGCAAGATGGCCGGCCGGCGCACGCCCGGGGCTCTGCGGATTAGCGATGGGCGATTGTTCGAAAAAAAAAATCGACAATCGACCATTCGAACTATCGAATGTCGATTTAGTAATTCGGAAAAAAAACGATAATAATCGACAATCGAATGATAATCTATACTCGGCCCTTCTTAATTGCCACGACAGGACAGGAAGCGAACGAATGATTAATTGACGCGACGAATGACAATTCAGTCGTTAGTAGTTAGTAGTACGGTCTGCGCACCGCGCGCTCCGGTATTGCTCGCCGCAGAATCGAAGTATAATCGAATGACTGCGGTTGCTTATTAAATACATTCGATTACAGGGACCATTCCAATAAATAGATTAATTTAGTAATAATCGCCCATCGCTACTGCGGGTTGCTGGCGGCCTGGCGGGCGAGTGGGAGGGTCACATCGTTCACTGCACGCCGCTCACATCTCTCGTCTCCACTGCGCATCGTCCGCGCACACCTCACATCTCCGCTTCCATCGCGCCATACAAATATTGCACAGCGATGTCCACTGAAGCTGAGCGATGAGGAGATGTTTCAATAACAGAATTTTATTGGTTGTTTAAAAAACATCTCTCCGCTCGTCTCGTCTCCGCTTTGGTGGAGTCCCGGCCTTATATAGGTAGTGCACTCGCACGCGAGGGCCCAGGGTCCGCTGACCATGATCCAGGATGTGGCAGAACAAGTAATTACAGTGGAGCGACTGCCATCTGACCTCCGTGACCCTTAACAGGGGAACCGGATCAGTTTTGGATTACGGTTACACATTCAGTCGCCTGAATGTGCAGGTTTCCTCACGATGTTTCCCTCACCGTAAGAGCATCGGTTCGTGAAACAACTAATGTACTTACATAACTCAGAAAAAGTCATTGGTACGTGGCGACACGTGGGATCGAACCTGACTCCTCCCGCATGAGAGGCAACCCGCACTGCGCCAACGACGTTCTTGCGAAGTTAATGTGTTAATGATTTATCGGTTTACCCAGAGGAGGCACGACAAGAGGTGGCTATAGTCCGACAAGGTTATGCCCAACCCGTCTGCGGAACGAAACGCGTTCGAGGGGCGAGGAACTAAAAACAACAACACCCCCTTCCCCACTTGAGCAGTTTCTACATTATTCTAATTGTGGCATTCTAACGAGGCGTATTTTTCATAGTACATTTCTTGTAACTTTAAAAATACATTATTGACTTAAAGAAATTATCGAAAATATTTAATTAATTCTGCGCTCCATTCAGTGCGCTATCAAATGAATTCATTTTGCCACAGACGACGGGGTCAGATTTACGCCACCGGTCCACACAGATGTTAATAGACAGACAGGTACTTCGAAATTCTAAAAAGATTTTCGCGTTATTCTAAAATATGCAGTAGGTAGGTACCTATTATGATTTTAGTATGAAAACGCAATATTTTTTTTAGAATTTTGAAGTTGTTATTTTTAAATAGTTCCTAGAATTTTGGAATTCCATAACATATCACATATTTGATCACGTCATAATGATCCTTGAGGGCAAGATTCCTGGCAAGAGATCACCAGGCCGACCCAGAAGAAAATGGATAGATGACATCAAAGACTGGACCAAACTACGTTATTATGACCAGCTAAAAGAGCGACTCAAGACCGTATGGGTTTCTACATGCTGACCTCCAAACTTCAATTTGAAGATGGCAACCCAGGATGATGATGATCATAATGATAATACGTCGCCCATAAGTTGACGCGTCCTACACATTGGCCGCAAGCGAACTTTTGCTAAAAACATATGAACCAGCGCCTTTTAAAACTCCATTTGTATGTACTTCGAATTAGTTAGACATACTTGAATTATATAAAAGCGCTTTTATTATTTAGGTTCGCTGACTGACTTGAAATTTCCATGAAGTTACTTGTTCAAAGCGATAAGAAAGTGTAAGTACACTGATTTCGCCGTGCAGCGATAAGGGGATATAGCTCAGTTGTAGAGCATTCGACTGCAGATCGAGAGGTCCCCGGTTCAAACCCGGGTGTCCCCTGAAAACATAATTTTACTTTTTTCATTGCAACATCCACTAACCATGATGAAAATGTTTTTTCTTTCTAAAATTCGACATTTTACGAGTTAAAACTAAATACAAACAAATCTAACTCAGCTATTATCAGAAAACAAATCTAACCGGAATGTTCAATATAACCTATCTACTATTACTATATCACACAAAAAATGATGCTTAGGTAATAACAATTAAGACGATAGAATAGCACCATTTCTCCATACAAACGTAGTCCCCTGTTTCCTCCCTGGATATAGACTAAGGTCGAAAAATTTTTTTGCTATAATATCCGCATTTACTAGGGCTATGCTCCTATGTTTAGTTTTTTCCCATATTCGAATTAACACAGGAAATATGGGCCTTCAAACACTAAGAAAATTGCCAAATTTCCATCTCAAACTTAAGACGCTCGCCAAATAAAATTTACGCACATTAAGACAAAAACTAAAACATAGGAGCATAGTCCCATCCTTTTTTTAATTATTTATGTAAACAATATTATCATTGGTAAAGTTTTCGTCGACAAAACAGGGGACTACGGAATGCTGTTTTGGTCAGTTTTATGAAGCGAATTTTGGTCTGAGCTGCATTTGTCCCTTTCTTGCTTTAAGAGGAGAGGTTTGGGGAGTGGTTAATGTCATAACAAATACATTATATACGTATAGTGATGCTTCATAGTCGATAATTATATCGATACGCCATTGTTGGCCTAATCGACATCGATGTATTAAGTTAAATATTGTCTTGGTAATTTGTCTTAATATTTTATATCATTAGCTTTCTTCACTTTGGCTTATAAAGGTCTACTAATCCTCAGTAGTGTTCCTATAGAAGAAAAAAGCAGGTAGATGTTCCCTTGCCGACTCATAGAATTACTGTGCACATACATGTGATGTAAGCACTTACTGAGGACGTAACGTAAGTAGATTCATTTAAATTCGATAGATTGTAGCCAAGCTGATTTCTGATGTCGTTGGAAGCTTATTATAAAAAATGGATTTTACTAGCGGTGGCCCACGATTTCGTCCGCGCACATGTCGAATTTACCATACAAATTTCCACTCCCATTTTCCCCTTAGAGGATGAGCTTCCAGAAATCCTGTTACGTCATTCTTGATTTCTAACCAAAAATTTTATCGATTTAGCTCCATAACTGACCGAGTTTCATACAAACTTGCCCCTTCTTTTTTACCCCGTTAGGGAATGAATTTCCAAAAAACCTTTCTTAGTACTCTCTTAGACCTCTTATGGAATCTTTGATTTGGAGTCTCTAGACCTAGCAGTTTGAGCTGTGGGTTTATATGTCAGTCAGTCAGTTACTAAGAAGAATACATACTTTTACTTTCTACAGGAAGGACACACTCATGCCAGCTTCTTGAACCAATTAAACAAATTGTTCCATAATATTGTTTTTATTGCGCCAAATGCGAACCACTTGTTAGAATAATATACAATTATCTTCAAAACTAGGGTTAGTTACAAAAAAAGAAAAACAATTTTACTGTTACAACTATAAATGTCGTACACGAACACATTGAGACTGTAACATTTGCGAATGATTGAGTAAAGATCATCAGTTCTATGCTCCGCAAACATCGCGGATGCGCTACGGTAACGAAGAAGTCCAAACAGAGCCCTGAATCCGTTGTTATAGGTGCTACACTCAGCATTGGTGCAGGATGCACCTGATATGAAATTGTCCGAGGGTATCGTATCCACTTTTGTCGGTCCTCTTCGCCCAAGATCCATCTCCGACCTCTGTTATTAAAGGGATTCCGTCGTTTTCCTTCCACGCCAACATTTAGAATAATTAGCCTTCTCTTGCTGCGATCGAAAGCACATGATGTTTGTGCAGGTTGAACTATTTGTGTCGGGCATATGAAACATAAATATTCATGAATACTGTATTTTATACGAAAATGATGTTCTTCCGTTTAGCGATCATAAATAAACGACATTTACTTCATTTTCTTTAAAAGATAGTGGATTTCAACTTGTTATTGTTGCACAATTAGATAGTCTTGTTGAAAGGTGTTGTCATTGTTGTCAATCAATCTTCATAAGTAAAAAGTTCCGTTACACGTATAAACAAAATTTAAAAAAATAAATGATTCTTTTATTTCATAAATATTAAGCTTTTGCAAAATCATTGTTGTTGTTAAAGTAGGCTGTCGTGTCGTGTCTTAATAGTATGTTTGTAAAGATATATTTTATTATTTTTGTAAAATATTAATTTAGTTACCTACTTGTAGTATGAGTGAACCGGAAAATGTCATCTGTCACCTCTCCTTCGTATTTCTAGGTGGTGCTTAGGTTTTTAAATATTAGGTTGACTATCGAATGGCAGGGTACGGAGTGCAACGAAAAATACGTGTGGTTTGGACGATGAATTTATTGCGACTGTTTTTACACGGACTTTGAATGAATGAATGCATAAAGCTTACTACAAACATAACATGCCGCCCACCAAAGTACGACAGGACTTTCCAAAAAATATCCCTCACAATACAAATGTCGATGACAATGGTACGCATGCATGTACTTACAATTGATTGACATCAATGAAATTTTCACAGAATTTATCATATCAAACAAAGATAACAAGATATTGAAACTTAGACAAAAGAATACACAGATGAATATAACAAAATCATACATGCATCAAAGTTAACATAACTAGTAATGTATGCAATCAAATAACTAAACTATCTTTATCATTGATAGGTAACGCACACAATTTACTAACAGAACGTTTCACAACATCATTACGGTACCTAACACTATAAACTCTGGTACAACCATCTTGACCAGGATGTTTGGCAACTATTCTACCTAATGACCATTTGCCAGGAGGTAATTGTTCGTCTTTTAGTAATACAATGTCACTTACATCAAATTCACTTTGTTTTTTAAGCCATTTAGGTCTAGTTTGTAATCTAGCTAAATATTCAGTTTGCCATCTTTGCCAAAAATCCCTAACCAATTTTTGAGTCATTTGCCAACGATTTAAACGGTTTAAGTTAATATTTTGTAAATCAGGAGTAGGTACAGTAACTGGAGGCTCCCCTATCAAAAAGTGACCCGGCGTTAACGGTTCCGGTGCGTCTGGATCAGAAGTGTCTATCGGAACCAAAGGTCGCGAATTAAGGCAAGCTTCTATGTCACACAGAGTTGTGGTCATTTCTTCGAAGGTCAGATGTGCTGTGAGTATTCGCCGTAGGTGGTATTTGATCGATTTAACTCCGGCTTCCCATAATCCTCCGAAATTCGGGCTATAGGGGGGAATGAAGTGCCATTGTGTACCCTCTAAAGCTAACTGATCTTGTAAATGACCAGGGAGTTCCAATTGTGCGATTTGAAACTCTGCTGCTAGCTGTTTGTTAGCACCAACAAAGTTTCTGCCCTGATCACTCCATAAATGTGAACATCTGCCCCTGCGAGCTACAAAACGACGAAACGCCCCAATGAAAGACTCAGATGTCAAATCACCAACAAGCTCCAAGTGAATGGCTTTGGTGGACATACATATAAATATGGCTATATATGCCTTATTCTGCTTAGCTCCACGTCCCTTTGACATCAGTACATACAAAGGACCAGCAAAATCAACACCACTATGTTGAAAAGGACGCGCAGGTGTTGTGCGAACTTGCGGTAAGTCTCCCATCAGTTGCGTCTTAACAAGTGCTTTCTGCCTAGCACATATCAAACACTTGTGTATGTATGCTTTAACTGTATTTTTTGCTTGCAGAATCCAGTACTTCGAACGAAGGTAAGTCAAAACTAGCTGTGTTCCACCGTGTAAAGTTCTTCTATGTGCATCAGAGATGATCAGGTAAGTTAATTTGCTTTTATTTTTCAGGATAATCGGATGTTTGCTGTCTTCAGGTAAGTTAGAATTCCTTAATCTTCCGCCCACCCTGAGTATATCATCTTCGTCGATGTACGGATTAAGCGTTTTTAATTTGCTACTTTTCTTTACGTTCTTATTTGCTTTCAGGTCTTCGATTTCTTCTCTAAATTCATCTTGATCTATTTTTATGCATTTTTTCAAAGCAGAGTTTAATTCTTGTGTTGTGATTGGTTTCTCAACTCCGTCTGGGTTCTTCTTGCTGTGTAAAAATCTTAAGCTGTAGACTATCACTGTTAAAAGTTCATTTAGATTGGAAAATTCTTCGAAATCTATTTTCTTTTCTTCCTTTATCTTTAGATTTACTTGTACATTTCTCTGTTCCATTTCAGTTTGTGTCACATTCGGTCGTGTAAATTTAATTTCTTGTTGTCTTAGCCATTCAGGCCCTTCCCACCATAGGCGGCAAGTTTCCAAGTTCGAGAGAGGCGCACCACGAGAAGCAATGTCAGCAGGGTTTTCGTCGGACACCACATGAAACCATTGATCATGCTTGACATTCTCCAGAATTTCGACGACGCGGTTCGCGACGAATTGTTTCCAACGCGATGGTTCTCCACACAGCCAAGATAAGACGATTGACGAATCAGTCCAAGCGAATATTTGTGATGCAGGTATTCGCATTGCTGTCGCCACATGTTTCAGGAGCTTTGAAAGTAAAACTGCACCACAGAGCTCTAGTCTTGGTACTGAAACTGTCTTGACAGGAGCGACTCTGGTTCGAGCTGCAAGCAGTTGTGTAGTGATAGTGCCGTCGAAATTGATTATTCTGCAATAAACAACTGAGGCATACGCTTTCTCAGATGCATCTGAAAATCCATACAGCTCAATCCGTTCGCTGTCTTTCGTAGAAAATCCTAACCATCTGTTTACCCGAATGTTCTTGATGTTTTCAAAGTCTAATTTTCAACCATTCTTCTATCAGCATCTCGTCAATTTTTTCATCCCAGTCTAATTTCTTCAACCATAATTTCTGTATCAAGATCTTAGCCATAACTATGGTTGGTGCAATCCATCCAAGGGGATCAAAAAGTTTTTGTATTTCTGATAGAATGATTCGTTTTGTAAAAGTGTTGTCATCAACAGGAGGTAAGTTAATGTCATATTTGAATTCGTCTTTTGCTAAATCCCACAATATACCCAAAGTTTTGATAGTTCCGTCTATATTTAAACTCAGTTGTACCTTTGATGATCGATCTTCAGGTTTGATAGATTTCATGAAATCTGCACTATTAGATGACCATTTCTGTAATTCAAATCCACCTCTTTTCAGCAACTTTATCATCTGTTCACTAGCTTCTATGGCTGAAGCAGCATCATCAAATGAACACAGAACGTCATCCATGTAAAAATCTTCTTTCAGGATTTTAGAAGCAATCGGAAAGTCGGCGCCTTCATCTTCGGCCAGCTGTGTCAAAGTCTTTACGGCGAGGTAAGGTGCAGATGCAGTTCCGAACGTCACAGTAAGTAAACGATATTCTTTGATATCTTCAGTAGGGTCTTTTCTCCACAGTATACGTTGGAAATCCGTATGTTCTTTTGCTACTAACACCATTCTGTACATCTTTTTCAGGTCTGAAACAAAACAAACGGCGTGCATTCTCCATCTCAAGATTATACTGCGAAGATCTTCTTGCAAAACTGGACCTACGAGCAGTTCGTCGTTTAGTGATACTCCATTAGTACCCTTGCATGATGCGTCAAACACGACACGAACTGGTGTGCTCTCGCTATCGTTACGTATAACTGCATGATGACATAAATAAACTGCTTTTTTATCACACTCTTCTTTAGGTATTTCTTCTGCATGCCTTAAGTTCACATATTCTTCAATAACCTCTGTATATTTCTTCTTAAGTTCAGGTTTTTTCTGTAATTGCCTTTCTAATTGTAAAAATCTTCTCATTGCTATCTCTTTGCTGTTACCATCTAATGATTTCTGTTCTTCCCTTTTAAATGGTAAGTTGACTATATATCTTCCTTCTTCGTTTCTCTTGTATGTATTTTCATAAATTTCTTCGCATTGTTTCTCTTCTTGTGTAAGTTTTCTTCCATTTTCAGAGTCTAATTCCCACATTGATTTGAGCATTTCATCCAAATCTACTTGATGATGCATAACTAGCAGAGACGGCGTTTCAGTTTCTCTCTCTTTTCCTACGTTTCCAAACAGAATCCAGCCAAGATCAGTCTTTTGAGCACACGGTGTTCCTGGGGGTCCCTTTATCATCTCAGGTTGAATAATTTGTGCATACTCGTTTACCCCGATCAACATATCTATCGGTGCTGTTTTGTTGTAAGCTGGATCAGCTAATTTTAAGTTTTGTAGGTGAGGCCAGTCTCTCACAGATATAGATTTGGTAGGTAATTTTGTCGTGATATGTTTAGGTATAACATAAGCTTCTGTTTGAAGACAAAATTCTGTCTTATATGTGGAAAGTATCTGGAGTTGCACCATACTGTTGATTTTTGTCTTTGTAGAACCAACTCCCGTAATATCACCCTGTATGGATTTCCGCTTTAGTTTCAGTAGTTGAGTCGCCCGTTCGCTGATAAAAGATGCCTGCGAGCCTTGGTCTATTAGCGCTCGTAATATCATGGTTTGTCCTGTTTCACCCTTAACTTTAACCATTGCTGTAGCTAATAGAGCATAACCTTGTTTTATATTGCAGTGTGCGTGTGACGTCACCACTGTATTGACATGTACTTCAGACTCTTCTACATTTGAAATAGCAACATTTGTATTTGTCTCATCAGTCTTGGCTTGATGTAGAAGAGTATGATGACGTTTTTGACATATGCGACAGGACATAGGTACACGGCACTTAATAGCTGAATGACCTGTCCACAAACAATTAAAACACAGGTTTTGATTTCTTGCATACTCACCTCGTTCAGTAATTGACATCTTTGAAAATTGTTTACAATGACACAAAGTATGATTTTCGTTGCATAAAACACATGCTCTTACCTGAGATGTAGCTGCGTGGAACGTTTTCTCTCTGACCTTCTCGGAGGTACGCGTCGTGGCTGGATTAACGAACTCCAAAGTACGAAACTTAGATTCCAAGAAACACTTCATATCAGACCACGAAGGCAACTCATCCGAGTCACCTTTGAAAGCAAAGTTTTCCCAGTCCTTACGTGACTCCTGATCCAATTTCTGTTTTACAATAAATATAATTAAAGGATCTCAAGAATCGGTTTGAATATTTAAGTTATTTAATGTATTAATGCATTCGTTAGTATTATCGAGTAACATTTTAATTTGGCTGGCAGACTGAATACTTAACTTTTTGTATGAAAACAATCGATTTAACAGAGAGTACACTATAACACGTTTATTTCCGTATCTACTTTTTAAAGTGTTCCACGCATCACTATAGTTTGTTTCCGTCACACGAATATGCCTAAGTAGTGCTTCCGCTTCGCCGGCGAGACTTGTCTTCAAGTAGTGAAGCTTTTGTACGTCGGACAATGTGCTGTTGTTATGTACCAAACTCATAAATAGATCTTGAAATGTAGGCCACTCTTCGTAACTTCCACTATAGGTAGGTAACTGTATATTCGGCAGCTTAACCAGTGGCTGATGCGTAGGCAAAACGTCAGCTGAACTGTTGTGACTAGTTCCTCCTTGTGATTGTTGTTGTTGCTGTTGTTGTTGGTTCTCTTTATTTTCCAGCAACGTAATTGCATCTCGAAGATCGCCCTTGGTACGAGGGTCAAACTGAAAGTTCTTAGAACTGGCCACTTATAAACAATATAATAAAAAAAATATTCTAAAGTTTGAAAATAGAACTCTTTGCCAATATTACTGAGTATATATTTCATTCATTTGTCATTTGTTTTACGACTTGGCGGCAAATTGAAAATTGTCTGTGTCACGTCAAAATGAATTTAACACGAGAAAATTTTCGTGCAATGATTTTTTATGACTTTCGATGTCATTTAAGTCAACAAGAAAGTTATGATAGACTACGATTGGCCTTTCACGATGAAGCCCCATCTCGTGCGACTGTTTACAACTGGTTTAATGAGTTTAAACGTGGTCGCACTAATCTCACTGATGATGTACGTGAGGGACGGCCTTCTACGGCGACGACTGAAAATAACATCTGTGTTGTGCGGCGTATGATAGAGACTGACAAAAGAGTGACCTATCAGCAGATTCGGACAAGCTTAGGCATCGGTATGAGTCAAGTGCACAAAATCCTCCACGAACATTTAGCGGTCAGGAAGCTTTGCGCCCGGTGGATACCTCATAATTTGACTAAGGCTCAAAAACTCCATCGTGTGGATTGGTGCCGTAAAATGATTGAAAGATTTAACGGAGGTGACTCAAATGCTGTGTTCGACATACTAACAGGTGACGAAAGCTGGATTTACTGTTATGATCCTGAAACCAAAAGACAATCTGCTCAGTGGGTGTTTCCTTTCGAGGAGTTGCCAACTAAAGTGAAGAGAGATCGAAGTGCGGGAAAAAAAATGGTGGCCTCGTTCTTTGGAAGGATAGGTCATTTCGCAACAATTGGGTTAGAGGATCAAAAAACAGTTTCTGCAGAATGGTACACTACCAATTGTTTGCCACTTGTCTTGGAAAAAGTTCGAGAGAAACGACCTCGCAGTAGGATCCTCCTTCACCACGACAACGCCTCGTCGCACACCGCCAAGCGAACGATCGACTATTTGGCGACATCAAACGTTGAATTACTGGGTCACCCGCCGTATAGCCCCGACCTCGCGCCTTGTGATTTTTATTTATTTCCAAAAATTAAAGAAAAACTTAAAGGAAAGCGGTTTATGAATGCTGAAGAAGCGGTGGCTGCGTATCGCGATGCCATTGAAGAGACCCCTAAGGACGAGTGGGCAAAGTGCTTTTCCCAGTGGTTCCATCGCATGCAGCGGTGTATTGACGTCAATGGACAATATTTTGAAAAGATATAATAAAACTAATAACTGGCTAATGTAATCAGTTTTTGATTTTCTAAGAACTTTCAGTTTGACCCTCGTACATATGTATAAGTCCTCAAAAGTTCCGTAGTGGTCTTCTGCAAAATACGAAATGTCAGCACGTTTATCTCGTGGCGTAATCTTTACGAGTTCTTGATGTGTTGACGTAAACAATCAAGTTGAAGTAGTAATTGTTCCATATTGAAGTCTTTGTATCACTGATGTACATAAATAACGTTGTGTTACGATTTAATGAAACACGTAAATGTTCACAGCTTTGATTAATTATGAAAGTTTCTTATGCACAGTTTGAAGTAAACAACTTGAATAAGTAATTTATGCGTAATTGATTCCTTCGATATCGCAGACGTAATTGTTTACACATAAGAACTGTATTCCAATGTCACTCATCACGGCACACACAGGTAGAAGTCCTTATCGCGCGGCCTATTGTTCGGTACGCACGGGAACAAAGCTGGTCACTTGTTTACTGCATAAGTATCCGGCTCGAAGGACCAAATTATGGTGCTTAGGTTTTTAAATATTAGGTTGACTATCGAATGGCAGGGTACGGAGTGCAACGAAAAATACGTGTGGTTTGGACGATGAATTTATTGCGACTGTTTTTACACGGACTTTGAATGAATGAATGCATAAAGCTTACTACAAACATAACACTAGGTATATCTTTGATAAACTATATTAAAGGATATAATCATGAAACTGACAGCCTCGGCACATATTTACATTTTTTATTTTCTTTAATTTAATGATGAATCATGTTCAAGCTCCTATATAAATAGCAACGTATTTATATCTTGCATAATGCCCTGCTATAAAGATAACATAACGTAAATATTGGAATCGAAACATGAATTTTATTTAAAATTGACTATACCATAACCTGAATTTGAATAACTTTTTCTTCTTTGTTTTTATAGTTTTAAGAAGCTTTCCACCAAAAAGCATAGTGTATACATAGACTTTATTTTGTATTGCGTACCGTATCTTCGGTTATAGTTTATCAAAGAGTACATCATGTTTCTTGAAAATACTTTATTTTAGCGAGTTTTGCGCGAGGTCTAGTGCGCACACACACTAACTTACGCTACTCACACATGGAAAGAGCAGTGCGGGGTGCGGGGGCGGCTGCCAGAGCTTGCATCGAGACAGCAACATTTTATTCAAAAACCTATTTTGCAAATGTCACTTAGACCGCGTTTCCTCTTAAGTTTGCCACCTTCGAAACTTAGCGTCGAGTTCTCCAACTCATGTTTAATTTTTAATCAGTTGGTTTAGAAATATTAGATAATATATCTTTGTCTAAAAATTCTGTCAAATAAACCATTTCACCAGTCAATTAAGGGGGCAAAGGCTGTTTAAAAAATGGTGAACTCAATCTATTTTATGTTAGTAAATGTTTAATGTCTATGTTAGTATTTTATTCATCAGCTATCTCTTTCAGGACGCTGTGGCAGCTGCCGCCACCAAGCACGGGTTATAGAGGCGAAATGTCATTAATTTTGTTTCAGAAAAATTCCATTAAAATCCCTTGGCAATAAACGCCTCTGTTTTTTCTTTAACGCATTTTGTTAAAGAAATTTACTTATTTCTTTCATATTTTAAAATAAAGGTGCTGTTTAAAAGTTTGTTTATTTCATGATATCGATATAAAAATATATGGTTAAATTGACACTTTTTTGCACTTAATTGACAAGCACTGATAAGTTTCGGAGAAAAATCGCGCTTACTTCGTCTCTATGTGTGTGTTTAGTGCGCGGCTGCCGCGCACCCTGTATTGTAATGACGTGATCTTTTTGAGCATGATAGCTTCAAAGCTATCGACACCCGCCAGCGCAAACATCGCAGAAGCGCTATAAAAGCGATTTTATTACGTAGGGAATAAAGGCGGGATCAATTTCGATGTGGGGTAGTCTGACGTGTGGCTATATGTACTCACGGCCCCACATCAACCTACCCCGATCTGTCAAATTTCCACAACCATATTTCAACCTTATGTTAGAGTTCCATATAATTTAAGATACTCTCTCAGGGCCCTCGCTACATTAATGATGTCTATCTGCGGCCAGCACTGACCTCATGATGTAAAGGCAGCGCCTCGCGATGAGCGCGTCGAGCGCGAGGTGCTTGTGTTTATCGTGCTCGAGCCGCATCACCGCGCTCGAAGCTAAGCAGAGCCCCGCTATCACTCCGCCGCAGAACTGGGGACACATTTTTTTTATATTGGACAACATCACATTATTGCTCTACCTCCAAAGTGAGTAGCTAAAGCACTTGTGTTATGGAAGAAACAATGGTGGTGCCACAATACCCAGACCCTAGGCAATATTTGACGTCAGTGTTATCGTCAATTTGACGACCGTCTTGGTGTAGTGGTGCGCGGCCCGGACTTCTAAACCAGGCGGTTGCGGGTTCGAATCCCGCAAGGGGCAAATGTTTGTGTGATGAGCACGAGCATTAGTACCTAAGTCATGGATGTTTATAAATGTATATAAGTATGTCTATCCGTTATCCTAGTCACCATAGCACGAGCTCACGCTTAGTTTGTGCTGTGATTGCGATTAAATGATTTTTATTCTTTTAACATTGAACCGACGAGGGATCGAACCCGGTTCCTTAGAGATAGCGATACCATGAAAACCAGTATTCAAGTCACTCGACGACCACGGAGGCCAGCAAATTCATTATACAGGGTGTTGTTTTGGTCAACAGCTTCCGACTCAGGGCTGGTAGTATTCATAACAATGATGCCAAAAAACAAAATTTAAAACAATTAAAAATAAAAATAAAATTGGACTTCTTTATACAAAATCGATCAGTGATCGGCCAACTTTGTATGAAGTTGATTATTTTTTTTTAATTTTTTAAAATATTTTTTGGCATCAGTGTTATGAATACTACCAGCCCTAAGTCGGAAGTTTTTAACCAAAACAAAACCCTGTAGATAACTTCAGGTTAACTAAAGATTCGACATTGCATTTGAAAAAACCGGCCAAGTGCGAGTCGGAGTTGCGCAAGAAGGGTTCCGTACCATTATCTATACTTGTATCACAGATTATATAATAGCTTGTATGTAGTAACACAACTCTTCATGCGCGACTCCGTCTCGCCGGTCTTTTGTTTTGAAAATGGCAAAATATCACATTTGTTGTATGGAAGCCCCACAAATTTTTTTTTTTTATTCTGTTTTTATTATTTGTTGTGGCAACGAAAATGCAACATCTGTGAAAATTGCTATCACAGTTCATGAGATACAGTATGGTGACAGACAGACGGACAGTGAATTCACCTTACAGATGAGTAGTGAATCTTGTATGCTAATGCTTCCGTCAACAAATATGTACTCACTCTGACAGCATCAATGTGTGGTTTGATGAACCCTGCAGCCGCCAGATCTAGTACATGAGTGTTAGGCAGCGGCTCGCCAGCCGCTGGGTCAGAGAACGCCACCTCCTTTACTCGAGCCAGCACCTTGCCGTTTGCTTCATTCCATGTGCCACGTTCAGTTTCACGAAAGCCTTGGATAGCCTGGAAAGGTATACCTATTTTATTGATAAAATAGATAGACATCATTCGACTGGGTGAAACTTTCATTGTTCAGTGGCACACAGATTTCAAATTAGGAAGTTGACCACAGAATATCTTACAGTACGGAAGAATCATCTGACAAAATCATTTGAATAAACGGGGAATCTTGCTAAAACACATAAAAGCACATTTTTAAGCATTTGTAAGGAAAACCATAGACAAAATTATATTCTGTCTGCATACCACATATCAATCAGCTTACCAACACTAACTATTTCTGTTTTCGAATATGGGTTCTGCCACCTGTCTTTGGTTATTATAGTGTCAGATTCACGGGCCTAAGCCAAGTTAACTGCACTTTCAGTTAAGTTTGTGGAATTTGAGTCGTCCTGCAAAAACTTTCTGTCTATACAACAAATATTGAGAATCGCAGCCTTCTGCATAGTCATGTAAGTATTCTCTGGTATATTGAGGTTGGGAAGGGTGCTGAGTAGGTGTTTTGGAATGACTCCAGTGCTGGAGAAGACAAGGGGTCAAATCATTGAAATGTATATTATTATGTTAACTTACATTGTCCCAATGATCAAACTCGTATCTCATCCGCTTTAGAACGGGTTCGAGTTCGGCGAGCAAACTGGCTTCTTCCTCCTCCGTCACGAAGTCGGGCAGCACCTGCATGTCGCGCAAGACAGCTGCCCGAAGCTCCGACTGTTCGTCCTCTTTCCATGATGGCAGGAACTCTATGAGGCTTGGGTCACCTGAAAAAATGGCAGATGTTTATTGACTTGTGTAATCTACACTGAATTAGTTGACAGGGGATTGTTAAGATGGATTAGGATGATTTCTTAAAATATTTAGGACTACCTTATCGGCAGACTTTTGTATATTGAGTAAAATCTTCAAGTGAGTCAAATGAAATGTAAAAAAAAATATAGCCTCAAAATATTTAACGTATAAAAAAGTCACTAGTGAAATGACGCAGTGACTTGACGCTACACTAAAAATGTGTGTTAGGAACTGTTAATTTATAAAATACCTGCAAATTTCTCGATATTTAACTTGGTTTGTACATTATCACTGCTGTAAGTTCTGTACACCTGATAACGGACAGGCTTGAAATTGAAGTGTCTAAGTAAACTGACTAGTGGCAGGCGCATTATTTGTCTAAACTATAATACTTCACCCTGGAAAAGTCTAAATACATACTTTGAAAATGTAAATTGATGACTTTATGAAACCCTACGAAAGTAGGGTTTCAAAATATAACCTCAACAACCAACGAATGAATGAATGATAGATAAGAGACAATCAGCTGTTGAGAAAAAAATTTAAGTTAAGCTTTGTTCACACGATAGAACAAGCCTTTTTTATGATGAGCTCGATAGAGCTCAGCTTTTTTTTACCTAAAAATTTGATTTCTGAACGTAAGAACCTGCTGTCAGACTGACACTGACTACCAATGTCAGTTGTTGTTGGTCATATGTTTTTTGTTATGATTTTCAATGTTTTTTATTTAATAATATTTTTGTATGATATTTTATTTGTTTTAAATTAAAATTAACAAAAATATTTCTATTTATAACTGGACTAATAAACAACAGCACACACATTAGTAACCAAACCGCAAAACGTAGAAAATCGTGCCGTCAAAATGGACAACCTCCCAGATGAGGTTTTGTTGATGATTTTCGAACATTTACCATCCCGAGATTTATTTGGGTGCGTGCGGCATGTGTGCCCGCGCTGGGCGGCGCTCGTCGAACACAATGCTCTGTGCGTAGAGCAGCTGCAAGACCTGGACCGATTGAACAGGCGAACTCGTTTCCTCAGAATTTTCACGCGCATCACTCCATTCAGAGTGTTTCTCTTATTCACTCCTAAAGTCGCTCCGTACCTCCGAGACCTCACCATCTACGCAGTAACGCCTTTCGGCCCGGAGCATTTCACGTTACTAAACAACTTAGTACATTTGGAGCATCTAGACATATTTTTGCGCGATCGCGTGTTAGACGTACAGCTGCTGCCCGTGTTGTTGAAGGTCGAGTCGCTGGTGATAAACGAGATAATTTCTACGAAGGTACTTAAAGCGTTGGCAGCGGGAGCGCGATTGCGGGCCTTGTACATGTACGGGCGATCTTTGTACTACCCTCGGAAGGAACTGCTTATTCTATTGAGGGCTAAGAAGCATCATCTGCGCGAGCTAGTGCTGCGTTGTAATGAGCTGCACGACGCGTCGTACGCTGCCATAGGGCAATGCGAGGGGCTGACATCACTGCAGCTGTATTCCTGCTGGCTTATGACAGGTGCAGGCATCCTGTCAACCACGCGACCTAGAAAACTCCGTCGTCTCCACATAACCGGCGCCCGCATGGTACGGACACGGTCTCTATCGACATTCCTCGACCGAATACCACAACATGTCGAAGAACTTGTCTTGAGCATGAGCTGTTTTGGAGATGAACACATTGCTCCGCTCATACACAGGTTGCCATCACTCCGTGTTTTAGAACTGTGGAAGTGCCGTCTCACAGCCAGGGGAGTGCTCACACTAGCCGATGCGTTGACTTCCCTTCGATTTTTAGATTTAGATATAGTGCTCACAAATGGACAGATTAGTAAACTCGATAAGCATCCCTCTCTGCTATTTGTTAGGTGTCTCAGTGAATACTCCGTGCAACATAATCCGGATCTATGTATAGAGATGCAAGTACAAAAAGATGTTGAGAAGCCTGTGACAAGTAATATTAAGGTGATACCGACCGATGAACGTTACCCGTTTAAGTATTTTCGAGGCAGCGGGGAAGGGTACCGGGCTAGCTTGTATTACTATTGGACACAAGACATAGCTTTGAAACCTATAGCCAACACATCCATTCCTGCTTTTGAATCCGATGATGAGTACTATTAAAAGAGATCTCAGATTCTAAAAGCATTTGAATGTCATTCCAGTGATAAATAATATTTAAGTTGAATTTTGTGATAAGTTATAATTAGTAATAATTTATTATTATGGGTGAGAAACAATATACGTATAAAATATTTTAAAGTATGTTATTGCATTAATTACTTATGTACTTAAGTGCATATATGTAGTACTGAAAATAATCTGACTGAACTTTGAAAAGAAGTAGGTGCCGAAAATATGAAAGATAAATCTTGTAACTGCAGATAGGTCAACACATTTGACCAAAATAATGGTTTGATTTTTTTTTAAATATACATATTTGTGTTGTATAAAATTTTTATTTTAATATTTTGTTGGTGAATGTGAGTGAATAAATTAATTGAAGTTAGTCAAAATATTTGGATCTTTTAGAGCCTCTCCACATTTGGTTTCATGATGAGAGTTGGTTGCTGTAAAAAAAGGATAGAACGCAAATATTTGATTCACCTAAAATTTCAAGGTGTCGCCATCTCTGAGGTCCCGGGTTCGATCCCTGGTTTGATCAATATAATGAAATTTTCTATAGTGTTTCGAGTCTAGGTATTGTGGTTTGTTTATGTTTTCCATAAAACACAAGTGCTTTATAAACAGTGTGAGTGATGGAATAAAATTGCAAGATAGGTATACATTATTATTTTTTATTTAATAAATCACAAACCTTTTAATAGTAGACCTACACTGTTTTAATATTTATTATCTAACTTACGTACTTAGACTTGATATACCTACTTGAAGTATCAGTACCTATATTCGGACGTTGCTAAGGAAATTCGAGAAACCTTAGGCAATTTGTTAGAGATGTCATTCGATAACGACTGCAGTTAGACGAAAACACGCAAAAACTGGGAACTTATCCCACCGGATGACACAGTAGATCAATAATTTTGGTGTGCAAAACTTACTTTCGTAAAAACTTATAAAAACACGTATGAGATCGCATCACATAAATTGACGTTTCTTAATTGTTGTTTGTTGTTTTGCAGAGAAAAAGAGAAATCGAACTTACATTTAATATATTAGACAGGGCACATTTATTGATCCGTCCATCAGCTTTGTTTTTTCAATAATTTTCAGTATCCCAATGTAATGAGTGTGGCTATTAAACGCGTTTAAAATATAAAACAGTCAGTTACAGGAGTAATAATAGAGACGAAGCTGCAACCACACGGGCTAAGCTGTCGATACTACGAGAAATACCAAAAACAGACAACGTTGGATGACTAATTGAGCCATAACGTAACACCGATCCATTTACATATATCTACCTACTCTAGTAAGCGGTTAACAGTTCCGGTTACGTTGGTTGACGATATTCTTACAGTTGTTGCAATTTTCACAGTTAACGCAGCTACTGCAGCCAATACAGCTCGTGCAATTAGTGCAGTCCGTGCAGTTGTGACAATAATTGCAGTTGTGACAGCGGGTGGAGGTGTTGCAGCCGATGCAGTTGTTGCAGGCGATACAATTGTTACATTCGGTGCAATTGTTGCACTCTCTGCAGTTGCGGCATTTGTTGCAGTTGTGGCAGTTGGTGCAGTTGATGCAGCCGGTGCAGTTGGTACAATCGTTGCAATTGATGCAATCCCTGCAACTGATACAGTTTCTGCAGTTGTTGCAGTTGGTGCAGTCGTTGCAGCCGCGGCAGTTGTTGCAGCCAATGCAGTCGGTGCAGTCGACGCAGTTGTTGCAGTTCCTGCAGTTGCGGCAGTTGACGCAGTTGAAGCAGTTTATGTTGCCGCTTCTATCTGCCCTTTCAGTTTCGGGCGCGGCGGGCGCGCTGAGGAAAGAACAACACAATTTTGTTAAAACAGTACCTATGGAAATTGATATTCATGAGACGCGTGATAAGACTAGGGCTTATTCTGTGAGTAGCAACCGGCTCCTATGGGAGTGTTAGAGTGTTATTGCACCACCCCTGACGGGAGCAACGTGAGAAGCGAGTCCAAGACTTGAGTTGAGATCGAGGTATAGGTACAAGTTAGATAGGTACGATAACTGGTAGGGCGAGAGATTTATAGCACAATATAACTGTAAAAGTAGTGAATGATTTAATGGCAAATGAAACGATTGTATGGAAGAGAAAGAGTTACTGAGCAGACCCATGTAAAGAGGAACAGACAGGGAAAGCGAAAGGTGATAATAATGATGAGGTATGCCAATTCTTATTTTATTTTATTAAGGACAAAAAAAACAATTGTACAATACTCTTAATAAAGATGTGTAACATTATTGCACAACCAAAATCTTAATCCAAATATTGTGCGATTATTTTTTTTTGATGTATAAAGATATTGGTTGCTCACACAGGTGACACAAAAGAGTTGAGAATAACATTCCTCACTTCGTCTTTGTGCACTGCGTGCGAGTGATTTGCGTCCAGCTTGAAATCGGTAGGATTCTGATTTTATTATTAGTAGGTAGAGGCATAATTAAAATGAGAAGTTTTAGTCATTAATTGATTTTAGATTTTGCTTAAAGTTAAGTGAGAAAACTTATCAGGGTTCTGTTTCTGAGTTTAAACACATAATTCTATGACGATTCTCTATGTCACATGAGATGGAAATCCCTTTACCCTAGTATGGTCATGGTATACCTAAGTAAAAGAAAAAAATGATTGAAAATACTTACACATCAAGTAGCAGATAAAAACTAAATACTATACACAGTATCTTCATAGTGATAATGTTAAGATTCTATTTTAAATAGTTAAAATATAGTTATGTACTTATGTAGTCAAGTATTTGGAAAAATTGCTTGCACAACATTGAGGGCTGTACACAAATAGTACAGTGCAACATATTCACCTGTGTTGCAATTCTAATATAAATAAATAGTCTAATCTAATCTGTAGGACTTTAATATCAATTTTCAATCATTTCAATTTATTTAATCAGATAACCAGGATACACTTTGTTAGTAAAATAGGTATATATATAGGCAGTGGCACAAAATCGTGGAGAGTGGAGAAAGGGTAGGGAGGCCTTTGCCTTGCAGTGGGACACAGCGGGCTCCTAATAATAATATGCCTTTATTCTTTTGTCAGTTCCTGAAACTTTTACATAGATTACCAACTTTAAAAAAAGTAACCCCTGAAACCCCTAAAATCGAAAAAAAAAAAGTACTTCAAAACCCCTAAAATGCTGCGTAAAACGGCAGCCTACCTACTCGTACATGACCGATAAAAAATTAGGCGCAGGCTGCTGAACAAATGACTGACTCCTAACTAAGTATTTCTAAATTAGTTTTAAGTCAGAATAGAATACCCCTTCTTACAATAATTTGAACATCGAACTTCTTAGGCATAGTGTGTTTTTCTTTTGAAGATTGTAGCACAATACTTAAGACTAGCCAATAAAATTAGTTTTTATTCGGCAAGACCAGGGGCTCTATTTTTGAACCACTCGCCTGCAGATTTCTACTGAATATCGTTCGTCATCTAAAAATACGTATTTTTGAATCGCTCGAGTTTTTGTGTCTGCCAATATGAAATATGTCATGCGACTTGGTAAACGAGTAACAAAATTAAGTCGCATTCGCCAACAAAATGTCATACGAGTGATTCAAAATAGAGCTCTAGACCTCATATTAAAAGTGCCGAAAAGCTTAGGGCGGAACCCTGCTATGCGCCTGTTTGATTTTATCCATACTTCTAGGGACATCCTGTATACCTACTGATTTACATGTTTTAAAAACATAAATAAAAAATTAAGATAAATTTATTGTTTTCCAGAAATATATTTTAAGTGATTCACTGTGTAATCTAAAGTTTTGTTTTTAAGTGCAATATCCAATTAAAAGATTAGGAATATTTGTTGTCAAACAACAACAAAAAATACGAGTCACGTACATAGGCACAAGTGTTTTTTAATTACCTACTTAAGCTTATAATTTTACATTGATCCTGCCGCCTGCATGGTTCGTAAATCTATGCTAATACTCGTATTATAAAGCTGAAGAGTTCTTTTGGTTGAACGCGGATCCTAGGAAATACTTAATAAAAGTCCATAAAATATTACATGGCCATTATGATCTAAATAATTTTGACAAAGAATTATTCCAACTCTCTCAAAATAAACCCTTAAGGGGCCGCTATCTTAAACTAGCGAAGACTGCTTCTTCCACTAACCCTCACAAGCTCTTTTTCAGCAACAGAGTAAATGAGAAAGTGGTAGCAGCAAATACTACGAAACAATTTGAAATAAAAAAGGGTTGACAAACATAGGTATAGGTTCAGGTAAAAAAAGCTATGAAAGCGAGATGCAGACTGAAGATATCAGTTGTTTCAACTGCCTGTTTGCTTAAAAAAAAATAACAATAACTACTTCGAAATGAAAAATTATTTTCCTGTTAGTCAATTTTTCGAGGTAAGTTATAGGTACACAGATTATTATAACATCCTATAATATGGTCATGCTACGACCAAAAAGAGCGGGGAATTAATGAAAATGACGCAAAAAAGGGGGAAAAGACCTTTTTAGGGTTCCGTAGTTCTAAACCTAATAGTTTCGTCATGTCCTTCTGTTTGTCTTGTCTGTCCGTGGTTTTTCTAAGAGACCGTCTGGTGAAGCGGCGTGTAAATAGCCGACGACACGCGGGGAGCGCAATTATGAAAGATGAGAAAGATGTTTGTAGATTAATATATTGATTCCTATAAAACCCACCCTGCGAATTGAAGAAAGAGAAATGGTTTCAACGTCAGCACTGAAAACTATTGGCCCACTAACCTGCAGACCAGCTCAGGAACGCCTTACCAGCTCCTCTTCGCAGCTCACACCGTGAAGCACTTTCACGAAACAGACTGTCAAATCACTGCTGGGTATTTATAACGAGTTTCTTGCAACTTTCAGCTGTCCATCACCGAGAAAAAACGAACTCCTCACCAAAATTAAGTGGGAAGACGCCCCAGAGATGTCGAAAAAGTTAGGAATGCGCGCATTGGTCGGCGCTCGGTGTACGGTAGCCGAAACTATGGCGCTGGTGTCGCCAGGTTCAGCGATTCCAAGAGCGCGATCCTTATGGATGGTGAACCAAATAGCTTCAGATACTAACATATAGAAACCATTTGAAAATAATAAATTATTATTAAAGAAATTACCTATTACTTTAGGTTTAGTAAAAATAAATATTTTATAAATTAATTTGGGTCACTTAAGGTGCCCAACCACTGTCAGTACTAGAATTTGTAGATGTATTTATACCAATTACGCCGACAAAGTGGTAAAATAAAATGGAACTTATATTTTTTTTGGGTAGCTCCCCTACATGTGAAAATGAGAGTTGTTTGTTTTTATCATCTACCCCATCATGTGGGATGTCATTATGTAGGTCTTTTAAAATGAATTAGGGGTCTCTAACACAATTTTACGATTTAGTGCTCTATTTACGATATATTAAACTTAAAAGTGCAATTTTTTGGTCTAGTAGGGAGTCACCCTATCTAAAAGCTTAAAAATCCTAAAAAAACATGATGATAGTGCATTTCATAAACTTTAAAGAGAAAACTATAACAGTTAAAATAAATTTATTATATACTTTAGCAGTAGGGGAGGTCAGCTCAAAGCGGCCACAGAAGGCAAAGCGGCCATGGCTCCGAATACGGTTCTATTAAATGTCATAACGAACTTTACCGGTTCGTCTTACAGCTAACCAGCTAACGCCCCACTCCGATCAGTCATTCGGCACCGGTCACTGCAAGTGCGTGCGTGCATAGACGATTTTTATATATTTGGTGGTTTCCTTAAAAAAATGCGAGGTAAGTACAGCCTGTTTCGATCTAAACCATGCATAACTGAGGTGCTTGTGGCGCAGTGGCGGCAGCGCTTTGGTAGTGATACCAAAAGTTAAGCAACCCACGGCGCGGTCGTGATTGGATGGGTGACCATTCCGACCATTTAAGTGACGTCCATGACAAGCATCTCCGTGCTTCGGAAGGCACGTTAAGCAGTTGGTCCCGGCTAATATCTGTGGTATTAGTCGTTAAGCCTAGTCATAGGCCCTAGGGCGGCTTGATAACTTCGGACAGTAAGGTTTGTCACTTGCCTTACATACACCCCTTCACCAATCCGCACTGAGCCCGCGTGGTGAAGTATGGCTCGTCCCTCCTCATAGTTGAGGTGAGGCCTTTTCCCAGCAGTGGGATCTAATAGGCTGACTTATTATATGCATAACTCATTACTTTTATCTAATGCGCCTTAACACTCATTTATTAGACTATGTTTGTGTATTATTTGCTTGCAAAGTTAATGTAAATATGACAGCAGTTAATTTTTGAAATAAAGTCCACGAAAAGGGCAAAGCGGCTCGGGCAAAGCAGCCAACTGACCGCTTTGCCCTTAAATAAATGTGTAATACTTCGAATTATAATACTTGATTATTTTTTTTAGATGGTCAACAATTATAAATGAAAACTACCAAAGTGTTATGGGACGAAAGTACAATGGCGCAAGCAATCAAGGAAGCAATCAGATGTGAAGGAACAACAAGTCTCAATTTAATCTATAGCAATAAAATTTTAAGCAATTTTTGTTTTTTGTAACGTTTGAAACCATATTTATTTTAGTTATTAATAACACAGTTGATTAATAGTGCCATTAATTTTAAGAGTTTAAATGTGTAATTGATACCAAAGGTTTTATAAAAAATACATGTTGATTTTAAACTGTTATTGGCAATCTTCTTTTTTCGAAAACTACCTATATTTTTTCTCAAAAAAAATACATTTCTCATACATTACTGGACTGGCCGTTTTGCCCTTACCCCCATGGCCGCTTTGAGCGGCACCTTGGGCAAAGCAGCTTTTTGCCACCTTTTCGTAATTCATTCGTGTCATATATTTATTTCCATTTTTTTGCAGATTTGGATTGCGCACAATGAAGAATAAATGTTTTTTCTACCTATCAGTATAAAAATCTTTTCGAAAATCATTTTACTCAGTAGGTTCTTTACACCTCAAAGTAAAGGTGGCCGCTTTGAGCTGACCTCCCCTAATATTCGTTGAACTTGGGTGTTAGATAATTTTGTACCAAACACAAAGTCCTTAGAATAAATTATTTTAAGTGACTAAGATGAAGAAGTTGCTTCATTTAAGTATTTAGGATTGTAATAATAATAACCCCACAGGGAAGCTTCATGGCGAGCTGTAGGTAGTAAGTAGCGATACACGGAGTCAGTCGTTGATTTGAGTGCTCCTGAAAGTGGGTGTAGGCCTTCGGCTTGCCAAGGTGGAGCCCAAGGGAGGTAGGACTCTCATCTCTGGCTTCTGTGACTGACGTGGTAGTCCCACAGACACCACTTATCAGAAACTAGGTAATTGTGTCGTCGTTGTTTACGTTGCGAGTCTCATGATTTGAGTACCTTCCTGGATTGCTATGCGGACGATGCTTGTACAGTGTGAATAGCTTCGGATATGTAGCTTCATGTCTGTTTTTGAAAAAAGTGTCTACGCGACTTCCACCTCAGTGCAATTGAAACAATAATTCCGCGTCAGTGGTAGAAGGTTAACCGAACCGAGATAGAAGAGTCGCAAGAGTGTGATGGTTAGTGGTGTAGTTGCATGTATGTAGCGAGCGGGCTCGTGACGTGATGCTGCATGCTGGACCCTCAGGGAGCGCGTGATCGTCGTTAAAAGCCCTGGGCCACCTCTCCACCCTTAGTCGACAGGCAACTAAGATGTTGCCCCTCAGCCATATCTATACGATCTATGATGCCAAGGGGGACATTCAGATGCCGGTTTTTTTTTAACATAACACTCAAAACCGTTTGATTAATTAGAGTTACCTAAATCATCTTTTTACCTTACCTGACCTAGGTCAAATCTGCTATCTCAGCTACGCTGATTTTGTTAATGTCTGTCCCATCAACATAGTTTCTGATAGGCATGCCGCTAAGGCGCCATCCACATACAGGCTGAAAATTGGGGGCAAGCTCAGCTCCCCCTGTTCTTCCGTGTATTACCTGACAGTGTGCTTCGAGCCTAGGAGCAGCTAGCCAGCTAACCGTCTTAGTTTACAACCCTGCACCCTTATTCACAAGTGTCGGAAACTACAGATTTCGAATCCGAGAGACAGGTTTCCGAAGACGTCAAGAAAAATGCGATTCTCAAACGTCGGAATCGAAAACTTTGACGTTTCCATTAGGCACAAATGACATTACCTTACGAAAACTCCATTCGGAAATAATGTTTGATATTCAAATTCGGAAAAGGATCCGCCACGGAAACTTCCGAGTGTTTGTGAATCAGGGTGCAGGACCTGAACTGAGCATCACTCAGTTTTACGTTCTTGGTTAATATTGGGTTGAGCACACCGTCAAGCCCCTTTGCTACGAAAGTAGCCAGCGAGATTGGCCTAAAGTTGGACCTGTGATCCTACAGACAAACTGTGTAAACAATTTTGTAGGACTCTGTTTTAAAAAAAATTTATAGTGTTATATGCATAATAAATAATAATAATAAAAAAAGAGTAATCTTGTCTTATAAAGTCTACTCGGAGTCTACAACGAGTTTCTAAAAGAGGATAATATCACAGTGTACCCTTCTCGTCCCTGGTTCCCTAGAAAAAAGTTATTAATGATGTAAAACAAAGGTTCTGTGTAGGGGACCACATAATAATAATAATAATAAATAATAAATATCTTTATTTTCTCCACAAAAGAAAAACAGAAAATGCAAAGAAATAACAATTAACAATAAAGATGTGAGTATATATTTTCCTTTTGTGAAGACTGGCGCTTGAAATAGATTGTGGAACAATCTGTGCTACAAGACACCAGGTCTCCACCTCCAGGACACATATCGCACATAATTAATTACAAACTTAAGTAGATATAGCAATCAGTTAGTGTAAGGAAAGTGTGTGTGTTGGGTGTGTGTGTGTGTGTGTGTGTGTGCGTGTGTGTGTGTGTGTGTGTGTGTGTGTGTTTGTGTGTGTGTGAAGCATGTGTTTTTATGTGTATGTATGTGTGTGTGTAAGTGCATAAATGTTTCTACCTAGCCCTACGACACGGGGGTCTTGGGATCGGGTTAAAGCCACTAGGTAGGGTTTGTGCGAATCGATTTAACCTTTCAAATCACTGTAAGGGTGTGATCAAAAGACAGATATCAGGTTCCATTAATTGTAATAAGTGCTCAGTCAATGCTTTTTTTAGCTGATTGTTTGTATAAATTTTCAAATTTAACTTAGTTTTCAATATATTGTAAATTCTCGGGGCCAGAAAATTATATGATCTTTGTGCAAAGCGAGTCCTAAACCAGGGAATATGATATCGATTTAGTCTATCTCCTGGAACCGGTACAGTCGGCACGAATTTATTGTGAAATCGTCGTACGATTTGATAAATAAATAGCCTTCGGATAGTCAGCACTTTAGTTTTGTTAAAGACCAGCGCGGTCGGGTGACGAATCGGCAACGACAAAAGCACCTTCAACACTATATACTAAGTCTCTTCATCATTTCTTAGAGCACCCATGTCTGTTCCTGAGTACACAGTAGTAACAAAAAAAATCCGTAAGTAAAATCCTTGGCTACAGCTGCATATAATAAGCCTCGCAGGTTTATTACAAAAGGTAGCTGTTAGTGGGGCATCTTTGAGCACATTATAGGACGTATAAGAAACTTGTTCAATAAATATTACGATAGTGTTGTCATTAAGTCACCCTGGTACTGCTGTTACTACATCTATAGTTAGAAACACATCGTTTATTTTTTATTAATGTATTTGGTATAATTAAAAAAGCTTCTTATTCATTGTTTAATTTTATTTTCAATAATTCAAAGCTCTTAATTATTAAATACATTTAAAGATTACTATTATATAATTATTTAAGATTACTTAAAACCATTAAAACTAACAGTCAGTGACTACTACTACCACAGAATAAGTACTAGCACTCCGTACAGAAGTATGACTTTGCAATGAAATTCAAAGAAATATATACTCAATGTTGTTAACGATAATATGGTGTAATTCAGTTCGCCTCTGACTCAAGCACATTTTCGTGTAGACCTACAGAAATACATTGCAAGATAATTTCATTCTTATAACTCTGGAATATGATTCATAATACACTTAACCTATTCAGTGACGTACTATCACGCAACGACTGGGTTGACTGCCACAAGAAGCTACTTACGCCATCTAGCGCATCTTTCTAGGACTTCATTCACGCTCGTCCAACCAGCAACCTAGTGTCGCGCACCGCCGGTGAATAAAACGCGGGAGCGTGTCGCTGCCGGCTAGCGACACCCAACTTGTTTAGTCCCTTACCAAGGGGTCGCCGCGCGTAGGTACGTTCTTGCTACCTACGCGGGAAGATGCACAGGCCTGCTACTACTTTTACAAAAGTCAAACAGGCAAGCAGAGAAGAGCAGACATTAATATTACCACTAACTTAGTTATTTAATCAATGTAGGCTACCTACGAGTAGATACTATAATACAAAATAAGTATTTTTAATTTGTGATTAAATTACGAATTTTTTTTACAATAAAATTACCTGGTCTGTCATATCCTGGATCATAGTCCAAAGCGAAACCTGGGCCGTCGCGCACGAGTGCACAACAGGTATAGCGCTAAGATAATTTATTTTATGGATTATTTTTACAAATGATGTACTACGGGTTTTTACATAATTTTTTAACAATTTCGTTTTTTCTCATTGATGATGTTTTTACAGTTGTTGCAATTTTCACAGTTAATGCAGACACTGCAGTTGTTACAGCCGTTGCAATTGTAACAGTCGCTGCAGTTGTGACAATAGTTGCAGTTATGGCAGCGGGTGGAGTTGTTGCAGCCGATGCAGTTGTTGCAGCCGGTACAACTGTTACAATCGGTGCAATTGTTGCACTCTCTGCAGTTGCGACATTTGTTGCAGTTGTTGCAGCCGACGCAGTTGTTGCAGCTGGTGCAGTTGGTACAATCGTTGCAATTGTTGCATTCTCTGCAGCTGAAACAATTGTTACAGTTGTTACAATTGGCGCAGTCGCTGCAGCCGCGGCAGTTGTTGCAGCCGGTGCAGTCAGTGCAGTCGACGCAGTTGTTGCAGTCCCTGCAGTTGCGGCAGTTGACGCAGTTGAAGCAGTTCACGTTGCCGTTTGCGTCTGGCTGTCCTGTGCTTTGTGCAGCGGGTGTGCTAAGACAAACATATAACAAGTTGGTTAAATTGCTATAGTTTACTCCAATCCGTAGATGCATTGGTTTCATATGTGAGACAAGAGAGCTATGAGGGATAAATGTCTTTGCATGTGAACGATTTGCGGCTTAATATTGGTAGGATAGTGGTCTTATTCTTAGTAGAGACTTAACTTCAGAATCAAAAATAATTTTAATTTTGCCTTAGTTTAATTAATGTTTAAATACTTATTAGAACAGTTTCTGTACAGACTTTAGACTCGTTAAGACTCATTCCTTATTCTCTGAGATTTCTTAAGGTGGGTACTATATAGGTACTCCTGTATGGTCATGGTATGAGTAAAAGCAAATTCCTCTGCAAAAACTGCCTCGTTGGTCTAGTGGTCAGCACGCTGGGTACTATCCACGAGGTCCCGGGTTCGAATCCCGGGTCAGGCCGAGAGTGTTTGGGTTTTTCTGTCTTGAAATTAGACACATCTCCGGAGTCAGGAAGTTGGTAGTGTTAACACCCCCGTGCCTCGGAAAGCAGGTTAAGCCGTTGGTCCTGCGCCTAATCTCTCTACGGTCATGTCGGACTGCCGTCTCACCGAATTATGAGAGTGAAGGAACAGAGAGTGCACCTGTGTATTGCGCACACACTTGTGCACTTTAATATGTCCTGCGCAGTTGGCTAATCTCTGTTGAGATAGGCCGCCGTAGTCGAAATTCGGCTAGGAGGACATTAAAAGCAAATTATACGGAAAATACTCACATGTCAAGTAGCAGATAAAAGGTAAACATAGTATAAAGTATCGCCTTCATGGTGCTATAGTGCAAATTTTATTTTAATTAATAAAATTATCTTTATGTACCTATATACCTAGTTATCTACTTAAAAACGAAGCTAGTTTGCACAACAATAAGGGCTATACACATACAACAAAGTGCACCATAGACACCTGTGTTGCAATTCTAATATAAATAAATAGTCTAATCTAATCTGTAGGACTTTAATATCTATTTTTAAATTTATTTAATCAGATAACAAGAATCCACTTTGTAGGTGAAACAGGTACATGATTTTAATCTGTTGTTGTATTTGTTTTTATATTAAATATTATTATCGACTGGAAAATATCTTAATCTAAAATTAAAAGCCGGCAGGCGCGAGTTGGACTCGCGAATTGAGGATTCCGTATGAACAATGTATTTGCAACCACAAACAAGAAAGGCGAATTGCTTGAAGCTCAGCTCCACATACACACATTGATGAACAACAAAATCAAGCTACATACGTATTTACGCATATCTTAGCTAAGCACTCCCAATGTAACCTACACGTCATGCTTGCTGATATAGGGGTTTGCCTTTCCTTGGGTCTAATCGATGATAGTACGAAAGGTACTATTATATATATTATTATTATTCCGTACTATTGTAGGTACCAACATTTGATACTACAGACATCATAACCTTTTTTTCGTTTTAAAAACGGGAAGAAATTACAATTTCTGTATGGAAGCCCCATTTAAATAGTTATTTTATTCTATTTATAACATTTGGTGTTTAAGCGGCTACAGAAATCATCACTGTGAAAATGTAATGAATTGGCCGCATGTTAAAAAAAAACAAAAAATCTGAAATGACCCAGCCCTAAATCTGTTTGATTTGGATTCTATACTCAGGGACTTGCTTGCTGACTTCTTGACTGCTTCAAATGTCTTTAAAAGATAAATAAAAGATTCAGATCACTTACCTATATATTTTTATGTGCTGATTCACTCACTATACAATCTAAAGTGTTATTTCAAGTGGAATGTCCATTAATAAGATTAAAAATATTGAATCCTACACTAAAAAAATATTAAGTCCCGTACATAAGTATTGTTATTATTAACATTTATGGAAGTGTTTTATAATTAAGCTTTGATTTATTTATATTGACATATTAAGTACTGTTGCTACGCAACATTGTTGTTTATCTTGTGACATTTCTCTGTATCGCTTCTTACATTATTTATATAATTCAGAACTATCAGAAACGTTTCATTAATCAGAGAGAAGCCCAAGAACAGCCATACATACGAGGGTCAAACTGAAAGTTCTTAGAAAATCAAAAACTGATTACATTAGCCAGTTATTAGTTTTATTATATCTTTTCAAAATATTGTCCATTGACGTCAATACACCGCTGCATGCGATGGAACCACTGGGAAAAGCACTTTGCCCACTCGTCCTTAGGGGTCTCTTCAATGGCATCGCGATACGCAGCCACCGCTTCTTCAGCATTCATAAACCGCTTTCCTTTAAGTTTTTCTTTAATTTTTGGAAATAAATAAAAATCACAAGGCGCGAGGTCGGGGCTATACGGCGGGTGACCCAGTAATTCAACGTTTGATGTCGCCAAATAGTCGATCGTTCGCTTGGCGGTGTGCGACGAGGCGTTGTCGTGGTGAAGGAGGATCCTACTGCGAGGTCGTTTCTCTCGAACTTTTTCCAAGACAAGTGGCAAACAATTGGTAGTGTACCATTCTGCAGAAACTGTTTTTTGATCCTCTAACACAATTGTTGCGAAATGACCTATCCTTCCAAAGAACGAGGCCACCATTTTTTTTCCCGCACTTCGATCTCTCTTCACTTTAGTTGGCAACTCCTCGAAAGGAAACACCCACTGAGCAGATTGTCTTTTGGTTTCAGGATCATAACAGTAAATCCAGCTTTCGTCACCTGTTAGTATGTCGAACACAGCATTTGAGTCACCTCCGTTAAATCTTTCAATCATTTTACGGCACCAATCCACACGATGGAGTTTTTGAGCCTTAGTCAAATTATGAGGTATCCACCGGGCGCAAAGCTTCCTGACCGCTAAATGTTCGTGGAGGATTTTGTGCACTTGACTCATACCGATGCCTAAGCTTGTCCGAATCTGCTGATAGGTCACTCTTTTGTCAGTCTCTATCATACGCCGCACAACACAGATGTTATTTTCAGTCGTCGCCGTAGAAGGCCGTCCCTCACGTACATCATCAGTGAGATTAGTGCGACCACGTTTAAACTCATTAAACCAGTTGTAAACAGTCGCACGAGATGGGGCTTCATCGTGAAAGGCCAATCGTAGTCTATCATAACTTTCTTGTTGACTTAAATGACATCGAAAGTCATAAAAAATCATTGCACGAAAATTTTCTCGTGTTAAATTCATTTTGACGTGACACAGACAATTTTCAATTTGCCGCCAAGTCGTAAAACAAATGACAAATGAATGAAATATATACTCAGTAATATTGGCAAAGAGTTCTATTTTCAAATTTTAGAATATTTTTTTTATTATATTGTTTATAAGTGGCCAGTTCTAAGAACTTTCAGTTTGACCCTCGTATCATACACGGAGTTACTCAAAGCCACGCAGAAATAACATAGTACACAGAAGAAATTAACAGGTACCAATGATCGACTTAACGCCAACGACCTCTATGTTACACTAGACAGGCTGTTCAAAATGGTTCAGTAAGTTGAGGCCAGATGGAGCATCCGCGTTTAGTTTCTTGCCAGAAGAAACTACCATGTCAAAACGTCGCCTACGTCAAAAGACGAAATTAATTAACTACTCAATATGCGTTATTGAGCCCATATTTTCACATAGTTTGAAAGTGATATTTTTGTTTAATTGTTTTTAGTAAATCTAAGTGATTCAAAGTTTAATTTGAGGCGTTAAAGTATAATTTTAGTTTTCTCACAACTTGCATAGAAAACCAAAGATTATTGTGAAAATTCAAAACAGACATGCCAAAAGACTTATAGGTAGAAAATGAATTTTGCTTTTTTTTCTTTCAGATCTAAAGGGCCTAGATATAAAAGTATAGGTAATATATCAAATAATGCCGACGTGTTGTAAAAACAGCTCAAAACATTTCGTAGTTTTTAGTTGCTACCCAAATGAAACTTAAGGTTATTGTAATTTTATTATACATTTATTTTTATTATGAATCATGTGTTTTATTTTAATTGACTTTATCATGAAGTAGGCAAAATGAGGTTAAAAAAAAAGTTACTGAATAGAATTGTAAGATAGGTTATGTTACTGTCGAATTATATTGTTATAATATTGGTAGGCATATAACATGTAGGGACACACATGTAAACTATAGTACTAAGTTTCACACTCATGTTTCGTCAAGTAAGCATTTTATGTAATTAGCTTCAGTCTTGGGTCATCCTGACTGGGAGCGGTCGCGTACCACCAATAAACGGACATAAGTTAAATCTAGTTTGATTTCGCTCATAGGCACCCGGACCCAATAATTGGTGACCCCGACGTGATCACAGACGATCTGTGCCAACGCTCTATCATACCATTTGCTTGAGGGTGGTAGGGCGTTGTGCGGATCTTATTTATACCTAATAATTTAGTTAATTGCTGAAACATATCACTTTCAAACTGGCGTCCTTGGTCCGATGTTAATCTAATGGGACAACCAAATCTACAAATCCAACCATCATAGATTATACGTGAAATAGTTTCTGCTGTCGCGTCTTTAATAGGAAAGCACTCCGGCCATCGGGTGAACCTGTCTATGATAGTCAAACAGTAACGATAACCCTCCTGCGACGTTGGTAGTGGACCTATCAAGTCAACATGAATGTGTTCAAACCTACCACTAGACTGGAATGATTGCAATTCCGAACAAGTGTGTCTGTTGACTTTTGACCGCTGGCATTGTAGGCATGACTTTGCCCACGTGCCAATGTCTTTGTTCATATTTGGCCAGAAAAATCTATCCCTAATTAATTTTCTAGTACTCCTGATGCCAGGGTGACTCAAATTATGAAGTGAATTAAAAACTATTCGCCTAAATTTTTCTGTAACATACGGACGTATCTTATCCAATGAAACTTCACAGAAAATAGTTTTCCCGGTATTTGGTAATGCTACTTTCTTTATGTTAAATTTAGAGTTATTATTGGCAAGAAGTTGCAACAAATGTGTGTCATGTTCCTGTTCATCGGCGAGTTCATCGTAATTTACTGCCGAGGGAACGTCTACAGTTTCAATCCGCGATAACGTGTCCGCTACTATGTTGTCCTCACCGCTAATGTGTCGTATGTCCGTCGTGAACTCACTCACGTACGAAAGATGTCGTATACGTCTTGGAGTTTCTTTTGAAGTGTTAGTTTTAGTAAATGCGTACGAAAGAGGTTTATGATCACTAAAAAATGTTAAAAGACGACCTTCGATCATATTCTGAAAATGTCGAATGGCTAAGTAAATTGCCAAAAGTTCACGGTCGTATGTACAATACTTACGTTCAGCCTTTGACAAACTTTTAGAATAATAACCTAGTGGTGCATACCTATTTCCGACGCGTTGTTGTAAGACGACTCCCACGCTAGTGTCAGATGCATCGGTCATAAGTGCAAGCGGTGCATCCGCCACTGGGTGAGCTAGTAAGGCTGCCTCGCACAAGTCTTGCTTACATTGCGCGAATGCTTCGTCAGCGTCTGGTGTCCAGTCGACGGGCGTCTTATCTTTTTTCTTGGAGTTGTGCAAGTAACTGTTCAGTATAGCTTGCGACAAAACTGCGTTTGGAATGTGTGGCCGATAAAAGTTAACCATGCCTAGAAATCAGCGTAACTGTTCTATCGTTTTTGGTTTAGGAAATTCACTAATTGCTTTTACACGTTTTGGCAGGGGCTTAATGCCTTCGCTAGTAACATGATATCCCAGAAAGTTAAGTTCGCTCTTGCCAAAACAACATTTAGACAAATTTATAGTTAACCAAATTTAGAAAATCTTTCAAATACTGTTTCCAAGTGTTTTTTGTGGCTGAGTGTACATGAACTTGCAACGATTACGTCATCGAGATAGGAAAAAATGCTATTGGAGTCTAGGCCTTGTAAAACGGAATTATTCATGAAACGTTGGAAACTTTGAGCTGCATTACGTAAACCAAAGCCCATACGCGTATATTCGAATAAACCAAAGGGCGTAATGATAGCAGTTTTTTCTACATCGTCTGGAAATATACTTATACAATGATATGCTCTATTAATGTCTAATTTTGAAAATATCGTTTTTCCCGCTAAAAGATATGTAAAATCCTGTAGGCGTGGAATGGGATATCTATCAGGTTTAGTGATAACGTTAAGTTTCCTGTAATCTCCACATGCACGGATCTCACCGTTCTTCTTAGGAACAACGTGTAAAGGGCTGGCCCAAGGACTTTTGGATGGGCGGCAAATACCTAACTCTTGCATCAACTTAAATTCCTCCTGCACCTTTTTATATCTATTTGGCGGCAGAGGTCGCGCTCGAGCATAAACTGGTGGGCCTACGGTCTCAATGTGGTGATAAACACCATGTCCGGGTGTTTCCTTGAATGACGACGGTTTAGTGATATCCGGATACTTACTTAACACGTCATAAAAAGGATGACTTTCGTCGATACTTTTCACAGTCGGTTGGCTATGAGATACCACAGTAGCGATTACATTTAAATTCGTAACCTTATCAACCAACTTACGGGACCTTAGATCAACTAGTAAGCCGTGGTGACCTAAAAAATCTGCACCCAGAATAGGTTGTTTCACGTCCGCTAAAATAAATGACCAACGATATGGGCGGCGCAAATTAAAGTTAAGAGTTAGAGTCTTTATACCAAAAGTTTTGATTTCAGTGCCATTTGCCGCATACAACTTGTAATCACTACATTTTGTATCACTATTCACACGTTTACACGATTTTGCCGGTAAAACTGACACGTTGGCTCCAGTGTCCACCAGGAAACGGGTACCGCTGTTCCTATCCAGCACGCACAGGCGGTGTGATGGGGTAACTGTACAGCAATCTGACTGTACCACGTCTAGTTTTTTTCGGCCTGTTTTTTCCAAGCGCAAGGTTTCAGGCATTTGCTAGCCTTGTCTTGGTAACGGAAATGGTAAAAGCAGAGCCAGTCAGGGCTGCTACGTTTTGATGGTGTTAAGCTGGTGTCAATTTGTCGAGACCTGGATCGAGATGGTTTGCGGTTAGGAGTCCCTCGCGTTGTCGACCTTGACCTTTCGAGAGGGTCGAGGCGTCGAGTAATTTTGGCAATCTCTGCTGACAAATTACTACCCTTGACTGTGGAAGATAAGGTTGACACTTCATGTACCTCCGCAGTTCGTGACGTCTCCATGATCTTGTCCGCCATAATGGCTGATTTGTCCAATTCCGTAATTTCACTCACAACGAGGACTGTGCGCACGGCCATGGGTAGGTGGTCTAACCATAGCATACGCAGCATATCGTTAGTGAAGTTACTTCGCGCAAGATCGCGCATTTTCCTGAGTAGTTGCGACGGTTTTTGATCGCCGAGCTTGAGTTCGCGGAGCAGTTTTTGCACTTGTCGCGACTCGGATTCCTCGTAAACAGCTAGGAGTCGATTCTTGAGTGCCAAGAATTTTTGTGTTGGCGGCGGAGATAGCACGATGTCACTTGCTTGTTCCACCTGGTCCCTGGAGAGCTTAGCGATTACAAGATTGTACTTGCTTTCGTCGCTGAGCTTTTGGTTTGCCACCACTGACTCGAATTGCGCGAACCAGAGTCTAGGCGATTCCTTCCAAAACTCGGGTACGCGAGACGAAACGGTGATTTGTGCCAGCGTTGCCTGGCTCCTCGGTCTTGACATCCAACGACGATGGCAGTCCGGGCAGGCTGGTTGGCGGCTGGGCTACCGGCGGCGGTGCTAGCACGGGCACGCCGGCGGGTGGTGGTTGGAACGCCATTTTTTTGTCACACACAAAACTTAACTTTAAATGTGTAGTTACACGCGCGATTGACCGGCGTCGGGGTCACCAATTATTGGGTCCGGGTGCCTATGAGCGAAATCAAACTAGATTTAACTTATGTCCGTTTATTGGTGGTACGCGACCGCTCCCAGTCAGGATGACCCAAGACTGAAGCTAATTACATAAAATGCTTACTTGACGAAACATGAGTGTGAAACTTAGTACTATAGTTTACATGTGTGTCCCTACATGTTATATGCCTACCAATATTATAACAATATAATTCGACAGTAACATAACCTATCTTACAATACTATTCAGTAACTTTTTTTTTAAACTCATTTTGCCTACTTCATGATAAAGTCAATTAAAATAAAACACATGATTCATAATAAAAATAAATGTATAATAAAATTACAATAACCTTAAGTTTCATTTGGATAGCAACTAACACACTTTTTTGTGGATACAATATCATATTTATTATGAACATTATAACTTAAAATTTAAAAATAGACAAAAACTAAAACCCATCAACGTGTCATATCTGTTCGATTACTCTTTGCTACCTTTGACAGCTCAGTGCTGCCGTTTTTAATGGCGATTGTCTTGTTTGGTAAAAATGGGAAAAAAATAGATGAGTTTTCTTTTGGAAGTGGGAAGTGTTTGTTTTTTCAGTGATTATTTTTCTCTAATGCTTGAAAATGATTTAACAAATCATGATGGATTCAATTTATTTGCTATAACAGCTTAATATTGATTTTTCTAAGAAACACGGCAATAATTTTCATCAAATAAGAAAAATACAAGAAAAAATATGGCAACACTTAATTCTGTCATTTTAGAAAATGTGATACAAAATTTGTTCTGAACAGCGTGTCTAGTATAAAATACATATAAGTCTATGCTTAACGCCTAAGTTTCTCTACCAGGCCAAACATTTTCGATCCTGCCTATGTGGTTCATTATTATACGAGTACCTACCTCTAAATTCAAGTTTACAAAGAAGTTTGAGTAGGTGGTATCTTTCAAAAAGGTTACTCTATTTTTCTTTTCATTTTAGTCATAATAAATTAATAAATATAATGTGCTGAATACAACGAAGCAAACGAGAGCTTAGTAAGTATACCTACCTACCTAGTTCTCAATTTCTCATGGGTGGCGATGAAAAGAACCAGACTCTGCCCTAGCCCCATAATCAGAACCCTGGGCAGACAAATCCAATAAAATTGAACTCGCCGGGTACGTGATGTTTATGAGTTTGTTTTCCATCGTCCTCCATCATCAAACTAGCTTGATGGTACAGCAAGCAACACGGCATTACTACACTTGACAACCAAATTGTATTCGCATTTTATCGTTTAATAATAAGTGTCCTACAGCAAAACTTAGAAAACGGATTTATAATTTATCATAAAGTGTTATGTGTGTGTGCTTTCTACAGGGATACAATTCTGGCAATATACTCGTAATATAATTATGCTTATGGAAGGTTTATAGACGAGTTAGGAGCGCCATTCTTTCTCACCTTTACTTCAATATTTCTCTTTAATGACACATTGCTATGAAAAATTAAGAAGCAAAGTTAAGTTCATCCTTCTCTTGCTCCTCACACAAAACCTTTTTAAAGTACTAAACTGGACTAAGGCTTATTTGATATGATGATGACATGATTAAAAAATACGGATTTTTAAATGACAAACAATAATCAGTAGAAATCTGCACGCGTGTGATTAAAAAATAGAGTCTCTGGCGTGTCGCGAACACTGAGTCGCGAGTGGCCGCCACTCGCTTCACATGTGCGGCGACGTATTAAAAATAATGTAAAGAGCTTGTCGCTAGACACCGGTGGCTGTATTCGGTGGCTCATCTGTGCGGAGCCTAACTGTTTGACTTGCCTTTAGACTATTAACGCTAGCTCCTTTCCACAGACTAGTGCTAAACGGCCAATTTTCTACCCTGTCATAGGACGCACCACAAACCACAGACAATAGAACGGCATTGCCTCACTAATACCGCGCGTTGCGATGACTTATCGCCGATACGCCTGTTGATCCCGTAAGTGGTTTCTTAACTCCGCAGGATTCCGCAGCGGATTGTAGAAATAATACTGGTTTCAACATAATACAGGGTGACTTTATCCAATCGCAAAAAACAAAACACGTATTTTTACTTTGGTTGTTCAGTACAAAAATATCGAGATAAAGCTCTCAGAAACCGTCCGAAAAATCGCTTGATCAGTGGACACAGCTGCTCAAAACATGGTTATCATAATAATAGCAAGCAACCCCGCGACAATGCCTACGCGCCGTAATCTTATTATTATATTTTTGAAATGGTCTTTTTACTGGCTTTCATTTAATACCCATATTGCTATGTTAAGGAAAAAAATCAATCCCCTCTCCCCCCTTTATTCCCATTTGCGGGCGCCATTTTTTAAATATAGATAGCCTATGACACTCTATGTCAATTTTGACAAATTCAACGACACCTCATATGTCAAAAACTGTCCAGCCGATTGGGCTGTAGGACGTGCCAAACAATTATACATACATACATACTCTCGAAAACATAACTCCTTCCGCAGTCGGGTAAAAAATATTTCTTTATTCAACTTTACCTACCTATTTTAAAAAAATGCATTTATTAACGATACTCAAATTTTGGATACTGATACAAAAGTCATCCTGTACGTACCTATATAAATAAGTACTTAGCCTAGTAATCGAAGTCTCTGTAATTGCTCGGATTGAAACAAACACCAGCGAAGATGCGCTGTTGATAGTTACCTGCTTGAGTTTAGTTCAGTGTGGCGTGCTTGATCCAGTTTATTTTTAAATTGATCTTTTAATCCAGACTTCATACCAAGATCAACATGAAACATCTGAAGGAATTAAACAAAGGATTATTTCAATTTGTAGGTACTTAACCTAATAATAGGTAATATCTTTTTTTTCAAAGCTATCGCTGTCGTTGCCTAACAGGACCATCCATCGTGAGGAAACTTACCACAGATATCTGCACACTAGTTGGCTAGTGTGTGCAATGGAGAAGGCAATGGCAAACCACTCATTTAATTCCACATGATGATCACGACCCTTAGTCATGAAGACCTAATAATAGCTTCCTAGCTAGAATTTCAACTACAGCCACCAATCTCAACAGAGGTTAGCCAATTTCGCGGGAGATATAGTGCAAAAGTGTATGCGCAATACACAGGTGCACTCTTTGTTCTTTCACACACATGGATAGTCCGAGCGTGCTGACCACTAGACTAACGAGGCAGTCTAAGTGATAATTGGAACTAGTTAGTGATAACAATATCTTTACTTGACCAATAGCTAAGAAGAGTAGCTATACACCCGGGGGTGGTAGAGTTAAGAGTAAGACCCATCATCAACATCAAACATTTATTGGTAATAAACACTAGTAGGTATAGCTGAGGTTTGCAGTGCAAAAAAGTAGTAGTACCTATGAGGTACATGCCCAAAAATGTCAAAATATCTAAAACCATATGGAACTTTATGTGTTGAAATATGGTTGCGAAAATTTGACAAATCATGGAAGGTTGATGTGGGGCCCACCACACTGTATTTTATTGTAAAGATTTTTCTTTCACCATTCTACCCATGGTACAGCAACTAAATTAGTGTCGGTATTCCTTGGAATGTATTCTGCATGTAGCGGAGATGAGAATGTTGCGATGGATGTGTGGAGTGACAAGAATGGACAAAGTAAGAAATGAATATATAAGGGGAATTTTGCAAGTGGCGCCTGTGACAGAAAAGATGACGGGAAACCGTTTATCTTGGTATGGACACGTGATGAGAAGAGAGAAGAATCATGTGACAAAAAGAGTGATGAGTATGAATGTTAGTGGATGGAAGGGAAGAGGCCGACCTAGAAAGAGATCGATGGACTGTATAAAGCATGATATGATTGTAAAAGGAGTGGATGAGTCAATGACGAGTGATAGGATTGTATGGAAGAGAAAAACATACTGCGCCGACCCCAAATATAATGGGAACAGGGCAAGCGAATGATGATGATGATGATTCCTTGGAATGTAAGAATCCGATAAAAACACCTATTAACGACTTCGACTCATAGGGAAGGTTGATCATTTAAGGAGCGCAAGTTGTACCCAAGTCCTCAGTTTTTTGAAGCTGAAACCTATAGCTATAGCTTAATAGAACTGACACGTTAGGTACTTCGACGACCATCTTGCTGTAGTGGTTCGCGTCCCGGACTACAAAACCAGCGGTAGCGGGTTCGAATCCTGCAAGGGGCTAATGTCTGTGTGATGAGCACGAGCATATATACCTAAGTCATGGATGTTTATAATAGTATAGGTATACCTAAGTATGTCTATCCGTTCTCCTAGTCACCATAGCACAAGCTCACGCTAAGTTTGAGGCTAGGTAATTGGTGTGTTTGTTGAAACAATTTATTATTTACTTATGACCTGATTTTCCGAAAGGGCTGCATTAAGAGGGTCTAAAATAATTGTTTTTTTCGCGTTTATTATAAACTCGTTCGTTTTTTCAACTAGAAAACTCAAATTGTATAGGGAATTTTCTGGGTAGAAAACAACAGAACAGCTTTAGGGAGTCTAAGGTATTTCGCAACTTAATGATAAGGGTTTGTTTTTATCGTAAAAACAATAAACATGATAGGGAGGATCCTTTTCCTTATCACAGGGCTGCCACTCTCAGGCTTTTTCTATCCATTTGGCTATCCAAGATACTTTTGGTCTTGCCGAGTCTTCGTTAGTAAAAGAAATATACTCTATTTAAATTATAAGTTACCAATGCATTTCACAATTATGGTCATGGCATTCCTCGCTGCCCTTTTGACGCTCGAGTTATGATTGAAGTCCTCAGAAAACATTGGCTCAAACAATATCTAGCCCAAATTTTAAAGGAATCCAAGGAGTTTTCTCCATTTTAGGGGTTCTTAGTTTAGTTACAGGGGTAAATTTTTTTGCCAGTTGGAAGCCCTGTTCGACATGAAGTCAATAGAATTGCACTACCGATGAGATTGTATTAGATATGTTGCAACTTGCACTTATCGAAGATACATATATCATCCATTTGTGCTTGCACTGTATTGTTTGTGTGACCATGAACAGTGTCGTATAAGCTTAGTTCGATTATATATTCGATTATAATAGTTTATTATACACAAAACGAAACTTTTATTATTTAAAAGAGAATCTGTAAGTTATAACCATGAGGAAGATACTTTGTATAGCGTTTATGTTCTATGTGCTACTTGACATGTGAGTATTTTCATTAAACTTTTCGAACTTAGGCTCCGCGGCTCCGCGCAGATAGGCCAAACACAGCCACCGGTGGCTGTCGCGAGCCCCTTTGGTCCCGTGCAAGCTAAGGTGGTCGGTTGCCGGTCAATTGACAATCATCTGCTACATCCTTTTACAGATGTTTCGTCAAAATAGCGAGTGGCTGCCACCGGTGGCGTGTCGCACACACTGAGTACCGGACGCCACTCGCTTTACGTGTGCGGCGACGTACCTATTAAAAATAATGTAAACAGCTTGTCGCTAGCCATCGGTGGCCTTGGTCGGTGGCCCATCTGCGCGGAGCCTTACTCATACCATGAACATAAAAGTGAATGGATATCTGTCACAAGCGAGAAATCTCATAGAAGAGTAGTCCTAATTAGTCCTACCCATCTTACAATACACAGAGGTTATATTTGTTTTTTATAATTTAAGCAATTTCTTTGTAAAAACGTGGGACAGAATACTGAGGTTAATATTATGGTGGGAATGCAGCGGTTGTTCTATTAAAATCCACACATAACCAAAGGCCAAACCAAGTAAATATGTGCTTCTGAACTTAAGAATGAAATCAGAACCTAACCGATTTTAAACTGGACTCAATTCACTACACCTAATGCACAAAGACATAACATCTCCCACAGCTCTTCTGTCTCACCTGTACAACCGATGCATGAAAGGTTTTTATTTTTAATTTAATTCGCAGACATTTGACCGCAATCTCACCTGATGGTAAGCGACGATGCGGTCAAGGATGTGTGTGTCATGTCTGTCTAGAAGCAGCCTACTCACTGTTTTCTTAAAATAATCTAATTCGTTGTGTTTAGGAAACACTTTTGCCGACAACGAATTCCACTCTCTAGCCTAACGCAAGAGGAACGTAGATTTAGAACGTTTAGTGCGTATAAATAGTTGTATGTCAACGACATAAGGGTGGAAACAGCGCCTGCGTCTACGTCCCGATAGTAAAAAGGGGCAAATCAATTGGTGCAATTCCTTCACACACTCGTCGAAATGTAGCCTGTTTAAGAGTAACCCTTTCGCAATTTAACTACCTTGTTGTATTCTTATCTCAGCACGCCCGCCGCACAAAACGCAGGACAGGCGGACCAATACGGCAACGTGAACTGCCACAACTGCGTCAACTGCCGCAACTGCAGGGACTGCAATAACTGTAACGGCTGCAACAATTGCAACGGATGCAACAACTGTACCGGCTGCAACAACTGCACTAACTGCAACAACAGCCGTAGCTGCAACGGCTCCGTCAACTGTCACAACTGCACCAACTGTCGCAACTGCAGAGACTGCAACAATTGTAACAATTGTTACAACTGCAATGGCTGCAACAATTGTAATGGGTGCAACAACTGCACCGGTTGCAACAACTCCCCCCGCAATAACATTCGCGACAACAATGACCGCAACATCGAGAACGTATCCTATAGAGACCAAATGAGGGCGATTCTTCTCAGAAACTACGCAGTTATTGGTACTGTGTCGTAAAGTGTTGAGCTATAGATATTAAAATTTATCGACATTACGAGTTTTTTTTTTCATTTTGATCTTATTTAGGATTCCGTACCCACAGTGTAAAGCTCGGATCCTATTACTATGACTCTGACGTCCATGGCTGTATCTCATGAATTGTGATAGCTAGATAGCTGAAAATTTCACAGATGACGTAGTTATTTCTGTTGCTCAGTGTGTACATAATACACAAACGCACTCTGTGTTACTTCACTCTCAAAGTTTGGTAGGACGGCTAGGCCATCCGACATGACCGGAGAGAGATCAGGCGCAGGACCAACGGCTTAACGTGCTTTTCGAGGCACCAGGGTGTTCACATCACCAACTTCTTAAACCTGTGTTATATTAAGAAAAATCCAGAAACAAATTTCGGCCCGAACCCGGGAGCTTGTGGATACGTGTAGTAACCAGCGTGCTGACCTCTAGACCAACGAGGCAGCAGAGGATGGAAAAAGAAATAGCCGGCTGGGAGCTTGTGGATCCATAGATGCAATGCATGCATGAGATATAGACCCACAAAAAGTCCGCAAAACATCTACGAGTAATACCGTGTAGAGCATGCAAAACCGGTTCCGGTTCCAACATTTTAATACCCGGTTCTTGAAACCGTTTCCCCGGGTTCCAGATAAAAAAATATATTTTATCATTGAAATGGTATAAATCTCGTAAGTAGGGACTACAAATAAACCGACTTGGTATTACATGGATATCACAACGTTTTGCGGTAGAAAAATTGAGTAGCAAGACTTAGGTTTATTATGTGTTAGTATTCTGTGCCATCACTACGAGCAGTTTTAAGGATATTGTTACTCGTACGTTTATGTACTTTAATGTCCTTCTAGCCGATTTCGACTACGGCGGCCTATCTCAACAGAGATTAGCCAACTGCGCAGGACATATTATAGTGCACAAGTGTGTGCGCAATACACAGGTGAACTCTCTGTTCCTTCACTCTCATAATTCGTGAGACGGCAGTCCGACATGACCGTAGAGAGATCAGGCGCAGGAATAACGGCTTAACGTGGCACGGGGGTGTTAACACCACCAACTTCCTGACTCTGGAGCTGTGTCTGAGTAATTTCAAGACAGAAAAACCCAAACACTCTCGGCCCGACCCTGGACCTCGTGGATAGTACCTAGCGTGCTGACCACTAGACCAACGAGCCAGTATTATGTACTTTAATACATACATAAAAAAATAATCAGGAAAGGCACACGTCGATACCATCCACTTTCACAAACTCGTTGAAGGTCTAGTCAGAAGATAAGATAAAGTTAATAGATAACCGAACGTCCGGTACGAATGGAAAGTTACTACTTAAGTACATAAGTACAGGATGTCTGGTCTGCTCAGTTCAGGATATAGGTACTGCTCTGAATATAGAGGTAGATTGCTGCGAGATAGCTCTGTCTGTTGATGATACTTCTTAAAGTTCTTAAATAATTATTTCTTTTATTTATTTATTTACACATATTCCAGTGCAGAACACCACTTTCTGTTACAAAAAGAAACAACTAAAGGTACTTAATTTGAATAAAATCATGTCAAGAATCAATAAAATTATAAGACGAAGAACAATGGGCATTTTGGCCTATCAGCGGCCATTAACGATACTGGTATCATTTGAAAGCTGAAAGCTTTTAGAACAAATATTGTTCAAGGAGTATGAAAAAATATAATTTGGAAAAAAAGTTATGAGGCAAAATACAATTTTAGTGAATTATCATGTTTTGTTCCTGCTGAAATTTTTGTTTTGATGACAAAACAAACAAAAATTCGTTGCATTTTGTTTATTTTCTGGCACAAGGCAGTTGTCCGACCGGCAACGATGAGCGAGAAGCAAGTAGAGGTAGAAACTAAAAACGTGTTGGTGAGTTGGCGCTGGATGGCGCTGGACTATAAGCACGAAATCTGTCTATATAAGCATGTGTTCTTGGGCGACTGACAATTTGAATTTGGAATTTGACCGCAGGTTATACTGTTGACCTAATTCTCGTATGTCAATGAAATAATTTTCTATACTAATATTAAAAAGAGGAAAGCTTTGTTTGTTTGTTTGTTTGTTTATTTGCAACGAATAGGCTCCGAAACTACTGAACTTATTTGAAAAATTCTTACAACATTAGAATCCTGCATTATTATCAAAAAAGTTAGGGTTCCGTATGAAAACTTCGATTATGTAACCAAAGGTGTAAAAGGAAAATCATTTAATTGCGAACGCTGCAAAAACTATTGACAATAGAGCAAAGTAATGTTCTACAGTTTTGTAGAGGACATTATTATCTACAATAAAGTCCGCGATAACATATGTCTAACTATAACTGTTAAGTCACAATAACTCCTTTTTTAGGTAAAAATATGATTTTTTTGCGGCGGCAAAAAGAAAGCCACAGTTCCAGTATGTCGGTATTAATCCTTATCCAAATAAATCACGTCATATTCAAGGCTATATCAGTACCTGTAAATTACTTTTTGAATTATCCAAATCGGACATACCATTAAAAAAATATCACGAGTAATATAATATTGTATCGAAGTTAGGACGGCAGCAAAGTTGGCCTTTTGCTATATCGTCAATAGATTTATTTTCTTATTAAAAAACTTTATTGCACTTAGAACAGTGTACAAAAGGTGGACTTAATGCTAAAAGTATTCTCCCCCAGTCATACCTATAAAGTCATGCAGAAAAATTGTAATGTGCAGGATATTGTAGTCGAATAGAAATTAAAAGACGCAACAAAATATTATAATGGCGCTGTACGTATTTAACTCGCGGGTCAGCTTGAGTTTTTCCCAATAACTTAATAAGTAAGTAGGTATTTACACGGATGTACGATGTGTTGAATTGAAGTTCAAGCAAAGATATCTCTGACGCCTCCCTTACTCCACTCACCTATTGTCGCTTACACACAACACGACAAGACGCAATGCTCTTTCTTTGGCCATCGTGGTAAGGCGGTGGTGACCAGGATAGTACTTTAATATTTCTGATTTCTTCTTGACTTTTGTCTAATTGATTGTTTGAATGCACTTATCTCAGATTAGAATTACCTATTCATGGTCCGATTTTGAAAAAAACCTTTGTGTAAGGTACAACGTATCTAGCAAGGCTATAAGATAGGTAATTTAAAAAAATCACGTTATGTCTTTCAGGAATGGAGTAAAATCAATAGGTGCGCATGAAGTCCTCGGGGTCTGCTATTTTTTCTACACTAATATTATAAAGAGGTTAGGGTCGGTTGCACCATATCTCACATTATAACTGGAAAAACGGAGGAATTATTTTTTTTGTTTAAACATGCTAATTACAGGAACTGCTAAGCCGATTTGAATAAAATATTTTGTGTTAGATAGCTTATTTCTCGGGGAACGCTTTGTATGAGCTATAAAATGCATGATACCTACCTAGAAATCAACGGAGAAGCAGTTAAATCAAAAAGCACGGATGAAGTCGCGGGGGACCGGTATAATTAATATGTTCATATTATTTATTTTCGCTTAAGCATACTGTCAGGTACTATACTCAGAGGGGGACGCCTGTGTATGCTGCTTTCCTGGATCTGTCCAAGGCATTTGACCTGGTTAATTATAAGTTATTATGGTCGAAACTATCTGACATAGCGTTACCACCTGAACTAATTGCCACTTTTCAGTACTGGTATGGTAATTAAATTAACCAGGTCAGGTGGTCTGGAGCGTTGTCTGACGAATGTGTCTTCGAATGTAGGGTAAGACAGGGTGGTTTGTCGTCTCCCGCTCTCTTCAGCCTTTATGGTAATGACCTTATCGTGGAGCAACACCAGGGTCGGCTGCTCAATAGACGGTCTCATGGTCAACAGCACTAGTTACGCAGACGACATGGTGTTGCTGTGTCCCACGGCGAATGGTCTGTGTAAATTACTGTCAGTGTGTGAGAAGTATGTTTCCAAACATGGACTTCTCTATAATGTTAAAAGAGTGAGCTAATGGTTTTTCGTTCAGGTACTAGGAAGTCGATTCCTGCACCTCCAGTAAAACTTCTAATTACTGAACTGAGGAGAGTTAGTCAATTTAAATACCTGGGACATGTTGTTACTAAAAATCTATCTGATGACTGTGACATAGAACGTGAGAGGAGGTCGTTAGCGGTCCGATGTAACATGCTCGCTCGCAGGCTTGCCAGGTGTACAAGAGACGTCAAAATTACTCTCTTTAAGGCATTCTGCCAGACATTTTACACTTGCAGCCTGTGGTGTACTTACAAACGCAGAGGACCTATAACGCTCTCCGTGTTCAGTACAATAATGCCTTCAGTATGCTGATGGGGTTACCTAGGTTCTGCAGTGCGTCGTCGATGTTCGCTGAAGCTCATGTGGATGACTTCTACGCTATCATTCGAAAGCGGACGTCGTCGATGTTTGCTAGGATACGGCGGAGCCCCAACATCATTCTGATGGTTACCAGAAATAGGCCATCATGTTCCATCTTTAAGCACTGGATACAAATACATGTGCAGGGATTCAGGAATCGGTTTTTTGACTGAGCACTTAGTAGCTTTTATTTTGTATGTGGTAGTTTGAAGTTTTTATTTTTAAGTAGTATTAACAATAATTTTAAGTTATATGTTACTAACAACTATCTGTAGCTACGGATCTTTGATTTGGTCTGAAATAAACGTTTTATTATTATATTATTATTATTATTCACACGCGTTTTGATTATTATCTTAAAAGATATCACAGTTTAAAAAAATACTCCACTCCTAACAATGCCCACAGGAAATCCTAAATTTACGCGGACGAAGTCGCGGGGGACCGCTAGTAGTTGTATAAGAATGATGCAGAAATGGTTGCAGAAATTTTACAGATCAGGGTAGGTTAATGTAGGGCCCACTGTACATATTGTAGGCTTGAGAATAGGTATTTAAGATTGCATATTAAAAGCTTATCACTTAAAAACAATAATTTATCGTAATCTTTTAATTGCCTTTTCAAAATATGTATGCACGCATGCAGTATACACGGTGTCCCTGGCGATATGGGTTAAATCGAACATGCACATTAGAAGGTTTTTAACGAAATTTTTAGTTTAATTAATATAGGATCTATTTTTCATGCACTAAAAGTTGTTGTTGTTTTTTTTTTAATCCTTAGTACATTTAAAAACTTTAGTATCGCTACATTTAAAACTAATAAAAAATATAAAAGGGACTGGACAAGTGTGAGCCGGAATCGCGTACTGTGTACTTTACCTTTCTAAAGAAATTGCAAAGCCAGGGGCTTGGTGGGCAGCCAAACCCTTTATTTTGGTTGTTCGCAGCTGTGATTTTTAGACAATATTTTTTTATGCCGCTTCCTGGCTTGTATGGGTATAATCAAACCAAATAAAATGTTTGTACTGAATTTTTTTCACGCATGAGCACCATTTTGCTGAACGTAACTAATATGTGATTTCAAATGGTATATTATATTTTTTAGAAATTATCTTCCATATTTTGAGCCATGTAGTGCCATTTTCCATGTCAAAGCTTAACAAGACGGAATAAATGGGATTGACTTGACATGCTATAGTGATAAATAATATCAGTGACTAAATTGTACCTACGATTTTCTATCAACATTTTGGAAAATGTCTACTGTTTACCACACACAGCAATAAAGAGTATTTTCTCTATCTATCTATAAGGTTTTTAATTATATATATATAATAATTTTCAGATAACAGAGGAACCTTTGCTTAGCTTCTTTAAACCTTCACGCATCATGTGTCCAGGCACAATAGAAAATTAATTGTTATCAAACCGCCCACGGGTCTTATGGGGCTTATGGGGCTTACAAGGTTGACAGGTTAAGGGAATTTTCAAGCATTTTATTTATATTTTAGGGATATATTATTGCACTTGAAAAAAAAAAAAAACGACCACCAGAGGCGGGAATCGAACCCGCGTTCCTCGCATACCGGGCGATTGCCTAACCTCTCGGCGTTGCCACGCCAGGGTGGCCGAGAGGTTAGGCAATCGCCCGGTATGCGAGGAACGCGGGTTCGATTCCCGCCTCTGGTGGTCGTTTTTTTTTTTCAAGTGCAATAATATATTTAGATTGCATAGTGACTGCTTATCACTTAAAAAAAAAACAATAATTATATTTTAGGGGTTTATTTCTTTTTTAACTTCAGATGTAATTATTTTTCAGAATTAGTAACCCTGTTTGTCATTCAAGTCTAACAGATTAGATTAAGTTGTTCGTAGGTATATATTGGACATGCATCACAGACAGGATAATGTTGCACTGAATTGTTTGTGTCAGGCCCTCAGTGTTGTGCAAGCGGTCGTGTCTAAGTAGTGTACAATATAGGTTCAAATGATATTTATATTATTTGAAATTAAATCTGTACGTTATCTATCATCATGAGGAAGATACTTTTTATGACTTTTATCCTTTATTTTCTAATTGACATGTAAGTATTTTTTGGTTTTACTCATACCATGAATATACTTAAACTATATTTATACCTATCATGACCACACAAGGTTGAAGGGATGTCCGCTTTAATATGTGCAGTTAAGAAATAGAATAGGGAATGACTCACAATGAGTCCGATCTTTAAGATTGTGGTAGATTGTGATACCTACAGAGACTGTGCTACTATGGGTTTTATTAATTTTAGTCGTTAATTTGCTTCTATATTTTTTTTATTTACACAAATCCTCAGCTCTTGATTTAAAAATAAATTGAAATATACATACTTAGTACTAACAGCCAATAAAAGGATTGGCATTGTCTGCTAGAACTTTTACCCCCTTGTTACAAAAACTTAGTAAACTGTTCTATACCAGAACTAAATATTAGCCGGCCGATCAGAAAAGCGTTTTTCTATTAGGTAAGTAATATCATGAATGAATTTCTAATTACCTAATAAGTTTTTTTGTAATAAGGTACCTAGTTACAGTTTGAAGTCCAACTGTAAAGTCATTTATTCCAAAAATGTTAATTGTTTTTCAGCGGTATAAAAACTCTTTCTTGTCAAAGTCCGTTTTTCATTGCTTGTCCAACATTGTAAACAATCTTGAAAATTTTTTAACGAAATTATTCATTTAAAAATAAGACTAAAAAATTACATCCTTAAATGGTAGTTTATCGTTTAATATATGCAGCTTTTTAGAGCTACCTATTAGTAAATTTATTTTTATCACCAGTATTAGTTTTAAAAGTCATAAAAAGATTGTTTACAATGTTTGTCATGTAAAGAAAAACCAGCCAAGTGCGAGTCGGACTCGCGCACGAAGGGTTCCGTACACAACATTAGACATTATATTATGATCTTTTTTAGTTTTAAAACGGTCAAAAATCTCGTTTGTATGGGAGCCCCCCTTAAATGTATATATATTTTTAATATTTATATACAACTTTATATTCTGTGATTATTAAAAAAAACGGTTAAAAAGACACGTTTGTTGTAAGGGAGCCCCCGTTAACCATTGATATTATTTAAATAAAATATTTTGTTTATATTTATATTGATATTCTGTAAAAAATTCAAGTCTACCTGTTGCCGTTATTAATGTAGAGCAAAAACCGCCCAAAAATCACGTTTGTTGTACTGGAGCCCCCCTTAAATATTATGTTTATTCTGTTTTTAGTATTTGTTGTTATAGCGGCAACAGAAATTCATAATCTGTAAAGATTACAACTGCCTAGCTATTACGGTTCATGAGTTTTTAGGGTCCCGTCTTTACCCTTTGTTTACGCGTATATCATTTGCAGTTAGGTACCTACTTACTTAACCGTGTAGGGATAATTCTATTACGCGCGAGTGTGTAATACTATTATGCACGTGTACACGTATGTTATAGTTCGGTTCATAGCCCTAAGAACGATGTAAAAAGGCTCAGTTTACGAGCAAGTGTGTTGAAAGATACCTACTTTACAGTACAAAATAAATAAAACATAGTATTACAAATAAATGGTCCTACATGGACCAGATAAAGGAAAAGTTAGGTGTCGTGTCATACCAAGAAATCAAGGAAATAGGGAGGAATGCAGAAACTCTACCGACAGCGTAACAGCGTAATCTAACAGCGTAGCTCTTAAATTATAGGGAGATAGATAACAAAAGATATAACAATCACATGCATACAAAACCCTGTATTGAAACTGTTCTAAAGTTAATTGTGTCTAAATAAGCATAATATCGGAATCTCACTCGCACGCAGTGCACAAAGACATTTATGACAACCCTCACAGTAAGTATTATGTTTCTTGACGATGAACTCCCATTTATATTTAAATAACGTTGAAACAAACAGTCCGCTCCTCTCCTTTACCTACCTATACAGTATTAAAATAATAATAGGTAACTATAAACTATATCGATGCTTGTGGTGCAGTGGCGGCGCTTTGGTAGTGATACCAAAAGTTAAGCGACCCACGGCGCGGTCGTGATTGGATGGATGACCATTCCGACTATTCAAGTGATGTCCATGACAAGCATCTCCGTGCTTCGAAAGGCACGTTAAGCAGTTGGTCCCGGCTAATATCTGTTGGTATTAGTTGTTAAGCCTAGTCAGAGGCCCTAGGGTGGCTTGATAACATCTGACGGTAAGGTTTGTCACTTGCCTTACAGACACCCCTCCACCAATCTACAATGAGCCCGCGTGGTGGAGTATGGCTCGTACCTCCTAATAGTTGAGGTGAGGCCTTTTCCCAGCAGTGGGATCTATATAGGCTTACTTTATTTATTTTATTTTTATAGACTATCCTCTAACTCCTAACTCGCCTGTGAAACCAAAGGATTAGGAGTTATTTAGCAATTTAAGCAACGTGTTGAATAACTAATAGTAATTTCGACTACAGCGGCCAATCTTAACAAAGATTAGCCAACTGCACGGAAGATATTATAATGCAGAAGTGTGTGCGCAATACTTAGGTACATCTTCTGTTCCTTCACTCTCTTAATTCGGTGAGACGGCAGTCCGAAATAAGAGATTAGGCGTAGGCCCAACGGCTTAACGTGCTTTCCGAGGCACGGGGATGTTACCTTGTTACATACTAGATTAGATAGATAATAATTGCACTTGAAAAAGCGACTACCAAAAGCTGGGAATTGAATGCTTGCATGAGCAATAGCAAAAGCAAAAGCTTGCAAATACGATAAATTATTGTTTTTTTAAGTGATTAACATTCACTTTGCAATTTAAATCCCGGTAACCAAATATTTTTCAGAGTTATGTACATTTAGTTGTTTCACTAATCAATGCTCGTACGTTGAGGAAAAATATAGTGAGGAAACCTGCACATTCAGGGGCGGACTGAATGTGTATGATCCAAAACTGGTCAGGTTCCCCTGTGTCGTCAGGGTCACGGAGGTCAGATGGCAGTCGTCCCACTGTAATTACTTGATCTGCCATATCCTGGATCATGCGAACCCTGAGCTATTGCGTCCAGTGAATAACTAACTACCTAGGATGATGAGATTGCAATGTATGCTGATCACTTAAAACAATTGTATAACAAACTTGTTATATTCTTTCCCCAGCGCGCCCGCCGCACCCAGCGCAGGACAGCCAGACGAGAACGGCAACATAAACTGCATCAACTGCGTCAACTGCCGCAACTGCAGGGACTGCAACAACTGCGTCGATTGCACGTACTGCACCGGCTGCAACGACTCCGTCGACTGCCACAACTGCGTCGGCTGCAAGGACTGCCGCGGCTGCAACGACTCCACCAACTGCCGAAACAGCGTCAACTGCCGTAATTGTAAGGACTGCAACAACTGCGTCGACTGCACCTACTGTACCGGCTGTAATGATTCCGTCAACTGCCGCAACTGCGAGTACTGCCACGACTGCCGCGGCAGCAACGACTGCAAAAACTGTCGCAACTGCGTCAACTGCCACTACTGCAGGGATTGCAACAACTGCGTCGACTGCACCAACTGCACCAATTGCAATAACTGTACGAACCTCAATAACCAGCACAATCGGAACTGTTAACCGCTTGCTGCATAGGATAGGATTGAAATGCACTGGTGTATTGGTGCTAGGCCAATTACTCATTTTTGGCATTACTGTAGTACGTATTACTAGTATAGAATGTTAAGCCACGTAAGTGTACTGTGTAGTTTCATCTCTTAATAAATTATTTTTTCTGTAACTTACTTTTCTATACATATATTAATGAATATATCAGAAGTTGAAACAATCAAAATTTAGTAAAGTTAAGTAACTTATGCCATGAATCAAATCAAATCATTTATTGTTCATAGTCACATAACATTTTAATTTGGTGCATTATAATAAAGGTATACATGTGACGCCCTGCTAGGGCATGACAACAAGAGCGCTAGTTGCTTAGAATTACTACCATATTAAACTGTCATATTAAAATTAAATGTAAACATCAAATTATAAAGTTTTATTTATCTGTACTGTCATCAAAGAATTCCTTTATTTTATGATAATATTTATCTATTAGCATTTTCTTTAGTTTATTGTTAAAAAGCGTAGGCGTTTCTGAGTTTTTAATCACATTAGGCAAGTGAAGGTTGGTGAATAAATCTTAGTCAATATTCTTATAAGTATATAATAAATAATAATAATAATGTGCTCATAATTGAAAACTCCCTATCGCTTTTTTATATTTCATCATTCGCTAGCTACTCGTACTACTGCTAAAAATATATATTTATATATTACTAGCTATAATAAATAGGTCTACCTTGTTTCGCAGAAGTTTTATTGTCATAATTTTATTTGGCATATCATCAAATAGCATAAACTTCCTTTCGCAGATCATCAATTAGCATTTACTCATTTATCAGACGTTCAAAACGCATAATCGTGTAATCATCTTTAGGCAGAAATTTAATATCCGTAATAGTCTTAAAGCAGAATCACCCTAACGCAGAAAGTTCAAAGATAGAATCGTCTTGTGGCATACAATTCGTATATATAGTCATTAATAGGCAGAATCATCCTATCGCAGAAATTTCACAGATCGAATCGTCTTTTGGCATATTTTTCATATTTAAAATAAAGGTATTATTGACATTTAATAAAACAGTTAATTTTGTTAACATTTAAATGGTTTTTATTTCTCTGTGTATCCCAAGTAGGTCTATCTCAGCAATACTAACATACAACATGCATGGCAAATGAAACATGCAGCATGCAAGCAAGCATTCAGCATGCAAGCAAGCATTCAGCATGCAAGCAAGTATGCAGCATGCAAGCAAGCAAGCAAAGCATGTAGCAAGCAAGCAAGCATGCAGCATGCAAGCAAGCATGCAGCAAGCAAGCAAGCAAGCATGCAGTAAGTAAGCAAGCATGCAGCATGCAGTAAGCAAGCAAGCATGCAGCATGCAAGCAAAGCATGCAAGCAATCATGCATGCACAACAGCTTGCATGTATGCAAGCAAGGATGCAACATGCAAGTAAGCATGCATGCAGCATGCAACATGCATGGTTTCTGTTACGGCTCCGGCGCTGCGGGGCTCCGGCAGTCCCACGCAAGCTTATCGTCGCAGATGGTTTTCGCTCACCACCGCGGCGAGCTTTCAAACCACCTGCTCCTCAGCTCGCGGGGTGGTGAGCGAAAACCATCTGCGACGATAAGCTCGCGTGGGACTGCCGGAGCCCCGCAGCGCCGGAGCCGTGACAGAAACCATGCATGTTGCATGTTGCATGCATGCTTACTTGCATGGGGTGCACTCTAGGGGTGGGGCAAAAAAGACTGCGTGGAGTCGGTTTTGCACCGATTTGTTTCTGTCACTAGCTTTTGTACCACAACTTAATGACTTTTTAATTCAATTTTAGGGTAAAATACTATTTAAAAGAAATAGCAATATGCGTAGTGAAATTATTCTAAACAGAATTCTGCTTTCTTCATAGTATGCCTAGTCAAATTATGCCAAATAAACATCGTACTTAATAAATATTATGCTTAGCGAAAGTATGCAAAGTAAAATTTTGCCAAAGGTAATTATGCCTTATAAATTTCTGCTATCTTAAAAGTATGCCATTGTAAATTCGGGCATATAAATATTCGACCAAACAATAATTATGCTAACAGAAAATTCTGCCTGAATAATATTCGACTAAAGAAAATTATGCCAAGTGTGTTATGCCAAGTGACTTTCGGAGCAAAAAGATTTTGCCAGATAGAGGGAACCCATAATCAATAAATAGAAGTGTTTTCTTAATACTGGACAAATATGAATAAATATCAACTGGCTAGTAACAGCCTATTCATTCTACATATATTTTTGAAAGTTTTCAGATCAGTGTTTAGGCAACACTTTAGCCGGTAACGAATTCCATCCACTTTCTCTGTAGCCGTACCTAGGCAAGAAAGAGGAACGTTGCTGTACATAGATTCGAGGAACGTAGCTATACATAGATTCGAAAGTTCAAATCCTGTAGAAGCAATGACACGCGCGCTCGTTTTATTCAGTATTCACCGGCGGCGCGCGGCACTGCTTTGCTGGCTGGACGAGCATGAATAAAGTGCTAGAAAGGTGCGCTAGATGGCGTTAGTAGCTTCTTGTAGCAGTCAACCCTATCGCGTCACATGATAGTATGCCTCTGAATAGGTTTAGTGTATTATGAATCATATTTCAGAGTTATAAGAATCAATTTATCTTGCAATGGATTTCTGTAGGTGTCTAAACGAAAATGTGCTTGACTCTGAGGCGAACTAAATAACTCCTTATTGTTGACGACATTGAGTAGATATTTCTTTGAATTTCATTGCAAATTCATACTTTGTACGAAGTACTAGTACTTATTCTGTGCCGCGGTCCAGGGACAGCGTAATGGACTTGACGCAACCATATGCGTCGGTTTCAGTACGATTTTTATCTCGAAAATATTAAATATTAGTTCAACGGCCAAGTCACACAACAATAACTATGATAATACTAAAATCGCAGTAAGGAACTTTAGACTGGGCACGACTTTGTCTAGATTTTATTATTTTTTAGAGATAAACAAGCAGCTCCATCGAGACTTGGCTAGTTTTTTACAGAATGCTTTTGTGGGATTTAACTTCTTTTTGTAGAAACGTTGGCGTATTGATTTATTTTATTAGTTTTTTTTTATTTGACACAGTTTTTATAACAACCTGCTAATTAACCTTAGAAAACATCACGAAATAATAAGCGAAATCAACAAAATGCAAAAAATCCCTAGCAAACGTTTTCAAGTGCAGTAGAAGAATGTCGTAACCGACAACTCAGCCGGTTTGTCACTTCACCATATAAGGTTATCGGAAAAACAAACATAAGCGCGTTTTAAAATACAGTCAGCGCCATCTAGCGACTTGTGCGGGTATCACCGCCACTCTTAGTCCAATGCATTACTGAAATTAATTAATATTTTTGTGTAATTTGTTTATTTAATTTGTGTAATGTTCGAGTAGTATAAAGTAAACGTTCGACTATTTCTTCTTGAAAACTTGTTAGTATAAGTATAAAAGCCAGTCTAGTCTAATCCAGAGTTTTCCTTTAATTTTATTTATATGCGTATTAAAAGCAGAAGGGGAGGCATTCGCCCAGCAGTGGGACGCTATAGGCTAGATTAAATTAGAAGATGTGTCCCATTATGCTGGATTTTTGCATGAAGCGGCCCACCAAGTTTAATATTTTTTGTAAAGGCGGTATGTCGATCTCTAATAGTTCGGTTGGGCTCTTGTGTTTTCTAATCCGGGTCACCAGGTACTCCAGACCTTCGATTATCCTAGTTTTTATAGTTTTCCCTTTATGTGGCCACGAAACCCTAACTCTGTACCTTTCAGCTCTCTGAGTTTATGGGAAGTACTAGTTTTATTTTGATGATCATGAGTGAGTGAGTGTCATAAATGCGAAACTTTGCTTTTGCTTAACTTCTGAACTAAATGACCTAGAGACTTGAAACTTTGGATTTTAAGTATGTGATTATAGCTTACTGGATGACGAAAAATTCTGCGTTCTGGTCTTATCCAGAGGTTCTCAAATAGGGGCCTGAAAATGCGGCGAAATGGTTCCAGTAAAGGATGGTACGGCACAGATTATAATAATAGTTACTACGTAATAGATAAATCACTCCATAGAAAATCGTCCATACCTACTTTTATAATAGCCTACAATTTTTTGTAGCAGACCGCTGTGCACGAAAATGTACCCTAAGCATCGAACATTACGTTATTATTCTTCTGCAGCTGCGCGCGGCCGGCGCGGCATGTTGGTAATAATCATTAAGTCAGGGTTGCTTCTTTAGATACAAGGCTTTTTTATTTGTAGATTGGCTTGAAATGTTTTTTACAATGGTCTAGTGTTTTACAAAATGTTTACCTGTGCAAAATTCCCGGTGGTTCCAAAAAAAAAAACCGGAATAATACAAACAATTTAACATGTAAATAGTCATGCGGAAAACAAGGGCAAGGTGGGATCAAATTCACTTTTTTTATATGATCAAAGATGTTATAATTATTTTTTATAATTCAATAATTTGTTTGCAAGTTTTAATGAAATTAAATTATATTTCGCTCACAAAAATTGATCGACTGTGTCATCCGGTGGAACATGTTGTTCTTATAAGTTATAAAAAGCATCTGAGGGAAATTTCAGCCTGAAGTAAAATTATGATGACTATAAAAATATTTAAAAAGTATAAACATTCGAGACTGATATATCTAATTCAGGACTTATATGCTTCTCGTTGCATATGTACAGTAAATAACCGGATATGTAAACCATGTTACTTAATTAGTTTGCTTAAAAACGAATCGACCGTAACACAAATAATTCAACAGTGCGTACAGGCGCGTTGGCAACCTACTGATTTACGCACCGACGTCGGTGCGCTCGAGAGTAGGCTATTATCGCGCGCAAGTACATCGAGTGAGAGATGCCTGGGTACGGCACTGTTTGCTTCGCGCTCGACTTGGCGGGGGCTCTGCCGTGCCCCCCGATTATTTACTCACACCGTTTCAATCATTATCTAAACGTGGCGGTATTTAATTTAGGTCAAATTTGTTTCGAAAACAAAACTGCGAAACAATTACACCTAAAATAACTTCACCATACGACATGATACAAATAAGCGGTCATGATTACTGGATGGCAATGGTAGTATGATCTACCCAGACGAAGTCGCGGGCCACAGCTTAGTACTTATTTCATAAATAAATATCTTAAAGAAATAATTTAATATCTTAAGTCACCGTTGGTGACACAGGGGCCTGAACCGTGTTTACTTGTACGGAGTGACGTCGCCTTGTTGATACCTACAGAAAAACATTACACTTTGGTTTTTTATCTTCAAATTATTGCACCACTATCAAAATGATGCTCTGTTTGTTTTTTGTTAAACCAAACCCAGTGTTGTACAAGCTTCGTCTTGGAATAGTTTACTGCTCATTATTTAAAATATACATAATCTGGTAATTGTCACCATGAAGAACATACTTTATATGGCGTTTATCTTTTATCTGCTACTTGTCATGTAAGTATTTTAATTTTTTTTGTCTCTTTAATCGTACCATGATTGACCTATACAAGCACTGACCTGTATAATACAAGCACGCTGGACGGCATATTGTCAACCTAAAAATTAAGCCATTTGATTATCGCCATTTTGGCGCTGACAGCTGTAGTGAGCGTGTGGCGACCTTCCACGGAACTAATGAGAGTTGACCAAAACATAATATGCAAGTTACTCTATTTAGTTCCCTGTACACTCGGTGGGGCTTTGATTCGGCACAAAATTCTGTCATTTCTTAGAGAATGTTTAGTCCAGCGTACTTGTATGTCAGTGCCTACAAGAGTGAATGGATGTTCATGTGACACTAACTTTCGCCCGCGACTTCTCCGCCCCCGTGGAGTCCGGATCGTTGTGTCAGAAGAAATATTTTTTCCCGTTTTTGCAACATATTTCATTGATACTCCGCTCGTGTTGATCGTAGCGTGGTATATAACCTATCACCTTTCTGGATAAATCCACAACGAAAATATTTATTTAAATCGAACCCGAGATTAGTAGCGCGTTCGACAAAACAAACGAATTCTTCTGTTTTATAATAATTTAAAGATGTCGCCTTAATGAATGCACCCTGCTGACAAAGACATGGAGGTAATAATGTCCTCCTAGCCGAATTTCGACCACGGCGGCCTATCCCAACAGAGATGAGCCAACTGCGCGGGACATATTATAGTGCACAAGTGTGTGCGCAATACACAGGTGCACTCTCTGTTCCTGAGCAAAGACCTGTTAAATTCTGACCTGGGTTATACGAGCCTAAAGGTAATTTTAAAGTTAATGAATGTATTCAAAATCAGACTACAACTATTCTAAGGAGGTTTGCCGTGCCCTACTGAAGTTCATACGAGGAGCTCATACCAGGCCAGGCTCCATCGGTCACATGATATGTCAAAATGTTACCCAGCAGTTAGGTGCTTATGTAACTCTTCATTTTCACGTTCGAATCAAACTACCTATTTTAGAAGTTACCTACTTATCGCTTATTATACTTATTCCCTTTACGAAACGGATTAACTATGCAGCATATGGATATGTTCCGTTGCCTTCACAGCTTTAAAGCTCCCTAAAAAAGAAACTTGCGCCCACTTCCGGACGAACCTGTCAATGTCATTAGGTTAAAAGTACAACATGAACAACCCTACAATTTCAATGAACAAGGAGGGTAAATAGGGTGGGAGTACCGTTTCGTAAAGGGAACTTCGTATAATTAAGATTGAACTTCACTTACAGGTAAGTTCGTTCTAATAATTAAACTTATTCCCTATACGAAACGGATTAACTATGCAGATGTTCAAAGACAGGGTTGTGAATGATTAAAGGAACTGAATAATAATATGAAGAGAGAAAAAAAAAATGTAAAAAACGTTTCAAAAAATATTTTTTTAAAAAACGTTAAGGATAATTTTAAGATTTCTATTTTGCAGCTAAATCTCCTAAATTAAATAAAAAAAATTTGACTTTAGACACATTTACTGAAATGTAGCCTGCACAGAGAGTAAACCTACCGCAATTTAACTAACTTAAAATTTTACCTTAGCACGCCCGCCGCACAAACCGCAGGAGAGGCGGACCAAAACGGCAACGTGAACTGCCACAACTGCGACAACTGCCGCAACTGCAGGGACTGCAACAACTGTAACGGCTGCTACAACTGCAACGGATGCAACAACTGCACCGGTTGCAACAACTGCACAGGCTGCAACAACAGCCGCAACTGCGACGGCTCCGTCAACTGCCATAACTGCACAAACTGTCGAAACTGCAGAGACTGCAACAATTGTAACAATTGTTACAACTGCAACGGCTGCAACAACTGCAATGGCTGCAACAACTGCAACGGCTGCAACAACTTCCCCCGCAATAGTATTCGCGACAACAGTGACCGCAACATCGAGAACGTATCCTATAGAGACCAAATGAGGAAGATTCTTCTCCCGAACTATGAAGTGATTGGCACTCTGTCGTAAAGGGTCGAGCTATGCATATTAAAATTTATCGATATTACGAGTTATTTTTTCATTTTGATCTTATTTAGGGTTCCGTACCCAAAGGGTAAGGCTGGGATCCTAGCACTAAGACTCTGATGTCCATGGCTGTATCTTATGAATCGTGATAGCTAGATAGTTTAAATGTTCACAGATGACGTAGGTATTTGACGCAATGCATGCATGAGATTCTCATATAGATCTACCAAAAAGTCCGCGATAGCAAGAGTCTTACTTTTAGTGGTATCTACCTTATAATAATATCTTACTAAACTTTCTTACTTCTACCGCTTCTACGAGTACAGTGAATAAGCCTGCAGCTTACAAGCAGCAGCAGCTGTGGCCACGTATTTTTTCGGTATATTACAGTAAGTACTTCTAAGTACGAAAATGATTAAATATAATGTGTGCCCTCCTAGCCGAATGTCGACCACGGCGGCCTATCTCAACAGAGATTAGCCAACTGCGCGGGACATATTATAGTGCACAAGTGTGTGCGCAATACACAGGTGCACTCTCTGTTCCTTCACTCTCATAATTCGGTGAGACGACATGACCGTAGAGAGATCAGGCGCAGGACCAACGGCTTAACGTGCTTTCCGAGGCACGGGGGTGTTAACACCACCAACTTCCTGACTCCGGAGCTGTGACTGAGTAATTTTAAGACAGAAAAACTCAAACGTTCTCGGCCCGACCCGGGATTCGAACCCAGGACCTCGTGGATAGTACCCAGCGGGCTGACCACTAGACCAACGAGGCAGTCAAAAATTAGAGATATCTACTACATATATTATAATGTCCCTCTTTGTACAGTAAGTACTTTTGTCTAACATTGCCAGTACCTTCACCTATGGTTATTCTTTATTTAGCAAACGTATAAGAACATAACTATCAATAGGTATTTATTCTGTCTTCTCTTCTTCTTCCTCCTAGCGTTATCCCGGTTGTGCACTCGCACCCGAGGGCCCAGGGTCCGTTGACCATGATTCAGGATGTGGCAGATCAGGTAATTACAGTGGAGCGACTGCCATCTTACCTCCGTGACCCCGTTACCAGGGGAACCTGACCAGTTTTGGATCATGGTTGCACATACAGTCGCCTGAATGTGCAGGTTTCCTCAAGATGTTTTCCCTCACCGTAAGAGCATCGGTTAGTGAAACAACTAATGTACATAACTCAGAAAAAGTCATTGGTACATGGCGGCACGTGGGATCAAACCGGTGCCTCCCGCATGAGAGACAACGCGCGAGCCACTGCGCTACCGACGCTCCTTAAGTATTTATTCTGTGCCATCACTATTTTTAAGGAATCTATATTGTGATGTTTATGTACTTGAATATATAGTTAGACAGGAAGGGCACACGTCGATATCATCCACTTTCACAAACTCGTTGAAGGTTTAGTCAGAAGATAAGATTCATAGATAACCGAACGTCCGGGGCGAATGGAAAGTTTTTATGTAACATTAGTACAGGATGTCTACTCAGTTCAGGACTATGCTCTTAATATAGTTTTCTGTAAGGTAGCTGTTGATGCTAGTTTGCAGATGATACTTCTAAAACCTTTAGTTCTTTTATTTATTTATTTACACATGTTATTACATAAGTTTAAATAAGAAACCAAAACACGGCTAACAAACCAAAATTCGCACACGGGTTGAACCTTGACCATGTTATTGCAGAACACCACCAAGACACACCAATTTTCAATCTAAATTTTTTAATATAGCATTAATTAAAAAGAAACAACAATAGGTACTTAATTTCAACCACAAGTAAATTAAGCAACTGTACAGTATTGTCATAGTTAAAAGATAAAATTAACACATCAATAATAGACAGATAACGAATTAAAAATGATTTGGCGCTTAGGTGCGTCCAGGATTACACTTTGCTGAATACGACTCGGTCATGCAGTCTTATTTTGTACAATATCTTTTTATTTGCAACTGGCTTATATCTTTAATCAAGAAGAGGCGAAGGGATGATATTTTGACGATGTAAACGGAGCTCTAGGTTCACAAGCAAAAAAACTGCTTCTTTAATAAATATTTTTATTTATTATTAATTATTTATTTGCAAGTACACAGGTTGTAAGTAAAGAAACAAATGTATTAAATTCTCTATTCTTCTTCTTAAGGTGCCATCTTCTGTCGAAGTTCGGCGACAATCATAGCAACTTGCACCCTTGATACCGCCGCTCTAAACAATGATCGGGTACTCCTTCCAAACCATTGGCGTAGGTTCTTCAGCCAGGATACCTTCCTACGTCCGATACTTCTCTTGCCTTGAATCTTTCCCTGTATGATTAATTGAAAAAAATCATATTTCGGGTTGCGCATAATGTGTCCAAGATATTCCAGCTTTCTCTTCTTGACGGTGTATAAAACCCACAGAGGTCCTTCTTCATGCGGCCTAAAACTGTTATGTTTTTGATTTTGTCTCTCCAGGATATCCTTAACATTTTTTCTTAAAATTCGCTATTACGATGCGCAAGTGGGAATCAAAGCCAAAATATAACGAGTCATCTTCTGGCCCCTTGAGACCAATATTAACATTGAAGATTCTTAATCTTTAGATTGTACAGTGGGCCCCGCATCAACCCAAATCTGTCAAAATATCTCAAACGTTATGGAACTCAATGTGAACAACATAAGAATGAAATATAGTCGCGGAAATTTTACTCAGTCGGGCCCACTGTACAGTTAAAAATAAGATTGCATAGAAAAAGCTTATTATTAAAAAACAACAATTTATTGTTATCTTTTAATTGCCTATTCAAAAGCATGTATGCATGCATGGAGTATACAGGGAGTCCCTGGAGAGAATGATCAAATCTGACATGCGCATATACTCGAAGGCCATTTCCGAAATTTTTGGTTTTATTATAATGGGGTCTAATCTTGACGGACCAAAATTTTTAGTTTTTTAAAAGAATCTTAATTCCGCTAAATCTATAACAAATGAAATATAAATACTTAATAAACTTTGATGTGTAGGAAAACACTAGAGTTATATTTATTGTGGTGGTCGCAGCTATGATTTTTAGACAATCTATTTATTTTGTTCCGCTTTCTACACTCAAATCAAATTATAACTGAGTTTTTTACACGCATGGCACCGATTTGCTGAACGTAATTAATTTATGTATTTTTAAAGTGGTACAATATATTTCTTTAGAATTAATCTTCCATGTTATGAGCCTTGTAGCGCCATTATCCATGTCAAAGCTTTAGTAGATGGAATTTATGGGATTGACCTGACATGCCATGGTGATAAATACATATCAATGCCTAAATTGTACATACGATTCTTTATAAACATTATAGTAAATGTCTACTGTGTACCACACACGTTCATCATATCATACCAACCTATTGCAGTCCACTGCTGGACATAGGCCTGTCCAAGACTGTGCCAACTTTCACGGTCCTCCGTTTCTCGCATCCAGCCACCACCGGCCACCACCGGCCACCTTCCTCAGATCACCGGTCCACCTAGCAGCGGGTTACACTGTAATATATCCTATCTATAAGTTATTTTTAATTATTTTCAGATAAAAGAGGAAACCTTTGCGCAGCTTTCTTTAGGAAATTTTCAAGTATTTTTTCTGGATTTTAAGGGTATTATTTCTTTTTTAGCTTCAGATGTAATAATTTTTAGAGTTAGGTAGGTAGTAACCCTGTTTGACATTCAAGTCTAACAGATTACATTAAGTTGTTTATTTATATATTGGACATGCATCACAGACAGGATAATGTTGCACTATACCTACTGTTTGTGTCAAGCCCTCAGTGTTGTGCAAGCTGTCGTCTCAAAGTAGTGTACAATATAGGTTCATAACGATATTTATATTATTTGAAAATAAATCTGGACCTTATCTATCATCATGAGGAAGATACTGGTTATGACGTTCATCCTTTATTTGCTAATTGACATGTAAGTAATAATAATAAGAAGTTGCTTTTTGTAGTAGTATCAAAGAAAAACTTTAAATGTTGGTATGTGTAGTGTATTTGCCACCAAATTATAGTGATGAGCGCTATCTTAATGTTTTGTCATGTTTGGAGAATGCCGTTTGTAAATACTATACCCTTAATATTTTAATATTGGGCGATTTTAATTTATACTCATTTAGTGACTCTGTAAATAGACAATATGAGTGTTTCGAAAATTTTGCAATTTACATCAATATAACTCTGTGGTGAATTGTAAAAGTCGCCTCTTGGACCTAGTATTATCTGATTTGCAGCCCGGGGAGGTGGTGGTGACTGGAGATGTTGAACCACTTGTTTTCAACACCCTTAACATCCCCCTCTTGAGGTATCAATTACTATCTCTTGTGGTGCATCCTCAAGCCACACCCCAGTCTTGTGTCCATCAGATCAACTTCTAGCTACTGATTGGGACTTTCGCAAAGCAAATCTCTTCAAGCTCTACAATGACATTAGTGACATCGACTGGACGGAGATGTTGACACAACAGAGTGTTGATCAGGCTTCTGAAGTGTTATATAGAAAGTTAAGCCAGGTATTAAGCGATAACGTCCCATTAAAGCGATCTAAGCAATCTGACCAAAGATATTACCCTCCCTGGTATACGTCAGAGATAAAACATAAGTTGAAACTAGTTGAAAGTTAAATACTTCCATGTAAAAAAAATATAAACAGCTAGGGTTACAGTTTAATCGTGAAGTATATAAGTATTACAGAAGTCATGTAAAGGAACTAATTGACCAGGCTTACAAGAACCATAAGGAGTCAATTGAGACTGCAATTAGCCATGATCCAAAAAAAATCTGGAAATATGTAGGTGGCAAGCGTAGGAATAAGCAACTTTGCAAGGAATACAAATACCAAGGCAATACTGTGACCGGGCAGGGTGCAGTATCAGCGTTTGCTGAGTATTTCCAATCTGTTTTTCTCACTGAACCCCCGTTACTTGACCCCGTGATTGTAGAGAGTAGGGCTGGTGGGCGTGGTGACGCGGCTAACATCAGAGTAGATCGTGTAACTCTGTCCGACCTGAGATATGCCATACGCCGTCTAAAAGTTCATTCTGCCGTTGGTCCTGACCTTTTACCCGCCTATATAGTAAAAGACTGCATGACTGCTTTTGAAATTCCCCTGCTCTATCTGTTTAACTTGTGTCTAAGTAGCTGCTGTTATCCGTCTCAGTGGAAAGTGACAAGGGTTACTCCTGTTCCTAAAAGTAGTCAGCCCAGCGACGACATTACTGGTTATAGACCCATAGCTGTTCTATCAACTTTCGCCAAAATATTTGAATCCATACTAAATAGGCACATAGTATAGCAGTTAAAGGGTCAAATTAGTGAGACTCAGCATGGATTTAGGGAAGCGCGATTTTCAACTACAAACCACATTGTCTTCGTCGAATATGTTGTACCAAAATTAGACCAACATCAACAAGTTGACGCAGCATATTTCGATTTTAAAAAGGCGTTTGATGTGGTTAATAACGAAATTCTTCTGGCTAAGCTTTCGGAAATTGGTTTTGCTCCGATACTCTTGCGTTTTTTCGCTGATTACCTCAAGGACCGTAGGCAATATGTTCAGTTAAATAGTCTGAAATCTAAGGAATACTACACACGATCAGGAGTGAGCCATGGCAGTACGCTGGGTCCTACCTTGTTTCTGGAAATGATCAACGATCTTCCCTTAAGGCTGACGCATGCAAATTGCTTGATGTTTGCAGACGACCTTAAGCTGTATTTGGCAATTGGAGAGGAAAGGGATTGCGAATTACTGCAACAAGATGTCGACGCGGTAGTTGAATGGAGTCTTGAGAACAAATTGCCATTAAACATTTCGAAAAGCAAAGTGATCACGTTCTCTAGACTTCAGGATACGAGGCTTCACACGTATACTTTGGGAGGCAGGGCACTCGAAAGAGTAGTACAAATTAGGGACTTAGGGCTAATTATCGACACCAATTTAAACTTCCACGAGCACATACTTCCTACTTGTTTGAGTGTCAACGAAATGCTCGGTTTTATAATGCGGACTGCCTCACAATTTCAAGACATTGGGGTGGCCGTTATGCTCTATTATGCATATGTCCGTAGCAAATTGAAGTATGGAGCGTTAATCTGGTCCCCTCGCGAGAAAAAATATACTGATATGATTGAGCGACTCCAAAGGAAATTCGCTAGGTATTTGTATAAGCGGACATTCGGCTACTATCCATACCTGTTTCCTTCGTTGTTTGTATCTGGCATGGTCGGTCTCGCCACTCTCAATCTAAGACGGCAACTGTTATTAGGAATTCACTATTACCAACTAGCGGCAAGATTGATAATCCAGCAGTCTTACAAAGTATTATCCTTTTTGTACCCCAAAAGTACACGCTCACGGGTCGTCGCATGCACCGGCGACGACCCGTGCGCGTGTACTTTTCAAATTCACTAAGTGGCAACGACGTTGACGTTTTTTCAAATTCACTAAGTGTTTTTGTAAATAGATTAAGATTGTTTTTGTCTACTAACTAATTTTAATTTTAAGTCTACCTACTAACATTGTAACATTTATGTATCAAAATTAGCAATCTGAGCACTTTGGAATTTTCTGTAAGCTCACCTGCAACTTTTAAATAAATAATTAAGTACTTTCATATTTATTTTGCCTTTTTTATTTATTTATTATTTTATTTATTTACCCATGAATATACGCAAACAATATTTATGCCGATCATGATTACACAAAGTTGAAGGGATGTCCGTCTTAATATGTAAAATGAAGAAATCTCATAGAATAGAGAATGACTCATAATGAGTCAATCTTTAAGATTGTGCTTAATTGTGATATCACATTTATATCGCGATATAAATAATCTTTGTAATTATTTGCTTTCCCATTATACATAAGTAACATTCAAACAAACAATCCGTTATTCTCCGTATACCCATACACTATTAAAATAATAATAGAGACTCTGTTAAAATATCGTCACTTGCTCAAATGTAACCTTGTATAAAAAATAGTCCTCCTAGCCGAATTTCGACTACAGCGGCCAATCTTAACAAAGATTAGCCAACTACGCGGTAGATATTATAGTGCACAAGTGTGTGCGCAATAGGTACACAGGTGCACCCTCTGTTCCTTCACTCTCATAATTCGGTGAGACGGCAGTCCGACATGACCGTAGAGAGATCAGGCGCAGGATCAACCAACCAACGCTTAATGTGCTTTCCAAGGCACGGGGGTGTTAACTTGTTATGTAGTACTAGATTAGACATTATTAAAAAAAAAAAAGATTAGACATTATTGCAATTGAAAAAATTACCGCCAGAGGCGGGAATTGAACCCGCGTTTCTCGCACACCGGTCGATTGCTCAACCCCTCGGTCAACTTGGCGTTGGCAGAGCCTGTAGAAGTTTTCAAGCTTCTTAACGCTGTGATGCCGCGTTGCTTTTATCAATGTTATTGGTATTACATCCTGAACACTCGAAAGAAATACCATAGCAAGTATTTAGCAATCGAATTATGAAGCTTGCAAATACGATAAATCATTGTTTTTACCCGACTGTGGAAGGAGGATTATGTTTTTCAAGAGAATGTATGTAAGTATGTATGTATGTATAATAGTTTGACACGCCCTACAGCTCAAACGGCTTGACAGTTTTTGACATATGAGGTGTCGTTGAATTTGTCAAAATTGTGAGAACGACATAGGCTATATACTTTTTTTTTCTTTTTCCTTTTTTTTAAAGGAATTGTCCTCTTTTTGTATGGAGGCTGATTTTTTATTCCAAGATATCACCAACCACCAATAACCTATATTTATCTTTAAGCGACAAAAATAAGAAACACGTAATTATAGAAATCAGAATTTTAAACGCCTCCATTTTTGAGAAAATATATGTTTTGTAACATGCATCATCCATTGATCACTTACTTGTATTTCCTGGCTGTATGGCTTTGTACCATTGCCTTTTCACTGGTAGATATTGGTTATATGGTGATATGGTTTTGCTGGCCTTTTATTCATGCATTAAGAGGCCTTAAAAATATATTAATTATGCAGAAAGGCTAGTTTTTGTGAACTCTTTTATATAATATTTAGTTTATTCTGGTTAGAAATATTGACGATTAATAAACCAATAATGAACAAGTCCTTTAATAGGCAGACATTTAACCGCGATCTCACCTGATAGTAAGCGACGATGCGGCCGATGATGATGGACATTTTTAAATGGCGCCCGCAAATGAAAATAAAGGGGTGAGGGGGGATTGATTTTTTCTTTAGCATAGCAATATGGGTATCAAATGAAAGCCAGTAAAGAGACCATTTCAAAAATATATAATATACCAGTCTGATGTTTTGTTTCAAATAATAAAACTAAAAATAATAAAATAAAAAACGGAAATCAAAAAAACTAAAAAACTCGACTGCGTTTCTGTGTAATTGGAAATTAAAAAACCCTAAAACAAGAAAGATGTCATAACCGGGTTTAATTGGTACCCATAAGAAAAATTGTAGCAGTCAAGACCGATGTTAGAAAGTCAGCCGTCTCGTCAGTAGATTGGAGTAATCTTCAATGTAATATAGAGGTAGGTATGTGCTCTTAATTCACTAAGCGTTTTTTTTTTTGTTTGCCATAACGAGCTTAATAACTTTATTCAATAAAAGAAAATAAACACAAAGACATGCATGAAATAAAAATAAATTTACTTAAAACCTCCATTTCTAGCATTTCTTTTTCCAGTTCGGCCGTGTGCTCGTTAACTACAGTCGTGTTGCTCGAAATTTTAGTTTGAAAGTGTTTTAAAGTACATATTCCATCGCTCATAATATCAGTGTAACATCTCATTACACTAGTTTTTCTTGTCTGACTACTTACGCGTGCTCTGTGTGCGAGTGATAATGATGCGCTCACCAAACAAGCCTTACCACTCTAATCGCGACCTTGCCGCCGCAAATGAGACCGGCACACCAGTCAACCCATTTCGTAAAAGAAAAAGGTCCGACGACATCAGTTTCTGTTCAACAGCCATTATGGAGCTAATAGAAAAATCACTTAACACAAAATTAAGTGAAATGATGGCAGAATTACGAGGAGAAATATCAAAAATCAACGAGAATATCGACTCCGCCGTTAAAAGCTAACTGGTGTTGTTAAGCGCTACTACCTCCGAAATAAAAAAAAGAATTAAATGATTTACGCGCCGAATATTCAAGCCTAAAAATAAACATTTCAGAGTTAAATACTAAATACTGCACGCTGAATAGTGAGATGGCTGACTTACGAGAAACAGTTGAGTTTCACGCAAACCAACAATTGGACATGAAAAAGTGTATCGAAGCTGTGAAACCTTCCATTATAACTAGCACATCCGATAAACTTACAGACCTACAACGCCAAATCGACGTAATGGACCAACAAGCCCGACAGTGCAATTTGGAAGTGTGCAACGTCCCTGAAAAGCGAGGAGAAAACCTGTTGGCGTTATTTGAAACCATCAGAACCACAATAAAGCACAGAATTGATCGGAGGGATATCATCTCAATACATAGGGTCCCACACGGCCGCAGCGCTGAAAATAATCATCCAAAAAACATTATTGTGAAGCTGTCCTCGCGTTTACTGCGCGACAACATACTCGCTGCATTCCGTCTAAACAAGGGCCTCAAAAGCGATCAAATTGGCTTTCCTGATTCTCCCGGTCGAAACATATACATGAACGAGCATCTGACGTTACGAAACAAGCAGTTGTTTCGCACCAGTCGGGAAGCTGCCCAAAAATATGGTGTTAAATATATATGGATTAAAAACGCTACTATACTGGCCCGTAAGTCTGACACTTCCCCGATTTTCACAATCAAGACCGAATTTGATATTGAAAAGTTCAGTAAAAATTTGCAATAGTCCAATTAAACACTAATATTGCAGCTATGTTCTACTGTTTATTTAAACCGAATAGTTCACCTTTATATTAAAGTCAGCCTATTAGATCCCACTGCTGGGAAAAGGCCTCACCTCAACTATGAGGAGGAACGAGCCATACTCCACCACGCAGGCTCAGTGCGGATTGGTGGAGGGTTGTCTATAAGGCAAGTGACAAACCTTACTGTCAGATGATGTCAAGCCGCGCTAGGGCCTCTGACTAGGCTTAACGACTAATACCAAGAGATATTAGCCGGGACCAACTGCTTAACGTGCCTTCCGAAGCACGGAGATGCTTGTCATGGTCGTCACTTTCCAACCAAAGGGCCAGGACCTGATGGTCTACCCGTATGCTTCCTGAGGTCGACAGCTGACACATTGGCACGCCCGCTTTATATTCTATACAATAAATGTCTCACGGAGGGCGTCTTTCCCGCTATTTGGAAACGAGCAAACATTATACCCGTACATAAAAATGGCGACAAACATAACGTCGAAAACTATAGACCCATTTCAATACTGTCTACTTTGTCGAAAGTTTTTGAAAGTCTAGTGCATGACATTCTCTATCCCTGCCTACACAATATTATTATACCGGAACAGCATGGGTTTGTTAGGCGGAGGTCTACCACCACGAACCTCATGATTTTCACAAATTATCTCTTTGAGAATATGGACCGACGCCTGCAAATAGATGCAGTGTATACTGACTTCCAGAAATGTTTCGATAAGGTAGATCATGAGTTAATCTTACAAAAAATATCATTCAATGGCATTCGTGGAAATCTACTGCGATGGTTCTCTTCGTACATTTCTGAAAGACTACAAACAGTCGTAGTCAATGGCTATAAATCTGAAACAGTAACTACACCATCAGGAGTGCCCCAGGGCTCCATTCTGGGGCCATTACTATTTATTTTATATGTTAATGATATCAAACACTGTTTTAAAAACTCACGCTTTCTAATGTACGCCGATGACCTCAAAATTTACAGCACAATTAAAAACATAACAGACTGCAATCTATTACAACGAGACTTAGATAGATTTGCTAAATACTGCCTCGAAAATAAACTGCAACTTAGTGTTCCGAAATGCCAAACTATAACTTTTACGAAAAACAAAAACGTAATCAGAAGTAAGTACAGGCTCCTTGATAAGGACCTGAATACTGTCACTACCATTAATGATCTTGGTATACTTCTTGACTCTAAACTAGATCTTGATCGCCACATTAGTACAATTAAAGATAGGGCTTTTAGAATGTATGGGTTTCTTATAAGAGCAGCTTGTGACTTTAAGCGTCCCTTCACGTTTCTTTACTTATATAAATCAATTATCAGGCCGCAACTGGAGTAAGCAACCGCCATCTGGAACCCCTTATACCAGAAGTATGTTGATACCCTAGAAAAAGTGCAGCGTAAATTTTTGAGAACTATTCACTATAAAAAATACCGTGTCCGAGCGTCATATGCGAAATTGTTAGACAAGTATGATCTACTTAGTCTAGAACATAGACGTGTACTTCTAGGTGCCATGACTTTGTACAATATTTGTAACCATAAATTTGACTGTAATGAGCTGAGCAACAATTTATATTACGTGGTCCCACGAACTGTGCACCGGCGCGAGATGCGCGCGCATCGGGTGTTCCACACCCCGCTGTGCCGCTCACGCGCCGGCGAGCGCGCCCCTTTACGTCGCTTGCTCGATGTGTTCAACAAAACACTACCCGATATAGACATATTTTCTTGCAGTCCTCAAAAATTTAAACGTCTTGTCACAGAAATTTTGAAAAACAAAAAAAAATAAGTGCCTAAATATTTTTAAGGTACATTGTTTCACAGCTCAAAAAAAAAAATTGCCTGTAAAAAAACTTCGTAACGCAGGAATTGTGCTCACTTGTTATGCAAACTATGTTTATATACTAATACCTAGTTCCAATAATTTGTTTGAGTAACACAGAATAACAACATGTGGATAACGGTGTGGGTTTCACAATGACCTATCTCATTTTATTATCTCTATTTATACTTTATTTCAATTGTGTAAACTGTTTGCTGTCCCAAATAAAATAAAATAAAATAAAAATAAAAATAAATAAATTTCTTGTTTTAGGGTTTTTTAATTTCCAATTACACAAAAACGCAGTCGGGTTTTTTAGTTTTTTAAATTACCGTTTTTTAAGTGATTAGCACTTTGCAATCTAAATCGCAAATAGGTTCAATTTCCGCTTCTAATATCTAATCTTTAGATTGCAATGTATGTATGCTGATTAATTAAAACAATAATTTATAGTACTTGTTTTATTTTTGCATCAGCGCACCCGCCGCACCCAGCGCCGGAGAGCCAGACGAATACGGCAACGTGAACTGCATCAACTGCGTCAACTGCCGTAACTGCAGGGACTGCAACAACTGCGTCAACTGCGCCTACTGCACCGGCTGCAATGACTCTGTCAATTGTCAGAACTGCAACGGCTGCAATGACTCTGTCAACTGCCACACCTGCGTCGGCTGCAAGGACTGCCGCGGCTGCAATTACTCCACCAACTGCCGAAATAGTGTCAACTGCCGTAACTGTAAGGACTGCAACAACTGCGTCGACTGCACCTACTGCACCGGCTGCAATGACTCTGTCAACTGCCAGAACTGCAGTGGCTGCAATGACTCTGTCAACTGCCGCAACTGCGATGGCTGCAAGGACTGCCGCGGCAGCAACGACTGCAAAAACTGCCGCAACTGCGTCAACTGCCACTACTGCAGGGATTGTAACAACTGCGTCGACTGCACCAACTGCACCAATTGCAACAACTGTACGAACCTCGATAACCAGCACAATCGGAACTGTTAACAGCTTTGGGTTCAAAACGTTTTGTTCGTTTTGACACGATTGCCCAAAAAAACCAGTGTAATGATTTGGTTCATGTATGTATTTACGATTCTTTATTCCACCGATTTAGTTGTGTGTGATATCTTTAGAGTCCTTTCACCATCCCGGGTGACATAAAATATATTTACTGTTGTAAAATTGAAACAACAACAGCGTCAACTGCCGCAACTGTAAGGATTGCAACAACTGCGTAGACTGCACCAACTGCAACAACTGTAGGAACCTCGATAACCAACACAATCGGAACTGTTAACCGCTTAATGTGTAGGATAACTTAAAATGCATTGGTGTACTCTTTTGGTTATGGGTCAAAACATTTTGTTTGTTTTATTACAACTAGACTGCCCAAAATAAGTAGTGTAATGTTTTGTTTTATTTATGTATGTACGATTCTTTATTCCACCATAACTTCTAAATCAGTGAACGCATTTCTAAATGCATGAGCCGATTTAGGTGATGTGTGTGGTAGTATCGTTGTAATCATTTCACGGGTGACATAGAATATGTTCTTAACTGTTAAAATTGAAATAACAACAATGGCAAAATGGCAAATACTTAAGATATAAAATCATATGTGACCTGAAATACACAATAGTAGCTTTAAATAACTGTTAAAAATATATTTTTTTAACGGCAATCGTGTTTTTTTTCTTTATTTAGTATTACCGTGGTATTACTTAGAATCGAATGTCAGTGAGTGTAGTTTTATAGTTTTCAAAATCCTGTAAATAGATAGATAGATAACTCTTTATTGCACACCATAAAAGTAACAACAATACAATTTACAAAGATGTAAAAATTAGGCGGTCTTATCGCTAAGAGCGATCTCTTCCAGACAACCTTTGGGCATAGGAAATACTTAATCACAGGAAGGAGGTGATTGGTGCAAAAGACATATTATAAAATAATAGGTACGAAACAGAAATACATACCTACACATATTATATACTATCACTATAATATACTACACAAACTATATACATAAAAATATCAATATACCTACATATAAATCATACATAATATGTACATATTATATACCAATATGACAAGTACTCAACCAACGGCAGTGTTATTAATTAACAGTGAAAAAAAATGTTCCTTAAGTCGATTTTTGAATACAAAAGAGACTCGGATTGTCTGATAGCTAAGGGTAGAGAGTTCCACAAGCGCACAGATCGAACAGTGAACGAATCTGACATTTAGACGAATGTCTACATACATAAATAAATGACTTTTAATGAGAGGGGATTTGGAGGTGGAGTTTTCTGGATGCCCGCAAGTCGTGACCTCGTGCCGGCTGCAGAAATTGGAAACGCTCTTTTAGATAATGGTGGGGATTTTGGGTTAAAAAGTATTGTAAACAGCAAAGAGAGAAATATTCAATATCTCAAAGGTTACCACAGTAAAAAATAACTATTTTGAGATAATCAGCGATCGCCGCGCCGTTTGAAACCGTGGTAAGTCATTTGTAATAATCCATCGTATATATGTATTTAATTAAATCGGGGAAAGCTTCTTCTCTGAAAGTATATTTTAAGTTTCAATTGCCTCATGCTGCGTCTTATTGTAAACGTAAGATATGCTAATTCCCTTGCAAGCAGCTTGCATCACTGCGCCCACGCATGGAATGGCATCCGATGTGTCACCACTGTGTTTTTGTTTTGTGGTGTCACTCCGCATTAGAGATGGGATTCTACCCGGTATTTTCCCGGTATTTACCCAAAATGGGTAAAAACGCGGGAAAATACCCGGTAAATACCAAAATGAAGGGTAAATATAAATTTTGACATTAATTCAATATTTTCCAGTCTATAACCAAGTCAATAACTATTATGCAATTGTATTAGGCCCGAACTTACAACAAAAATGAATGACATACATTATATACAGTTTTTAACACAATAAATGTTAAATTAACATTTACTTAAACAAAAGGTTGTTGTAAACAACGACATCAGGGTTAATAGATACCCATTTTGAGAATTTATAGGCCTCTTGCACTCCATGTACTTGCGCGCGCTACTCACCTACACGCCGCGGTACCGTCCACGGTAGAAATTCAGTTAGGTTGCCGGCAAAGACGCGCGCACGCGTGAACCTGGTTTAGAGTGAGAACGAAAAAAAAAAAATTTGCTATCTTTATGACATTTGTCACAGCGCGATTCTAATTAAATTAATTTCAATAAATTCACATTATTAAAATAAGTTTAAAACAAGCTTGAAGTGCAGTGAAGTATTTAATAACTATTCAATTAACAAAAATATAATGAAAATGAACAAGTATAAATTAGAAATACAAATTTTGACAAGGCAAAACAATTTGATATGCCCTATGTGTTCTACATAGTTGGATCAAACCCATCAGCCAGATTGTCCGATGACCTAAATAAAAGATCCTGCCGGGACAACCGGGTCTAAAAGTACTAGGCGACAGAGCGTTTGGGGAAAGGTTTGGAGAGGCCGAGTATGCCCTGCAGTGGGCAGATACATGCTAAATAAGAAGAAGAACACATCAAATACTATTTGCTCATTTCGACTTTCGATTGTTATAATTATTTTTTATGATGTAATTGTAATTATATGACTATTTAAAAAAAAGTTGTACATAATATTTGTTAATATCGTGCTAACAACAAAGATTTTATTAGTTTTAACTTCAAACTAATCAAATTTTTCAAGACCGATAGGCTGAACTATTGGCTCTTCCTCTTCCTCATAAATCTGTTACGAGTTCTCAGTCATTATTAGGTATCTCTTGAGAGTGCAATAGACAGTAAAAGCATAGGTGCACGTGCAACTTTATATTATAATAACTGGAAGGATATTTGTAATTTCCGATTTGTAGGCAAAGTAAACACCTTTGTAAGACAACTAAAAGTCTTTCTAGTGCATATCTGAGTCCTGATTGTGTTCTAGTATATCAAAGTAGGGTTAAAAAGGGCTATATGGGCACCTACAAAGAAAATAAGGATTTTATAGACATTACTTTTTATATCATGATATCGAGACCGCTTCTATTTTCTACGTAATTAAAGGTGTCATATGTAGCTATATCTTGACATACTTCCGACTGTACATAACTAGGTTACCTGATTAACCTACTAGATATCTTCTCAATAAAACGAAGTATTTTTAAAACATTACACTACCCTATGAAAATAACTGTAGCTAACAATAACTGGGCTACCAATAAAAACCTTGTATTTAAAGAAGCGACCCTGACTTTATTAGTTTTACTCCAAGGTCGCGTGGCCGCAGAGGAATAATAACGTAATATTCGAAATTCAAGGTTCATTTTCATATGTAGCGGTCTGCGACAGAAAACTGTAGGCTATTATGAAAGTTTGGTATGTACTTTTTTGTATGAGTGATTTATCTGTTACGTAGTAACTATTATATGATCTGTGGTATTTGCTTTGAATCTACCATTACGCGATTAATATCTGTCATACGAAGTTTTGTCTCCGTACAGTGCGCACGTGCTAATTCTGCCAACCAGTTTTGACAACCTGGACATTTATCTTATGAACTTCGAGTGCTTTGTGATTTAATCGTGATACCCTTTTGACTGACGACTATTACTACTGCTACGCCCACGGACTTTGATGATATTTTACATACTTTACTTATTGTATTCATGATCAACAAAATACATGAATTTGAAAAACTATTAGGATTTGTACCATTAAAAAAGTGCCTTTTCTCTTAGATATGTTTAATAAGACCTTTGTTTTTTTCATATTACAAAGTTATTTTCTGGGTAAGAGATTGTTTACGCGACCCTTCAATCTTTTTTGTTTTCCAAGAAATCCGCAAACTTAGACTGTCTTATCTATCTCTTTTGTCAGTGCGCTTAAACAATAGCAAGCGGCAGCTTTTGATGATATTGTTACATGCCACCTATTGATATCTAGTTTAAATAGTTACTCAAACATTGTATTTTCCAAGTGCGTTTATGTTACATGAGTTAAGGCATTACGTAAACTTAAATTGTATGTCTTTATCACAATCTAACCTTCAGATTCTATCTAAACTAACTAGAAATACAAAATCCCGGTCTGTCATCGCCCTAATAAAAACCCTATATTTACCCAAAATGGGTATTTACCCGGTATTTTCCCAAAGGGTTTTTTCCCGCCGCCCATCTCTACTCCGCATTGTCGAAAGTAAGTACTTATACCTAAATCATATGGATCGTAGCCCATATTCTTATGGTCTTAGCGGAAATTGAAAACTCCTTAACGCTTTATTAGAATTCATCATTTGCTAGCTACTTCACGAGTAGACTAGGTAGATTTATTTATACATTGAGTACGTACCAATGTCACTGCGCCAGGTATACCCAATGAAAGTTTATTAAAAAAACCGACCAAGTGCGTGTTGGGCCACGCGCAGTGTATGGTTCTATAGTAGCCCGTTATCAGAATATAGAACGATTCTGTTTTTTTTAATTCTGAAATTAATTGATAGAAAGTATATAAAGCTATAATTTATGTTTAAAGTTTATGAAATGCACTAAAGTCATGAATTTTAACAGATTTTTATGCCAGTACTTAAGATTATAATGAGGGGGGGGGGGGGGGGGGAGGACGTCCTGGTGAAACAAAAATTTGCTCTTTAAAATTAATATTTCGTAAATGAAGCATTGATAAATCAATAAATTGTATAAGTACAGTACAAAATTACTGTTTCTTAGTACTCACGTTCTCTTAGCAAAAATGAATTTAAATAGCCTGGAACTAACTAGAGGCAATCAGGTTAAGCAGCAATCAAACTGTATCAATGCGTCTTAAATCGATTAGCGTGTTTTACAATTAACACGAGTCGTTAGTCACGACCACCTCTTAGCCATACTTAATGTCGTGATAAGCTACCGTCTTGCATTAGTTTAAGAACATGACTAGAGATCGTGTCAGAGACTGCTCTGAATGACTTTATTCACTTCGAGCGCATGCGATCCATCGTGGATCTTGGCCTTCGACGTCAGAAGCCAATTGATTGTATATACCAGTCGTAAGCGTTATGATTTACTGTGTCTTCACTAAATAATCCACTCTTCCCTTTAGTCGCCAGATCTCCTCCATTCTATTTGCATATATACACAGTACAGAACCCGTTTACCTAAAAAAACCGATAACCGTAAAAAACTTTCGCGCTAAATAAGTACAAAAATAATACATCCTTTTAAAATCCTATCACTAGAATGTGTCGGACTTACAATAAACTGAATCGCAGTTGCTAGGATGTAGATGTGTTTAACAATTAGATTCTCCACTTTAAAAAGGGAAATCACACAGATCCTGGGGGCCGAGGTATCCTCAGCCTCGCACAGTATGAAATAGAATTAATGATACCTACATGTTTTGTTTCTGTCTCCCGCCTTTCCTCAAATGTGTCTGTTTGTCTAAAAATCATGTTGTGTACACTAACTTTAGGTTGCCGACTAGTCTGTAACTGTAACAAATATCAATGTTAGCTATGCATGTCTGACTGTAATCTGTAAGTGTGCCTGAAATAAAAAAGACTCCACTTCCTCGGATCCTGCTTAATCTCTTGCTAATCGGCTATTTGAAGTACACGCAGGTCCTCCACTTCATCTTTCCTGCGCGATGTCTAGGACGTCCGACATTTCAAACTAGTCGATCTATGTAGATATGGGCCTGCTTCACGGCTTCACTCTGTTACACGATGTCCGACTCAAGATCTCCCTGTAAATGCCAGCCAAATTATTGAACCATAAAATGTTACAGTAATACTCGTACATATAAGGTCTTAAATTTTAGGTAGGCTAACAATGTTAACAAAATTTAGGAGGTAAAATAAAAGTTTATAACATAAAAAACCGGCCAAGTGCGAGTCGGACTCGCGCACTAAGGGTTCCGTGCCAACTTTAACTGAATTAGGATCCAATTACTTCCACTTAGCCAAAATACCATAATATTTTGTTGACAGCAATAACTTTGTTTTTCATGAAGAACAAAGTTATGTTTGCGGTTGTTGAAAATGTGCTATATCTCAAAAACTACTAGTTCGATCTCGTTCAAACTAATTTTCGTTGAAAGAATTTGTTACGATCTACGAGTAAATCATGTATTTTTTTCAAAATTTACATTCGCTTAGTTCAAAAGTTAGATGGGGGGGGGGACGCTCATTTTACCACTTTGGAAGCGTCTATCTTTCAAACATTAGACTTTAAGAGAAAATGGTTTTAGAAACTTCGATGTCATTTTAAAAGACCTATCCATACACCCCACACGGATAGGTTTGACTAAAAAAAAAGAAATAAAAAAGCACATTATTCAGACCAGGAGCTCTATTTAGGGGGCTGGTCTAAATCCCAAGGAGGTTGCCCGTAACACCCTCTACGAATGATAACAACCATGAAAAGTTATAACAGGTCGTCACTGCTTGTGATGGGATTTCCTTTGACAAATCATATCTAAGCCGACTTTGTACTCGTTGTGTAAATGGCATGGTTGTATCTTTTATGGTGTGCAATGAAGAGTTATCTATTTATCTGATTTCTAATAAACTATATTTATATATCATGGCTTTTCCACTTTTTTACTTCATGATCATTCACCTTTCCTGGTCGACATGGGAACCCGCGATGTGTATCGCTAATTGTGCGTTTGTCTGCATTGTAGTTTTAATTGGATATGCGATAGGATTGTCCAAGTTCATCGGCCCCCCTATCACGAGTATCAAGCGGATATGAAATAACAAGTTGACACCTACACGTTACTTCCCGGTAGGAACACAATATTATAAGGCTTATCATCGGATTTGCAACTTAGTAAATTATTATAGTGTCCCGTCACCGCTGTCGGTGCCTTTAAGAGGTGATAGATGAGTTCCCCTGCAACATTTTTCTCTATTAAAAGAACCTCGATAACAGTCCAAAAAATATCACCTTTCCATACAAATGTACCTAGCCGATTAACTAAATAGTATGGGGAAGTCAAAAAATAATTTGGGATTTCAAAGTTGATCCTATTAAGAAAGTGGTAGCAATTTTGCTTCTTAGTTACCATATGAAGGCTTCGACACAGGTGCCGGGCCACATTGTATAGATGCTAAAGAGACTTTGTAAATTATTATGTAGATGCTATAGATATGCCACTAACATGTGTCCCGGTCGTCAATCCTGCCGGTGACGAAGAGAACCTTTCCGTGTTTCATTTGTTTGGAGTGTACTAACGCAATCTCTCTACGGTCATGTCAGGACTGCCGTCTCGCCGAATTATGGGAGTGAAGGAACAGATAGTGCACCTGTGTATTGCGCACAACTCGGCTAATCTCTGTTGAGGCTGGCCACTGTAGTCAGCTAGAAATTCAGCTAGGAGAACATCACTAACAAAAGGATGCGCAGGACTTAATAATATCAATTTATGCTATGTATATGTATTTCAGTAATTTATGTTTGTCTATGAGTGCATAAATCGTGTTTTTTTTTTAAATTATACCCATTTCCCTTTATTTTCATATGTTTACCGCTGACCCACTTCAGTTTTAGACTGTGCTCTACCCGAAGGTAGTCTAGAAGAAATTGCTTTTAGCAATAAGACCGCCTAAATTGTACCATTCTCTATGAACATTTATGTTAATGTGCAGTGTTCAATAAAGAGTATCTTTCTATCAAAAAATATCAAAATTTTAAGCAATCGATATCCATTATCATTTCAAGGGTTCAACAACAGACAAGATGCCAAAAACTGATCAGGATATGTTCACCCAATCCTGGATAGTAATTCTGCATCGTCAAGGATGGGCATTATTTTGTTACAACAACAACACAGTTTTGACAACTCCTACCAATACTATTCGGACTTCAGGGTCTGATGATTATTAAATAGACCATTTAATCTGTTCTGGCTGATGATGAAATGGAAGTCCAATGGCTTATTAGTTCTTTTTAACCGACTTTAAAAACGGAGTATGAACACGTACCTTTTTACAAAGTAGTTCTCCTTACTTAGAATCCTTTTTTATTGGAAAGGGTATACTCCTGAGGTGGTTCCATTGTCACTTACTCAGGATCTAATGATGGAATTCTGGAGAAATCGAAGGAACCCTTCACGTATACCGTTTTTGCTACAGCATCGTAAAGTATTTAAGCATTTTCATCCGGGAGGCATAGTTTTGTGGTGCTGGCCTGATGCTGATGATCCTTAGCGGTTAGGAGTTCGTGGATACTTTTCACCACAGGCTTTTTTACTGTTTCAGTATTTTGTTAGGAAGTAGGGAAAATAAGTGTGCCTATCACTAGAGTTAGTAAAATAAATTTAAATTTTAACAAAAAATACAACCGTCTTAAAAAAAACGATGAAAAAGTTATCTCATTTTTTTAGTGTTCTCGTTCTCGAAGGCGGTTGAATTTCTTATCTAAGAGATTTACAAAACTTCTCTAGTTGTATTTTGAACTTAATTAGCGGCAATGAATCTCACGGCTCATAGCCGCGCTTGCCGCCTCGCTGCGCGCGCGCCGACGAGGCCGGCGATCATATACGCAGCTATTGTTTATCTTTATAAAGTTTTGCATCCTATTTGCACTTATGACTATCTCTATTTATAGTTCTCGTCTTCCAAAATGTAAACGGATGGGGTTTAACACGATACTGTGTTCTTTGGTTTAAAGTTAAATAGGGCGAGCTACAGCTAGAGGTGGAAGTGGATGGAGAAATTATGAAGTACCTACTAACTTCGCCACGCGGGCTCAGTGTGGATTGGAGGCGGGGTGACTGTGAGGCAAGTGACCTTACTGTCAGATGTTATCAAGCCGGCCTAGGGCCTCTGGCTAGGCTTTACGTCAAGTATCAACCGATATTGACCGGAACCAGTTGCTTAACGTGCCTCCTGAAGCACGGAGATTCTTGTGGGTTGTGTTGTGGTTGTGACAGATGTCACTTACTGACCTAAGCGATAGTTACTTACTAGAAAACAGCGCCGTACACATCACCTAATGTAGGTGTAATTTCTCTTATAAATGCATAGTGATAGTACACTTAGCATCATTTCGACGAAGTTAAAGAGAGACGACTTTTGATTTCTGATTTGGTCTGATAACTCATGGAGATTCTAGAAATAGAAAGTGTTGATACAACTTAACGAACATAATTACATATTATTAGAGAATAATCTATGAGCCTCTAGTGTAGGTGGTAGGTTTATTTATTTTAAATAGTAAGTGGCAGTAGCATCAACATAAGAACCTTTCTGCCTGTTCACATATTTTTTTTAACATATCATAATTATCATCATCCTTGCATTATCCCGGTAGTGCACACGCATGCGAGGGCCCAAGGTCCGCTGACCACATGATCCAGGATGTGGCAGATCAGATAATTACAGTGGAGCGACTGCCATCTGACCTCCGCGACCCTATTAAGTGGAACCTGACCTTTTAAACTTTTTAAAACAAATCAAAGATTTTTATAATGCATCAAAGTTTTTTAAAACAGTCGAAAAGTCGTGAGTTTAGATTCCCAATGAAAAACTAAGGAATACGTAAGGAGCCAAAGGTCGTAGGTTCAAATCCTACCTGTGTGCGAATTTTTGGTTTCTTATTTAAAACTTATATAAATACGTAAGTAGTCAGTTATTAAAACGTACATTTACCCTTGAGTGGCAATTGCGGCAAGTAAGTACATAATTTTAATTACATAGCAATAATATTTTTGAGTGTGTGTTGACATTGATTCTTTAGAATAAGTGCCCAAATAAAATGTGTTGAGCCAACAAATTGGCAATTATCTCGTCACCTCGAGTCTCTCCCAATTTAAGGAAAAGGAAGTGACGTAGACGTACCTCCTAACAAAATTGTACTTAAGTAGAATGTGTGATTGAATGTTTGATTTGTTAAAACAACAACAAGATTTTGGTTTTTTGTAGGTCCCACTAGAAAACGGTCGACGGAAAGCGAAAATTTTATTTCGACCACAAGTTGTTCGTCATTCAATTTTTTTTATAATTGAAATGAGTTTGCTCTTGACTCTAGACTAAGCCAGACGTGGCGTAGACAGAGTCAACGGTGGAGCGAGCTCACCCAGAAGGTTCTGGCACTCCCACTCACCGACGAAACACTCAAGCCGCTTGACGCCGGGCTCCGTTGGGAGGATGGTAGCTATCAGGCGGCGCCTAACAGAGCCTACTACCGCTATCAGCATTGTTTAGCTTCCATCACAAGTTTGTGCCTGTCGTTATTGTTATTTTCTGTCGTTGCCCTGGGTTGACCACCCGTTATTATTTTATTATTATTTTTTTATCGATCGAATTGAGTGTCGAGATTGGCGTAGTGAGATGTCGAGATTTACCTTCGACGTGAGGTCCTTTGCTTAAAGACCTTACTGACCCACTGCCTTTTGCATTTGCTTTCAAATGGAAAAAGCTAAAGCTTTCGGGAAAGCAATAATAGCTTTCAAATTGACATTTGTAAAATTATTGTAGCTTTCAAAATAACGAGAAAATAACAACTAATATGCTTTGGAATTGCACTCGTTATTGAATTAGCTTTCAAATGGGCGTTTCATCATTGTGTGGTTAATATATACTAATCAACACTGTCTAGGGATATTTTGGATATAATAATACTATGTTTTGTATATCCCTAGACAATGTTGATGTGTTTTCGAAGGCGCCTCGTTACTAAAAGTTACTTGTTAGTTATTTCAACTAGTTTCTTAGTTAATTAATTGATTCAGAACCAACTTGAAGACTTTGAAGGAAGAAGTTACTCATTCTGGCCACGTTTCGGCTGGTACGAAGAATCGCTGGAGGTAACCAAGTTACCAAGATATTTTGTTAACCAATTTTCATCCTTTAGTGACGGTGATAGGATTTGTAATCCATTGAGAAATACGAAGTTCTTTGCTAGTTTGGCTTGACGTCTCAAGGATATTTGGAAGTTACAGATATGTGAAAGGTGGAGGAAAAACGTGTCCTCTTTATGAATATGGCTAGTTTAACTACCAAACTAGATTTAGTCGTTAACTATGGCAAACTTCTTGTAAGATTATATTACCAAGGTCATCGATCACCATTGTGCCGTGATGCAGGGTCTAGGAAATAGTTTTTTCTTTAATACTTAGTGAGTTTTTTAAATTATTTTGACACAGTTTTAGGGTGGTGAAGGATCTACCTCCTAGTGGTCTACCCCGGGCAATGACATCACAAACATCAGTTTTTAATGGTGGCTGAACGACCCTATCAGCGTGGTAGGCTCCGTTAGGTGCCGCCTGGTAGCTACCACCCATCCACCGGAGCCCGGCACCAAGCAGCTTGCTCTGTTCCGTCGGTGAGTGTGAGTGCCAGAACCTTCTGGGTGAGCTCGCTCCGCCGTCGGCTTTGTCTACGCCACGTATTGTTTAGTCTAGAATCAAGAACAAAAACCATTCCAAATAAAAACACATTTGCAATAAGTCATTTAAGTACTGATAAATAATATTATGATGCAACAGAGACAATAAGAATTTTCAACATGAGTAAAATAATTGATATCTTAAAGTGGTAGCATAATACTGAAGTGAACCTTAGTACGACCACGAGTACTCTTGTGGTACTAATCTACTCAAGATTAGTACCACAAGAGTACTCGTGGTAAGTATTATCAAGGCATGGTAGATCAATCCATAAAATAAAAATTATATAAACACACAATAACTTCTCTCTCACACAAATTAGCGTTTAATACACGAACGGGATTCGAATAAGCATTTCAAATACACGCAATAAAAATAAATAATCTATTTAAAAACAATGGATGTTTACTGAGTTTGTTCCACCAAGGTTGTATGTATAGAGACTGTGTTTCATTTGGTTTTAATCCTAAAACCGCAAGTTTTTAATTTGTGTTTTAGCACAGAATAAATTAAAGATTTAGGGTAGCCAATTGCGACAAAAGATTTATTAACCGTCTTAGACCCCTCTATCGCAGAGTTTTGACAGAAAAGCGTTTTTTTTAATGGAATAAATGAGGAAACTCCCCGTTGATAACTTTAGTGTGCCGGGTGCCGGTTTTACCGGATCAGGCGTACATCCTGGCTGGGCTGAATTGCACATCGTATCGTATCATAAACACTTGTTGATAACTTGGTGGTTTAACAAAATATTTAAGAACTAGGAGCTCCCTGATACTTCGTTGCGCAAATACCAGATTTCGCATTCAAACGGTTATCCCCCAGTTTACCTTCTTAATATGTTTTTATAGTTTATTCTGCTTTTCTTGAAGGAGAAAAATCCAAAACCTCAGAGATCATCGGAAAATCTGTCCAGCAGTTCTCAACTTTGAGGGTTGTAACGCACCCGATTTGGTTTATACATACTATCATGTAAAACGCCAACCTTTACCATTACATAGGGCTACTAACTAACCGGCCATGCGTTGCCGACCTTGTAATGTCTGTTTTGCTGACTCCACCCATAAAATTATTAGAAACCTTTTAGTTAAGTGGCAAGTCGTTAATAACAGACATCAGCCACAGATTATATAAATCAGCCCCCTTACGACTTAAATAACGGAAGAAACATAATGCAACTTGTTTACAGCATTTAAGGTTTGAAGCGAAATAACAGATATTTGGGTTATGTTGCCTGTCAATCTTAAGCAGCTTTGAAGTTGAAGAACTAGAAAATCTGCAGCTTGTTTCGTAATGCAACAGCTTATAAGAAACGTTCACTGAGATAATGAAATAATGACATCGGGAAAACCGTATAAATTTATCTTTATGAAACTAGCATCAGCAGAGACAGACTAGCGCCTAAGTAAAGGCAGGTTTCTTATTTAATCTACAAAAACAGCTTTTATTACGTTACGTACAGGAAAAATAAAATGGGGTAGAAAATATTAAGATGAAGAGCAAGCTTTAAAAAATAAAATACATAATAGAAAATCACGTTGACTGCATTAGAGATGTGCTCTACCTATGTTAGTTTGTATTACAACATGCATGTGCAATTGAGATAATCCAACATAAGTAATTAGTGATGGTGATGCGGCTTGCACGATGACAGTATTAAGAACTTAGTATTTCAGTCACCTACCTCAGTATTTAAAAAAAAATACGGATACTTAATCTTCACCTCCAAGTTAGACTTAGTATTTTACTTCCTAGCACAGTCAGCAGCACGTTAGGTTACCCATTCTAATGACGAAAACCACTTTTTTACGTAGGAAATAGAGGCGGTCTTAAGGTCAAAGTGGTAGTTTGACGTGCTGCCGTTGTACATCACGAAATCATTAGGAAGCACTTATGGCCTGTCTATTTGAAGTTTTTCTTTAATATTGGATTGCATCGTGTCTTCTATGCTGAGCTGATGTCATCCACCGCGGAGGTCGGCAGAACCTCCGGGGTCACGCGCCCTCACGACCGCTAACTGTTAAGGTGCACGCTCACTGGGTTAGAGCTGACGCGGACGAAACGGAAGCTTTTGCTATTCGGTGTCCATAGCGTGACTCGGTGTGTATTAATATTTTTAATTAATTGAACATGAAATTTTTATTGACAAATTACCAACTTAAATGTCTAACTATGATTTGTAAATTAAATGTTTGGAGGAGAGAAAAAAGTGGGCATGCCGAGACATATTGCGAGAATGGACAGAACTCGCTGGACAAGACGGGTCCTTGAATGGAGACCAAGAGCAGACACTAGACGGCGCGGCAGACCACCGCAACCCTGGACCTTTATTTATATTACCATGTACAATGTATTTGTTACCTTGTGTACACCAATGTAGCAATAAATACATCTGAAATCTGATCTTTATAGACTACGGCTTAGGTCTCTTTAAGGGAAACCTTAGACCGTGCCTACACCTCTCATCAATCAGATGTGATTAGTGTGTGTGGGTAAAATATCTGCTAAGACAAGAATAAAAAATAAAAATAATTTCGGATCAGAATCGGAGGATCGGAAGCGTTTTATTGATCGACCTCCGTAGCGGAGTGGCTCGGACACCGGTTTTTAAGGTGTTGCTGTCTCTAAGGTCCCGGGTTAATCCCCGGTCGGGTCAATATAAAAAATCACATTTTCTGTATCGGGTCTGGGTGTTGTGATACTAACGTTTTTTCAGATTTCCATAACACAAGACGTGCTTAAGCTACTTACTTTGGGATCTGAGCAATGTGTGTGATGTTGTTTAATATTTATTTATTAAAAAAATATATATCGCGGAATCGGTATGTTTCTGTTGTATAAAATGTTAAGGCTGCCGATTCGTCCGTACCGACTCGGCACCGATGTGCATCAACCTTTAGATGGCCAAACTTTATTATTGATGCTGGCAAAAACATTATTAAATTGATAGTTTAAGATGATTAAAATTGACGAAATTACTACATTATCTACTTACTTATCCACGTTGACGTACCTACCTTCTTGCTTATTAGGGGAAACTGCGGATGGTTGTGACAATTTTCAATTAAACAATTATATCTCCGTCAAAAATAATTTTATATTAATTATTTTTGTATGTCAATATAGCTGGTTCTTTGCAATATATGAAAATAGTATAAAAATGAAAGCAACATACAAAGTCTATGAGAAATTTGAAGAAAACTGAAGCCATTCCCCGTGTCACAACTCTCCTAGTACCGAGGTAAGTTGTGACCAGTTTTGACAGACGCTTAGGTGAATTGTGACAGCTATGTATATGGTGATAAAATGGAAAATTTAATAATTTAGAACACGTAGAAAAAAAAGTAGGAGAGTTGTGACAAGCTCTCACTAATCTCCTAGGAGCAAAAATTCAGGCTTCGGTTAGAATGATTCGCAATAATTTTAAATACGCGTCAAAACCAACAAAAATTAAGTATAACATGTCATAAAATTTAAAATATGCATATTATAATAAAAAATGGTAATTTAAAAAACTAAAAAACCCGACTGCGTTTCTGTGTAATTGGAAATTAAGAAACCCTAAAATAATAAAGAGGTCATACCCGGGTTAAATTGGTACCCATATTAAAAATTGTAGCAGTCGGGACCCATTCTAGAAATGGAGGCTTAGTGAATTTAGAGCACATACCTACCCTCTATATTACATTGCAGATTACTCCAATCTACTGACGAGACGGCTGACTTTCTAACATGGGTCCCGACTGGTACAATTTTTAATATGGGTACCAATTTAACCCGGGTATGACCTCTTTATTATTTTAGGGTTTCTTAATTTCCAATTACACAGAAACGCAGTCGGGTTTTTTAGTTTTTTAAATTACCATTTTTTATTTTAATGTTTATAGTTTTATTATGAGACTGCAAAAATTGTTATATTTTTGAAATGTTATCTTTACTGGCTTTCATTCGATACCCATATTGCTATGCTAAGAAAAATATCGATCCCCCCTCCCCCCTTTATTTTGACTTACGGGCGTCATTTTTGAAATTTATATAGCCTATGTCACTCTCACAATTTTGACAAATTTAACGACACCTCATATGCCAAAATCTATCGAGCTGTTTGGGCTGTAGGGCGTGCCAAACAATTATACATACATACATACTTACATACATACATACATACATACATACATACATACATACATACATACTCTCGAAAAACATAACCCTCCTTCAACATAACCCTCCTCTTCTTTTCTTTTTTATTAAAAAGTAAAACGTTTTTCGGCTCTCCTGAAAAGTACGGTTTTGGTTTATACGACAATTGAACCTAAAGGTATCGTTATGATAGTCGTCAAAATAAACAAAAAGCATTTTCATATCAAATTTTAATGAGAGACGATAATTCAGGTGTAAAGTCACTTAATCTGAATTTCTCGATCTAAGTTATTTGATGTTACATGTCATTCAAAGTGTCGTAGACAATTGCAATCTTCAGTAAATTGCAATTCCCCTGTGGGCAGTCCTCCTTAGCAGGATAAACTGACAAGTATTGGCTTTTTATTCGTGTTTGCGTTAATCTGATGGGTTTTATTACGCATTAATCAAATTTCCGAGCGTGATCAAATAATGGAGGCCTCATCGGATTAGCGTCAAGTACGAAGTGCCGTCACTCCTGTGATTAGCCGGCCATGATGGAATTTAAGCGAATGCGTAATTACTCATTATGGTATATTACTATTTTTGGAAAGATAACATAGTCTTATTTTTAGTGTGTAGTAGGCACAAGGAGAAAAAAGTCTAGTCTGATTATCAGAATCGATATAGAACATCCAACTCGTATTTACCTAGATTATACCTATTAGTAGTGGTTCAACTGGATATTCTTCTTCTAATAGTGAAGAATAATGCTCTTTCAGTCGAGCACTGAGAAATGAGCACCTATATTGTCATTATACCTAAATAAGTACTGTGTGTGTGTGATTGTTGTTTGTGTGCGTGAAACCTTTACGAAATGGTTATTAACATTAAACTTCTTTTACCAAAAGGTATTCTATATCTTTATAATTAAGATAAGACAGCCACTCAGTCACAGTTTTCTTACACTCAAACAGTGGCAAGGGGTAAATATTACCTATCGGAAGCATAGGTAATATTTACCCCTTGCCACTGTTCTCAACTCAATTCAAAAGTTAATGTTGTCAATGGGTAGCAAAAACTATATATTGATATAAGATTAGCACGACGCGACCTTTCAATTTCAATTTTTCGAGTTTCAATGGGGCCACTCTCTCACCTATCAAGTCTCCCAGACTGCTTCTACTCTATCAAAAGACACTTCCTAATGGTAAAGTAAACCAGTCTCATGCATGTCTTGGGCGATGGAAGCGTGTCAAATCGCGTGTAGTACTAGTACTTATCACAAAATACCGAGAGTACAGAAAACAAACACCTGTATGTACTTTATTTTTCATACCTACGCTCGGCGCTCGCGCTAGGGCTGTCAACTTTAGCTTATGCACAAAAAACTATCGTGGTAGTGGCACTCGTATCTAGTTGTTTGATTTATTGTTGAAAATTAAACAGTATAACAGATTAAGGATAATACAATAACTAAAATAATTTATATCCATAACTAAAATAATAATTTTACAATTGAAATACAAGAAAATACCTACTTACAGCTCCCTGGAACAACAGGTAGCTTAAAAAAGAAATTGTTCACTGAATAGTTATTAATAGCTTGAACAGATGCGTGCCTAAAGCGGAGTGTCCACTGGCGCTCGTACTGTTCCCAACCGTTCCGAGATATCGTGTCCGTGAGCGGTGTCTATGTGTGCGTTGCTCGAGCGCCCTTTGTATGTAGATTGCCATCTGTACTCTCGGTAATTTATGTACTTTTTCTGTGCCGTGGCTAACGCGATTCCGAACCCGGAAGCATTGAAGCGTGCACACGTTACGAACACATAGGTTCAGTCGGCAGCACGTCAGGTTACCCATTTGAAATACGAAAAAGGCTTTTACTACGTTGGGATAGCGGTAGTCTGACGTGCGGCTATGTGTACGTTAGGGCCGTTTCATAATTTAGTGTACACAATTAATTTTATCAGACTGACGTGGTACTATACTTTATACGAGGAACCTTTTCTTTCAAGCCTGATTACGCATGCGGCACAAGAGGCTTCTGTTATTAGTTTTTAATAAGTTAGTAGATACATACTTACATGATTGTAATAATTTTAAAACCATAGACAATATAAAAAAAAAACTCGCTTGTTTTTCGGGTTGTGTTCCTATCGGTTATTATTGGGATGGAAACTTTGATCTGCAGGTAATTACGTTTTTTCCACGTGTTATTTAAGGATGATACCAGTTTGTGTATTATTATTGCTTACACGATCCGTCTGGTTGATTAAGTGTGACTCATCCATCATCTGAGTGGTTTAGTATTATAATAACAGAGGACCTTATATTTAATAAAGTATTTGAAGTAAAGTCTGTTTTTCTTTACGTGTCAAACATTGTAAACAATCTTTTTATGACTTTTAAAACTAATAAGTACTAGTAAAAGAAAAAAAAAATTTTACAATGTTGAACTAGCAATGAAAAACGGACTTTAGGTACACGCTGACAAGATTTATTGAGATCCTTAGATACTATGTATAACTTTTAAAACCAATAATTATATTTGTATGCCTAATAAAAGGGCCAACCATAGCGATACTACTTATCGAACTTAACAACAGTATGTGTTTTTTGTTACCTATGTTTTGCAAATAAATATGATTTGATTTTATGTTCAATCTTTTCAATAATTGAAGCGAGGATGTTCTCAATCCGTAACCACAGATAATAAAAATCTTTGATACATCTACGCGTCGTTAACACCCTTGCCACTAACCCGTTTAAACGGCTAAACGCAGCTCTCTTCTCTCAATTTACGGTATAAGGTGACGACCACACTGCATTGCGTTCTGTGGCGCAGTGCAGGGTGGCGTGTCTACGCTATGGTCTCCTATTTTACGCTATACGCGGCGTACGACATCGAACGTTGCGATCATCATATGTTTGCCGCGCGGCGTCAGACGTCAGGGTGTAAAAGATACCATAACAGTACATCTCCATACTGCGTTTATGGGAGACCATAGCCTTAATAAGCTCTCGTACGTCGACACAGACGTATTCCGGTTAGGGCACCCATCCGAACGGAATCTAGGAAAACCTGTTACGGCACCCAACTATAGTTAAGTTAAGCCTGCCCCTGATTATTTTGAATTTAAGCCCGCGCTACGAGGCAAAGCGCGATGCAGTGTGGTGATTGCCTTATAATTGCGCACGCGCCGCTTACTCGCTAATTAGTTGCGATCATTAGAAGAAACCCGATCCGTACTGATTGTGAGAACACTAGGATTCTTGGCTGTGTCTCGCACCGTTGCGCTAAAGAGAAGAGAACCAAATTTTTAATACCAATAGCTGTAGCCTTAAGGCTAAATTTGTTTGCCAATGTCCGATTTAAACCAGTAGGCTAATGTTTGACATGAATAAAGGGAAATGCCGAGAGCCCATTTAGGTAAGAGACATAGCTTTGTTCGCAATTCTTCCATGCAGTCGAAATAGAGATTTATAAAAGTGAAGTTATGAATGCCTAAAAAATTAAATATGTAAGCTCCTTTTAGCCTGAGATGCAGGTGTATCCTAGTTCAGGTAAAAGAAAACGCACCTTGTGTTATTTTAATCATTATAATTATGAAATTAATAAACGATTTATTATTATTATTTATTATAAAGGTTTAAGCAACGGTTTAAGAGTTTTTGGCTTGGAGGTTTAAAAAAGGCGCGATAACCGAGAGGAGAGAACTTCACTTCTCGTCAATGAGGTCAGTAGTTCGATCCCCGCCTGTACAACTGAGTTTGTACAAAAAAATAAGTATCAGAGACTCAGAGTACTTAACGAAGTACTCTTGAACAACTGCTCTATTTACGGTATCTGCGGATGTAGCAGATGAATCTTCTTCATATATTCCTAGCGGCTATTTATTCTGTGCAAGAAGTTACAAAATCACCATGCGTGTTGTCTTATTAAATAACACTCATCTTGCGTGTTTTATTTAATAATAACTTAGTTATCTCCGCTCCGACCCAACCATCTTTGATCCGACCTGAGGCTACTTTTGGTATTAGCACAGAATACTAGTACTCCGTACAGAAGTATGACTTAGCAATTGTATTCAAAGAAATGTCTACTCAATGTCGTCAACAATATGGCGTAATTTAGTTCGCCTCAGAGTCAAGCACATTTTCGTGTAGACACCTACAAAAATCCATTGCAAGATAATTTCATACTTATTGCTCTGGAATATGATTCATAATACACTAAACCTATTCAGTGACGTAATATCACGCGACGCGATAGGGTTGACTGCTACGAGAAGCTTCTAACGCCATCTAGCGCCTCTTTTTAATACTTTATTCATTCTCGTCCAGCCAGCAACGTAGCCGCACGGCCGCCGGTGAATAAAACGCGCGAGTGTGGCTCTGGCCGGTAGCGACACGCAACTTGTTTTAGCACCTACGTAGGTGCGCCGCGCGTAGGTACGTTTTTGCTACCTCCGCGGGGAGATACACAGGCCTGGTATTAGTAATATTTCCAATCTAGCCATCACGCTCATTTATGGTCATGCTGGTATGAGTGACAAAGACGTCTAGAGTCAGAACTACGGTATACGGTATATAGTCTGACGATAGGATTTCTGCCGTGTGTGAAGCTGTTCAATAAGTCATCATCATCCTAGCGTTATCCCGGTTATGCATTCGCACGCGAGGGCCTAGGGTCCGCTGATCATGATCCAGGATGTGGCAGATCAGGTAATTACAGTGGAGCGACTGCCATCTGACCTCCGTGACCGAGGGGAACCTGAACAGTTTTGGATCATGGTTACACATGCAGTTGCGTGAATGTGCAGGTTTCCTCACGATGTTTTCCATCACCGTAAGATCATCGGTTAGTGAAACAGCTAATGTACCTCTTGCAAGAGTGGCAACCCGCTAGCCACTGCGCCAACGACGCTCAAGCTGTTAAATAACAGTTGACCGTAAAATCAGTAATGTGTTACTGTGACCCTCCTCACGCATGCTTCCGCGCTGCGCCTGCGCCGCTCCCACGACCCTTGCGACATGTCACGGCTATAACTGTCAAACAATAGTCTAAAGGCCACTGGGAGAATAGAGTATATAGGAAGCGAGAGAATGATCTTAGATCTGTGACATTGATGAGATCTTTGTAAATTTAGTTGTGCGGTGAAATAAAACCTTCCCTTGGTTGAGAGAGATCAAAGTCGTTTAGTGTGAATTTCAATAGTTTAGGGAAGTTGGGTTAAATTGGAAACTTAAATGAGCTAAGTTTTTTAAATTCGGAAAGGTAGAAGCTAGTCCCGGTAGATCTAAGTCTACTTAGCCAGCAGACACTTCGTGTGATAAGTCGTTCCAAGGTAATTTATATGAGTTATTAAGGTATAAATATCTATAAAGGCCTAACTCTATGAAAGCTTACTAAAAAAACTGTGTATGGACCCAATTCCTGGCAGGGTATTACAAACCAGACTTCTTGTCAAAAATCATGATTCTGAGTCAATGGCAAGCACCCTATAGGTTTTGATTTCGCTGCTAAATGGTAGAAATAGCACTCATTTGGCTGTATCCTCGGATTGCATTGGTTAAGTTAAAAGCTTGATTTATTTAGACATTCATGGGACCGAAAACATAAGTTTTGATGTTTTTTTCAACTTGATACCGACATGCTATCTCGAGAAAAGGGTCTCGACATACAGTTTGGCAAAAAGTGCTATACTGCTTATGTTTTTTCTTTTGACATTACGGATAAACAAACAAGACATCCTTATCCTACAAAATGCCACCCAGTCAGAAAGAACAATAAACACCGGAACAACAACGATCATAAGGCTTGTCATTGATGCTTTTAATTACTATTGTCGATTGTCACAAAAACTATAATCGCACTGAACTTGGCCCGACAGCAATTCTATTGTGTGGATCGGATCGTGCGCGCTCGCTTCGGCTGCGCGCACGCATAACTCTGATTGTTTTGTTTGGTCCACGCACACCGAGTCAATTAATGATTACTGCTAATTTGTTACGATTGAGTGGTGAGTGATTCTCCGGAAAGCATTCTCCACGTCACCTTCGTGGCGATTTTTAGTTTAAGTTTTATAGAAAATAGAAAAATACTACACAACAAAGAAGGCCTAAAGTTATATTGAATTTTGTTGGAATCAAACAAATCGGTTTGTTATTCATTCCGATATTTAATTTTGAAACCCAAGAAAGTTATTTATGACTCCACGAAAGTTACGAAACGTATATTTCATACCGAAATTCTATTTTATTACATAAAAATATTTCAAATAAAACCTAAATAACTACAAAAATACGTACTTTTACGAAAATTTACAGTTTTTGTTATAGTCAAGAGCATAAAAAGCATTAATAATTAAATCTTATAAAATTTAATATAGTAAAAGGTTCCGCTTTAACGACGAAGTAAGGTTTATTTTTGTGAGCTTATGTACTAAATACTTTTGCACACATGCATGATATGCATAATCTGACGCAGGACGTCAACTGATAAACGTATGCCTACCCCAAAGACTTTCAACGTGACCGGTTAAAAGCGGCCTGTATCCAGTGCGATTATACAATCTTTGGAGGGTCGTCTGTCAATCTTGCTGGTGGACGCCCTACGCTACGTTCATGACCAATTGGTATCTAATCAAAAACCATACACTGTGCCCTGCCCATTGCCACTTGAGCGTAGTGGTCGACAGGGCTATGTTTCTTACTGTAACCTTAGTTCTTCTAAGTATCTCTTCAATTCAATCCAGTGGAGAAACACCGAACATATCTCGTTGTTTGTCCTTAAACTTTTTTATAACGCCCATCGTAAGAGACCATGTTTCGGATTGGTTGTAGATGTTTGTTTCCAAGCACTGAAGTATTTGGGTCATAATACCCTAGCGAGGAGCTCTGCCAACAACACCAGGGCCAGCGCTGAATGCACTGCTGGACCTTATACCTTATATCACTACATATGCAGGTACAAAAGGAAGCCAAGCAGTGTATATACAGAATATGCACCCACACAAAAACCAGATGGACCTCTCAGACACTAACAAAACTCAAGGAATCAGTCCTTTAACACATACATCTTAGCATGCCCAGCGACGACATGCACACAGAATACAACTTCCATAAGATGTATTCAGTAAACATTCCTTTAAGGGACAAATAGCTAGAGGGCCAAATGATCTTCAAAGAAGGAAGCCACGTCTGGTATACAGATAGATCCAAGAAAGGATCTGATGTAGGGTGTGGGGTATACGGAGAGAGGCCTAAGCTCAAGGTTAGCGTTAACCTGGGCACGGAGTCCTCTATCTTCAAAGCCAAAGTCTTTGCAATCAACATATGCGCGGGGGTAAATTTCGAAAGGAGGCTTTGTAACCAACACATCTACATCAACTCGGATAGCCAAGCAGCACTGCTGGCTCTAGAATTATTTGTACTAAACTCAAAACTAGTTCAAACATGCAACAGAAACCTGAATGCTCTGGGTATCTCCAATAAAGTAACACTTACATGGGTGCCAGGGCATTCTAATACATACGGTAATGAAGTAGCAGACGAGCTCGCCAGAAAAGGAGCCGACGACCCTCAAATCGGCCTAGAACCGTTCTGTGGTATTACCAAATAAAGAACCACTACACTTCTAACTATCCTTTGTAAACAAGAGGCTATTGAGTTGTGGAAGTCCGTACCAGGACAAGAACAGTCTAAAGCACTCATACACAGGGTATAAATACAAAGTATCCAAATAACTGCTAAAGCTCAAAAGATACCGATACGATATAGATAAGAATGTGCAGTTTCTGCCACTTACCAGAAGAAACAATTATGCACATACTTTGCTCGTGCGGACTTATGAGCAAAAGAAGTAAGAATGCACCCGGAAGAGATAACAGAACTCACTGCCCGAAAAATCTGGCAATTCCTGGATTCAACAGGTATAAGTAGTGAGCTATAATAAAAAGGGCTGCCACAATAGACCAATAATAAATGTTTAGTTTTTCGGTTGGTCCAGCCACGGTGAATCTACCTAAAAAAAACACTTGTTCCAGGTAAACGTACTCCTGTCGTCTAAAACTGTAGATCACAGTTTCCGTGTGATGTATTGGTTATGGCAAATCTTTTTTATTCTACATGTGCATACATTCAATCAAGGGCAGTGTTTTATCAAGTTATTCGTATATGAACTCTAGGGAGAACTTTGAACATTGACGTCGATAAATTGATAAGCCAACCATTTATTTAGTTAGTAGAACATCAAAATTCAATCAATTAGACATATCAACCATATTTGACTAAAAGAGATAAATAATATGAGAAAAACTCATGCTTGCACCTACTCAAACTATCGTTTGTTTATAATTTTGGGAGAAAACGTTAACATGGTTATTTTAAAACATTTACAGACCGATAGAGAAGTAAATTAGGACTGCATAAATATACCTTCGTAACCTTACGTGGAGTGAAAGATAACCTTCGTGGTCAAATGTCCACGAAAACCATGCCACGAAAGTTACGAAAATTTTACATTTTCAAAAAAATACTAGTTGTTTCTTGACTATTATAAAAACTAAAGAGCGGACGAAGAAATTGAAGCGGTTTTATACTGAATATTGAATACTTACATCTAAATAATTATATTGTCTTAAAAATTTAACCATGAAGGGTTTCTTCAAAAGGTTGCCAGAAAAAAGTTGATGAATTTGTGTGCCTATATTTTCTGTATTATAGCGATAAGAAAGGCATTTATCCTCCAATGATGCTGTAATGAAACTCAAGTTTCTGTAGAGCCATTAAGCGTGTCTAAAATTTGAGGCTTTTTGAAGCTATGGATCTTTTTATGTCGCGTTCACGAATCCACCACGATCGTGTGACCGAGACAAAATATTTTCTAACTCTTTCTGTTTAAACGATATCAATTTTGGTTTTTTAAATTATTAATCTTGAAGTATTTACATTTTTTTTGACATATAGTATGTGCACATAATACAACAAACAATAAAGATATTAGTGGTTGAACTGAGCGCGAGGTCGTTGGGACGCGCGGAGAACAACGGTTTTGCTCCCGTTTTTGGCAGTAAAATACTATTTAAAAAATATCTGTAAGGATTATTTTATGATTAAAACAATGTCTGTGTAGATGAATAAACAGAGAATCATTTAAAGTTAATTCCAAAGCTGTTTATTGAATGGGTTAGGAATTATGAACGTGTGACCGCCAAAAAACGGCCCTCGGAGAATCACTCTGGTGTGCGATGAGGTCACTGGATTCAGACCCTAGTCATGCGGTTAGGTCAATCATGAAGTGTAGAGCTATGAAGAGTTTTAATGCCTGCTGTCGAGCATTGACTTGGCTAAACGTGCAATCCAAAGGGCTGTCAAATGTCAGTGTCAGAAATTAGTTTGATTCAAGACTACAGTGTCAAAAACAACATAGTAATGTGTCACAACACAACGAATTAATATTTCCACCACTTTTGTTCTGTGGACCGTCTTCTTTGGACAGTCCAAATAGACCTGATACAAAATGTATAGATCTTGAAACAGCTCAACCGCCCGAAGTGGAGAAGACGGACAAGGAGAACCGACCCCAGATGATGGGAAATGGCGCAGGCAAATGATGATGATGGTATGGCCTACGACTCATCTGGGAATTGCACTCAGGACTAACTCTACTACATCAAATGTTGTTCAAAGAAGGAGCACCTACGTATAAGTACCCTGTGGATATTACCTCTTTTTTAACATGTACCATTTAATAGTTTTTTAACACTCGCAGTGTTTTAATTATTTATAGTATAAGTTTAAATAAGAAACCAAAAATTCGCACACAGGTAGGATCCGAACCTACGAGCTTTGGGCCGGTTAGCCAAAGGTCGTAGGTTCGGGTCTTACCTGTGTGCGGGTTTTTGGGTTCTTATTTAAATTTATATGTACCATTTACATGACGACTTTCATGGTCGAGTAGCTCGCACGCTGGTAAACATGGTGTCACCATCTCTGAGCTCCTGGATTCGGTTCCCCGGTCAGGCCAATATAGAAAACTAAATTATTTTATATTGTCTCGGGTTTTAGTGGTGTAGTAGGTCGTTTCCGATTTCCATAGTAGTGTTTTATCAACTTTGGTATTTGAGCAACGTAGATATGTGATGTTCTTCGATATTTATTTAATATTACACCAGGCGGTTGCGGGTTCGAATGACGGCCGTCTTGGTGCACTGAAAAAATGGATCAACCAAACTAGTTTTGTTAGTTGAAGGTTTCGCTGTAGGGAAGTAATTTTTTGTTAAATATAAACAACCAGAACATTACATTGACGACCGTCTTGGTGTAGTGGTTCGCGCCCCGGACTTCTAAACCAGGCGGTTGCGGGTTCGAATCCCGCAAGGGGCAAATGTTTGTGTGATGAGCACAAGCATTTGTACCTAAGTCATGGATGTTTATTAATGTGTATAAGTATGTCTATCCGTTATCCTAGTCACCATAGCACAAGTTCACGCTTGTTTGGGGCTAGGTAATTGGTGTGTTTGTTGAAACAATTTATTTATTTATTGTCAGTGTAAGGGTGTGTTGGTATAGCGGCAGGTAAATAAATGATGAAACCAACTTACGGTTGTAACGTCTATATTGTCCCAATCCACAATAACGTTCAACACACAGAAATAGTTTATAAGAAGGCACAGCAGGAGAAGAAGGTACACACACGCGATAGGAAGCTTAGATAAGCACAGAGATAGTCTTAAGCACAGAATACATAAAGCAGGAAGAAAGTATACAAGCGTAAATGCGAGTCGATAGCATAAATCTTAGCAAGTGCAGCAAGCGCTCCGCGTAGTAGTTAAGTTTCGACTGGTGGATAGGTGCGCGAGCGCCGTGTTCGCGACTACATTCATACCGGTTCTCGGCCGGCGTAGCCGTAGGGAGACCGAAAGATCGACATTGATGTCGATATCGATATCGATAAACTAGTACACATCGCATATCGTTAGTGGTGATTTATGTAAGTGAAAATATGATAATTAAATAGGTTTAGGTAATTGTAAATAGTGAAAATAATTATAAATAGAAGTTAAACAAATATTATTGTGAATTAGGATAGTTTTGTATTTAATAATTGTAAATAAATATATTTAAGAAATATGTAAATATTTATGAGTGTGACGAGTAAATATGAACTAAGTGTAGGATGGATGCCTACACCACCCCCCTCCAGAGACCATCACGGTCGATAATAGTCTGGAAATCGTACGCGACGTCCAGAGCGAGTGGTTACGACGTCTTTTTGTACGTGCTGTGAGGGTGCCAGTTCATTACTACGATCGGATAAAATAAAAGCTGGTTTTATCCGGTTTATGGACACAGTAGCTTCCTTACCGTTGAGGATGATTTTAAATACTTTGTCGCCTCTGGCTAAAACTTTATGTGGACCAGAGTATGCCGGAGTAAGTGAACCACGCGAAGCATCTTCACGAAGGAAGATATGGTCGCTAGTTGCTAACTCCTTGTAAATAAAGACTTTTTGCTCACCGTGGCGCGAAGTAGGTATGGGACGGAGTTTCTCAGCAAAATTGCGGATCCGGGCAATAAACTCAGATGTATCAGTAGTTACGGGGGTTGTAGGCTCAAAAAATTCGCCTGGTAGTCTTAGCGTCTCCCCGTATACTAGTTCAGCCGACGAAGACTGCAAGTCCTCTTTAAAAGCGGTTCTTACCCCAAGCAGTACCCATGGCAGAGATTCAGTCCACCTGTTCTCTGCGTGGCAGACTATTGCCGCTTTGAGCTGTCTGTGGAACCGCTCCACCAGACCGTTGCATGCCGGATGATATGCTGTCGTGCGTTTGTGTTCGAATCCGGCCATTTTTGACAGACATTGAAATAAAGACGACTTGAACTGTCGGCCTCTGTCAGTCGTAATGTCTGTAGGGCAACCAAACCTGGATATCCAGCACGACAGTAGGGCTTTTGCAACGGTCTCCGCGGTAATATCCTCTATCGGTATTGCTTCTGGCCATCGCGTAAAGCGATCTATGGCAGTAAGGCAATACCGATAGCCTTGCGAGAGAGGAAGTGGTCCAATCAGATCAATGTGAATCTGTTTAAATCTCGCACGCGGTAGGTGGTAGGTACCTAGGGGAGCATTGACGTGACGGGTAACCTTCGCGCGTTGGCAAGAAAGGCAAGCGCGTGCCCAGTCTCTGCTATCTTTTCTGACGCCGGGCCAAACGAAGCGCTCAGCAATCAGTTTGGCAGATGCATTGGCACCGGGATGACTCAGCGAATGAAGACTATTAAACACCTGCCTGCGGAAGAACTTAGGGACAAAAGGCCTGGGAGTCGGTGTACTGATATCACAGTACAAAGTGCTTTGACTTCCAGGTACTTGCCGCTTTTCTAGGCAGAGTGACGAACCTCCATTCAAGAGTTGTTGAAGTTCCAGATCTGAAGCTTGTGCTTGGGCTAGTGACTCGAGGTTGACAGGTTCGATCAATTCTTCAATACGCGACAGGGTATCGGCAACCACATTATCTTTGCCAGATATATGACGTATGTCGGTCGTAAATTGAGCGATAAAATCCAAATGCCTATACTGCCTAGGCGAACAGGTCGATTTCCGTTCATGAAACGCGAAACTGATCGGTTTGTGGTCAGTATAGACAGTGAAGTGTCTGGCCTCGAGAATATGCCTAAAATATTTAATAGCCTCATATATCGCTAACAGCTCACGGTCATAGGGCGAGTACTTTACCTGGGCGGGGCTAAGCTTACGGGAGAAGAAAGCTAAAGGCTCCCATGTATCATTGTCGCCGAGTTGTTGAAGCACTGCACCTAACGCCGTGTCAGATGCGTCAGTGACCAACGCCAACTTCGCTGAACAGCTAGGATGAGCTAACAAGGCAGCATCGGAAAGGTTTTCCTTGCAGGCTTCGAAGGCGGCTAAGGTGTCTCCTGTCAAATTGATGGGATGTGTTCCTTTCACCGTACCTGTTAGTAGTGCGTGCAACGGGGCTTGAACCTGGGCAGCTTGCGGAAGAAATCTCCGATAAAAGTTGACCATGCCCAGAAATCGTCTGAGTTGACGCACGTTGGTGGGGGCAGGGAACTCCTTAACAGCCCGTACTTTTTCGTCCAATGGCCTGGTGCCTCGCTCCGAGATAGAGTAGCCTAAAAAGGTTACTTCAGGTACCCCGAAGACACACTTTGACGTGTTGATCAGCATTCCATACTCCTGCAACCTGGAAAATATCGTGCGGAGATGCTCCTCGTGCTCGATTTCAGTGCGCGAAAAGACCAAAAAGTCGTCGAGGTAGCAATAGACGAAATCGAGCCCTCGGGTCATCTCATCCACAAACCTTTGAAATGTTTGACCGGCGTTTCTCAGACCAAAGGTCATGAACGGAAATTCAAACAGTCCAAAGGGTGTGGTGATCGCGGTCTTCTGGATATCCTCCGGGCTGACTGGGATCTGGTTGTACGCTTTCACGAGATCGAGCGTGCTGAAGACCTTACAACCTGCAATGCTGTGGGCGAAATCATGGATATGCCTGATGGGATATCTATCAGGCACGGTGCGGGCATTCAACATCCTGTAATCGCCGCAGGGTCGCCAGCCGTTGTCTTTTTTCGGCGCGAGGTGAAGGGGCGAAGACCATGGGCTCTCTGAAGGTCGAGCCGTGCCATTGGCCAACATAGCCTCGAACTCCTGACGGGCGATCTTCAATTTGTCCGGGGCTAAACGGCGAGGGGAAGAAGAAACTGGAGGGCCTGGTGTCGTGCGTATATGGTGTACGGTGTTGTGTGGTGGTGTAGTGCGATGTGTACCAGCCGGTCGCGTTATACCGGGAAATTGGGCAAGAATTTTATGAAACCGGGTCTCACCTGTCAAAACTTTTACTGAGTGTACATTTTTACAAAAAGCAAAAGCGGCTACAGTTGATACAGAAGTAGTGTTATCTATCAAGCGCTTATTGCGGCAATCTACAATAAGGTGATAAAAATTTAAAAAATCTACTCCTATTATAGGTTTGGACACATCTGCAACTACAAAACGCCAATTAAAAACTCTACGTAGGCCAAAGTCTAAATTAAAATGTATATAACCATACGTGGCAATGTCCGAACCATTGGCAGCACACAAACGGTAGTTGGTCCTGGCACGACGGTCTCGCAGTGCCGATCGAGGGAACACGCAGATGTCGCTTCCGGTGTCGACTAGGAACTGCGTCTTCGTGGATCGATCGGTGACGAACAGGCGACCAGAAGTAGATGGGCAATCGTCAGTCGCCATTATCGACTGCCCGTGGCATTTCCCGCCTTATAGTCACAGGGACGAACGCATCTCTTTGCTTTGTCGCCGAACTTATGGTGGAACCAACACAACGGGTGTTTCCTATAATTGGAATTTGATCGCTGTCTGGACGAGGATCTGCTGTTGGAGCGTTGCGTTGAGCGATTCTGGGGTCTGCTGTTTCTTCCGGACGAATTCATGTTCTGCAGCTGTCGTCTTAGTTCCGCAACTTCTTGTTTAAGGTCGGCGAGCAGGGAACTAGGAACATCACTAACGGTGGCAACTCTTGGTGTTGATGTGGCGAGTTCATTAACTCGATCTGCTAGGTCGGCGAAATCATCGATAGTCGATTTCGATGGTTGTCCGGCCAACACTGTTTGGATGCCGTGTGGAAGTCTGCTTATCCAAATGGTTTTCAGGAACTCGTCTGGAACATCGACGCCGGCGAGACTCTTTAGATGTCGAAGAAATTGCGATGGCTTCCTGTCACCCAACTCTTCGTGCATCAGCAACTGTTTCAGCTTCTTTTCATTCGAAGCACTTAGGCGTTTTATCAACTCCGCTTTAAGTTTTTTGTATTTGTCAGTAGCTGGAGGACTAATAATGATGTCTTTCACCTCTCTCGAAAATTGGTTGTCGAGCTGGCCAATGACAAAGTTGAATTTGGTCAAATCACTCGTAATCCCAGCTATGGCGAATTGTCCTTCAACCTGGGCGAACCAAATTTCAGGTTCCTCTGGCCAGAATAGTGGTATTCGGGCGCCGACTTTGTAGATTTCAGTCTTTGGAGTTGGTCGGGCCGGTCCGCCATCTTGTGCGTTGGGTTCAAAGTCCGTGGACTCATGTGCGTCTTCGAATTCTTTCTCCATATTATTTTGTGTTCCGACGGGTCACCAATGTAAGGGTGTGTTGGTATAGCGGCAGGTAAATAAATGATGAAACCAACTTACGGTTGTAACGTCTATATTGTCCCAATCCACAATAACGTTCAACACACAGAAATAGTTTATAAGAAGGCACAGCAGGAGAAGAAGGTACACACACGCGATAGGAAGCTTAGATAAGCACAGAGATAGTCTTAAGCACAGAATACATAAAGCAGGAAGAAAGTATACAAGCGTAAATGCGAGTCGATAGCATAAATCTTAGCAAGTGCAGCAAGCGCTCCGCGTAGTAGTTAAGTTTCGACTGGTGGATAGGTGCGCGAGCGCCGTGTTCGCGACTACATTCATACCGGTTCTCGGCCGGCGTAGCCGTAGGGAGACCGAAAGATCGACATTGATGTCGATATCGATATCGATAAACTAGTACACATCGCATATCGTTAGTGGTGATTTATGTAAGTGAAAATATGATAATTAAATAGGTTTAGGTAATTGTAAATAGTGAAAATAATTATAAATAGAAATTAAACAAATATTATTGTGAATTAGGATAGTTTTGTATTTAATAATTGTAAATAAATATATTTAAGAAATATGTAAATATTTATGAGTGTGACGAGTAAATATGAACTAAGTGTAGGATGGATGCCTACATCAGTAACAAAATTAGTTTGTTACTGATATTTTTGTGTTATGAGCACGAGCATTTGTACCTAAGTCATGGATTTTATAATATGTCTATTCGTTATCTTAGTCACCATAGCACAAGCTCACGCTTAGTTTAGGGCTACACTATTGGTGTGTTTGTTGAAACAATTTATTTATTATGACATCCTGCATTAAATAGAATTGAAGATATGACCCTTAGCAAGGATGACTTAGCTATGATTGTAATAACCTTACAATTCTCACATCGTGATCTCCCAACGTGCTTGTCCGTTGAAGACGCTGCGATGCCTTCATTATCTTTAATTGAGATTTTAATAAAATCTTTAATAGCCTTTTAAAAATAAACATGCGTCGCTCATTGAAGTTGTGTCATTTTTTATAATTTAAAACCTTATAATAACGTTTACGGCGTTGCAAATGTCGTAACATTCTTCAAATGAATAATGTGAGGTAACCTTCGTGTATTTTAGTGTGTGAATGAGATAAGTAAGGTTATGGCTCAATAACTTTGCCAAGAAAGTGGTTGTGTGTCCCATTCTAAGTGATCACGAGACTGTGCTTGAGAGGGACACGACTGCTGTAAAATATGGGACACGTTTCACTGTTTTGAGGTTGTTCGGGATTGAACTTATTTGGCTATTTCGTGATTATGCTAATCATCTTGACTAGAAAATTTATTAGAACTTGAGAGCAGATGGCTGAATTGAACTATCATGCACTTGAGATACCTGACTAGGAACCGCCAGTCTATTTGATTGTAATTCTGACGGAGAATATTGTTTTAGCAATTACATTAACCAGTAATAATCTCGTATGTTAATACGTAAGTACGTTATGTAATCCTTCAAGGTATCTCCTTAGGTATCATGTTTTTAGACACAATACGCTTTATTTGTTATCGGGACGGCGTCCTTAGCGCGATTAATAAGTTCAACATTTTGGAATACCATATCTATTCATTAGCGTAGCGTAGGTTATTCTGAGATCCTAATAGGAGCCTGCTGTGTACTCTGAGATAAGGGAGCTCGTAATGTAAGAAGCTATCACAGAACCTAGTATTTGCGCAGTCAGCCTATAAAATATTGTACATTGTAGACTACCTAAGGTAGGCTAGCTAAATAGTAAAGATCATACTCTGTAGATGTGGTTTGTATCTTCTAGTCAAGCTATCGCTCTCATTCGCACTGTCTTGCTGGCACGAGTAACAAGGAGATGTATAGTCGATAATACAGACATCGTCTTAGAGAGCAGGGCTTGTGTTGTGACTAGACCTAGGTACAATCAGCACGTCAAGTTACCCATGTGAACTGCGAAAACAGCTTTTATTACGTAGAAAATAGAGACGGTCAAAGTGGGGTTGTCTGGTGTGCGGCCGTGTACCTACAACGAGTTTGTGAAAGCGGATGATATCAACGAGTGCCCTTCCCGTCTGACCCTCCCTAAGCTCAGGTACTGCCGATATCAGATGGAGGGACTGTATAGAGACACAATAACTTAGTAGCTTTATCATTTCCTTACTTACGAGTTTGTCTGCTTCAAAATACAATGTATAGTACTGTAATGCCGGAAGCGAAAATACGTAGCTTGTAGCGTCTGCAGATTTATGAATAAGCACTTCTCAGCACTTGCCTAACAGATTCAACACGTGTTATCACGAATATCCTAAACCATTCCCTGGCGGCAGTGCTTTGGTAGTGATACCAAAGTTAAGCAACCCACGGCGCGGTCGTGATTGGATGGGTGACCATTCCGACCATTTAAGTGACGTCCATGACAAGCATCTCCGTGCTTCGAAAGGCACGTTAAGCGGTTGGTCCCGGCTAATATCTGTTGGTATTAGTCGTTTAGCCTAGTCACGGCTTGATAACATCTGACAGTAAGGTTTGTCACTTGCCTTACAGACACCCCCCCCCCCCCCACAATCCGCACTCTTCATAGGTGAGGTGAGACCTTTGTCTAGCAGTGGGATCTATATAGGCTAACTTTACTTTTCAGAATTAGCCCACAATTTGTCCCGAAGCAGTGGTGGGGCTTAAAAATATGTTAGGACGTGTAGTATTAAGTGCGGGTCTGCATGCATGTATAAATCTTGTGAATGCTCAAGAGCCCACACTGTAGACCTCATTTAAAAAAAATATAAGTGCAGGAATCTAATTTATTGAAAACAAAAAATAATAACAACTTTGTAACTGAATCAATAGGTAGATAAGTAATAACTAATGATTAATGAGGTTTTTTTTTTACAAATAACTTACCCCGGTTTCAAACGGCAATCAAGGTTTTTTCGAACAAAAGTAAATTTGGATCTGATTGATTTTGATTGAACTTCATGAACATTATTAAACAATCACAGTTCACAGAAAAAGAAAATCAGGGACCAAGCTACAACTATAATGGCTGAGCTTTTGACACTTAGTTCAATACTAACAAAACAAAAAGTTCAATGACTCATTGGCGCGTAACCATACACTAAAGCATTTTAATTAATTTTACGCAGCAGGAGGTCCACAGTTCTGATCGTGTTGGTTGGAGCTGTTCTTACAGTTGTTACAATTATCGCAATCAGTGCAGCTACTGCAGTTGTTACAGCCGTTGCAACTGGTGCAGTCACTGCACCCATCGCAGTCTTTACATTCTTTGCAGTTATCACAATTGTGGCAGGCGGTGCAATCTTTGCAGCCACGACACTCGTTGCAACCAGTACAGTTGTTAGAGTCAGTGCAATTGTTGCATTCTCTGCAGTTGTGACAGTTGTTGCAGTTGTGGCAGTTGGTGGAGTCGTTGCAGCCGCGGCAATTGTTGCAGCCGGTGCAGTTGGTGCAGTCGGTGCAGTTGACGCAGTCCCTGCAGTTGCGGCAGTTGACGCAGTTGCGGCAATTCACGTTGCCGTATTCGTCTGCCTCTTCAGATCGCTCCGAAGAGTTGGGTGCGGCGGGTGCTCTATGAAATATTATAACTTGGTTACGAAGTATTCAACGTTCTGTCAACATCAACAAGTGAGATAGTTAAATGACCTAAATTCACGGCTGGCAATTTCTGGCTGGAAATGCTAGAGGACGCCTATACTAAGACGGAGACTGTATTACGAGATGTCATTTAGGAAACCAGAGCTGGAATTTATGATATCGAATATATTTCAGAGTTCCTGGTTCAATCAATTGATTGAAACCAAAGTCTAAAATCCGTTGATGTAATTTAAAATACTTAGTCTTCCAGAACTGATTTTTTATCACACACAAGTGGTAGTTGTTTTTATGGTGGTTATTCTTATAGCTATGTGTGTACACAGTCTCATCTAATTTTTGAATAGATTTTTCTTATACATACGAGACATCCTTTCACCCTTACCCTATTTTATGTTCATGGTCTAAATGAATTTATCCAGAATATATAATTGAAATACTTACATGTCAAGCAGTAGATAGAAGATGAAGGCTATAAAAAGAAACTTTTTCATAATGAAAATGTCCCGACTCTATATTTAATGATAAAAATATTGTTATTTAGTATACTATTTAGACGAACTAGACTTACACAATACACGTCATAGACAAAAGGCAAATTCGTTACGAACTTCATTTTATACTTAATTTATTGTTAAGATTCAGAAGTTACGCCTGTAGTAATAAGCAAAAAGTGATGGCGCACTTTGTGTCAAACTTACTTCTCAAATATGAGTTGGCCTTACGACCTGCGATTTGCATAATTTACTTACTTTAAAGTTATAACATTTAATACTTTGCTTACAAATCCTACAAGGCTTGAGGGGCTAAGAATACGTGATTAAAACAGACAGCTATGCTTAAATATAAATTAATAATATCCATCAATTCTTGCTAATGAAAAATGACCTCGTAACTAAGAAAAACTTTGAGTAACAAATCCGGCTTTAGTAAGAGTTTTTCATGACGAACAAAAACAAAGATTGAATTATATACACAATCAGTTAAAATTTACATTTTGTTCAGATAGATAGAGAAAACCACTTGTCATAGTAGAATTTTATGCAGTCAACCTGAAATTGGTTATCATCAACTGCTCCTGCACGCAAGCATTTCTCGCCTGAGGCAAGAGGCTATAGTCCGATTGCTTATCTGAGACATCACCTACGGGGTAGGGGGGGGGGGGCAGGGGTGAACAAGAACGGTGGTCATAAGCGGTGGGCGCTTGTGAATTGATTGGGTGATTTGAATTTCAAAATTCGAAATTCGCATTCTATTCAAAATTCAAATGATCCAATCAAATCCCTATATTCGTCTACCTACCCCTGTACCCCGCAGGATTGGTCTCAGATAAGCAGACAGATTATAACTTATTGTGAGCGCTAAGTGCTAATGTATTTTCGCGAAGTTTCTCAACATGCAGCATGCACTGTTCCCGATGCATGTTGCAAGCGCGGTCCCCGGTCACGCGGTATAAATAGCGCCAGACTGCATTAGATGCGCTTGCGCATAGGGTTGGCAATTGACTTAAATTAAAAAAAATAATTGATTGTTTTAAATAATAATAATGCCCTCCTTACCAAATTTTGATTGCACGGGAGATATTATAGTGCACAAGTGTGTCCACAATACACAGGTGCACTCTCTGTTCCTTCACTCTCATAATTCGGTGAGACGGCATTCCGACATGAACGTAGAGAGATCAGGTGCAGGGCCAACGGCTTAACGAGCTTTCCAAGGCACGGGGGTGTTAACACCACCAACTCGAAACATCGAAAATCCCAACACTTTCGGCCCGACCCGGGATTCGAACCCGAACGGACTTCGTGGATAGTACCCAGCGTGCTGACCACTAGACCAACGAGACCGTCAGTAATTGTTTTACAATGACACTAATTCCCTAGTCAAATTAGAAGTGCTATGGTGTCTGTGCTGCTGCGACTTAAGAGCAGCTCAGATAGTCTGATTTACTGGTTAAAAAGATCAGAAACACACAGATGTTTACCAAGGCAACCAAGATTCTGCCCCAGCACCAGAATCTGGGCTATCCTCGTGTCGGAGCACCAGGTTGCCATTTCAGGCTTTGAGGGAGTGGCAGCCCTAGCTAGAGTATCTGTTGCGCCGCATCAAGAGGATTTACGAGCGAGGGTGCTTGAGTGATGGCACTCATCGGCCAGCAATCATATTTAAACATAAGTGCACTAAAATAATAGGTAGCTGGGTGGCCTATATTCTATCGTACTTAACATTTTGTAATCAAAACACATGCATGGTATTTAGGTAAGTGTACGTCTAATCCGTACGTAAAATCCTTGGAGTCTCCGGAGAATCCTCGAATGGCGCCTCCGCACCACCAAACACCTCCGACAGAGGATGACCACCTAAGTGGTGGATAGACGACATCAGGCACCAAGGTGGTGTTAACTGGATGCAAGGCAGCAGACAGCCAGGAGTGGAAGATAAGAGAAGAGGCCTATGGCCGAAGACGGACGCACCAAAGGTGTGATGTTTGGAAGTTTAGATGTCTAAGGAAACTAAATTGAATTGAATTGAAAACACTTAGTACGTAGAGAATCTTATAGCCCCGCGCCACGCGACTGAGCACGGTACAGTAGAATAAAGGCATAACGTTTGATTTTTAGGAAACTGCTTAAATCAGAGCCCAGTTTCCGATGCGAAAGAAACGTCATTAAAAAGTTTTGGCTTAGTTTTACCAGAGTGGCAGACAAAGTTCCCAAGCGACACATAATCAAGTTTTTATTCAAAACCGAATCAAAAAGCTCATAAATAACCCCATTTAGCAAACACATCTATTCCAAGCGCCAAACCGTCTGCGCGGCTGGCGTCTGTCAAATGACGGACGTACAAACACGCCGATGTATTCGCCACGCACCATCAGGAAGGAACACATCAAGAATAGCACCGAGCGAGAAGTTAGTTCTGTTCTGTCCCTGTCACTGTAGGAGAAATTATTTAGATTTATTGCAAGTCACATGTTATATTAAGGTGTTACAAGGTTATAGTGGTATATTTACAGTGACGCTCTGCAAGAGCACAACAAACTTGGGAGGCAACTATTGCCTATTTACTTGAAACCGGCCTAGTGCGAGTCGGACTCGCGCGCGAAGGGTTCCGTACAATTAACTTAAAACATTAGACAGTATAGGAAAACAAAGGATATATTTTTATTTTATTTATAACTTTAAAAGTATTCATCACAGGATACACGAAACAATTTTAAATAAAAGTTTCCGCGCCTGTTTCTTTACGTGAGTGATTTGAAGTTTATAGGTCCAAGACTTTAGAAATTACAGGGGGGGGGGGGGGGGGACACCGTGTAAACGACTTTGGCGGGCTTTATCTCGCAAATGGTAAAGCTGATAAAAAAGTGTTGTATGAAAACCCTACCTTATTTTCATAGTCCTTTTCAACGATACCCCACACAAGGGGGTGCACTCAAAAAAATAATTTCACCCCCCCCCTTTACATGTATGGGGAGGTACCCTTAAAAAGGGGTAATATATATTTTTAAATGAGATCTTTATGTGAAGTATCCTCGAACCAAGTTACATGCAAATCAGTCCATAAACGTAGAAGATATTCTGCTGTGACAGACTAGGACGGACGGACTGAACGATCTTATAAGGGTTTCTTGTCGGACTACAGAACCCTAAAAATTAATTACAATGTATGCATTTATGAAGTTCACCGTTTAATGCGTAACACTGGCAACTTTCTTAATCAAACTGCTCTGAGTAATTCATGAAACAATATTTGACCCCACATGAGATTCGAACATGATGACTTCATGTGACCAACGGACCTCCAGCAGAGAGAATATACTTAGGATTTCCCCCACACCAGAGTCACCCAGAGTGAACACTCCACTCCTTAGGCTTAAACCAAAAACACTTTATTAATAATCTCCTAGGAGACATTGTGGTAACCACCCAGTGGATGCAATAGCTCGTCACTTGTCAAGAAAGGAGACACGACCCTCCCTAAAGGTTTACTAAATCTTATTCAGACAGAGCCCGAGAGACAGATATGTGAGCTGTTTCCAAGTGGCACTCTTGGCTCCTCTCCAGCACTTCAGTTTGTGTGATGTCTTGATGACGTTACGTAATACGTTGCTGCAATATGTTTTTGAGCATGTTTTCAAAAATAAGGATAATAATTTATTCAAATTGGGGACAACGCAGTATGTTTTTCTCAATAAATCGTCCACTTCTTTTAGAATTATATCATGCTATATTATGATGTGTCCTTTGTTTAAAAATGAATGAACGCAAAATAATTTAAAAACCGGCCAAGAGCGACTCGGTTCGAGGATTCCGTACAAACAAATGTAACATTTTACAATATGACTACAATTTGGCTTTACTAACAAGTAAGACCTGTAAGACCTTCCTTCTTGCCAAATTTTATGATTCTAGGCCTACGGGAATTACCCTGTAGGTTTTGATTTCCCTACAAAATATTAGACAATGCAGACAGACAGACGGACAGACGTACAGACGGACAAAATTGATCCTATAAACCCTTTTTTCACACTAGTAGGTAGACTTAATTCAAATAATTTGCGATTTTGTTCATATGGACTTTTGTCTTGTACAAATTAAATATTCCTGAGTTCACCAATGATTAAACAACCAGGAAACCTCGATTGACGGTTAACTTGACAGAATTCCCATACAAAATATGTCAAATAATGCAAAACCGGCTGATTAAAATTAAACATGTGTTAGTGAACTCCAGGCTAAGCTATTATTTATAGTAACGATAACAATTCGTTGTTGGCTTCTGTTTACTACAATATTTACACACTCACACGCATACCTGCCTTATTTCTATTTGTTTAAAACGTACCGTGAGAACCCCGAAGATCGAGTCGACATCGAGACGTTCCCTATGACACATGTACTAGACTGACCAGAGCGCTTTCGCCGCGTGTGTATCCTGTGAAGCTCCTTACAGACATTTCGAGTGATTGTGGCCTGTAAAGTGATACCTGAACCCAGAAAGCGGATGTGGCAAGTACCTAGCTATAAGTGCTCAGACCTGACTGATTTTCCACCTATCATTGTCGCCCTCCACGTGTAATCCACTGCCTAAACTCTCAAACATTTTGGTAGCAGAGCGTAGTTTTTTATTAGGACCCCTTATTAGTAACGTAATTTGTTTAATTGAGAGTTATTTATTTGCTACTTTCCTTTGTAATTTGAAGAAAACGTCTCGTCATATACCTAACCTATTTACAGTAAATTCCTTAATAACATTCGAGTACAACCCCTTTTACATAAGTGTCGATTAAATCGATTAGCGCGTTAATTACCTACCCTTTACGCGTCGTATTGAAATCTTTTATGAGTTTAATTTACCTACCTTGTTTCTTGCGATTTAAAGTAAATAAAATGTCGGATACCGAAACCGGCAACGAGACCGTAAGGGCCGTACTTTACACGGATACAGCTGAATACCGTGAAGCTATTGGTGAACTCCGTTATATTAGTGACTGGGTTGATGATTCCCACAGAGTTCTTGAGACCTTTTCCTCCAATCGTATGCGAGCGCGTCTTTCCGACCTGCCACTTATGTGCGATAAGTTTTCTGCCGCTTGTTTCAAGCTGTTAGGTAATCTCGATCCTACGATTTATGAACAAGAATATGTGCAAGTTAAGAACGAGATGCGCGTAGTAAGGGACAAATTAGACGACTTAAAAATTAAGTTAGACGAAATACGACCTCACCAATTTGAGACGTCACGTACTAGCACCCCCTTCAAAGAGAGAATAAATCTCTGGCTATTGATAACCCGGCTAGTAAATTGCCTGACCTACCTATACCTAAGTTTGATGGCCGTCCCGATAGTTGGATCAGTTTTATAGACCAGTTTGATAGCGTGGTGGACAACCAGCCTACCCTTACCCCGACTTTGAAGCTACACTATTTAGTGGGAGCCTTATCGGATGAACCTCGTCGATTAATACAACACCTCAAGATTGAGGCGGGCAATTACACCGTGGCCCGTGACCTCCTAAAACGCCACATAGCTCAAATAATGATGCTCCCTATTATAACACCTAAACTTTCCGGGTTTCGTGTGTCGTTCCTGAACCCGCTGCTTTCGACTTATCGATGCTTAGAGAGATTGAACTTCCTGTTAAACATTGGTCATACCTATTAGTTCACTTATGCCTTGCTAAACTGCCTTCAGAGTTAAAATCGAGATTTGAACGTCGTTATGGCGATAATCCTAATCACCTCCCTACTTTTGATCATCTTATTACCTTTCTTGAGGATGAATGTAGGCACCACGACAATGTAGGTAGTGCGTCTGTCGTTGACACTACTACCCCTACTGTGAGCTCCTCTCGTTTGCCTAAACCTAACGCGCGTTCCCCACCTCCTTCAAGAGCCTTTGTTACCTTTGCGACGACATCTAAATGTCACCTTTGTAATAGTACTTCGCATTACTTACGCGAGTGTCCCGATTTTATTCGCCTTCCTACACGTCAACGTGTTACTTTTGTAAAAGAAGCCCGACTGTGCTATCGATGCCTGGATAAACACTCCATATCCCAATGCACGCGAAAATATCGCTGTCGCACGTGCCGCCGTTCCAGTCATCACACGTCACTGTGTTATGATGACTCCTCTCCTGTGAATTACGATCGCGAGCGCTCATACCGAGACGTCGCGGCTTTAGCTTCTAACCAACCGCGGCAATCTCCACAAAGTCACTTAACGGACCGTGTGTCACCCCCACGTACTGAATGGCACCGTGTTCGTACCCCGCCCCCTCGTGATTCCCGTAGAGCATCACCTCCCCGTTCGGGCGGGCGATCCCCACCTGCACCCAACGGTAACCGTACTTATAATGCCCCTCTAGGTCAAAGAACCCAGGATGAACGTGCATTTCATCATAAGTACAATGAGGCCCCACAATTCTGACTAGATAGCCCCCCTTCCATACCCGCTTTTACATCTTTACCTCGCAATTCTCTCGTTCTTTTACCTACGGCCTTGATTCATGTTAAAACCTCGTCTGGATATTATGTGGAAGCGCGTGGCCTTATGTGACGCTGGTGCTCAGGGCTGCCTTCTTACTACTTAGCTTGTTGTTGACCACATGAACTTACCTATCATTCCTTCTCCAGTTCCTGTTCGTGGAATAGGTAATGTTCAAGCGATTAATTCCCCGGGCATTGTATCCTTTTCATTTAAGCCAGTTAATTCTGCCTTTCCAGAAATCTCTACCAGTGCAATAGTTGTTGATGTGATTGCTGGTACCCTCCCAGAGGTAGACTTACCTAAAAGTGTAATTACCTGTACTAAGCACCTCCCTCTTGCTGACCCTTCATTTTACAAACCTGGTACTATAAGTGTACTTCTTGGAGCTGACGTCATTGGTCGCCTTTTAAGGTCCGAGTTGTTTGTGTCCCCTGATGGCCTTACTGCTATCTCGACGATATTTGGTTATGTCCTATGTGGTCCTGTTTATGGAGGATTTACTGATTTGGAACCCCCCATGACTGGAGTCTCGCTGTCCCAAATAGTTGAAAAATTCTGGAAAATCGAAGAAACCCCCCAATCTCCAGTTCCGAATCCCTTGGATATAGAGTGTGAAACCTTTTTTAAAGCAACTACCACTCGTGAAAGCGATGGTCGATTTATGGTTAGAATCCCTTTTTGTCATGATCGTCCACCTCTCGGTGATTCTAAAACCAATACCTTACGGCGATTCCATAATCTTGAGAAGCGTTTGCAAGCCAATCCTAATTTTCGAGAGAAATATATTTCCTTTATGCGTGAGTACCTTAACCTAAACCATATATCCCTTTCTTGACTCGACCCGGGAACATTATTTTATCCCTAATCATGGAATTTTTAAGTCTGTTAGTGACAAAATACGTGTTGTGTTCGATGGCAGTAGTCCTACGTCCTCTAAAGTGTCCCTGAATCAATGTTTACATACAGGCCCTAAGCTTCAGCGAGATATTTCTCACATCCTCCTAAATTTCCGCAGGCACGAGGTAGTGTTTGTAACAGATATTCGTATGATGTTCCGTATGACTTGGGTACATCCTGATGATAGAAGGTACCAACTTGTGCTTTGGCGTGAGGATCCCTCTCAGCCACTTCTCGCCTATGAACTTAATACCAATACCTATGGTCTTCGTTCCAGTCCATTCATTGCAGTTCGTGCCCTTCTTGAGCTCGCTGAACAAGAGAGACTTACCTTCCCTCGAGCTGCTGAAGTCCTTGAGAGAGATATTTATGTCGACGATTGTCTTACTGGTGCTGATACTATTGCGTCTGCCCGGGCTTTGAAAACTGAGCTTATAGGAATAATGGCCTCTGGTGGTTATGAACTCCGTAAGTGGATTAGTAACAGGCCCGAGCTCCTAGATGATATGCCCCCGGATCATTTGCAACTTCCTCATTCATTCTCAGACCCAGATAATCCTTAGACTGTCGCTATTTTAGGTGTCCAATACAATCCTGTGAGTGACTCATTTACCTACAATTATACCTGTGATACCCGTGATACAATTATTACAAAACGCAAAGTTTTATCTTTGATTGCCCGTATGTATGACCCTTGTGGCTGGATATCTCCCGTCGTATTTAAGGCTAAGGAATTTATCCAACGCTTATGGATGTCAGGCTTATCCTGGGATGATCCTTTAAATGAACCCCTGTCTTTAGAGTGGACTGCATTTGTTCAGGACCTAGCGAAGGTTAGTGAAGTGGCCATTCCGCGACATATTCTTCCCAGAGGTTCCTCCTCCTTATCCCTACATGGGTTCTGTGATGCTTCTGAATTGGGATATGCTGCCGCTGTTTATTTACGTGCGGAACTTCCGTCTGGTGTTTGCTCCGTCCATCTTGTTATGGCTAAATCTAAAGTTGCCCCTGTTCGGACCCGTTTAACAATTCCCAAGTTGGAATTGTTGGGAGCTACCCTCCTCTCTAAATTACTTCATCACGTCGCTCTTTGTCTGCAAAGGTCGTCTGTGTTGACTTCAATCCATAGTTGGACGGATAGTAAAATCGTGTTGTGTTGGTTAAAAACCACTCCTCACCTCCTTCAGACTTTTGAGGCTAATCGTGTCTCCCAGATTAATAATAGTCCTACATCTAGTGAATGGAGGCACGTCCCAGGCTACATGAACCCTAGTGACTGTGCATCGAGAGGTATGTCAGTCACCCGACTGATCGACCACTCCCTTTGGTTTTCACCTTTGTGGTTGACGCAGTCTCCTGACAACTGGCCCGGTATTTCGGAACCTTTTTTTTTTTTTTTTACGTCAGGAAATGCCTTACGCACCGTACCTCTCCGTCGGGGAACGAAGAGGCGTGTGTGGGACTCCCCGGACTCGGGTATACCCACTAAAACCTGACGACGCCCGCCGCATGTGTTGGTTGTGACAGCAGGGGCCGCGGTATCTCGACAGTCTCGCGACCCTGCCAGCGGCAATTTCCGCCCTCTAGTTCAGGGGCGGATCTCCACGGAGGGGGGAGCACCCCCCCTCCAGACGGCGCACTGGGCGTACAGTGCACCGTCTCTCAGGAGGGTCCCTGGTGATTGGGCAGAGGTGTCCCCACACCGTCTGCCCGAGACCCTCCCGTCGGGGCGCCGCTCGTTCTGGCACCGCGGCCCGAGCGCGCGCCCCGCGGGCGCCGAAGGCGGAGGGAGGCCGGGTCTCTTTCTCGGTCCCGTTCGGTGGCCTCTTTCTGCGACATCACCACGTCTCAGAAATGGGCCACCGCCTCCCAAGACCCCTCGCTTCCGACCATCTTAGACATGACGGTCGGCAAGCTGAGGTCTCCGCCTCCGAGAGCCGCGGCCAACTCCGCCCGCGGCTCCGCCCACGCGGGGCAGTCCACCATTGTGTGCTGTGCCGTGTCTTCGACACAGTCACAAGGGTGGCATTTCGAGGTCGGCTCTTTTCCGGCGACTACACACAGATACCTCCCGAAGCATCCATGCCCCGAGAGGATCTGCGTCAGCCGGAAAGTAACCGACCCGTGTTTCCGTCCAACCCATCTAGACAGGACGGGATGGACGGCCTCCACTGCCCGGCGACGGGACTCGGTAGGATGGTCACCGAGTCCCTGCACGAGTCGCCGCCGCCACTCTTCCAGAGCCACCTCGTGGGCCGCCTGGCGCCACCGCACTACAGTGTCGGGTGGGGGCCGGCAGCCCTGGCTCTGGGCGTGCGGTATTTCGGAACCTAACCCAAGTAGTGATCTCCCTGGACTACGTTGTTTAGTAGCCTCTGCCGATGTTCCTACCTCGGATCCCTCATTCTTATTAGAGCGGTATAGTTCTTTCAACAAGCTAATAAACGTGACTTGTTACCTAAGGCGGTTTTTATTTCCTAAATCTTACTCGTCCTACCTGAGCCCTGAGGAACGGAGAGATTCCCTTTTGTTTTTAGTGGAAATTGTTCAATCTACCTCCTTCTCTCATGAACTTGATCGCTTACGGCGTGGCGATCCTATCACTAACTCCCTGAGAAAGTTGAATTTATTTCTAGATGACAGAGGCCTAATTCGAGTTGGAGGTCGACTACGAAACTCCGATCTATCCTTTGATGCGCGCCATCCCCTTCTTCTGCCTAAGAATGGTAATTTCGTGAACATACTTATTTCACATTACCATCGCGAGAATGCTCATGCAGGTGTTACTGCAATTCTTGCCATGTTAAATAGAGAGTTTTGGATCTTGTCTGCACGCAGAGCTATTCAGCATGTGATTTTTAAATCTCAACCTTTCATGGGTGACCTACCTAAAGACCGCGTCACGGCTGCTAGACCGTTTGACGGTGTAGGTACCGATTTTGCAGGACCCTTTTTTACCAAAGTCCAGGCCTATAGGAACAAAAGGTTAGTGATAAGTTACCTGTGTGTATTTGTCTGCCTTTCGACTAAAGCCGTTCACCTTGAGGTTGTGTCAGACCTAACTACTGAAGCCTTTATTGCGGCCTTTTCCCGATTCGTGTCGCGTCGTGGTGTACCTCGCCTAATCCGATCCGATTTCGGTCGAAATTACATCGGTGCCAACAATTACCTAAAAGAGTTAGTGTTTCCTGTCTCAAAACCAGGCGGCTATTAGTTCTGAGCTTTCAAAGCGGAACATATCCTGGGTTTTCGATCCTCCTGTTTGCCCTCATTGGGGAGGTCTTTTTGAAGCTGCGGTTAAATCGGCGAAATCGCACCTAAAACGAGTAGTAGGCGATACCCCCCTTACGTTTGAAGAGCTGACCACTGTTTTTGCTAAAATTGAAGCAGTTTTAAATTCACGCCCATTGTGCCCACTTTCTCCGGACCCTAATGATGTCGAAGTGTTAACTCCCGGCCATTTCGTAATTGAACAACCCTTAACTGCACTTCCGGAGTACCCTTATAAAGACGTAAAATTGCATCGCCTTACACGGTTTCAGCTAATCCAACAAATTACCCAGCACTTTTGGTCTCGCTGGCATTTAGAATACTTAAATACATTACAAATTAGAAATAAATGGACCTCTCCTTGTGATCCTCCTTAAGTAGGTGAGCTAGTACTCATAAAAGATGACAACCTTCCCCCTTTGCAGTGGCGTCGTGGACGCATTATTAATGTATACCCTGGCCAAGACCAAGTTGTTCGTGTGGTAGATGTTAAAACTCCTACCGGTAGCCTAAAGAGATCTTTGACGAAATTAGTTCGTCTTCCTGTCCAGTGAACTTCCTTTCCCTTGGCTTCCTAATCTTCTCGTAAACACTTGACGTGTTTAGGGCGGGCGATATGTTTACTACAATATTTTGATTTGTTTGTGTACCCTATTGATACTATGCCGCGCACACTCACACGCATACCTGCCTTATTTCTATTTGTTTAAAACGTACCGTGAGAACCCCGAAGATCGAGTCGACATCGAGACGTTCCCTATGACACATGTACTAGACAGACCAGAGTGCTTTGCCGCGTGTGTATCCTGTGAAGCTCCTTACAGACATTTCTAGTGATTGTGGCCTGTGAAGTGATACCTGAACCCTGAAAGCTGATGTGGCAAGTACCTAGCTATAAGTGCTCAGACCTGACTAATTTTCCACCTATCATTGTCGCCCTCCACGTGTAATCCACTGCCTAAACTCTCAAACAGCTTCTGTATGTTATAAAGGGTTAGGTATATATTTGTGTATAACATTAACTGCTAATGAGCATTCAGTGAATGTTTGACATTTATGATAAACATTAACAAAACACTTATTTGATGAACACACAGGCCACAAAAGGGGGTAAACAAAGGTTAATAACTTAATACAATACTGTTTGTTAATTCAATCGCAGTATGCATATCTTTATGCCCCGTTTACACGATTGCCTGGCTGAATAAAGTGAGGACGTTGGCATTTTGGTTATGAGAACACCAGTTTATTGAAAATTTACTTGAAATCAAAGTCTGAGATGGTTGTTTTAGGTTGTAACTCCGCCTAATATAATGTAACAGAATTGTTATTGAACAGTTTAATTAAATTTTGCTGGCACACAACTAGAACTGCCAAATTATTGCAGTTCTTACGGTTCTTAAAATTTGATAGCGAAATTAGGGCTGTTTTTACCCGACTGCGGAAGGAGGGTTATGTTTTCGAGAGTATGTATGTATGCATGTATGTATGTATGATTGTTTGGCACGCCCTACAGCCCAAACGGCTGGACAGTTTTTGACATAATGTGATGTCGTTGAATTTGTCAAAATTGTGAGCATGACATAGGCTATACACATTTATAAAAATGGTGCCCGCAAATGAAAATAAAAGGGGGAGGGGAGATTGACTTTTTCCTTAACATAGCAATATGGGTATCAAATGAAAGCCAATAAAAATACCATTTTAAAAATATAATTTTTGCAGTCAGGTGTTTTGTTTTTCAACAATTATGTTTGCTTGTTGGAAGCATATTTATGTTATTACAGTGACTTTTCAAACATTTCAGTAGACTTTACTAGCTATCGCATTTTAGTACCTAACTAGGCAGACGGACTTAAAACTGTATCCAAGCTAGGGACATCAGTTGCCAAGTTATTTATAATGCACTGTGACTGCATAGGCGATTGAACGATTTGCAGAATGATAAAGACAAGAAGTCTTGTTCCAGACTGAAAAAATCTAGGTTATACTTAAGTCAGTAGCTTGCCAATGTTGATTGGGTTGTTGCGCACAGGCAAGTTACTAGCATCATGTAAACGCACCATGGTCTCAAAATGTTTCATACACCTTGACATTTCCAAGCTGGTACTTTGACGGAGGCACTAATTTGACAATTCGCTTGCCATTGTGGCCGCAATTCGCGTGTATACGACAAATATCAGCTTCTATTAAAGTTGTGTAAGTGCGTAATAGGCCTATAAACATACTTGTAGTTAAAATTACACATGGGGCTTTGATTGCAAAAAGTTAACATTGCAATACGATGTGTTTACTCATACGGCGTTTATTTCTTTCAAACTCAGAAGGAGAGGAGGATGGTAAACTTCACACAATGTTTTAAAGTTGTATTCAAGTTTTAAAGTTGTATTGTGTATTATGTAAATTTACATTTAGCTTGATTTGTCTTAACCTTCTTCAGTGGAAAGATTTCATTGAATTGAGTTTTTATTAATTCAAAAGGGTCTTCGTATAATTTTTCAACACTATCGCAATTATTGGGTATAGTTGAGTTTACACTATTACAAATTGTATCCCTAAATCTGCCTAACCTATTTACTGTGACAGGCCTATAAACATTATCTACAACACTTGAGGCATGACTGTGTTGAAATGAGACTTTTTGACCTCTATGATCAGAACTAAGATTACGTAAGATACATTTGTCGATTACGATTGCGTTGAAATCACAAAAAATATTATCCAGACAAGTTGCAGTATTGGGAGTCACCCTAGTTGGTTCCTTAAAAATAAATTATAAGATGCAAAGAGATTCAAAAATCGGGTAGATATCTGTGTTTGTTTTAAAATATTAATATTAAAGTCACCGCATACAACTATTTTTTTGTTTGATCTGCAAACTTTCTCTAATGCTATATATAATATTATGTACTCGCTCCGCACACGCTAGTTCGTTATAATTGTTCGTTCCATCGAGAGTGACACAATATCCTTGCGATCTTTCCAGTTTAATTCATTGAGTGCGCTTGTGATATGGAAATCAGAATCTGTCAGAATTGGTTGCACCACAAAACCCAGATACAATATCTTATATGGTTTTATAAATTGATCCTACTGAGGATCGAATCCGGGATGCCTTAAATTTTTGGCGCTGCTTCTTTTCAGCACTAGCCCACAAATCGGTTTAATATTTTAGTTGTTTTAGTGTTGTCATTTAGTGGTCGTTTCTTAAAATTAGAAGTGTCAATATTTTAAAATAACTCGTTTTACCAGACTGCGGCAAATCCCAAAAGGAGGGTTATGTGTTTGACGAGTATTCAAAGATCTTGGCATGTTAAATATCAAATCAAATCAAATTTTGTTAAGTATCAAGAAACGTTTGATTTCATTAGTAAAAGTGGTCTGTTGGATTTAATCAATCAATCACATCAGCCTCGAGTCGTCCACTGCTGGACGTAGGCCTTTTTTTTTACGTCAGGAAATGCCTTACGCACCGTACCTCTCCGGCGGGGAACGAAGAGGCGTGTGTGGGACTCCTCCGGGCTCGGGTATACCCACTAAAACCTGACGACGCCCGCCGCATGTGTTGGCTTTGACAGCAGGGGCCGCGGTATCTCGACAGTCCCGCGACCCTGCCAGCGGCAGGGTCGCGGTCTGACTCTGAATTAGAGGGCGGATCTCCACGGAGGGGGGAGCACCCCCCTCCAGACGGCGCACTAGGCGTACAGTGCACCGTCTCTCAGGATTGTCCCTGGTGATTGGGCAGAGGTGTCCCCACACCGTCTGCCCGAGACCCTCCCGTCGGGGCGCCGCTCGTTCTGGCACCGCGGCCCGAGCGCGCGCCCCGCGGGCGCCGAAAGCGGAACAGCCGAACAGGACAGGGAAAGAGACCCGGCCTCCCGGGTCTCTTTCCCTGTCCTGTTCGGCGGCCTCTTTCTGCGACATCACCACGTCACAGAACTGGGTCAACACCTCCCAAGACCCCTCGCTTCTGACCATCTTAGACACGACGGTCGGTAAGCTGAGGTCTCCGCCTCCGAGAGCCGCGGCTAACTCCGCCCGCGGCTCCGCCCACGCCGGGCAGTCCACCATTGTGTGCTGCGCCGTGTCTTCGACGCAGTCACAATGGTGGCATCTTGAGGTCGGCTCCTTTCCGGCGACTACACACAGATACCTCCCGAAGCAACCATGCCCCGAGAGGATCTGCTTCAACCGGAAAGTAACCGACCCGTGTTTCCGTCGAACCCATCTGGAAAGAATGGGATGGACGGCCTCCACTGCCCGGCGACGGGACTCGGTAGGATGGCCGCCGAATCCCTCAACGAGTCGCCACCGCCACTCTTCCAGAGCCACCTCGTGGGCCACCTGGCGCCATCGCACTACAATGTCGGGTGGGGGCCGGCAGCCCTGGCTCCGGGCGTGCGCTGCTACTCGCCAGTAGACCGAGGACTGAACCTCGGCCTCCAGGTCCCACGGAAGGGACCCGGCGAGAGCGCACGCCACCTCGTAGGAGATGGTGCGGTATCCTCTGATGGCCCTGATCGCCAGGACCCTCTGCACCTGACGCGATTCTTCAGGGACCCCGCCCAGATCGGGGCCCCATAGAGGGCCATCGACCGCACCACTCTGAGGTATAGGTGATGGCAGACTCCGTCACCTCCTCCTAGGTTGGGCAGCAGACGCCCAAGAGCGCCCGCCACCCCCAACAATCGAGGCGCCAACTTCTCCCATTTGCTGTCCAGCACAACACCGAGATATTTCAGTGTCGGCTGGACTGGGATAGGGGTTCTGTCCACCACTACTGTGGACCCAGAGAGCGGCCCTGGTCAGCGGCCGCAAATACATGGCCTCCGACTTGTAGAGGGCCACCTCCAGGCCCAACCGGTGGATGCGGCTCACCACCGCCGCCACTCCAGCGGTGGCCAACACCTGTGCGGCCTGGAAATCAGAACCCCGGGCCGTCACCAGTGTGTCATCGGCGTAGCAAATTACGTGCAGAACGTAATCAAAGCCAATGTTCCAGAGCAAGGGGCCAAGGACGGACCCCTGTGGAACACCGGTCGTCATCCGCCGACGACCACCAACACCATCTCTGGTGGGGAATACTACCGCCCGATCGGACAGGTAGTTCCCCACCAACCACAAAAGGTACGGAGGCACTCCATGGAACCGGAGTGCCTCCATAATTGTCTGCCAAGGGAGGGAGTTGAAGGCATTTTTGATGTCCAACGACACTGCCACAAACATCCCTCCCTCCGACACCGCCTCCTCAGACAGGTCCCGCAGCCGGCCAATCGCATCAATTGTCAAACGGCTCCTGCGGAACCCAAACTGGGAGTCGGCCAGATTGGGGCCGACTTCCTCCAGGTACTTGACGAGGCGGGCAGCGAGGACTCGCTCCAGGAGCTTGCCCACCTCGTCCAGCAGCACGATGGGGCGGTACCCAGAGGGATCTTCCGCTGGTCTCCCCTCTTTACGGAGGAGCACCAGGCGACCCTCTTTCCACCGCCGGGGGAACAACCCCTGCTGGCGGCACTCATTGAAGAGACCCCGCAGCTGGAGTTCGAGCGTCCTGGACTCTTCTGCACGTAGGCCCCCCCAATCTACGCCAAACTGTTAGATTGGTAAATTATTAATCAATGTACAAAAAAGCTTATCATGTTGACTGAACCGTGGTAATAGCTGAGTGACATCAAAGACACAGAGCAATTTACGTAGAAGCGCGCGATTAAAAAGGAAAATTAAAGTGTCAGGTAATTAGCTCCATATTAGTTTGACTGACAAGTAGGGTTGCCGTTCGATAGTCCACTATCGATAGTTTTTCGATAGACTATCGATAGTTAAGGCAAAAGCAATCGTATCGATAGTCTATCGATACCATCGAATAGTATCCATAGCTCCGTTAGTATAAATACTATCGACACAGAGAAATACGTGATTTGAATATTGAACTGAACTTCGATACTATTGATACTATCGACAGTTGTTGCAATAGTCAGAGCCGATAGTATTTAAAATATCAATAGTGATATTCATATTGAGCTGCAATATTATCGGTCGTGTCGATAATATTGCTGTGAGTCGATAGTATTGACCCGAATGGAGCTACCAATGCTATCGATGGGCCTATCGATATTGAAGATGATTTTCGAGGCAACGCTACTGACAAAGAGAACTAACAACATTAATGAGCCCTCTCGAATTTCCACGAAATATATTAACTTTGCCGGAGACAGGCAAAGAAGTTAAGTAATTAATGTTCGACAAATTAATAATCTCCGTACTCGAACTGTGAACAAGAAAGAACATAATTTAAGAGGTCTTTTTAGGGCTCTGTACCTCAAAAGGAAAAAGGAACCCTTATATGATCACTTTGTTGTTCGTCTGTCCGTCTGTCTGTCTGTCCGACTGTCTGAAAATAACCTTTTTCTCAGGAACGCGTGGAGTTTAATGTATAAAGTAATGGAGTGGATGGTACAAAGTTATTTCAACTTTATACCATCAAAAACTTATGTCTGTGGTCCCTTGAAGATGTAAAAAAACAAGTTGTTAATATTTCAATTCAATTCAATTCAAATCATTTATTTTAAGCTACACAAGGCTCATAATAACAATTCAGGCAAATTAATATTAATAATGAATAATAAATTAAAATTAAATAAAATAAAAATAATAATATAAAAAATGCACACAATACACATACAGATATTTTTAAGTTATAACAATCACAAAAATTCGCACACGGGTAGGGAATGAACCCTCGACCATTGACTAACCGGTCACGTAATGACGTATTCAAAAGAGACCAAGAATTTTGCATGAGTGGGTGGACTGCACGGCAGCTTAGTTGCTAAGAGCGTTGGCCTGGTTAGCCAAAGGTTTTAAATCCTGCCCTGCAAAATCTTAGAGCTCATAATCGTCATCAGTATCAGGCGTAGGACGTCCACTGCTGAACATAGGCCTGCCCCACGGTTTTTCACAGCGACCGGTTGCAAGCGATCTGCATCCAATGTGATCTTGCGATCTTTACCAGGTCGTATGTCCATCTTGCCGGTGGACGTCCCACGCTTCGCAATTGATCAAAGGGTCTCTAGAGCCTTTCTGCCCCGACGGCCATCAGTTCTTCGCGCTATGTGCCCCGGCCCCTGCCCATTGCCACTTCACAAATAATAGATAATTTTCAATTTGGCTGCCTCGTGGATAGTACCCAGCGTGCTGACCACTAGGTTCACGCTGGGTACTATCCACGAGGTCCCGGGTTTGAACCCCGGGTCGGGCCGAGAGTGTTGGGTTTTTCTGTCTTGAAATAACTCATACACAGCTCCGGAGTCAAGGAGTTGGCGGTGTTAACATCCCCGTGCCTCGGAAAGCACGTTAACTGGTTCCATGCCACAGCACGCACCGGTGCGAGATAACAATTGATTTTCTATTGAGTCTCGAAATTGGCAGCGAATGGGTTAAGCCGTTAGTCCTGCGCTTGATCTCTCTACGGTCATGTCGGACTGCCGTCTCACCGAATCATGAGAGTGAAGGAATAGAGAGTGCACCTGTGTATTGCGCACACACTTAAAGTCAGCCTATTAGATCCCACTGCTGGGCAAAAGCCTCACCTCAACTATGAGGAGGAACGAGCCATACTCCACCACGCGGGCTCAGTGCGGATTGGTGGAGGGGTGTCTGTAATACACACTTGTGCACTATAATATGTCCCGCGAAGTTGGCTTATCTCTGTAGAGATAGGCCGCCGTAGTCGAAATTCAGCTAGGAGGACATCAATAGGTAATAAATAAACTTAGCTAACTGTCAATAATATACGAAAACTAGTACTAGGTTACTTCAATGCTCAGTTCCATTGTCATTACTAATTATTCTATTGTATATTGTGACATCGATTCTCGTTCAGAGGTGAAGGTGCATGTTTTGCGCTCGATCGAAAGTGGTGTGCTAACAATACTGTTTGAATACATCGGCGCGTAAGAGCACCAATGATCATCACATAACATATTGAAGTTTCTGTTTTAAAACTTAAGCGGGCGATATGACCGCATTAATTTAACTTTGCTAGTTTCTGTTTAATCTTTTTCTGGTCTTAAATTGCCTTGTGATTTTCTATATGGTGTGCAATAATGAGATATTCAAGTATTATATTTTATTCCGCTTCTATCTTACTTACTTACTTCGCTGGCTCAGCGACTCGAAGTGGATCTTGGCCTCCGACATTAAAGTGCGCCATTATTCCCTATTCCGTGCTAAATCTGACCACTCGGACACTTATAGCTTTTTCAGGTCTTTGGCGATTTCATCCTTCCAGCGATATTTTGGACGCCCTGCCGGCCGGCGCCTGGAAGGTCGCTTTTATCTAGACCTAAGTTATTGGCTTAGAACAGATACTCCTAAACTTATTTCGTCTAACGCCTTTTGAAAATCAGTTATTTAGTACTGCCCCCCACTTTTTTCACCTTAAAGACCTCAATAACATATTATTATTATTCTTACCTGGAGTTAGATTAAACTTATATCTTAAACAAGACTGTCTTACCAGAGAGAGCAATAATAATGCACCGTCAATTTTTTCTGCTCCCTTCTAAGCCTCCAGCGCCCACAAGGGGGCGTTATAGCCCACTTTGAGAAAGACGTACTGGCTTAGTTCGATCTGATCAAGTTTAGTTAAAGCCCGGATAAACTATACGGCAGTTAGAAAACCCATTTTGTATTTGCATGGCCATTGTCCTAAACCATGCTGCTTAACGGAGCAAGAACAACGGTCTTAAGAAGTAGGTGATGTCAGCATCTCTTGGTGACCACGATTGGTGCTCCTACCGCACTGTTTAACGGAGAATCTGCAACCAATAAGAATCCGCAAAAACGCATTTTTCCCGCCGCACGCACAAAAACATAACCACAGCTTCACTGCGCATCTTTATTGCTATAGCACTCTATCGGTGTGAACCGATAGAGTGCTATACTAACTATTTAAATGTAAATATACTAACTATTTAACTATATAAAAACTATTTAAATGTTAATTACGAGTATTTTAAAATTAAGGGTCGGGGTCACCAACACATTTTTAAATCTTAAACAGGCGTTTTTTTACATATTTTGTGTGTGATTTGTTTAAAAAAAAATTCCCGTTTACAACCGGTTTAAAATTGGTGAACTCGGGTCTTAAAACTATGAACGAATCTCGTCTGACGTCGTTGGTTAACTAAAACCGCATTAGCCCCGTATTCACCAATTTTTAAACAGCTGGTAAACATCCATTGACGGTTTGAAAGAATTCTTATCCTATTCCTATTTGAACTTTGACAGAATTCCTATACAAAATGTGTCAAATAACGCTAAACCGGCTGATTAACAATTAAACACGAGTTGATAAACTCTAGGCTTCGAAAAAACGCACCTAAATTTAATGCAATGGACGTAAATTGTACAATCCGCTGTGGTACTTAGCACATCAAACGCTTTTCTGTGTCTTGTGTGTTTATTCAACTTATTTTAAGTGGTTGTTCTTTTAAATAAGTAGATACTTATCCGTTGTTTATGCATAGCCTATTTAGACCCGACTTCACCAATTTTCAAACAACCGTTCAACCTCGATTGGCGGTTAATTTGACAGAATTTCTATACAAAATATAGCAAATAATACTAAATGAATAAAAATTAAATACGTGTTGATGAACTCCAGGCTTAGGAAGCGAATGTCAATACTAGATGAAATTTTTCGAAACCTTGCCACATTTGACGGCGGCGCTGTTTAGTAGGTTACCTTATATTCAATTTATTTTCTAATATTTCCAATTTCCCAACATGCCTTCAAAATTGAAGTGCACCTGTCTAAATATATCGACCACAACATAAGCATAATATTCAGTCATAATACGTAATTTAGGTATTCTGTTACGTGACACGTACGAGTTAGTGCTTAACCTCGTCATATAAATGACTTCTGAAGGTTCACCTATACGCAAACACTATAATAGTCGAGTAAACAGAAGAAAAACAATGCGTTAGGTACCAGTATTAGTCACGGCCTTGCTAATGTGCTGTTTCTTATTTTATTGGTAGTAAATTTAACTCCTAAGGTCTACTCAGCTTGTTACAGGCCTGAATCCAAGGGAGGCTTTAGGACTATTGTTACACTGTTTCAAAGTTAAACAAGTGGCAGTAAATCATTTTCATATCGGCTTGGAGGCTTTAAAGAGGACATACTAAGATACTTTAAATAAGAAACACAATTTAAGTAACGAGCACAATAGAGCCCGAAAATATCCCTGCTGAAAAATCTGTGTCGTGAATACGCTCTCATGATTTATGCTCAGCATAAATGTTTACCTCTGAACCTATTTGGCACACACGCGCGTGCTGTTACAATGTTTTCATGTTCATTGTTATAATTCGTGCCAAATAAATGAATTTTCATGTCATTTACAATAATAATGTCCTCCTAGCCGATTTCGACTACGGCGGCCTATCTCAACAGAGATTAGTCAACTGCGCAGGACATATTATAGTACATTATATTACATTACAATTATAGTACATTTGAAATAGGAAGCCGACCGCGCGTCAGTGCCCCGTCAAACCTTTGACGGAATAGTCGCGCTATCATTCGTTCACAAAATAATTTAAAATGACGTCCTGCGTGGTAAAATGTTGCAAAAATAACTCGGTTACTCAAAAAAATTCTCTGGAATCCCTTTTCATAAGTAAGTAATAGATTCCGTTGATAATTTCAAATTTATTCCAAAATGTTTGCAATTATGTTTTTGAAACACAAGACCTCAACAAAGGCAACCTAATGACAATTTAACCAAACCTAACAAGATCCTATCCCAAACAAAGTTACGTTCCGTTCCTTCTTTTCAGCTTTTCTTTTTATAATCGTTTCCTTACCTTTTGACATTCCGTCGTGGCGAATGCACTAGCCGTGCAATGAATCAAAAACAAAACAAAAAATATTATTGAGAACGTAATGGTACCCAATGTTTAACTTACAATTCATATTATTTATTGCAAGTTTTACTAAGTTCACGAAACTGTTTTGTCTAATGTATTAACAACATTTGTTTTGTATAGTTATGTAATATAAGTGCTGTTTGTTTCCTAAAATTAATAGAATAAATTATCTTTAAATTAAAAATATGCAAAATTTAAATCCTTATTAATTTTAAATCCAGAACCAAAACCGAGTATCTGTTCTGTGACTTTGGCGGTCTCTCCAGTCCTTTACCTATAACCCTTGCAGGAATGCCCTTACCAGTCTGTTCCGACTTTCGGTACCTCGGGTCTATCGTGCAAAATGACGGCGATATTGACAGGGACATTAAACATCGAATCAACGCAGGTTGGATGAAATGGAGGCAGGTCACAGCAACAACATGCGATCCACGGATGCCCTTAAGATTGAAGGGCAAAATTTACAAGACCATCATAAGACCTGCCTTACTGTACGGATCGGAATGCTGGGCCGTTAAGAAGATGGATGAAAAACGACTGCATGTAGCGGAGATGAGAATGTTGCGATGGATGTGTGGAGTGACAAGAATGGACAAAGTAAGAAATGAAAATATAAGGGGAAGTTTGCAAGTGGCGCCTGTGACAGAAAAAATGACGGGAAACCGTTTATCTTGGTATGGACACGTGATGAGAAGAGAGGAAAATCATGTGACAAAAAGAGTGATGAGTATGAATGTTAGTGGATGGAAGGGAAGAGGCCGACCTAGAAAGAGATGGATGGCCTGTATAAAGCATGATATGATTGTGAAAGGAGTGGATGAGTCAATGACGAGTGATAGGATTGTATGGAAGAGAAAAACATACTGCGCCGACCCCAAATATAATGGGAACAGGGCAAGCGAATGATGATGATTAATTTTAAATCCAAGTGAGCAAAAAAGAGCTTCGTACTAGACTTATTATTTTCATTCGTTTGTGGGTTATTTATTTTCAGGGTACTGGTATCACTTTTTTTATGGTTGCGGGTTCGAATCCCGCAAGGGGCAAATGTTTGTGTGATGAGCACGAGCATTTGTACCTAAGTCATGGATGTTTATATGTATTTACGTATTTCTATTCGTTATCCTAGTCACCATAGCACAAGCTCACGCTTAGTTTGGGGCTAGGTAATTAATTGGTGTGTTTGTTGAAACAACTTAACTACTGTACACACTAACGCAATCACTGTACTACAAATTTGGTCACGCACACAGATTTGCACAGTGAGCTTCACTTCATTGTTTGAGCGCGCTCCGTCTTCCTTTTTTTATTTGGTCTGAGGTCTGAGTAATTTCAAGACACCTCGTTGACTGCCTCGTTGGTCTAGTGGTCAGCACGCTGGGTACTATTCACGAGGTCCCGGATTCGAATCCCGGGTCGGTCCGAGAATGTTTGGGTTTTTTTGTCTTCATTTACAATATCTGAGGCACCTACTGCGCTAGCGTCTACAAAAGTCACCAATTAGCTGTAACATTTTTAGGAAGCGTTTTAAAAATATACCTATGTTAGGACGTGTGAAGCGCCCCCTGTGGGCTTATATGCTATGCATGAATGACTTTTATTCGGGTCGCCGCTGTCTCGCAAATCAATACGATCGCGACGCGCGCGCAGCCCTCAAGGTGACGCGCGTACTTTGTCATACTCGATAAGTACTAGTAGGTACTTATTGGAAGTGATTGATGTGCCTTTAATGTCTAGTTAATAGAGGCACATGAGGCTTACAAATTGCAACAAGTAGTTACATTGGAAAATTTAAAAGTAGCGTCAGGAAAGCAATAATAAATTTCAAAATAATCAATAATATCATTGACTTGGAATTGCTTTTAACAAAGGCAATAAATTTGCTGGTTACTTCATGAAGATACCTGAATAATACTTTTGAAAACAGACTAACTACGAGTAGTTTCAGGGTTCCGTACCCATTAGGTTAAAACGGGACCTTTTAAGGGTTCCGTAGTCCGACAAGGAACTCTTATAAGATCGTTCAGTCCGTCCGTCCTAGTCTGTCACAGCAGAATATCTTCTACGTTTATGGACTGATTTGCATGTAACTTGGTTCGAGGATACTTCACATATAGATCTCATTTTTAAAAATACAAAAAAATTAAATTACCCCCTTTTAAGGGTACCTCCCCATACATGTAAAGGGGGGGGTGAACTATTTTTTTAGTGCACCCCCTTGTGTGGGGTATCGTTGAAAAGAACTATTAAAATAAGGTAGGGTTTCGATACAACTTTTTTTTTTCAGCTTTACCATTTGCGAGATACAGCCCGCCAAAGTAGTTTACACGGTTTCCCCCCCCCCCCCCTGTAATTTCTAAAGTCTTGGACCTATAAACTTCAAATCACTCACGTAAAGAAACAGGCGCGGAAACTCCTATTTAAAATTGATTCGGGTATCCTGTGATGAATACTTTTGAAATTATAAATAATAAAAAAATGTATCCTTTTTTTGCCTTTACTGTCTAATGTTTTATGTTAATGGTACGGAACCCATCGCGCGCGAGTACGACTCGCACTTGGCCGGTTTTTTACTCTCTAGTGTCCGTCTGCGCATAAGCCGTCTGTCTGTCTGTCTATCACCTGGCTGTATCTTCGTGGAAGCTATCCACGGCAACAGAAATACATCATTACTTGCTGCTTTAACAACAAATACTAAAATGAATACATATTTAAATGGGTTTCCCATCCCATACAACAAACGTGATTTTCTGCCGTTTTTAAAACTAAATTGTTATGGTAAATACCCTCGGTAATTGTTGAATCTCAAAATAAGATTCATAACATCGATCTATCAATTAATTGATTCGATAACAAAAGATAGCAACTTACTCGTATATTTATTACGTAAGTAGGGTATCTACCCAGCATAAGGCGTCATATTAATTTCACATGGTCTTAAAACTTTGCACACTCAAAGGCTATACACAGACATTAGTTTCTCAAGTTACCAGAACTTGTAAAACTTTAAACAATTTCGCGTGACTTTAGGACCCCTCTGGTTGAATTTAGTGATCAGAATCCAAACTCTACAGAAGTTACGAATTACCGTGTTCCTCATACTGAAATTTAAATGAGTTGAGTTCATTATTTTCACTCCGAAATAGCGCAAGTCTTTCGCACGCTCTACGAGTATTTAGTTTGTAGATGGTGACCAAAGTTTACAACTAAGGAACAGCAGGTTAATTTTTTTATTTAGTCCGACAAAGATTTTTATCTATGTTCTCCATATTGCAAAATAAAAACTTAATGACTGACTGACATATCAACGCACAGCCCCACCACTACTACAAAAAAGAAATTTTACTAGGATAAAAAAAATGGAAATTTGGTACCATGCTTTATAATTCAAAATTCTTTTATTTGCGTAAGAACATGGTATGATATGGATGTTACAATAAATACAGTGCACATGTCTTGCCAAAATTGTTAGCATGCAAATACAATAGGGTAAAAAATAAGTAAAGACAAAAAAAGTGATTCTAAATTCTATAAATTAAATTAAATTATTATAAAATTGAATCTTTATGTCAGAGACTATTTAATAAACTGGTCGGTCAAGTAGATTTTTTAAGTTATAAATTTTTCGGTCAATAAGCCATTTATACAATTCACCCTTGAAGATATGAACTTCCTTTTATTAGTATGGGCGAGCACTAAGAAATTAATGTCAAACGTGGTGTTTTAAGCATTTTCTACTAATAAGATTTCTGTACTTATGAGTAATTGGTCGTTAATTTTAGGTGCTACTTACTACAAGTGGTAAGTATTTGTTGCACAATAAATACGAGTATGACAAGACAGCCACATACGAGGAGCATTGTAAAATTAACTGTATAAACAGGCAATTCATTGTGAATATGTTAAATCGAATATACATAAATGTCTTGTAATTTAATGTAGTCGCTGCTTATGACTGCTTTTAAGAAGTTATGCCAATGTAAAAAATACTGTTTATTCTAAAAAAAAACATTTTTCCCTTATCTTAACGTCTTAATATCTTAAAACGATTTTCCAAATTCGTTCACCAATAAACAGCTTAATGCCCTATATGGCATTATTTTTTTAATTGCCCCTGTGCGATTTCGCGGCAGGTCGCTAGATATTATTCTATATCAAAATCAAAATTTAATAGTAGGACGTAGGTTTTTTAAAAATAAGTAACGGGTCTCTTAGTCTTCATCTTAGCCCAAGAGCAAAAATAAGGTTTACGATGGAGCGAGCTTGCCCAGTAGAAGCCTATTTACACGCACCTTAAAGAGTTTCGGGTTATACGCACACGGAAAAACAGACGCAGTCAGGGCATTCATCTCAGTCATAATCAGTCATAAGCACGGACGCAGCCATTGTAAAACGGTAGCAGATACTTGTAGGTATTTAAAGTTACTGTAATCATATCAAATTAGTGGCGTGTCGGTACGCAATTAATGTAAGCGACTGATCTGTTAGTCTGTCACGAAGTTCAGTAGAAACTCATTAGGTGCGCGCGCGCATCGCTAACTACCCGCCTGAGGCTTACTCCGGTTGACAATGTCCGTATTTCCGAATGTAGCCGTCCCTCTCAAACACGCTAAAATGACAATGCGAACGAGCGTGGTGGCTAGACTCGAATATACGCACATCGTCAACAGGAGTAGGGCCTCTGCACCGAAAGCCAACTACTGAATGCATAGTGCATACGAGGGTTCATAAACGTTCAGTCTTAGATTCGAGAATTGATTGGAATCGCGATAAATGGTGCCTACCTACAGGACGCACACTCGTCAATATAAGTTTATGATTACACAAGCTTAATAATTTTAAAACTCAATTTACAAAAAAAAAGGTTTATATGCTAGTTTTATATTTTAAATAAAGTATAGTACTCATTGTTTGGTAAATTATCAGTCTTCTTCCTTTGAGATTTTTTATTTAAAAAAAAATATTAAATTGAAATTGATCGTAAACTTTTTTTGGAAAACATGCTGTGATGCGTTTTTAAATCACCAATTACTAAGCATTAATAATCATTGTCATTTATTCTTTGCCTCAGATATAGGATACGAGTGATGTTATTGTATACTTAAAATTAGGAACACTTATTAATATAATTGTAATGTAATCGTAATGTAATTTTAATCTAATTAGTAAACTTGTGACTTAAATCGGAATATTATGACTAAGACATTGTGATGATAATATTATAATTCGTAGTTAAAAATTTGATAAGATTGTAAAATATTTGCATGATATTTCTGATAGCTGGGAAAGCTGAACCGTAATATCTATAACACCTTCAAAAATGTACCCTTTTCCAAAGGCAAATAAATATTCATTTCATTTGATTTCCTTTAACTTGCCTATCGAGAGGACCAAATAACCTTAATAGAAATGTTTGGTGTTCATTGATATGCTAGACAAATAAATACGCTAACCGTATGCAAGCGCATCATAACTTACAAATTGATACTTTCCTACGATAAACTGTATTTACCTCGCTAGCGTGTTTTTATAAAGCTACCTTATGTATGTTAGTAACTGTCTTAAAAACCTTCACGAATAGTGTTTCTGGAAACACAATAAAAAATTAATTGTCTTATGGGTGTTTGAAAGGGTTAATGAAAAAAAACCGTTACGGCTAGATAACTATAACAATTCCAGTTGGTGTAATTAAGAATGCTAGTCCTGTATTGTAACCAGTCACACTGGGGCCCTATTTTTGAATCACTCATATGACATTCTGTTGGCGACTGCGACTTAATTTTCACTCAAAACATTACATTACATACATTTTTCTATTGCTCGCCGTCTTCGACGAGTGGATAAGGGCATTCATTAAGGTTCCGAGCGGTCGAGTGCATTCAATCGAGTGATTCAAAGATGCAGAGTTTTAGATGACGAACGAAAATCAGTAGAAATATGCACGCGAGTGATTCAAAAATAGAGCCCCTGGTCTGTGTCTAGGTGCCGACTGCGGCTGTTGCTCTGTGCCTGTCTGTTTGTTGTTGCTTGTTGACCTTGGTCAGTGCTGTTTCGTATTTTTTTACTGTATTAGTTATTAATCTATCTAGAATGTTGAATTTATGTTATAGGTTTTAAAAAACGAACTCTGTAGTAAAATTCAAGAGGGGCTGGGCCAATACGGCCAAAAAATATTAAAATATTTTTTGATAGCCGAGCAAGGTTTTTGGAGAGTAAAAATGTACACTATTATCAATTTTTACTTAAAACACTGTTATAGTCTGAATAATTTAATAGGTTCAATTTGACAGCTCAGATTTATCACAGAACGTAGCAGTGTATGCGGAGGGATTCCATAGATAGCACATAAAACAATAAAAATAAAATGATAATAATTTTAAAACTTTTTAATTTGAGGTGCTTGTGGCGCAGTAGCGGTAGCGCTTTGGTAGTGATACCAAAAGTTAAGCAACCCACGGCGCGGTCGTGATTGGATGGGTGACCATTCCGACCATTAATGTGACGACCATGACATACATCTCCGTGCTTCGGAAGGCACGTTAAGCAGTTGGTCCCGGCTAATATCTATTGGTATTAGTCGTTAAGCCTAGTCAGAGACCCTAGGGCGGCTTGATAACATTTGAAAGTAAGGTTTATCACTTGCCTTACAGACACCCTTCCACCAATCCGCACTGAGCCCGCGTGGTGGAGTATGGCTCGTTCCTCCTCATAGTTGAGGTGAGACCTTTTTCCAGCAGTGGGATTTAATAGGCTGACTAAACTTTTTTTTTAATTTTAAAACAAGAAAAAAATTATGGCACTGACTTAAAAATTTGCAATACGAGACATTTTGTTTTATATTTTCAACATTGAATCGAAATTCCTTATTGCTGACAGAGCGTTACAAAAGCGGCCATGTTCTATTCTGTTTTTTATTAATTTACTGTTGTCACCTTCTTACTTGTTACGGAGGTACATGTTAATCGAGTCATCGGTTGGCATTGAACAAATAACATTTCTAGTATGCAATTTTGAGTTAGAAGACTTAATTTTATTTGTGGTTCATAGAACGTAATTTTAAAACATACTCATGATATAGGTAGTCACTAAAACGTAAAATATTTTGTAATAAATAACAATGTTTTGAATCGATCGTAAATCGATTTGATATCTGAATCGATTGTTCTACATACCGATTCATAAACACTTGTCCCTATATGTGAACTGTCAAATCAAACCTATTAGATTATTCAGACTTCTTCTTCTTAGCGTGTCGATGGTAAACGACTTAAATTTGTTGTGCCCAGTAATTGGCGACACTGATTGCCCTGGCATTTGCACACATGAGATCTTCCAGAGAACAGAGGCTAGGGCACGCAGGGCAGGATAGAAGGTGAGCCATGTCCTGCGGGCTGTAGCCGCAGATGCAGGATAGGTCGGTTCCGTCAGAAAAGCCCCACTTGAGCATGTTGGTCTTACATCTACCCACCTGCGTCCGGAGTTGGTTGAGGGACTTCCACGTAGGCCATGGCAGTCTGTGTCCTGGTGGGGGATGTTCAGCGGGAGGTACGAAGGGAGCAGGCGGTAAGGGACCGTTCTCCCACAGGACACGTCTTGCAGTAGAGGGATCGCGGTCAAGAGGGGGAAAGCACTTCATAAAGCTACTGCGACTCTTAAGCCTTTGGGGAACCGTGCAGTAACCGTGCATTGGATGAAGTGCGTTCGTCCCCTGCTTCCGTCGCTCCACACCACTTGCCACCCGTCTGCGGATGTCCGGAGATGCGATACCAGCTAGTGGATACAGCATTTCAACCGGGGTTGGTTTGAGACAGCCTGTTATGTTACGGCAGGTCTCGTTTAAGGCTGTATCCACTAGTTTTGAATGGTTTGATCCTTCCCAGACCGGACATGCGTATTCTCCTACGGAGAATGAGAGGGCTAGAGCGGAAGTCCGCAAGACATCCGGAGATGCGCCCCATTTGGTAGAGGTAAGACGACGAATCAGGTTGTTACGGGCGTGGATCTTACTTTTAGTATTCTGACAATGTTTTTTGTAGGTCAGAGATCTGTCGAGAGTGATGCCTAGGTACTTGGGGTTATCATTATGTTCTATCGGTACCCCCTTCCAGTAGATGTTTAACTTGCGTTTAGCGTCTCTATTGCGCAAGTGGAAAACACAAGATTCTGTTTTCGTCGGATTTGGTTTCAGACCATTTTGTTTATAGTAATAGTCGAGGTCTCTCAGGGCAGTTGTTAAGGCTGCTTCAACTTGCACAAAACTGCCGGCTTGTGAGGTCAGTGCTTAATCATCGGCGTAGAGGAAGTGGGTTGTATCTCTTGACACCGGTTGGTCGTTAGTGTAGATGTTGAACAATAACGGCGCCAGTACACTTCCCTGGGGGAGGCCGTTTTTTTGTGTTCGTCACCTACTCTTCCCATCTATAAGATGCACTTGGAAACGTCTGTTGTGGAGTAGTTTTCTGAGAATCTGAACAAAACCAAAATCTTGAGTAATGGACTCCACCTTCCATAAAAGACGTCTGATGTTAACGGTGTCATAAGCCGCAGATAGGTCCACAAATACCGTGCCCGTCACCCTATGGGTCTCAAAACCATCCTCAATATGCTGGGTGAGTTTCAGAGTCTGGTTGCAGCAAGACTTTTCCGGATGGAATCCGGCCTGCTCGGGTATTAATTTTGGGTCTACATAGGGGGCGAGACGGGCCAGCAACATCCTTTCAAACAGTTTATACGTATGGCAAAGCAGAGAAATAGGGCGATAGCTTTAAGGGTCTGATTCAGGCTTTCCCGGCTTGAGAATTGCAATCACTTTAGATTTTCGCCACAGAGACGGTATTTTTACCGACTCTAAGCAGTTGTTAAAAAGTAGGAGAAGCCAGGACCGCACCCGGGCCCAGATTTTTAACCTGTTCAACAGACACATTGTCCAGACCAGACGCTTTGCCGAGCTTCAAGTCCCGGAGTTGTGAGATAAGGTCGTCTAACTCAAAGGGATAGCTAACGGGGTTCGTTTTATTTAGGATGTTGGTAGCAGTAACTTTATCTGGTCTCGATGTTGGTTTGCCGTTAAGGAGAAGTTGGGTGGCAATTTGGTTGGCTGTCACTTTCACAATCTTTTTTGGCGGAGGTGGATCGCTTGTCAGTTTTCTAATTGTGGACCAATCTTTTTTACTATTATGGGTCATATCAATACTTGTAACCACATGGAGCCACTTTTCCCGGCGACTTTCATTTACTGCAAGCAATAGTTTTTCACCCATATCGATGGTTTCCTGAGAAAAAGGATCCGCCTCAAAGAGTTCTTCATATTGTCTCAACAGTTCTGCGGATAGTTGTGACAGACCCGGAATGAGGGAGGTTCTGCAGCCTCTGGGGATGTATCTGCGTGAAGCAACAGACACCACTTCCACGAAACGGTCGTAATTTTCTGGGATTGCAATTATATTTGTAAGGCTGTCATCGACTGATTTTCTGTACTTTTCCCAGTCCGCCTTTAAATAATTGAAGCGCCTTTTAAATGGGGCCACTATTGGGCGAATCGGAGCAGTAACAGTGCACATGATTGGCCGATGTTGGGTTCGAGGGATTGGTGGACACACGCTTTTGTTGCACCAAGAGCTGAGGTTAGAGTTTACAAACATTTCCAGCGCCCGCTGTAAAATGACGCTGGTAGTTTGTGATTGTGGACCAAGATAAGATCATTGTTGTCGGCCCAATTTTCAACAGCATGCCCATCATTGTTAATGGAGGTATAGCCCCATCGGGGACTATGGCTGTTAAAATCTCCTATGACAATGTGGTTCGACTGGCAGAGGTCCGGAATTGACAACTCAAATGGCGTGTCAGGTGGTTTGTATACCGAAGTAACCTTGCATTTTCCGAGGTCTAGTGTGATTACTTCGATTCCACTTTCAGAGGAACAGTTAGTTGAGAGTATGCTTACGCCAGGAGCAACAAACACTGCGTTACCGTGCTTCAGGTGACAGATCTCGGCGACAAGCGTCAGTCCAGGAATGTGAGGTCAGCTCTGCTTGTCATCGCGGTGGGTTTCTTAGACACAGATTATGTCGCAAGAGTTAGTTTTGCACAGATTAGCAAGAATTTGAGCTTTTTCATCTGAAAAACCTTCGATGTTAATTGAAATGACGCACAGAGCCGGTTTAGAAAGTGGACTGCTAGGACCCACTGGGGGTCGCTTTTGGTTTACCATCGTGGTGAGAGAATTCGTCAGTCTGCGTGGGAACTCGCTGACTGTCCAGGGTGCACCGGGCGTATAATGGATAAGATACGTCACGCGGGGAGGTTTCTTTCATGCACCCCTCACGCGGGGAGGTTTCTTTCATGCACCCCATTACTCATTATTCAGACTATATTACCTAAGGCAGTGTGTAGTTGGTAGATCGTACCATATAAAACATATATTTTATTTCCAAGATAAACTTTTTTCTGTCAATCCCAAATTATGCCTATCCGATACAAATTGATTAAGCTTACATATTTTGATTTCCCGTTTCTAATAACGAACACTAAGTTGCCTTATTTGAACCTCTTTCCATCCTATTGATTGATGAGCAGTCGACTGTACATCCGTTACGTATTATAATAAATGAATAGTCATTGTCGGTCGGTACCACGGCCCCTATTCTGCAAGTTGATAGATACTTACACACTTTTAGGTGATAACCCTAACCGAAAATATGGGCAAGATAGGACCCTATTTAGTATTTGAAGCAGAAGGCTCATATCTTAGTCTCGCATGCCCAGTGCCCACCCTCTAACTTAATTGCTTTGCAAATTGCAATAGTTAAATAGTTAAGATTAAAATTTATACCGTTGTTATTGTTTGGAATATCAATAACGAGCACCTTCTCTTCTCAATTACCTCAGTGCCTAAAGACGAAAGTATTCAATCAATGTGTGATGATGACGTACGGATCCGAAACATGGTCTCTAACTATGTGCTTAGGGTCACACAACGAGCGATAGAGAGGCTATGTTCGGTGTTTTTTCTACGAGATCGAATGAGGAGATACGTAAAAGAACTAAAGGTTGTCTGGAAGAGATCGCTTATAGCGATAAGACCGCCTACATTGTACACTTTTCTTTGTAAATCGTTGTACTTACTGTATTTTTGTCATGGTGTGCAATAAAGAGTTATCTATCTATCTATCTAACTAAAGCGACGGACATAGCCCTGCGAATCAGTAAGATTAAGTGGCTATGGGCAGGGCACAGCGCGAAGAACTGATGGCCGTTGGGGCAGAAAGGTTCCAGAGTGGAGGCCCTTTGATCAAAGGTGAAGCGTGCGACGTCCACCGGCAAGATGGTCAGACGACCTTGTAAAGATCACAGAATCGCACTGGATGTAGACTGCTTGCAACCGGTCTGTGGAAAGCCGTGGAGAAGGCCTATGTTCGGCAGTGGACGTCCTACAGCTGATAATGACAATTGTTAAAATGAGTTTAAAATTTGGCAGTCACAGTTTGGCTGTCGAGTGGTATTTTGTAGGGAAGCCAGGTCACTCTATCGCACAATGGCAGCAAATTTTAATCTCGCATTACTTCTGGGACACCCTATATAGAGTCGCTAATCCGGACATACCGTCTTGGTGTAGTGGTTCGCGCTCCGGACTTCTAAACCAGGCGGTTGCGGGTTCGAATCCCGCAAGGAGCAAATAAACATTTGCTGTATGATGAGCACGAGCATTTTGTACCTAAGTCATGGATGTTTATAAATGTATATAAGTATGTCTATCCGTTATCCTAGTCACCATAGCACAAGCTCGCGCTTAGTTTGGGGCTAGGTAATTGATGTGTTTGTTGAAACAATTTTTTACCCGACTGCGGAAGGAGGCTTATGTTTTTCGAGAGTATGTAAGTATGTACAATTGTTTAGCACGCCCTACAGCCCAAACGGCTAGACATTTTTTGACATTAGGTGTCGTTGAATTTGTCAAAATTGTGAGAGTGACATAGGCTATATATATTTAAAATGGCGCCCGCAAATGGAAATAAAGGGAGGAGGAGAGATTGATTTTTTCCTTACCATAGCAATATGGATATGAAATGATAGCTAGTAAAGAGTCCGTTTTAAAAATATAATATTTTTTGCAGTCTGGTGTTTTGTTTTGAATAATAAAACTAAAAATGATAAAATAAAAAATGTCTGCAATATAATTAGAGGTAGGTCCATTTCTAGAATGGGTCCCGACTACTATAATTTTTAATATGGGTACCAATTTAACCCGGGTATGACCTTGAACTATAAATATCCAATTACACAGAAACGTAGACGGGCTTTTTAGTTTTTTAAATTACCGTTTTTTACTAAATCATTAGTTGGTTAAAATCTCAGATCATAAAAAACTGACTTACTGACCACTGGACCAACTATATAAACGTTTAAAACATGGTTTCTACCAACAGATTGGTACCTACCTATATTGCCATCAGCAATACTACTTATAGAGTCAAGGAAATGATGTTTGCCTTTTATAATATCTAGATCACATCATCCTTGTTAATGTGATTGCAACACGAGTAGATTGTCTATCTGAAATCTAGGCGATACTTATCTTTCAACAATATGATTGATTGCGGATGTTTCCTTTTACATGTTATGATATACTTGTGATGTTCTTTTGATTGATTTCTGTTTTTCTAAGTCATTTATTTATGTTATTCAATAGTTTGTTTATATGGGATTGGATCATTAGTTTATATTATTTTTTAATTTTTAGCAAGTATCGTAATGTCGTAATAATGTCCTCCTAGCCGAATTTCGGCCTGTCTCAACAGAGATTAGCCAAATGCGCGGGAGATATAATAGTGCATAAGTGTGTGCGCAATACACAGGTGCACTCTCTGTTCCTTCACTCTAATAATTCGGTGAGATGACAATCCAACATGACCGTAGAGAGATATGGCGCAGGACCAACGGCTAAACGTGCTTTCCGCGAGGCACGGGGGTGTTAACATCACCAACTTCCTGACTCCGGAGCTGTGTCCGAGTTATTTCAAGGCTGAAAAACCCAAACACTCTCGGCCCGACCTGGAATTCGAACCCGGGACCTCGGGGATAGTATCAAGAGTGCTGACCACTAGACCAACGAGGTTGTCAATATTGTCGTAACGTATGAATATGTTCTTAGATCACAAGTAAAAGTGGATAGCATTAACCATTACCAAGTTGATGTTTCGCAATCGTAAGTTGAAGGTGTTTTGATAATTGGCAATTATTAGTAATTATATGCTTCAAAATGTCTGTCAAATATTTCGGATGGGAATGACTCGGCAGAAGTCACACGAACTTTGCTTCATTGCCTTTTGCTGATTATTGTAAATTAGATAGGTAAATATTTACATATTTGTTGGAAATGCGAATAACAAAACCGGCCAAGTGCGAATCCGGCTCGCGCACAAAGGGTTCCGTATAACTTAACCATTTCAACCAGTTGCTGTTATTGATATTGAGCGGAAAACGACAATTATTGTTTTATAATTTTGACGTTCATAAGTGGCATTTTCTGTCCGATATTTGAAAAATGATTTTTGATGTTGATATTTTATTTTGTTTTAGTATATTATTATGTTGATATAGCGACAACAGAAGTACATCATCAGCGAAAATTTCAACTGTCTAGCTATCACGGTTTAGGAAATAAGTAAGAACAGCCTTTACAGACAGACAGACAAACGGACAGTAGAGTCTTAGTAAAAGGGTCCCGTTTTTATAAAAATAACATAGTTCTGAGTTAAAGCTTGTGTCTCTTGAGTTTTTCAACATTTTCTTCTGACACCGAAGCTTATAATAAATATGTAAATATGAGCTATGTAGCAACGTGAATTTCTAAAATTATTTCTATCCATTAATTTTATAGCTCAGTGAAGTTATAACATAGCCACACAGCAGCCAGGACCACACACCTCACCGCAGCCGCTTAGATCCATTATATTTAAGAGGCTACTTAATTTTAAAATATGTTTTAAGAAGCTGCATAATATGAAGTTTCATAACTAAGGCTATAACTAAACTGCGGTTGCTGTAATGCCGTTTATAGGGTAGATTTAGAACTTAGAACAATAACTCCGTCTGGTTATTACAAAACTTAAGCTATCAATACGTCGTGAAGTGAACACGTTTAATGTATAGACCAGAGTTCACTAACTTTTAGACATCCGCGTATCCGGTAAACCTTGATTGACGGTTATTTTGACAGAATACCAAATAATGCTAAACTTGATTAAAATTTAATTGTGTTGGTATAGCTTTTCTTTATTAATAATTGTTCTTAGTAAAACTTGCTGGATGCTACCTAAATATTCCTTTAACAAATGTATTTGAATTACTAAAAGTCATAAGTCATTTATTTATGCATGTAGACCCACTAGGGGCACACGAAAGACTCTAATATGTTGAAACCTTATACTCAAATTACTAGCTGGCTGTAAATATATTATATGTCACTCTTTTCCTCTCTATCTATACACCTTTACTCCCATTTTATCTCGTTTCTTTTACCAATTTCCTTTTAGTTTTTAGTGGTTCTCCTTCGGGACAAATTGTGGGCTCGTGCTGAGAAAAAGCAGCGGATGAAACTTAGTCATTAATGTAAAATCCTCTGTTTTCTTTTAGATTATTAACTAATTAAGCTACACCAAAGAAATTCGTTTCCATAAACACAATTTGTATTTGCAAGCAAGGAATAATTCGAATTAGGCACGCCTACCTAATTGAGGCATAGGAATAACGCTTATTTAAAACGCAATTTCTCTAAGAGCCAGCGCAGTTTAGTTTCAAAATGAAAGGCTATTAGCGGAAACAGCTGGATATTTAGTTATAATTACTCGGGTCGGAGGTCGAACCGAGAACGCCACGAACATAAACTCACAATTAATGAACGATTAAGCAAGCCAACTTTAAGGCTTCTAAATAAATGTTTATCAGACGGCGAGCGAATTCGCAAGTTTAAGTAAACAAGGCATGGAGTTACCGCTGCGATGAAATTATTTCAGTACCAAGCTGTCACACTGAAAAAAATGATTGGTTAACAGTAACCAAAATTTGGCTACTAGAAGGCCGTAATCTAGTGGCTTGCGAACTTCTGGTAGCCAGAAGTTTGTTTATATTTAAAAAAAATGACTTCCCTACAACGAAGCCTTCAACTAACAAAACAAGTTTGGTTGATCCTTTTTTTCAGTGCTGTGTTTGATATTTCAGAAACTTCTAGCTGGAAACTAAAAAAGAAAGAGATACCTAGAGATTTATTATTTTAATTTACAATGTCAGGATAATGCTAGATAGCAATAATAATGTCCTCCTATTACCCGTATTTCGACTAAGTGGTCAAGAGATTAGCTGCGCGGGAGATTTATAGTGCACAATTGTGTTTGCAATACACAGGTGCGCTTTCTGTTCCTTCACTCTCATAATTCGGTGTGACGGCAGTCCGACATGACCGTAGAGGGATCAGGCGCAGGACCAACGGCTAAACGTGCTTTCCGATGCACGGGGGATAAATGGGGATGGTACATAATAATAAATCTTTGAAGTATTCTGTTTCCAGACACAATGGGCAATCAATTGTTATCGATACGCCGGCGTCGCGTTCTTACGATAGGTACTGGAGGCGTTAAAGCTTTGTATGTGGTACCCTTTTTTTTTACGTGGAGGAAATGCTTTACGCATACCTACTGCCCTGGGGATGGCAGCAGATTATGCGACTCCCTTGACGGGTGGCAACGAAACCGCTGCAAACCCGTCAAGTATACCCACTAAGACCTCCGCGAAATTCCCTCAGACCGCTTTTGGTAGGACGATGGAGGATCGCTTATCGCATGCGCTCCATTGTATGTGGTACCGCTATAACATGTAGGTATATATGGTAATGTAGTAGATGTCACGTGGTCTTACGCTGAAAATAGTCATACATTTATGAGGTTTTCGAATATAAGAGGTGCCCAATAATTTATAAGTAATCCTTTAATAATTACTTTTCTTGAAAAAACTCAGACACAGCTCCGGAGTCAGGAAGTTGGTGGTGTTAACACCCCCGTGTCTCGGAAAGCACGCTAAGCCGTTGGTCCTGATCTCTCTACGGTCATGTCGGACTGCCGTCTCACCGAATTATGAGACTAAAGGAATAGAGAGTGCACCTATGTATATATGCACAATAATATGTCCCGCGCAATTGGCTAAACTCTATTGAGATAGGTCGCCGTAGTCAAAATTCGGCTAGGAGGACATTTTTAATAATTACTCACATGAGGACCTCTTAAAATGGTGAGACTTTCTCATTGAAAAAGACAATGTTCTGGACCAATCACTAGGATCATGCTTTGATTACGAAATATTCTGTATATCTTAATTGTTGTGTTGTCAAGTTACCAATTTGTTTTATATAATGACTAGCAGTTCCCCGCGACTTCGCCCGCGCCAAAAGTCGGATTTTCCATACAAATTTTCATCCTCCATTTCACCCCGCTGATGATTTTATATCGCGACAAAAAGTATCCTATGTCCTTCCCAGTGTCTCAAACTATCTCTGTGCCAAATTTCATTTGATTCGGTCCAGTAGTTTCGGAGCCTATTCGATGCAAATAAACAAACAAATAAATCTTTCTTCTTTATAATATTATATAGTATAGATAGTATAGACAAGCACATAGTACCTACAAGCAAAGTGTGCTGTAAGTACATATTTTGTTGGTGAAGTAGTACCTACCAGTACGGCTTTAAATTAACAAGTAATATTATTTCAAGGAAGTTTCGAAAGCTCAAACACCTATTATTAGTATTTAAGATCAATGTCCGCCCTTAAGTACCGAGGATTATCGACATGCTTTGTTGTGGATATTTATTTAGTGACTACAACTAATAAAATTGTACAAATTTGAACTTCAACTCCAAGTTATATGGTCGGAAATGTACTAGCAACTAAGTAGGGAGTAGGAGCAGTATTTTCCAATTATAGGCTAAGTGCTAGGAAGAGCTAGTTTGAGCGACATGTACACACATCTGCACGTCAAACTACCCCACTTTGACCTTAAGACCGCCTCTATTCCCTACGCAATAAAAGCTGTTTTCTTTGTGCATGTGGCTAACCTGATGTGCTGCCAGCTGTACGGTTGCATCGGTCGTAACAACGTGCTCTAGAAAAGCGCCGAGAAATGAAGTGAATCATGTACTTTGTCGTGTAACAATTTGTTCAAGGAGAAAAGGTGGACAACTGACAGCTTTGTAAGCTGCACGCTGTCTGTGACATTAACAGAGATCGGAGTAAGTAGATTGATTCGACTTTGACAGTGCTGTAAATAACAATATGGATGCCTATTTTTTAAGAACCGATAACGCAATTTAACATACGATTACTCATTTTATGTCACCTGAAAAAACGACTTGGTTTGGCAGTTTACACAAGTTTGTTCTATTTATTTTTACGATTGAATACCATTTAAGTTTAATAACTTTGATACCGGAGGTATGTCTATATAAATATCAATGTTTGCGGTCATTGTCCCCAAATCCATCTACCTACTCCAATCTCTGCTCATCGACATGTTTTTTAGAAGTCCGAGATGAGTAAACACTTACACAATTTGTTTGCCAAAATAAATGTGGCCTGCAAGCCTCTTGTCCATCATGGTCTACAAGCCTCTCGCTTATAGGATTGCTTTAAATTGCAATAGTCATAGCTTTCAGAAAAGCTATAAGTAGGTAATAGCTTTTAAACACACGTCTTAACTAATGAAGAAATTACAATTCGTATGTAATTTTATTAGCTTTCATGTTAGGTGCTTGGCTTGTTGGTATTCCACACTTAGGATAAGATTTATCATTTTATCACTTTTCAAAAATCATTATCTGGTTCGACAAAGGGCACAGAAATATTTTTTAATTGCCGACTTTTCTTAACTGATTGTTATTAACTGATTTAGCCATATTAGTAGACAGATCCCAAAATAACTGATAATATTGTCACATGTGAGCTGTCACCGTCAACGTCAAAGTCCAGCTAAGCTGCCTGCCTGTGTTGACACGTCATCGAACGTCAAATGACAAAAGAGTCGAAGTCACACAATAAATAGAATTTAGAACAATTTTAGAAAACCAAAATTGAAATTTTAAATAAACGAATAATAGAACCCCCAGCCGACTATAAATAGGTCTGCACGCCGCCTAAAAGGGCAGTAATAAAAGTACAGCGAAGCAGTAAAGAAGAAAAGAAGAAGTAGAAGTGAAATTGTAACACGTGGGTACGAATCTACATAGTTGCACCGTTACTCTTCCTCTATATGCGGCCTCCTTGGTGAACCGAATAAACGGACGCTCTCTCTCAAACCGTGTTTTTCCTATTCCGCATTTCCGTATTTTCCAGTCATTTCACATTCACATGTGCTAAAAGTTTCTTGTCCCAGAAGTGTCCCTACTTGTCTTAGTGTAGTGGTTAGCGCTCTGGACTACAAAACCAAGCGGTTGCGGGTACAACTCCCACAAGGGGCAAATGTTTGTGTATCATGTTTCCAGACCAATAGAAAATTAATTGTTATCGATTCGGCCGCGGGTTTGACAGTTAAATATTTTACCTTATTATTTATTTTTATTACTTTTGGGACCAGGACATCCTGAGGAGTCTGCAGCAGTGCCTTCGGACAGTTACTCATACAAGCAGTAACATTGACAGCTAAAGTGTTAACTGTCAAATTCACAAAAAACAAATAAAACATGGACCTTGCACACGTATCTGCGCCTGCGCATCTAAACGACGCCGCAGATTGGTGCGCAGTTCACACGTCTCGATAATCAACAGATAAAACAATGGCGAGGACGATCGCCGATGGCCGAATACAGGGTGTCCCACATTTGGAGACCTTCAATAACAATAAGTGCACGCGTTGAATTTTCAAATGTTGTTATACGGTGTTTCTACCTAACTAAGCTATACCTACCACAGATTATATGCTATACTGTTTAAAAGTTGTAGAAAAATATTAGTTCTTTGCTCTATTAATATTAAACTGCAAAGTAATTAAATTATAGCAAAAAAAATAGATTTTCTGAGCTCAAGTCAAAATCAAAAATTATTTATTCTTCTAGGACACAAAATACTATTTATGAACGTCAATAAATATTATCAATGTTTGGTTTCTTAAATAAACTTATAAAGATGTGTGTGTTAAAAAATCTTAATGATTTTATGAGTTTAAGAAACCAGGCAAGTGCGAGTCGGAGTTCCGTACAAACAAAGGTATTTTTTCTTCGATGTTACTACAAATTTGCGATTTTTGCATTACTTTTGCTGTAAGACCTTCATTTTGCCTTTCCATTACTTATGCTAAAAGATCCTATTTTTTGCCAAATTTCATAATTAGACGGACAAAGTATAAGCAAGTGATCATCAAGTGTTTTTCCTTTTGAGGTACGGGAACATAAATTCCTGAAAATTGACGGTATTATTTAGAAACAAAAAACGTTTGTAATAAAAAAAAACAAAAGTATGTACTTTATTTTATATATTGATACGAAAAGCTAAGTTATCTCTGCTTTGATAAAAGATCAGCCTGTAGAACACGGTACGGCATGGCATCACCCATCATCACCGATAATTGGGCACGTTATGTCATATCCAGCGATAATTAAAAGCCCAACAATTGCCTCAGTCTTGGATCTTGCGTGTAATTGTCAAACTGACTGATAATTATCACGAAATCAGCCAAATAAAGTGTTTTGCAACTTAAATGCTTAAAACTACTTATAACTGTAATAAAAACATTAAGAGAATTTGGGACAAAATAAATAGTTTATTGGGTAATAATAAGCCGTCACTAGATAATGTAATAAATAATAATATGGGAAAACAAGACAGTATAATAAATATTTGCAACAAGTTTGCGTCAACTTTTACCAAAGAGATTGACCTGATAAAACACTCGTGTTCTGAAAAATGGTTAGATAGGGATAGCTATGTTGATGGGCCTGTTGTGTGCATGAGATGGCAACCAGTCAGCAGCAGAGATGTGAAACGCGCTATTAACTAACAAGATAAAAACCAATCGCCTGGTAGCGACTACGTGCGGATGTCAGATATAAAAATAGTAGCTAATCTAGTTAGCCCTATTTTAGCAAATTTAGTTAATCTGTCGGTTAGTCAACATAAGTTTCCGAATGGACTGAAAGAAGCAATAATTCGGCCTATAGACCCAATATATAAGGATGCCCAACTCAGTCGTTAAATTTAAATAAATTTTGAATAATAATTAGTTTTTACGATGTAGTATGAGACCTAATGTAGTTAGTCGTAACTTTCAGAACTTTAAAAAACGAAAATAAAATGATACTGCCTATTTATCTAGCTATCTATATATTTTAGTAGGCAAACTAGCATGTACCATGTATAACCAGGGCCCATAGATAAGACGTAATCTATACAGCAAAGTTTGCCATCGGTAACCAAGTTATGTAACTAACACACCTACCTAAGCCATCGTAACATCGTGACTTTTGTAAACCCAATAATTACCAATAAATAAAAAATATTATCGTACGTAAGTATATGGCGGCTTTAACAGTATAGAAATATAATTAAAAATCTTCCAACTCACGATTTTTTTTCGTACAAAGTTAAATAGACATCATATTACGCTAAGTAAGGTTATATGTATAATTAGTATTCCGTACTTAATTTCAAATATTAAATCGCTACCCAAGTTTGCAGAGGCTTCAGAATTTAATTTCTCCGTCATGTCAGCAACAGAACCGATCCGCCGCAAGAAACTTTGTTTGTTGGGAATAAGAAAGTGGTTTATGCTGTAGATATTACTTAATCGTTAGAACTTTATCAATACGAGTAGGTAATTATTAATGTAGGTCTTTTTAAGAAAACCGGGGAAATGAGGTCGAACTCACGCACTGAGTGTTCCGTACAAACAAAGCTTTTTCTTTCTACGCTGTAACCACAAAAGAGTTGTCCAATAATGTTTTTTTATTCGTCAATATTTCTAACCACAATAAATTAAATATTATATGAAAGAGTTCACAAAAACTAGCCTTCCTGCATAAATAACATATTTTTAAGGCCTCCGATTTAGAAAAAAAAATAAATTAATTCTACTGTTTGTCTGAACATAAGCCGCACCCTCGGCTATAACAATTAACGCATGAAAAAAATGCAACCAAACATCATAGAAAAACCACAGATTATATAATAGTTACAGATTATATAAAAACGTAAGCGAATAAATGATCGAATGTGGAATCAAGAAAGAAAACAAAAATGTTTTTAATGAATTCACCCATTCTACTCAGAATTGACCCCAATTGGCCAAGGATTGACCCCAAACCGCCAGAAAATACAAGTGAGTGATCAATGGTTGATGCCACATTACAAAAAAAATTTTTCTTAAAAATGGAGGCGTTTAAAATTGTGATTTCTATGGTTACGTATTTCATATTTTTGTAGCTTAAAGATGAATATTGTTTATTGGTGGTTGGTGATATCTTGGAATAAAAAACCAGCCGCCATACAAAAAGTGGACTAGTCCTTTGCAGTTTTTGGACTTCAAAATTGGTACCTGTTTTGGTAGGGTTGTCACAAAAAGTATGGACACCTAGCTCCATCTACAAACCTACTGAAAATTGCTCAAAGAGAAGTTTGTATAAAACAATTATTTATTGGAGATTAGATTAGAGAGGTCTAAAATAAAATACTTAACCATCGAAAAAGCTTGATATTTTATTTTACCTACCTTACTTACCTTTATTATACCTACTTATAACCTACTACTACTACCTACTTATTTTCTGAGCGAATAAATAAACAAAATCGCAAAACAATTATGAAAATAATTGTGTTTTGCACTTTTCTAATATATTTTTTTCTAGTATTATTCATCACAGTCAATAAACCACCATATTAGTAACGAATAACTACTTTTATGTTTAATGTAAAAACACTCAAACTTGACAATGTGCTTGACAACGTACGCGCGCTAACCCTAAAATTGTCCATTGGCGTGCTGTCATAAGCCGTGTACATACAAGCGGCCAGTGGTCACGCACACATGCCCCCGCATGCTTGTAGTAGTGAAATCAATTAGCATGCTTTGCCTTTGTATATACTGTGTTTTTAAAAAGAATGGATCTTCCTAAATACGACTAACAATCTGTTAAATTTATCTCTTCTCTAGTTCAAAACCTGACACTTTTGACATTAATGATGTTAAATAGCTTCTTAGGTATATCAGACAGGTATTGTTTGCATAGGTCTACACCTTAACGGAGAACTTTTTATATAAATAATAATATTTTGCGTAACAGTAAGTTTTTTAATTTACAATTTAAATAAGATTCATCCAAAAATATGATGCCAAGTGTGTTATGCTAATACGGTGCAACAAGATTCTGCCATAAACGAGTATAGAGAAACCGTTTAGCTTACATACAGTAAAATTAGCACTAAGCCGCTACGCCTATGTTTACTAAAATTAAGTAGCGCTTAAATATATTACTAGGAAATTAAGCTTAAGAAATACTGCATGCAATAATATTGGAATGGTTTTTATATATGCAAGGTGCGTGACCTAACGTCTATGCTTAATTAATGAAAGAAGGTTTTATTAGAAGATACAACAGATATGATGTAATTAAAATGTCAGCATAATTATGGATTCATTACCAAAGATTCTTGTTAATAAAACATAAAACGTCTTTTATGTAGGCAACAGCCTTCAAATTTTAATTAAGGATAGAAGTATTTTGAATATAATATTTTATTTGCTTCAAAATATTGTCGGCCTCTTGAAGTTTATTTGTGTTGTTGAAGTTCAAGCTATTTAAAGATGGTAAAGTATACACAAAATTATAATAATACATACATATATCTATTAGTTAGCCAAATTTTTATTTAAATAAGAAACCTAATATTCGCATACTTAAGGGATTCGAACCCACAACCTTTTATTTAAAAAAATAAAATCTTCACTAAACAAAACCGGCCAAGAGCGAGTTGGACTCGCGCTCGAAGGGTTCAGTACCATTATCTATACAACATTGATATACAACACGGTATATTAACAACGGCAAAAGATGACATAGTTGTTGATGAGCCTGACATAATTGTTTTTGTTGCGTCAACAGAAATACATAATCTAAATCAAAATTTACATATCTATCTATCACGGTTCGTGAGATACAGCTTGGTGACAGACAAACGGACAGGTGAATTAGTAGTAATAGGGTCCCGTTTAGCAATAATTTGGAAGCTACGACGAAAACAAAAAAACATTGTAGCTAATTCTGCAAGCATATTTTATTTTTGTTGCACATACAATAGTTTAATACAATTGTATTATACTTAGTCTCAGAGAATACAGTTTGGTGACATTTTTTTATTTTTTAAGTACATAGGTAATTACTGAAAAGTGCACATATGTGTAAAAGAAAACATAGAAAAATTATCATGTCATTCCACTAGGTTGCACTGTGAAGATTGGCGTCAAAAGCAACTTATGAATCCTAATTTAGACTAATAGCTTCCTAATGATTGTTTTGATAAAACTCCATCAATATCAATAAAGGCATTTGACAACCTCAAAATTGCAACGTAATGAATGAATGTTATGCACAACGATGATTTATTGCAGCGATGGCTCTCGCATCGGTATTGCCTTTAATGACTATGTAGTTACTTATGACTATGTAGTTACTAAAATAGTGAGCTATACAGCTATGGACACATAACCTTGTATTAATAATAACTATACCGCGTAGATAATACCTTTTTTAAAAGGTAATGGGCTAACTCTTGATCTTCATCTTAGCCCAAGAGCAAAGATAAGGTCTACGATGAAAGGAGCTTGCCCAAGAGTAGCCTTTTTACACGCACCTTAAAAAGTTTATGGTTATACGCACTCGGAAAAATAGACGCAGGCAGGGCATTCCACTCTTTGGCTTTATATGTGAATGGCATTCACACATCTGGCGGTAGGCATATCGACCCTTGTGATATTAAATCTTATTGAATTCAAACTTGACTCAAAGTTGTAAAGTCAGCCTATATAATATCCCACTGCTGGGAAAAGGCCTCACCTCAACTATGAGGAGGTACGAGCCATACTTCACCACGCGGGCTCAGTGCGGATTGGTGGAGGGGTGTCTGTAAGGCAAGTGACCAACCTTACTGTCAGATGTTATCAAGCCGCCCTAGGGCCTCTGACTAGGCTTAACGACTAATACCAACAGATATTAGCCGGGACCAACTGCTTAACGTGCCTTCCGGAGCACAGAGATGCTTGTCATGGACGTCGCTTAAATGGTCGGAATGGTCACCCATCCAATCACCGCGCCGTGTGTTGCTTAACTTTGGTATCACTACCAAAGCGCTGCCGCCACTGCGCCACAACCTCTAACATGAAAAGTTCGTCCGCGCCTCTCCATTCACCCCGCAAGACAAACAGAGGGTGAGGAAGCGCCAATCACACGCGATTCATCATCATCCAAGTGTTATCCTGGTTGTACAATCGCACGCGAGAGCCCAGGGTCCGGTGGACCATGATCCAGGATGTGGCAGATCGGGTAATTGCAGTACCTGACCAGTTTCAGCTTGCCGACCGTCGTGTCTAAGATGGTCGGAAGCGAGGGGTCTTGGGAGGCGGTGGCCCATTTCTGCGACGTGGTGATGTCGCAGAAAGAGGCCGCCGAACGGAACCGGGAAAGAGACCCGGCCTCCCTACGCCTTCGGCGCCCGCGGGGCGCGCGCTCGGGCCGCGGTGCCAGAACGAGCGGCGCCTCGACGGGAGGGTCTCGGGCAGACGGTGTGGGGACACCTCTGCCCAATCACCAGGGACCCTCCTGAGAGACGGTGCACTATACGCCCAGTACGCCGTCTGGAGTGGGGGTGTTGGGTACATATCCACTCCCCCCTCCGTGGAGATCCGCCCTCTGAATTAGAGGGCGGAAGTTGCCGCTGGCAGGGTCGCAGGACTGTCGAGATACCGCGGCCCCTGCTGTCACAGCCAACACATGCGGCGGGCGTCGTCAGGTTTTAGTGGGTATACCCGAGTCCGGGGGAGTCCCACACATGCTTCTTCGTTACCCGACGGAGAGGTACGGTGCGTAAGGCATTTCCTGACGTAAAAAAAAAAAAAGTACCTGACCAGTTTGGATCATGGTTGAACATTAAGATAAGAGCATTGGTTAGTGAAACGACTAATGTAGGTAATAATAATAATAATAATGTCCTCTTAGCCGATTTCGACTACGGCGGCCTATCTCAACAGAGATTAGCCAACTGCGCAGGACATATTATAGTGCACAAGTGTGTGCGCAATACACAGGTGCACTCTCTGTTCCTTCACTCTCTGTGCTGACCACAAGACCAACACGGCCGTCTAACTAATGTAGGTACATAACTCAGATAAAGTCATTGGTACATGGCGGCATGTGGGACCGGACCCGGTACCTCTCGCATGAGAGGCAACCCGCTAGCCACAACGCCACCGACGCTCTTTGAGTCGATCGTCAAACGAAATCCTCTTTCCTGCAACATCACCCGTCACCCGCTGACGTCTGGGGTGTCTCAACCCTGCCCCTCTGGGAACAACAGGAAGTTCGCGCAAGAACTTGTCAGGCATAACAGTTGGACAACACAATTATACACAATGATATGATCCACATGTGCAGTCAATCAAGCGCGTCGTTAACAGTTATCAGAAGATAACAATTGATGTTTTTTTGTCAATTTGTCAATCTAGATCAGTAGGACTGAAGTAATTGTCGTGTAATGAAGTTCTTTTTATAAGGGCTATGTGAATCGATGGGGTGTCAAATGAGATGTTTGGTTTTGCCCGACTTCGGAAGGAGGGTTATGTTTTTCGGGAGTATGTATGTATAATTGTTTGGCACGCTCTATAGCCCAAACAGCTGGACGGATTTCGGCATGTCAGGTGTCGTTGAATTTGTCAAAATTGTAGTAGTGACATTAGGCAACGTAATTTTTTTAAAGGAGTCCGCTAATGAAAAAAAGGGGGGGGGAGGGTAAGGTAACACAGGGTAAGAATAACAATATCCATATGATACCCATTAATAATGGAAGCTAGTGATTTTCACTGGCTTTCAAATACCCATATTAAATAAGAAGACTATTTCAAGAATATATTACAATTTGTAGTCGGGTATTCTGTTTTTAGGGTTCCTTACCCGAAGGGTAAAAATAGGACCCTATTACTAAGCCTCCGCTGTCTGTCTGTCACCAGGCTGTATCTCATGAACCGTGATAGCTAGACAGTTGAAATTTTGTTGACAGATGATGTATTTCTGTTGCCGCTATAACAACAAAAACAGAATATAATAAATATTTAAGGGGGGCTTCCAAACAACAAACGTATTTTTTTGCCGTTTTTTGCTCGATATTAATAATGGCAACAGGTAGACGCTTGAAATGTTCACATAATATTATTATGTATATTCTCTTTAGAAATAAAAAAATAAATTAAAATATTAAAAAGGCCCCCGTATAAAATTGTTTTATTTTTCGTATTTAAAATAAATATTAGGCATTACCTACTTGTTTCATTTTAAAGTTTTAGTAGAATTATGAACTTATGGCTTTTATTCATTGATATCTTTGGTATAATAATAATAATAAATCCTTTATTTCAGATTTGCATCCATAAGTATTTAGTAACAAGGTGTTCTTATCCTAATGTTAGTAAACAATAAATTAATACAATTCACAATAATAAACACATAATAATATTTGGATATAGTATAGCAAAGCGCTAATAGGCTATATTACTTATAATAGATAGAACAAAACACACACAATGTTTTTTGCTCTTTCCATTTATTTAATTAGCTTATTTTGAATCAAAACACTACACTAATTGCTTAAGTGATCGAAACCAAAATACTTTGATCGATATGCGACTTCCGGCGGCGTGCGTTGAACCGCGGAGCAGGCGCATGCAAATGAAGCCCACTTACACACACATGCACAGACAGACACGGTTTGATACAGTTATTGAACTGCGTTAGTTAAACTATTTTTGGATGTTGGCGATTTGTAGGAATAGGTGCGGCCATTTTCGTGATATTTTTTTTAATGGCAATTTTTAATTAGAAAAAAAATGAGTTGCGTTCATTTCTGTCAATAATGTAGGACCTGTCGTTAGTAAATACAGCATCATTTGAACATAACAAAGCACTCAAAATATAAAATAAATTATAAGTGTGGTAGATAACACGTTTCGTTATTATATATTATTATTACTAAGTGTCTGGACATTTTACAAAATTAATTTCTAATTATTTAAATAAAAATGTCAAACCCAACAGTATCTGCCAATTTAATTAGGTACCAAAGGTTTGTTATAATTGTTTCATTACTATTATTATTAGGAGCCTGTTGTGTCCCACTGCAGGGCAAAGGCCTCCCTACCCTTCCAAACAATTGTTCCATAAGTGTATTTTTATTAATAGGCAGACATTTGACCGCAATTTGACCTGATGGTAAGCGAAGATGAGGCCGAGGATGGATCATGCCTGGCTAGTAATAGCCTGTTCACTTTTTCTTGAAAGTATCCAGATCAAAGTGCTAATGGAACACTTCAACTGGCAACGAATGTCACTCTTGAGCCGTACGGAATTGACAACATTTCATTTTTATAAAGGTACTAAAATTCCGAGATTTGGCGATGCTTAATACGTTAAAAATATTGTACAATTTTTGTACGCTATAGATTTAGAGATATTTAAAAAAAAAGCTGAAAGGTACTACGATTTAGGCCTGGCCTTACGTAAAAAGGTATTTTCCGATACATATAAGCTAGCTGTCATTTTGACATGTCCTTTGACACTAACACTATGATGAGTGAATGAGAGTAGAGATAATAGTAGTGTTGTTCTATAGAAGTATTAGTTCGACAGGAAGTCCATCTAGTTATCGATAGTTTTAGTATAGTAAATTATGGATTTCTAATAAATACATTTTTGAAATGTTGTCAATTACCTACACACGGCCGCACGGCAGACGACCCCACTTCGACATTGAGACCGCCTCTATTCCCTACGTAACAAACACTGTTTTCGTCGTTTAAAGGGTAACCTGACGTCCTGCCGATTGTACCTATGTATTTAATAGTCATACTTATTTGAATGGCAACCCTCAAAACAAAATAATCAGGTCAACCGCGGGGGTTCGAAGACATTATTCCCTTTTTATTTCCGCTCCCATTAGCAAAGCCCTGGGGTCCTACTCTATGAGGATATCCCTAGATATTTGCGACTCTAACTCTCTCTGTCACTCATGGCAGCGTAACAGCGTGAGCGAGCATAACCAATCATAATAGCTTCCCTCAGATCACAGAACTATTCGACTAGCTCTTAGAAAGCACTAATAGCTTTTTAACTTACAGCAGGAAAGCAATATTATGTATTTGGAATTGCAATCATAATCGCGATACATTTCAAGTGTTCACGCACTAGCCTCGTGATACGTTACGTACGACACGCACGGGACGAGGACCTCCGAGCACCGCCGGCGAACACCGAACCGAGAGATGTTCGGCTCGCCGGCGAACACCGATGCCCGCTCAACCTTAATAATTACTTTATTAATTTGACATTTAAGAATTTTTAAATCACAAAGATTGAAAATCAACGACATTTAAATAATTTATCATAATGTATAATTATAATTAATCTCTTAATAATAATAAATAAAATTGTCATTTTTCAATAAATTGTTGATTGTAGACAATAATAAATAGGTTTAGTATTTGCATGCTATTGACAATGGCTGGATAGACCACCACCCTATACAAACGCAAATAAACAATATTTCATTTCATTTCATTTCAAATCACTCCTCTTCATAGCAGCCCTGTGTATCTCGCCGAGTAAGTAGCAAAAACGTACCTACGACCCTTACTTAGGGGCTAAAACAAGTTGCGTGTCGCTACCGGCCAGCGACACGCTCGCACGCTTTATTCACCGGCGGCCGCGCGGCTACGTTTCTGGCTGGACGAGAATGACTAAAGTACTAGAAGGATGTGCTAGATGGCGTTAGAAACTTCTTGTAGCAGTCAACCCTATCGCGTCACATGATATTACGTCACTGAATAGGTTTAGTGTATTATGAATCATATTCCAGACCAATAAGTATGAAATTACCTTGCAATGGATTTTTGTAGGTGTCTACACGAAAATGTGCTTGACTCTTAAGGCGAACTAAATTACGTCATATTGTTAACGACATTGAGCAGACATTTCTTTGAATACAATTTCTAAGTCATACTTCTGTACGAAGTACTAGTAGTTATTCTATTAGTGATCATAGCACCTAAGTGAGCGGTCACTGTCTCTGCCTTATTGTAAAGTAGCCTAGTCGACTTGAATTATAACTTTCATTTAAAATAGAGGTACAGTCCGCTTTTGATTTCTACCACCTCTACTAGGTATCGAAGACCATTTACATCAAGTTAAGCTTAAATAACACACTACAGACACAAAACTCACGCATTCTTTGTTTATTGACGATATAGTGGTTTTATTATTATTTTCAATATCTGTAAAAATATTTATTCTTTTTTATCAACTTCATATTTAACACTCTTTTTGTGGTAATCTACAATTCAAGTACTTATGTAAATAAAAAATGTATCGCTAATTGATTACCTGAATCAAATGAAATACTTAAAAATAACAGATCCTGCCGAAAATGCAAAGTTCAAAGTTCTTTATTGCACCATGTTGTTATAAAGATGTTAACAATATTATTAGATAAAAACATGACCCTGTAAGGGCACAGCAAATACTTAAAATCTATTTACAAATATTATTTAATTAATAACACAAAATATTTTTATCTTGTTCATTAAAAAACTCTTGCAGCGAATAGAAACTTTTATTTACTGAGTACCTATTTCTTTAATAGTGCTTTAAATATGTCAATTTTTTTCTCGTCTTTAATTTTGCTTGGTAAACTATTATAAATTTTCACGCACATTGAGAGAGGGCCACTACGAAACATTTTTAAGTTGCAGATTGGTTGGGCTAATTTATTTTTAGGTCTAAGATTTTGGGGATGTAGATGTAGTGTGGGAAGAAGTCGGGATGTTTTCTTACGAAGTCACAAGCTGAAAATATGTATAGAGAAGGTAGGGTCATTATATTAAATTTTTTGAAATAAGGTTTGCAACTATCCATAACGCATAAATGTTGTAAGATCCTTATGCATCTTTTTAACAGGCGGAACAGTTTATCAACACCGCTACTATTTCCCCATAACAGTATGCCATATGTCAGCCAAGAATGGGCATAGGCATAGTAGGCGTTTTTTGCTGAATCAAAATCAGAAATCTTTTTAAGTTCCCTTAGTGCATATGAAAATCTTGATAACTTGATTGCAACTTTATCTATGTGTTCCTTCCAATTTGTAAACAAAACTATTGTTATTCCTAAAAGAGGATAGTTGTCTACTAATTGTATTTCTTCATTATTAAATTTGAAATGTAAATCTAGTGAGTGTCTCTGGTGAGGACGGAATTGATTAATTTTGTTTTTCTGAGATTAATTTCTAAATAAGGTTCATTTAGCCATATATTTACTTTGGATAGTGTGTTATTGATTAAGTTATTTGCGTCATAAGTTTTGTTAATGTCAATGGGAATTACTATGGATATGTCATCTGCGAATAAAGTGCATGGTACGTCGATTTCTTGGGGAAGGTCGTTGATGTAGATTAAAAATAGAACACATCCTAGCACACTGCCTTGCAGAATCGACATTGAGATTTCGGTTTTTTGAGAGCGTACGGTGGTTGTGAAGCCTGAACGACTATCGAGATGTTCAATCTCTACATATTGGCATCGGTTTGTCAAGTAGGAAGCAAACCATTTGTGGGCTATGCCTCTCACACCTATCCCATGCAGTTTACAGAGCAGTATATCATATTTGACCCGATCATATGCTTTGCTCATGTCGAGCAACAGGCCAATTGCGCGCATTTTTTCATTTATAATTGAAAGAACATTATGTATGTATTATAAACGGCAAGAGTCGTCGATTTGTTTTTTTCTGAAGCCGTTTTGTTTATCATTAAATATTTTGTATTTTTCACAAAATAAGACATCGCGGTTTCAAATATTTTGGATATGGTGGATAATAAAGCTATAGGTCGGTAATTACTTATGTCATGTTGGTCATCTTTTTTAAATAATGGCTTCACTTTTGAAATTTTTAGCAAATCTGGAAATACGCCTGTTCGAAATGATTGGTTTATCAAAGTTGCTAATGGCAAAGCTAAGTCGTCAGCACATTTTTTTAGAAGCACAGGAGGAAGTTCATCGTGGCCAAAGCTGTTTTTGTTTTTTAACCGACGAAAAATGTCACTGACTTCTTTGACGTCGACCGGCAATAGGAACATTGAATTAGTGCTCGAGTTTACTACGGGTCGACCAGTAGGCGGAGGCCCAGGCGTTGCGCTGCTGGATTCATTGGCTTTCCCTATCGACGCGAAGTATTTATTGAATGAATTTGCAATTACAGACGGATCTTTTATTAATCGGAGTATGCTCTTTGCCATTAATAAAAAGTTTGTTGTTCAAAATGTTTGCATGGCAGCCATTTTTGCGGGCAGCAATAAGTATATCAATCAGTATTTTCCTTTCTTTTTGTGACTTTTCGTCTAGATAGCTGTTTATAGCTAATCCAGTATTATTAAATCTGTGACTGTTTTTTAGTATGTGCTCCGTCATCTTCCTGCTTAATATATCAAATACCAATGGTCTTCGTTTTCCTGATTTTCCGATCCTTGTAATGCACTCTATGTATCCTGTTAGGTTAATTTTAAGAATTTCGTAGAAAATAGCAGTAACTCGGCCGTATAGTTCTCTCTCCGTTTCTTTGGGGTATTCATTGAAACCATAAATAACTATCTTCCTTTTGTTTTCCATTTCAGATATAATTTGTGCTGTAGAAACTTTGTCTGAGTATGTGTGGACATCCACTTGGGCACAGAACCGACGTCTCATAGAGTAGGGCATAGCCCGAAATTTTCGAGAGCTTTGTCGGCGAGTGCCCTGGTAGCCGTCTATGGCAGCCCTATAAACGCGATTGGGCTTAGGCATGCTGTCCACTAGGACAGTATGTAAATTGTGCCACATAAGGCTTCCATTTGCACAAATGAACATGTCAATAACAAAAAATCTCTAGTTAGCGACAGTATCCTGACAGGTATTATCGATAGTTTTGCTATCAAAAGTTGACTTTGATAACTAGTAAACTATAAATTGTCTATCGATAGTCTCAATAGTATCGATACTATTGATATATATCTTTTACTAATACTAATGCTCTGTGTCAACAATAAAATGTAGTTTAAACTATCGATACTACCGGAGCTCAATTATGCTAATACTTTTGATATTATTGATGATTATCAATACCATTGCCCAGTTTCAAACCATTGAAAGTATCGATAAGCTATCGAAACTATTGATATGTTTTCAATTATCGATTGTAAGATAAGATAGTATTTATTCGGCATACAAAACAGTGCTACACAATATCCTTACATCTATCCCTTAGTAGACAATACTATAATAGTTAATTAATTAATAGTCGACTATAGACAACACTGCCATCAAGAGAAGTAAAGCATAAGCAAACAAGTCATTAAAATATTTACCTTTAAATGATTTTATTGTAACACGAAGTTTAGAGACAGTTACTCACGAAGCTTGATGTTACTTTATGAGCCAAATCATTTAAAATTTTAATTATTATGCAAATTCCTGATTGATATCAATAGAAACGTCTAAGTTAAAGTAATTTTGAAAAGATTTTTATGAAATAAGTGCTTTTCTTCAAGTTTTCATTATCTACAGGGACGATTTACAAGCATTTAAGGGTTAAACAAGGTGTTTACACAAGTTATATTTCCACAAAAAAGTAGTACAGTATTATATACGTAGCTATGTCCTCTCAAAGTTCTATTAAATAATATATATAAAAAACCGGACAGGCACACTACTGCCTTTATAGTAAAATATTATGATATGGAAACGTATTATTTCTATCGCTATGCTGAGTGGATATTGGGGCTTATACAACACGTGTAAGATTTTGAATCGGCTTGTCATGAATGCGTTAGCACATCACGCTGACGGAGTCGTTCCAGGACAATCGCCGAAGTATGAATGGTTTGCTTGAATCGAAGCTTGACCTCATTAAAGGACATATACACTCTTTGTATGGAAGTTAGATTTTAGGGTTTCGTATCCGAAGGGTAAAAACGGGACCCTATTACTAAGCTTTCGCTGACTGTCTGTCTGTCATCAGGTTGTATCTCATGAACTGTGATAGCTAGACAATTGTTTTTTTCACAGATGATGTATTTCTGTTGCCGCTATAACAACAAATACTTAAAACAGGATAAAAATAGGGGATTCCCATTAAAAAACGTGATTTTCGCCGTTTTTTGCTCGGTGTTAATAAGGGCAACAGGCAGACGCTTGAAATATTCACAGAATATTGATTCGTATGTAAACTTTAAATATAAATTATTAAATTAAAATTTAAAAAAAATATATTATGGGCTCCCGTACAAACGCCATTTTTTACCGTTTTAAAATTAATATAAGGTCATATTTCAGTTTCATATTTCATAATGTTGTAAAGGTACGGAACACTTCGTGCGCGAGTCCGAATCGCACTTGGCCGCACTTTTTTATCCTAAATAACATATAACTAACCGCCATATAACCTGACTGCACATATTATTATATTCTTGAAATTGTCATTTTACTGGCTTTCATACCTTCCATATGATACTTATATTGCTATGGTAAGGAAAAAATCACCCCCCTCCCCCTTTGTTTCTATTTGCGGGCGACATTTTTTAAATGTATTAGCCTACCACACTACCACTACAACAATTTTGACGAATTCAAAGAAACTTTATTGATGAAATATGAGTAAAACGATAGGTTTTGATGGGTTGCTTTATTTAAACTTAAAACTCAAACATAACGTACTACTTTTTTCTCACAAACAAGATGGCTGACACACACAAGTGCCAATATAACAATATTACATTGCCTAGTCAATATTACCAACACCCCCCTTCAATGTAATATTACATTTATCTAACACAGAACAAATACAACTAATACAAACTACTCATACAAACCAATTATTATCCATAAACTTTACCAAAAATCTTTACATAAAACCTTCGTAAATATGTCAGCTATTTGCTTTCCTGTCTTTACATATTTTAAATTATTTTACCTCATTTAAGAAATCTCATCTCTACATATCTAAATCTCTTGATAAAGTCTGTATTAGCAACCATTATAGCTCCTCGACTATCACTAAAAAATCATTACAGGGAAAATCTTTTCTTAACACAAACATTAAAATCGTCTAAAAAATTGATAAGCCAGCAAGCTTCACTACCTGCCATGATCAGCGCTATGTATTTAGACTCAGTAGACGAGAGAAAAGAAGACCAATGAGGAGGTTTTGAAGATTGTTGGCGAGGAAAGACAAATACTGCAAACCATCGAGAATAGGAGGGGAAAGATGCTGGGACACTTGGTACGACACGATGAACTAATTAGAGTGATTATAGAATAGAAGGGAAAAGGAAAAGAGGAAAACCAAGAAGGCCAAATCAAGGAAAAGTTAGGGGTCGTGTAATACCAGGAAGTCAAGGAAATGACACTGAATAGAGAGGAATGGAGAAGACTCCACCGACAAGAGCGTAGCTCTTAAATTATAGATAGATAGAGACGAGAGAATAATACTGCAACTGGATAGCTTTTCTAAACACCTAAATACTTAACAATTTGCAAACTAATAACAATAGCCAGTCGTACTCTTTCTGTCTACTAAATCTCCACCCAACCTACTGACATTTCAGGGTTACATTTATAAACAAGTCTGTAATCAAATTAATGGTACTTCAAAACCCCAATATCTTTTTCTGTCAACTACACATTCATTATTTTCTTTTAATATTTTCGTATTTTTTACAATTTAGCAAATAAAATTCCTACTTATCATTTCTTTTGACATAACTCAATTATCACAGTATCTCAGAGACAGTTTAACACTAATCAAGCTTTCTAGATAACATTGCCATGAAATTATTAAAACTAAACTTAAACTTGCTACTAACGTTCTTAACATTTCTACTACTACATATACTAATTCTACTATTACTACTAATAGGTCCTTCACAACCTTTCCAGGTGTTGTTCTCTTTCTGGCAATCTGTCTGCACTGCTTCTTGCCTTTTATTCGCATTTGTGCTTCTTTGACATAATAGGTCTTTATTTTCTTCCCCTCTAAGTTGCACTTCTGGCCAACTTTCCTTACCCTGATTGTCATCCTAGCTTAACTGTTCTACAGTACCACATTTCAGGATAGCCTCCTTCTCTTCTTCCTCACTCCACCCTATATCACCACTATCCAGCAAAACTATCTGCTCAATTTCTTCCTTCTCTTTCTGGTATACCTTCTCCATCTGGTCTTCCTTCTCTCTTTGTTCTTCCCTCTCTTTCTGTTCTTGCTTTTCGTTCTGTTCTTCCCTCTCTTTCTGTTCTTCCTTCTCTTTCTGTTCTTTGTTCTCTTTTTGGTTTTCTTTCTTTGTCTGTTCTTCATTATATTTGTGTTGTACTTTCTCTTTTTGTCTTCCCTTCTCATTTTCTACAACCAAATCGTTTCTCTTTACACTCATTGTGTTATTTCCTTTAGAATATACTCTGAAGTCTTTTGTGTCCTCTGCATACCCAACTATAAGACCTTTCTGGCCTTTGGAAAAGTACTTTCTTCCCTTTTCCTTTGGGATATGAACAAATACAGGAGTGTCTAACATTTTCAAATATTTCATGTCAAACGCTTTCAATTCAGATTTTACTTGGGCTAAGTTCGCTTTTTCACACTTGTAACGCATGTTCATATAGTACATTTCACCATTGCGATACGCTACCGCAAAATTTTTATTTTGTTTTGAAAATTTACACACGTTATGGTCTGTCACCATGACATATCTCTTATCTGTCACACATTTTACCGAAAAAAGATTTGTTTTCAATTCCGGCACATACAAGACATTGTCCATGGTCGTGTCAATCCAATGACGGCCATTTGACACTTGCGCCACTATCTGTCCAATGCCATGCGCACTAATGACGTTGCCATTTCCGACAATCACGGATTTATTTACCAATGGAGTGTATGACGAAAATAAATTGCGATCACGGCACATATGTTGACTCGCCCCAGTATCCACTAACCACTGCGATTGTTCAAAAGGTTCACCCGAGTTCACAACCACGAATGCATTACCATTACTGTCCTTATCTTTATTTTTGTTGAACCAACACTTATTCTTAACATGTCCTATTTTCTTACAGTAAAAACACTTTTTGTTCCTTTTATTTACACTCGCTGAACTGTTATTATGTCCCTCCTCTACGTCTAAGTCTAAGTCCCTGGAGTCGGACTGTTCATTGAAAGTCTTTTTAACGAAACCCATTTCATAACTGCCATGTTATCGAAAAGCCATTTGACCGACAGGCTATTTAACATATTGACCACTTTACTGAAAAGTCAAATGTACGCAATTCCATCTCGGCGACAGCACATTTGTTTAAACGCCATATATTCGAAAGGCAAATAAACAGAGAAAATATGAATATTATTAAAATTTTGGAGGCAGTTGATAATAAATAATAATATTATAGCCTGACCAAAAATATATGGGACCTTGCCATATTGCGGAAAACAACTGGAACTAATTTCTTTTACTGGCAACAGAAACCACAAATCGTCATTGTCATGTCATTCATTGTCATAATGATTAGTGTCAAAGTGGAAGCGTGATCAAATTTCCGAGTATGCGATATTTTTATGTATTAAAAACGCCGAGAACTATTCGCTGTCGTTAAAGAAAAGTGGTTTAACATGTGTTGTTGTAATTTTCGACAAGAAAATCTATGCGATCAACATAATTTCTTTAAATGAATTACCGATTTAGTTGTCATATCCCAATTTTTGGTACGTCATATAGTGCGAAAAGTAAGAATTGGCTACTGATGGCAACGGAGAATATTGTAACAACGATTTTGAAAATTGTAATTATTTATACTTGTTTAAGGCGTCTTATTTTCCTTATTCCAACCCTACAAAGATAATTTACTGAAATAGTTCGTAGAAATTTCAAAAATTTAATTTTTAATATTTAAAATGATAAATACATTGATTTATCATATATATAATAAATCAATGAATAAATAATATAATTTGAATGAACATTAGGCAATTTTACTTCTACCTGAATGTGGTTTAGCAAAAATAATTTCAATTTGGTCCAAATTTCAAGGCCAATATTACAAAAATTCACTAACAAGCACCTACTTGATTTGCGAGTTGTTCTTGTATCGTAGCAAGTCTAAGTCTGATAACAGATTATCAGACTTAGAAATGTAACATTCATGTAAACTTACATATAAAATACAGTAATTTTATGTTCAGTTGCCAATATACGCTGGTATGATTATATCAAGTGTTGTCATATAAAGAGGATTCGAAGCGCCCTTAATTCAGGTCCCATATATTCTTGTTCAGGCTATAATATTTAATTATTATAAAACTGATTATTCTTTCCGTTATGTATATGAATTTATACGTATATTTGTATTTTTATTAAGATTGTTTGAGTGAATAGACGCAGATTTTTTTTAAATTTAATCATATTGACATACTTTTACGAAAATACGTAATTTTTCTTTATTTGTTATATTATTTTTCAATATCACTTTGCCAATACTTTAATTAAGAAAAATATTTACGTGAGGTGAGTTGTCTCAAATAAAACTTATTGATTTCAATAAATGATTTTATTTGCCTTTAGAATATATGGCGTACTAACAAATGTATTGTCGCCGACATGGTATTGCGTACATTTGGCTTTTCAGTAAAGTGGCCAATAGGTTAAATAGCCTGTCGGTCAAATGGCTCTTTGATAACATGGCAGTTATGAAATGGGTTTCGTTAAAAAGACTTTCAATAAACACTCAGACTCCCCTCCTAACTCACTTTGATAATGTCCCAATCTTTTACACTTATAACATTTTACTTTCTTTTTAAACTTCTTTGCAACGAAAGCTGAGGATTGCTGAGGTACTTCTCCTCTTTCTATAAATCGCTCCTCCTCTATCAACAATCTAGCAACGAGATTATCGTACGTTTGTTTAGTATCTGGCGCTGACTCCCACGCGGATATAAAATGCTTATAGCAATCTGGAAGCGACATCAGCACTTTCGTAATGACGAACTTTTCTGAGATCTCCTCTCCCATCTGGTTTAACTGGTTTCGCAGCTCTTCTATTTTGGACAAAAACGTAGCCATCTCTGTACCATCCTCGTACTTAAACTGAAAGAACCGTTGCTGCACGATGTGAATGCTCGTTTCGGATTTCTGCTCGTAAACACTCGCCAGCTTCTTCCACATATCCGCAGCCGTAGTACAAGTAATAATATGCATCATAGCTTTTTCTGACATCCTTGTCACCAACCATGTATGAGCCTTCGCGTCTTTCTTCTCCCACACTGCCCTTTCAGAATCATCCGTTGGCTCCACACTTTTTCCTTCTACCACTTCCAGTAGACCTTGACCTCTGAGCAAAATGACAGATAGAAATTTCCACAAATTCCAATTCGATGCTCCCTCTAGTCTGATGTGTGAGCTTGTCGCCTTGCAGGTGTCTTCCATCATTGTGTTCCCTGCCTAAACCTTCCTTGCTAAAAACAAGTATTTTCCTTCCAGCTGATTGAGCGCCGCCGCCCCGATGCAGACTGTCTTTTTTTTATTTTCGACGAAACAGTATTCCACCCTATCGCTTTACCAATACTACAGGATCATGTGCCTGGGCCCATAACCTGATGAAATATGAGTAAAACGATAGGTTTTGATGGTGGGTTGCTTTATTAAAACTTAAAACTCAAACATAACGTACTACTCTTTTCTAACAAACAAGATGGCTAACACACAAGTGCCAACATAACAATATTACATTGCTTAGTCAATACTACCAACACTTATTAATCAAAAACTATTGAGCCGTTTGGGCTGTAGGGCGTGTCAAACAATCACACATACATACTTAGATACTCTCGAAAAACAAAACCCTCCTTCCGCAGTCGGGTAAAAAATCTGATATCGTATTTTAGAAAATCAATACCCCTTCCCCGTGCTTCTGCTCAGCCATCCCAACTGCGACCTTTAAAATAGACAATATAAAACCTTGATTGGTGTTGTTTGGGGTGCCGACTGAACAAGGAAGTACGCCTTGGTATTTGTAAAGTGCTGGCTTTATTATTTGTTTTGTTTTAGTGGTAAATGTTAGCTAGAACGTAAATCAGCGTCGGTGGCATACTTTTTTTTGCCATGATTTATATTGATCAGAGATTCGTGGCACATCCTTTCTTTTCCCCATGGGTAAGTACGGGACTTAGTGTCTCCGCCGTCTGTCAGTCTGTATGTCACCAGTCTGTATCTCATGAATGCATTATTGAACTGTTAACTGAATTATTACTAAGACTCCGCTGTCTATCTGTCTGTCACTGTAAGTATCTTATGAACCGTGATAGCTAGACAGTTGAAATTTTCACAGATGATGTATTTCTGTTGCCGCTAAACAGTAAATACCAAAAACAGAATTAAATAAAAAAAAATGTTATTAAGTGATAAGCATTCACGTTGCAATCTAAATAATATTATTGCACTTGAAAAAATGACCACCAGAGGCGGGAATCGAACTTGCGTTCCTCGCATATCTGCCGGGTTCGATTCCCGGCTTTGGCAGTATTTTTTTCAAGTGCAATAATATAGTTAAATAAATATTTAAGTAAGGCTCCGATACAACAAACGTGTTTTGTACGGAACCATTCGTGGGCGAGCCCGACTCGAACTTGGCCTGTTTTTTGTCTTCAGTAATTTGGTTTTGATGATGTGCAAATAAAAATGGAATTTAATCAAAAGAACAAGCAATTTGGGCATACACCGTGGGTACATTCAAATATTTGTTGCTTATATTTTCGGTAACCAGCTATAAATTATTGAAGTAATTATGGTTGAAATAATTTATTCTGTTAATAATTTAGATTTTGAAATTCCTCGACATTCAATACGGAAATTACGCTTTTTTTTCGTACATTTTGATGACGTTTACACGGCCGCACGTCAGACTACGTACGTAAAAGCTATTTTCGTAGTCCACATAGGTAACCTGACGTGCTGCCGATCGTACATTGCAATAACATATAACGACAAACAAGATATAGCAATGATGCGCGTGCGCAGCATAGGTCCGATCCGCGCGGGTCATCGACCCCGGCTATTAATAACGTGGCAAGTTCATTAACTGACCGCCAAGGAATTGGGTCATCGGATCGTTGCCAATTTTTTACGCCTATTTTTGATCTATCTAGCGTTTTTGTAAACAAGTTGGAGAAAAACTATAGAGTACACATTTTAATAAAACTTTTTAAAAAATCAAAGCCCAATTATACAGCTGAATTCTTGACATAAGATCTGTTGACATTGTTATTTAAAAATCATTAATTTAATTAGTAACCCTGTAATATTATTGTACGCCCCAGAGGTTGGACATGGTTAGTTCCAAGTTTTGATTTGTTAAGACCTTATTTTTTACTCGTGTTTCACAATAAAAATATATGAATATACCGCAGCTTCTGACACTAAAAACTTGCAAACTCGTTGTCGAGTAATAGTGTGTGTAATGGAGTAGGGAGTAAGTAAACAACACAATTTAAAAGAACCCTTTGAATAAGTATTCGATTTGATTGTAGCGCATTTCTCTACTTGTAGGTAGGAATCGAAGATTTATAGAGTAAAAATCAGAAGCAGAAATATTTATTTGCTTTAACATGGTAGTTCAATGGTGTTATAATAAAATTATGTGCTCACGTTATTGACTTATTAGGTCATGCAACTTTTACAGTTGGAACTTAGGTAAAGTACATTTAAGGCTATCATTAAAATAAAGTGATAAGTATTCTAAAATAACAGACAATGAGAAAAGGTAAGTCAGATCATGCCATAATGTTATCATTCTATTTAAGTCAGTATACAGTATTATTCACATGTCAAATTAAAACAGAATAGCCTCAAATACGTCTATCATAAGTTTTATTATCTTGGTCATCAAAATACTCCTGAATTGAATTGAGTAGAATACAATACAATAAGTACAATCGTTTATGTGTTAGAATTGACCCATCATGTGTTGCTTTAGATTTTAGTACTTATTTGCAGGTAGTAGAAAAAAGTTTGGTTCTGAATTTAGACTAAGTCCGATGTGGCGTAGCGTAGACAGAGTCGAAGGTGGAGCGAGCTCACCCAGAAGTTCTGGCGATACCACTCACCGACGGAGCACAGCAAACTGCTTGGCGCCGGGCTCCGGTGGGAAGGTGGTAGCTACCAGGCGCTCCTAACGGAGCCTATCGCCGCTAAAATGTTAAAACTCCAGTTTACACATAAATCAGTTGCACCACTTAAAGGTGTTCGCATTAGTCACTACATTTATTCTTAACTTCTTGAAACAGTTATGATGTCCTCCTAGCCGATTTCGACTACGGCGGCCTATCTCAACAGAGATTAGCCAACTGCGCAGGACATATTATAGTGCACAAGTGTGTGCGCAATACACAGGTGCACTCTCTGTTCCTTCACTCTCATAATTCGGTGAGACGGCAGTCCGACATGACCGTAGAGAGATCAGGCGCAGGTCCAACGGCTTAACGTGCTTTCCGAGGCACGAGGGTGTTAACACCACCAACTTCCTGACTCCGGAGCTGTGTCTGAGTAATTTCAAGACAGAAAAACCCAAACACTCTCGACCCGACCCGGGATTCGAACCCGGGACCTCGTGGATAGTACCCAGCGTGCTGACCACTAGACTAACGAGGCAGTCAGTTATATTTCGAGTTACAAGTAATAAATTCTGAATTGAAGGCTAATGGTTCGAATGTCCACCCAGGCTTTCGTCTCTGCCGGCGTTTTGCCCCTTTGAAACATTTGCCTCTTTCGAAATTTGAACCCAAAACTGCTGGTTTACTAGTGGAGCGCGAACCAACTACACCAAGACGGACTATCGTAATTATAATTTAAAATTTTATTGAATAGCTAATACAAGTTCCATCTCTTGCTTGACAAACCGAAACCTAGTTAAGATCAGCAATCAGCTCAAGTAGTCAGTAATCCACAAGTGGGCCGCCTCAGTGATACATTAACGCGAGGCTGCGTGTGCGCAAGCAGACCGGCGCGTGCAATCCGACGCCGACTGATACTAGATACGGGATGTAGTGCAACGAGGTCAGTCCCTACACTGCAATTGTTGTTCCCATCTGCTGCTTTTGTTTAACTACGATAAAAATAAAATTGAATAAAATAATTTATTTCTGCATATAAACCCAACAAGGGGCACTTATACACGTCCCAATTTTAACCCTACCACTGCTTCGAAAAATTGTGCGCTACTGCTGAGAAGAAGCAGCAAGAAACTCAGTCCTTTTTTTCAAAGTTTAAATTGTTTCTTTCATACAAAACATTCCATACATTTTTTTCTTTTATACAGTCATCTTCTGACCATTATTATTGTAGGTACTTTGCCTCTAGCGACAGCAGGAAGGACACGCATAACCTTGTCGGGCTATAAGTACTTAGGTAGTTGGAGAAATTACCACATCACATCAATTGCCTAGTTCCAAATGAATAACCTTTATAACTAAGAGACAAATGCTCATGCTTATTACACGAAATTTTCCTCTAGAACCTGCAGCCGTTGGCATCGACGACCGGGGCGGCGCGAAAGAAAATGTATTTTCAACTTTTGTAAAATATTTTTCCTCACCCAGGATTGGCCTGCCTGTTCTTTACATATCTACTACTTGTAGGTGCAATCACGGTGCGTATGTAGGCCGAGATAAGATAAGTACAATAACAATATATCTTCTTAATGACACGAGATTATCTCGCAGGAAGTATCCAATAGGAACGGAGGCCGCCGGATCTAGGTAACACACTACTTTTTACATGCTTGCGCACTTATCGGTTTGATAAAAGAACTAGCTGTTCTAAACGTTATGACGTGTAGTTAAGAGGTTGTGGATATTGATGGCTAACAGGCATCGTCAACCGAAGTAGGGACTCGGCTATCAATGGCTTTCAAAACTGTCAATGTCATGTCAAAAACAGATGTAACTAATTTAATAGAAAGTCGTGCTTGGGATAAAGTGTTTAAGCCTAATCAGTAGCAAAATTGAACGAATGATTGAACATGGACGAAATGTTGCCACCTCTAATAATGATAAAATTTTGTAAATGGCTATATCCCGTTGTGGCGTAGATAAAGGATTATCGTGGGAAGGATTTCTATCGTATGACAACTAGATATATTATGTGATATCGTGCGGCCAATTATCGTGGTGGTGCATCGTAAGCATACTGGTTTAAACCTTGCCTTATTTTTTTTTTGTAATTTAAACTTAAAAAATAAAACAATATATATTTTAGAATGATAACGGTTTGTATGATAAGGATATTTTTTATATCAATCTGTTCTTTTAGTGGAGATTGATGACTAGATGTCTCAAAAAACAATAAATAATTTTACACTTCACTACACAAACGGGATTTATTGCAACTAATTAATACTTTTTAAAAGGCAAATTTGTATTTACCCTTCCGACGTTTCGATTCGGTTGCACGAATCATGGTCGCGGGTTGACTGTAGTAGCTCGGCGTCGTCTGCTCGTGCGCGTTGAAATATTTTCTTCTACCCGCACACTTTGATTATTTGTTGAACTTGTACAGTCAGCTCGACAAACTACACTAACAGTATCCAGGTTTCTTGTTGACGGTGATAGCTACCAGGCGCACCTCGACGCGATTCGCATTTTGTTATCACTGGATTCCATGTTGATGACAAATGAAAACCATCATCCCGATTGAAATTTTTATATTTCTTAATTTCAATTGCTTCACGTATTATTCTTGAATAATAATAACGTTCAGTGGAGAGGATCTTTGGGTCATGTAGCTCCATCCAGTGATTAGCGCCTGAGTTGAGCAGATGTTCAGCTATCGCAGATTTGCCCGTCTGTAGATTTTTTACAGCTGCAATGTGTTCTTTGACTCTTTCAGCGATTGATCGCTTCGTCTGCCCAATATAGGAACTACCACAGCTGCAATCTATCTTATAAACACCCGGCTTCTGCAGAGGTATCACATCCTTTGGTGAACGTAGGTATTTCGTTACTTTTGACAACGGACTATATACAGTCTTAATGGAGTATTTGTGGAGTAATGTTCCAATTTTATCCGTTATCCCTTTCACGTATGGGAGAAAAGCAGGTTCTCTGTTCACCATTGCTTGTTTTTCTCTCTTGGGCCTCTTTTCCATTTGTCTTTTGTTCAAACTGTAACCGTTCCTTTCTAATACCCCCATTACATGGTTAAGTTCTCCTTCCAGGTGTTCAGGGTCACATAAGTTATGCGCTCTATTAACCAATGAGGATACCACAGATTGCAGATGACTAGGATGGTTATGTGAAGAGGCATGCAGATATCTGTCTGTGTGAGTTGGTTTTCGGTAAACAGAGTGGGCCAAAGTTCCATTCGGTCTCACTGTCACATGCACATCAAGAAAAGCCATAGATCTATTATGTTCCATTTCATAGGTAAACTTTATCTTTGGATGAATTGAATTAAGGTGTTCTAAATATTGTTCCACGACTGATTGGTTTCCGTTAATGATGCAGAATATATCATCGACATATCTCTTCCATAACTTTATAACATCGGGACCAGTTGATAAAGCTCTTTGTTCAAAATGTTCCATCCAGATATTGGCAATTACTGGTGCTACTGGACTCCCCATAGCTACACCATCGATCTGGAGGTAATATTGGTCACGATATAAAAGATATTTTATATCGTGAGATTGAAATACGCGAGACGCTGGTCATATGGCGATCTATATGATATGCCCTTTGAGATGAACGCAAGATACCTTGTAAACGCGCGCTGAATACTTTCAAGGCGCTGGGAGTGGATGGTATACACGGGGTTCCATGCAACACTTGCGTACTCCAAATTGCTACGGACCAAAGCATTGTACAATATTTTACGAGTGGAATTGAAATGAGCTAACTACTCGTAAATGGTAGTTCCCCTCCAGGGTCCATAGATTTTTTCCACCCGGTATAGTTGTTAGAGCAACCAATGATACTAGTCATAGCGTGTGCACGTAACTATCGGAACTGAATTAGTGCACAGTGCGCTTCCGTGCGAGTATCGCTGCAATCCAATGGGGCGATTTGCATGATTGATGTTAGGAAAAGAAAATTACAAGAATTCGGTTCCAAGTTATTCAATGTAAAGAAACTAGGAACTAGGAGTAGTGCGTTCGTGTAGTGTTCACACTTGGGCACTATTATATCTCCCGCGCAGTTGGTAATCTCGGTTGAGATTGGAAGTCGTGGTCTTTTCGGCTAGGAGGACATCAATATTAATCTTATTATTTAAAACATAAAAGATTTTTAATATTATATGACCACTATATTATAGATGTTGTTAGGTTAGCTAATAATGTAATACTTAAAGAACTTAAGACATAAGGGTCTTAAATAGGAACTGAATAAATTAACCGAGTTAGTATTAACATGGATCTCACAACTTATTACGGTAGAAGAACCGAGTCGCGAAACTTAAGTTTTTTACAAGTTTTTTTTATGGCTTATTAACAAGTTCTATGCACGAGTGAAGAAAATAAACTTTGCTAAAATGGCATCATACGTTTTCAGCTTAGCTTAGTTTATTTACAGAAACAAAAATAAATATATGAAGAATCAGGTCATGTCAAGTACTAAATATCGCTGGACAGTTGAAATGGAGAAGAATCTACGTGAACTCCTAATAGCCGATTGGCAAAAGATCGCATAGGATATCAGAAGTTCTGTGCAACCAGAATAAGTAGGTATTAGTACTCCGTACAGAAGTATGACTTTGCAATGAAATTCAAAGAAATATCTACTCAATGTTGCTAACGATATGGTGTAATTCAGTTCGCCTCAGACTTAAGTGGATTTCGTGTAGACACCTACAAAAATACATTGCAAGATAATTTCATTTTTATAACTCTGGAATATGATTCATAATACACTAAACCTATTCAGTGACGTACTATCACGCAACGCGATAGTGTTGACTGCCACAAGAAGCTACTTACGCCATCTAGCGCATCTTTTTAGGACTTTATTCACGCTCGTCCAAGCAGGTACCTAGTGTCGCGCACCGCCGGTGAATAAAACGCGGGAGCGTGTCGCTGTCGGCTAGCGACACCCAACTTGTTTAGGCCCTTACCCAGGGGTCGCCGCGCGTAGGTACGTTTTTGCTACCTACGCGGGAAGATACACAGGCCTGGTGGTAGTTAGTATAGAAAATTCGACATTTGCGCGAACCAAGTCGCGGGCAACCGCTAGTTAGAAATAAAATTATGGTTATAATGTTTTGATTCTTTAATTGGATCTGTTGCAGTTATTCGAGCTTGCTTTGAATGTCGGCTAGGTTGTTTCAACAACATGTTGCTTTGTCGAGAAGCAGAAAGTGTAACCGCGCAGGTGCAATAGAAAACTGCATTCGTTTGTTATTTGTGATACACAATAACAAAATGGCAATGCACACTTATCCATTATTCGTAGAACTACAGAATAAATAAAAGGTAGAACGAAGACTGTTGTTCCTTCAAGATAAATAAAAAGTGGATTCATAAAACCCATACTTTCGCATTTGTTAGGGGTGAGGAAGCGCCAAGAACACGCGATTGCCATAGGAATTTCCCTACCCGCAACACCACATGGCTTCGCTGATGTCTAGCATGCCTCACGCTCCGCAACCCTGGCGACAGGAAGGTCGTGTACGAATTTGTTCAGTCTGATCAAAATTATGTTTTTTTTTAAAAGCGTGGCGTAGGGCGTCCACCGGCAAGATGGACACACAACCAAATTAGGGTCGCCGGATCGCAATAGATGCAGGTCGCTTGTAACAGATCACTTTAGAAAGGAGGAGGCATATATTCAGCAGTGGACGTCCTGCAGCTGTTATTGATGATGATAGTAATAGTAATAATAAATTGTTTCAAAAGACACACCAATCACCTAGCCCTAAACTAAGCGTAAGCTTGTGCTATGGCGACAAGGATAACAAATAGACATATTTATATACGTTAATACATCCATGACTTAGGTACAAATGCTCATGCTCATCACACAAACATTTGCCTCTTGCGGGATTCGAATTCGCAACCTCTGGTAAGTCCGGAGCGCGGACCACTACACCAAGACGGTCGTCATGATGATGACCTATTGTCTTCTATTCATTTCACAATTCACCTACATATGTAATTAAATCAGTGCACATCCCATCTATCACCAATCCCACCCGTAATTGGGTCGCGCTCCACATTGGTTAAGAGCTGTCTCATCAATTATTGCCTGTCCAGACCTGTTATTTAGTACACGCGATAATTGACAGTCAATCACGCTCTATTCTGCGATAGTAATATCTATGACATGCGTGTAGTTAATTCCACACTTCCACTACTGCTCCAAAAACCTGTCCTGAGGAGCAGAAGCTAGGACAGCTTGGTTATCTTCGAAATATTAGTGTATATAACGAGGTTAGAGAGAATACTATAAGGTTATAAGATCGATCTAAAAAACATAGAGTACCTGCTGGATGTCATGTACACAAATACCGCACATCAGACTATCCCACTTGGAAGGTCGAAACCGCCTCTACTACATAAGTAATAAACGCTGTGTTTGTAGTTTAAATAGGCAACATGACGTGCTGCCGACTGTACAGTGGCCAGCACATCAGCTTATACATTTTCGTTGCCTAAGTTGCCGTTGTGTTTACCTTCGTGGCTGTTATCCGTATTTAAAAATAAATATGTGAATAAACAGTTTTAACCCATCTAAGTATTGGCCAAAGATGGCAAAAGATAGTCAAGGCTTGGCAGTCTTTGTACATGCGGCCGTACGTCAGACTATCCCATTTCAACCTTGAGACTGACTCTATTCCTACCTCAATAAACCTAGCATACCTGCTGAATGTCATGTACATACGGTAGATAGATAGATAGATAACTCTTTATTGCACACCATAACAGAAAATACAGTAAGTACAGCGATTTACACAGAAAAATGTACAATGTAGGCGGTCTTATCGCTATAAGCGATCTCTTTCAGACAACCTTTAGGTAAAGGAACATACTCATTCACAGGAAGGGGGAGGTATGCTCAGGGTGGCTCAGGTAAATAAATAAATAAATTGTTTCAACAAACACACCAATTTCCTAGCCCCAAACTAAGTGTGAGCTTGTGCCATGGTGACTAGGATAACGGATAGAGATACTTAAATACATTTATAAACATCCACGACTTAGGTACAAATGCTCGTGCTCATCACACAAACATTTGCCCGGGTCCGGGGCGCGAAGTAGTGTGGCACGTGTAGTGGACACCAAGACGGTTGTCTCGTCAGGTAAAAGTGCCTTATGTCCAAATTTATCTAGTGCCAGCTAAACAAGATAACCTACATCAATTACAACCTGACAACGCGAGACGGGCATAATGGATTTGTGCCGACCCGAGCAGAAACTATAATTGTCGCCGGTTACAGATATTAAGGATGATAAATTGATTTTGCGATTGTCTGGTAGCTGTCGGTATTTTACCTATTTGTGAGTATTATGATTGAAATTATTTCATAGCGTCATGATTTGCTAACTGAAAACCATTTGGCTGTGCAATTTGTGTCCAACAATAGTAACCACTGGACCAAATAGTAGTAGTAATATGTAGTTCCAAATGTCGACCACGGTGGCCAATCTCAACCTATATTTGCCAACTGCGCGGAACCTGACCGAAGACAGGGCTTAATGTGTATTCCGAAGCACGGGGATGTTAACATCACCAACTCTCTGACGCCCAGCTCAGAGCAAAACTCCTAACCGTGTACGAATTTTTGGTTTAAACTTATAAAAAAAATATTTCCAACTTTTTAGTTAAGATATTTTTTACGCAACGCCTGCTACGCACTAAAACAGCACAATACATCTAAAACTCAGCTTATCTCCGGTCATCGGACACGGTATTCAAGCTTGTCAATACACAAGCCATGGTCTCACAGGCTTACGCTTTGAGCTTGTAACACAAAACGAGCTTCGTAATTGTGAGTAAATGAGGTACAATAAATTGCTAAGTCTTAATCTGTTGTCATGCAAATGTGGGTAGTTGTGCAAACCGACGCACAGATGTAATGTGCGTTGGGACACGCGCCCGCGCAGATGGAGCGGAACAAAGGGGTCAGATGTACTGGGAGTGTAGGGCTGCCTATAGAACGTTACAGAATAATAATAATAATAATAAACTGTTTTAACCCTTTGCGTGCCAGCTACGAGATAACTCGTAGTGCGGGATTTCGGCTTGGTGCCGGTTACGAATATATTCGTAGATTTAATAGGTCGTTCTACACAAAAACATATTTATTGGCACTACAGGTAAGGTCAAATTTTGAACGTTTGGCATTAGCAAAGAAAACGCATGATAATTTCAGACTTCACACTTTCAATGGAAAAAAGTTATGACATGACAAACATAAGGTACTAAGTAGTAGTATAAACAAACAAAAGAAGACATAATTCCGTCTTTTCAATAGTAGAAATATAATATTTAGTAGTGATAAGCTTTGAAACAATCAACTACATATTAAGCTGGAGTTTTTGGACACAATAGGCAATACCTTGTTTCTTTGCGTATCTTATTTTTGGTACACACAACACAAGGTTTAGTTGGCTTGCTTTGCGCTGAAAGGGTTAACAAACACACCAATTACCTAGCCCCAAACTAAGCGTGAGCTTGTGCTATGGTGACTAGGATAACGGATAGACATACTTATATACATTTATAACCATCCATGACTTAGGTACAAATGCTCGTGCTCATCACACATACATTTGCCCCTTGCGGGATTCGAACCCGTAACCGCCTGGTTTAGAAGTCCGTGGCGCGAACCACTACACCAAGACGGTCGTCGAAAAAAAATAAGGTAACGATATTCCTAGAGAACGGTACATATGCGGCCTTATTTTATTTTTATTTTAATTTATTTTATTTGATGTACACAACAGGTTACAGCCAAAATACAGTATAAAAATAGTAATATTGAAAACTTATTGTCTAGGTTGCAGCCCTTAATAGGTACATACTTTTACAGAGTACATAGGTAAAGCAGAGTAACAGTCGTATAATTAATTCTTTACATTAACATAAAATTCAAAAAAATTAAATGGAAACAACACATAATCATGATTAAATTAAATTAAAATACAGAAATCAAAATATAGTAGTAGCAATCAATCTTTAATACAATTAATTAGGTTTTTCTTAAACTTAGCCTGACTGTCATTGTAAATATCAATGTCTGCATCCGCGCATCCACCGACGAGCTCATTAAATTGACGACACATACGGGTTAAGGGATTGAAGTACGATGTGTTATTGATGTAAACGTTAAGGGTAAACACTTTTGGCTTCCGTACGCGAAAATGAGTATTAAAGTTTAATTGAGATTGAGATATTTAGAGTCATGTCGTTCATTTGACACCATCCCAATATCGAGTCTAAGTCTTGTTGGAGCTGCATAGCATCGCTCAAACTAGATATAGATTTAAAGATCTTCAAATCATCTGCATAGAGGAGGCATGGACTTAATAATCGGCTTACAAGGTCGTTTATAAAAATAATAAAGAATAGGGGCCCGAGATGAGATCCTTGTGGGACACCTGAAGGGACTGTAAAAGATGCAGGGAGTTCACCTTTTAGGGCCACTAATTGGCTTCGATTGCATAAATAAGATTGTACCCATCGCAGCAAATCACCATGCACACCATGCATTTCAAGCTTTCGACAGAGAAGTGAGTGGTTTACTCTATCAAATGCCTTAGAAAAATCCGTGTATATTGTATCTACCTGTCCACTCCTGGCAAAAGCACCACACAGATAACTTTTATATTCTAAAAGGTTACTGGTGGTACTGTAGTGTCCGCACATCAGACTATGCTGAACACTTTGACCATGAGACCACAACGATTACTAATCTATTTTTGTACAATTACGTCAACTATAAGTACGCTTCTTAAATAAAAACCGGCCAAGTACGAGTCGGACTCGCGTACGAAGGGTTCCGTACCAATAACTTACAACAACAGGCAGTATAGGCAAAAAAACACGTTTGTTGTATGGGAGCCCCCCTTAAATATTATTATTATTTTAACTTAATTATTTATTTTTAAAGTAAATACTCGTATACTACATATTATTATTCTGTGAACATTTCAAGCGTCTACCTGTTGTCATTATTAATATTAAGCAAACAACGGCAAAAAAATCATGTTTGTTGTATGGGAGCCCCACTTTAATTTTTTTTTTCTATTTTTAGTATTTATTGTTATAGCAGCAACAGAAATACATCATCTGTAAAAATGACAATTGTCTAGCTATCACGGTTCATAAGATACAGCCTGGTGACAGACAGACATTCAGACAGACAGCAAAGGCTTAGTAATAGGCTCCCGTTTATACCCTTTGGGTACGGAACCCTAAAGAGTAGGCATAAAAACGTACGTACTTAAATACCTGTTTTGGAAAACGTTGACAATCTACACACACACGGTTAGGTCTTTCTTTTACGGCTAGCGTTACGTTTCTATCTAAGAAACGTTAACGAATAATAATGATTAATGGTAGGTACTTAGTAATTTCTAAACTTAAAAATGACAAATAACACCTTAGTCTACCTGTGACCACGGACGCTGTACGTGTTCGAATCGTCAGGTTTGAAATCAAATTAAAATAAACCGTAAAAGTAATCCGTAAACTTGTGTTTAAGTAAAACGATGATTGATTTGATTATATTTTAAGGCGCACAAATTTTAACTCAAATAACTTTGTGGTAAGTACCTATCACAGATAAAACATAACCGAAACAAAAAGTACAGAGCTTGGCCTCTAGCGAACACCATAGTATTTATCAATACTATGACATATTGTCTTTGACAGCCCTATTCCCAAAGCGGGGGTGTCTCCGCGCCCTACTTCCGCGGCTAATAGCGGCCGCCCGCCCACCGCTTGCGCGAACGCAGTGCAACAAACAACTGCTAATACAAACTATCTTTTAGTCCATTGACAATTTCTTCTGCATACTCTTTTACCCGTCTATCCCCCTCCATGAATTATGGGGCGTAATCATAACAAAAACAATAATAAATAAACAACGAGCAATATTAGAAATAATAGCAGCCAAATACAGCCTATGATTTTTTATGTCTAAAATCATAATATGGTGATGAAGACTCGATATCGGGCGCTCAGGGCAATTGGCATTTTTTATGGAGCGCCTGGTATTGGGCGCTGTGGGACTGCCCGGCTAAGGGATCCTTCAAGGTGCGTTGAATATCCTGTGAAATTCAGAAGAATTAATATTTCGTCGAACACTCAAAGAAATCTAGAAATTCATATAAAGGATGGATAATGTATCTACTATTTAGTAAAATTGTCAGCTGTCAGAAAGTCTCAAATTGGGAAATTTGTACGAGTAATATACGATTCAACAATTGCAAATACACAATAAAATACACAATAATAAATAATTGTAGTGTATACGTGTTGCCAAGAATTTCCAAAGATCTAGATATTTGGACAGCAAAATGAGAGAGATTACCACTTAAAATCCCCACGTGTTAGCTTCCGCATGGTGTGAAGAATATTTTTAGTCAAACACATGTTACAACGCGGATTTTAACGAAAATAAATAAACATAATCGTGTCAAGGTTTCGAGGAACTGCTCACTCGATTAATGAGCTAATGCCGCTTCAGTACCTCTGAATAGAATTCTTTCCTTCTGCAATACGCTGAACAAAATAATTTTATGCATGATTAAGCGGAGTTTACTTCAAACCTAGGTCAAGTTTATCGGTTGGTTAAATTCGTCTTATGTCAGGTGTTTTGACATAAATACGCGTATAACTACAACTTATTTTTCTTTAGTTGTAAAATTCAGTACTGAAATCTACATTATTGTTCACGCACTAGCCTCGTGATACGTAACTTACGACACGCACGGGATGGGGACCTCCGAGCACCGGCGAAGAACACCAACATTATGTATACTGGTTTGAATCATATCATATTCTGACCAAAAACTTGTCTCACCATTTTTTGTACATTACGTTATTGCACTAAGCATGCGTCACAAAAATAAACTAATAATACATTTTAATCGTTCTCCAAAAAATCGTGGATTGTTGAATGTCGTTCCTGCACCTGTGTCTGAATATTGGACTGCCTTACACCATCATCATCATCATCTTAGCGCTATCCCGGTTATGCACTTGCTCGCAAGGGCCCAGGAACCGCTTTGGACCATGATCCAGGATATGGCAGATCAGGTAATTACACTGTTTGTATATTATTATGGCATAAGTTAAGGTGCTATATCTCAACACTGATATTTTTCGGTTTTACTGAGTTACAATTAAATATTAACCTTTAATAAAATCGAAATAAAATAAGGTAAAAAAATGTTGTGATTACCATACATCATGATGAAAATGGAACGCACCCGGATTAGTTCATATTTTTGACACTTCTCTTGTTAAAGCTACTCTTCCATGTACTTTTTCTGTGCTGTCAATTTGCTCATGTACGTTCTTTTGTATCTTGCAATAAAACCATTAATTACTGTTTAAGTATATCTTTATTTGCTTAGAATCCTACATGGTTGCAGAGCGTAGTTGCAAATAAAGCCGAAGAAACAAGCGGATAACAGTGATTCCGAGGTTTTACCGGCAACGTGCTTTTGAGGTTAAGTGCAACGTGCAAATATAAAATCATGTCGAACTCAAATATGTTTAATATCGATAAACTGAGTGGCCAAGATAATTTTTCTACGTGGAAATTCAGTGTGAAAACTTATTTGGAACACTAAAATTTATGGTGTTGCATAGAACCGGGTACAGGAACAGTCGACCCTATAAGGGTGTGAAAGCAAAATCCAAACTTATTCTACTTATTAACACTCAAAACTATATCCATGTTCAGGAGTGTAATACTGCCAGAGAAGTGTGGGACAATTTGCATAAAGCATTCGATGACAACGGCCTGACCAGAAGAGTAAGTTTGTTGAAGGAATTGATCAATACTTCACTAGAATCAAGCGAAAACGTAGAAGACTATATAAGTAAGATAATGAATGCCGCAAACAAACTTAAAAACATTGGCTTTGAAGTGAATGATGAATGGCTTGGGACCCTTATGTTGGCTGGCCTATCCTATGAGTACAAGCCAATGATAATGGGGCTAGCGAATTCAGGTTTGAAAATTGGTGCAGACTTTATAAAAACTAAATTGCTCCAGGAAGTGAAAACTGAAAATTCAAGCAATGCATTTTATTCTAATTCTAAGAAAAGGAATGAAAACAACAAGTCTAAGCCCTCAGTAGAGAAAATGAAAGGCCCTAGATGCTTCAACTGCAATGGTTATGGAAATTTTGCAAAGTTTTGTAAAAAGCCAAAGAAAACACAAAACAAAGGAAAAGAAAAAAATGAAGATGGTTTCATTGCAGCCTTTTCAGCATCCTCAGGAAAGAATAGTGAAAAATGGTACATTGACTCTGGCGCATCCATGCATATGTGTAGTAATAAAGAATGGTTGTCTAATGTTCGTGAGCCATCAGTAAAGACAATAACAGTGGCTAATAGGGAGCCATTATCTGTGGAGTGTGTTGGAGATATCAGTATTAATATTTCACAGCATAATAAAATACAAGTAAAGAATGTTCTATATGTACCGGGACTTGCAGTCAACTTACTGTCCGTCAGTATGATCACAAAGCATGGGTACAGAGTGTCGTTCAATGAGAAAGGTTGCCACATAGAAGATTGTTATGCTCTGCCACTTTGATAAATAAGTTATACATTCTTGACACCAATATTGACAAAGAAAGCGCCCACCTAGTGTCAAACAAGGTAAATCCAAATGCTATTAATTTATGGCATCTTGCTTATCTAAAAGTTTCAGCCCTCAAGAAATTGCCAGACTGTGCCTAACAAATGGTCTGCAGATAGATATGCAATGTTCTGCTTGTCTCGAAGGGAAACAGACAAGATTACTGTTTAAACATACAGGATCTAGAGCTACAAGACCTTTGGAGGTTATACACTCTGACTTGTGCGGGCCAATGGAGAACCTGTCATACGGAGGTATGAGATTCTTTATTTCTTTTATAGATGATTACTCTAGGATGGTCCATATTTATTTTATGAAAGATAAACAAAATGTATTAGATATTTTCAAGGATTTTAAAAATAAAGTAGAGAACCAATTGAATCATAAAATAAAAACCATAAGAACTGACAATGGTAAGGAGTATTGTAACTTGAATTTTGAGAAATATTTGACTAACTGTGGAATCATACATCAGACTTCGGCTCCGTACAATCCTCAGCAGAATGGACTAGCCGAGAGAATGAATAGAACACTAGTAGAAAAGGCAAGGTGCATGATTTTCTATGCAAAATTAGATAAACCTATATGGGCAGAAGCTGTTGCTACCGCTGCATACTTAGTCAATAGATCACCAACTAAAGTTCTGGGCAATACTACACCATATAAAATGTGGACAGGAAAGGAACCCAAACCGAGTCATGTAAGAATATTTGGTTCAAAGGTACATGTGCGTAAGGAGAAAGGAATGAAGTGGGACAAGAAATCAAGAAAAATGATCCTAGTAGGTTATTGCGACAACACAAAGGGGTACCGTGTCATGAATCCCATAACTCATCAGGTCACAAAAAGCAGAGACGTCATTTTCTTTGAAAGTGTTAATGACTTCATTGACACTTAATACAGCTAGACCAACAGACCAGCAACATGACCCTCAGGCCTCGTGATAAAACTCACAAAGATAAAAAGGGATTATTCTGTTTTTTTTAATAATGTTACAGATCCACAGAACGTAGAAGAAGCTTTATCATCCCCTCATGCCAATGAATGGAAGAAGGCAATGGATGAGGAATACAATTCCTTAATAGAAACAGAAACATGGCAACTTGACGATTTACCTGCTGGCAAAAAGGCATTAGCAAACAAGTGGATATTTAAGACGAAGACCGACCAGCAAGGAAATGTTATGCGATACAAAGCGAGACTTGTCATCAAAGGCTATGAACAAAAGAGGGGCATAGACTATCAAGAAGTTTACTCTCCGGTGGTGAGATACTCTTCTATTCGTTATTTATTTGCTGTGGCAGCTCAATGCAATCTCCACATTGATCAAATGGATGCTGTTGCTGCCTTTCTCCAAGGAAAAATAGATGCTGAGATATACATGGTACAACCAGAAATGTATGCTAGAGGAAAACATCTGCTCAAGTCTATTTATGGGCTCAAACAGGCAAGTAGACTATGGAATACTAAATTATGTAAAGTTCTGAAGGAACTGGGAATTGAGCAATCAAAGACTGATCCATGCATTTATTATGATAATACAAAGAAAATTTACATTGCTGTGTGGGTTGATGACTTAATTATATTTAGTTCTCAATTAGAATATACCAAAGAATTGAAGGAGAAGTTATGCAAAAAATTAAAAATAAAGGACCTTGGTCCAGCCAAACAATGTTTGGGCCTGAACATAACTACAGGTAAAGGCACCATCATATTAGATCAGGAGAAGTATATAAAGGAAGTGTTATCAAGGTTCAATGTGACAGATTGCAAAACTACAAAGACACCTGTAGAAGTTGGACTTAAATTCAGCGACATACAAGAATATCCATATGACTGCCCTTATCAGCAAGCTATTGGCTGTCTTCTGTTCATAGCTCAAGGGACAAGGCCAGACATTTCATTCAATGTGTCTCAGTAGATACAATAAAGAGCCAAAATCTGAGCATTGGGCTGCTGTTAAGAGGGTACTGAGATACCTACAGGGTACCAAACATTACAGGCTGACTTATACCAAGAATGGCGAAAGTGAGATCATAGGTTACTGTGATGCGGACTGGGCAAGTGATGTCCGCGACCGTAGATCGTGCAAGGGCTATATTTCTTTGTCACAGGGTGGCGCTGTGTCATGGTGCTCACGAAAGCAACAAACTGTGGCCTTGTCTACAGCAGAGGCCGAGTACATGTCTATGCACTATGGCTGCAGCAACTGCAGGGAGAACTTGAAGGACAATGTGATGGTACACTAGTCATCTACAGTGGCAACACAAGTGCAATCAAGCTTGCTCAGTCTTGCCAGAAGGTTACTTTTGTAACCTTTTAGGTAACTTTTGAACTGCATTGGTTACTTTTAGGTTACACTAATAAAAAGGTTACTTTTAGGTGATTTTTCGGAATTTGTAGAATTAACTTTTAATTTCTTACATAAAAGCAACGTGAAACGGAACGCTCGTTTTGGAATTAAATTTCATGTTGGTAAGATCCGTTAGCAGTAGAACTAAAACCACAGACCTCTAAGAAAAATCATAGCAGTCTCTATTAGAACAACACGTTGTACTCTTTCACACTTACACCTCTTGTACCTAGCTCTTTCGCTCAATCAGTCTGATCGGATCGGATTCATTCGTTATTGTTCGTTTGCCGTCGTGTCGTGCCTGTAATTTTGTTGTCATTGTCAACGAAAGTTTTGTGTCTGTATTTTAGGAATTATAACAACTAATAAATAAATTGAAATTCATATTTAGTATGTATCAATATGAATCAAAAAAGAAATGCGGGCAAGTGCTGAAATATTCGTCGATGTTTCTGAAAGTCAATAAAACTAATATTAAACGATTATTATATCCTTGTTAAACGAGGTCAAAATTAACTCTCCTGAAATTTTCAATTACGTTAATCAATGTTATTACAACCCTTCAAAACTATTATACAAATGTAATGAAATTGATTCCGCTATAGGCTGTCAACAAGGTGACCCTCTTGGACCTACTATTTTCAGTTTGGCTATTAACCCCTTCATTCAAAATTTATTCTCAAAATTTAATGTATGGTATTTAGACGATGGGACACTAGGAGGTGACGCTGACACTGTTTTTTTAGACTTTTCTAGAATAATTCAAAAATTTCATACAATAGGCCTTTCTTTAAATTTTGACAAATGGGAAATTTTTATTTCAGAACATCTTCCTCTTTCAAGAAGATCTGAGATAATTTCAAAATTTCATAGTTTGGCCCCCAATATTAAGATTCTCACAGAGTCAACCCCTTCATCTTCTAGGCTCTCCCATCTTCGATAATGCAATACCCCCTCATTTTCAAAAATTAGTAACTAAATTTGATGAATGTTCAGACCGCCTTTTGGAAATCAACGCTCATTCGGCTCTCTTTATACTAAAATCCTGTCTTTTAGTTCCTAAATTTAATTATCTTATTCGATGCTGTCCTATTTGGAAATTCCAAAATTGGACTAATAATTTAGACAATCTTGTTAAAACACATTTGGAAAAGATTCTGAACATTCGTCTTTTGGAACGGTCTTGGGATCAAGCGTCCCTTACTATCCGTTTTGGTGGGATTGGGACACGCAAAATTTCCACTGTCTCCTTACCTGCCTTTCTATCCTCATCTTACAGCACGTCCACTCTCGTTGCAAGTATCCTGCAGCCTTCTACTGCAAACTTCGAAGTAGCGTGCCTGGACGAGGCTAGAAATGCTTGGGATATAGCATATGCGAATAAATTCCCTTCAGATCTTAAAATTCAAAGGAGTTGGGACCAAATTTCTTGTGAGTCTATTTTGAAAAGTCTTATTGACAGTAGCACTGATAACGCGGATCTAGCCAGACTAAAAGCAGTTTCCACCAAGGAAGCAGGATACTGGCTTCAGGCCTATCCTTCGGCCAACGTGGGAACCCTTTTGGACTCAGAAACTCTACAAGTCGTGATAGGTCTGCGTGTTGGTGCTGAGGTTTGCCTTCCACACAGATGTCCTTGTGGTTCTGATGTCGGCTCGTTGGGACATCACGGACTCTCCTGTATTAAAAGTGCAGGCCGCTTTTCGCGTCACGCCAGCATCAACGACATCATCCGTCGGTCTCTTGCCTCTTGCGTCTTTACTCGAGCCGAACGGTATCGCGCGTGATGATGGCAAGAGACCAGACGGGATGTCACTTGTTCCTTGGCGGATGGGTCAGGCTCTTGTGTGGGACGCTACCTGTGTCGACACACTTGCAGCCTCTCATCTGCCCGGGACAAGCCGTGATGCTGGTTTGGCTGCGACAGGTGCCGAAAACTTTAAAAATAACAAGTACAGGCAGATCGCCTCCCGGTACCACTTTGTACCGTTTGGAGTCGAAACACTGGGTTCGTGGGGTCCCAACGCTATCTCTTTTTTCAAAGAGATTTCCAAGAGGCTAGTTGACAACAGTGGTGACCTAAGAGCTGGCAGCTACCTTGCTCAGCGTATAAGCATCGCTATCCAGCGCGGTAATGGTGCCAGCATCCTAGGAACCTTACCACAAGGACCTTTTTTATAATTTTTGTTTTAGTGTTGTATTAAGTCATTTTTCTTAATTTTTATTAATAAGTTGTATATATAGTTAATTATAATATTGGAGGAAGAAAAAAAAAACTATTCTATCAAATTTTAATACCTTTCCAATAAAAAAAATATATATGAAAGGTTACTTTTTTTACAAAAAGGTTACATTTTTTTATATTTCAGGTAATTTCTGATAAGACTGACTGGCAACACTGAGCTTGCTGCTAATGACTGTTACTTGCCGAGGTCCAAGCACATAGACATTAGATATCATTTTTTGCGGGAACATGTGAAAAGTTTAAAGTTACAATTTTTCTATGTAAAGAGTGAATAAAATGTTTCTGATATATTAACCAAAGGGACTAGTGTAGATAAACATTACTATTGTATGCCTAATATGGGATTGCGTTCTGGGGTGGGTGATGAAAATGGAACGCAACCGGATTAGTTCATACTTTTGACACTTCTCTTGTTAAAGCTACTCTTCCATGTACTTTTTCTGTGCTGTCAATTTGCTCATGTACGTTCTTTTGTATCTTGCAATAAAACCATTAATTACTGTTTATTTGCTCAGAATCCTACACATCACAACAATAGCTATCAACCAATAAAAATATGACGAATGCATAGCGAAAGCGTCAATCGTATTTAAAAGAGATCAAGAATTTCGCACGAGTGGATGGACTGCATGGTAGCTCAAGAGCGTTGGCCCTGTTAGCCAAAGGTCGTGGGTTCAAATCCTACTCATGTGCGAATTTTTGGTTTCTTACCTATATAAATAAGAAAGAACACTGTGAGTGTTTAAAAAAAACTAATGACGTAGGTATGTCATTGCTTTGTTTTTGTTATCGCAAGGTTCGTGTAGTTCCACATTTCCCAATGAAGAGGCTTATTTCCCGAAGGCCGTTGATTTCATCTGTCGAGGTAAATATCGGCCGAGATGAAATGATCGTAATTAGCTATTGTGCTATTACCAAACCTCGTTTGTCATTATCGAAAGTCATTTGAGCCTTGGCGCCACAGTCGCCGGAGAACAGCCAACACATTTGATAAAGGATGAGTGTGTATCTAGTGTAGAGATTACGATCAAGTGAGGAACATCCGGTCGGATGACCTAGATATCGCTAGGCGCTGGATCAGTATATTATATTGTGTGTGTATAGTCCCCCAGACGCAAATTACCAACTTTTTGAACCCATTATGAAAGAAGCATTAGAGGAAGTTTGCAGATCAAACAAAAAAGGGTGACTCCCAATACTGCAACTTGTCTAGATAATATTTTTTGTGATTCCAACGCAATCGTAATCGACAAATGTATCTTACGTAATCTTAGTTCCGATCATAGAGGTCAAAAGGTCTCATTTCAACACAGTCATGCCTCAAGTGTTGTGGAGAATGTTTATAGGCCTGTCACAGTAAATAGGTTAGACAGATTTAGGGATACAATTTTTAATAGTGTAAACTCAACTGTACCCAATAATCACGATAATGTTGATAAATTATACGAAGACCTTTTTGAATTAATAAAAAATCAATTCAATGAAATCTTCCCGCTGAAGAAGATTAAGACAAATCAAGCTAAATGTAAATTTAATGACTGGGCTACACCAGGTATTCATAAAAGTAGGATTGAATTGTATGAGTTATATAGTATAAGAGAATACTCACAGGATCCACATACTATTGAATATGTTGAAAATTACTCTAAGATATTTAAAAAAGTATGTGCTGCAGCAAAGTCAAACTATATTCGTAGAATAGTTTTAAATTCCAACAATAAGGCAAAAGCTACTTAGAACATAATAAACAAGGAAACTTGTAAAAATAAATCAAAAAGTAGCTCATTCTCACTAAAAGTCGAAAGTAAATTGATCACATCCAATCAAGAAGTTAAAAATGCCTTTGAGTCATTTTTTTCTAATATTGCACCTTCAACAACTAAAGAACTTGCATCTTCTTCAGAACTTGCGGAATCGATTCTCAAGTCCAATGTCGACCAGTGCGATTCTCCACTGCATTTTAGGCATGTCAGTCCCGAAGTAATTACAAAAACATTTCTAGATTTAAATATGAAGAAGACTGAGGATCTATGGGGACTATCTGTGTATATTATAAAATCAATTATCAACACAATAGCTCCTCAATTAGCAATAATTTTTAACAAGTGCATTGATGATGGCCAGTTTCCAAGCCTAATGAAATTTAGTAAAATTATACCGCTATTTAAATCTGGCGAGAAAAGTGACCCCTCTAATTTTAGACCAATATCGATTCTTCCGGTCCTCAGTAAAATATTTGAAAAGGTAATATTCAATCAACTACTAGCACATCATTCTTTAAACCATCTACTACACAAAAAACAATTTGGTTTCACTAAAGGTAGAAGTACTGCTGATGCGGGAGTTGCTCTATTAAAACATATCTTTGATGCCTACGATAATAGAAAAGATGCTTTAGGTATTTTCTGTGATCTTTCAAAAGCTTTTGATTGTGTAGAACATAAAACTTTATTGAAAAAATTAAGAAATTATGGGGCTTCAATGAATGCATTAAATCTACTTGAATCTTACCTAACAAGTAGAACACAAAAAGTATGCATCAATGGGGTTGAGCTTCTGGAGCACCTCTGACCATGGGTGTGCTCCAGGGATCGATATTGGGACCTTTATTGTTTTTAGTTTATATAAATGACCTTCCACACTTTGTGGAAGATCTTTGTGATATAGTATTATTTGCTGATGATACTTCATTTATATTTAAAATTCCCAGGGGGAAAGATACTTTTGACGATGTAAATAATACTCTTTCACAAGTATTGCATTGGTTTACCGTTAACAACCTTTTGCTTAACGGGAATAAGACTAAATGTGTTAAGTTTACGATGCCTAATGTCAGACAGGCCTCAACAGATGTTTTGATACAAGACAAACTGCTAAATACTATAAATTCGACAACATTTTTAGGAATTACTTTAGATTCAAAACTACAATGGGGTCCTCATATCGTGGCCCTGTCAGGAAGACTTAGTTCAGCTGCTTTTGCTGTAAAAAAGATACGGCGCTTGACTTATGTTGAAACGGCCAGACTAGTCTATTTTAGTTATTTTCACAGCTTGATGTCGTACGGTATTTTACTATGGGGCTCAGCTGCTGATATAGAATCAATTTTTGTACTACGAAAAAGGGCCGTACGTGCTGTTTATAACCTCAAACCTCAAGATTCATTTGAAGATTTTATTAAAGAAACAAGGATATTAACAGTAGCCTCTCAATATATTTATGAAAATATTATGTATGTGCGTAAAAACTTGCATTTATTTACAAAAAAAAGTGATACGCATAATTTTAACACTAGAAATAAAAATAAGCTTGCTATTCCACAATTCAGGCTTCAAAAAGTTGGTCATTCTTTCATGGGAAAATGTGTCAGTTACTTTAACAAATTACCGAAAAATATTGTAGAATTACCAATTAACAAATTCAAATCATTTATTAAGGATACCCTAATGACAAAAGGTTATTATAAAGTAGACGATTATTTGAATGATGTAAACGTGTGGACCAGCTCGCACTAGTACAATTTCTGTATTTAAACATTATTTTTAAAAGAGGCTTTGACAATAGTGACTGAGTTTCTTGCGCTGCTTCTTCTCAGCACTAGCCCACAATTTGTCCCGAAGCAGTGGTAGGACTTAAAAAATAATATGTTGGGACATGTATAAGTGCCCGCTGTGGGTGGTATACATAAATAAATGACTTTGATGACTTTTTTATGACAGATGAAGTACTGAAGGACCTGCGTGAGCTCCAAATCGGGAAAAATGGGGTCTTCTGGTGTCGGAGGCCAAAAATCCTCTTTGGGTCGCTGAGCTAGCGAATTAACTACCAATTTGTAAATTCGGGAACTCCGACGACATAATTCGTGCTACTAATGAGAAATTAAAATATGGTAGGTATATTATAGTTGGAAGAGCTTATGATAGCGAAGGGTCGTTGTTTCGTATTTTTTGTGTAAGTTTATAAATAACTGTCTGTTTAAAATTTCTTTTTACTTTGTATACCAACCTTAATTTCTGATTTGAGTTGTTTTAGAAGTGTTTTCACTTCTATTTTCTATAATGAATATCAATTACAATGAGATGTCAAACCCAACTCAAACTGTACAAATAAAAATATGTAAGCGTCATCATAATTGATTTTATAACAAAAAACTGCAACATATCTACAAAGGTGTACAAAATGACTTAGCTGATATGTTTATGCTACGCTTTTGTGCCGTTAGAATGTCCGACCTCCGCTGTCAACGCTATGTTCTTCATTAAACATTTAATTTAGAAATTAAGTTATTTGGGATCCGCTTAGATGGAGATTCAGCTAAGGGGATTAGCTTTAATCACTTTGATTATTCGAAGACAAATAATAAACGAACTCCTCCATTATAATAATAATAATAGTATTTATTTATTACAGGCTACAGACTACACAGTAATACAGGCCCATAGGATAAATACCTTACAGACTAAGATACATATGAAACATAAAAAACTAATAAAACACTATTTAACTAACTACACGAGCGACTAGATACGACGCGCGCGGTGTCGGCTGGCAGTCGTCCCCGGAATCTTCGAAACACGACTACCTGCGGCCAGAAGTCCTTCTTCATGAAAATCGCCAGATAATGGGTCGGTACTCTAACCACGAACAAACTAAAATTAACTTTATGGCTAGATTCCAACCGTTCGACCCTCAGGGTGAAGTTGGACTTTCTTCGAACATAGTCGACGACCTCCTCTACCTTCGTCGACCCGTGACATCGGGACACATACAGCTGCGTCGAGCATATTTCGCGACGCAGCGGGTGTTCGGGTCCAATCGGTAATCCCTTTAAAGTACGCCAAATCTAAGTAAGTGATAACGGAATAATTTATAATAATGTAATAATAAATAATAAGACTCAGTTCACTGATTTTTAAACGGCTGGTAAACTGGCCTAAACGGCTGGACCTCGATTGACAATTATTTTGACAGGATTCCCATACAAACTATGTCAAGTAATAATAACGTCCTCCTAGCCGAATTTCGACTACAGTGGCCAATCTCAACAGAGATTAGCCGACTGCGCGGGAGATATTACAGTGTGTGCGCAATACACAGGTGCTCTCTCTGTTCCTTCAATTCGGTGAGACAGCTGTCCGACATGACCGTAGAGAGATCAGGCGCAGGACCAACGGCTTAACGTGCTTTCCGAGTCACGGGGGTGGTAACACCACCATCTTCCTGACTCCGGAGCTGGGTCTGAGTTATTTCAAGACAGAAAAACCCAACACTTTCGGCCCGACCTGGCATTCGAACCCGGGACCTCGTGGATAGTACTCCGCGTGCTGACCACTAGACCAACGGGGCAGTCATTTCAAGTAATGCTATACCGGCTGATTAAGAATTCAACATGTGTTGGTGAACTCCAGGCAATCTGTTATATCCATCAACGACGACCTTTTTGATGTAGTGGTTCGCGCTCCGGACTACATAACCAGAGGGACAAATGTTTGTGTGATGGATGAGCACGAGCATTTGTATCTAAAGTCGTGTATGTTTTAAAACGCTTTATAGCACAAGCTTACGATTAGTTTGGGGTTAGGTGATTGGCGTGTTTGTGGGAACATTTATTTATTTATAACATAGAACCGTGAGGCTGTGAAAATTGCAGCATTAGTGTGAAGGACTCTTTAAGGACTCTAATCAATCCCTTTGGATTGATTAAGTATCAGTCAGAACTCAGACAGTACAGTATGACGGTCATTAATAAGATAAATAGACGACCTTATTTAAGTCGTAGGATCACCCTGGACGTTCGTTTACAACTTAAAATTCGTCACCATGTAAGCCTAGTGTGAAAGGCTGTATATATTCAGCTGAAGACATCCTGCAACTGACTAATTTTGATTTTTGCACCAAACTCCCCCTTCCTGTGAATGGGTACCTATGTTCCTTTACCTAAAGGTTATCTGGAAGAGATCGCTTATATCGATAAGTTGTCTATCTACTTATACAATGATGGTGATTAATTGTTGTATGTACTACGAAATCGGAATGACATTGTAAAAATACGTGCAGATATTTTATATGCGTCCACTGGTGCAGGATAATGAAACTGGTCGGACTGCCCGTGTGTCGAAATCTAAGATTATCCTTGTTCTTATAAGGAAACCAGACTAATCAATAAAACCTAACCTTCAATTGCAACTTTTACATTCAGACAGAGCAGATTGAGTTGTTTTGTATTCGTAGCCTTTGCCTTTCACGGTCAGCTTTCCTTCCAATGCTTAACACGCCTTTGATTTTATTTGAAATGGGTGTGCTCTTAAATCTAGACTAAGCCATATGCGGCGTAGACAGAGTCGAAGGCGGCGCTAGCTCACCCAGAATGTTCTGTCACTCCAAGCTGCTTGGCGGCTTGTGGCTACCAGGCGGCACCTAACGGAGCCTACTACCGCTGATAGGATCGTACGTCACTGCCACTCACAAAAACTGCGTTAAACTCTTATTTACGTTACAAAAGCTGGCAAATTGACTAAAGGTCTTATTTAGGCGCCACAGGACCTAGACATCCAGGCGTCTGCAAAGAGCACGTCCTATAATGGGACCTCTAACGACGCCTAAACGTAGATACGAGACGAGCCACGAATACCTAACGAAAAGGACGACCAACTATTCAGGAAAGAGAGAGACTGATCAACTTTTGGTGAGGTTGGAATAATTCACCAGATTTATTCACATAGGGGCCCAGCACACTATCCCACTACTAGGATACTCCGACAAGTTGATGAGCGACCTTTAAGCGGTCGCCAGAGGGTAGGGGGCGCGGTATGCTAGATGTCAGCAGGGACAGGAGGTTTTGCGGGGAACGGGATTTCCTATGACAATAGAATAGAATAGAAACATTTATTTGGCACAACACACAAGACAGAGTAAAAAAAAACAACTGACGAAAAAAATAAAATAAAAAAACATAAAACTTATAAATCTAGGATATAGTGTACCAAGATGGTCAGTATAGGGGTCTTACCACATTTATCGACGCGAAATCGGCTTTAGCCGAGTTGGTATCACCACACTACTCGACTTATCGCTGATTAGCTGTTGCGACGGCTGTTGACATGGGATCGGTAGTCGATTACTCCGAAGGGCCGTTATGACGGCTGTTCACTTACGTTCGGCAGTCGACTCCTCCGAATGGATGTCATGGCCTCTGTTTAATTACGTTCGGCAGTCGACACCTCCGAACGGAGCGACCTGCAAGCGAATCATTCGACTGGTACCCAACGCCGATCGGCCGTGTTCGTCGCCGTTCGGCCGTCTTCGGCGCAATTCGGCTACCGTCGGAGATGAAGGCATGCGAGCGGATGATTCAACTGCCGTTCAACGCCGTTCGACCGTCTCCAGCGCTGTTCGGCAGCAGTCGGAAACATTCAGCGCCGTACCGATGCGATCAGCTTATCGACAAACGGCTCGTTTCGCCGTCGGCCTGTGTCGCATCGCGTCGGCCGAGCCAAGCCGATGCGAAAGATATTAGTATTAGGTACCCTTATTCCGTCGGCATAAAGACTTTTTTGACCGGCGTTAGCCGATTCCGCGTCGATAAATGTGGGTAGACCCTAAGTCGTGACAAAAACATTTGCGTGCGATTGGCGCTTTCTTGCCTCCTGCACATTTTGCGGGGGTGCAGGAGGGTCGCATATGAACTTTTCGGACTATAGTAGCAGTTCATTACCAAATGGCAACCCTTGACAGCTTAGTCTCAATATTAACTTCAACCAATGAAGGCTGGATTGTCCTAGGCAGAACTGTTTTGGATCCCGCAACAAAATAATAAAATAGGATGAATTCGATGGTTATATTTCTCTGTGGCTAATCGACTATACTTCAGTGCAAAACAGGAGATCATTAGTTTATTGAATGTTTATTAAAATATGTATTTAAAACGAACTTAAGATAAAGGACACTCCAATAAATTTAATAGTGAACTTGTTCCGTCGTATGCAATTAAGTGCGATTTAGAAAAAGACGCCTGCATAAAGTGTATTAAATATCAGCAAGATGCTACAGGCTTAGTGCAGGTGTCTAAGTGGGTTAACGTTCGTTAGAGAAAATATCATACAAGTAAGAGTTATATTTGAACGCTTGGCCACCCTACCGGCGCCTAAGGTCAACCGAAGGAATGTCGTTTTCTCGAGCCGACACAAATAATGCCATGTCACTCATGCATAGAGCTTGCGCACAATTTTGTGTCACAGATAGTATCTAGATAACTTAGCCTGGAGTTCACCAACACATGTTTAATTTTATAATCAACCGATTTAGAAATCAAATTGAATTTCGCTCACAAAAATTAATCGACTGTGTCATCCGGTGGGACTCGAACCCACGTCCACTCACTCGCACTCACTCACTCAGAGCACTCGCCCGGATAGCGAAGGGACGTGGGTTCGAGTCCCACCGGATGACACAGTCGATTAATTTTTGTGAGCGAAATTCAATTTGATTTCGTAAAAACTTGCAAAATAATTGCTTAAGTTATAAAAATAATTATAAGTTAAGCTGATTTCAACTTAACTGATGGTTAAATATTTGTAAAAATATTTCCATCGGATACATGCGGGTACATTCCCCAAGTATTGATGAAATCGAAGCCGGCTCACTGGCGTAGCAAGCACTTACAAAAATTCGTCGTCTGACTAACGTCCTCCGTAGCTCAGTTGGTAAGAGCACTCGCCCGGATAGCGAAGGGACGTGGGTTCGAGTCCCACCGGATGACACAGTCGATTAATTTTTGGAAGCGAAATTCAATTTGATTTCGTCGAAACTTGCAAAATAATTGCTTAAGTTATAAAAATAATTACAATCGATTTAGCACTATTTGACATATTTTTACCCGACTGCGGAAGGAGGGTTGTTTTTCGAGAGTATGTATGTATGTATGTATGTATGTAAGTATGTATGAGTATGTATGTATGTATAATTGTTTGGCACGCCCTACAGCCCAAACGGCTCGATAGTTTTTGACATATGAGGTGTCGTTGAATTTGTCAAAATTGTGAGAATGACATAGGCTATATAAATTTTAAAAATGGCGCTCACAAATGGAAATAAAGGGGGAAGTGGGGATTGTTTTTTTCCTTAGCATAGCAATATGGGTATCAAATGAAAGCCAGTTAACAGACCATTTCAAAAACATATTTTTTTTGCAGTTTGGTGTTTTATTTTGAATAATAAAACTAAAAATAATGAAATAAAAAACGGTAATTTAAAAAACTAAAAAACCCGACTGTGTTTCTGTGAATTTAGAAATTAAAAAACCCTAAAACAAGGAAGAGGTCATACCCGGGTTAAATTGGTACCCATATTAAAAATTGTAGCAGTCGGGACCCATGTTAGAAAGTTAGCCGTCTCGTCAGTAGATTGGAGTAATCTGCAATGTAATATAGAGGCAGGTATATGCTCTAAACTCACTAAGCCTCCATTTTTAGAATGGGTCCCGACTGCTATACATTTTTTAATATGGGTACCAATTTAACCCGGGTATGACCTCTTCCTTGTTTTAGGGTTTTTTAATTTCCAAATTCACAGAAACGCAGTCGGGTTTTTTAGTTTTTTAAATTACCGTTTTTTATTTGTATAGAAATTGTGTCAAATTTACCGTTAACCCATATTTATCGGCTGTTTAAAAATTGTTGAAGTCAGGTCTTAAAAGTGTACACATCTTTAAGACGAGCAAATTCAGGATATCCATTTCAGCACTAGTATAGATAGGTACCAACCTAAAGCCTTAAGAATTAGATTTCTTTCATTTAATTCAAAGTCTAAATAGACATCCCTCTCCTCATCAGTCAATCTCATAATATGATGCTCTACTTATGCGTTTACGAAAGGTCTAACTTATCTGATGAAGTAGGTTTCAAAGTATTCTAACTATTATATCCCATTCACAAATTTTCTCATTTCCTGTACTCATTAAAACTTTGGCTGTATTAGTTTTCTGGTAGCTTAGAGACAATGACGTTCATAAAGAGTTTAAAAACATATTAGCCTCGACAAAACTTCTTTCTGCGTATCTAGTATACATCTTGTCCAAATCCATCAATCTATTGAACTTTTTCAGCACTCTCTTTTTCTAACCAAAAGCATTTCATTTCAGTTTGGTCTATAATGTTCCTTGAAATCTTCGATATGATTTCCTTCCGCGTATCTAGTCGCCTTGCACAAGTCCTCCGAGATATTGAACGTGAGCCGTCGCTTCCTCGTGCTTGCGCAAGCGCCGCTATGTGGGTCACTCGCGGCTCATCAGATGGACCATAGTGTACGAAGACACAGTTATCTCTTCTCATCGTATACCTCATGACTCAGGGTCATCAGATTTGTCATTGTCTTCTCCATTTTACATACTAGCCGATCATATTAGCCTATTGCAGTCCACTGCTGGACATAGACCTCTCCAAGACTGCGCTAACTTTCACGGTCCTCCGTTTCTCGCAACCAGACACCACCGGCCACCTTCCTCAGGTCTACCTAGTAGGGGGACGTCCAAAACTACGTTTCCACAGACGTGGCCTCTATTCGAGAACCTTCCTACTCCAGAGCCCGTCGGTTCTGCGACAGACATAACCAGCCCTCTGCCACTTCAGCTTACTGCACCTCTGAACGATATCTATGACTACTACTAATACTAGCCGATAATACTCAACTACTAAGCTGCAGGTTTCCTCGTGATATTTTCCTGTACAGTTAGACGACGATATCTTTGAAGAATTCAATAGTACATAGACCTCAGGAATGAGTAGTGAAGTTTACTTCCCTCGGATATCACTGCTTGCTGCCAATATAATCCTATTCCTTTATCACTCCAGTCACTTCGGGAATCTTTGTGAAGCGTATGTTCAGCAGTAGAAGTCCCGTGGCTGATGATCATGAGTTCTACTCTTTTTATGGTGACCGTTCTCATGGTAACAGTAAGGCGTTTTTTTCAGGTTTTGGGAGAACAACAGGCAATGCATTTTAAATGGCTTCCCCACTGGTACTGGCTGGGTGTTACCAAATAGATGCGGTTTGTATAACTTGCTCATAGCCAGTCAATCGCATCAAGGATTAAAACTAAAGGAGAAAATAAAGTCAGTCAGATACGTAGCCGTGTCTTAACGATTAAAATATAAGGGTTCCTTGTCAGGACAATGGAACCTTAAAAATGGAAACGTTAAGGATCAGGCACTTGTGACATTTATGACACACACGAGTACTTTTGAGAACCAAGCTTTCTGCTTACACCTCATCTGTGGCCGTGCTGTGGGAGTGCGGCCGCAATTGTTTATAATTACATTTAGGTTAACGTTCGTCAATGAACGTTTACGATGAACCTACATCATCACTTAAATATTAGCTGCTATAAAGTTATGATGGCCAGAGCAGTTTCTGTTAATTCAATATTTTGATGCCACGAGAAAACCTTTTTCGCCCGAATTTAAAGTTTGAATAGCAAATGTCCATCGAACCGAATCCGACGTCTGTGGATAATGCGCGAGCAGTCAACCATTGTCGAAATAACGAGTGCTAATAAAACTAGGCCATTAGGACCAGATTGTATCAATTTGCTACACATCACGACCAAAGGACTTCAACTTGCATTATGTTGATGACATGATTGATGGCTGATTACGACAACCAATTTTTTCAGAAGTGGTCATATACTTGAAACGGTATTTATTTATTTATAAAAGGAAAACCAGGGTATACATATGAATAATGATAATAAAATCTAAGAAACCTTTTTATAGATACAATAAGATACAATAATTCTTAATAATAAGGTACACTTTTAGAAACCAAATGACTATGGTGGGTTGACACCTGAACTAGGATAATTCCTGTATCTCAGATTGTCAACCCTTCACCCAAGGAAATGAACAATAATAGTGTACGTTACAATTCATACAATTCGATGATGAAGGACAGAAGTAAATAATAATAAATAATAAATTGTTTCAACAAAAAAAAAGTAAAACGGCAGTGAGAAAAATAACAGTAGTATAGGGAAGTAAATTAATTGTGTGTAAGAATATAACTTTTGTTTTGATTATAATTTTTGTTTTTCTATTGAATTAAATAATTTATCATAATTTTTAATTGTTAAGTCGTATATATGTTACTATTACAGTCTAAAAAACTATTAAACCACTTTTAGGTCTTCACAGATAGCAGTAGTTTAATAAAAAGAAGGACTAATAATTTTTATGTTTATAAGATTAGATACCGCTTTAGCACAAGTGGGACACATCGTAAATAAAAATAACCTTTACTAGACTGATGCTACAATTTAACAAAAGAAAGCTTTTACAGAAACAAACACAGTTATACACAACAAAAAAGTTGCGTAGCCAGATATCCGAAATAGGAAAGTGTTAAACAAGATGCTGTGCTGCCTACTCCAATTTAGAAGGTGCCGGAGATTCCGTTATTTTGAATGAAATGGCAATTTCGGCAAACAACTGCAACGAGCTTTTTAATTTAACGAACGTTGAACTTCGGGTTTTCAATCAACCTGATTATGTTCAGATTGTGTGACAAAAGAACGCCAAAGTCAACGGCATTGTTACGCTTTTTGTTCGCCCTAAGTTTTAAAACACATTTTTTTTTCTGAAGTTTGAATATTTAAGTAGACCACATAAAGAGATACTGCGACTGCATTTATCGTTATGGGAGTAGACCGACTCACTGCATTCTATTGAGTATTCCATCCTTGCTGGTTTTATGGTGAAACCTGAAGAAAGTCCAGATGTTATACCAACCTCTTAGAATATAAGTTACATTGATTCGAAATGTCAAGATGAAGAACTTGCTAATCCACGTAATTTTGTAACTTCAGTAATGACACCTTATGCTGGTACCATAGACGAATCCATATCTATGATTGCTGGACTAGAATCTTTTAAAAAACGAGCATTGAACTTGGGTTCCACAGTATTCCACACACAATGTGATTGCCTCGATTACGGCGTGATTGTGTGACAAAAAATACGTAATTGCAATTACCTAACGGTGCTAGACTTTCCATCTACCTGAGGAGCCGAGGGTCTGTGATTCTGTATGCGGATGCGCAGCGGGGCGGGAGGTGAGGAGGCGGGCAGGGGGCGGTCAAGGCCGCAGGCGCACGCGGCGGCGGCGGGCCAGTCCGCCCCGCGCGTTCAGACCGAGCGCACGTCTCCGCGAGTGTTGTGTGTGTGTGCACTGTGCAGTTACCGGCTCCCGTAGGTCGACGACCGCGAGCATGAGCGCTCGCCTCCCCCAGGCGCCGACGATCGACGCACACCTCTAACCGGATACACTCGAGGTGAGCTCCCGTCTTCAACACCCTTCACCCGAGAACCCGTTTGGGAGAGCTTTTGCGCCGATCGAGTCGTCGGACATCTGGCAGAAAGTATTTGTGAATAAACATGATGGAAGAAACTTATTCAAACAGCCGCCTCGTTGCGAGTCGATGTGTTATTTGGAATGCTTTCAACTGATGTCTTGAATGAGATAATCTCTAATCCGTTTAATCTTCTGTAAGGCGATTAATAGTGTCTTGGTCGACTTAACCTAAAACTATTAACTCTGAAGTTTCAATGCCATATACAAAGTAAATTTCCAAGAATAGCCTTTACATCCAGTTAGACGTAATTTATTTGTTAGATACTTAATCAGATTAGATTGTAGATAATCTAGCTGGTAAACACTTTGGCGCTGTAGCCATTACTGGCAATGTTCTTGACGTATCTCTGAAGTGTGCAAACCGTGAAAATAATGCAGTATACCGCTGCGGTGAAGCAGATCTCTCCGATCGCGATACATTACACTCCATATTACGAGCCACTCCAATTACCACGGTACTCGATAAACGCGGACAAAGCAGTCGCTCACTCGGACTGGTTTGAATAAGGAACTAAATGATTTCACGACTCACTACACACATGGAACGTGTGCTTACAGCTAGTAACGGTGACAGAAAAAAATCCAATTGTAAACAGGTTTAAAGCCCATACACTTTTGGAAAGTACGCTAAAAATTCAGCTATGATGGTGTTAAAAACGAAATCGCAGTGTTAAAACTTCCTGTGGTAGTTAAATGTGAGTTCAGATAACCTGTGTGTCACAAAAGCTGCTTTTGAACTTTCCGAACGAGCACTCTCTGGCTCATCGAACACAAATAAACATCGACAAAGTTGTTTAACAATAGTCCATCTATCACTCGTCTCCGAGTCAGAACACGACACGAGTCGCGGCCAACACAAACAAAACGAGCTGACAAACTTGTATGTATCGGTATTCAACTTGCAATGGTTTTGGTGCAGACAATGTAAATTGGACAATAACGTGCAGTCAAGTTTGTAGATGTGTCTTCAGTTACCTTTTGATGTCAATGTTACTCCACTACTACTCCTTAGTCCTTTAAGTATCATGTTTTTGTACACAAGAGGCAATCAATTGTAATCGGGACCCTGGCGTCTTTATAAGGTATTAAGAAACCGTTGAGTAAGTTGGCAATGGCCTGTCAATGATGAATGTAAATTTACCCTAAAAGCGACGAAAGAAAGAAAAAGTGACACTACAAAAGTTCGTTAATGCAGAGTCAGTTCCACGTATAAGACAACCGACAAAGATAATTCTGTTTTATTATGCACTGCAATGAACGGCGCACTGGAAGACACTTGCCTTTGGCTTACATTAAAATGCCAGCCATGATCTTAGCGTCAGCGCAGTTGAAGCTGCATAACTCAGCTTTAAAAGGCGATCGAAGCAAAGGTCGATATGAGCTGCCGGTATTAAACAGCCAATTATGGAAACCGGCTTCGAGTGTGGGAACTCAGTGAATCTCGAAGAAAGAAAGCAGGTTTGCATACAAAACCATCAAGGTTGGTTGCTAACCGAGCCTCCTAAAGCGAGGTACATATTGCAAAAAATGCCTTTATATGTTTAACTTGTTGCAACCCAAAAACCTTCAAAGTCAGAGTGAACAGGCTTCTCCTGGGTGAGCTCGCTCCACTGTAGACTCTTACTACGCCAAGTCTAGCTCAGTCTAGCTAGAGTCAAGAGCAAACCCACTTCGAATAAAAAAAAGGTGACGGGGGCCAATGCATTAACAGCGCCTTTACTATTAAGAATTTCTTTGGCTCTAGACACCTCTTCATAGAAAACTACATGCGCTGATAAATTACTGTTTCTTTCTAAGGAAGATGGTATGGTAGGAACTATAAGTCAGTACTAGAAGATCGTATTAGTCTAAACATTTGGTGCATTTCTCAGCAGTAGCCCGCAACATAATATTATTCCGAAGCAGCAGTAAAAGGTGTTTTGAGACTTGTCCATAAAAAAGAGCCCATTGTTGGCCCAACACAGCTGTGGAAGTAACTTTTACTAATAGATATTCTTACGCTGTGGACTAAAGCGATTGGACATAATAATTATGATGGTCTATGACTGATAACTCTGAAACCAATACAAATCTTTAAACAATTTATGCAAGCGCACCAAAGTGGCCCAAGCTCAATAAACGGATTATAAATTCACATGAATACAAAATGATGATTTAATTACATCCCACTGTACAAACCTTACTTCCTAGTCTCGATGCGCGGGCGCAGACGGCTCGCGCGGCCCGTAGTGCAACCGATCACATGTTTACGCAACAAACACAATCGCCTCCGTGAAAGATGAGCCGGCCATCGTGTGGAGAGATGGAGTAGGTTTAGAGTAAAAGTCAGATAGAGGCTGACTCTCGTAAGGTCAGTCGACACCAAGCTTATAAAATAGATACTTAGGAATAGAGAAGAATAAAGACCTATAAACCAGAACTCTGACAGCAACTAATGTGGCAAGGAGTAAGGACAACAGACTGACTTGGCTGTTATTATTTCTACCATCAGAAAAATGAACAGCAACGCGGTAGACCCAAAAACGTACTTGTCGTGCTACGAGTGGGCAGGAATTTTTCTCATGTAATTTTTCTCATCTAACAGGAGAAAATAATGACAATAATTTCACTCTAAACACAAAGATAGCTAGTTCTTTTAGCCCAATTCTTTTTTCTTTTCTTTCTTTCATATCATCATAAATGAAGAATGAAGTTTACGCAGTCTACTGCATGTACGATATATTATGTCCAACCAAGACGCGGACCCATGACATGAGCGTGACCACTTTCTACACTACCTTGATCCGTGACACATTGATTGACACTCTATATTGACTTTACCCAAACATATAACCTTTAAAATGGCATTGGAAAATGAAGAACAATACGAAGAGAATGTTGCAACTACTGAATTTTGATGAGGATGTCAGAGTTCAGAGTTTGGCCCGTTGGGTAATATACCTATCTTCTATGACTGTATGTTACACAACTGTGATACAACGTGGGGCGGCTCTTTCGCTAGACACCCCGTCACGACCGCTCATAAATTCTGTTCCGCGACTAGACAATACATCATAAACAATGATTAATACATTTTAAAAGCTACTTTCATAAAGAATTAACATTTTGTGAGAACGCTTGTGCGAATTCCAACTAATGATTAAACACAAACGTCAGTAAAATACTGACTTGAAACTTAATATACAAGTCACACTTCTCAGAAAGAGTGCTAATTGGTTTACTTGTATCGAACTGTACAGAATACATTTTCGACGTTGAAATCCTTTTCAAAGGCTTAACATCAGCTATACGTGTTCGTTTATAGAAATAATGAGACACATTTTATCAGTAGCTTAATTTGCTTAACATTGAAACCACAGATGGAGCAATGTATCGACTTACCATTTACAAAAACATTATTGTGAGCTGGGAATCAAAATAAAAGAAACTCGCCAAATATCAAATTAAACGAATGAAGATGATATACAAAAGTATAAAGACGAGTAATGAATTCTTATTACTTTGACCTATTTGTCGAATATCTTAGTTTTCAATCATTACCAAATAGTGTTGCCTTACAGTACAGCAGATTACACATCCTATTGTATTTCATCCAATTGTACGTCCATTGAATAGACTGTTCTTAGAAATGTAGATGTGTTGAGATCAGTGAATGTGGTCGGAGCCGGCACGTGAGGTGTCTATTAACCCGTTTTTTACGGATGAGCAGAAATGCAGTGAGAGAAATGAACGAACGGACCCGAATCACATTCCGAGCACTCTGAGACTAGAGTCTTTGTTTTCTAACCGGGATTGTGCAAAAGTAAAAGCATTTGTGTCATTCGATGTGTTAAACTTTAATGTTATAACTGGTTATGAAGTTTGACTTTGGTACTAACGTAACACCATCTTTAACAATGTGTTGAAGTTTGCTTAGAACGAATGAGATGTGCCATAAATCGATATTATAAAATTTAAATCGCGTATCGAAACATTGTTTCCGTATTTATTTTTGTTCGTTAGCTGTCCGTTCGATATCATTGCAGATTATAATCTTCGAGTCAAAGAGGAATTTAGAGAAATTAAAACCATTTGTGATATCACATTTACAAGTAACGTAACTTTAATTCGATTGTTACAAGAATATTTCGTAAACGCATACGAGTTACTGCACTCAAAATTGCATTGCTGAGGCATCGTCAGTATACGCGAGTCAATTCGAGTCAGTGGAAGATCTATAACTTTAGATGCAGTAGACGATTTATAAGCAAAGTGCCCGCAGCTTGCCAAAGAATGCACCTTGATACGTGAACTTTGAGCAAGCGCAGATGCTATGTTTAGAATATTCACGACTCCAGTAGTACTCGTACATACTACAGGACGTGCCATTTCTCGAACGGAGCAAGTTCAATCAAGCGATATCGCATGCGAGTGCTGTGATGTGATTTTTATTTGAGCAATCAATGTAAAATTCAATTTATTGCTTGAGATAACACTGTTTATTTTTTGGGGCATTCTACGCTAAGGTAATTTACGGATTCAACAAATTTTACAGAATTATAATTTTCGTTGCATTACCTACTACGAAACTTTTGATTTTGTTTAAGTAGTTCATCTAATTTGATGCAAAGAGGCACTTACAATAAATTACAAACTGTGAGTTGAAGCTGTATAACTATATACAAAATTATATTTTAGTACATGTATAATGGTTGAGTGATCTCTACAGATAAATCAGGTAAACAGATGATGTCAAACTATATTGAATCGTTTATATTTAGCACGATATTCAATGGCCATGGACTTGCCATTAGCATTGTTGATATTATTTTCACATGAACATACACTAAACACTACCTATTTCCACTCACGAGTTTATATTAGCTTACTATTATGGGACGATTTGCATGCTTAATTAATGTTTTATATGAGGAATTTATCATTAAATATAAAATATACGAATTATATAAATTTAAATTAGACTATTTGGTCAGACTAAAAAGCAATCAATTATTTTTGTAAATACAATCTTTAACTGCAAAAGTGGAAGCGTTCTAATATAGCTACGAAATATCATCATTTCACATAATTTTAGGCATCAACTTGTGAATATGAATAAAATGATTACGGGTACATATTCTAGAGTTGATGGCTCGCGTTCCCACGATATTCACTCAACTAGTTTATTATTAGAACTCAATTTGAGAGAACAATCATAGGCTGTCATCCATGTGTTTTCGGTCAGCGTCAAATTTTGATGATCACGATTATGAATTTCACACTTCAACTTTAATATAATGAGTTACTTGACAGCATGCCCGTTCTTTTCTTGTGATTTATTATTATCAGTGTAATCGTCTTTGTAAATTACACTTACGACGCTTTTCCTTTCTATTTGCTAGTCACATTCACATTCAATGTTATTTCATTCATTGTATAGTAGATGGCATAGATTAGATCACTAATGTTTTGTCATTGTTCGTGATTGTTTTAATGTTATGTTTCTGTTTTTTTGTCTGTGAAACTTACAATACAATGATTAAACTGATCGTCTTTATAGCTATTGAAATCACTTATTATTACATCCTCTCCTGTGAAGAAGTTCTGTGTCTCAAAGTAAGAAAATATGACCTATCGGATCAATGGTCAATTAAATCTTGATCACTGAACGTCTACCTTTGATCACTTTGTCGGATATGGCCTTCACAGTCGCCTCCAAGTCTGAATGTTTTCTCCTGATATTGGCAGCATACTTGTATAAAGTCACATCATCACATCACACAAACATCTTGAGGAAACCTGCACATTCAGGCGACAGAATGTGTAACCATGATCCAGAACTGGTCAGGTTCCCCTGTTAACAGGGTCTCAGAGGTCAGATGGTAGTCGCTCCACTGTAATTATCTGATCCGCAATATCGTGAATCATGGTCAGCGGATCCTGGGCCCTCGCGTGCGTGTGCACAACCGGGATAGCGCTAGGATGATGATGATTATGATGGCATGTATAAAGTCACATTTGGGCAGGCAATGTTTAGATTTTCATCATCAATATAATAGCTGTGTTAATGTTGAATGTGTCTAGTGAACTATTAATTTAGGCAACTATGTCTCGGCTCCCACCGAGGACAATGCGCGCGCCGCGGACCGGCTGCGCGGGCGCTCCGACAATTACGACATTGTCGCGCACAATGCTACGTCGAGCAGCCGCAGAACTGATACTATTGTCCAAATAATTCCAGAGAAAAATTACGGTTTAAACCTTTAAAACCACCACAAATTAATTGATGTGAAAATTGAACCTAAAACTGAAAATCGACTGTCTGACGAGCTGAGTCTCTTTAAGGCAAGAGTGAATAGGTTTTTACTAAGCAGATATGAACCACATGTGTGACTAGTGTTGACTGCGGTCAAATACCTGCTTAGTAATGAATTAAAAAAAACTGAACCTGAAAAAAGAACCCAAGACCTTTAAATCCTAGCAATAGAATATTTTTATGCAACATACTTGTTTTTTTAGGGTTCCGTAGTCCGACCAGGAACCCTTATAAGATCTTTCAGTCCGTCCGTCCTAGTCTGTCACAGCAGAATATCTTCTACGTTTATGGACTGATTTGCATGTAACTTGGTTCGAGGATACTTCAAATATAGATCTCATTTTTCAAAATACAAAAAAATTTAACTACCCCTTTTTAAGGGTACCTCCCCATACATGTAAAGGGGGGAGTGAATTATTTTTTTGACTGCACCCCCTTGTGTGGGGTATTGTTGAAAAGGACTATGAAAATACGGTAGGGTTTCCATACAACACTTTTTTATCAGCTTTACCATTTGCGAGATATATCCCGCCAAAGTCGTTTACACGGTGTCCCCCCCCCCCCCCTGTAATTTCTAAAGTCTTGGACCTATAAACTTCAAATCACTCACGTAAAGAATATATACTTTTTTACTTTTTTCCAAAAGAACAGTATAAACTTAAAAAATTTTTTCGCCTATACTGTCTAATGTTGTAAGTTAATGGTACGGAACCCTTCGTGCTCGAGTCCGACTTGCACTTGGCCGTTTTTTATATATTTGAATAAGTCCTTGCTACTTAATATCTGACACTTCATGTAAATGATCATTGTCACTTTTGCTCTCTAGATCTCAACTTGACACCAATATGACTCAATGTTACTTAAAAAATCTTAAATGACAAATATACTTTTAGGAGCCCTGTTTTATAAATATGGCCTTCGGACTGACTATTTTAACCCTTGGCTGTAAAGTCAGAATGATCATCATAATAATGAACAGGTTTTCAAAAGAATTACACCTAGGGATTTCGTCTTTCGTGTGGCTGTACTTTTGGACAATCTGGTTGAAAATTACCTCCTGGTGGCCAGAACTAACAGCTTAATTTATCGTAAATTCATTCATGGAATGGTTGTTGCGTCCTTTTTTAACTTAGTTTAGTCTTAAGGTATGGGCACAAAATAAATAAATAGTACAAGTGTATGGCTGGTAGCCCTAACCCTCAATGTTTTATCACGGTGGGCGACTATTGTGTGACCGTCCGCCGCTCCCAGCGCTCGGCATTCTGCACTCTTGCGCATACTGGGTCACACACGGTAAGGGAACATAAGGAATTGTTCAATTTAAACTTTTACGTTGCTTTATTGAAACACACAGGCAGCACCTGTGACCACAGTCGATGAAATCGTCGAAACGTCAAGCAAATTTGATTGAATGAATTTGAATTTGAATAAATGAAAGGTAAATAATGTTTTACCTAATGTCCCTCGCGTTAATTCCCGTACTAATGTGTTCTTATCAATTTAGGCTAATTTAATGTGTGGCTTCTAAAGAAAAGCAAGAGATCGGTGCTGTAGGTGATGAGTAACTTAAGTAAATGCAATTGTGGTTCATCTGAATAATGTAAAGAGCGGTACTTAGCGTGATCTAAATTGCTGGCTTCACAATATAACAGATGAAGTACCTATCAATTAAATCTATTTTAGTAGGTATAGTCTCTTCATAGTTATGGAATAAATTAATGTAATTAATCTTAATAACTAAGGATCTTCCCCAATTATATTATTTTGAACCAGCTTAGCCACTAGTCAGGGAAATCCAAATCAAATTGGCAATAACAGATGTGTCATTGCTAATGTATGTCATCATGTCACGATGTTCTCTTCCATCCACTCCGATCTTAAATAATCTTACGAATTACATCATGTAGGTACCTACCTAATTACCTATAATAAATACTCTTATGTCGGTGATTTGCCACCAATACGCACGAAGCGTTTTGAGTCTACGTTTTTCTTACGTTAAGCTAGAAAGTAAAATTCGTTGCCAGATGAAGTGCACCCTAAATAATGATCTGGATACTTTCAAGAAAAGAGTGAATAGACTATTACTAGCCAGAAACTGTTCATCTTCTGCAGCATTGTTGCTTACCATCGGGTGAAACTGTGGTCAAAAATGTCTGTCTATTAATAAAAAATACAAAATCAAAAACAAATACGTCCCCTCACTCGGCTTCCGTAACAACCATCAATTTAAATTATATTAGTCTAAAAACAGTCATCTCACTCCGCTTGATATTAACCGTTTTTTTAAGCCTTATCAAAGCAACCGTATCAAAAAATCTACAGACAAGAAGGTGACATATGATTTATCAATCAAACTATCTTGATTCAATTGTCCAAGTATGTCACTATCTCCCTCTCAATAGCAGCAAAGGTCATCGGTACGGGCGAGAGGAACGGTACTGCGCGCGCGCAGCCTCGCAACTGTACCGCGCGCCCACTGCCCCCGATACCGCCTAGTAATAATGCCGAAGGCAGTTATTAGACTAAACGGTATTCAGACAGTCTTTCTGAGACAGTCTGTCTCCCATCTCGCTCTTTCATACTGTGAAAGAGCGAGATGGGGCAGACAAACTTACAGGCTAACTCTTATTACATTACGCCGAGTCTCAGTAAGACTGTCTGAATACCGCGTAGTCTAATAACTGCCTAAGTGGAGCTTTGAGAGCTTGCCCACAGCTCTGAAGATACGCCTTTGAATGCTGATGCATAGGTAGATAGATACTCTTTATTGCACGCCACACACAGTAGACATTTACATAAATGTACATAGAGAATGGTACAACTTAGGTGGTCTTATTGCTAAAGGAATTTCTTCCAGACAACCTTCGGGTAGCGGACAGTTTAAAAATTGAATTGGGTCGGCGGTGAAAACTATCAAAATAGGTAAATAATTTCACTAAAGACACTATAAGCATTCATACAATACATAAATGAATTACCGGACACACTCTGGCATAAACTGGACACATCTTCAACGATACCCGTTGAATATCATAAACTGGACACATCTTCAACGATACCCGTTGAATATCATAAACTGGACACATCTTCAATGATACCCGTTGAATATCATAAACTGGACACATCTTCAACGATACCCGTTGAATATCATAAACTGGACACATCTTCAACGATACCCGTTGAATATCATAAACTGGACACATCTTCAACGATACCCGTTGAATATCATAAACTGGACACATCTTCAACGATACCCGTTGAATATCTAAATGCATATTTAACGAACTCAATAGTTTGGTTGGAAGGTAATATGCACGTTTCGTTTGGAATAAAATTTAATTTGTACACAAAGTTTTAGATACTTACTAAAATAGTTCTCACCGACGTCCTGACTGATTTTTTTTAACTGTCCTCTTTTTGTCCTGATTTTCTGGAAAAAAAATTCTTTTAGCAATTAGACTGCCTAAATTGTATGACTAAGAAAATTTTGTAATGTTATTAAGTGAAATAACACTTAGGGTGGGGCAATACAAAATGTGTAGCCTTATACTCGTAGGAACAAATAAATGACGTTCTCTCCTTAAAATACTTCTAGTACCTACGTCCTATAGTAGTTTTATCGGTTAACGCAACAAAACAAACTGAAAATTAACTTTTCATTAACAGTAATAGAACATGATCTAAATAAACGGTTTCCGATTCTTAGTCTTTTATTCAAAGTTTAAAATAAGTCCGCTCTTTACACGGTTGGTATAACTTTACTCTGTCAAAAAGTATCAATAATAATTTATAGGATTTGAATTATTTTGGGAAGCCCAGAAACTTACTTTACTTCCAATCTCCTATTATTAAGAAGTTCTTATTTCTTGTACAACTTTGCAAATAGTATGTAGTGCATTCAATAGTAAAACTTTAGAACTAACAAATTTTCTCATCCCCGTTCATAACAGCCGTTTGAAACAATAAATCAATGAGTGTAACGAGTCGTGAAATAGAAATGTACACCTCTGCCCTCCACCATAATATACTTTAACGAAGGTTATTAGGTTAACTGTTACATAACTGCAGCTTATAACAAACCACAGGCAATAAAAATTGACACGTGTCGTAACGTTGCGCTCTTAAGTGGGTAATTAGTTTTAATAATTAAAACAATTATTGTCAACAAAATAATGTGTGTTGTTTGATGTATTTTGTGACGAAGTTTTGTTGTAAGTTTGGTGTTCGATCTTTAGCTGTGGAGTTCTAATTTGAAGTTTTTGGATGGTGAAGGATCTAAGTACCTGTGGTCCAGCCCGGGCAACGACATCACAAACTCCAGTTTGTGATGGCGACTGAACGATCCTATCACCGGTGGTAGGCTCCGTTATGTGCCGCCTAGCAACTACCACCCTCCCACCGGAGACCGGCGTCAAGCAGCTTGCTGTATTCCGTCGGTGAGTAGGAGTGCCAGAACCTTTCGCGTGAGCTCGCTCCACCATTGACTCTGTCTATGCCACGTCTGGCTTACTCGAGAGTCAAAAGCAAATCCATTTAAAATAAATTAAAAAACGTTTAGGATGACCCGGGATGGATCATATTCATAATGAGCGTATGATGAGAAGTAGCTATGATTTATTCTGTGGTAAACGTATGTAGGTAGATGGGTATGGTAATGATGTTAATAACAACCTAAATAATTCATATTAAGACAGTGAGTCAGGCAGGAATCAATTAAATGAGTTTTGGATTATTATTCGTCAAACCTTCTTATTAAAACTGGTAAAGCAAACTTTTTTAATTACTGGTAATATTTACTTATAACAGAATGAACAATTACGTATAATTACTTTTGAAACTATCATTAAAGACATAACACCAACTAAAATTTACACAATGGCTATAATAAATACAATATTTGTCTCAATTATTTTCAATTCATTTGGTTATACTAATAGAATTCGTTCCAGTTGATACAACAATTATTGCATGACATAAGTAATAACAATACACGTGCTTGACTTTACAAGTACTTACATGCCCGTGTCAGATATGAATGGTACTAATAAAGTATACTTTACATAATGTGTAATGTGCCCACATACAATTAGGCTTATATGACCTATCGTGTGTAATTTATTTATGCCCATTGTTAATAATAACATAGGACTTGCAGGCCAAATAGTGTAGTAGCGAATCAATTGCATTACGTAATGCAACGGCAGCAAGACAATGTGGTGCACAATGATAAATAGCCCCTACAATGTAATACTTTGTCCGGATTTTCTACTAGCTATCGCATTTATACTGCAAAAGGGATGGATGGTCAAAATTACAAAGAAGGACCTACGCTTTGTTTGACGACTCTGCATTAATGGGATCTCAGAGATGGTCCATATTTTAATGTTACTTAACATAGTAAACTTTTTAAATGTAACACGCTAGTTCTCACGATTTCATTGTTGGTGATGACACAAAACGCTGCTTCGGACTACATGAATCTAATTAGCGTTGCAAAAAGAAAACTAAATTACTTGTTCTAATATTCTAATTTTTAACTCGAATTACTAATGACAAGGTTTATTTCAATAACTAAATCATCAAATTGGTTTGCAACATGATAGAGACACATAAGTATAATCAAAATAACTTTTCAGTCACTAGGATTAGGTACAGTCACAAGAAATGAAATATATACAAATAAGTTTTATGCCAATGTAATAAGGTCTTAAATCGAATGCAGATGTATACATATTGATGGTCGTGACTGTATATATATCCGTACCCAAATGTGGATCCTTAAACTTTCAGCTATAACTTTTTTAGGGGTTAAAGTTTTAAACAGAAAGTAACCACTTAAAATGAAGATTGATGAATTGCTGTTTCTTATGTCAGTTTAAACAGCTCCGTAAAATCATCTACAAAATCAAGAAAGAAGTCTGCCAAATCTCAGTATGGTCAAATATTTATATAAATTAAACAAGCTATTTGTATGAAGACTTCAATTGCAAAGCTGAACAAATTGCGATTTCATACAGTTGTCTTTATGTCATGCCAAAAACCGGGCAAGTGCGAGTCGGATTCGCGCACTGACGGTCCCGTACAAACAAAACCTTTTTTTCTATTATGTAAACAAAAATTGCGGGTTTCGACTTTTTTTGTGCTGTAAGATCTCCCTTCTTGCAAGAGACATTTCATGATTTTCGGTCTGTGGGAAGTACCCTATAGGTTTTTGATTCCGATGCGAAATGTTAATGGCCCAATCTTTGAATTACGTTAACTTCAAAGCTTGATTTTTTTCGCAGCTTCCGTAGGAACCGTAGCCACAAGTAATTTAATTTGAACTTGATACCTTCATGCGTTTCTGCGTACAAAGGCCTTGACAGACAGACGGACAACAAAGTGATCCTATAAGGGTTCCTTTTTCCTGTTGAGGGACGGAACGCTAAAAAGGAGAAAGGCTTATGCAACCACATGAAAGTCAATTGCTATATTAAAACAACGTTAGATGTTTATCTTTTGTCTGTCTATTTGTCTGTATGGTTTGTTTTATTATCTGTGCTGGCGGAAATAAGTTGGTGCTTAAGTAAACACTGTTTTGGTATCTATGACAAAGCGGGATTATGTTTCAAGATAATATTTGTTAGAGATTGTGAATTACATAATAAGTATCTTCGCGATAAAATACTCGTAGGCTTTGAAAAGCAGTCAGGACGGCGATCATAAAATAAACACATTTATATCAATATACTCATCTTTATCCATATCTTGGTGATTTACTGTAATACAATATAAGCGGTATTCCTTAGAAATACGAGTTTTACACAATAACACAATAAAGGCGCGTACGCCGTCCCGCGATGCGTCTTTTCAACTGACAGCTAATGTCAATACGCGGTTGACAGATTCCAATGAGCCGCATTATTGCCGTACGACGTTTCGTTCAAAATCCGGGTTAACAGTGTATAGGTCCTCAGTGCCGCACGTCAGACTACCCCACTTTGACCTTGAGACCGCCTCTATTCCCTACGTAATAAAAGCTGTTTTCGAAGTTCACATGGGTAGCCTGACGTGCTGCCGTCTGTACCTAAATAAGAACCTAACATAATCTACTAATAAAATTCTGAGATCTTACATGATCACTTGCCCAAGTAGTATCAATAACTGTATGTTGGTTTATATTTATTTGTAAGCAGGCATATAACTACTACACCAATATTCTTGAAATAATTTTTATTTTTTGCCTAAGTAATAAAACAAAATGTTATTGAGTAAAATATGTTACCTATAGGGCATAAATATTTTAAAACTAGTGGTTCTCCGTGACTTCACCCGCAAGAGTTGGATTTTCCATATAAACTCTCATCCCTATTTCACCCCCTTAATGTTTTTATATCGCGACAAAATGTAGCCTATGTCCTTTCCAGGGTTTCGAACTATCTCCATACCAAATTTCATCTCAATCAGTTTAGTGGTTTAAGCGTCAAGAGGTAACAGACAGACAGACATACTTTCGCATTTATAATATTAGTATGCATTGTGTATGTGATTTCTTTTACGTAATTTTCTAACGTTACGTGTTCCAGTATATTTTTTCGCCTAAAAGAAAGTACCTACCCATATGTATAACTTGTAACGAACGATAAGAGGCATAGAGCACGTATCTGCGCAATTAAATGTTAACGCAGTTATGTATAATTAATGCGCAGATCATTATCAGGCGCATCGAAAAGTCGAAATATTTAAAAACTTTCACCGGCGAGAGCCCTCTGTCTATAAGTATAGCGCAGGGGTAGCAGCCAGTTCACAAAATACTTCTTTCATCGGAGCAAACTAGGATGTCCTAATTACGCTTCTATGGTCCTCCTAGCCATACCGCAGAATTTTTTCAAGCAATGTTGCTGAATAACCTGTCATAAAACTTTTAAAAAAAGTTGTAAGACAGCCTAATAGATCCCACTGCTGGGAAAAGGCCTCACCTCAACTATGAGGAGGTACGAGCCATACTCCACCACGCGGGCTCGGTGCGGATTGGTGGAGGGGTGTATGTAAGGCAAGTGACAAACCTTACTCTCAGAAGTTATCAAGCCGCTCTAGGGCCTCTGACTAGGCGAACGACTAATACCACAGGTATTAGCCGGGACCAACTGCTTAACGTGCCTTCCGAAGCACGGAGATGCTTGTCATGGACGTCACTTAAATGGTCGGAATGGTCACCCATCCAATCACGACCGCGCCGGGGGCTGCTTAACTTTTGGTATCACTACCAAAGCGCTGCCGCTACTGCGCCACAAGCACCTTAAAAAAAAGTTGACTGCGCTTAAAATTTCTTGCAATCGCACATATTTTAATCTACTGTAGAAACCTTACCTATGTATACCTTTTTCTCTCTTGTGTATACTCGTAATACGAGATAAGAAAGTATTATTGAATCCTTAAACTGTTAGTTCGATAAGTTCATGCGTGACGCTCCTACGCCTCCGCAAGACGAGGGCGAGAAAGCGCCAATCGCACGCGAATATCCATAAGTGGGGAGGTAATGCCCTTCCCCACCCGTCCCTGCTGACATCTAACATGTATTACCCCCCGCACCTCTGGCGACCGCAGGAAGGTCGCACACGAACTTGTCGGACTAAAAATCTAGTAATTTGTCGTGTAATAAAACTGTTGGCTAATGATTTATCTTGTTTGTTTCAGGTAATTATTAGGCTTCAGTCAACGGATTGGATCGCATTGCACTCGCAGTGATAACTATAGTAACTACTTACTACTATAAATATAATATCGCATAAGATATTTGTAAATAATTATATAATTCTAGTTTCGTATTAAATTGTCGGATCTACTATCCAGGGTGTTAGTGTAAACAGTCGTATCCTTTATGGGGGTGAATATGGCCATCAATATAGCAATACCTACATCTTTTACTATAGAGACGTAACTGAAATCGTGACAAACAATTGGCTCCCAATACACTAATAATAAATAATAAATTGTTTTAACAAACACACCAATTACCTAGCCCCAAACTAAGCGTGAGCTTGTGCTTTGGTGACTAGGATAACGGATAGATATACTTATTATAAACATCCATGACTTAGGTACAAATTGCTCGTGCTCGTCACACAAACATTTGCCCCTTGCGGGATTCGAACCCGCAACTGCCTGGTTTAGAAGTCCGTGGCGCGAACCACTACACCAAGACGGTCGTCCACTGTCGTCGAGGTAGTAGAATTATTTGTATAAAGGACCAGATTTTTTTAGATTTCGATCATGCACCACAGTAAAACTTGTAGGTATTGATGGCCATATTTATTTCCTTATAGAATAAGACTGTTTGACACTAACACTTTATATTTACAATAGCTAGCTCGTGTGTGTAGAAAAACTCAGTGGAGGTAAGTTGGCCTATCAGTTTGAGCTGTGACTGCACTACCCTTTGACACAGAACGCGAAGTCGCGACATCCCTGGCTTGTACCGACGCGACGATGGCATTCCAATTACTGTCATTTATTAATAGGATTAGTATTTTATAGGTGTTCGTAGGAAATCGAAATACAAAACGCATAAAAACACTTTTAATTTAGTTCAAAACAATTATGGTATAAAGGTAAGAAGTTTTTGCATGCACGTAATAGATTAAACTGTCTCGAATATAAAGTGAAGGTAGATCAAACGGGTGTCCAAATTGAATGACACAGCTAAGTATTGAAAAGGTGATGATCTGATGATAGGATGAGCCCTTTAAGTTTTAATATTTATTTATTTATTCAAGACAACAAGGACCAATTACAAACTCCAAAATTACAAGACACATAAATTAAACAAATAATGACAATTTAAAATAAAGGACTTGTCCTCTTTTTGTATGGAGGCTGGTTTTTTATTCCAAGGTATCACCAACCACCAATAAACCTATATTTATCTTTAAGCTACTAAAATATGAAACACGAAACCATAGAAATCAGATTTTTAAACGCCTCCATTTTTGAGAAAAAATATGTTTTGTAATGAGGCATCATCCATTGATCATTACTTGTATTTCCTAGCTGTATGGCTATGTACCATTGCCTTTCCACTGGTGGAAAAATACTACTAGGTACTACCACAGATTATATAATAGGTACTACTGTCAATGGAATGCCAATTTTGCTAATTTTTTTTTCATGCCTTAATTGGCATAGGCGAAGGTGCGGTTTATGTACAGACAAAGAGAAAAATTAATTTAAATTTTTCTCTAAATCGGAGGCCTTAAAAATATATTAATTATGCAGAAAAGCTAGTTTTCGTGAACTTTTTCATACAATATTTAGTTTATTCTGGTTAGAAATATTGACGAATAAAAAACTATTAATGGACAAGTCTTTTAACCAAATCATGCTCAATTACTTTTAGGCAATTAAGTACCTAGTAAGTGATAGTACCAATATAATATGTGTAGGTTTAGTACCTATTATTTTATAATATATCTCTTGCACGAATGGTGATTCGTGTTATTAAGTATTTCCTATACCCAAAGGTTGTCTGGAAAAGATCGCTCTTAGCGATAAGACCGCCTAATTTGTACATCTTTCTTTGTAAATTGTATTGTTGTTACTTTTATGGTGTGCAATAAATAGTTATCTATCTATCTATCTACCTAAGCTTACACCTTGTACAGCCACAAACGAGCATTGAAATGTATAAAAACGTGTCTTATTTTACCTTTATACGGCTTTATACGAGGGTCAAACTGAAAGTTCTTAGAAAATCAAAAACTGATTACATTAGCCAGTTATTAGTTTTATTATATCTTTTCAAAATATTGTCCATTGCCGTCAATACACCGCTGCATGCGATGGAACCACTGGGAAAAGCACTTTGCCCACTCGTCCTTAGGGGTCTCTTCAATGGCATCGCGATACGCAGCCACCGCTTCTTCAGCATTCATAAACCGCTTTCCTTTAAGTTTTTCTTTAATTTTTGGAAATAAATAAAAATCACAAGGCGCGAGGTCGGGGCTATACGGCGGGTGACCCAGTAATTCAACGTTTGATGTCGCCAAATAGTCGATCGTTCGCTTGGCGGTGTGCGACGAGGCGTTGTCGTGGTGAAGGAGGATCCTACTGCGAGGTCGTTTCTCTCGAACTTTTTCCAAGACAAGTGGCAAACAATTGGTAGTGTACCATTCTGCAGAAACTGTTTTTTGATCCTCTAACACAATTGTTGCGAAATGACCTATCCTTCCAAAGAACGAGGCCACCATTTTTTTTCCCGCACTTCGATCTCTCTTCACTTTAGTTGGCAACTCCTCGAAAGGAAACACCCACTGAGCAGATTGTCTTTTGGTTTCAGGATCATAACAGTAAATCCAGCTTTCGTCACCTGTTAGTATGTCGAACACAGCATTTGAGTCACCTCCGTTAAATCTTTCAATCATTTTACGGCACCAATCCACACGATGGAGTTTTTGAGCCTTAGTCAAATTATGAGGTATCCACCGGGCGCAAAGCTTCCTGACCGCTAAATGTTCGTGGAGGATTTTGTGCACTTGACTCATACCGATGCCTAAGCTTGTCCGAATCTGCTGATAGGTCACTCTTTTGTCAGTCTCTATCATACGCCGCACAACACAGATGTTATTTTCAGTCGTCGCCGTAGAAGGCCGTCCCTCACGTACATCATCAGTGAGATTAGTGCGACCACGTTTAAACTCATTAAACCAGTTGTAAACAGTCGCACGAGATGGGGCTTCATCGTGAAAGGCCAATCGTAGTCTATCATAACTTTCTTGTTGACTTAAATGACATCGAAAGTCATAAAAAATCATTGCACGAAAATTTTCTCGTGTTAAATTCATTTTGACGTGACACAGACAATTTTCAATTTGCCGCCAAGTCGTAAAACAAATGACAAATGAATGAAATATATACTCAGTAATATTGGCAAAGAGTTCTATTTTCAAATTTTAGAATATTTTTTTTATTATATTGTTTATAAGTGGCCAGTTCTAAGAACTTTCAGTTTGACCCTCGTATTATGATCGTGATTGTACAATATCCCAAGTGTAGGTAAGTATTCGGCAAAATATCAAAGTCTCGAATAATTAACCTTTCGTAGCCGGTACGAGGACCCACGCAAAAAACATAGCTACCCATTGTCTGTATGGCGGCATACAAGCAATTAAACATAATTATATAAATGAAAACAAAACGTACAAATATGTAATTTTCAGAACTACTTAATCGACGTCAATTTGATAAGTGATAACGAAGGTCGTTAATGCTGTCATAAAAGTGTTTATGTCGATATTCGCCACAGAACGTAATGAGGTTCTATAGGTACCGACACGCGTATTAACTATTATCGCCTTTGATTGGAATACTTAACACCGTGACTTAACGGTCAACTTCATAACAAGACTTTGGCACTCAAAATGCACCAAAACATCTTTATTTTACTTATTCACCGAGACTCATACCACAGACTCATACCTAAATACATTTATAATTGAACAAACGACGTACAAATAGCGGACTTAACACCATAAGGCATTCTCTACAAGTATACCAACCGTTAAAATAACAATATAGACTAGGTACACTAAGTAACAACATAGTTTTAAATAGTAAACTGAAGCCTTAGGTTTACGCTTGAAATTAGGAAAGCTATATAGGTAATATTAAAACCAGTTTTTTGTTAAAAGTTACTTGCATCCTAAGCTCGAAGCTCTTAACATTCCGAAAAAGACTTAATTAAATGTAATACTTTTCATTAATATGTTAAATTCCTAAAAGAAGGATCTTTTCAGAACGTAGTTTCGTGAAACAAAAAAAAAAATTGGCACGCAATTTTAAAAACGATTAATTTAGTTGCAATATTATCTATTCTTTGCGATATGAACAAGTAATAATATTGACATCAGACAGCATAATACCGACAGTGTCAACTCGCGATACGAAGATTAGATAAGATACTTCAATTGATACTGTGATCAAATGTTTGAGGCTCAGTCTGCTCCGCGAGGTAGGGAGGACCGCGCGCCCTGTCCCTAAACTCGAGTGATAACGAAAAAAAACAATGTCTTTGACACGTTGTAATTAATTCTGTGTCCTTACTGAGAGTGAAGTCATGACAAACTGTGAAGTAAGTACAGTACAAGTATTCGCTACGTACGTCATTTGTTTGGAAAATATAATTACAGAGTAATGAGTTTATGAATTCGTGCGAATATGTTTCGCTATTTTTGCGCGTGTGGATATTTGCATTGTTGAAATGTTGTTTTAGCAAATCGAAAGGTTATAGGTATGTTAAGTAATAAGTTTGCATGATACTAACAAATCTAATTAGGTTTGATAAGATTAGAATAGCTATTTCAATAATATAAAATACGTCATATCTTTTATACCTATTTGGTAGTAGCTACTAGCAATTATTTTTTATGAAACAAGTCACAAAGTACAGATTTGATTTTTAGAAAGAACAACTGAGCTTAGTACCAAATTAGGTTTATTCAAATTAAATTTAAGAAGTTGAGAGAGAGTTGAGAACTGCTAAAGAAGGGACATAGGTAAATCCAGATAAAAGCTTTTTAGTCTTGATCAAGGAATAAGTACATGAAAATCAAAAACACCATTATGTCATAAATTCTAATATTTGGATCTATCTAAAAATTATATATAAAAATTCTAATCACCAACGATAATTGGTATGACAAAACTATTATTTTAAACAAATATATTTTTACCATAAACAACATTACCTAAACATAAACAACATTAGGTAGGTACTAGTTTTATATTCGAATTTTCTTAATAACTATTTCAAATCCGGTTAGAAAAACTTAACATTTGATCAGCCGTACCCAGGCCGGAGGGCTCATAGGTACATGTAACATTAACCTAAATTCCAAACTTGTAACATCGAGGAAAAATATAAAACACGGGAATATGCATTCATCAGTGTCCCAACCAATGACGTCACAGGTACTCGTAACAAATCTTAAAAGTTTTGAGCTTACTAAGTATATGCCTAATGCGGCTAATATCTGTTGGTATCAGTCGTTAAGCCTAGTCAGAGGCCCTAGGGCGGCTTGATAACATCTGACAATAAGGTTGGTCACTTAGTTGAGGTGAGGCGTTTTCCCAGCAGTGGGATCTATATAAGCTGACTTTAAATATATTCCAAAAAGTGTTAGAAAGAATCAATCTTCATTGGGTAGGTATCAATCTACTGCGCCTAACACCGGCGGAACGTGGCACAATTTGTAGGTGAAATACTGGACAAGAACAATATATATTTTTTAACATTGAATTAATCACCACAATGTGCTACGCATACCTAATAATTGAATATACATTTTTTAAATGTTGTACAAAAAGGGGTTTGTAAATGACCTAGCTACAATGTAGTATAATTGGATTTAAAGTCCTCTAAATAATATCAAATAAGGGGATTTTGTGGAAAATTGCCCGCGGCTGTCAGTTTTATACAATATAAGTATAGGTATTGGTCTAAGGAATAAATATACTTGTTATACGTTGTATATATATTTACTTGTTCAAATCTGCTTACTACTTTATACTTGTGGTCATAAGTTTGACATTAATCTGTTGTCAAAGTTATCTAAAGCCACATTTCTATCTTTATACTGTGGTATTGTACACATAACTATTCGTTGATTACGAGTAAGTACATATAGATATCGTTAAATAAACGTGTCGTGTTGTGCGCCGGCCGCGTCGGCTCTCGTGCGCTTTCTAGTGAGATGCGCGCGCGCAATTAGCGACTACTGGCCGCGATCGGCTTCCTGTTCCCTTTAGCGGCCTATTTAGTTGTAGATGTCATAAAAGATGATTTTTAGGGCTCTTTAAATATAAAGGGAAAACACAACTGCCTTAAAAAATCGCACAAAAAATTTGAAATAATTCTACGTAAGTCGTCGAAGTAACATTAAGTATTGACATATGTTATCTATTCATTATCTAGCAATGTTTTACTGCCGTAATCAGAGACGTCAATGAAAGTGATTTTTTCATTAGATCTCATGTCGTTTTTTTCGATTTCATTGACAAATATAAGTGACAGAACGAGGCTTAATCAAAGATTAAATTAAATTGCCAACTCCGAGTGCGGCAGTTAGAAGGATAAATACAAACCCTCTGTAATACTGATGTGGGTCAAAAAGAAAAACATATTAAAATAGAAATAGCGAAGACAAATACTTAACAAACACCATTCTACTTTCGAAAGTTATAAAAGTCAATATTTATAATGGAATTTGTACATAGTATAGCTACGTTACTTGTAAGTATGAAACTAGAAGCAAAGTAAGTAAAGTAATTTTCTGAATATAATAAATAAAATAAGTGATTCGTTCGTTTAATAATATGATATTCCTATTACTCATAGAATAATAATCGTTAGTTAGAAATATAAATGAAATATATTTATTTGCACTTGAAGAGGGTACATTTTAGGTCTTAAATTAGTTTTGTTTCTCTTCTTCAGCTAACTAATGTTGCATGCAAATATTATGTTGAAGATAATACAAAGCAAAAAAATATTACATTAAATATATTTTTGCACTTGAAAAAATGACTACCAGAGGCGGGAATCGAACCCGCGTTCCTCGCATACCGGGCGATTGCCTAACCTCTCGGCCACCCTGGCAAAAATATATTTAGATTACATAGTGAATGCTTGTCACTTAAAAACAATAATTTATTATATTATAATATTACATTAATTTAAATTTCATCGATATATTTAGTTTATTATTAATTACGTTTTAATTTACCGGTAATCGTAATAAGAATATCACAACAAGTTTAAACCAAAATGTGCCTGTAACAATTTTTTGCCAGGTTACAATCAGTAAACATTTTTGCACCATTCATAAACAATAAAAAAAAAGATTCATAAAATGAATACATAATAACGGTTCATGACGTCTGTTGGCTGCAAATAGTGGCGCTTGCAATTGTTGAACGGTTGTGTTTTTCCCCTGTATTTTTTATTTTAAATGTTAACTTACAAGAAGAAACTTAATTGGTTTAAGTGTTTTTAATTTTGTGATTGTATTTTATCTTTATACTTGTAACTGTACGTTTCCCAAATATTAATAAAATAAAATTCCAAACGATAACTAAGTGACCGGATATTTAGCACAAACTAATAAATCTTACGCCTCAAGCGCCATGTTTACGAACAAATTAAAGTCCCTACGTATACTTATTTTAACGAGTCGTTACAATGCGAAGGGCAACCTCATTGCTATGAGTCGCGCGTGTGTCCGGTGCCTCCCCTCTTCCTGGCTAATCAAGCACTCCACACAAGACCGTCTGTCGATTGTCGACTATTGATATTTGATGGCACACTGAGCCACGTGGGTATCGATATTATTGGTACATTAAATAATCTATCGATACTATTGAGTATCGAAAAACTGTCGATTGCATCGAAATGTCGACAGCATTGATATTTTAAAGGTAGTACCTAGTTGTATTATTTTAAAAATATCGATACTATTGATTCGATTAAAAGAACAAAAAACACCCCCCAGTCTCAATCTAAGCGTTTAGCGTATGCTATGGCATTAAGTTCAATATTAATGTTATTATTTGTGAATATTAGAGATATTAGTACAAATTTTTAAGGCTCAAAGTCGATAGTCATAGTATCGATTGTTGCTCAACTCTACTTACAATCCATTCCGAGTACTTTATTAGCACTTCATAAAATCGTAGATTCACCCAATCAAATGTTAAGAATGGTGACATTTACGCTCATGGTGACCTTTGACTGAATACGCTCTTATGGCTTGTTTGCGAATATACGCAATATCTTGTTTCTGAAGAGGTATCTACTATTTGCTTAAGCCTCGACTTTCTACTATTACTGGCCTCTTGCAAATACTTGATGGAGATATGACACGTTACGTAGACTCTAAATTAATGTAGGTAGGCTACTTACTTGTACCTAAAACATGAGACAATAGCCTAAGTAATTAATGTGGTTTAATTGGCTTTCCGTTGGATAAAAAACATTTTCAGCATAAATTCTCGTTACTGATAAAAATAATATGTTTCGAAGTTTTAGTTGTAAGTATAAAGAGGGTGTGCAGATTTTACTTTTGGATTTTCAGTTTTAATTATTTTTGGAGCTTTATTTTTTGTCTTTAATTGATGTTGATGACTGGAATATTACTGGGTATTTAAGTAAAACAGATTTTCAAAAAGTTATTACTTGTAGCAATAGTCATACAAAAATAAAACATATGTGCCGAAAAAAGTAAAACTTTACATGAAAAAAACTGGCAAATAAGGCATGATGTGGCTAATCTGTTTTTATAGGATTGTCCTTCATTTAGTCAACACCCTCTAAAATATAGCCCTGTAGCAAAATAAGGTCTAAATAATTAACAAGCGAGGTAAAAAAAAGTTTGGACATAAAAAATTGCCCCCGTGGGCGTCATGAAAGTAAAACTTCCCCCGAATCTATTAATATTACAAGCTAACTGTGTGTGCTAGATAGCCGATAAACAAGTTGGCCTCCTACATAATTTATGCTAGATCTTGTGAGTTATTTGCTGTTCAATTATTATAAAATGTCAGCAGTTTGCATACTACGTGTGCTAGCTTTGCATGCAACTAGATACGACTACTGCATCAGGCAATAATATGACGTAATGACACGCGCGTCGCGATTTTTGATAGTGTGTTTAATTAATTAAATGATTTCGAATTTCTAGTCTAATGAATGCACAATTTGATATCTTACACCAATTTGCATAAGTATTTACCTACTTTACTTAATTACAAGATGTAAATTATTTATACATGAAACGTTGTGTTTTTCTCAAAATAGTACCTCGCTATCAATACGAATACATACACCAGATCTTAAGTTCCAGAAAATCAGAATTATTCGAAAATGCACTTTGATAAATATTCACCTATTAAAATGGACGGCATCCATTACTTACTTACATTCTAAAAACGTAACTTATGCAACTAACTCTCAACGTATTTTAGAGTACATAACTAAAGTACGGTAAAATTAATCACCATGACGATTTCACGCGATAAATTACAAACGATGGGTGCCTTATACTAAGCATAGAAAAAATCTAATTGGTTTTAGTTTCTCGATACAAAAGGCTAATAATACAAGTACTTGTATTATTTTGTTGCAAGAAACATCGTCGATCGATACGTTTCATGTTTTGTCAAATGAATGAACACGTTAAACACATTTGTCGCGGTCAAGTTTCAAAAATAACCGATGCGCGGGCGCTGCGCTGCTTGGTGCTCGGTAATGTGTCATTTTGACATCGCGTTTTGACAACCGGTATCAAGCAGCTAGAATATAACAGGCGCACTAATAAATTATGCGGTGAGTTATTGTTACAGTTTGGGTCCAATGTATACAGTGTGTCCGGGCTCCCTCTAGCGATAATTTATGGGCGATATTAGATCATCAAATGTTATCGACAAAAAATGTTCGGTTCTAACTCCTCTTGAAATGGCAGCCATTTGAATTAAAAAAATACTATTTCTGTGGATCTGAAGGGCCTAAAAGTTATGAAAATTATTCCTTTGAAAGGTAACGCTATCGCCTAAAGTGAAATAAAGATCAGTTCAAAATTATTAACCGTCATAGAGGAAAAAACATTTTTAAGAAATTTTGTTAAAAATATAAAAAAGTAAAATACTCTTTTTAACGTATTACAAAACTAAACACAAAAATGCAATTTTTCTGACAATTCAAAAAAAATATTTTCTTTAAGATTGTCTCTTAAATTCGAAAGTCGAAACCCGGACACCTGTATACGTTTACAGTTTTAGATCTTTATTAGTAATGTTTGTACGTGAAAAATCTGATAATTTCTCATCCAGAGCTATTTTAAGCAACTAAGTTGATACTTTTACTCTGCACGTCTACACCACAGAATCTCTACCTCATCATTGCTTTCCCCCATCATCGAATGAGGCCAAACAATTTCTTGTGTCATTATAATTCAATATAAAGACGACGCACTCAATTTCAATGCATTCAGGACATTGAGAGGTTTTCAAGATGAGAGCTATTACGAATTTGAGAAAGGCACAATGACCCACTTAGAGCTGAGTATTGCTAAGAGCTCTAAGAGCTATTCAATGAAGCTTACGTAATATTTGTGCATACGGCCTTATAGTAAACATGGCATAAATTTTACTGCATATAAAATAAATAATCGTTTATTAATATACAATTGTGTTTTGTAGAGAGAAGCTATTATACTTAAACAACATCTTGTATAATGTTAATGACAAAAAAAAATTGTTAATGACAATTTAACGTCGGTGTTTCAATATTTCTACACAACTTATAGAAACAAGGATACAAGAATATTTTGATTTTGTGTGGTCACCAAAATAATAATATTCGTAGGAAAATATGTACTTAAAAAAAATCATTTATTTCAGACTAATAGTCCATAGTAAATGTACACCAATTATAATAATAACAAAAATTTTGAGAAAAAATTAAATTAAAAAAATATTAAAAAATTACATTAGATAAAACATTACATTAATAAATTAAAATAAAATAAAATTAAAAAGTTACATCAAACATTAACAGAATTAAATACAAATAAAATTATTACAAAAACAAATTAAATTAAATTTAATCATTTTCTTTTTAAATATTATTATAATTTTTAATTTAAATACCGGCCTCTCTCTGGAGCACCAGCCACAGTTATTTGAATTGTCATCCAGTGCTGCAGAAGAGGGCAGTCTGGCTTCTGGCTAAGGACATTCAGGATAGTGTTAGGGCTCCCGCGCGCACGGAGCATCAGCGAGGCGATGCGCCTGCGCAGCACTGCGTGAAAGCCGTCGGTGTGCGCATGCGCAAACATGGCAGACGCACTGCAGTGGCGCGGGAGCCCCACCAACACCCTGAATGCATTATTGTATCGAACTTTAAGAGCGTTGATGGTCCGCTGCGTATTATTGACCCACAGACTGCAAGTGTATAGAGTCTGGCAAAAGGCTTTAAAGAGAGTTACCTTAACTCTTAAGCTACAGCGTGCAAATCTGCGAGCCAACATATTACAGCGGACCGCCATCGCCCTTCTTTCCCGTTCAATATCACTGTCATCTTTTAAGTTCTCAGTTACCACATGGCCGAGATACTTAAATTCCTTCACCCTGTCGAGAGCGCTACCGTTAAGCTCAACACGAGGTACATTATTATCACTAATCTTGCGACCCCCAGCGTGAAACACTAAAAGCTTACTCTTGCTGGCGTTATACAGGAAACCGTGTGTCGCCGCGTATTTCTCGCATACACCAATCAGTCTTCTTAGCCCGGCGACTGACGGACTGAGCAACACCACATCGTCTGCATAACTGATGCTAATAATGCAGAGACCATCAATGGAACAGCCCAACCCTGTGTCGCTCAGTTCGCCAATCAACTGGTTTACATAAAGGTTGAAAAGTGAAGGAGACGTTAACCCCCCTGTCTCACTCCACATTCCAACCTGTACTCATCAGAGAAATCACCAAGCCACGTGACCTGGTTCGTTTGGTGGCTGTACCAATATTTGAATATATTGATCAACCAGGCATGCCCGTGTTTTTTAATCTACGCCAAAGAATATCGTAATTAACTAGATCAAATGCCTTAGAGAGATCAAGGAAGGCCGCGTACACAGGTGTCCTCCTGTCAGTGTAATACCTGACAGTCTGCTTAAGAGACAAGATCGCGCTTTCTGTCGAGAGTCCCGGTCTAAGGCCGAACTGAGCGTCGTTTAAATGGAGATGTGGTTTAAGTTGTGTCTCTCTTGTTGAAGTTTCGACCGTGACTGAACGTGACTTAACTTTCATTCTTTATCATCTTGATACATGCTTCTTTTGAGCAAACTTTCATTCGAATCTCACTAATTATTATGTTGATGACGTTTTGAACTCTTGCTTTAGAAAATATTGCAAGGCCCTTAGACTAAATACAATATCCATCGCCAACGAAAAATATATATGCAAAAGTCACTTGATGTATCGATGGCTTATGACAGCTCATAAATGTGGTTAGCGATAGCGAGCTTCTCTTTAGAATAGAATAGATTGCATCTTGTACGGGCCCAGGTATAGCTGACGTCACTAATTTACGTTTTTAATCTATTAATAAGGAAAACGTCACTTCGGAGCAGACAGCCTGCCTGTTCTTAAATAAGACCGACGGTTGACATTCGACTTATTGCCTAATCTGAAGCCTTACTCCAGTTGACGGTGTTCGGATTTTCTAATATAGCTGTCCCTGTCACTCACGCCAGAACAACAACGCGAACAAGCGTGATAGCTAGATTTGAAAACGGTTTTTTTTTTAAATAAAAAAAGTCAGCCGTCTAGTCAGTGGATTCTGTGGAGTAATCTGCTATGTAATATAGGAACTTATGTGCTCTCAATTTACTAAGCCTCCATTTCTAGAATGGGTACCGACTCATACAATTTTTAAAATAGGTACCGATTTGACCCGACCGAGTATGACCACTTCCTTGTTTTAGGGTTTTTTCATATCCAAATTGAACGCGACTGCGTCTCTGTGTAATTTGGATATGAAAAAATTTCTCTGTGTAATTTTTTTTATTTATTTACCGCTTCGCCGCGTGGAGGTTATTTATTTAGAATACCAATAGGTTACATACGAACATTGACCGGAATACTTAATCTAAACGAATTTGCATCTGGTACGCAACCCAATTATAGCTAAAAAATCCGCCGTACGCAACCCAATTATAGATAAAAAATTATAGATAAAAAAAAATTTTCACATACCCAGTGTCACTCTTACAATAAATAAGTACGAATCTTACGACACCGCTCAAGCTAAAATCCATTGAGCCGCTCAGGCTGCAGGGCGTGCCAAATAATTATACATACAAACATACTCTCGCAAAACATAACCCTCCTTCTGGCGCAGCAGCACAACATTAAAAGTGATAAAAATACTCGTCAACAGTAGCCTCTGAGATGCCGTTAAGGCTATCATCTCTTACGGTTGTTCCGCGCGGGCGCTGGGTGACCTGTGGAAGGCGACAAAAACGCCAACGAAAAAATGTAGAACAGGTTTTTGAGCCGATTCTAATTAGGGCAATGTCAGGTTTAACGAGTAGACTCTATTTGCTGACGAATGCGGTCCATTTTTGGAGGCCAAGTGTGTTTTTGTCTAAAATCGACAAATCAGAAGGCAGTACTTTCGTAATAGGTACTACAACGATGCAGAGATGGTAATTAATATACAAACGGTGTTCTTTGACAGTTATTAAGTATCAGCTTGTCATAAAACATCAAAGTTTCGTGTGTGATAGAAATTTAATTAAAACTTCTTGTAATGTAAGCAAAAAATTAGTTTAGTTCGAACGTTTTCAGCTAAGCTAACGGTTTTAAAGCTATTCCCAATGTCTACAGTTGAGTTATGTTTAAGCAATTTGTTCATGAATTACGCGAGCATGACCATTGTCAGTGGTCAGTAAGTGTCGCGTATTGTTTTACTCACCCGGCTAAGCTCGACTTTCTTTACAATAACATAGAGCGAGAGAGATTGTGTGTCGTTGCACTGTCGCCGTCCTTAAATCCTATAAAAATATTATTAAGTGTTAAACAGAATACTTTATCTGTTATAAGTTGCTATCTGTAAACACATTGCTACTAGGCAATTGTAATCCGACAAAATAACATCTTGGTACAAAATTAACGAATAAACTTGTTTACAACGCTGCTGTAATGTATTTTCCCAAATCCATTATATGTGATATGTATCTTTTACTCATAAATTGATTGAATTGAATTATATTTATACAAGTTTCATAGCAGTGCGAACTCATTATTAGTAAGCATGTTAGTTACCTATTACGTGATAGAAGACAGATGACAAACAAACTTACTCTTTTCTACTTAAATAAAAAGAAAATACATACACATAACGGACAAAATGCTTTCAGGAAGTTTTACAAAAGCACAACATTAAGAGATTTAATGGAGGCACTTTTGAAGTCATGTTGCAAAGTGAGTTTATACTCGTATTTCCAAGTATTCATCCAACATCAAGATATTCTGTCCGTCTGTCTGTCACATATTGTCTGGAGATTATGCGTGTAGTCGGCGACATGCAAACCGAACTAATAAAGCAAACGCGTTGAATATAATGAGATCTTTGGCGGAGGCTAAAATGTAATATGTTTTATCTGTAACGGATACAGGAAGACAGATGGTCCTTTGAGCTCCCTGTGTCACTGGATCGCTTAATGAAAAATGTTTTTTAAGTGTCTTACCATCGAAGGAAGTGTATCAAAACAGCGTTCTTTATTCTATTCTTAAAAAGAAATAAAGTTTCAATTTCAATGCAAGAATAAGCACTTTTTAAAGTACTAAGCCTGGAGTTTCATACACATGTTTAATTTTAACCCGACTGCGGAAGGAGGGTTATGTTTTTCGAGAGTATGTATGTATGTATAATTGTTTGGCACGACCTAAAGCCCAAACGGCTTGACAGTTTTTGACATATGATGTGTCTTTGAATTTGTCAAAATTGTGAGAGTGGCATAGGCTATATACATTTTAAAAATGGCGCCCGCAAATTGGAAATAAAGGAGGGAGGGGGGATTGATTTTTTCCTTACAATAGCAATATGGCTATCAAATGAAAGCTAATAAAAAGACCATTTCAAAAATATATAATTTTTTGCAGTCTGGTGTTTTGTTTTGTTAATCAGTCTGTTTATCATCATTTGACATAATTATGGGAATTCGGTTGTCAATGTTCAATCGGTTGTCGGTGTCTGTCAAATTAATTTGACAGACACCAACAACCGACGTTCACCAGTTGTTTAAAAAAAAAGGTTGGTTAGGTGCCGCCTGCTAGCTACCACCCTCCCACCGAAGCCCGGCGCCAAGCAGCTTGCTGTGTTCCGTCGGTGAGTGGGAGTCCCAGAATCTTTCTCTACCAGGTTGAATATTTAATAGAGGTAGAATTTACAAGTAAACATTTATCAGCATGAGAAGATGATGAATCCTCATAAGCGCCCAATATTTGACAACCCTTATAAGCAATGAAATTTTCACGACACCTAATAGCTGCGAGCGCGCTCTTCACAAACGCTGCGCAGACACAATATTATTACTTATTAGCAGCATTTGTTTAAATTTACTGGCTGTCTTGTGCTGTTAGCTCTACCAAACCGAAAATACTATTTCACTTGATCATATTTATTAGAAACAGGATGGGCGGATGTGCCTTGTCCAAAAACAACAATAACCCACATCATAAAGTGATAGATCAGAGATAAAATCAGTAGATACACGTTACTGTCGCAAAAAATAAACTGTGACTTTTTAATACTGTAAAAATGCACTTCAGCTCCAATGATAATGTATTTAATTAAAAGAACTTTAAGATCCGAATCTCAGATATAAGCTCTTGTAAATTGACTCGGTCACCATTTTTCTTTGTTGATGAATGATAAGGACTGGACAAACAATTAACTGTAGTATAGCTCGTACCTCCTCAATATTAGGCGGTAGGTAAATAATAGGTCCGCTGTTACTAATAACAGATGCATTAACATATAAATGATGACAAATAAACTGATATCCACGGGACATTTTTAAGTTGTTGTTGACTTTGTAGGCACCAACACTAATTTTCTGCATAATAATCGTCATAATCTCTTGATAAGCATATCGTGTTATTTTCAGGTTTTGTTTTGTATGCTATCTGCTGTCCTGGATAGTTTATTGAAAAAGATATCACAAGGCTACGATTAGAACATTACGGCATACAATAATGAATGTAGGTACAGCGCACACAATAAGTGTGGTAATATAAGGAGGTATTGTATCAATTGTGTGATAAATGATAACACGATACATGTATCTGTAGCTGTAGGTACGGCCATGGGTACGACCGTGTGTCACACGTGTTCATTACTTGCCGTTGGTAGAGATCGCATTACGAATAACGAATGATGCTGTTGTAAAAATACACATTTTTGTTTTAATACGCGACAAGAATAAAAATGTCAAAATTCGTTTTTATCAGAAGCTGGCACATTTGGAATTTTATATTTTTTGTGGGGCTTTTATGAGTTCCGTCATATAGCTAAGTATTTGAATAGTTAGAATCATAGACACAGACTGAAGCCTAACGTGTAACTCAGATTATGTAACAAAAACTATTTATACAATAACTACTTATACAATGTTTGATGCAAATACCTATATAATTATAAAATTATATTAACACTCCGCAAAGCAAACTCAAAAAGTTTTTCTATTATTATCAATGACAGTGTATTAAAAAAGAGGTAGACTCTATCCATTCACCATCTCCTACTACGCGACGATTCGAATTTGATGAGCCGAGCACACGTTCGTTTATGCGTGTCAAATGTTCCGCGCTCTAATGACAGATCTATCTCTTATAAATGCACTATCATTGGTAATTGTAAAATAACCTAATAGTTTAAAATACTTAACTATTGGGTCGTTATTCTAGTACTTATTTCTCTTACTAAAACAAGTGCATTTCTTATAAATCCCATACAAACTATCTACTCTCACCGATCAATAACGCATTCGCTGACACAATAGTATTATTATGGGAGTAACTATACAAAACATTAAGAGGAGCCAACTCGCCGGAACAAAACTAATTGACAAAAACAATACCAATTCTTACTTTCGACAGCTAGAATAATTACTGCACTCAATACGTACATACATAGTAGGTTTCATTTCATTAGGTATTTGTAAACCATTTACCTGCGCGTGTAAGTTAAGGCTTAAACATACTCCCCGTCATTCCAAAAACTTAGTACCGGGTTTAAAACAGGACTAAGCTATTAGCTAGCCAATTAGAAAAGCGCTTCTCTATTAGATCATGTCACGAATGTGTCATTCATTCCTCTGTTGTCGGCTTATTAGCCGACAACAGAGGAATGAATTTAGACCTATTTTCATTTTCGCCATGTCTAAGATTAAATTTAGGTTCAGTCTCTCTCTTTCTCTGCCAAACAAACGAAAAGAGACAGACTATATTAATTTAGAAAAGTCAGACTAAACATCTTTCCGTTGCTAAGGAAATTAGAGAATCCATAGACAATTTAGAAGGGATGTCATTCGATGACGACTAAAGTTAGACGAAAACACGCAAAACCTAGAAAAGATGCGTAAGAAATCACATCACTTAATTTGACGTTTCTAAATTATTGAAGGCTGTCTCTTTTCGATTGTTTGACAGAGAAGAGAGAGACTTAACCTTTTAATTTTAGACAGTGCACATTGGAATTGAGCCCACTGTTTAGGTGTAGCTTAAACTAATTTCTAAGTTATATCTCACATTTTGACACAAACTTTTGCGATATCTGCAATTAGCAACTAACCCTAATTGCTTTGAACTAATATCAAAGAACTAATTAACGGTCTCAATTAGCCCCGTGGCTAAAGCCTTTCATGCACTAAAAGATAAAAAACGTGAACGATTTGAATAATGTACTCATTGTCAACTCTTGCGCATGCTGTGATAAAACCTAAATCGTACGATCGTATGCGTATTCTATTCTTGCCTGAAATGTGGACATTTTTATCTACTATATGATATAAAATGCTGCAAGGGGCAAGTGTTTGTGTGATGAGCACGAGCATTTATACCTAAGTCATGAATGTTTATAAAAATGTATATAAGTATGTCTATCCGTTATTCTAGTCACCATTGCACAAGCTCACGCTTAGTTTGGGGCTAGGTAATTGGTGAAACAATTTATTTATTTAAATGCACTTAATTAATTTTCCATTTAAAATCACGGTGCTTTTCCAATGCAAGAGATTATTGCGTCTGCAAGACGTTGTAATTAAGTGTCCAGAGATGGTGCCTAAAAATTTTAAAGCGATGCAAATGAGGCAATGCAATGTCATTTTAAACAGTAGGTAAACTTTCCGGCTCACTGGCGTAGCAAGCACTTGCAAAAATTCGTCGACTGACTAACGTCCTCCGTAGCTTAGTTGGTAAAAGCACTCGCCCGGATAGCGAAGGGACGTGGGTTCGAGTCCCACCGGATGACACAGTCGATTAATTTTTGTAAGTGAAATTTGATTTAATTCAGTAGGTAAACGTCATTTCTTTTTGTGGTTTTATTAAACTTTAAGAATTACAAAATTCATTTGACGTAGGTAAGGTTAAAGTATTTCTTCATTGTAAATACAGTAGTTTTCATGCAGAGAATGCAGTTACTAGGTTATATTTTATGTTTTAGGTTTATAGAGAATGTATTCTCAAAAAGACTGTGGACTTGCAATTTATAAAGTTCCTTATTTCACCAAATATGTGAGCACTAGCCCCGATCTACTCTAAACCACCGGGCCGGGGGGGACACCGTGTAAACGACTTTGGCGGGCTATATCTCGCAAATGGTAAAGCTGATAAAAAAGTGTTGTATGGAAACCCTACCTTATTTTCATAGTCCTTTTCAAAGATACCCCACACAAGGGGGTGCACTCAAAAAAATAATTCACCCCCCCCCCTTTACATGTATGGGGAGGTACCCTTAAAAAGGAGTAATTTATATTTTTCGTATTTTTAAAAATGAGATTCATATGTGAAGTATCCTCGAACCAAGTTACATGCAAATCAGTCCATAGAAGATATTCTACTGTGACAGACTAGGACGGACGGAACGGACGGACTGAACGATCTTATAAGAGTTCCTTGTCGGACTACGGAACCCTAAAAAGCGTTTTCATCCACGTACGCTTTTTCAAATATAGTTTATTGTTCTAAATGCGGTTCCCCTATTTTCAGCTTCACTTTTAAAACATGTTAACTACGATGTTGCACTTTAGAGCACATCGTAAATAATTTCAATGTAATCTGAAACTAAAGTTGATCGCTAAAGCAAAATAACTTATCGGGATTCCTGGCGTACGAGTACAACATAGAATTTCCGTCTATTTAAGTTTAGCAAATAGTGCCATTAGGGGAAGAAATTAAACTTCTAAACTATACATCTACACGTAAAAATTTCACGAATCCTGCGTGGCAACATGATATTACAATGTGTGCCAGCGATTGCAATCTAGTTATTTGGGTACCATATGTAGTCTAGCAACCGAAGGTAGGTACTCAAACCGAGTGACTTTCAAATATCAGTGATGATAAAATAAATATTACGCTTTGATTGCTAGTCGCGATAACCGCAGAAGGCCATAATAAAATTGATTGCGTTAAAATAAAATAATAAGGGAGACATATCTCGGTGCATGTACTCTTCCTGCAAAGATGCGTCCGCCCACTTCCGCCGCCCGCCCGCGCCGCCGCCCAAACGATTAACTTATGTGACGCTTGTTAGTAGCCGTTGAGGAAACCTGACATGGAAAAGAGATTTGTTAGTACGACTTCATTTATTTTGTTTACTTAAGAATGGATTATCAAATTGTGTGTTCAAGTCCTTTCAGAAAAAAAATCAAATGCGTTTGCAATATTCTTACTAAGCTTTTTCCCTCGATAACGTCCGCATCAGTTAATCCTAGTCTATTAGAGTAACGTCATAAATAGTGCTTACCTAAATAGCTCACCTATTTCAATTATTGAAATCAACTGTAAAAAGAATGTTACGGACACCCAATCAGTTACTTTATGTTTATATTTGAATGTTGTAATTTAGTATAAGATATTTGTGGATTCAATAAAGTTTAATTTTCTCATAGGGCTTAGCATAAGAAACAATGTAAATTAGCTCAGGGCTTGTTTTATTTAATAAAGATAGCAAACCGGTTATCTATAGGTGATTCCCACTTGCAGTAAGTTAGGCAGGTAGGAACTAATAATAAAATATAAAGTAGGTAGTTTGGGACAGGGGCGAAGGAGACCCTATCTGGTCGTCCCACTCAGGCAGTGTGGGACCGGTAAGACCAATAGTCTGTCCCTGTCCCCCATCTCGCACATTCCGAGGGTAGGTAGGAAAACCCGCAGAGGTAGAATGTTGCGAGTGGGAATTGTTAGGCTATCGGTAGGTAGTATGAAATATTGTAGAAATAGATAGGAGATACGCATCGGTTGCCTCCCTTAGTATTTCGATGTTTTGAGGGTGGCTGTTGAACGCGTTGGAAAGAGTAACGTAGGTGCTATCTTTATCCTTTCGCCAGTAAGCACTAGGGTGCTTTAGTCACTAAGTAAGACCTATGTAATTAGTATAAGTATAGGGCCGTGAGCGCCGGATTTTTGTTAGCTGCTCTCACGGTCATCGGTCTCCAATAAAAGAAGAAAGAAACAAGAAGCGTTTTATTTGAAGAATACAGTCCATAACATCGAGGGGACGATCGTCTATATATTGGCTCGAGTGCGTAGCTAATAAAGAATATACCACTAACGCAAGCAAAAAATATTTTTTATCATTAAGTTGACACATATCACTTACGCGTTACTTCTGATCAGATTTCTGGGGTACTGTAACTCGGTAGGTTTGTCTATAATTTTTTTATAGGTCGAATCGAACAGAAAATCGAATGATGGATGAATTAAACCGACGTTAAAATACCTTAGACGGGCATAATAGCCGCACACCATTCAGTAGGTCGTTCAAGTTGTTCTTGTCTGTTTGTCCTTTAAACAGCGACGCAAATAGGAATTTAAGTGACTGAGTTACCCTCGTATCCCTAATGTTTGTTTTAATGGCCCCAACCCCAGCGACTAAAATAATATATCATCGTTATATTTACTTTGCTGACCCTCCTCTGTCACCGTTATTAGACCTCTTTACTCTTTATTTATCTTTCATCAAAGTATCCTACCGTTTTCTACATTTCAAAGTGCCTAATATACGAATAGTCTTCATTGGCGTTATTCTCTTATACATATTTATTATAGAGGTATGTTATAATATTTCAATTTTAAATTTCATTTCCATTTAAGGGTTAAGGTTAATATAGGTAAGTCAAATAATTTGACATTATTTCAAATTTCTCTGTTTCAGAAAATGATAGAGATTTTTACTATTTGTGACGTTACATAAACTGGCCAAGTGCGAGTTGGAGTCGCGCACGAAGGGTTCCACACCATGAACTATAAAATATTAGACACTATATTGTAACCTTTTAATTTAGTAAAATCGTCAAAATTTCAACTGTCTAGCTATCACGGTTCATGAGATAAAGCCTGGTGACAGACAAGCAGACGAACAACGGAGACTTATTAATAAGGTCCCGTTTTTACCCTTCGGGTTCGGATCCAAAAAAGGGAAGCTTTAATGTGTGTTATAGTTACGACAGTAGGTAATCTCGAACCGTTACGTCGTTATAATAGGTTATTGTTATAAATACCTATATATACAATTAGGTATTGAAAATCCATACATAATATTACACAATATGTAGGTAGGTAGGTTATTACCTATTTATTCATGACCCGCTGACGTATCATTTTAACTCATTACGTATTGTCGTGTCATGAATTTAACCACGCACTTCCTGTAGATTTTCGATAGAGATATCTAATTTGCTAAATTGGAGCTTAAACAAAACTGCTGAAATTGTACCATTGGTGTTTACCTTCCACAATGTAACAATACACTCCGAGCCGAATTATACGGCGACCAATCTGACCATGAGTATAAAGATAGCAACGTAGCAGTTAATACAGTGCACAAATGTAGTGCATGTGCACTCTTTGTTTCTTCACTCTCATAGTTCAATAAGACGACATCTGTCATGACCGGCGAGAGATCAGAAATTCACGTGCTTTCTAAGAAACGGGGGTAATCCTATTTCTGACTTCCAGCTGTTCCTACCAGACAGACTAAAGGCGAAACTATAAGGGGTCCTTGAGGGCTACGGATCTCTAAAGAGACTATGTGTCTTAGTAACTGTATAGGAACAATAAAACTTTAGGGAATTTATTAAACTTAATGCAGTGTAACATTATATGCCGGTGATTCGCCGAGAGCGTCAGGGGCACTCGCGCGCAACGCGTGAATTCAAGTTCACAGCCAAGCGTAACTCCGGCCGTGCAGAACACACATTGTTATTTTATTTGCACAAGAATTGTTATCTGTAGTGAAACAAAGCTTAATCAAATGCTTTTTTTAGTCAAGACCCTGGTTTACTCCGAGTAGTCATTAAAATACTATAGATTTTTTTATGAAATAAAGTTGTTATGTACTCAATATTAGGAACATTTACGCTTATTTGTGTTACACATATTAGGTGACAATGACGCCCCTTCATGTGTTATCATCAGAATTATTTGGAAATTTAATGATAGTGTCAATATACTTACATACATTTTAAGCTTTAATGTCATGATAATAAAATTTAAATAATTGAATTATTGATGTTGCAGTGTTACTTAGCTTCAATGTCATTATTTAAGTATTTATTATGAGTATCAAATCCACATGTTTTAATTATTTCTTGTCAGACCTATTTACTACCTTCTTAGACACGTACGTCCATAATTAATACGAAATTTAACGTCTAAGCATAACAAGCATGATGCAAACTGAGGTTTATTAATATGGTACATCTAGTTTTTGTGAATTTGTCATGTACTACCTTATACATCACGTAACTGCAATATTTTTCTATTCAGAAAGAGCTTTCTCTGCGATACCCAATCGTATCTCTTCGATTGGGTATTGCGGTCCCTAATTAGGTAGACTTTGTAATGTGTTGCGTAAGTACATGTGTGTCCTCTAATCGTGTTTTAATGCGGATAATGACAGCCGTCAAACGATGACAATCATCAGTCATCGGCAATCAGGGGGCCTATTCACGTAACTAAAACACAGTCAAATTTCAAAATCATCCGGTGGGACACGAACCCACGTCCCTTCGCTATCCGGGCGAGTGCTCTTACCAACTGAGCTACGGAGGACGTTAGTCAGTCGACGAATTTTTGTAAGTGCTTGCTACATCAGTGAGCCGGCGTTCGATTTCATCAATACTTAGGGAATATACCCGCATGTATCTGATGGAAATATTTTTACAAATATTTAACCATCAGTTAAGATGAAATATCTATAGTAGCTCAGTTGGTAAGAGCACTCGCCCGGATAGCAAAGGGACGTGGGTTCGAGTCCCACCAGATGACACAGTCGATTGATTTTGTGAGAGAAATTCAATTTGATTTCGTAAAAACTTGCAAAATAATTGCTTAAGTTATAAAAATAATTATAAGATGTAAAAAGACAGTTCCTTCTCATTCAGTTGTTGGAAAATGAAAAATAAAAATATGGGAATAGCGCCCCAGTCATTGGCAATCATCGTAATGACGAACGTGACATAACTGCTGATCACAACATTCCGCGAACTATCATTACCTGCTTTAAATATGCGCGTGCGCATGTTCAAGAATTCCGGTAAATGCTTTGAGGGTTACCAATTACATACACCTAATCGCTTCGGCGTAGCTAATTGGCTACACTTGTAGCGATTATGCACGAGGTTTTAAAATACTGCTTATTATTTGTTTGCATTGGAATTTTAGTATTGAAAGATACAATGCGGACAGGGCGCAGGTATAGACATCTCAACAAAATATTACATTCCTGTCGGTGAGTGGGATTGCAGACCCTCTTCTGGGTGCCTACGCCACGTCTGGCTTTAGTCTAGCTAAGTCAAGAACAACCTAAAATAATTTTAAAAAACCTTTAGTTTTCAATTCTCATCCATCAGTTCTTAAGGGTTTTTTATAGATATTAATGATTCGTTGGTCTTTTTAATTTTAAAAGAGTAGCACCCAGCAAACAGACATTAGGCATAGCTACTGATGTGTCATTAATTTGATAGTTGTCAAGGAGATAATGACTCATTAGCAGAGGTCGGAATTAGGTAGAGTTATTTATGTACTTGCATCGAAATGCTGATATTAATGTGGACCTTCCCGGGATTTATAATGGACAATCCCGTGTCCCGTATTAAGTAAAGTAGAGTAAATCTGGTACATTCCGATAAGCGGGGAGTGCTCCGCATTTCCGCTATTGTATTATTTTGTTCTCACAAGCTATGTTGTGCGAACTACAACAGAGGCAACATCGCGCGTATTGGAATTTTGCAACTTCGGACATCCGATATCATTGATGTAAGTTTGGCAACGTCGCGCGTGCAGTAGTTTAAATTGTCTAAAAGTAAATAACTCTGCTCTTTAAAATTAATCTCGGTATTTGAGGCATATCCATTTTATTCTTTCGTTGTACGAAATCAGTGTAAGTACATAAATAACTCTACCTAATTCCGACCTCTGCTCATTAGTAAAAAATAATTCGTAATGTCTGTTTCTAAAACTGGGATGTGTGTCACAAATTCTAGTTGGTAAACCCAATCCCAGTAAACTTTTTGAGACCTTACAATTAACTGGCTCGTATTTTTATTTCTATTTTTATTTAGTACAGGACTAATGGCTAGCCTCTTACTTCGTCAATGTCTTATTTTGATATGCAATTAATTGGCAGCTATATTATCTAATTCGTCCAAACGCCCTGCCCACCTTGGCCGCTGCCAACTTTGAAAGTTGTCATAGAAACCTACGCGCGTGCGCTGGTCTATGTGGCCCTACTGTGTAGATCGATGTTCGTGTTTTCGACTATGGCCGTCCTTGTCATGCCTGTATGATAGTTGAAGCAAACATGACGGCTACGAAACGGATAATGTCTTAAGAGACTGATCACCTATCGATCCTACATTTGCCGCCTCCGTAAGACATTTGGATGCTTAATATAGTAAATGTGACAATAACTCTTTGCAGGGTTTACCTGTTGAACCGATTTAGATTTTGGTTTTAAAATTAGACCCTAGAAAGGACATAAGGTAGTTTTCATCCCGAATATCATCCCTTAAGGGAGTGAAAGCTTGTTGATATGGAAGATGCAAATCGATTTCTATGAACAAAAATCTGGAAAAAAACATAGGATAATATCCGTCTCCAAAATCGTCCTTGAAGATAGTAATAATAAGAGGTTCAGTCGGCAGCACATCAGGTTACCCATGTGAACTACAAAAACAGCTTTTATTACGTAGGGAATAGAGACGGTCTCAAGGTCAAAGTGCGGTAGTCTGTTGTGCAGCCGTGAGTAACTAAAAGTTGGTATGAGGAAAGCTTAGTTCATGGAAAGTCCAACATTGTCATAGACGAAGTCGTTTGAAATCGCTACATAACCTTATTTTCTGCTCTATCTATTACGCTCATTCGTAGTGTCATGAATATCATGAGTGACAAGGACGGCTAGTGGTGAAATCACGAGCTTAGTCTGACAGAGTAGGGGCCTACGTGTCCAAGGATGTAATTGACTACCCATTTCATACCGGTGACCTGAACTAGTTCTAACAGACCAGTCGATTACCTAGAGTAAGCCACGATCTACTTTAATAATAATAATAATGTCCTCCTAGCCGAATTTCGACTACGGCGGCCTATCTCAACAGAGATTAGCCAACTGCGCGGGACATATTATAGTGCACAAGTGTGTGCGCAATACACAGGTGCACTCTCTGTTCCTACTTTAAACAGGGGTGTCTGCATGCCTATAATTGGATTAGGGTTTATTAATTAGCTGCTGAACTGCCATCTTAACGCCTAACTTAAAAGAAATCGCGATTCCATAGCAATTATATATGACTAGATATATTCTCATTATTTCAAAATAATGAGAATATATCTAGTCATAAATAATATATAAGCGAGGTAGGTTTCATTATTTTCCAGTCAGTTCGAATGCTATTTTTGCTGTCCTGGAGGCTGTAACTATTGCAATTTAAAAGCAATTGAGTTACGCAGATCCATTTTAGAAAGATTAATCAAAATTAATATTAAATACACGACTGCTAATTTCTTGGCAGACATGCTAGAGGTGGTGGAAGTAAGAACTTAGTCTCATCGGAAAATATAATTTTCAAGCCGTAAGGGCGTTTTTAGAGTCGTGTAAATTTGCTCACGCGGGAGTGAGATGAACCGAATCTGTGATGCCAAGGAACATTTCACATGTTACTGCGCTGTCGCTGGTGCTACGAATCACAGATTATTTATCGCAAATCCGTATAACGCTAAAAATACACTAATAGAGAGTAAGGAAGCAAGTTAGTACTGACAATCCTAAGTTCTACAAATTTCTCTAAGAAAATGCGGAGTTCAACCTTAAACGCGTCTTACGTCGCCGATATATGGGTACCACTGGGCTGCGCAAACACATGATTTCTATCGCGCCTGCGCTTTCCAACTGAAATACGTACAGTAGTCTCATTTCTACATAATTCCTAGTTAGTGCAGATAAAATGCACAGATGTATACGATTATTTTACCTCTTAGGGCCTGATTCTAGTGCTCAAATACAAACACTTGGGACCAACTTAAATCGTAAAAAACACCTCCCCATACTAAATAGCCGATCAGCTGATATCAGTTTGTATGGAGAAATTTAACCATTTTTTTGCGATTGCGATGTTAGTGCCATAGCCATAGTAAAAGTATGTTTAAGCACCAGAATCAGTCCCCAAGAGGTTAAGCTTTACCAAAAACCGGCCAAGTGCGAGTCGGACTTGCGCACTGAGGGTTCCAAAGTTTTTTTTTTATAATGATATGTCCACAAATTTGCGGTTTTTGGACTTTTTCCTTTACTTGCACTGTAAGATCTTCCTCTTTGCCAAATTTCCCGATTCTAGGCCTATGGAAAGTACCCTGTAGGTTTTGATTCCCTGCAAATTGTTAGAAAATACGGGTAAAATGGCCGTACCTTTAGATTGCGTAAACTTAGAAGCTTGATTTTCTCACAGCTTTAAGGGACCGCAGCCATAAGTATTTGATGTTAGTTTCAACTTGATACCTCCCCGCGTTCCTGAGAAAAAAGGACGGACAAAAAAGTGATCCTATAAAGGTTCCTTTGTTCCTTTTAAGGTACGGAACCCTAAAAATAACCTGGTATACAATAGTATCATTTCTTCTTAACTCCCAGTAACTAGTTTATTAAAAGAAATACCTAAATAATATGTTTAATGCGAAAGTACGTGATAACAAAACAATAAGAGACTTCCGAAAATCGTGGGACTGCAGACGAAAACAATACAACAGCACAGAATATGACAATAGTGACGATGAAATGCATTTCATAACTATAAAAGTGTGTGTGTACACATTCTCAAAGCTTACAGTACCGTAGATAGGCATGTAATATAATAATCCTCACATGTAATTAGGTAGGTACTAAAACCTTCAATCGACATAAATAATATTGGATCAACTTTTATTAATTGTCAATTAGTGAGGCATCATTTAATACGACACAGTTGTATTAAAAGGCTTTTATTAGTAGGGAATAGACGCGTTGCCAACTTTTGTAATTACCCGACTGCGGAAGGAGGGTTATGTTTTTCGAGAGTATGTATGTATGTATAATTGTTTGGCACGCCCTACAGCCCAAACGGCTGGACAGTTTTTGACATATGAGGTGTCGTTGAATTTGTCAAAACTGTGAGAGTGCCATAGGCTATATAAATTTAAATGGCGCCCGTAAATGGATATAAAGGGGGGAGGAGGGGATTGGATTTTTCCTTAGCATAGCAATATTTCAAAAATATAATAATTTTGCATTATGGTGTTTTGTTTTGAATAATAAAAAATTTTCGGCGCTCAAAGTGAAAAAAAAACTAGTCAACTTGAAAGGCGCGTTATTTCCGGGGATAGATATTCAAAGTTACGTGACGCGCCTGCGCAGGTAGAATGAAGGCAGGTAGTGTCGAAGACTTTCGATTGCCTCGATAAACCGACAAATTACTAAATCATATTTTGAGATTCTTGAACTTTGACGATAGCCTATTATACATCTTATTGTATTACCTCAGATTATGTTGTTTAAGTTACCTCAATTCGACCTATCCTTATTGATAACCTATATGTGAAGATTTGTAATTAGTATAGAACCATAAAAACGGAACCATAGGAACGGTCTATGCTGGGGATCTCGCTAAGGAATAGAATCCGGAACGAGATCATCCGCCAAAAGACGAAGGTCATAGATATCGTTCAGAGGTGCAGTAAGCTGAAGTGTCAGTGGGCTGGTCATGTCTGTCGCAGAATTGACGGGCGTTGGAGTAGGAAGGTTCTCGAATAGAGACCACGTCTCGGGAAACGTAGTGTTGGACGCCCCCCTGCTAGATGGACCGATGGCCTGAGGAAGGTGGCCGGTGGTGGCTGATGCGAGAAGCGGAAGACCATGAAAGTTGGCGCCGTCTTGGAGAGGCCTATGTCCAGCAGAAGACTGCAATAGGCTGATATGATGATAGAACCATAGTATACTGTTGTTGTTTTGTGTATAATTGAAACTGTAAATCTTCCTAAAATAAATGAACTGTTTTTTATAGATTGTGTTTCAAAAATTGTGGCCCGCGTATTGGAAACCATACAATAAGATAGCTTTAAACATCAAAGTTTTGGATTTACACTTTGATGGTAACCTAACCTAAAAGTTATAAAAATTAGCGCAAGGATCAATAAATAATACTTAATTTGCTTACCAATATTCAGACCAGTTAGGGTAGAAAGCGCACATTTTAAATAACACAGTCAAATTAAATAAATTAAATCCCAAGAAAAACAAAAACACATTTACCAAAGACGATCGTCTGCGAGACTTTCTTGTCTTCTCATTTTCTCTTCTTGCACAAAGGTATTAATCGCTCACATTTTTCCTGAGCCAAAATTAATTATTACTACCGAAATTATACAACTAATAATCACTTGCAGTATTTTACAAACACGATCGAAAGTATTTTTTTCACTTTGACAGTTTTTTTTTTCATAAAAGTTTTTGCCAAGTTCATGAAGGGGTATTTTATACAGCCAAGACCTAGGCCATATGGACCAACCAATACACAGTAGTTGTAGCCTGCTTTTACAATCATTTCAAAGTTAGGTGCAAAACCATATATTCTAGTATTAGATTACATAAAGCCTTCCAATGATTAAAAAACTAGTTTTATTATTGTTTTTATTTTATTTAACGTGTTGTATTCACATCTGACAAAAAATTGACCAATTTAGGCGAACTATAATCGTTCCGATGGAACTTTTGTACCAAACAATTATAAAAGTCACTGCGAGCGATCAGATAGGTAGCTAACCAAATTACAGGAATCTAAACCTTATCACGACGGCTTAAGTTACACAAGTTTTGGACAGTCGGTTAAGGTTGTAGACGAGTTCGCAACGCACCGAAGGAGAGCGATGATGATCGTGATTAGATAGTGCTGCATCGGCGCAGGCGCATTGCGTCACTCACCACTACTTGCTACTTACCTTTGCTGAAAGTACTACACTTACCACCATTTTTCACTTGCTGAAAGAAGTCTAAGTGCCTATAACGTGACTAAAAAGAAAAAAATAATAATCGTTTCAATGAATCGATTAATCTTCATGCTACTTTATCGAGTTTTCCACGAAAGTAATGGCAATAAAATAGATGTTTACAAATCTTTTTTTCTTTTGTTTACGCCGGCTGGGATTGTATTGTCTTGTCGCACACTTATTCTAAATTCAAATAATCTCTAGAACTTTTTAGGGATATTATTAACCATGTAATTTGAATTTAGAACAAGAATTTGTGTAATTTTATTGATGACATGATTAACCAATGTCTCGCTTTTTGTGTGTGTCTAATAATAATTTCTATCTATATTTTAATGGTGATTTGTAAATGAGGATGCTAATAAAAGTGTTTTCTTACTTACATTCTATTTTCAAAAGTCGAACAGGCTGCTACTACAATGTAGTATGTAGTACAAGTGTTGAAATTAGGTAGTAATTGTAATTGAACAACAACATTCTTTCGACGCTATCCTGAACAAAATTATGGCTCCATGATTTCTTTCTGCTTTACTCTAATTCACTAATAACCCAAATGTTGTCTGAAAGAGATCGCTTTTAGCGATAAGACCGCCTAATTTGTACATCTTTCTTTGTAAATTGTATAGTTGTTACTTTAATGGTGTGCAATAAAAAGTTATCTATCAAATAAAATACCTAGCTGAGAACTTGCTAAGTTTGTTATTTTTTAAACTCTGACAAAGTTTAAATAACTAACTTTGACCATCATGTACTTAAGGAATGTTAATTGATTCGAGTCAGGGGTGACTCAGAGCATAAAGTAAGCTCCCGCGCCAATCAAAGAGTTTATAAGGCAAAGAAGTCATATATTAATTAACTAACTACAGAACATTTTTTTCAAGCCAATTCCTTTTTATGGTTCCGTACCCAAAGGGTAAAAACGGGACCCTATTATTAAGACTCCACTGTCCGTCTGTTTGTGACCAGTCTGTATCTCATGAGCCGTGATAGCTAGACAGTAAACATTTTCACAGATTCATTTATTTATTTAACAGTAAACATACTTACTTACAGTCGCCCAAAGCGTCAGTATGCTAGTCACACATTTTTTATTTCTAAAGTGAATATACATAATAATAATCTGCGAACATTCCAAGCTTCTTCCTGTTGCCATTATTAATATCGAAGCAAAAAATCACGTTTGTTGTATGGGACCCCCCCTTAAATATTATTTTTATTCTGTTTGTCTAGCTATCATGGTTCATGAGATAAAACCTGGTGACAAACAAACAGACAGACAGCGGAAACTTAGTAATCGAGTCCCGTTTTTACCCTTTGGTTATAGAAGCCTAAAAATGGTCAAAAAAACATTACAATATATTATAGAAAATCAAATAAGATACATCAGATCAGATGATGTATTTCTATTGCCGCTAAAGTAGTAAATCCCAAAAACAGAATAAAATATAATATCTTTTGGTGGACCTTTTTCACGTCACGTCCACCGCTGGCCATAAGCCTCCCCCAAGGGACTGTACGGCGATAAGTCTCATCCACGGGCTTTTACGAACTTTAGCAGCTGGCCACCTTTCATATACCAAATTTTTGTTTACAGTAAATTTCATTTCATAAAAGTTATTGCGAATCCGAAGTAATGAACGCACGTGACATTGTTTAAAAGCTATTATTAGATAGATAACTCTTTATTTCACACCATAAAAGTAACGACAATACAATTCACAAAGAAAGATGTACAAATAAGGCGGTCTTATCGCTAAGAGCGATCTCTTCCATTATTGCTTTCCTAAAAGCTATAAATATTACAATTTGAAAGTAATCGAGATAGATAAAAACTTACGGAACCAAGACGACTACTTACAACGGGCTTCATAAAGAAAGCTAAGCTAAGCTTGAAGTTGCTTAAAAAACTGATAAAAGGACTTAATCTGTGTCGAGTTTCCATTCGTGACCGAATAAGAAATGAGGGAATGCAGAGGAAAAGCACGATTAAAAATCACTTCAATTCTATACGCAACAATAAACTTATTTCACCACCGTCCTTCCATTAGTGTTGCATACAAACACTTTGAAACACAAATGGAATAGCCGATAAAATAACTGTTGATATCTTAGGAAATGATTGCGACATCGCTCAATCATCTCACGAGATTATCTATCGACATTCTTTGTGATGTATCATTCGTTTTTTTATCGATACTTATTCTTGACGCATTGAGATCAGAGCCAGAGAAACATCTATATCGTTGCTATAACAATTTAGGGTCACATTATTTTGAGTGTCAATAAAAAGTTGTGGAACATTTTGACCGAGAAGAGATTTTTGAGTTCACGATTTTAACCTTTGATTGTAGCTAATTGGCACTTTTTTGTCAAAGAAATATTGCTATGTTACGTCAGTTACTTATATTGTGAAACGTTATTCTTATTTTGTAAAGGTCACTATAATGATCAAAACATTATTTATTGTGTTGAATAGTACTTGCCTAACAGTCTAGATAGATATTACAGAATGTCCTGCAGTTCAATACTTCAATGTCAGTCGCACTGACCTATTAAATATCGAACATTGATCGAATATCAATGTGCACGTTACTCTACAAGGTTTAATTTATTATCTGAACTCCCATCAACTTAGTGACTATACCTTTTGTTATTTATCATAAAATAAAAAGTCTTTTATTATAGTAATAGGCAGACATTTGACCGCAATCTCACCTGATGTTATGTGACGATGCGGCGAGGATGGGACATTCTATTCCGATGATCAAGAAATCACAAAGTGTATTTGCCAGAATACATACATGATTTTATGGTCTAAAAGTTACCATAAGTAAATGTATTCAGCCTGCATGCAGACGTGAAAATTTTAACATTTAGTAAATAATTTTCAACTTATTTGTCTTCTAGGAACTCTACATAGAACTAATTTGTTTCTTATAATCATTAAGTACAATGAGTATCATTAAGTCCATTTCAAATGCAGCTACATTTGTCCATGTTTTCTTTTAAAAGATATATTTGACCAAATCTTATACCCACTGTGTCATTCCTTATTGTACGTCTAGGTTGACCGTGCAAACTTCACCGGATAATCCTCAAGCGATTTAGCAATAAGGAAATCACTACCGCTTTATACTATGAGACAAAAGTTTAAGAGTCGCCTGAGGCGCCGACACGAGTGAAGTCAGAAAATCTGGGAGCTCTACTCTCTAACACATTTGGCTCTCTTTCGAAGTGACCTAGCTAAGACTAGTTTTAATTTCAGTCTATGCTAAAAAACAAAAACGAAACGTCAAATAAAAGGGGTGCGATTTCTAAAGTTGGTCTAAAGTTAGTTATCATCGAATGACACATCTACTATTTTGTCTATGGATTCTGTAATTTCCTTAGCAACTGACAGTTATTTAGTCTGTCGTTTCTAAGTTGATGTAGGTAGTTTGTCACTTTTCGTTTCTTCACAAGAGAAAGAGACAGTGTGGATTTGAAATAGATAGGGCACTTTAGAATCAATCCCAAAGTCGTAATTTTTAAATCTATCCAATTTGTTCGCTCGCAGCTTTGCTGGAGGAGTGACGAAGACGGCAATAGTCGACAATTCGAATGTCGGCTATCAGAATAGGACCTCAGTTAGTCAAAACGCGCCTGCGCATGATTCACCGCGTTATGACTAACTCGGAAGGACCGATATCGGAAGCTGAACCAATTTGGAATTATTCGTTACGAATCATTAGTGGGAAGGAGATTAGGCGCCTAGTCGAGTTAAACCGTTTTATCAAATCGACCAAGTAGGTTTTATTCCCTAGATTAGTAGAATTTTCGACCAAGTAGGATTTATCCTTTAGATTTGTAGGCATTTAGTTACTATAGTCCGACTCCTTATCTGAGACATCGCCTGCGGGGTATCAAATCCCAAATTACCCAATCAAATCCCTGTTCTCGTCTCGCCTGCACCCTGTACCCCGCAGGCGAGGTCTCTGCGGTCAGACTTAAACTCTAAAGGACCGCTATCGAAGGCTGAACGAATTTTGGAATTATTCGGCGGATCATTAGTTAGATGGAGATACTACGAGTTAACCTGTTTTATTTATTCGACCAAGTAGATTCAAATTCATTTATTAATTTGGCACGGAAAATTTTTGGATGCTTAGGTTATAGTAGGTACATTAAAGATCAAATGTGTGCCAAAAAGGTCCCTGCTCAGCATAAATCGTGCAGCATAAAGCATGTCACGATACTGATTTTCAGCAGGAACCTTTTCGGGCACTGTGTACACACATACCAAGTAGGATTTATCCTCTAGATTTGTGGGCATTTAGTTAATAGATACTTTTACTATCATAGCGTTTTGTTAGTTATTCTACTTGTGTACTCTGCAACATTAGCCCAGTGACACAGTTGGCGCGCGCCTGTAATACAGAAATAGTTACCTGTCTTTACTCAACGCACTTGTATAAGAATTGCTTACGAGCATCCGTCTGTATGTGACTTACAAATCTATCTATTGGAAGCTAGAAGTAGAACTACTAATCTGTTATATACTTATCCGTCCATATGGGCCAACATAATAATTGATATTAATTATTGACGTTCATGTGTGGCATTTTGTGTCCTAAATTAAATAAATAATTTTTGACTTTGTTACAAAAAAATATTACGTTAAAACCATAGAACCATTTTGACAGTCTATATCTGGATGCTCTTAAGTTTCAGAAACTTCAAGTCACCTTACCCGTTAACGCCATATAGAGTGTTAGTTTAAAGTTGAACAGTCTTACTTTTATTCATAAAACTTATCAGACCTATAACTTATGGTTAGTTGTCCCTTTCTGACGAAACAAATGTCAAATATAACAAACAAAGACATACGAACTTTAGTGTCAAATGCGCTATAACAGTCATGTTGGACGTCTATGTATAAGACTATTATTCTTTATGGGGGCAAATATTGACCTACAATTTTTGCTATGGAGACATCACCAAAATCATGACAAAAAAGTTTTGTTTTCCATACATTGTCATCGAGGAAGCCGAATTATCTCCTAAAACTTACACCCATCAATCAAATAATCATCTACAACTTTTGTAATATTAGGATGATAACCAACAAAGTTTTATTTGTAGTTTCAACAGCATACTGATACAATGTGGCAAATTAAGTGATATTAAAAAAACACATCTACAACTAAGTAATACAATCACAGAAAAAGAACATAATTGTAAATGGTACTTAATCCACTTTAACGAAAGATAACAGCCCCACTTATAAGTACATAGTTCTTGCAGCTGAGTGAAATATTTTAGATGCATGTTTTTGATTTGAGGTCAGCTGAAAATAAGTCTTCGACGCTATGTGCATTAGTCAAATGGGCGTTGCGCAATCCTCTGATCGCATTGCCAAAGACAAATAGAATTCTTATGCCGAAGATTGCACATCTTGGAATATGAAAAATTATTGGTTGGAGACACCTCTCAATGTACAGTCGACTGCAAATTAAGCTACGTATTGAAAGTTGTTTACAATATTGCCCCTATTTACAACTTTATAAGAATGCATGCACACTTGACACTATGTCATCCTTACCTAGATACTTTACCTACAGCAAAGGTAGGAGTGGACGTATTTACTTACAAGAAAACAATGAATATTACTCGTAGTTCAAAATTATAACCATTTAGGAAGGTACAACTAATGAACCGAAACAGTATACTTACAAAATTCAATTATTGTAGATATGAAAATTTAATAATTTTCCTAGCAAGTAACCTTCTTATGTAGAAAATAATTAGATGCTTTTGAAGTTTTGACTATATTTAAGTTTATGAATGTGCTGACTCTAAATAAAATTAATATTAAAAGATTTACAGATAGATCCATGCTTCTACAAAGAGCTCCCTCCCCTCCTGAGTGCTATCAGAAATCTACTAAACCGATTACCATGTCGATGTGAAGAAAATCCTTCACAAGCTTACCAATTATCACCCACATGGTAAAACATGTACCTATTTTCTATGCGGGACTGATTTACTAGTTAATTAACACAGGCATTTGCCACAATAGAGGTCAGCTTACGGTGCGCTTACACGGGCAACTAAAATTGCTCAATTCTTGTCAATACTCGCCAACAATGACGTCATGCCATATCAAGCAATTTGGCGTGATGGCAAACATGTTGTGCGATACGGCCACTCAATTTGAAGCAACTTTGAAAAAATAGGCAATTGTTCCGGCCTGTTTCTCCTCTCTCGAAAACGAGACGTAGATTCATTTATTAATGAACGAAATAAAAAGAAAATTGAATAAAAAACTTCAAACTGTTTGGGTATTCGGCAATTCTAAGCTATATGGGGTAATAAGAAACAATATTCCCAAAATAATTGCTGTAATTCATTGTGATTGCTCCAAATTGCTTCAGATTCAAAAAAGGAATTCGAGGAATCGTTGCCAAAAAAATGCCCGTGTAAGTGCACCTTTATAAAATAACAGAGGTCATCGACCAAGCCGTTACTTAGTAACACCTAGTTAGAGGGTAATGAATGATAACAAATTGGCTAGATCTAGCCATGCGTGTATGTTGACCTACCTACAAACTATGTAATGTACAGTCGGCAGCACGTCAGGTTACTCATGTAAATTACGAAAACAGCTTTTAATACGTAGGGCAAAGAGGTCTTAAAATCAAAGTGGTAGTCTGATGTGCGGCCGTATATAGTTACGTGCCAAAGGTGCACACAATGTTTGCAATAACTGGTTATGTACGGTTACAAATGTCTAATAATTCATAAAAGAATTTTATTGTAAAATCAATCGGTGTAACTGAAATTAAAGTAGGTAAAGTGTAATACTATTTGTGGAACAAATTTTTTTCTGTCGCACCTAAGTATTTATGTAGAGAAATTGTATTTTATATAGAGGAGAAAATAATGAGAGGCTTTGAATATAATACGAGTAGAGCTGGAAAGCCACTTCATATGATATGAAATTACTATGATAATTTTGATCTAATGAATAATAATGAATATTATGAAATTATTTACGAAGTCAGCTTATTTTATTTCTACAGCGGTTGTTGGAAACAATTAAGGCACAAAGTATTTTTTAAGCCAAAAATACGAACCATAAGAGCCCGTTCACAAGAGGACGGTTCGTGATTTTTGACGATTCGTCTTTTTTCTCGATTCGTTTTTTTACTGACGGAGGCAATGCTTTTTGAATGCCCATGTTCACACGGATCACGAATCGTGAAAAATAACGATACGTCTTATCGTGTTTTTAGAAATTACGAATCGTCAAAGTACACGGATTTTTGACCAAATTCAATTAGAATATTTTGAAGAATCGTGAAAAAACACGATCCCGTATGCAATGTGCACATCAATCCGTCATGACGTATCCTGTATTTTAACGAATCATGATTTTTTAAAACACGATACTAGATTTAAGCCGTCTCGTAATTATTCACGATTCGTCAAAATATCCGAATTGGTGGCATCAGCGGATCCGTCACAATAAATTTACGGTTCGTGTATTTTGACGATTCGTGATTTTTAAAAACACGATAGTAGATTTGAGACGAATCGTCATTTTTCACGATTCGTGATCCGTGTGAACATGGGCATTCAAAAAGCATTTCCGCCGAATCGTCAAAAATCACGAATCGTCCTCGTGTGAACGAGCTCTTACACTGCTGATATGAGTACCACATTGAAGTCTTTTATATTTATGAAAGAAAGGTCTGCTAATTTATAAAGAGTCTTCTTATTTTGAGCTTTTATTCTATTGTATTCGTTGATAAAAAGAAAGCTTAAGAAATGCCAACCTATACGACGTATTCTACATAGCTAAGAAAGTAAATAAGTATGGATAAAACCAGTTTTGTTGTATCGACAACGAGAGGCAGTTGGAAGGTTTCTCTCTAAGCAGGCAATGTTTTTCTTCAATCAGAAAGTTTTCTTAGAAGACGACCTTTTATTTGGAAAGTAGACGGAATAAAAACGATATTCAAGTGTATCATATTTATATTCTGAAAGATCTTTTTTTCCCAAAGCAAAAACGTTTTATGCGCTGTGTTTCTAAAATTTGTAGACCATATTGGAAAATTTTGATCGAATGAAATGACCGAACTTATTGACCGAGACTTGTTGCAACACACTTGTTGAAATGGTAAGATTATCACCTTAATAACCTTGAACTTTTAGTATAGACGACTAGACTTCACTAAATACTATAATGCTGATAATGATAGTGCATTTGAAAAGTGGTAGATATGTTATTAACGCGCGGAAATTGATTGCCTCAAATTGAGTAATTGCTAAATTTTGCATTTAAATTTCACATTGACATTTGACACGTAAACAAACGTGTGCTCGGCGCACCAAATTCGAATCGCTGCGTAGTAGGAGATGACATGTCTACTCTTTTTTTAATACACTGTCATTGGATGCTGTTATAATAAGATTGTGCAAATATTGAGCTGTTTTCCTGCGCTATCGGGCAGTGTGATATTTATAACTTCATATTTTAAACTTGACGTATTATGTTCATCATGAGTGTGATTATATTCTGATAAATATGCAAACATACTATACGAGAGCTCAGTTAAAACACTTTTTTAATTAATAAATTACATTTATTTACAAGAAATATGACGCCCCGCCCGCGTACACAGAGAATCGTGCGAGTGAGAGCAAAGACACATGTCAAACACTTGGCGCGAATGCGCGCGCACAGTAGCAAAGGATTGCGTTCGAAAATGCCTTACAAATACAATACTATGGCGAAATCATTTTTAATTCTTGTAGCGTACGTACCTACGAGTGTAAGCTTTAAATGCTAGTTACAGATTCTTGTGTGGGTACATAAATCTTAAACCATCCATGATTATGAGGGCAAATACCAATTACTGGAATGGAGCTTCTCTGGCACTGAAAACCACCAATCAGGAAATTTATTTCACAGCAATTTTCTTATCGGATCATGATTTATAACATCGGTTAATAAACAAGTTTGCGAGTTCTCTCGGAATCAGACCAGACATCCGTCTCAGTCTCAGGGGTCTTACTCAATATACGGTGTCTGTGTTTGTACCTGACTACGAAAGGAGGGTTATGTTTTACGAGAGTACGAGTATGTATGTATAATTGTTTGGCACGCCCTACAGCCCAAACGGCTGGACAGTTTTTGACATATGAAGTGTCGTTGAATTATAACATGAATATACACTAAAAAAATGGCGCCCGCAAAAGGAAACAAACAGGGGAAGGGGTATTGATTTTCTCCTTAACATAGCAATATAGGTATCAAATGAAAGCCGGTAAAAATACAATTTCAACATTATAATATTTTTTGCAGTCGGGTATTTTGTTTTTTCAATAATTATGTTTGCTTTCTGATGGGAAATACTCATCTCTCTCACTATTACTGGAGTGACGCGAGTAAAAGAGAATATTCTTAATACATCCTTTTTTAATTCTGTTCTTTTAAGGGATGATCCTACTACTTACTCTCATTATCAGTACCAACTTTATCATAAGACCAATTTAGAAATCCCTAAAAAGAATATTATTTTCGCGGAAATATTGTGACTAACACACAATAAATGAATACTTTTGGCGCGGGCGAAGTCGCGGGGAACTGCTAGTTTAGAATAAAAAGCTACCAATTTTTTGTTGATTATGTGGTTGTGCTAATCAAAATACAAATTTTTTCATTAAAAAACATCAAAACCCATGATTTTTCAGGAACCCTTTAACTAATGGTTATCAGTTCAATTGTTTTTGGGATTTTGATCACCCCATCAAAGGAACGTTGGTAATAAAGATAGACCCTGTAGAATCGAAAGTACGGAACAATATCTTCCAGAGTAGGACCTCAGTTAAACGGGTTGTGGTTTTGTTTTGTTTTCGTTACCATCTGGCAGAGTGTGAGGGTTGCAGAGGGAAGGAGAGAGGGGCTTGCGACTCGCGACCGGTTCGCGGTTCCAGTTTTGCAATATGTACCTATAGGCAGCGCCAAAACATTGTGGTAGTACATTGTGTATCTTAAACCTTGTTGCCTTCGATTTTTCATTCCGCTCTTCTTACAACATAATAGACTAAGAGATTTAGTTGCCTTACATTAAGTTTCAACGTTTTATCAAAAAGTCTTACATTTTTGTCGATGACTGTACTAAGTATAGTACATTGTGTATCTTAAACCTTGTTGCCTTCGATTTTTGATTCCGCTCTTCTTACAACATAATAGACTAAGAAATTTAGTTGCATTACATTAAGATTCAACATTTTATCAAAAAGTCTTACATTTTTGTCGATGATTGTACTAAGTTAGGGTTGATGACTTTTTGGGCAAAAGCAGAATCGTTGTTAATATTAATTTGATGTTCATATTAATTTGATGTCTGTTTAGGTTTTAGTGATTAACAAATGGACATGGAAAATCGACTATAAATCTTAGAGAGATGAATAGAAATGTAGTCAACGATAAATGCTTAAGAATCAATTTGTGTGATGGAATAACGGGAAACATAAATTACAACGTAGGTTTTTACATCAATATCAAAAGAAGGACAGAAGATTTTCGCCTTACTGGCACCATCATCGTAAAACCCTAGCTGATCGCACAGTGAACTTATCTTCTTGAAGTTCTAAAATCATTTTTCACAACTTATACAGTGTGTCCCACAGAACAGAAAAAACGAGTAGAAATAGCATCCTCGACTATTAGTATGAAAACCAGTGTAACCGAACTAACACATTTGTAAGAATATCACATTATGATCCACACAAAAAATATTGAGTTGTAATTGGTAATTTTAGCGATGACGAAAGAGCTTAAAACACAAATTAGATTAAATGAGTTCCATCTTTATTACTGAAGCAATAAGATCTTAAGTTGTGCTTTCCTGATTCTAATGTGCTTTTATATTTTGTTATTCTACTCCCTACTAGATGTCACTTTTTTGACATGCTTCTCCCTATTACGATGCATTAAGGTCCATAATTGTGGCTGCCCCTCCTATTCCTTGCTTTTAAGTATCAAATAGTTTTGCCACCCAACGCCAGATGGAGACACAAACTAGAGAAGTTTCCTGTCAAAATTAAGGATGGGGTATACAAGATAAACTAAACAAAAAGTATCGATCTAGCTAGATATAAAATTTTGAAAATAAAATTAAATTTATGCCCACATAGGCATACTTATATATTTATGCTCACCCTATATCATCTTTATGTTTATAAAACGAAGTAATGTTCGTTACACGAGTTAGTACTCTAATTAAACTAAAACTTTTGCAATGATTTTGATTTGTAAGATCAGTCTTCGCCCCGATTATCACATAAAGACTATATATTGTATGAAAATTAGACATATGCGCGGAGAAAGGAATACGAAATAAATGTAGGTTCTACTTACTATTATTTAGTTATATAAAACAAAGTCGTGGCCGTGTTAGTTACACGAGATATTACTCAAAAATTACAAACTTTTTTATGACTAAGATTGGTCTCCGCCTCGATTGTCAAAAAAAACTAGGATTATAAGGTGTAAATTGAAAGTGAAAATAAGAATGAAAATTCGAAATTAGCACGGACGATGAAATTGCTGGTGTGAGTGTAAATAAGTATTGTTAACCCCCGACGTAATGTTTTTTACAACTCCCTCAATATAAGTATCAAATGAAAAGGCTCGTCTAGTAAAATAGTATACGATATTATTAATTTCAAAGAAGCTGCAATGGCCGCCACCACAGTGCATTTTTTCACAACTCCTTCAATATTTGTTTCACTATGAAAGGCTTGATAAGTAAGGTGCAATATAAAAAAAGTCGGTTCAGGCGATTAAAAAAATTATATTATTTAATTGTACCATTCTCTATGAACATTTATGTAAATTGTACTGTGTGTGGTGTGCAATAAAGAGTATCTATCTATCTATCTATCTATATTATAAATTTTTAAAAACCGCCAACGCAACAAAGTACCCTCGACGCGACATTATAAAACCTTATCGTGTCGTATTATTTTTGACTTACATTTACATTTTACATACATATAAATTCACCCCCCCCTTTACATACATGTGTGGGGTGAATTATTTTTGAGTGCACCCCCTTGTGTGGGGTATCGTTGAAAAGGACTATGAAAATAAGGTAGGGTTTCCATACAACACTTTTTTATCATCTTTACCATATGCGAGATATAGCCCGCCAAAGTCGTTTACACGGTGCCCCCCCCCCCCCCCCTTGGACTGGACTTATAAACTTCAAATCACTCACGTAAAGAAATAGGCGCGAAAACTCTTATTTAAAATTGTTTCGGGTATCCTGTGATGAATACTTTTGAAATTATAAATAAAATAACTATATATACTTTTTTTCCAAAAGAACAGTATAAACTTAAAAAGATTTTTTGCCTATACTGTCTAATGTTGTAAGTTAATGGTACCGAACCCTTCGTGCTCGAGTCCGACTTGCACTTGGCCGGTTTTATGTCAGACAGACGGACATGACAAAACTATAAGGTTATAGTTTTGTCATATCCGTTCTGTCTGTCTGTCCGTCAGAGGTTTTGCTAAGAGCCCGTTAGTACTAGAAAGCTGGTATTTTGTATGTAAACCAATTACGACGACAAGGTAATGAAGTAAAATTTTTTGTGGGGTATCTTTGAGTAGGTATTTGAAAATGAATTGGGGGTTTCTAAAACAATTTTTCTATTTATTCCTACATTTACGAAATATTAAACTTTGAAGTGCAACTTTTTGGTCCAGTAGGGCGTCCTAAAGTTACAAAAAATCATGATGATAGTGCATTTAATAACCTTTAAAGGAAAACTATAGCGATTAAGATAACTTTATTAGTTTAGCAGTAATATTCGTAGAAGTTGTGTGTTGGATAATTTTGTACTAAATTCAAAATTCTTAAATTCTCTAAAGTTACTAAGACGAAGTAGATAACGACTATACGAAACTCTTAATGCGTGCGTACCGTACCTACCTAATATAGTTACCTGTAAAGTAATCCGCGAATTGTGTTGAAAGTAGTGAGTAGTATGAAAATAGTTCCAATTTCGTTTAAAATAAACTTATCGATATTTTAACGTTAAAATATTGCATCCCTAAATGAGTAGCGTGTGGAATTAATACGGAATTAGGTAACGGTACAAAATGTAGTTTAGACCTTATCACCATTGTGGTGGATTGGTTTTAGATTGTAATTTTAGCCGATTGCTATCAAGTGCAAATTTTCCAATTTCTATTAAAATAACGTGATAAATTACTTAATTATGGTATGTCACTCCTCTTTTTGATAAATTTGTTGCTTTACTGTTATAAATAAATATAATATGTTGTTTTACTGTTGTTATTCCGCACAAAAATTGTACAAATTAGCGTTTTTTAAGATTTTCGTCAATGTTTGAAGGCGTCAGCATCCTGTCGCGACTGTCGCCGACTAAAGCGCGAGAATGGGGGCGGGGACATCACATGCGCTAAGCTCATCGCATTTGAGATACGCGGATCACGCCCACTTACGATTTCTACTCGTTTTTTCTGTTCTGTGGTGTGTCCCGGCACCGATGTCGGAGTCTTCAAGAGGTGATAGATGAGTTCCCCTGCAACATTTTTCTCTATTACAAGAACCTCGAAACAGACCAAAAAAATATCACGTTTTCATACAAATGTATCTAGCCGATTTACTAAATAGTAGATTTACTAAAGTGAAAAAATTATTTGGGATTTCAAAGTTGATCTTATTAAGAAAGTGGTAGTAATTTTGCTGTATATGACAATTATCTAAATGACCACAATACTTAGTCATTTACATATGAAAGTTCCCCCAGCCGTGCGCTCGCGCCGGTCGCCGACCGAGCAAGCGCTCACCGGAAGCCCTTTGAATGGCAAGGTTAAAATAAACCAATCGCTCGCTGACCGAGCTTTGTGGTGCCATGCCAATAGTGGTAGAGCTACGTAAAAAAACCGCAAATCGATGTACAGGATTCAAGTTTGGTACACGGGTACTTTAGGTTAATATAATCACCTAACTGAGTTGAAAGCTATCGCGATTTCCAAAGCAATGTCAATTAAATTGTTACTAAAGTAAAGTTGGCCTATGTAGATCGCATAGATCGCACTGCTGGGCAAAGACTTCAACTCTACTATGAGGAGGTACGAGCCATACTCCACGTGACGTCCACGACAAGCATCTCCGTGCTTCAGAAGGCTCGTTAAGTAGTTGGTCCCGGCTACGAATATCAATAGATTATTAGCCGTTAAGCCTAGTCAGAGGCCGCCCGAGTAAGGTTGGTCACTTGCCTTACAGACACCCCTTCCCAAAATTGTTACAATATAAATTAATAAAACAATTAATTGTTTTAACAGGCGTGAGCTTATGCAATAACTAGGATAACGGATAGACATATTTATATACGTTTATAAACATCTATGACTTAAAAATTCTCGCGCTCATCACACAGTTATTTGCCCCTTGCGGGATTCGAAACCGTAACCTCATGGTTTTGCAGCGCGAACCTAGTGGTTCGCGCTGCAAACCGACTTGGTGTAGTCACCAAGTCGGTCGTCAAACCTATTGGTTCGTTCTTTAAAGCCATAACTTTTGCAATTTAAAAGCAATCGAGTGGCGACTTGCAGTGGTAAATAAGACTGGTGTGATAAAAATTTGGTTGCACATTAAATACAAAATGTAAACGATACAGATAGTTTATTAGTGCTTATGCTTAGGATAAGAAGCTCATATTCATTTCACATACACAACATAACAATTAATAAATGTTATATTACATGATTAAGATACTTTTCAAAAGAAACTCACAAGAAATTGAGTCCCAACTCCTTTGAATTTTTAAATCTGAACGGTCTGTTGGATCCATTTCCTAAGCATATTAAAATAAAAATTATTACTTTAAAGTCATGTCTACATTTCCTGCTACTTAGTACATACGCAACGAGATAAGTAAAACGAGTTTTTAAAATAGCATATCACTACAAACTACTGACAAACAGGTAAAGTTTTAATGGCTAGTTCAAAGGAGCAACGTTTAAAATGCGTGTAGGTAAAATGATCCTCGCCAATTCATGTCGTTAAGCCGTACGTACGTCTTATTTGTTCCTCGAGAGATAATAGCTCCTATTATATTTTACGGGCATATAACTCTCCTTTTATTTCTGCGTGGGTTGTAATCGCTAAACGTTTTGTCTGATAAAAAAAAAGATTCCATTGTCACCGATTGGAAGTGCGTATATGATACTTTTATATTTCAAATAATTATTTTTTATTTTTATATATTTAAAAGGCAGACATTTGACCGCAATCTCACCTGATGGTACGCGACGATTCGGTCGATGATGTCACATGTCTGCTAGAAGCAGCCTATTCACTCTTTTAAAGGAATCCAAATCGTAGTGTTTAGGAATCAGCCGGCAATGAATAAAGGAGCAAAAAAATAATTTGTACCTCTTATATTTATTTATTTCAAGATATATAGGTACTTGATTTAATCATAATCAGTTATTTACCTTTGAAAATGCTTAGAATATTTCATTTATGTTTCCATCGCTATTAACCTTAGCTGAGCAAAATTTGTGAAACGAAACAATATCTCGGCACTGTCGGCAGGATATGACGCTTATTGAAATACTAATTTATTTATCTTATCAGAGATAGTGGCACTACTAGGTACTTTAACGTTTCTATATAAATTACATTGTTTCAATATATTATTATAACTTCCAATGGAATCAGGGAATTCCCCGGATTTGTTTTATTGGTAGAACGACAGGCTGTAGACACTTACTGGTGTTAACGACGAAATAAACAATGGACTGTAAATAGGTAATATTATAATGAAATAAGATACAAAGACTAAATAAAATCTAATCAAGATTGCTAACAATCCAATCCACCAGATTACCAGACCAATTTTCTACGCAAATCCATAGGCAAGTGCAAGCCCGCAACGGGGTTGCCAGATCTGCCAACAACTTGGAACATTTGTATTTCTTTTACTTCGTGTTAAAATATTATGTCAGAAAACGCTAGCGAGATGTTAAGACAATGGGCTCAATTCCAATGCACCCTGTCTAAGATTAAATTTAGGTTCAGTTTCTCTCTTTCTCTGCCAAACAAAGGAAAAGAGACAGACTATATGTATAAATGTAGAACGTCAGACTAAACAGCTGTCCGTTGCTAAGGAAATTAGAGAACCCATAGACAATTTAGTAGGGATGTCATTCGATGACGACTAAAGTTAGACGAAAACACGCAAAAACTTGTACAAATACGTGAAACCGCATCACCTTATTTGACGTTTCAAAATTATTGTAGTCTGTCTCTTTTCGTTTGTTTGATAGTGAAAGAGAGAGACTAAACCTTAATTTAATTTTAGACAGGGCGCATTGGAATTGAGCACAATACCTTTCGGAAACCTCGTCATTGTTTCTACTCTACAAACTATAGGTCATTAATCCATACTAATATCCATACTAATATTATAAATGCGAAAGTGTGTCTGTCTGTCTGACTGTTACTTCTTGACGCTTAAACCACTGAACCGATTGAGATGAAATTTAGTATGGAGACAGTACGAGACTCTGGAAAGGACATAGGCTACATTTTATCACGCTATAAAAACATTAAGGGGGGGAAATGGGGGATGAAAGTTTATATGGAAAATTCAACTCTTGCGGGCGAAGTCGCGGGGAACCACTAGTAATAAATAAATAAATATTGGACAGCATCACATACATTGCTTAGATCCCAAAGTAAGTAGCTTAAGCACTTGTGTTATGGAAATCTGAAACAATGGTGGTATCACAACACCCAGACCATAGACAATATAGAAAATATGAATTTCTATATTGACCCGACCGGGGATCGAACCCGGGACCTCAGAAATGGCGACACCTTGAAAACCGGTGTTCGAGCCACTACGCTACGGATTAATTCAGGCGTCAGCAGGGAATAGTTATTAAGGAGCGTTAGCAACTTATTCTGTGGCGTTAGTAGTCGCGGCGCGTATTATTTACGAGGGCGCGGCCTTGACCCACGCCGCGACACTTTCGACTTGCAACTGCACCAGACGGAGTTTATTACACAAAAATAACTTTTTATGACGCAAAGACACGCTCGGTGCATTTCATTCAGTTATTAATATGCGGAGAGAAAACGTTACGTAGGCTAGTGTGTTAATTTCTATCTATTTTAGCTTTGCCGTTTTCATTGCGGCGTTGGAGTCAGTCAACTTTGGGCCTTGGCTAAGAATCAAGTTTAGAAGAAATCCTGTTTTTCTGTCTTCTTCCTGTACCTATAATCCTGTACTTTATTACAAAAAATTTAGTTTTTTTTTATCAAAAACCTGAGTTTCAAGATATATAGATCCAAAAATACATTGTTAATTAAGTAATTATTCAATAGCCGTATGCCTGCCCTTGACTTTAATCAGTTCAACAAAAGCTCTGTTGTAAAGAGCATTCGCCCGGATAGCAAGGGTCGTGGGCACAAATCCCAAATCACGGTCGATCAATTTTTGCGTGCAAATTTTACTTTCGTAAAAATAAATTTATAAAGTTAAAAAAAGTTTAAGTTTAAACAAAATACTATTTGTAACAATTCCGAGTCTGAATACTAACTTTAACTTCGTAGTTTGGTACTAATCTAGTTTTAAGACACTACTTTAGTGGCTGCCAGTGGCAATGGCAAATTATACTAACTCAACTCGTTCGTAAATACGTCATCATCACACCGTGCCCTTGTAATTTCAAATTACTACCTACGACTAATTTTATTGTGGTTATTGTCCACATCATGCAGTGTCCAGCACATCAGCCTACTCATTTTTATTGCAAGAACACCTTTATTACAACTGCATAAGGTTTCCAGTATTTGGCTTCATGTTTGTTCTCCGTACGTTATTTGATTCTAACTTTTTATTAATCATGAGATTCACATAACGTAATCATCATAAAAAGTTCTGTTAAACTTTGGATAAAGTAACATAAAAACCCGGCCAAGTGCGAGTCGACCTTGCGCGCGGAGGAAGGTATCATTATCTATAAAATATTTTAGCTTTAAAACTACAAAAAAATCACGTTTATTATATGGCACCCAATTTAGTTATGTTTTAGTATCTGCTGTTAGAGCAGCAACAGAAATACATCATCGCTATCACGTGAGATACAGCCTGGTGACAGACAGACAGACGGACAGTGGAGTCTTAGTAATAGGGCCCCGATTTTACCCTTTGGATCATCTTATCAGCCTATTGCAGTCCACTGTTGGACATAGGCCTCTCCAAGACTGCGCCAACTTTCACGGTCCTCCGCATCTCGCATCCAGCCACCACAGGCCACCTTCCTCAGGTCATCGGTCCATCTAGCAGGGGGGCGTCCAACACTACGTTTCCCGAGACGTGGTCTCCATTCGAGAATCTTCCTACTCCAACACGCCCGTCAGTTCTGCAACAGCTTTGGATACGGAACCCTTAAATGTTGCATTTGGACCTCGCAATCATGTAATTAAGTGTTAGATAAGCTATGCGAAGCATTTTGGCGCATTCGTCTACGATTGAATAGCTCTGTGACCGGAATAGCAAAACGAATATACGAATGCAGCACGCGTTCACTTTGTTGCACGACGTGCCATCAGTGACCGGTGGCACAGCCCAGACGGTAACAGCACTTCACTTCGTGAGGTTCCGAAAAAACCTAGTCAATTTTTGACCCTCAGAGAAAAGCTACACAGGGCCTGTTGGCACTTGGCAAGCATCTTACTGTCCTAACTTAATAATAATAATAAATATCTTTATTTCCTCCACAAAAGAAAAACAGAAAATGCAAAGAAATAACACTTAACAATAAAGATGTGAGTATATATTTCCCTTTTGTGAAGACTGGCGCTTGAAATAGATTGTTGAACAATCTGTGCTACAAGACACCAGGTCTCCACCTCTAGGACACATATCGCACATAATTAATTACAAACTTAAGTAGATATAGCAATCAGTTGGTGTAAGGAAAGTGTGTGTGTTGGGTGTGTGTGTGTGTGTGTGTGTGTGTGTGTGTGTGTGTGTGTGTGTATATGTGTGTGTGTGTGTGTGTGTGTGTTTGTGCGTGTGTTTTTATGTGTATGTGTGTGTGTGAGTGCATAAACGTTTTTACCTAGCCCTACGACACAGGGGTCTTGGGATCGGGTTAAAGCCACTAGGTAGGGTTTGTGCGAATCGATTTAACCTTTCAAATCACTTACAGTTAAGGTTACCCTTACAGTTAAGGGTGTGATTAAAAGACAGATATCAGGTTCCATTAATTGTAATAAGTGCTCAGTCAATGCTTTTTTAGTTGATTGTTTGTATAACTTTTCAAATTAAACTTAGTTTGCAATATATTGTAAATTCTCGGGGCCAGAAAATTATATGATCTTTGTGCAAAGCGAGTCCTAAACCAGGGAATATGATATCGATTTAGTCTATCTCCTGGAACCGGTACAGTCGGCACGAATTTACTGTGAAATCGTCGTACGATTTGATAAATAAATAGCCTTCTCCGCATTTTAGTTTTGTTATAGACCAGCGCGGTCGGGTGACGAATCGGCAACGACAAAAGCACCTTCAACACTGCTCTTTGAGCTCGCTCAAGTTGAAGCAGATGTTCCTGCGCGGCTCCCCCCCAGACGCAGATGCAGTAGCACAACAAAGATTCTCCTAATGCTTTGTAAATTTTAATTAAAAGGGAGCAACTGATCGGAGATTTTTGAAAGCAAACATTAGTTTCCTGATTCGGCCAGAAGTAAGGGATAGATGTGATTCCCAATTAAGTTTGTTATCTAACATTACACCTAGATATTTAACTTGCACCTGTAATTGGTTTAGGTGACCGGTCATATTATTATTTACCTGATTGGATTATAGAGCTAAGACGTCGGTGGCGCAGTGGCTAGCGGGTTGCCTCTCATGCGGGAGGAGCCGGGTTGGATCCCACGTGCCGCTATGTACCAATGACTTTTTTGGAGTTACGTACATTAGTTGTTTCACTAACCGATGCTGTCACCATAGGCCGAAATTCATTTCTAGGTTTTTCTGTCTTGAATAATAAAGATCCAACTCGGAGTCAAGAAGTTGGTGGTGTTAAAACCCCCGTGCCTCGGAAAGCACGTTAAATCGTTGGTTCTGTGCTTGATTGTGGTAAAAGATACTTACTCGTTAGTTGGAAATTTTTACTGCCCAGTGTAGGTATTACGGAATGAGGGCTTATAAATTGCTTGAAAACACATTGCATAAACGGCTTATACAAATCGTTTACCTTGTCTTTATGGAGGTTTTACACTAATTGAGCTCATTAGCATTTAGTGCATCATATTAAAATGACTATATTGTTCTCATTTGGCTATCTCTAGAGCCACACTCGATTATTCTTTCAAAATCTTTAGTAAGTATTGCACAAAGTGGATCGACAAGACATCACTGAGTCGCCGTTAATCCGAGCGCTCTATTAGAACCAATTTTCGCTTAGGCAGTGACTAGTCGTGACTTGCCCATTCACTACACGACTCCAAGTTAGTAAAGTAGTTACAAATAACACTTAAATTGCTCTTCATCTGGTCGATGATGTAAATACACCTATTTAACTCAGTTGCACATGGAAGAGACGAAGTCAAAGTCTATTTTGACAGCAAGGTCACTGTAATTGTTGAATTACTCGTGTCTAAAGAAAATATTCCTATTACTCATATCACTGTCCTCTTCCAATCCCTTCAAAATGATAAAGAACACTAAACTTCCTCAAATGGATTAATGACGTCAAATGTTAGTCATTCTTGTAATCGTGTGTAGAAAAACCAGCTTCACTATAAACGTATATCTATTTAAAACATAACTGATGAATATGGCAATGAATGCTGTTATAAAAAAAATATGAGTACGTGGTGTCGGTACCTACAGTTTCATTTGCATTGCATCACTCGGGTTAGGAAAATTCATTCAAAATCGTGATGTTGCATCGCTTACCTCTAGGCCTAGAGCTGTTTGTTTCTTAGAAACCTTTAGAGGTAAAATAAACTTCGCAGTAAATCGTTTGCACTAAACTGGGTACTCAAAACTGTGATTCATTTATTTGTCGGTATTGTTGGACGCACGTTTACACTTACGAGTAAATCACAGGTTTTAATGCCAGGCACAAATCCTTACAAACATTCAAAGTCATCTTAACAAAATTGACGACTGTAAAATAAACGTAAAACATCAGAAACAGAGGTGATGATAACCCATATGACATCATGCCACAAGTACTGGAACCAACTCGCTTGTTTGTCGGATGCAAAGCATTAAAAAACCTTTAAGGTGTCCATCTCAATCAGTCAGATAAATCAGGAACAATATGAAGTTTGTAAACAGGAAACGTATCTATAAATAAGACTGATATTGCTCCATCGCTTATTCGCAAAATCAGTACAGTTAAGACATGCATGCAATCGTTGCCTCCTAGTTAATAATAAATATAATGTCCTCCTAGCCAAAATTCGACTACAGCGGCCTATCACAACATGCGCAGGAGATATTATAGTGCACAAGTGTGTGCTCGATACACAGGTGCACTCTGTATGATACGGCCATCTGACATGACCGTAGAAAGATCAGGCGCAGGCCACCTGATCCTGGCCTGATTTCCGAGGCACGGAGCCACTAATTTCCTGACTCCGGAGCTGTGTCGGAGTTAATTCATGACAGAAAAACCCAACACTCGCAAAATCAGTATAGTTTAGACATGCATTCGTTGCGTCCTTTCTCTTGTGCAGATGTCACGACATTACGAGTTACGGCATTCTAACAAGATGTGTCCTAAATAGTTGTGTCTACGTCACGCGGTCCGAGTGGGCGCCAACGGTACTGCGTCTGCGCACCGTCCCGTTACTCGCTCTCCGCTATCCGTGCATCTGTATCTATGGCACGGTAACACTCTCCCACGCAGCCCACTTGCAACAGATGCAAATCTGATACTAGATTTCGCTACACGAAAACGAATCCAGTGTTACAAGAGCCACAGAATCTGCATTCAGAAATTTGGCATGCGATACAAAAGCAATGCCTTAACTACCACTAGGTGTTGTAAGTGATAGTTTTAAATCATGATTGCAACTAAATAAAAAGGCACACAAAGTGTTTTCAAACATTTAGATTTCTTTGAGTAAAGGGTGAATAGGCTGTTTCTAGACAGACATGACCCATTATCGGCAGCGTCATCGCTAACCATCAGGTCAGATGGCGGTCAAATGTCTGCCTATTAATAAAAAATAGACAATTTATATAAACTTGGCGTTTTAGAGACAAAGTCTACTAAATCGTGTTTGGTGGACTTTGTAAATATGCCTTGGCTTAAGTTTAATGCAATATCCACAAGTGTAGTTGATCGAAGTTTGCCTTGCACAAGCTACGAAGTCAAACCTTAATCCTGGCAATCATTGGCATTCTTCTTGTCTCAAAACCTTCTTGACTTTAGTTTTGACACGGTCAGTGTCCTTGTCATAATGTTAAAAGTCACAACAACAACGATGATAGAGTGAAGTATGGTTGATTTGTAAAATTTTAATTATACTATTTAGACTAATAGGATAGGTCAACGATGTGATACCAAATTTTAGTTCGTGAAATTCAAATGTTGTGTTTGTGAGCGGATTGTTGGGAGCTATGGTGGCGGAGAAGCATGTCGGCCGACGCCGACACTCTTACGGATCATGTACGAGTAATCAGTATTATTTGATTATTTATCAAAAATTTGTATAACATTTCCCACCCACGACACTCTCCCATTACTTCAATACCTGTTTACCAGGAACTTACAGCTGTCTGCAATGTAACCCCAACCAGTGACGGTAAGGGAGTTACAGTTAGTTTAACACTGACAGTGTATTTGTTTAAAAAAGAGGTAGACCTGTCATCTCGTACTGCGCGGCGATTCGAATTTGATGCTCCGAGCTGACATTTCTTTACGTGTAAAATGTCATTTGAATAAAAAATTGTGCAAATTACACAATTTAAGTCCAATCAATTTCCGCGCGCTAATGGCCCATCTACCTCTTTTTAAATGCACTTTCATAGCAAGCAAAGAAATCAATAGAAAGTAAACTCGAGCCTCATAAGATCCGCCGGCATCCCGATAACAATTTATTTAATAAATTATTTATTTATTTAGGAACACAAAACGGAATAACATCACAAAATACACTATTTAAGATTACATAAATTTTAGACTAGATATTATTCCAAAGTATGTGTCCACTGCTTGATTATTAATAAGTGTACAACTAAATAATACAAAAACCAAAATAAGTTATTATATAATTGATCGCCTATTGTGTCTAGAACTACGAGTATTCGTACTTATTAGATATGACTTAGTTTACTATAGTCTTTCTTAGCCAAACGTAAGCGAAGTAGCGAGTTGTTCCCAACACAAGTGACTATGACTACTAGAAGGGAAAACTCGAGAAAACTCTTGAAATTAAAAGTTTTTGTGTCCGGAATCTTGATACTTGAAGGTTAGGGGAATCAAAGCGCTTACTATCGGCTTCTAAGCAGGAGACAGTCACACAAAAGTTTATAGAAAACCTTTTAAACAACAAACAGTTTTTACATACCTATATAATCAGTATTCGTTTGCTATCGTTCAAATGGAACTCTAGGGAAATTAAGCTAATTGCGAGCATTTCGTGCCGTGTAATGAATGAACATAGAGTGCAGTCTAGCTGTGAACAACTCTTGTTTATATTTACATAAAACAAGTTTAGAACGATACAAAATTTTACCTCATGCATCATTGACAACGGGACTGACAATCGCATCAGCAGCATCTTTACATACCACATAATAACTGTGCAAGCGAGGAATGTTATCGTGATCCAGTCCCGTTCTTTATTTGTGCGACTTAAAATATGCATCTGTGCGGAGCATTAGTCTAAGTTAAAAGGTCTTCTACACACTGGCTGCCTTTGGATGGACGTCTCCAAGAGGCAGACCACGGAATGGGTGGAGATGCTACCTAGACAAATATCATGTATATTGACAAGCCCCAATTACCAACGGGGACGAATGGAGTGAAGACGTTTGTGGGAGGCCTTTGTCCAGATATGAGGGCCTTTTTTAGAGTCATGCAGATTTGCTCACCTTTAATGATGCCAAGTAACATTTCATATGTTGCTAAGCTGTCGCGTGTGCTATGCACCACAGAGTATCTAAATCCCGCGAGCGTGATTGAATCGGCACGATTCTAAAAATATCCTTAATAATACTCGTATATAAAAATAGTATTAAGTTTCAAAAGTCGGCAATGTGTTAAAGTTTTATTTCGTCACTTTCCAGGCGATGCGAGGGTGGTGCGTGCGATGGTGGAGCGGCGGGGCGCGCAGCCGCGTGCGCTGGCTGGCAGCGCTGCTCTGCTGGGGCGCGCTCGTGGCGCTGGCGCTGCCCCGCCTGCAGCCGCCGCCGCCCCGCGCGCCCCCCGCACCCCCCGCGCGCCTGCTCCTGCAGTCAGAGCCTGCCGCCTCCACACCCTCACCCTCCCTCCCTCCAGGCACACCCGGCTCACTACCCGCCACAGACACCCGCGTACTCTCCGAGGACGAACAGGTCGCCGAAGCCGAACGCCGTCTCCCCTCACTCCCGCTCGCCTACTGGCACAAACACCGAAACGACAGGAACAAGTATTACAAGAAGAAAGACTGCGCACCCTTCCCCTCGATCTACGATTTGGAGTTCCACAACACGTACTGGCAGACCTTCCACTCGAGCCAGGGCGTATTCCACTTCTACGGCGCGTATATGGACGCGCGGAACACCTCGCGTATCGGACCCGCTGTGCGCGTGCTCGCCGTGCACGACCGCATCAAGCCCGCGCTCGCAACGCACTGCCAGCTCTGGTTCGAGGAGCGGGAGGCACCAGTTGTTGTGAGAAACCTCGAGTATAAATACGTGTGGAACAGCAAGTGGGGCAACTACCGCGACCACGTGCTGCAGCCGTATCTGCTCGCATGTGTGCTGCCGCAGGAAGTGCGCCACCTTACGCCCGCCTCCGTCTCCATCGTCGAGAACCCTTGCGACCGCGCGACCAACAACCTCCGCGTGCACCACAGCCGCCCGCCCAAACAGAAAGAATTCGCCGTTTGCGTCAAAGGGCTCGATTTTCTACACGAGGACCTGTCGGTCCGCCTCGTCGAGTGGATAGAACTGGTGAGGCTTTTAGGAGCCGACAAGATATTCTTCTACGAGCTGCAAGTGCATCCGAACATAACGAAGGTTCTCGACTATTACTCGGCGCGAGGAGACGTGACAGTCACTCCGATCACGCTTCCCGGCGGGCAGCCGAACTTGCCGGGGCTGCAGCACATGTATCTGAAGAAGAAGACGACACACAAGAGACAGATGGAGTTGATACCGTATAACGATTGTTTGTACCGGCACATGTATGAGTACAGATGGTTGGCGCTGTTGGATATCGATGAGGTGATAGTGCCGTTGGAGGATGGGAACTGGAGTGACCTGATGAAGCGGGTGCTGCCGATGGCAACGCCGCTGCCAGGCAAACCGCCTCGGTCGTCGTACCACGCGTCAAACCTGTACTTCCTCGATTCGTTAAGGCACGAGCACGGCTGGGAGGAAGGTGTCCCTCGCTACATGCACATGATGCAGCACGTCTTCCGCACCAGAAACTTCACCAAGCCTGGACAGTACGTCAAGGTGAGACCTCCTTGTTTTTTATTTCTTCTCAATCCATCAATCTAGAGGGCAACAATAAATTCAGCTCCTAAAACGTTAAGTTTCAATAATTTAAGATACATTAAGTATGGCAGAGCCTTTCTATAAAATGGACTTTCTCTTGATCACAATCTGACCTACAGAGTAAAATACTGATAATGAATCATAGGAAAACAAGTTTTGCTAATATGTTTATTGACACGATTTTTACGAACCACAGTAACAATAAAGTTTTGTTTTATGAGATAAAAGACAACACTCAAAAATATATTATAATCCTCTGAGTAAATTGGTCACGATCTTCCTTCAAATGAGAAACTTTTCTTTGTAATTTAGGACTCATCCAGTACCTAAAAGCAGGTTTCAAAATTTTAACCCTAATCGATTCTGTTTAAGTAACCTAGGATGTATATTTATTGATTTCTTGCTTAGAGACCATGACATTGGCGTTTTTTTGACACACAAAATTACTTTCGAGATAATATTTTTTTAATATAATTCGTGCAAGTTTATTGTATACACTAGTCAACACTAATATTATAAATTATAAGGGTAGAGGAAAGATTTGATTGTTTGTTTATTTGTATTGAATAGGCTTCGAAACTACTGGACCGATTTAAATGAAATTTGGAACAGAGATAGTTTGAGACCCTAGAAAGGAGAAAAGCTACTTTTTTGCGATATAAAATCATCAGAGGATGAAATGGGAAATCCGACTTATGGCGCGGGTGAAGTCTCGGGGAACTGCTAGTAATAAATAAATGACAACCGTCCCATTTCCTTCTTCCAGGCGTTCCACGAGACGGAGCGAGTGCTCGCGCTGCACAACCATTTCCCGCTGGCGTGTCTCGGCGGCGCGTGCTCGTCTTACGCGCTCGAACATGAGCAGGCGCGCCTGCAGCACTACCGAGCCGACTGCGTGTCGGCGCTCAGCAAGTCGTGCGGCGAGCTGAGCGCGCAGCCAGTACGAGACACGGCCCTGTGGCGCTGGAAGGACCCCCTAATCACGCGCGTCGACTCAGCGCTCCGAGCTCTCGGTTTCCTCCCTCCCCACCGGTGACCCTCACCTCAGCACCTCCCGAAAAACGCACCAGCTCCACTGGGCCCCTAGACGAGATGCAATCTATTCTGCAGCTAAGTTCGCTATCGCTACTGACGCGATAGCCGAGCGGAGGAAATTTCATTCCTTATCTGTTAGGTCGGAGTTCGATCCCCGCCTGTAGCACTGAGTTTGTATGTACTTAAGTACAGTACTTTTCAAAGATATCGCTGACGAACGATTAAGGAAATCTACACACTAGTTGGCTAGTGTATGAAATGAAAGGCTATGTCAAACCACTCTGAATTGGCAAGAAAGTCGTTGTGTGTGTTTCATTCCAAATAATGATCACGACCCTCAGTCATGGGTCATGCGACTATGAAGATAACTGACGTAAGTCATCAAAACGTCATGTGACTTGCATACATATTTTGTCATTTCGTTCGCGATAGCGAAGTTCGCTGTAGAATAGATTGCATCTTGGCTAGGGGCCCTGATCAGCTAGCGGATGGGAACTCCCGATTAGAACTTAAGCTAGTTCTACGCTTGGGAGTTTCCAATATATGTACTGCTGCTCTTCTAAATGCCAAACTGGAATTGACATACTGAAATTATTTTGTAAGAAATCATTTAAATATTTAAAGGTTTTGGAGGTATCGATACAGTTAAAGTTATTTATAGCTATCAAATTGTTAAACCAGCTGGACTACAGTAGATAAGAGCGTTAGTTTACCAAACGGCAGTTTGGTCAGTACTTCAATATTAGATTAAAAAACTGGAATATGTATTTTGGTATTTATTATATTAAAATATCGAGTGAATTGTATAACATACAAAATGTAACGTCAAAGTCTTCACGGATTGCAGCTGTTTGCATGATCCACGATAATTCAAGTCATTATTTAATTACTGAACAATGATTAAGTGGAGCAGCAGTTTCAAGAAAATTGAACAAACCCCACTAGTTGTCGGTAGACCTGCTTACAGGAATAGGGGACCCGCGCCCTACCGCGCCCGCCCTAGGCCGGCGCTTTCCTACGCTTAGTCCTATGTATTAATCGCAAGTATAAGTATGTTTACAGTCCAACCTAGCTTTTTCTTTGTGTACAAATACGGTGAGATGTCGGTATACATATGTATCAGCGAAAGCAGCACATTTGTATGTAACTAGATTCATATCTGTGCCACGGAACTAAATCATGGCCAAAATATACGAAGCTAGTTTTTTTTCTTAGTCAGAATAGCAAATTAGTACTAGTAAGCTTAGTAAGTGCACTGTCAACGTGTTTACAAAACCAGCTTTTTTTCTTGGAACATCGTGGTAGTAACTTACTTCTCTCGTACCAAGCGCTTATCATCATAATTTTTAATGCGCACAGCCAAAGAGTGGAACGCCCTGCCTGCGTCTGTTTTTCAGAGTGAATGTAACCCGAAACTCCTTTAAGGTGCTTGTAAATAGGCTACTCCAGGGCAAGCTCACTCCATCGTAGACCTTAACTTTACTCTCGGGCTAAGATGAAGATCTACGGTTAGTTCATTACTTATTTTCTAAAAAAACTAGCACTGGCTTGCTATCTTGCCTTGAAAAAGTAACATCGTGTATTTTGGGTATTAGCATATCATTATGAATTTATTTATTTATAAGCACTAACTCCCATTTGTCCTTGACATGTTCCTATGCATCGTAACTTCGAGTAAGTGGCATTTATGGAAAACCATATAGTCATACCGATTGGCATTGGCACTCCTACATGTGTATTATTTTATAAAATACATATCACAAATGATTAGTATTATTTTAAGTGAAGCTACAAGTTTGTAAGGGTACATTTTGGGGCAGCCTCGGAGAAGAACTACTTAATGTTAGTACAATACACTTCGGCTTCCTTGCTTGTTTTGGGACGTAGAATAATCTACTTTTACTAGTAGAGTCAATATGTGAAGTGAATGACTGATGTTGTGTCTTTAATTCAAATCCCATTTATTATTTTATATCAATGTACTAATGGAATTTGGATTGTGTAAATAGTAAATAAATATTTTAAACATATTTACGTGTTTTACCTTGTGAACCTAGCTCGATTAGTAGGCGTAGTAATTTTTATTCTATCTATCTATCCGATTGTTTGGGTCAACAGTTCAACTCACTATACGGTGCGGCCCCCGGGTAAGCCATATGAAGGAAAAGTATCTTAAATATTGCAGATAGCTAATTTTACAGAAGAGACTTCATTAAATTAAAAAACAATTATGATTGCATTAAAATATTCTTAAATAATCGCCTATTTGCACCGGGAATCGAGCCCCAACCAAAAAAATCCTTAATTTTACGATGCCGATCAAAAGGGTCAATCTAAAGGATATTTTTTACCACCTTGTGTTTGCTTTGTTATGTCATAGCATTGTAAAAATGTATGATCTTCCCTTTATTTACGAATAAAGGGAAGATCATGTATTTTTACAATTATTCAATATAATATTTTGCTATTTATTTAATTTTGCAAAATGCTCAAAATGTTCACGCACGCTGTTCACCTGATGAAAGGCTGCAAAAGCAAAATTTAAGATATTTTTCATCCATGTGGCATAGCGGTGGTAACACCCTGCATACACTTGTGGAATTTTAAGAATGTTTCTAGCAGCCTGGACTTGAGGTGCTTGTGGCGCGGTGGCGGCAGCGCTTTGGTAGTGATCCCATAGTTAAGCAACCCACGGCGCGGTCGTGATTTGATGGGTGACCATTCCGACTATTTAAGTGACGTCCATGCGAAGCATCTCCGTGCTTCGGAAGGCACGTTAAGCAGTTGGTCCCGGCTGATATAGAAAGAAAGAAAGAAAAAATATTTTATTTGGAACATTACACATTAAAAAAAGCACATATAAAATTAAAATAAAGTAGTTTGTAATGTTACCAAACTGGTACCCACTCAGCTTTTATGCCATGGCAAGCCATGGCGCTGGTTTTCTGTGGGAACCATTGGTGAGGTAGAGAGAGTTACCACCAGACATTACAATTTAACCTAAGAAAGACCTATAAACTAAACTACAGACTAGAACGAAACTATAAGTAAGTGGTTAGGTATAACAAACTATCAGAAACACAAACAAAAATACAAAAACAATGCTCAGTCGTGTTTGCTCGTAAGTGTGCATGTGCTTAGTAGGTACATGTGTTTGCTGTTACAAGTGTACTCGTACAAAACGCTGCTTATGTCTTTGCCTCAGTTTGGTTCCCGATTAGAAAGACTCTAAGGCGGTGTTTAAAGGAGGCAACAGATTTGGAGTTTCTAATCGGTGGAGGTAAGTTATTCCAACATTTCGTGGCAGCGTAGCGAAAGCTACCACGAAAAGCAGCCGTTTTGTACTGTGGGCACATCAAACGTGGGGCAGTTCTTATTGCTCGTCGAGAGAATACCAACTTGTTGTAAAGGTAAGACGGTTTTTGATTTTGTATTATCCCGAAAAGCAACGTTGCAAAGTGTAAGGTGTATCTACCTGACATATTCAATAAATTATTGCGATTCAAAAATGGAGTGACATGTGAGCGTCGGGGAACTGAAAAGCAATATCGAGCACAAGCATTCTGTATACGCTGGATGAGTTTCCTTGTACGTTGCAATAGACAGCCTCCAAAAACAGTATCGGCGTAGTTCAGTTTCGAAAGTATGAGTGACTCACACAGTTTTGCTCGCGTTTCTACTGTAACGTAGCCTCGGACATGATAAAGCACCTTAAGTCTGTAGAAACAATTACGCATGAGCTCTAGCATATGTTCCTCAAATCGCAGCCTACTGTCCATGAGTAAACCCAAGTTGCGAGCTAGTGGGACATTTTCCAAATGACTATGCATCATGGAGACAACAGGACATTGTTTACTGATGCGAGACCTGACTTGATCTGCACCTAGGATCATGTATTTGGATTTCGTAGGGTTCAACACTAAATTATGACCATCACTCCATTGACTAATACGATCAAGATTCTTATTTAACTTATCTATAGCTGAACCAGTATCATCGGGCTAAAAAGAAATATATAACTGAAGGTCATCTGCATATAAATGGAATTTACAATCTTTAATGTTGGTAGTTATGTCCGCTGTGTAAGCTATGAACAGAATAGGTCCTAATATAGATCCTTGTGGCACCCCCCTGACTACTGGTGAAATTGCGGAACAAGATATAGAGCCATTGTTATTTTGAATTTGTACATATTGGGCGCGTCCTGATAGGTAGCTACTGAACCATTTCAGCGTATTAGTGTCAAAACCATAATAGCCCAGTTTCGATAGTAGGACCACGGGGTTGATGGTGTCGAAGGCACGCGAATAGTCCAACAAAGCCAGAACAGTTCCCTCACCGACGTCCTGCGCTGATAGTATGTCGTCTACCACATCCATAAGTGCAGTTGCAGTACTACGACCCTTTCTAAAGCCTGACTGTTTTATAGGCAGAATATTATGCTTTTCCAGATATTCAGATAGCTGAATACAGACAACTTTCTCAACAATTTTAGAAAGAAATGGAAGAATACTGATGGGGCGCAGCTCTTTGTATTCGACGGGATGTTGCGTCTTGGGGACCGGTTTGACGATGGCGGTTTTCCATTGGTAAGGAAAAACGCCAGTTTCTATTGATCTATTAACGAGAGCGGTGATAGTGCGTAACGTATGTGGAAGTGTTAGTAAAATCATCTGCAATGTGATTCCATCAGCTCCTTGCGCGTTGGATTTAACAGATTTTATTATTTTAATAACAACGTCCTCAGTAACAGATCGGAGCGAGAACACAGCGGGCCCAAATCGACAAGAATTAAGATAGTTAATGACAGTAGCGTCCACATTACTACTACAAGGTACGTTCAGAAAGTGGTCGTTGATAGCATTCGCATTATTAAGGTGAGGGGGAAGTTCGTAATTTTTCTTCTTGAATTCAACTATATTACGCTTTATATGTTTCCACAGTACACGGGGATTTTGTGAGCAATTGTTAATGTAATGATTGAAGTATGCAGACTTTTCACTTTGTATAGCAAAATTTACGGTTGCTTTTAAATCTTTATAATATTTTTTATGTTTATCTAACCTAGTCGATCTGAACCGTGCGAATGCTTTGTCCCGAAGCTTAATCATTTCTTTGACGTTATAGGTAATCCACGGGTAGGAGTGGGACTTAATATAGACGCGTTTTAACGGAGCATGCTTATCAAATAATTCAGTTATGTGTTTACTAAATTTTTCTACTAAATTATCTACACTAGAATCAGGGCAGTCATCCCAAGGGATTAGCTTTAAGTCTTTATTAAATTGCTCAAAATCAATGTCCTTTAGCGGCCTGTATATTATCCATTTAGGGTGTGGTTTATCTATTTTAATGTTAAGGTTGCAAGTAACGAAGGCGTGGTGGCTAAGGTCAGGAATGTAGTCTCTACTACCAAGTTCGAAATACATGAGTCAGAACATACCACATCTATCAATGTCGCGCTGTGGTCTGTAAAATGGGTCGGCTGGGCTACATACTGTGCGAGGTTAAAATATGTATGGAAATCTGTCAGTTTCTTTGCTATCATCAGGCTTTAATAAATCAATATTGAAATCCCCCATAAGGAGTATTTTGTCGTATTTACCGAGAGTTGATACGGTTTCACTAAGGGCGTCTAAAAATGTGTCAGCGTTAAACCAGGGTGGCCGATACGCCGTGCCTATAGCCAGTTTGACACCATTCAAATTAAGCCCCAGCCATATCTGCTCGATTGTCTTATTAGGGACGCCAATGAGCCGCGCATTGATACCTTTCCTAACGAAAAACCCAACGCCACCACCCCGGGAACGAACCGAGAGCGGCCGCGAGATATAGCGGAATCGATATCTGTGGTATTAGTCGTTAAGCCTTGTCAGAGGCCCTAGGGCGGCTTGATAACTTCTGGCAGTAAGGTTTGTCACTTGCCTTACATACACCCCTCCACCAATCCGCACTGAGCTGAGTGGTGGAGTATGGCTCGTACCTCCTCATAGTTGAGGTGAGGCCTTTTCCAAGCAGTGGGATCTAATAGGCTGACTTTACTTCTAGTCTGGACTTAATTTTTTACTTAGCAAGAAACTGTGAAAGATTTAGGCATGCTAAAATATGTTATCAATCAAACCTGCTTTTTCTCCTTAGTAAAAAATACATCCACTTTATCCCTCTTGACAACCTTATACAGTCGGCAGCGACATTCAAAGCTGTCAAATAGTTATAACTTTGGCTGTACTAGCGTGGCAGATGATCAAACGCTGACCCTTGCCTTGTGGCGCTTTGGTACAGGATTTTGCTGTGTCGTCTGTCCATATTTTAGGGACTATGTGATTGGCGTTGAGACACGTTTCGTCAAGGTAAACCACATTGTCCCAGTTCTCAATAGTCTTTATTTTTCGTAGAAAATCACATCTCATCAGTGCTTTAACCTTCTGCTCCATTAACACTTTCCTTTTGTCACACTTTCCAAATCCACATTTTTTTATGACGACTCTGAGAGAAGTGATACCGCCTTTAAATAAATCAGCTGATTTCAGCGACGCCAATAACTTTTTCCTAATCCTGTCCTTACTTGCAAAAAAACATTAGAATTAGAACTTCTGGCACCGACTCCAAAAAATAACATATAATAAATTATATTATTATTAGTAAATAAATTGGAAATAGGTTTCTTGTACAATTCCGTAGAACATTTAGGTCATTTAAATATTATTTTGTACTTTTTAGTTTAAATTTGTTTATAAAATTTTTAGTTTAAATTAGCACTGTAGTCAGTTTTGAAGTCGGTTTATTTTTTATTCCTAGTTGAAAAAAAATATATACAGTCGAATTGATAACCTCCTTCTTTTTTGAAGTCGGTTAATAAAAAAAACATACAGTCGAATTGATAACTTCTCCTTTTTTGAAGTCGGTTAAAAAAGTTAAGTTTCATCGACACGCGACCCATCACTAACATGAACTGTCATAGGAATCAAGGTTCGCCGGGCCGGGTATAGATACAGCCTAAGTGGTCAAACATATCGATACAACCGAGGCGCTCATATAGATAGAGACATTTTATTCGTCAAAAGTAACGGAACGCGCATGTCACCAATTATATCGGCTCTACCAGGGCGCCACTTATATGACGACAGCCAAATCACCATATGTAACTAAGCAACATCCTCGCTATTAACTTCGATACACCTGCAAAATTACACCTTAAGCAATGAGCATAGAGCTTAAAATAAATTACTTGCTGGGAAGTAACAACGATGATAGTTTTCTGATATTAAGGTGACAGGCGTCTATCTCTTTCTTTCCTCTAAAACTTTGTATATAACTTTCTTTGTCATTTCGTGCGTGACGTCATTGCCATGTGTTTTGTTTTTAGTTCAATAGATTCGAATAATATCTCAAAATATATACCAATTTCGACATATTATTTCACATATCACGTATATGTATATAAAATAAATGAAACTGATTGTTTGTGTCACTATTTTTTTTATTAACGATAGAGATGCGTTCTGAAAAATGAACCTTAAAATAACAAATAAAATCAGAACGGAACATGTAAATGTTTTTAAATGTAATTTATAATCAATTATTAATTTAACGTATACCTAGGTTATTGGTTTATATGGAGTTGTCAATGAGACGACTTTATTCGCGTGGATCGAGATAATAGTTGGGTTGTTATACGCCAACACCAATATTTTTCGGATCAAAGAATGAGCCTTGGCATACTTGTTCCTTAGGTAGACTAGTGTAGAAAACGCCCGGGAGTAAGCGGCTCACACCCCGCTGGGGGGCTGGGGGAGGGGGTGAAGTTCCCTTACTCCGCACTTACTATGACTCGTCATAACTGCTAATTTATACCTACTAGGGCAAGTTTGGTATTGTTTTCAGCTAAATCAAAGATGGCGGATTGATTTTTGAAACAAAAACCGAGCATTTTCATACAAAAAAATGGTATTACGGCCAAAAATTAAAAAGTAAATTCTTCATTTTTTTGGTAATGGCCATAAACTTTAAACGTGTACCAATATCTGCTTTAAAAAAATATAGGTAAATAGCCGTATTCATACAGATTCTAAAAATATACGCTTTGTTGAAAATATTAATAATAAAATGTTTAAAAAAATATTTACCTCCACGCGGCAGACACGAAAATTCTTAGAAAAATACAGGACAGCAAAAAACAACTTTTATAATATGTTGCTGAGCACCTGTAACTAGTGAGAATAAAATATGGGGTTTATAGAATAGGACGAAATTTTAATGCTATTATGATAAAAAGATATTGTATGAACCCTGTGTATAGGTTTACTGTCGTATTTAAAAACGTGTTGCTCAACTAGATTTTATGACAATGTCGGGTTACTTGAAGGTCTTTAATTAATCGATCTACATAGATATGTGCTTAAAACACTCACATATATTTACATATGTACTATCTCTTATGTACATTTGCCCTCGGAATCGCTTAACTACGTGCACATGTGTTGCCGCTGCAAGCACCTGCATCTGTGGCCGCCACACTTCATTTTCCAACTGCACCTGAGAATTTTAATACATACTCGTACATACAACACATGCTTCGGCTGCAACTGGCAAGTCTGTACATGTAGATTTCCAGCTGTCACTGACTTTGGTCCATCATTCCCAATTAGATGGATCTTTTTGTAAATAAATGCTTCTTCTCCTTCTTATCGTGTCGATGGTAAAGCGACTTAAATTTCTTGTGCCCAGTAATTGGCGACGCAGATTGCCTTGTCGTTTGCACACATAAGGTCTTCTAGAGAGCAGGAATCAGGACACGCAGGACAAGAAAAGAGTTATGACATGTCTGGAGTGGAGTGGAGTGAACCCGCAGACACAGGACATATCGGTTCCATCGGAGAATCCTCACCTGAACATGGTATCCTTGCATCTACCGACTTGGGACCGGAGTCTGTTAAGGGACTCCCAAGTGGGCCATGGCAGTTTGTGTCCTGGAGGGTGATGTTCGGAAGGAGGAACGAAGGGAACAGGTGGCAAAGGTCCGTCCTCCCACAGGACACGTCTGGCAGTAGAGGGGTCGCGGTCAAGAGGGGGAACGCACTTCATAAAGCTTCTGCAGCTTTTAAGTCTTTGGGGAACTGTACAGTAATCGTGTGTAGCGACATCTTACCACTGTCGCTAACACTAGCAAGCAACTTCAAGACGCGACGCCCTGACTCGGCTCCTACAGGCTAGATGGCGCTGATAGCCCGCTCCATACAACACAAACCGCGATATGTAAGATTTAGCACGAGCTTGACTACATATAGATAAACCAAGACGGTGACCATTGGACCTTGGTCCCCGACCATAACAACCGGTCGGTAGGAAGCGCTTCCCTTTGCCTTCCTAACCCAGTTGCGCTAAACGTGCATTGGATGAAGTGTGCTCGTCTCCTGTTTTCGACGCTCCACTCCGCTTGCCGCCAATCTGCGAATGTCCAGGTGCGATGCCAGCTAGTGGATACAGCATTTCCACAGGAGTGGGTTTGAGACAGCCTGTGACATTTCGGCAGGTCTCGTTCACGCGATTACATCGTGTTAATACTCAATACCTACCTGTCATATAAAACAACCACAATCTTTTCGATTATGGAACATGCATCGCTGTTCCTGCTCACATAAGCTGTCATAGCACCTTCTGTGGCATTGAGGAAAGCATTTAGTGTCCACCAATATTTTTTACCTTTACAATTGAAGCTGGAAACAGTATCACACGGTCACACACGCCCATGATGGCATGGAACAGCGAAAGAACTTTTTCGCTTTGTGGTCCTGTAAAAAGCAAAAAATGCATATTGCCTACCGAGACGAGTTAAATAAGAGGAAAACTAAATATCTACCTAGATATGAGATAGAAAATCATCTTGGTGAAAATTATTGCGATTACCTAATCGCAATAATTTTCACCAAGATGATTTTCTATCTCATGACATGGTATTGTTTACAGTACCTATGTGCACCCATCAATACCCATAGCTACTCCGGGCAGTCGTTGCACAACAGTGAGAGCTAGCAAGCACCACAACTTCGATCGTCGGCGTCTACGGTTCGAAATCTGATTCGTGTACAGCCGTGGTTATTACTGCATCAAACATGTACCATCCAAAACTAAACCACATCCATCTATTGCGGTAGGGAGCTTTGAGTCTGACTTTTTTCTGAACACTTAAACCTAAAGTTACCTTTATAGTTTTACTAAGAAACATATACGACAAAATTAGGTTTTGGAGTCGGTGTCAATGCCATGCGAAATTGTCTTACCAGAGGAGGATAGCGAGGTGATATTAACCTAGAAAAAGTGCCTATTGAATTTGATTTTTCATTGCTCTCTTCTTACGACGTTGTTATTATCCAGTCCACGCGGACGAAGTCGCGGGCAACAGCTAGTTTATTAATAAATGTATTTTCTTTCTTTCTTTAATGCTAATTTTAACGATATGTTCACAGACGATGAGACGGACAAACTGACAACAAATTATTCGTATAAGGGTTCCGTTTTAGCTTTTTGTGGTACAAACTACAAACCCATTAAAACACTTTTAAAACACAAAATCAGCGATAGGAAAAGATATAAGATATAGGGCGAGCAGAATCTTTAATTTCATTTTATTTTTTGCTTTTGATGCCCGAGCTTTGCCTAATTTCCGTACTTTTTGTTATTATAATGTAAGTACCTGAATATCCTACCAATATTTAGCATCCCACTTCTTGTTGCAAATGATGATGTAGATGATATTACAACATAAAATCATGTTGGCACTTGGCGTGTACACACATAATAAATAAATAAATAAATGAAAATAAAAATAATATCTTATTTTCTTGTTAGTTTAAATTGAACCATCCTTTTTATTCTTTAGAACCACTATAGTGTTAAGTAGATTATAGTACTGTGCTACTACACTAGGGTCGGATTTTTACGACTGCGGCGTAACATAGGTACCTTAGAATTTGCATTAATTTTGCGACTTACTATGTTATTTGTTTTGTTAAAATATTTTAGTTGCATTAGTTAAAAATGTGCTCTCACATATAGAAAAAAAAAACATAATATGGACGGACATATCCTTAGACTATTATTAAAAATAATCATAAATTGTATATTTCTCAAAATAATGGACGGATTTATACAACTTTGGCATTTGTACCTAAGTCATGGATGTTTATATGTATTTAAGTATTTCTATCCGTTATCCTAGTCACCATAGCACAAGCCCACGCTTAGTTTGGGGCTAGGTAATTGGTGTGTTTGTTGAAACAATTTATAATTTTTATAATTAAAGTTCTTTGACTGATTCAAATTCTTCGTCTTCATCACCTTTGAATACGTATTATAGACTGCGGAGTCTAATTAATAGAGTCCCGTTTTTACCCTTTGGGTACGGAACCCGAAAAAGGGAGCCTAGTCTTAAGTGAATGGAGTCGGGTGCCACACACCAACGCGTGCGCCGTTGCCACACCGCGACCGCGTCACTCGCTCCGCTTATTATTCTCATGCTTTGTTATATTGAGGCATGGTTTTTAGGGTTCCGTGGTTCTGACAAGGAACCTTTATAGTTTCGTCATCATGTCATGTCCGTCTGTCTGTATGTCCTAGATTTTGCTTAGAAACCGTTAGTACTAGTAGAAAGCTGTAATTTTTTAGGTGTATGTATACAAATAACGCGTGACCCGACACGCACTTGGCCGGTTTTTATTTATAGTTATTATTTGCGAATATTAGAGGGGTTGGTATGCATTTAAAAATACTTTCAAGGTAAACTTTTACATGTGGCAAGTTATAAATTATGTAGAAAATAGGTTCTTATTATGTAGGTACCTATAATATTTAATGATCAGATAAAACCACTTTTGAATACCTTTACTTAATTAAGTATATTTTGATCATGTAAGGTTATTAGGTAGGTATGGATGAATCTAATCGAACCATGAACACCATGCCACGCAGCACCCAATATTAGGGATACTTGCGTAATGTCAGGCATCTCTCACTCAATGTACTAGCGCGCATTAAAAGCCTACTCTCGAGCGCACCGACGGCGGTGTGTAAATCAGTAGGCTGCCAATAACCGACAGGAGCGCGCGTACGCACTGTTGAATTATTAGCACAGAACAACATTTTAGATCTTGTTTTCCACATTACTACCTACCTATTAAGTATACATTTTGTAAAACACTATATCATTGTAAAACATTTCAAACCAAGCTACAAATAAAATAGGCATTGTATCTAAAGAGGCAAGCAACCCTGACTTTATTAGTTTTACTCCAAGGTCGCGTAGCTGCAGAGGAATAATAACGTAATGTTCGAAACTTAAAGCACATTTTCGGGCGCAGCGGTGCGCGACAAAAAATTGTAGGCTATTTATAAGAGTAGGTATGGACGATTTTCCTTGGAGTGATTTATCTGTTACGTAGTAACTATTATATAATCTGTGGTAATGTACTTGCTATAAAACAAAATGTCAGAAATCAGAAAAGTCTTTCTGGCTCGCGCGGAACCGCAGAACATGCTGCTAGCGCGTGCGGCCGGGCACGCCACCCCCGCCCCCCGCCGCGCACGGCGTTATAATTAGTAAATTTCGTTGATTCTTAATAACTTCGAAAGCACAAACTCCACATTTCTAGTTTTTTGTATGTTGATACATTACATTATTATGATCATATAAATCTAAACTTTACACATTTTTACTTTTTGTAGAACATGTAGCGCAAGAAAAACCAAAAATTTTATTCAGCAGAAAACATAGACTTTCAAACTTTTTCCACTAGATTTGCCTAACTTAAAAGTACTTCCTAAAATAATTTTCAATCACTTTAACATTTTATTGGTGAAGATATTTAGCTTTTTTAGTTTTCCATACTTCCCAAATACCTATGTTTCCAAACTTTGGTGAATATCATATTTAGATAGCCCTTGTGTCGAATCAATCAACTTTTTTCACTTTAATTTTGTAATCAGAGAGTTACACACATTTATTACAAATACCTATCCCATACCTATTGCCTTTGATGAATTTTTCCAAACTTTTGAATATAGTATCTTAAAAAGCTTCTCTACCCACCCAACAAAAAAAGAAACACTTTTATAGTTTCATAACTTTTATTAGAAATATCCTATAACTTTCCTCGCCTAGTATGACCGACATTTCCAATGAAATCGGCGTCTCGGTAAGTTATTATGGAGCGCTATGTTTTATTTTTTCTCGGCATTTAATATAATTTGCTACATTAATGACTTTCTTATTAATTTTAAAATCCTTTTTTTTAGAGAAGAATAGTTTATCGATGGATCGAGAGGTGGGAGATGGAAGGGCGCCTCAAAAGCCACGTCACCATTGGAAGGCCTCGGCTAACGAGCGGGGAAGTAGATAGCAGGTTGCGCAAGCTTGATCCAGTCGTTTTATTAATACTGGCGATTTAAGAACGGAATTCGGGGTTTCACAGAGCTCTATACGAAGAAGATTTCGGGAGGTTGGCTTAAATGACTGGATACCTGTCAAAAAAACAGTTCTAACACCTCGCCACAAAACAATTTTACGCGACAGCTACGACTGGAGTTTGCGCGAAATTATTTAAATTATAATTTCGATAATGTCGCCTTTCTAAGTGAAAAGGTTTTTTGTTCATCAGCAGTCAGGTGTCTATGGCTCTATAGACTAAACAATACCAGGTACCACCCTCAGAATGTCCTAACAAATAATCGAAGTGGTAGGATCACCCCAGGGCTTCTGGGGGTGGATTTGTAGAGCTGGTCCAGGAGAACTCATTGAAATCGGCGGGCGACAGAATTCTCTTAGTTTTTGCGAAATACTAGAAGAGGTCTTGCTGCCCACTGCAAGGGTATTTTTTCCCAACCAAGTAATCACATTCATACAAGATGGTAGCTCTGTCCATAACGCGAGAGTAGCGCAAAGGTATTTAAGGGAGAGCCTGGTTTTTTAACTTATAACGCTTCCTCCACACTCACCAGATATGAACCCCATAGAAAATCTATGGGGGATATTAACTCAACGGTGGGATCACACTCTAATACGCAATACTGAAAATTTAACAGCGCATGTTGTCCAACTATGGGAGGAATTGCGGGGCGATGATTTTTGCGCGAATTTTAGGTCCATGCGTCGTCGATTGAGTGATGTTATTGCCGAGGGTGGGTATACCAGGTTTTAAGTATCTTTTGTTTAAAAAAGTGTCTACCTAAACATTGTGTCAGTTTAATTATAAGAAAGAAGTTCTTTTATTCAGAAGTTTTCGTTTTAATTTGATATCTATTCCTATGTTTGTCAAAATAAATCAAAATGCTTTCCCTATCTATTGTGGTTTTACTAAAACATAAACCTTAAATATACACTTACTAACTAGTAAGGTCATCTGTAATTTCTTTGGCGTGGATAAAGATAAAAGTAGTCTGTAGTGTTAATTCTAGTTCATACCAATACCTCCATACCAGTTTTGATCTTTTAAAGTGTCGTTTTTTAGCGTAAAAAGTTACATACATCCACCCACAATTATTGTCCAACTAGCTTTTCTTCCATTTATTTCGTGTGAGTTTAAATAAAAAATAGCCTATACTATCTCCGTACTTCATTTCATCCAAGTCCGCCGAGCCATATTAGTATGAAGAATTAACATAGCAATATACGATAATCCTCCCATTAAATTAACATAGGGAAAAAATATCCGATCTAAATTAAACCCTATTATTTGGGCAATAACGTTTATTTTATTTATGTGTGTCGATATGTTTGACCACTTTGGGTGCTTGGTTACTACCGACGCTTTGCCTGTCGCCATAATAATGGTGGCTAGCGTGTATCTATGTATTTGACAATACGGTGTATCGATATATTTGGACAGGCTGGGTGCGCTTAATAATTTGAACACTTTGATTGTATCGATGTTATTGACCACTTTGGCTGTATCTAACTATTTGACAGCCTTGGATGTCGCTATCTAATTGCTGCCGACTGTACCAAACAATAAATTTATCCAAAGCCCTAAAATTTCACATTAAAGCCATCAAATATTTTGTAACAAACAAAGTATTTGGAACGTGCTTATCCTAAAACTATTTTAAAGTAATGAGTAACTCAGTAGCGTCCTCTTCTGAGAGCGTGTTAAATCAGCAAATACGTACAGCGCCATCTATCCTTTCATGTCGAAACTGACACAGTTTTGACGACAATAACTGAACACTAATTGATCAGTGATCACTATAGATGGAGGTATGCCCTGTTCATTTAAATACAGATTTAATATTTTAATTATAATCTACTTACTACAACCATAGATAAAAATATGCACTAAAGTACATTATAACGTATAGAGCGTTGGTAGCGTGTAGTGGTTAGCGAGTTGCCTCTCATGCGAAAACTGGGTTCGATCCCACGTGCCGGCATTCTTTTTCAAAGGTTATTACATTAGTTGTTTTAATAACCGATGCTCTTACGACGAGGGAAAACATTGGGAAGCAACCTGCACATTCAGGCGACTGAATTGTAACTCTGATCCAAATCTGGTTAGGTTCCTGTACCAGTTACGAGGTCTTTGTTCAATTCTCAGGGTTTGATTAGCGATCAGTATTATAAAGTTTATGAGTATAAAAAATTCCAGAGAGAATGATTTAAAACAGTTGTTATGGCCGCAAGTCAGACTACCCCACTTTGAACTTGCGACCGCCTCTATTCGCTATACAACAAAACCTGTTTTCGTAGGTTAAATAGGTAACCTGACGTGCTGCCGACTGTCCTCCTAGCCGAATCTCGACTACTGCGGCCCATCTCAACAGAGATTAGCCAACTGCGCGGGAGATATTATTATATGTAGAACACAAGTGTGGGCGCAATACACAGGTGCACTCTCTGTTCCTTTACTCTCATAACTTGGTGAGACGGCAGTCCGACATGACCGTAGCTCCGGACTATCAAACCAGCGCATATTTGAAGCGGTATTTGAAGCCTAAATCCGGTCAAAAGTGTTTTTTCCAAACTTTGCCAAATGGCACAAACAATGCACGTTTCATAAAGTACAAAAACCGGTCCATGCAGGGCGCGCCTCCAAACCCGTTTTCTACCTGCGCTCTCACCACAGAATCAGTCGGAACTCAGTCATTGTGTAAAACGCATGACTTTTTTCTCGGCGCTCTGGATAACTTTGCAAATTTTTTGGTGCTTATATGTGTGTGTGTGGTGAAAATAAGTTATTGAATATGGAAGCTGAAGGTATGTACTTTATATTTAAATAAATTACAGTAAATTATTTCTTACATTTCAGCATTTAATCTTATATTGCCATTCCATAACGTGCTATTTTTCCTAAAATTTTATAACATTAGTGTTTTTGTTTATGTGTCGGGCTTTGTCGTGCAACATTTTTATTATGATAATAAAGCGTTAACCTTCTCCTGACCAAAACAGAAATAAAATTGTCCCCCAACGTCCCCCCTTTTTTTTAAATATTATATAAGTTTGTAGGTGTAATTAAAAAAAATTATACAATGTATGTACATTTGTTCTCAGGTACTCCGCAAATGGTGAAAACTATGACTAGGCGGGAACTTTATGATATCCTAAAGGAATTTAAACGAAAAAGAATCGATGAGAAACTTAACTTGTTAGAAGATAGGCTTGCCGAGCTGACTTTTTGCGCGACAAAAAATAGAAATGTGTTGTCTCGTTGTTTGAGGCATTTCAAGCCAAGTTTTAAGCAGAAATGGACGGCAGCTAGTTACACAGATGAACGATTTTTGAAAAATAATGAGGAATGGCTTAAAACATCACTAGAGCTTCCTTTGTGGTCGTCACACAAGAGCGGTCGCCCAGTTAAACAGTTTGACGAGTTGAGTGAAAGGAGCAAGCGGCGGAAAACTGAAGAATTACGGGCTCACGTACCAGTTGAGGAGTTGACTTTCGCTGCGTGTGTTAGTCAGGGCACTTCAGGGAAAAATGATACTTCGATGATGATCAAAGAAATAACTTCAACGCCGACAAGAGCCAAGAAGATCAGAAGATTAATTTCGTCTAAAAAAGACCACGTGAAGATGAAATATACCCCACGGGAAGCGTTATCATTATTTGTTGAAGGTAATTTCACAAGAAGCCAGTGGAATTTATTACAAGGTGGACGCAAAGATATCTACCCTTGTTACTCTTTGCTGCAAAAGGCGAAAAAAGAGTACTACCCAGATAATGACAAAATAACTGTTACAGAGACCAGTTTTAATGTTGAACTTCAAGCTTTGCTCGATCATACGTCTTTGCGCCTCATTCAATTTTTAAAAGAAGTTATAGATACGTTAACTGACAATGAAAAGCAGCACTTACTCTTGATATCAAAATGGGGATGTGATGGATCTCACCAAACTCCATTTAAGCAAATTGGAATCAATGTACGATTTCGTGCCGGTTGCAGTGGAGACCGCAGGTCCATGGTGTCAGGAGGCGCACGATCTTTTTAAAGAATTAGGGCGACGTTTGCGAGAGAAAGGGAATGATCCCCGCTCCGGGTCCTGGCTGGTTCAACAGGTTTCCATTGCCATTCAACGTGGTAATGCGGCTAGCGTAATGGGGACTTTCGGATCGGTTGGGTTTCGGAGTGGGGGGAACATAGTTGCTGATTGCTAAGCAAATTTAATATTTTTGACTAGTTGTTTTAGTATTAGTATTTAATTAAATGTATTAGTTAAGTTGACGAAGCAGGTGGCAGATTTTTTTTTGTTCTTTATATAATTTGTTTTATTGTAATTGACATGTGCATGAATCCTTAAATAAATTTGTATTTTTTAAGCAAAAATTTGAAAGGTTCACAGATGATGATTCAAATATATTTGTGAGCTCGATTTTTCCGGTGAGGTTGGTTGTTTCTATTGATGGTCAAACAATAAAAACCATTTGGCAGAACCCTACTCCTTCTTCGGTGAGATTTTGCAGACCGATCAGAGCACGATTTGTACATAAAACGAAAGATGTCACTAAGGAAGAAATAAACTACATCGAAAATCAAGCCAAAGATCTGATAAAAACTAAAGAAAGTGAAACATCAGTGCAAATCACTCACAATATTTTGCTGACAATGGTAGACGGAAAGGTCTGCAACTCCGCAACGGACACTGCATCAACTATGCGATGTTATATATGCGGTCAAACATCAAAAGACTTTAATAAATTTAAAAAAAATGACATAAAAAAAGAAGCTCTAAGGTTCGGGCTCTCAGTACTCCAAGCCAGAATACGCTTTTTTGAGTTATTGTTGCATTTAGCATATAAAGAACCCATTAAAAAGTGGCAAGCCCGTACACCAGAAGATAAAAAAATTGTCAAAGAAACAATAGAGAAAATACAGAAATGTTTTAGAGCTGAAATGGGTCTGCTGGTTGATGTTCCCAAAGCTGGCTATGGAAATAGTAATGATGGGAATACGTCTAGGAGATTTTTTCAAAACGCAGAACTATGCACGGAAATTTTCGAGAACTGAATGTAACAGAGACTTTTTAAATAGATTACTTCTGACATCCGATCCTCTCATCAGCTGTAGTCGGCCAAAGAATAAGAAGAAAATCTTGCCATTTTCCAACGAAGCAAAGACGATTTTAATTGCAACACCGAACTTAAACAAGTCTGATGACAATACTGTCGAAGATGGTGATATAGGGGAAGATTCTGATGTCATCAGCGAATAAGATTGCATATGATTTTTAACAAAATTCAATTTGTTTGAAACCATTGACAAAAAAATGTACTTATATGTTTATTTAATATTAAATCGATAATTTGATCAAAAATTGTTTTTCATTACGTTTTGAGATAATATAGGCCCCTAAATAATTTTGACCGGATTTTTGCCTCAAATACCCCTGCGGTTGCGGGTTCGAATCCCGCAAGGGATAAATGTTTGAGTGATGAGCACGGCACGAGCATTTGTTCCTAAGTCATGGATAGCCACATAGCACAAGCTCACGCTTAGTTTGGAGTTAGGTAATTGGTGTGTTTATTAAAATAGTTTTTATTTTTATTTATTTCAAGACAGAACAGAGTGTCAACTTTGATTTTAGTTGCTCTATTTATTTAAAGTAAATTCGTTATTGGCTGTTAATTTAGCATGTAAGATTAGCTTTTGTAATAAGAGCTGTGAATTTTATAACAATAAAAAAAACAACAACCTCGTGAATAGTACCCAGCATGCTGACTACTAGACTAACGAGGCAGTCATCAATCCATCAATTTAATTTCATAAAATAATGCAATGGTATGTACCTTATACCTACACAACACTTACAGACAGGTTGACATCGCGACACGTAGTCACGAGCATCAATATGTATACATTTTATTGCTTGTGTCTGACCATGCACGGAGTCCGGACGAGGAAGCGGCGCGTGCGCAGTGCGCAGTGCCAGGCGCGAACAATGGATCAATGGGCTTCGGTTCGATCAGACTACATAATAGCATCCAAATAAATGGTCTGTTGATGGTCTTTTTGCTTATTGTTGTGACTTGTGTGGGTAGTTTATTACAACAGTAGTTCTATTGAACAGTACCATTGTATACTTACCAATATTACCAAAACTATATCGATGGCGTTTTAGGGTACCGTACCCAAAGGGTAAAATCGAGACCCTATCTATCCCTACGACTCCGTTGTTTGTCTGTTGTTAAGGTGTATCTTACGAACCGTGATAGCTACACCGTTGATTTTGTGACTTAAGTGGTACTTTAGTATGATTGCCAATCATACTTATTTACCTTGTAAAACACCTAACTACAAGAGTAATCCTCTAAAAACAGCCATAAAAGTCATTTATATGCATGTAGGCCCACAGGGCAACTATGATATGTCCTAACAAAATACAGGATGTTGTTTTGGTCAACAGCTTGCGACTCAGGGCTGGTATTATTCATAACATTTTTAAGCCCTACCATACTCTATTTAATCAACCCCAAATAAGGTTTTTATCATTTACCTTGCTTGTTGTTTACCCATTTGAAATTGGTCACCACAGATTTCCTGTTTACTATGAATAAATGCACTATGTTATATAAGTTATGAATGAATTGCACATTTAATTTATAGTTAAATAGTCCTAGAATCTAGGGCATGATTATAATAAAAGTAACATTAACAATAATAGTTTGTTGTTATGACTGTCGGTTTTCAAAGCAAATAGGTGTAATAATAAACGTGTCACAAAGTGTTGATTATCATCGCGGGTGCAACCTTGCTGCCATTTTGGCAAACTCCATAGGGCTGCCACAAAGAATAAATGAATTTAAATTTAACACCAGTTTTCTGATCGCTGCCTGGTAGCTACCACCTTCCCACCGGAGCCCAGCGCCAAGCAGCTTGCTGTGATCCGTTGGTGAGTGGAAGTGCCAGAATCGTCTGCGTGAGCTCGCTCCACCGTCAACTCACTCTGTCTACGCCACGTCAGGTTTAGACTAAAAACGCGATTCATATAGGTGTAACAATTTACTTAACAAGTATGTTAGTAGTATTACATTACATTGATTTTTTGTATCAATATCATTTCACTAAGAACAGGTCTTATCATTTTATGCGAATCTTTTTATACGCATTTTTTAAGGTATTTTTTGACTGTACGACTGTTTGAGAAGAAATTATTTGAAAGAATTTACACACACAAACTATAACATATTTTTGTGTGTGCGTTAAAAACTAATATTTCAACGTTCGGAACAGTCGGAAGGAATAGTACCACGCATTCACAGTTTTAAGAAACTGTTATTCTACGTACTGCATATCTCCATTATATTTATACGCGAGGGATAACTTAGGAGCAGAGTTAGGGGCCAGAACGAGGAACACTTATAAACAATAAAACTTTATTTGCACATACTTACTACACACTGACTTATAACAACACACTTTGGCTTATTACTAGCATACTGACAAATAAAAATAACAAACGTCTAAAAGTAAACAAAAACAAAGCAAAAAAAGTATCAAAAATAGAATATAAAAAAAAGTGTGTACAAAATTATAACAGGAGGTTTGTCGCCAACAATATTAATGGCGTTGTTACCTACTAAACTCACTTACCTACCTTGTCTATAGGTAGGTAAACTGCAAGAAAAAAATAAAAAAGCAAGCTGATTTAATTATTTTTAAACTAATAAACGCCATCGCATGACACATCCTTGGCCGCGCTCTGTATTGGGAACAATGGTGCGCCTGCGCGCCGCCCCGCAGTGTCGCCCGCAGCGCCGACACAGGTGAGTCGCTTCTGCTACAAGTAGGCCTAATACTAGTGTTAGCTCATCTTCTTTAGTTCTAAGTTAGTTTCTTAGTCTAGAAACTTAAACTATTGCGGAGTATCGGGAGAAGCTATATCTAGTGCTAAAGACAATAGTCGAACTCACAGTTCTTACAGTCCGGAGGAAACCACTAGACTTGCAAAAGACTTTTATCTACCTTTTTAAAACAAGTATATCTTATGTGTTTCTTACCTGTGACCTGTCTCCCTGTGACCACGAACGCTGTAAAGTGTTCGAAACGTCAGGTTTTAAATAAAATGTAAATAAATCTCAAAGTAATCCATAAAATTGTGTTTTAACAAGTATATCTTGTCTGGGCTTAATGGTCCACCGTATCAATTCTTTGTTTTAAAGTACTAGCGTACGATAAGTGGGATGTTGTCTGAATGAAGATACTATTGAAATGACTTGAATTATATATGTCGCAGGGATATTATAAAATCCGTGATAATATAATTTCACTAGTGACATTATAATTACACTGATTTATTGTTAATCGTTTGCATTACTTATTGTTTAACTGGCTAGTTTCAGTGCCATTATAATTTCACTAGACCGATACAGTGACCTTGTAAGGCAGTGATATTTTAAAAATAACACTAGTTTAAGAAAGCCATTAGATTATCAAAGCGATCGCTGGTTGGTCTATTTTTTTTACCAACTGAACTACAAGTATTGAACACTTCCAAATGCTCACGATCACTCATTTTGAAGATATTGACTAGAATGATCAACTAAATACCTCATAAAAACACCAAAAATATGTAATGAACTGATATTCAAAAAGGCACGCTCCAATGTTTATAAATGTCTATTGCGACTGATTAACTCAATTGACCAATCAGAACACGCGGGGCTCCTACCCCAAACTCAACTTATAATAAACCTAGATTTATTATAATATCACTATTGCAGTCCAGTGAAATTACAATATCACTGAAAAGAGCCCGTTAAATTATACGAACCAGTCGTCATTGACTATAATCAGTGTAATTATAATTTCACTAGTGAAATTATAATATCACGTCTTTGATAAAATCCCTGCGACATATACACTAATACAGGAAAAATCTATAGTCAAACTTATTTTTACTGCTCCTATGAGAAGCATTCTCCTACAAGCATACCTACATACATACATCTAGCGGTTCCTATAAATTTTGTTCTAATAATCATTAAGTACTATGGGATCTTTTTCGTAGACAGATTTTAAGATTTATTTGGCTAATTGGACTTGGCTGCTGCCAATGAATCGAAGATCATTCTTGAAATAATATTACTATAATCGTGTGTACATTTATGTAAGCAAAGTATCGCCATCACAATGACATCACAAATTAGCTAATGTCTACCCTCTGCGTGCAGCTATTTCAATATCGTCTCGTTGGCTCCACTTTAAACATCATTAGTGTTACAATTAGTAAAGTATTCTTAACTTATCCAAATATGCTGGAGAGATAAGATTTTAACAGCAATATCTACTTCATATGGCTGGCTGACATTCATTCATTCGAGTATAAGTGGATTTCCTCTGTCAAATAACTCAAGGATATTCCAAGATGACTCAGGAATTCTCTCAACACCCCTATTAAAACAGATTCAGAAACCAATAATAACACTTACTTCACTGGCTCAGCGACCCAAAGTGGATCTTGGCCTCCGGCACAGACGCCACTCTTTCCGATCCTGCACAATCATTGCCAATCGGCTATTTGTAGTTTTGATAGTCCTTCTCCGCTTCACCTTTTTTGGACGTGTACCCAGGCGTTTCCCACTTTGTTGTCCCAGATATGGTCTTCACAACATCTTCCCTTATTATTTCCACAAAGCCGAGACATCAGTCTGTGTTAAATAGTTCCAAGTGCTTGTGGCGTAGGTATTGGTGGCGGTGTGGTAGTGACACCAAAGCAACCACACGGCACGGTCGTGAATGGGTGTCATTAAGGCCATTAAGAGACGTTTGACTATGGTGGAATCAGGTCCTATCGACTAAAATCAATCGATGCTAATTATGTAAAAGTATGGAAGTATGGCTTTGGCCGATTCGGCTCATGCCACCTCACGTTTGAGGTTAGGTCTGTATTAGCTTTCTTTACTACTTCGCAACATCAAAAAGGCATAATTCTTTTTTTAAGGGCTTTAGATAAATATTTTTATAAGTAGCATCGTTAATACTTACGGCCTTTACCATGCCTTTACAACTTTTTTCAGAGTAGATCGTTTTTAAGCAGTAACAAAAAACTCGTCAATAATTTACCTAAGTCCTTTAAGTCCCAAAAAGGTTTCTTTTGTACTAAAAGTGACCAGCACTAAAGTCATGGCCAATGTGGTCATCTTAATTTTTTTGTTATTGTTCTTACTTTAGTTAGAACCAAAAACAATTTTATCGGTAGCTCTATTGTATACAAACAAAGCATCAGGATAAAGTAGTTGCAGATAGCTAATCATCGAATAATGACAAAAGGATACGTACCTGCCTGTTTAGTTATGTTCGTCAGGGATATAATGTAGCTAGATATTTTGACGTGGCGTTTCTTTTGCACGCGCTTAAATTATTTAGGTTCTCGATCCAGCATAAATAAACTTTGAGAATACCTGACTATTGATCTATATACTTATTATAAAAAGCAAAGATTGATTGTTTGTTTGTTTGTATTGAATAGGCTCCGGAAGTACAGGACCAATTTAAATGAAATATGGTACAGAAAAAGTTTGAGGTCATGTGAAGGACACAAGCTACCTTTTGTCGCGATATAAAATTAGCAGGGGGTGAAATGGGGGTTGAAAGTTTGTATGGAAAATTCGACATTTGGCGCGGAGAACTGCTAGTTCATTATAATTTACTCATTGGTAATGTCTCTGATTCTAGAAAATTCTAGTACCTCTCCCTAACACAGAGAGACACCACACCTCCACAGAGTTTTCTGAAACCTGACATATTAATGATCTATCAACGCTATCTCTTTTTTCAAAGAGATTTCCAAGAGGCTAGTTGACATCAGTGGTGACCTAAGAGCTGGCAGCTACCTTGCTCAGCGTATAAGCATCGCTATCCAGCGCGGTAATGCTGCCAGCATCCTAGGAACCTTACTACAAGGACCCTTTTTATAATTTTTGTTTTTGTGTTGTATTAAGTAATTTATCTTAATTTTTATTAATAAGTTGTATATATTGATGATATACATATATCGATATCCATCAATATACAATACATTGCAGGTAGGACACTTCTATTCAGTGAACACTGCTTGAATTTCAGCAGGATAAAGAATACAAACAGGTGTGTTCGGTATCCTGTGACATTGCTCTCGACCCGTGAATCGTGGCCAACGCTTTGTTATTGACAACAAAGAATAAAGTTTTGTAGATATTGAACAAAAGCAGTTCCCCGCGACTTCACCCGCGCCAAATGTCGGATTTTCCATACAAACTTTCATCCCCCATTTCACCACCCTGAAGGTTTTATATCGCGGCAAAAGTAGCCCATGTCCTTTCCAGGGTCTTTAACTATCCCTATACCTTTCATTTCAATCAGTCCAGTTGTTTCGGAGCCTATTCAATAGCACAATTGCTATAACCTTAGGCTATAACACAATTCCAATATTAATTCAATATTTTAATTGACGGCCACTAGAGTTCAAAAATAGATATAAGTGATATATTTTTCCTTAAAAACAATAAATAGGTACTTATAAGTAACTCACTTGTTTATTACATACTCTCGGTAACAAAAGTTATCAGGGCAGCATGAATCATACTACTTACATTTGTTTTGTAAGTACCTATTATCAACCAGTTCTTTTAAGTTTCCGACGCTGATTTGTGAATAATATAAATAAAATAATAATATAAATCAAAGTAATCGTATGCGCAATTATTGCAGCATTCATACATCTTTGTATCTAAGTATTTTTATACTTGAATGCAAAGAATTTGTAGCAAATGCAGACACTTTATAACTAAACCTCGAACCCTTCGCCAGACACCCTTAATGTTATTTAAATTATAATTCTACTTTACGTTATACGTCCAAGCTGATTTTCATATATTTGGGCAATAATTCGACCATTTGTGCTCACCAGCCAGACAGTTTTGACCGTTCCAACCCCTTGCCATTGGCAGACAAGCATTACCGTTTTCCTGATAAAGCTACGATGACCCAAACAACTGTTTTGGGAGAATGCGCTGACAATCTTTTAGCTTTAATAAAATTACGAAGAACTGGGGTTTATTGACTCTTAAAATGTTATGTTAGTACTAACCTTCCTTTATGTAAATTTGGAATAAAGTTTATCTATTATATAATCTGTGACTGTGCGTTGAACAATGGCTGTTGGCGACCAGCGAAGCCAAACTTTTTTGGGCTTAAAATTGTTTTTATATTCTGAGTGTTTTATTTTGAAAGCTAAAAACAATTATTCTGTTAATCTATCAGTTAGTCGGAAAATAAACTCGGTAAACAAAAGAGCTCGTCATCATTTCTCCTTCCTTGGCCTGTGCTCAACAATGGCCACGGGTGTTCAAAGATGTGTTTGTGTCGCTTTCTACTGTACGTACTTACCTTAAAATTCCTTTTAACAAGACCAGGAGGCGCTGGCACCACCCACGATCCGTGTTTGCGCCCTCATTAACTATCGGTATATTATCTCTTGTTTACGATGCACTTAATTAGTGTCCGTGTCCAAGTTCAAGGGGCTGACCCTCCACCCCTCCCGCTCCTCTCCTGCTCGCAAAACAAACAAACAAATTACTCATGCCGGTAGCTGCAACTCACGTGATAACAGCCAGCTGCAGTGATTACTCAGATCTATTAAATTTTGACGTCTAATTAACCTTTCAGCGCCCTTCAATCACCTAAAGATTATAAAGGATGTTCCGTAAAGAGCGTGCCAGACTGACCTTTCAGATAAACTCTAAAATAAATCAAATTTCGCTCACAAAAATTAATCGACTGTGTCATCCGGTAGGACTCGAACCCACGTCCCTTCGCTATCCGGGCGAGTACTCTTACTAACTGAGCTACGGAGGACGTTAGTCAGTCGACTAGTAGTTAGTGAAATCGAACGCCGGCTCACTGGCGTAGCAAGCACTTACAAAAATTCGTCGACTGACTAACGTCCTCCGTAGCTCAGTTGGTAAGAGCACTCGCCCGGATAGCGAAGGGACGTGGGTTCGAGTCCCACCGGATGACACAGTCGATCAATTTTTGTAAGCGAAAATTGATTTAATTTCGTAAAAACTTGCAAAATAATTGCTTAAGTTATAAAAATATTATAACTCTAAAATAATCAAAACACCAGACTGCAGAAAATATAATATTTTTGTAATTGTCTTTTTACTGACTTTCATTTGATATCCATATTGCTATGGTAAAGGAACAATCAATCCCCCCGCCCCCCTTTGTTTCAATTTGCGGGCGCCATTTTTTAAATGTATATAGCCTATGACACTGACACAATTTTGACGAATTCAACGACACCGATGTCAAAAACTGTCCAGCCGTTTGGGCTGTAGGGCATGCCAAACAATTATACAAAAATTTTTTACACAACAGGAAGGTTATGTTTTACGAGAGTATGTTTTCGTAAAACATAACCTTCCTTTCGCAGTCGGGTAAAAAGTATTTTGCTTTGGTAAATAATGTTCAACCGCCAAGTCGAGCAAAAAAACGGCACGGCCGTATAAACCTTATTTCGAAGCAGTTCAGGCCATATTCAACCCCCCATTACTTCATTGCGGATAAAACTAGAAGCCTGAATTTCCATTAACCAAGCAGGCATTGTATAAACTCGGTCTCTCTAGTCAAAGTTTCTTATTTTTTTATTTTTTATTTTGTCACTCACTGCCTTGATGATCGATCATCAAAACTTGCTTAACCGACTTGGTATTGGATTACATGGATGGATCTCACAATTTTTTAACGTAGAGTTGCGAGACTTGGTCTTCTTGACGACCGTCTTGGTGTAGTCGTTCGCGCATCGGACTTCTAACTAGGCGGTTGCGGGTTCGAATCCCGCAAGGGGCAAATGTTTGTGTGATGAGCACGAGCATTTGTACCTAAGTCATGGATGTTTATGTGTATTTAAGTATTTCTATCCGTTATCCTAGTCACCATAGCACAAGCTCACGCTTAGTTTGGGGCTAGATAATTGGTGTGTTTGTTGAAACAATCTATTTATTTATTTTACAAGTTATATTTTTAATGACTACTTTTTGTCCAAAAATGCCACGCTAGACTGACACTAGAAATAACTTAGTAATATACATTTTAAATAAAGATAACTCCAGTGTTATAGCTTAAGAAATAATTCAACTTTCTTGTATTATTCATACCAGAAAAATACAAAAAAATGACATTATCTTCCAAACCATGAGACTTTTATTAGTGACATGTTATTTTTATTTAAAAGGTCTATGGCTAAGATATCTTCAGTTTCAGTCAGGCACGCTCTTTACGGGACATCCTAGCTTAATTTAACTGTAAGAATGAGTTTTATAGCAAAGGATTGGATAGTAGGTTAGTTACTGCGAGCAAAGATAAAGAAAAATGCATCTTCTTTAAGCCATGTATTGTATTTGTTTTACAAGACGAATAAACTACACGTGGCATCTTAAACAGTAATGCCAGATGAGAAAGAATCGCCTTTTTGGGAGTTTTTTAATTTTATCCTTTAGGAAGATTTAGAAGATTAAAAAAATAGTTTGTTAGGAAATAACTAATAATAACAATAATAGTCACTTATTCACTGCCCAAAGGACAAATCCTTTGGGCAGTGAATAAGTGACTAAGCCAGGGATTATTAACCAGTTTAGGTCGTTCGGGTTTATAATAATGATCAGTTCAAGCGATAACACTCCCTTTTTACTTTGTATTTCTTTCTCTGTCTTCTTTGTAAGTATTTCTTTTAAGGTGTGCAATAAATAATTATTTGTCTATCAACCTATCTATTTGAAATCTCTTACCATAACTTGTAAAGTCAGATGTTATTGTACTTTTAACAAGTTTAAATAAGAAATCAAAAATTCGCACACGGCCAACACTCTTTCCAACTGAGCTACCGTGACGTCATGCGTCAGCAACGTCACGCAATGACGTATTTAAAAGAGACCTAGAATTTCGCACGGGTGGATGGACTACACGGTAGCTCAGTCGATAAGTGTGAGTTCAAAACCTGCTTCTGTGCGAATTTTTAGTTTCTGTTTTAAACTTATAAAAAACAGGGTGTGAGTTAACAAATTATCTCAAAGCTATTTTCAACAAGATTTATGCAATTAAGTAATTTTTTCCACGTTTCTGTATACATTATGGAAAATAACTATTAAAGGTTAACCAGCTATTACTCGTAGTATAGGTAGCTACCTTAGAGCTATCTCGTCTAGCTCGACGAGATAGCTGTTAGTTACGGGTGCCCCATGGCCCTACGTGATTGCTGAGTCATCAAAGCTTCATCATGGATTTTTTTTCTAAAATCAGAAACGATGGTGATGATACCACAACACCCAAACCCTAGACAATACGAGTATAGAGGTTTTGTCAATTGGCGCGACCGGGGATCAAAGCTGTTTTCATAGATGATGTATATCTGTTGCCGCTATAAAAATATATACTAACAGAATATAATAAATATTTAAGTGAGGCTTCCATGAAACAAATTTGATCGTTTGCCGTTTTTCACTAATATCGGCAACAGGTAGACGCTTTTGAAATGGTTAAAAAATAACGGTACGGAACCTTTCGTGCGCGAGACGAACTCACACTTGGCCGGTTTTTTAACGTGGGAAGTGATAAAATCACTATTAGTCATCCATGATACAATTTGAGAGAAATCGCTATAAAAACAATAAACCAACTACCTTACCTATTTATTATAGAATGACAGAATCCTATGTTATTTATTGACCGCATAGCTTACTACTCGTACAATGTGTACCTGACACTTCTACCACCAACTGATGATGTGGAAATGTACTGACCCTCAAGCCATGACCTAACACATTAAAATTTATCAGAACATCACAATTAAGTATTATTGCTTAGAATGTTGAGCTATCACTATAAAACTCTCTTATACTGTAAATAGAACAGTTTACATTGTAAAGAGGTCGTTTTATCTACACTTATTACCTCATCCGTTGTTAGGCTAGATATTTGTTTGGATTTTTAAATATTAACTATTATTTATTATAAATAAATAAATTGTTTCAACAAACACACCAATACCTAGCCCCAAACTAAGCGTGAGCTTGTGCTATGGTGACTAGGATAACGGATAGACATACTTATATACACTTATAAACATCCATGACTTAGGTACATATGCTCGTGCTCATCACACAAACATTTGCCCCTTGCGGGATTCGAACCCGCAACCGCCTTGTTTTGAAGTCCGAGGCGCGGACCACTACACCAAGACGGTCGTAATGGCTTAATCCTCCACTATCATAGTTACAGACACAATAGAAAAGCATTTGTTATCGGCCCGCCCGTGGTCTTATGATCTTCGTGGCGTTAAGAAGTTGTTTTGATCTTGAATGACTGAAATTCTATAGTGATATGCCTTATAAGTGGATCCACAAAATTATTAGACGAGCAACGTAGCCGAGTGGCTCGCAACCCGGTTTTCAAGGTGTCGCCATCTCCGAGGTTCCGGGTTCGATCCCGGTCAGGTCAATTAGAAATTCACAATTTCGATATTGGGTCTGGGTGTTGTAACGGTGGTACGAATATTACTATTATTAATATGGTGGATCTGCGAATCGTATGCGCTGACACATGGGCTTAAGTACAGTTGTAAAAAAAGTGAATGGATGGTGTTCAAGTCAGGCACTATTACCTATAAAGAATTGCCAGATGTCTCATTACAGGGTGAGCCCTTGTGTCGGGTGCATAAATTGAAATACTTTGGGCACTGGGTCACTGATGACCTCAAAGATAACGTAGACATTGAGAGAGAGCGTAGGTCGCTGGCTGCTCGATGCAACATGTTGGCTCGCAGGTTTGCACGGTGCTCAAGATCAGTCAAATTGACGCTTTTTAAAGCCTACTGTCAGTCTTTTTACACATGTAGCTTGTGGGTTAACTTCACGCAGCGGGGATACAGCGACCTACGTGTCCAATATAACAACGCACTCAGGGTGCTGTTGGGTTTGCCGCGGCATTGCAGTGCGTCAGGAATGTTCGCGGAGGCGCGGACCGATGGTTTTGCTGCCATCATGAGGAAGCGGTCAGCCTCCATGTTATCGCGACTCCGCGGCAGCGATAACAGCATCCTGGGAGTGTTTGTGGATGGGTGGGACTCTCCGCTACTCCGGAGATGGGTACACCTTCATATAGGTAATAATAATAAATACGTTGTTTCAATATTTAATTAAATTTAATTTAATTTGATTTGTGTTTTCATTTAATAATTGAGTTAATTAATACAATACAAATGTCCACTGTTACTAACCTTAGCGTTTAAGTAAATTGTTACTAACCCTACTTATGGACATAGTCTGAAATAAAATATTATTATTATTATTATTATTACAGATAACACAAGTGCTTAAGCTACGTACCTACTATGGATTCTGAGCAACGTATGTGATGTTGTCCAATATTTATTTATTTAGATATCTGATCATAGTGATTCTTTTGCTTGCAATATGTCCTTTGCAAAATGTAATGTATCTTATTCTGTAACTGTTTCTAAGTATGTAAACTACTTTGACGACCGTCTTGGTGTAGTGGTTCGCGCTCCGGACTGCAAAACCAGAGTTTGCGATTTCGAATTCCGCAACGGGCAAATGTTTGTGTGATGAGCACGAGCATTTGTACCTGAGACATGGATGTTTATAAACGTATATAAGTATGTCTATCCGTTACCCTAGTCGCCATAGTACAAGCTCACGCCTAGTTTAGGGCTAGGTAATTGGTGTGTTTGTTAAAACAAATTATATATTTATTAAGTTAATCAAATAATTAGTGTTCTAAGGCCGGGCAGTCATTGTCCGAAGCAGTGAGATTGACAATAATGTCCGCCGTGCGGAGGTTAAACGATTTACTCGAATGTACATACGACCGCAAGTTAGACTACTCATGTTGAATGCCTCTATTCTCTATGAAGTAAAGGCGGTTTTCGTATTAGTATACCTTGGCGTGCGGCCGACTGTACCTATCGTCAAAAGTCGCGATAGCGTATCTGTGGGTCGCGGTCACGGCCGGCTGCGCGCACGCATCGCATTATTTTTGCAATATTTGCTAATTTGAAATAATTGAAATATCTCTCTAATATTATAACAATGGGGATGAGGTAGATTTCAAGTTTTTTTTTAAATTAATCGGTTATGAAACGAAGCGTGAAGTCTGATATGCCTATGCAGTCTGCACGTCAGGTTATTTATTTAAACAACGAAAACGGATTTTATTACTAAAAAACGGCAGTCTCGAGGTCACAGTGGGGTAGCCTGTACAAAATTTAATCACCACACGACATATTCTAAATGAAAAATATTATTATAGGTTGTGTAAAACAAATTAATTTTAAAAATAAGACCTGACCGCCTTAATTGTAGATCTCAATGATTTTTTTTATAAATATCTAAGTATTGTACGTGGTGTGCAATAAATAAGTAAATTGTAAGGAATTATCAAAGCAAAAAACTAGTAGAACTATTATTATTACCAAATATTGGAGCAGGATAATACCAATTAGAAATACTCCCGGAAGACTTTTTAGGTGATCACTATTTTTCGAACCAAGTTACTGTTAATAACTTGAACTATAAGCGTAATATTTAATGGAGAATAATTGCAAACGAAATTAACAAACTAAGACGACGTCATCAACATTTCTTTTGAATATTTTTGTTACGCATTCTTCATATTTTACTATCTCTGAGTGGTCGATTTTAAGAGGCTTACTCATCCATCAGTTTCTTATCTTCAGGTAAAATAGGAATAAGTAAAATGGTACTTATTATTAGCCAGTCTTTTATGTTTTTTTATCTTTCATGTCAAGAATCATGTATTTACTCCTTATAAAGCTAAGACGTCATAATGTCTAAATTAATCTAAAGAAACCTGACTTCCCAAAACTTGTTTAAATTTCATAAATTGCTTAAAGCTTATTTCGTAGAAAAGGTAACAAAACAATTTACGCATAGCCGTAGGTACCTAGAATTGATTAAAATGATAATAAAGTACTTAATTGAAACCGTACAGAATAATAAGTGAATGTTCAAGTTCAGGGTCTGATCGAATTAATACAATAGATGCCGGTATTGTGAAACCGTTTCGAAATGTCAACATGGGTTTTGTACTCGCATCGTTTTATTCACAAATTGGAGCATCCTCCAAACATTTGACTTAGCCTCTGCCTGGACAGGCTTTAGACTAGAGCTCTTCATAATAAACCCTCTTAATAAATCATTTCATAATTTATTGAATTATATCTTGGCATCAACACCCGTATTCATAGTAAAGCTAAATGTAATGACAAAAATACAGGGTAGTATCACCACACTTCATGTTCTAAATGAAATATTTCTACTGAAAAATATTATTATAGGTTGTCTAGAACAAAAATGACTGAGAATGAGTAATGACAAAAATACAAGATAGTAACTAATTAAGATAGGAAGCAGAACATTAACCATCTTACCAGGATAAAAAAAACAAAAGAACAATATGCTCAACAGTAGGTAAAACCAAAGTGCAAGTACACTTTGGTAAAAATTTGTGCACGGCGTCCACACGGTGCTTCCACAGGCGTCACAAAGCGCAGGCAGAACAGTCACGCGCAGCCTCATCACTATTAAAGATATGCGCCTGCGCTGCATTTCGCCCGTGTTTGTAAACATGGCCCTAGGGCAGGGAGGGAAAATTAACCTGCAGCCCTCCCGGAGACGCTTATCTCCTACCCCTGCCCCCGTTCCCCGCGCGGCCGTATATAACCCGCCGCTCGCCGGCTCCCTACACACTACCCCTTGTGTTTCAGACCGACACGCATCTCCAAACAAAATGGCCGCCAAGTTCATCGTTCTCGTCTCGTGCCTCGCTCTCGTAAGTACATTGTGTCCTACATGCGAAATATCCCCTACCAAATATTGATAGAGCAACCCCAAACTTTTCTCCCTTGTAATGTACCGTAGTAATACGCCTTTCTTTAACCCTATCGTTCGTATGTTACAACGATCATGCACTGAATCAATCTAATATCGATATTTTCACTAGGAATCCAAACGCCTTCTGTATTGAAACTCTTTTCGCATGATTTATTCCTTTTTTGTTTTAATCTAGTGTATATAAGTTATGTTTGCACCGCTTCAATCAGCAGATGGTACTAGTATCTCCTTCATTGTTTGGTACTTAATGATGCATATTTTAGGTTATAGTTTAGCTCTTAATTCATAGATTTATAAAAATTCGTAACTATCAAATGATTGTAACCTGTTTTGTGTCTTAACTCTTAACACCTTGAGGATCGGAAGATCGCCGGTAGTCTCATAACCATTGATTTTCTATGTTTGTCTCTGGAAACATGATCTGTGGAGTATTAAATGAAAAAAATATTATCCGGGCTTATCTACCAGTTTTTTGACTAATGTGTTCTCTTGCGTTTACAGACGCAGGCGGCGTTGGTGAAACGCGATGCGCCGGCGTCGACGCCGCTTCAAGACCTGGAGAAGCATGCCGTGGAGTTCCAGAAGACCTTCAGCGAGCAGCTCAACGCGCTCTCCAACTCGAAGACCTCGCAGGACTTTACCAAGTCCCTCAAAGAAGGCACCGACTCCGTGTTGCAGCAAATCTCCGCTCTGTCTACCACTCTTCAAGGCGCGGTCAGTATCAATATTAACCACCCGACTGTGGAAGGAGGGTTATGCTTTTCGAGAGTATGTATGTATAATTGTTGGGCACGCCCTACAGCTTAAACGGCTGTAAAGTTTTTGATATATGGGACGTCGTTAAATTTGTCAAAATTGTGGTAGTGTCACGGGCTATTTACATTTAACAAATGGCACTCACAAATGAAAATGAAGGTAGTGGGGGGATGGATTTTTTTCCTTACCATAGCAATATGGGTATTAAATGAATGCCAGTAAAAAGATAATTTCAACAATATAAAAATTTTTGCAGTCGGGTTTTTTGTTTTTTTCAATAATTAAGTTTGCTTGTTCGTATGAGGTTAGACAGATTTTTGACGTTTGTAATAGATAAAGTAATATGGTGCCACCCAGCCTAAGTATTCTGTTATCAACAATTACGTAAAGTCACTTCTATGCTTCTGCAAATAAGCTATTATCGGACTATAAGAATGGAGGAACAGAGAGTATCAGTGAATGCGCGTGAGCAAACTTGTGCACTATAATAATATCTCGTGGATAGGAGCGTATTCATATTTTATTATCAGTGAGTCTTAGCTGCCGGCAACAGATTCGCGATTACTGACTGACCAAAAAACATCGTTTTCATTTTACTCGGCGCGATTAGTGAGTGAGTTAACTAAAATTATTATTTTCTTGAATTATTTTCGTAATTATTAATTTTGATTGAGCATTACATCAAGAGGCATCATTGATAGGTTTAGGCATAACTTCTTCTTACGGAGATACACAATTTTGTTTATTACTTTAAAAATCCATATGAAATAAGAAATAATTATTGTTACCATTGTGATGTTGTAAAGATAGCCGTGGTAATTTAGTAAAACTTAAAGAGTAGACAAATCTATAATGTGTTTGTTTTTGCGTAGACCAAACAAGGAGCTCTCTAATGAGCATACTTTTGTTTCGGAACAGTGATAAGATCTGAGTATAGTTGGATGTTTGACAATACAATAAGTGCCCCTTTATAGTTAATCTTTTCAACCTAAATAATTTTTAGATAAAATCGTTTCTCATTTTGATGACCATCGTGGTTCAGTAGCTTGAACACAAGGTATTCAAGGTGTCGCCATCTCTGAGGTCCCAGGTTAGATCCCCGGTCTGGTCAAAGTCAAAGTTTATTTATTTATTTTGTTTCTTAGGAAAAAAATACTACTATATATACTAATAATTCTAAATTGAATAAATTTTAATTTAAATTGGTAGTAAAAATGACACTTATGAATTCCAAAATTAAAAAAAAAACAGTATATCAGCCCTTAGGGGCACCAAATGCTTCCTTATCTTTTGGGCCCTACTAGTTGCTGTAGTCTAGCTACTAGCGGTCAATATAGAAAACCATGTCTATATTTTCACAGATCTGGTTGTGGTAGGCCACCGTTGTTTCTAATTTGCGATTGCGATTAGAGCAATTTAAGTTGTGTTGTCAAATGTAAATTTTACTTTATTTATATTTCTTTTAAAACTATTTGCAGATAGCGGACGCGAACGGCAAAGCCAAGGAAGCTTTAGAGGCAACTCGCACCAACTTGGAGAAGCAGGCTGATGAGCTCCGCAAGGCGCACCCTGACGTGGAAAAGAAAGCCAACGAGCTGAAGGATAAGCTGGTGGCTGCTGTCCAGAACACCGTTCAGGTATTCATCATCATCAGCCGCAAGACGTCCACTTCTGAACATATGCCTCCCCCATAGATTTCCAAAGTGATCTGTTACAAGCGACTTGCATCCAGTGCGTTCCCGCGACCTTTATTCGATCGTCTGTCCATCTAGCCGACCTTTCACCCCTTACATATTATTACATATTACAGGTATTCACCCCTTACGTATTATTACAAATCCTATAGCATTATCAGCCGGAGGATGTGCACTGCTGAACATAGGCCTCCCCCACGGTTTTTCACCACGACCGGTTGCAAGCGTTCTGCATCCAGTGAGATCCTGCGATCTTTACAAGGTTGATCAAGGTTGACACTTAGGAACATAAGAGTGCACCTGTGTATTGCGCAACGCTTGTGTACTACAATATTATATCTCGTGATCTAATCTCTGTTGCGATTGGCCGCCCTATAGCCCTTGTATTTCTCCAAGTTTCAATTACCAGTCCTTATATCACATGGAAAACTAGGCAATCTGATTCAGTTCAAACTGGCGCCGCGGCGAGACAGTAAAAAACAACATATTCTCACAGTGCGTTCATTCATCTATCATGCATAATTTGAATTTTAATAATGTTTTGAGAGCCGTGCAGATTTGCTCACGCACGCCGGATTGAGATACATAATCTGAGATGCGTACACTGACCTCTTTAATACAAGTACGCCGGACTACATACTGTAGTCTAGAATATCAGTAGTCTTGACGTACTTTTTTGCCGTTACTGACATACACTGAGCGGAGGCCTTTTAGGTACCAAAATATTAGTTTTAAGCACTAAGTCGCACTAAGCTGTTTTGTATTTTTGGTGCTTAATAAATACTTTTCTTTCTTTTTTTTATACCTAAAATGAAGCCATTTGACTATCGCCATTTTGGCGCTGACGGCTGTATTGAGCGTGTGGTGATCGCCCACGGTACTAATATTAGAGTAGCCGTAGCACGTCCACTGCTGAACATAGTCCTTCTCCACGGTTTTCCACAGTGACTGCATTCAGTGTGATCCTGCGATCTTTACAAGGTCATCTGTCCATCTTGCCGGTCGACGTCCCTGCTTTGCGTTTGATCAAAGGATCTCCATTCTAGAATATTTCTGCCCTAAAAGTCATCAGTTCTTCGCGCCATGTGCCCTACCCATTGCCACTTGAGCTTACTGCTTCGCAGGACTATGTCCAGTACCTTAGTTCTTCTACGTATCTCCTCATTTCTGATTCGATCTCGTAGAGAAACACCGATCATAGTCCTCTCTATCGCTCGTTGCGTGACCTTAAGCTTTTTTATAAGGCCCATAGTTAGAGACCATGTTTTGGATCCGTATGTCATCGCTGGTAGCACACAGTATGGCGTAGTGTGTGCCCTTTGACCTTTGTGCCCTTTGTGTGTACTTTGACCTTTATACTTAAATTAGTTGATCAAAGACCTGCGTTTGAAATAAATTATTGAACTTGTTCCACAGGAGACCCAGAAACTGGCCAAAGAAGTGCAGTCCAACGTGGAGCAGACCAACAGCAAGCTGGCGCCGCAGATCAAGCAGGCATACGATGACTTTGTCAAGCAGGCACAGGATGTGCAGAAGAAACTGCACGAAGCCGCCACCAAGCAGTAAACACACGCCTAAATATGTATTTCAATAAATATAGTTATATTTATCTATTGTGTTTCTTATGTCGTTGACACACCACTTATGCACCAAACGTTTTAAATCATTTCATTATATATACAACCTAACAATAAATAAATAATATATTACATGGCTGTGTACAAAACTACAATGTATAAAAAGGGCCCTTGTGGTAAGGTTCCCAAGATGCTCGCAGCATCACCCCGCATTATTTTAAATCTACGTTCCTCTTGCCTAAATACTATGATCCTAAACACTATGATCTGGATTCCTTTAAGAAAGTAGTAAATATGCTGTTATTAGTTAGACATGATGACCCATTGTCGGCCATATCGTCGCTTACCATCAGTAGGCTTACTCTTGACTCACAATTCCGATTCCGAATTTCAATTTCAACCGAAAAACGTCAAGCCGACCCTAGTGCCACATTGGAATAAAATTGCGTAAATGTGAACTAAAAGACATTTAGACCCCGTCTCGGGGTTGCGAAAAGATACTCTTGACAGTAATTTGTGTTAGGTTTGTTTTTAATCAAAACACATTTTACTGAATTTGTAAATAAATAATTGCTAAAACTTAAAATAAAATGGTAATTGTTATGACCATTTCAATTATTAGTTCCTTAAACCGCCACCAGAGTGCGCGAAAAATATTTAATTTAAAATAGTTGTTGTATTGACTATTTGACGAATCGGTTCTTTAGAACGCCGCTATAGGGAATAATAGCGAGAGGCGATGTTATAAAATCAAAGACTCAAGGCTGGCTCGGCATTCTGTCTCGCACGGTTGAAGTGTACGGTTGTATTTAAAACTGTGGAATCTAGTGGAATAAACTGAATAATTCAAGTGAAGTGCTGTTTTCTTTTGAGGAATCTAATATTTGACAGCTGCGAGGTTAAGTTTTTGCATACACAGGGGTGTTAACACCACTAACTTCCTGACTCCGGAGCTGTGTTTGAGTTATTTCAAGACAGAAAACCCACACGTACACACGGGTGATTTCTTTCTTGTTTTAGTGTATCATCCAAGAAGTGTTTTTTTTAAAGTACATATTTGACGTTCGTCTTGGTGTAGTGGTTTGCGCCCCGGACTTCTAAACCAGGCGGTTGTGGGTTCGAATCCCGCAAGGGGCAAATGTTTGTGAGATGAGCACGGGCATATTTGTACTTAAGCTCGCACAAGTTCGCGCTAGTTTAGGGCTAGGTAATTGGTGTGTTGAAACAACTTATTATTTATTTATATTGCGCATGGACTGATAGAACATTGCAGTGTTTGAAGAGCAAACTGTTATCGTCTTGAAGTTAACGCCGAATTAATTTTCGCTGTAATTACTATGCCTTGCTTATGTACTTTCTGCTATCTCTTCTGTGCTGTGCTATACGTTCCCTTCTTATTATTGATTGACTGCCTCGTTGGTCTAGTGGTCAGCACGCTGGGTACTATTGACGAGGTCCCGAGTTCGAATCCCGGGTCGGGTCGAGAGTGTCACACATCTCACGGATTGGTTTACAATGTTGACAAGAGTCAAGTTATGGTCTTTGGAGGCGGGAGGAAAAGATATGAAAACATACCTCCTGTAAAAATAAATAACAACACTTTACAGAGAGTTTTAAAATTCAAATATCTTGGTCATGTGTTGACTCCCGACCTCAAGGACGACGAAGATATTGAGAGAGAACGGAGAGCGCTGTCAGTCAGAGCGAACATGCTGGCTTGAAGGTTTGCACGCTGCACACGCGACGTAAAGATAACCTTGTTCAGGGCTTACTGTACATCTTTTTACACGTGCAGCCTCTGGGCTAGATATACTCCAAAGGCTTATAGCGCTCTCCGTGTCCAGTATAATAATGCTTTCAGGGTGCTGTTGCGGCTACCTCGCTTCTGTAGTGCATAAGGGATGTTCGCTGAAGCAGGCGTAGACTACTTTTACGCAACAATGCGCCACCGGTGTGCGTCCCTGGTACGCAGGGTGCGGGCGAGTGGTAACAGCGTCCTAAACATGATTGCCAACAGACTGGGCTGCCAATACGTCGGTCGATCACGTACCATTTCGGGGGGAGTGGTGCGGAATTGGCCGCTGTAATTATTTATTTATTTTTGCTATGTTTTAAAATAATTCAATGTATGTATTTTATTGAATTGAACTAACATAGTTTATGTTTCTATTAAAAACGATGAGTTATTGTTACTTGCAAATAAAAGTTTCATTCATTCATTCATAATTTGAGAAAATAGAATGGACTTCTTTTTTTAGGAAAAAACCGTCAAAGTGCGAGTTGAACTCGCGCACGAAGGGTTCCGTAAATGGTACCAGGTCTATAATACAACAGTAGACAATATTTTATTTAGTAGACCTTTATTTATATATTTTTTACTTTTAATTTAATTATTTTTAAAGTAAATTTACATATTATTCTGTGAACATTTTAGGCGTCTTACTGTTGTCAATATTAATATAAGTAGAGCAAAAAACGGCAGAAAAAACACGTTCATTGTATGGGAGCCCCCTTAAATATTTATTATTTTTTATTTTTATGTATTTGTTGTTATAGCGGCAACAGAAATACATCATCTGTGAAAAAATTTCAATTGTCTAGCTATCACGGTTCATGAGATACAGCTTGGTGACAGACAGACAGACAGCGGAGGCTTAGTAAAAATGGAACCCTATTAGGTTCTGTTTTTACCCTTTGGGTATGGAACCCTAAAAACAGCGAAAAGTCCGCACCATTATTATTCTATTTTATCTTAGCGCGCGCGCTAAGTGGTCAGCACGCAGCGCCATGGAGGTTGAATCCCGATTACCAGATATAGTAGGGTTGTTATACGCCAACACCAATATTCCTCATTCCTAATTAGATGGATCTTTTTGTAAATAAATGCTTGCATGTTAGGTTAGGTTAGGTTAGGTTCTCCCCTCCCCCGATGGACACCCACCTTGTCGTGGTGGGGGGGTTCAGTAGCCTGTCGCAATCCAGCGGCAGGTGAAGCCAAGAGGTGTCTCCGAGGTGTTTCCGCTGCGTCTGTCCCGCATCGGGCGGCAGTGGGAGGCTGACGTCTGTCCCGTATCGGCCGGCCAGGTGGTCGTGCACAATAAGTGCGCAATAGGGGTGTGCGCACCGCCCGCTCTGCTTACAGAGTGGCCCGGTGTGCGCAAGGCGCCGGGAAACTGGCGCCTCGGGGGGAAAGACCTGGCGGCGAGTGTCGTGGATCACGTCTCGCGGCTCGCTGCTGGGCCGGTCTTGCCTTAATTGGCCGGGCCGAGAGGGAGGAAACCTCTATAAAAAGTTACCCCAATCCCAAGTTTGGTGCCGTGGCGAAGGGATGCATGGCTGACGGGTGGTCAGTCGTGAACGGCACACCTCTAGGGAACCAGCGGACTCCCTAGAGTATGTACGCTTACCCGGGTACAGGGGGCACTGCCTGGGTGGACCTGTTATTTCCCCCATACTCGTGGGAACATAATGGATTCCAATTTGCAAAAAATAAATTTTGAGGAAATGGGGGGTGCTGATACACAGCAAACCCCAAAGTTGAGAGAGGTCCGAGTGGCAGTCGCAAGGCTGCCCGAGGACATAGCACTGGAGTTGGCGCCTCCGAGGAAGAAGCGCGCCGTTAGTGTGATGGGGAGTTGCACCTCTCTTGAGGCCGTAGGCCTTGACGAGGAGCGCTCCCGCAGTAGTCTGGAGGAGCTTTCCGACGCCTCCACTTTGTCAGCGGGATCCCGTCGGTCGACGCGCCTGCAGTTTTTGCGGACGCCTCGCCTGGCGGTTGAGCTCGGAAAGAAGAAAAAGAAGAGGAAGAAGGGAAAGGGAAAGGCCGTGCAATCGACCTCGGCAGCGGCTTGTCTTGGCGACCTGGCCCTTTCCCTGGCCACAGAAGCGCTGCAACCCGAGGAGGAGGGCTTCCAGGTAGCGGCAAATAAGCACCTGGAGGTGATCTTGGAGGTGGCCAAAAGGTCGAAACATCTCAAGGGCACCTTCCAAAAGGCACTGAAGGATGCGGCCAGCGCCCTTTAGAATTTGACGACTCTAGCTGTGAGCCACTCCGTCTCTGATGAGACGAGGTTGCTTCAGCTGGAGAACTCGGCCATCCGGCGTGAGCTGGCGCAAATGCGACAGCAGATGGCTGAATTGCGCCGGGAGATGGTAGCAGAGAATTGTGGTCCGGCACCTATGGACGCGACTCCGTCTTCATCCGCCAGGGTGGCCCCCTTACAACAGAGGGGCCAAAATGGGGAGGACCCAGCTTTGGCGGAGTTCCGGCGCTCCATAGTGGTGGAGGTGGGCGCCATTTTGAACGCCCGCCTTGAGGGGCTCGAGGACCGCCTTCTGCCGGCCAAGTCGCTCCGGCCACCACTGGCCGCCAACCCGACGCCGTCCCCCACTTACCCAGACCCTCCAGCTAGCAATGGTGGAAGCGGTGGTCGGTGCGTTGTTCCCCGGTTCTGAGCCGGGCTTCGCGCCGCCGCCGATGACTCGGCCGGTTCCTGCTGAGGACCCGGCTGACTCCTTTCCACCAGTCTCGGGGGCGGAGGTGCAAGCCACCGCACTCCGCCTCCGGGCTAAAAAGACGGCACCAGGACCAGACGGTGTGCCCGCTCGTGTGTTGTTCATCGCGGTGGGCCACCTGGAGGAGAAACTTCGGGAACTTTTCGACAGCTGTCTCGCTGTCGGAAGGTTCCCGAAGGTGTGGAAGGAGGGCGCCCTCTGCCTCCTCGCCAAGCCGGGCCGGCCGATGGACTCTCCATCGGCCTATCGGCCGATTGTGTTGCTGGACGAGGCGGGGAAACTTTTCAAAAGGATTCTCGTGACCCGCATCGTCCGACACTTGGCAACCACCGGCCCTGATCTGGCGGAGGCCCAGTTTGGCTTCCGAGCTGGCCGCTCGACCCTGGACGCGCTGGGCTTTTTGGAAGAGATGGTGAAGGGTGCTGCCGAGGGTGGGGAAAGGCTGTTGGCGATATCTCTCGATATCGCCAACGCATTCAACAGTATTCCTCACACCACCATCATCGAGGCCCTGCGCGCCCACGGAGTGCCGCCGCACTTGGTCCACCTCCTGTCCGATTACCTCCGGGACAGGATGGTTACGTACGTGGACCAGGGCGGCTTGCTAAGGAGTCACCGCGTGGAGTCCGGTGTTCCACAGGGATCAGTCCTCGGACCATGCCTGTGGAATATCGGATTCGACTGGCTGTTGAGGGGCACACTCCCCCCGGGCGTGAGGGTCGTCTGCTACGCGGACGACACTCTCGTGCTGGCCCGGGCTTGGGATGTAGCGCGGGTCCTCCAGCTGGCTACCGCGGCGTGCGACCTTGTGATCCAACGGATTCGCCTGTTGGGCCTCAGGGTCGCCCTGGAGAAATCGGAGGCCGTCTTGTTTGACGGCCCGAGACAACGCCACCCGCCGAACATCAGTCTGATGGTTGAAGGCGTGGCCATCGACGTTAAGCCCCAGATGAAATATCTGGGGCTTATCATCGACAGCCGGTGGCGGTTCGGCCGTCACTTCGCCGAATTGTCACCCCGGCTGCTAAAGACGGCGTACTCGCTGGGGTGGTTACTGCCGAACCTGGGCGGGCCGAGCGCTCACTGCCGGCGTCTCTACGCCGGCATTCTTAAGAGCATGGCCCTTTACGGCGCCCCCATCTGGGCGAACCGCCTGAGTCGAGACAACGTGTCTCAGCTCAGGCGGCCCCAGCGAGTCATCGCGCAGAGAGCGGCCCGCTGCTACTCTACAGTAGCGGGCGCAGTGGCGTGTGCCCTGGCCGAGACCCCGCCTTGGAAGCTCATACATACGGGACATACGCGCGACGGTCGGAGCAGCGTTCTCGGGGAGAGCGCGGCTCCCTAGAGGAAGAGCGCGCTTTCGAGCGCCAGACCCGAGAGCTGCTTACTCGGACCTGGACCGGGGTTCTAAACTCTTCGGAGTCGGGTCGAGCCACCCTCGACGCCCTGACCCCGGTCCTGACCCGATGGATAGAGAGACGGCACGGCTCCCTCACCTACCGACTGGTGCAGGTCCTCACAGGACACGGGTGCTTCGGCGCCTATCTGCACCGGATCGGTCGGGAGGAGACCGCCGCGTGCCACGAGTGCGGTGCTGCGGAGGACACGGCTCAACACACCCTTGAGTTGTGCCCGGCGTGGGAGTCGCAGCGCCGTACTCTGGTCGCGGAGATCGGCCAGGACCTCTCCCTCCCCAGCGTGGTGGAGGCCATGCTCGGGAGTGACAGAGCCTGGAAGGCCGTCGCCTCCTTCTGCGAGGACGTTATCTCACAGAAGGAGGCAGCGGAGAGGGTGCGGGAGGAGGATCCTCTTGCCGCCCCGATCCGGAGGCGACGTACGGGGCGGAGACGGCGGCGTTACAACCACCTGATCCCCCCTGGTGGAGGCCAGCCAGCGTTGGGTACGGGGGTACCCGCGCCGGCATTGAACGCGCCTCCACCGCCGCCTGACGGGAATGTCCGCACACTCCGGGCCATTCCCGTTGCCCCCCCTCGAGACGACTCATGAGCTGCCAGGTGACTGACGGAGTGTCGTTGGTTTTTAGTGGGTATGGGCGTCTGTCCGGCGTCCCCCCGGGCGGCGAGTATGTGGGACTCGAGACTCGAAAAAAAAAAAAAGGAAAAAAAAAAGGTTAGGTTCTCCCCCGATGGACACCCACCTTGTCGTGGTGGGGGGGCTCAGTAGCCTGTCGCAATCCAGCGGCAGGTGAAGCCAAGAGGTGTCCCCGAGGTGTCCCCGCTGCGTCTGTCCCGCATCGGGCGGCAGTGGGAGGCTGGCGTCTGTCCCGTATCGGGCGGCCAGATCGGCGTGCATAATATGTGCGCAATAGGGGTGTGCGCACCACCCGCTCTGCTTACAGAGTGGCCCGGTGTGCGCAAGGCGCCGGGAAACTGGCGCCTCGGGGGGAAAGACCTGGCGGCGAGTGTCGTGGATCACGTCTCGCGGCTCGCTGCTGGGCCGGTCTTGCCTTAATTGGCCGGGCCGAGAGGGAGGAAACCTCTATAAAAAGTTACCCCAATCCCAAGTTTGGTGCCGTGGCGAGGGGATGCATGGCTGACGGGTGGTCAGTCGTGAACGGCACACCTCTAGGGAACCGGCGGACTCCCTAGAGTATATACGCTTACAGGGGGCACTGCCCGGGTGGACCTGTTATTTCATGGGGAATGTCGAAGGAAATATTGACGGAGGGTAGCTTGGACCATCTGGCGCCTAGGCCGGTCTTGCCTTAATTGGCCGGGCCGAGAGGGAGGAAACCTCTATAAAAAGTTACCCCAATCCCAAGTTTGGTGCCGTGGCGAGGGGATGCATGGCTGACGGGTGGTCAGTCGTGAACGGCACACCTCTAGGGAACCGGCGGACTCCCTAGAGTATGTACGCTTACCCGGGTACAGGGGGCACTGCCCGGGTGGACCTGTTATTTCCCCCATACTCGTGGGAACTTCATGGATAGTTCGAATTCAAAAACCAATTCTGGGGAAATGGGGGGTGTTCCTCTGCGCGAGCAGAGTGACGAAGGAAGGAGGAATATTGACGGAGCGGCGCGTGAACCATCTTCCGTTAGGAAGCGTCCACGTGACCCTGCTCTAGTGGGAGGTGGGTCGGTGGATCCGTCCTCAGAAGAGGAAGGCCTGCCAGCCCCCAAGTTGCCAACTTCAAGGAGGGGTCGAAAGGCATCGAGAGGAACGAGAGCTTCGCAGCCGCGGAGGGATAAACACGGGCGGTTCGTGTGCTCCAACACTCCGGCGGCTAGCGAAGCAGAGAGTGACATGGGGGTCACTACAGAGGACCCTGGCGATGGCGGTGAAAGCTGTGCCACGCTGGGGAGCTCAAGGGCGGTGCTCAACGCCAACAGAAGAGAGCAGCGCAAAGCCTTTGCGGCCGACGAAGTGTCGGAAATGGCCCGACGCGCACGTGAGCGACGCGCTGCTCTAGCGGCGGAAGGGGGGGAACCATCTGCGGTGGCCCTAAGTCAACTTGCCTTGGACGGTGTGGACTTAGTTCTGAAGGTTGCCACCAAGTCCGGCAGCCTGAAGGGCACGTTCACCCGTGGCTTGAAGGAGGCTGCCGCGGATATAAGAGAGGCGGTTGGCATTCTCCTCAACAGGACGGCCTCTGACGAGGTCGCAAAGTTACAGGAGGAAAACAGCCGACTCCGAAATGACCTGGAGGACCTCCGGCGGCAAGTCGCTACACTAAGCGAGCAACAGCAGCGACGCTTGTCCACCGATGCCGCACCTGTAGTGGCCCCGACTCCCGCACCGCGACCGGCAAGCCCTCGTACCGACGAAGAGGTCGAGCGCATTGTCCGGCTCTGCATGCTCCAGTGCGGGAGCATGGTTAACGCTCGGCTGGAGGCGATTTCTCGGCGTCTCCCGGCGGAAATCATCCGTCCACCCCTAGTGGCCGATTCACGGCGGAGGGCTGAGGAGGCTAAGAAGGCCCCATCCGCAGGGCCTTCGTCCTCCCAGGCAAGCGCTGCTCCGGCGGCGAGTGCCGCGGCCCCAGATAGCGCCAAGAAGAAAAGGAAGAAGAAGAAGAAGGGGAAGGCGGCACCTACACCTCTGCCGACAACACTACGCCCGCTCCCGCCGGCAACCCAGTCCACGGAGGAGGGGTGGTCGACGGTTGTACGGCGCGGAAAGAAGAAGGGAGTGGCTGCGGCGTCAGCCATACCTTCGGCGCCCAGGCCGCAACCACAGAAAAGCCAGCTACCGAAGCTGCGGGCCCCCCGCTCAACAGCGGTGGTGCTCACATTGCAGCCGGGCGCTGCAGAAAAGGGAGCTTCATATGCGTCAGTGGTGGCGCATATGAAAGAAAAGATCGGCGGGTTGACTGCCTTCGGCATCCCCGCCGTACGTATTAAGAAGACGGCCACTGGGGCCTGCATGCTGGAGGTCCCGGGAACAACCAGCGGCGAGAAGGCTGACGCCCTCGCCGCTAAGATTAGAGAGGTGCTCCCGGAGGACGTCGCAAGGGTAACCAGGCCCACGAAGTGCGCTGAGCTGCGCATCTCGGGCCTGGACGAGTCGGTTACCAAGGAGGAGGTGGTTGCCGCCGTGGCGGCAAAAGGCAAGTGCTCGCCCGATCAAATAAGGGCAAGCGAGGTGAAGATACTGCCATCGTCAGGCCTGGGCACAATCTGGGTCAGCTGCCCGGTAGCGGCTGCCCAAGCAGTGATGCTGGGGGGACGCCTACTAGTCGGGTGGGTGTCCGCACAGGTTAAACTGCTTGAGCCCAGGCCCTCGAGATGCTACAGGTGCCTGGAAACCGGACATATGCGCGCCCAGTGCACCTCCGAGGTGGACCGCAGCAACCTTTGCTACCGCTGCGGTCGGCTCGGCCACAAGGCCGCAACCTGTGTCGCCCCTCCGCACTGCGTGTTATGTGCGGAGGCCAAGAAGAAGGCGGACCACGTGGCGGGTGGCAAAGCCTGCACGGTGTCGGCTGCCAGGCGTCGGAGTCGCCCAAGGGGGAAGGCGGGGGCTAGTGATGCCCCCAGCCAGCCAACTCAGCTGCCGGGTAGTGCCGGCGAGCTAATGGAGGCGGAGACGGTACCACCATCCCAGGACGCGGGTTAAATGGCGCTTCGGGTCCTGCAGGGAACCTGAACCACTGCGTCGCAGCCCAGGACCTCCTGGTCCAATCCGTGGCGCAGTGGTCTATTGACGTTGCAGTGAACGCCGAGCCCTACCGCGTCCCTCCTAGGGATAATTGGGTAGGAGACGCCGGAGGCACAGTGGCCGTTCTCACCCGCGGCGGCGCGCACTCCCGGTCCCTGGTCTCATTAGCCAGCCGACCGGGTTGTGTGTTGGCGTTGGTGGGTGACACTGCCGTAGTCGGGGCATATTGCCCACCCAGCAGGTCCCGCGCCGAGTTCGAGGAGTTCCTCGACGACGTCGGGGCCCTGGTGAGACAGGGCCACCCCCACCCAGTCCTAGTGTTGGGGGACTTTAACGCCCACAGCGTGGCTTGGGGGTGCCCGTCGACAGACGTCCGCGGCGAAGAGCTCCAGGAGTGGGCCTTACGGATGGGGCTTGTGCTCCTGAACCGCGGATCGGTGCCGACTTGCGTGCGCCAGCAGGGCGAGACGATAATCGACGTATCGTTCGCTGGCCCGGCGTTGTCGCACCGAATTCGCGGTTGGAGGGTAGAGGAGGGGGTGGAGACAATGTCGGATCACCGATACATTCGGTTCGATGTGTTTCCCCCCTCCGCAACGAGGCCCCGGGTTCTGCCCCAAGGCCCCCGATGGTCGCTCAAACAGCTGGATAGGGACTTCCTCCTGGCGGCGGCCCTGGCTGAGGAATGGGCTTCTTTGCCCGACGACGGTCCGGCAGCGGACGTGGACAGCGAGGCGGAGCGGCTCCGAGACGCAATGACGTCCATCTGCGACGCGGCGATGCCCCGAGTCGGCCCTCGGAAGCCGGCGAACCAGGTGTACTGGTGGTCACAAGAGCTCTCCCAACTCCGGGAGGAGTGCGTGACCAGGCGACGCCAGTACACCAGACACCGCAGACGGCGGTGCAGACGGGTAGAGGACGATGCGCCACAGTACGAAGAGTACCGCCGGGCGAAAAAGGCCTTACAGGCCGCCATCGCACAGGCCAAAGACCGGGCGAGGGAGGAGCAGCTTGCGTCTTTAAACCGCGATCCGTGGGGGCGCCCCTACTTAGCGGTGCGCAAGAAATTGCGCCCCTGGGAGCCCCCGGTAACGGAGAGTCTGGAGCCCCAGCTGCTCCAGGATACGGTGGCGCGGTTATTCCCCCGCCGGGAGGGTTTTACACCACCGCCTATGGGGCGGAACGCGGCTGACAGCCCATTCGCTGCAGGTTCTGTCCCTGCAGCGGAAGTCACACAGGGCGAGTTGGGAGCGGCCATGCTTCGGCTCCAAGCCAAAAAGTGCGCCCCTGGGCCTGACGGAGTTCCAGGGCGTGCTTGGGTTCTCACCCAGGACGTCCTCGGGCCCAGGTTGCGGCGCCTTTTCACGGCGTGTCTGGAGAGGGGGCAGTACCCCGCTCTGGCGGTGTCTCTTGACATCGACATCGCCGTCGCGTCTGCTACCCGGGGCGCGAACAGTGGCATTGCCACGCCATGTCCTGCGGTGTTCCGCAGGGGTCGGTCCTAGGGCCGCTCCTGTGGAACATCGGGTACGACTGGGTGCTGCGGGGGGCCTTCATCAGAGGTGTCGAGGTGATCTGCTACGCCGACGACACCCTGGTGGCGGCCCGCGGTAGGGACTACAGGGAGCCCACTGTTCGCGCGACGGCTGGTGTGGCGCAGGTGGTAGGCCGCATCAGGCGACTGGGCCTAAAGGTGGCCTTGGAAAAGTCCGAGGCCATCGCTTTCCACGGACCTTGGCGGGCGCCGCCGGCGGGTAGCGGGATTATTGTGGCTGGGGTGCGCATTGCCGTCGAGAGTACGCTCAAGTACCTAGGGCTCACCCTCGACGGCAGGTGGCAGTTCACGGCCCACTTCAAACAGCTGGTCCCGAAGCTGGTGGGGACAGCGGGTGCGATGGGGGCCCTCATGCCCAACCTGGGCGGTCCGGGGAGTGCCTGTCGGAGGCTCTATATGGGAGTCGTGCGGTCCATGGCCCTTTACGGTGCCCCGGTCTGGGCCGACGCCCTTACCAGCCACAGCGTCAGGCTGCTGCATGGCGCGCAGCGAACGTTGGCGGTCAGGACCATACGGGGGTACCGCACGATCTCATATGGAGCGGCGTGCGTGTTGGCTGGCTTCCCACCCTGGGAGCTGGAGGCCGAGGCTCTCGCGTCCCTATATTTCTGGCGCGAGAGGGAGACGGCGAGGTTGGGACAGCGGCCAACACTGCAAGAGACTGAGCGACAGCGGTCCGGACTCCGCCGGGCCGTTGTCGAAGAGTGGGTGGAGATGCTCGCGAACCCAAGTGCGGGCCTCCGCACCATCGGGGCAGTTCGCCCTATTTTGGAGGGATGGCTGGACAGGCGTCACGGCTCCCTATCATTCCGCCTGGTGCAGGTTCTCTCGGGACATGGCTGTTTCGGGAGGTATCTGCACCGAGTCGCGGGGAGGGAGCCGACTGCCGTGTGCCACCACTGCGAGGGCTGCCCCGAGGATACGGCGGACCACACGCTGGTGGAGTGCCCCGCCTGGGACTCCCAGCGTGCAGTGTTAACTGGCGTCATAGGTAACGACCTCTCGCTCCCGATCGTGGTGCGAGCTATGGTCGAGAGTGACAGGTCGTGGAGCGCGGTGCAGGACTTCTGCGAGGAGGTCCTGCTGCAGAAGGAGGCGGCGGAGCGGGAACGGGAGATTTCCACCTCCAACCCGATCCGCTGCAGACGGGTGAGACGCCGGCCGAGGGCCGATCCAGGCGCTAGACGTCCACCATGAGGCCTGCGGATGGCGGACTTAGGGGGTCCGCCATCCGCCACTTAGTGGCCTGAGTAGTGTGTAAGTGTTCCTGCACACTACTCACAAAGAGCGAGGAGGGGCTAGGAGGCGACAAGGAGCCATCGCCGCCAGGGTCGCGTAGTGAATGCGCGGAGCGATCCCGTGGCCCTGGCACAGAGGCGAGCTGAGGGAACACCGTGGTGGTTTTAGTGGGTAGGACGCCCTTTTTAGGGCGGGAGTCCCACACAGGCCCTTCCCTTTCCCAGGGGGGGGGTATCGCGCGTAAATGCGTTTCCACCACGCCAAAAAAAAAAAAAAAAAAAGGTTAGGTTAGGTTAGGTTAAGTTAGGTTAGGTTAGGTTCTCCCTTGTTCCAGTGGCGGGGAGACCAAAGATCACAGGGTAATAGGCCTGCACCGACGGAGGTGGAAGCTGAAAGGAGACAGCTCTTAGAGCTAGCCCACGAGCAGTGGCGCCGTAGATTGGCCAGTAGCCACTTGGGCGTCCGGGTCACTGAAGCCGTGCTCCCCGTTCTCACAGAATGGGTTAAGCGGCCACACGGCCAAGTGACATACCGGATGTCTCAGGTTAGGTTAGGTTAGGTTAGGTTAGGTTAGGTTAGGTTTTTTTTTTTTTTTTTTTGAAGCGGCTCTGTCCCCCGAATATGTGTCCAGGATTGGATCTCAAAGGGCTTTTCTTTTTATCTTTTTTGGGGTTTTTTGCCTTTATTTAAATAAAATTGCTTCGTACTTTATTTCTTATCTTGTACAATTTTCTATTTCTAATGCCTTATCTATTACAATTTCCTATCACTATCTTATTTCTTATCTGATCTTTTACAATTTTCTTAGCTTAATACACAGTTCAGTAATAATTTCTAACACAGTTTTATTCTTAAAAGCTATTTGCCACAAATTTCTACGACTAAATACAAAGTGCCTTTTTCTATACATAACATTCACTTATTTTTAGTACATTTACTTATCTCTATTGCTTACTCTATATTTATTTATCTTATTTTTGATACTTATTGCTATTGTACATATTATATACAATAATATTTCTAGCAATATTCTTAGGCTAAGTTTTATTTCTCTTATTCACTAATATACATATTTGCTCGCAATAAGAGATGAAGTCATCTCTGTAATTTTTATCTTTTATTAGTTCATGTAAGTTGTTTACACTTATTTGCATGCCTGTCTTTTGTTGAAAGTCGTAGCGACTCCTATCATGTATAGGGCAGGTGGATCGGAGGTGCGGAATGGTCTCTTCCTGGCTAGGATCACAGGCACATGATGGACTCTCCTTGCACTTGAACCGATTCAAGTATTGGGAGAATCCACCATGTCCCGTGAGAATCTGGGTAAGCAAACCTGCGGGCTTGATTTTGCGGACCAAGTGGTACGCATCTTTAGCATTAGGGAAGAAGAGCTTTGTGACTGACGCGGTTTGTCCTGTTTCATACCGTTCATTCCATTTCATAATGGAACGGCTACGTATTACCCTTTTCGCGAAGGACACCGGGCAGCGGTCATAGTCCGGTTTCCTCTTCGAAGCTATGGCGGCTGCCTTGGCCAGATCGTCGGCACGTTCATTGCCGGGAAGGCCTGCATGTGCCTTTATCCAGAACAAAGATACATCTTTGCCCTGGGTAAAGGCTTTCCTCAAGCTCTCCCTCGTCTCCACGGCTAGGGGGTGGAGGGAGCCATGGTTAGTGATCGTCTCCAAAGCGGCCATCGAATCACTATATAGACCATAGCTCTTCTCCCTCCCCTTCAGGACTTCGCCCATTGCCCTGCATATAGCCAACAGTTCCGCCTGGTAGACTGTGCAGTACTCGGACAGACAAAACTTTCGGTTCCGAATCTCGGCCTCACCTTTCCATATGGAAAGTGCGGCTCCGACCTTCCCCTCAATTTTGCTGCCGTCGGTGAAGATTCGCACCTCCTGCACGTTATACCTGTCCACAAGGCTTTGGTCTACCAAGCATTCAAACTCTATGGCCACATGCGTCGCGGGATGTGGAGTCTCCGCAAATCCCACCGGACTCTCGGTCTCTCTGTCTCCTAACTCTGGAAGGGATGACCCTCTCTTCGTCTCGTACAGGGCGGCTGCCTCCTGTATTCTGAGGTCGAGAGGCAGTATCCCCGCCAGTGTGAGTGCCGAGTGTAGAGAGACTGTCCGGTAAGATCTGCAGAGCTTCTGAGCGAAGCCCCTTTGCACCGAGTTGAGCAATTTCTGTACCCCGATCTTACTGGTCGCAGGAGCCCACGCTGCCGCGGCGTACATTATCACCGGCTCGACGGTCGCTGTGTAAATTAGGCGAATCACCTCAGGGTGAAGCCCCCAATTTACCTTCGCGGCCCTCGAAAGCTGTTTATAGATCTCCAAAGCTCTCCTCGTTTGATTGGCTATATGCGCATTAAACGTCAACTTACTGTCGATTGTTAGTCCTAAAATCTTAATCGCGTTAGAGGTAGCGATGTCAACCCCCCCCATTTTGAGCAGTGGTGTATCGTACTTCAACTTGTTAGTAAGTACCATGGCGCAAGTTTTGTGTGGTGCAAACTTAAGTTTATTCTGCGCTCCCCACCGCTGGACATGGGATAAGGCTGTATTAGCCTTTTCAGCAATTTCAGTCGCCGTTTCACCGTCGAAGACCAAAACCACGTCGTCGGCGAACGCCTGGACGTAGTGTCCCTCACTCTCCAACTCCCGTAGCAGAGGGTCCAGCAAAAGGTTCCACAAGATGGGACCACCGATTGACCCTTGCACGCATCCTTTGTTGGTATTTCTATTTACTTCTTCCCCGGCGAATCTTACGCTGACTTTTCTGCGCTCCAGATAGCTATCCAGTAGCCTCCTGATGTTTACCGGGCACTTTTCCTCAGCCAGACGGACTCGGATTGCCGGCCACCATGCGCTGTCGAAGGCCCCCTCTATATCCAATGACACTAGGGTTACCAGCTTCTTCAGCCCAATCTTACCCTTGATACGGTGTATTAGCTTATAGAGGGCGTCCTCGGTGCTCCTCTGGGGCATGAAACCGTACTGGCGAGTACTAATCCTCGGTACTAGATGCCACTTAACCCTTGCTACTAAGATCTTTTCCAGAACCTTCCCCAATACCGGCAGTAGACCTATAGGTCTGTACGCCTTGGGTTTCGTGTAATCATCCTTGCCCGGTTTTCTCAGTACCACCACTGTGGCTTCCTTCCAGATGTCCGGGAAGTGTCCAATCAGTAGACACTTGTTACACAGGGCAAGGAAGGCGTCCAGGTCCTGGTGGATAGCCCGGCTGCAGATGTCTGCTGTGAAGCCGTCCGCTCCTGGGGCCTTCTTTGGGTTAAAACTCCCCACCGCAGTCTTCAGCTCCACCTTGGTAAACGGTGGGTCATGTTGCTCATCATGCCTCAACTCGTTTACCATCTTCGCTGCCTCTCTGGTCATGCGATGGTGTTCAGTGTCAGTCTCCTCCAGGTCTTGTGGGTAGAACGTCTTCGCAAGTAAGTTCGCCGATTCTATTGGGTTTAAGTGTGCTCCATCATTGGTTAGGGTCAAGTCTTCTGTACTCCTGGTGGTCCGGCCTATTACTCTGTAAATCCCCTCCCATAGGCCCTCTCGGTCTTGCTTGCTGCAGAACTCCTTCCAACTATCTATTTGGGCTTTCTTGGCTTGGCACTCATACTCTTCTTTCTTTTTCAGGTACTCAGCTACCACTATATCTCTGCGGTACGGTGCCGCATTTCTTATTTTACGCCTGAAGGTAGTGGTAACTTTTTTTAGCCTCGCGAGCTCATCATTCCACCATGGGATCTTGAGCACCTCTGTGCTCTTCTTTGCCGGCATGCTGGTTTTGCAGGCTTTCGTTATGGCCTCAGTGTAGTCTCGGACAATTCGCTCAAGTTGGTCGGGGTTTGTAGCGTCGTTTATGCGTTCTACGCTGATATTGTTCCGAGATTTGGCCTCTTCTAAGGTGGTGTTAAAAAGATCCCAGTCCGCCTTCTTTGTATTGTAGAGCCTTGTAGTTCTCTGTACTTTTAGGCCTCTACTTTTGCGGAGACTAATGTCGAAAGTAATGGCGTTGTGGTCCGAGCTCGTCATCTCCTGGTCTACCCTCCAGTTATCGACTAGTTCCAATAGGTCCTCGGAACAGGCTGTTATATCAACGTAGCTGGTGAGCACCCTCGTACCTCTCACGGTATCGAACGTTGGCGTGTCACCTCTATTGAGTACCTGCAATCCAGACTCTTCCAGGGTCCCGGACATTTCTTCTCCCCTGTGGTCTTCTATGGTGCTGCCCCACCAGGTACTCTTGGCGTTACTGTCTCCGCCTATTAGCAGTAATCTTGGGCCCAGCTCCTCTACGACCTCCCTCAGCCGCTCCAGGTATGGCCCTATGGGCAGATCCGGTTCGAAGTAGAAGGACACCGCCGCGATTTCCCAGGCGCTGGTTCGGATCCTCACTGCGAAAATGTTGTCGCTTGTGAGTTTCGGGCACTGCACGACGTCGAGCTCGCCATCGAAGACGACAATCGCCGCCTTAACAGTCCCATCTCCTACTGCAGCGTTCTGGAAGACTCTCGCCCCACGGTAGTCCTTCATCCTCTTCACCCTACCCACATAAGGCTCCTGGACCAGCGCAAACGCCAATTTGCGTTTGCTGGCCTCTACCATGAGTTCGGTCGTTGCAAGTTCCTTGCGCTGTAGGTTCGCCTGAGCCACTGCATAACATCTGGTCGGGGCGCCTGCCCCAGATTGCGTTGGGACCACTTTAGCAGTACTGGACTTTAGCTCGTGCCAATGCCTCCCACTTCCTACGCACCGGGCACTCTGAGCTGTAGGCGTTATGCTCTGTGTTCTCCAACTTTGCCACTGTGCAATTACAGCACTTTGGAGCCACTGCTGTCATCCAGTCTGCACATTCACTCCTCATATGTGGGCCCCCACAGTGTGTGCACTTTGGAATGGTTTCTTTGCAAAACCTCCTCCCATGTCCATATGCCAAGCACATGGAACACTGAACGAGTGGGGATTGGTCCGCAACCCGTATCCTCTGCATGTCAATGTGCACTGCGCCTTTCTCCATCAAACGGTTGTATATCTGTGGGGATACCCTCAATATGACGTGACTCATAAGTGGGTTTCTCGCTTTGCGCCTGAACTTAATCTCCGTCCTGTCTTCCTTCTCTTCGAGGCCACGAAAGACACCCCCATTCTGGTTTCTCAGTGCCTGTAGTATGTCTTGGTCCGTATGGCTAGAGATGACGTCCCTGAGAATAACCATTGGGTCTTGGTTCTTCATGTCCTCGAAGTGAAGGTGACTGGCGGCGCTTTGAAGTCGTTCTTTGACCTTGTCTCTTTCTTCTATCGTTCTGCAGCCAAGTATCACCTTCTTGTCCTTAACTTTGCGGACCCTCTCCACAGTCACCCATCCGTCCTTAGCATTGACTGCTTCGCGTACCTGCTTCATAACTTCATCTCCCGTCTCTGTCTCGTTTTTAGACTCGATGACGATCGAGTGAAGCGCACTCTTCCTCTCTACCACCGGTCTGTATTGCGCCGCTGCCACGCTTGCATATGTACTGTGTTGTTTTGCAGTTTCATGCTGAAGGACGATGGTTTCCTTGAGTTTTTCAATCTCCCTTTGAGTCTTATCAATTTTTTCACTTTGCTCTTTCATTAATTTGATCAACTCTTTTCCTTCCGTTCCTAAATGTTCCTGGGCTATCATTCTCGTCTTTTCCCCGTCTCCTTGTCCTGTTCCTGATGTTTCAACCTTTTTGTTTTCTGTTTCAGGTCCTTTCGTCGCTGCTGCCTCTTCCTTCACCAGCTGGTACAGTTTTTCCACTGCCAGGGTAATCCCGGCCTTTAGGTCTGCCCTCAGGTTGCGTGACTCTCCTATGTGAGTTTTCGCTCTCTGAAGCCAGTTCCTGGCCTGGATCACCCTGTCAGCGGTCTTAACTGGATCAAGTCTTGCCACCGGCGACACCGCCGCTGACTCCGTCGAGGCTCTACGCGCCGCCATCCTAGGCTCAGCTTGGAGAACCGTCTTGGGTTTTGCCTTCGGCGGTGCCGCGGGGGCCAGAGCGACCTTCCTGGGTGAATGGGCGTGTGCTGTCGAGGTACATGTTCTCGACTCTCCTTTGGCGCTCTCCCATTCGCCAATGCTGCGCCTCACGCTGGAGGTCTGGGTCGGTGTGGTCTGAGAAGGTCCTGCCCTCTCTCCGTCTACCTCGCGCATCGGGGATATGGGGGGGTTTGTCATCGCGACCTTTTTAGCGGGGGTGCGCGCCGTTGCCATTTCGTTAGGACAGAGCTTTGTCTTGTCGGTTAAAATAAAAGTAGAAACAAAATGGTTCAATAGAACCTTGTAAACTTAAACTAAGAGCACTGGTCAATAGACACAGCAGTCAAAACACAAGTTAAAAGAAAGAAGAAGAAAAGAGGGAGGGGGAGTATGTAAAATAATAGACACTAAATGGGTGTATAGGGCCTCACGGGGCCTAACCTAATGAGTGAGCCAAAATAAAACCAAAAATAGAAAATTTTAAAAACTCTATATAGAGTTTTTGGTCCAATATATAGCCTATCTGGTGGTGCTTTATAAACCAGGTACTCCAGAGAAAATCCCGTGTCTCTAGGACCTCTGGCTGCCGAGATATCGCTATTTTAAAATTTTCAAGATGGCGGACAATATGGCCGCCGAAACTTTAAGACCCCGTACCTCCCGTTCCAGTCACCCTATGAACTCGGGGAAAAAGTTTCCCTGAGTTGTTTGTTCTGCCCTACGACTTGACCGGGACAGCTCTACCAAATTTTTACAAAAAGTGACTCTACCGGTTTTTGTCTCTACCACAGCAGATCTCGGCGGGAGTCTATGCTTTCTATTCCTATCGAAACCGCAATGTTCTAGGCCCAACGGAAGCAGAGTTATGCGTCCGAAAGCAAAAACAAGATGGCGGATCAAGATGGCGGCCAGAACTTTGAAGCTCTGTATCTCCGCAACCGTTGGTCGTAGAAAGTTGAGCTTGGTGTTATCGGAATCGTCTCCGCGGTGGCTGTCTCGATCTGGTACTAATTTAAAAAGGTAGAGCTCCGATTTGCCAATAAAAAATGCCTCTATGTAGAGTCCCCTGGTCTTAAATAAGTATTAAGACCAAGGGTACACAAATTTATGACTTAGAAACTAACAAGGAAAAAATTAAAACTATAAAAAACACACTTTACTGCACAGTTTTTAAGGGGCTCTATATAGAGTCACGGACTCTATGGGGTGAATGTGCGTCTCGTTAAGACCTATCCAACGACGTGCCGTTTACTCAGATCGGTGCACAAAGATCGGAGTTATAGCCAAATTGAATTTTGCCCTAGTTTTCCGATCGCGTAATTTGAAACTGGAAATGACCCCCCTGAAATTTGAGTTTTTCTCGAAAATTTTTGCACCGATCCGTTGATTTTGACGAAAAAATGACCGTCACGTCGCTAGATTTTTAAAATTTCACCGCCTGAATTTATTACAGCCCCTTAAAATTTTGGACCCGGAAAAACACCCCTATTTTGTAATTAAAATATTTATTACTATTTATTAATTTAAAATTCTAAACACTACAATTACTAACAGAATACTAACCGAACTAACTTTTATAACTTTAAAATTCAACAAATTTATAAGACAAACTATTTCTAAACGTTTTTAAAGATAAGGGTTGAAAATGTGTAATTTTTTAGAAAAAATGGGAATTAAATATCAAATTTCAATTAAAAAATCTTAAAAAAAGCTGCCAAATTTTTCTTCTTGCAAAAGGACGTTAGAAAACTTAAGAAAAATTTAAAAATATTTGTGAATTAAAATAGAAAAAGAAGTTTCAAAATAGGGGTAGTTTTTTCCTGCACGAACAAATATATTAATAACTTCTCCCCTATGCTTGTTAGGGGGCTCAAATTTAAGCAGTTTACACGTGATTAAAAAGGGTATTTAAAATAACAAAAGTCAACTTCGCGAAATCTACCCCTACGGTGCAGGGGGGGTACAAAGTAAAATTTTGTAAAATTCCGTGTACAAAAACACCTTAAATAACTACCAAATATTAAAATTTCAAAAATGTTAAAATGCAACCAGGTTCTACAAGTAAAGGATGTATCCCTAAAAAATTTTTGTGTATCCAGGGGGTGGTTTTCACCCCTTAAAAATTTTTGAAAATTTCTCACCCCTTAAAATTTTGAAAATTTACCTCCTCTAGGTCGCGCCGGCTTCCCTAGGCTCTAGGCTGAAAATCCCGTCAAAAATGGACTCCTGGTTTACAAATTATCGATTTTACAAAATTTTTAGAAAATTTTCAAAGCTTCGAGTTCAGCGACTTAGAAAAATTTTGTAAGGTCAATTACCAACTTAACTTTGCCGTTCTGGCGTTTTTAGGCCTAACGTAGAACCTTAATAATTACTTATCTACTAGAGACGCGTGGGTTTTGATGCCACCACTAGATAGGGTGTAAAGGGACCTATTTAGTGGTGTATCAACGCGAATTTTAACTCAACCCTTAGGGGGTGAAATTAGTTTATAAAGTTAAAATTTAATTGTTTCGCGTCCGCAATTCCGCAAAAAGTCCTATATCTCAAGTAATATTGGTCCTAAAATTATGGTATAAAAACGAATACCTAGGTTAATTTTTTGCAAACCCTATAATAATTTTTGGAAATCTCTAGGGGTGGTACTTTACAACCCCCAAATTTTTTAATACTTTAGGCCTTAATAACTAAAAACTTTTTATATTAAATATAACACAAAATTTTAAAACAATCTAAGTTATAGGCTATACTATTTTTTAAGACTAATAAAAGCTAGGGTTGCCGCGCTGAATCACCCGCTAGGGCTGTCACAAAATGTCCGGATTTTCAAAGTTGAAAAAGAGGCACTTAACTGTGTCCAATTTTCCAGCGGTTTTCAACTCCCGGCTCCTCGTCTGAAGCTGCGTCGAATGATGTTTTCAATTTCAGCCGCACTCCTCCGGTTCGCGATTTGGCGGCTCGACGAAAGTTGTTTTTTTGGCTTTCACGGCCACCCCAGTGGCCGGAAAAATCCAAAATTGGTGTCACCTTTTAGGGTGTCCGAAGGCGCTCCCAGCTGCACTTCACAAAATATAGGTCATCGATCTAGATAACGCGGCGTTTCACTTTAAAAGTTGAAAACTTGGTTTTTCCGCTCTAACTTTTCCACTTTTCACTTTTCCCGAAAAATTTTTGCGGATTCGGGTGCGTCTTGTTTGCGCGCGTATTTTGATATGCCACAAGTCACAGAAATCGCGAAAAAACCCACTTTTTTGAATTTTTACGAGCGTAGCGGTCACTCTGCGTGTCGCTCCGTGCGTTGGGCGCGGGTGCTCGGTCCAGGGCGCGAGCGGGGACTGGTTAAGTTAGGTTAGGTTTTTTTTTTTTTTTTTTTTTTTTGTAGCGGCTCTGTCCCCCGAATATTTGATCCAGGATTGGATTTCAAAGGGCTTTTATTTTTTTTTTTCATATTTTTTGGGGTATCTTTATTTAAATGAGCTTCGCTTGTCTCTTTATTTTCTTAATCTAATACATATTTACTTAAGTTTATACTATAATACTAACACGTGTTTAAATTGACAGGTTTACAGTTTTTACAAAATAAGTATTTCTTAATATCTATGGTGCCTTTTTATTTTTGTTTTTTAACAAGTTTTCTTACATCTAAAATTATTCTTTTCAGTTACAATTTCCTTATCTCTATTGTATTACTAACTTACGTTTAGTCTAATTAAAATTTTTGCTATATGTCTTATTATCAATATAATAATATATAACAAAATTATCTACCTAAGTTTTATTTATATTGTTTACACATTTACATATTTTTTCACAATAAGAGATAAAACTATCTCTAATATTTTTGAAACTAATTAATTCATGCAAATTAGTCAAATTAATTTTCACCCCAGTTCTTTGTTCAAAATCAAGTCTCTCTTTACCATACACTGGGCAGGAGACAAGGAGGTGGGGAACAGTTTGGTCGGTATCAGGGTCACAGATGCATGATGGACTATCCCTACACTTGAACCGATGCAAGTAGTGGGAGAATCCACCATGCCCTGTCAGGATCTGTGTTAGTGGCCCTGAAGGTTGTATTTTCCTAACCAGTTTGTGAGCGACGCTGGCATCCGGGAAGAAGATTTTCGTTGTTGACGCGGTGCTACCTGCCTTATACCTAGCGTCCCATTTCAAAATGGAACGGGCGCGTATAACTCTTTTTGCGTAAGAGATTGGACACCGGTCGTAATCTGGCTTCCGTTTTGACGCAAGGGCGGCTTCCTTAGCGAGATCATCGGCGCGTTCATTACCCAGCAGGCCTGCATGTGCTTTTATCCAGAATAAAGAGACATCTTTACCCTGGACAAGAGCTTCTCGCAGATTCTCCCGCGTCTGCACGGCAAGGGGGTGAAGGGAGCCATGGTTAACGATCGTCTCCAAAGCGGCCATCGAATCGCTATAAAGACCATAGCTCGACTCCCTCCTCTTGAGGATCACGCCCGTTGCCGTGCATATGGCCAATAGTTCCGCCTGATAGACTGTGCAGTACGCGGACAAACAAAACTTTTGGTTCCGGATCTCGGCTTCGCCTTTCCATAAGGAAAGTGCGGCTCCGACCTTCCCCTCAATTTTGCTGCCGTCGGTGAAAATTCGCACCGCCTGCACGTTATGTCTATCGACTTGACTTTGGTCCTCCAGGCGTTCGAACTCTATGGCCATACACGTGGCTGGGTGAGGAGTCTCCGCAAACCTGACCAGACTCTCGGTCTCTCTGTCTCCTAACTCCAGCAGGGGCGACCCTCTCTTCGTCTCGTACAGGGCGGCTGCCTCCTGTATTCTGAGGTCAAGAGGAAGTATCCCAGCTAGAGTCAGTGCCGAGTGTAGAGAGACTGTCCGATATGATTTACAGAGCTTCTGGGCGAAACCCCTTTGTACCGCGTTAAGTAACTTTTGCGTCCCGATTTTCTCAGCTGCGGGGGCCCATACGGCTGCTGCGTACATAATAATAGGTTCGACACAAGCTGTATAAATCAGTCTTACCACTTCCTGATGCAGACCCCAATTTACCTTAGCGGCTCGCGAAAGTTGTTTAAATATTTCTAGGGCTCTCCTGGTCTGATTGGCAATGTGAGCATTAAAAGTTAGTTTGTCGTCAATCGTGAGTCCTAAAATTTTGACCTTCCTAGAAATAGTTATATCAAAACCCCCCATGCTCAACCGTGGTGTGTCATATTTGAGCTTTCTCGTAAGCACCATCGCGCAAGTCTTGTGCGGAGCAAATTTTAATTTGTTCCGCGCTCCCCACTGCTGAACATATTCTAGAGCTGCGTTTGCCCTGCCAGCCACTTCAGTCGCTGTGTCGCCATCAAAAACTAGCACCACGTCGTCGGCAAAAGCCTGGACGTAGTGTCCCCCAGTCTCCAGGTCCCGTAGTAGAGGGTCCAAAAGTAGGTTCCACAAGATGGGACCACCGATTGACCCTTGCACGCATCAAAAACTAGCACCACGTCGTCGGCAAAAGCCTGGACGTAGTGTCCCCCAGTCTCCAGGTCCCGTAGTAGAGGGTCCAAAAGTAGGTTCCACAAGATGGGACCACCGATTGACCCTTGCACGCATCCTTTGTTAGGTTAGGTTAGGTTAGGTTAGGTTAGGTTAGGTTAGGTTGCACATTTCAACGCTAAGGCGACGGCTTGGGGGGAGATCGAAACGGACTCCCGAGGTGAGCTCGTCCTCGAGTGGGCCACGGCGTCTGGGCTAGTGCTGCTCAACCGGGGGAATGCGGCGACATGTGTACGACCTCAGGGTGAGTCGATAGTCGATTTGACTTTCGCCAGCTCTGCGATCGCCAATCGTACAAGTGGTTGGCAGGTACTTACAGAGGCGGAGTCGTTGTCGGACCACTGCAACATTCGGTTCGACATCTCCGCCTCGCCTAACACCCCAGCACCCGCACCACAGAATGCTAGCCGGACGCCTCAATATCCCCGTTGGAGGGTGAAGGCCATGGACCGCGATATGGTCAAAGAGGCCGCCTTGGTTAAGGCCTGGCTGCCAATCCCTAGCGGACCTGTCCGGGTTGACGAGGAGGCAGAATGGTTCCGGGGGGCGATGACGCAGGTTTGTGATGCGTCAATGCCTCGGGCCAAACCGCTGCCTCCTAGGCAACAAACTTATTGGTGGTCAGGGGACATCAAGGCACTGCGCGAGGTATGTATAGCTGCGCGCAGAGCCTCCTCCCGCCACCTCCGGCGTCGAAATCGCAACCCGGATATGGACGGCCCGCTACTAGAGGCATACAAGGCGGCCAAGAAGACCCTCCGTGTGGCCATTGCGGAGGCGAAGTCAAAAGCCCGGGAGGAGCTGCTGGCAACGCTCAGCCAGGATCCGTGGGGGCGCCCCTACAAGACGGTCAGAGGAAAGCTCCGGCCGTGGGCGCCTCCGATTACGGAAACCCTGGAGCCAGGGCTGCTGGACAACGTAGTGGCCACCCTTTTCCCGGCCCAAGAAGACCACAGCCCGCCGGAAATGAGGCCCCACCCCGTGGCCTCAGAAAATCCTCCCGATCATGTTTCGGAAGGGGAGCTAGGAGCGGCCATGCTTCGCTTAAAAGCGAAAAATGTGGCCCCTGGCCCGGACGGCATCCCGGGCAAGGCATGGGTGCTAGCGGAGAAGGCCCTTGGCGAGAGGTTGAGAGCCCTCTACACTGCCTGCTTGGAGCAGGGCCGGTTCCCCGCTGCGTGGAAGCGCGGTCGCCTTGTCCTACTTAAGAAGGACGGACGCCCAGCGGACTCGCCGTCGGCGTATAGGCCTATTGTTTTGCTGGACGAAGTGGGCAAGCTCCTAGAGCGCATAATCTCCGTCCGCCTCGTCCAGCACTTAGTGCATGTGGGGCCCGATTTGTCGCCGGCACAATTTGGGTTCCGGGCCGAAAAGTCCACCGTCGATGCCATTCTGCGCGTACGTGAATTAGCAGAACAGGCGGTGGACAGTGGTGGGGTGTTGTTGGCGGTGTCTCTCGACATCGCCAATGCCTTCAACACCCTGCCCTGGGCGTGCATCAGGCAGGCACTCGTACACCACGGTGTGCCTGTCTACCTGCAAGAAATCGTCGCCGACTACCTGGCTGCGAGGTCAGTTGAGTGTGCCACGCCCTGTGGCTTGTTACGGCGAGAGGTGTCATGCGGTGTTCCACAGGGGTCGGTTCTAGGCCCTCTCCTGTGGAACATCGGCTATGACTGGGTCCTCCGCGGGCGCCTTATCGGGGGTGTCAGCGTCACATGCTACGCTGATGACACCCTCGTCACGGCCCGCGGCGTGGATTTCCGGGAGGCGGCGCAGCGTGTGACGGCGGGAGTCGCCATTGTCGTGCGCCGCATCCGTGAACTAGGGCTCAGGGTGGCGCTTGAGAAATCGGAGGCCCTCTGTTTTCATGGGCCCCGACGAGCGTCGCCCCCAGGGTCCCACCTTGTGGTGGGAGGCACCCGGATTGAGGTCGGGGATACACTCAGGTACCTCGGCCTCACTCTAGATGGGCGGTGGAGCTTCGGTACACATTTCCAGAGGTTGGCACCGAAGCTCCTAAAGACGGCCGGAGCACTTAGTCGGCTCATGCCGAACCTCGGCGGACCTTCGTCGTCCAGCCGAAGGTTATATTTGGGTGTCGTACGTTCCATGGCCCTATATGGGGCCCCGGTCTGGTACGACGCCCTATCTAGAGGCAGCGCACTCGTGCTGAGGAGGGTGCAGCGTCACCTCGCCGTCCGAGTCATCCGAGGATACCGGACGGTGTCAGCTGAGGCTGCTCTCGCGCTGGCCGGGAGCATGCCCTGGGACCTCGACGCCCTGGTCCTCGCCGCTGTTTACAAGTGGCGGGGAGATCAAAGATCCCAGGGGCAAAGGCCCGCGCCTCGCGAAGTCGAGGCTGAGCGACTGCGCCTGGAGGATGACGCAGTCGCACGCTGGAGGGAGCGCCTGGCCGACAGCACAGCTGGCCGTCGCACCACCGGGGCGATCGCCCCGATACTCACTGAGTGGGTGCGACGGCAGCACGGTCGCCTGACATTCAGGGCGAATCAAGTGCTGTCGGGTCATGGCTGTTTCGGGGCCTACCTCGCCAGGATCGGGCGTGAGCCAACAGCGGAGTGTCACCACTGCCACTGCTGTGACGAGGACACTGCGCAACACACCCTCGCCTCATGCTCTGCATGGGCGGAGGAGCGCGGTGTCCTGGTCTCAGTTGTGGGTGGTGACCTCTCGCTGCAAGCGATCATGGCGAGGATGGCCTCGGACGAGGAAGCGTGGCAGGCGGTGCTCACCTTCTGCGAGGATGTCATCTCGCAGAAGGAAGCGGCGGAGAGGGAGCGTGAAGCCGAGGCCTCTGCCCCAATAATCCGCCGCAAACGCACCGGGCGCCGGAGGAGGGAATACCTCCTCCACCTGCCCCTTCCGGATGGGTCCCGGACCACGGACACGGGGGTGTCCCCGGGACCCGCGACGGCGCCGCGTGTGGCCCCGCGCACCGTCCGCCGTAGAGTGGGGGGGATAGCTCAATCTCCCCCCCAGAGACCGGGCGGCCTGCCACAATAGGCGGGCCGCAGCCTGAAGCGGAACCAAGGTGCAAACCAATGGTGTAACCCTTGCTCCGCTTCACTCAAAGGCACCGGAGGGCACCGTGAGGTTTTAGTGGGTAGTCGGGCTCATTCGGAGTCCGGAGTCCCACACACCCCTCCAGCCGTCCCCCCGCGGCTGGAGGATAGTGCGTAAAAGCATTTCCTCACGAAAAAAAAAAAAAAAAAAAAAAAAAAAAAAAAAAAAAAAAAAAAGGTTAGGTTGCACAGAGGCGAGCTGAGGGAACACCGTGGTGGTTTTAGTGGGTAGGACGCCCTTTTTAGGGCGGGAGTCCCACACAGGCCCTTCCCTTCCCCAGGGGGGGGTATCGCGCGTATTTTTGTTTTTTAACAAGTTTTCTTACATCTAAAATTATTCTTTTCAGTTACAATTTCCTTATCTCTATTGTATTACTAACTTACGTTTAGTCTAATTAAAATTTTTGCTATATGTCTTATTATCAATATAATAATATATAACAAAATTATCTACCTAAGTTTTATTTATATTGTTTACACATTTACATATTTTTTCACAATAAGAGATAAAACTATCTCTAATATTTTTGAAACTAATTAATTCATGCAAATTAGTCAAATTAATTTTCACCCCAGTTCTTTGTTCAAAATCAAGTCTCTCTTTACCATACACTGGGCAGGAGACAAGGAGGTGGGGAACAGTTTGGTCGGTATCAGGGTCACAGATGCATGATGGACTATCCCTACACTTGAACCGATGCAAGTAGTGGGAGAATCCACCATGCCCTGTCAGGATCTGTGTTAGTGGCCCTGAAGGTTGTATTTTCCTAACCAGTTTGTGAGCGACGCTGGCATCCGGGAAGAAGATTTTCGTTGTTGACGCGGTGCTACCTGCCTTATACCTAGCGTCCCATTTCAAAATGGAACGGGCGCGTATAACTCTTTTTGCGTAAGAGATTGGACACCGGTCGTAATCTGGCTTCCGTTTTGACGCAAGGGCGGCTTCCTTAGCGAGATCATCGGCGCGTTCATTACCCAGCAGGCCTGCATGTGCTTTTATCCAGAATAAAGAGACATCTTTACCCTGGACAAGAGCTTCTCGCAGATTCTCCCGCGTCTGCACGGCAAGGGGGTGAAGGGAGCCATGGTTAACGATCGTCTCCAAAGCGGCCATCGAATCGCTATAAAGACCATAGCTCGACTCCCTCCTCTTGAGGATCACGCCCGTTGCCGTGCATATGGCCAATAGTTCCGCCTGATAGACTGTGCAGTACGCGGACAAACAAAACTTTTGGTTCCGGATCTCGGCTTCGCCTTTCCATAAGGAAAGTGCGGCTCCGACCTTCCCCTCAATTTTGCTGCCGTCGGTGAAAATTCGCACCGCCTGCACGTTATGTCTATCGACTTGACTTTGGTCCTCCAGGCGTTCGAACTCTATGGCCATACACGTGGCTGGGTGAGGAGTCTCCGCAAACCTGACCAGACTCTCGGTCTCTCTGTCTCCTAACTCCAGCAGGGGCGACCCTCTCTTCGTCTCGTACAGGGCGGCTGCCTCCTGTATTCTGAGGTCAAGAGGAAGTATCCCAGCTAGAGTCAGTGCCGAGTGTAGAGAGACTGTCCGATATGATTTACAGAGCTTCTGGGCGAAACCCCTTTGTACCGCGTTAAGTAACTTTTGCGTCCCGATTTTCTCAGCTGCGGGGGCCCATACGGCTGCTGCGTACATAATAATAGGTTCGACACAAGCTGTATAAATCAGTCTTACCACTTCCTGATGCAGACCCCAATTTACCTTAGCGGCTCGCGAAAGTTGTTTAAATATTTCTAGGGCTCTCCTGGTCTGATTGGCAATGTGAGCATTAAAAGTTAGTTTGTCGTCAATCGTGAGTCCTAAAATTTTGACCTTCCTAGAAATAGTTATATCAAAACCCCCCATGCTCAACCGTGGTGTGTCATATTTGAGCTTTCTCGTAAGCACCATCGCGCAAGTCTTGTGCGGAGCAAATTTTAATTTGTTCCGCGCTCCCCACTGCTGAACATATTCTAGAGCTGCGTTTGCCCTGCCAGCCACTTCAGTCGCTGTGTCGCCATCAAAAACTAGCACCACGTCGTCGGCAAAAGCCTGGACGTAGTGTCCCCCAGTCTCCAGGTCCCGTAGTAGAGGGTCCAAAAGTAGGTTCCACAAGATGGGACCACCGATTGACCCTTGCACGCATCAAAAACTAGCACCACGTCGTCGGCAAAAGCCTGGACGTAGTGTCCCCCAGTCTCCAGGTCCCGTAGTAGAGGGTCCAAAAGTAGGTTCCACAAGATGGGACCACCGATTGACCCTTGCACGCATCCTTTGTTAGGTTAGGTTAGGTTAGGTTAGGTTAGGTTAGGTTAGGTTGCACATTTCAACGCTAAGGCGACGGCTTGGGGGGTGATCGAAACGGACTCCCGAGGTGAGCTCGTCCTCGAGTGGGCCACGGCGTCTGGGCTAGTGCTGCTCAACCGGGGGAATGCGGCGACATGTGTACGACCTCAGGGTGAGTCGATAGTCGATTTGACTTTCGCCAGCTCTGCGATCGCCAATCGTACAAGTGGTTGGCAGGTACTTACAGAGGCGGAGTCGTTGTCGGACCACTGCAACATTCGGTTCGACATCTCCGCCTCGCCTAACACCCCAGCACCCGCACCACAGAATGCTAGCCGGACGCCTCAATATCCCCGTTGGAGGGTGAAGGCCATGGACCGCGATATGGTCAAAGAGGCCGCCTTGGTTAAGGCCTGGCTGCCAATCCCTAGCGGACCTGTCCGGGTTGACGAGGAGGCAGAATGGTTCCGGGGGGCGATGACGCAGGTTTGTGATGCGTCAATGCCTCGGGCCAAACCGCTGCCTCCTAGGCAACAAACTTATTGGTGGTCAGGGGACATCAAGGCACTGCGCGAGGTATGTATAGCTGCGCGCAGAGCCTCCTCCCGCCACCTCCGGCGTCGAAATCGCAACCCGGATATGGACGGCCCGCTACTAGAGGCATACAAGGCGGCCAAGAAGACCCTCCGTGTGGCCATTGCGGAGGCGAAGTCAAAAGCCCGGGAGGAGCTGCTGGCAACGCTCAGCCAGGATCCGTGGGGGCGCCCCTACAAGACGGTCAGAGGAAAGCTCCGGCCGTGGGCGCCTCCGATTACGGAAACCCTGGAGCCAGGGCTGCTGGACAACGTAGTGGCCACCCTTTTCCCGGCCCAAGAAGACCACAGCCCGCCGGAAATGAGGCCCCACCCCGTGGCCTCAGAAAATCCTCCCGATCATGTTTCGGAAGGGGAGCTAGGAGCGGCCATGCTTCGCTTAAAAGCGAAAAATGTGGCCCCTGGCCCGGACGGCATCCCGGGCAAGGCATGGGTGCTAGCGGAGAAGGCCCTTGGCGAGAGGTTGAGAGCCCTCTACACTGCCTGCTTGGAGCAGGGCCGGTTCCCCGCTGCGTGGAAGCGCGGTCGCCTTGTCCTACTTAAGAAGGACGGACGCCCAGCGGACTCGCCGTCGGCGTATAGGCCTATTGTTTTGCTGGACGAAGTGGGCAAGCTCCTAGAGCGCATAATCTCCGTCCGCCTCGTCCAGCACTTAGTGCATGTGGGGCCCGATTTGTCGCCGGCACAATTTGGGTTCCGGGCCGAAAAGTCCACCGTCGATGCCATTCTGCGCGTACGTGAATTAGCAGAACAGGCGGTGGACAGTGGTGGGGTGTTGTTGGCGGTGTCTCTCGACATCGCCAATGCCTTCAACACCCTGCCCTGGGCGTGCATCAGGCAGGCACTCGTACACCACGGTGTGCCTGTCTACCTGCAAGAAATCGTCGCCGACTACCTGGCTGCGAGGTCAGTTGAGTGTGCCACGCCCTGTGGCTTGTTACGGCGAGAGGTGTCATGCGGTGTTCCACAGGGGTCGGTTCTAGGCCCTCTCCTGTGGAACATCGGCTATGACTGGGTCCTCCGCGGGCGCCTTATCGGGGGTGTCAGCGTCACATGCTACGCTGATGACACCCTCGTCACGGCCCGCGGCGTGGATTTCCGGGAGGCGGCGCAGCGTGTGACGGCGGGAGTCGCCATTGTCGTGCGCCGCATCCGTGAACTAGGGCTCAGGGTGGCGCTTGAGAAATCGGAGGCCCTCTGTTTTCATGGGCCCCGACGAGCGCCGCCCCCAGGGTCCCACCTTGTGGTGGGAGGCACCCGGATTGAGGTCGGGGATACACTCAGGTACCTCGGCCTCACTCTAGATGGGCGGTGGAGCTTCGGTACACATTTCCAGAGGTTGGCACCGAAGCTCCTAAAGACGGCCGGAGCACTTAGTCGGCTCATGCCGAACCTCGGCGGACCTTCGTCGTCCAGCCGAAGGTTATATTTGGGTGTCGTACGTTCCATGGCCCTATATGGGGCCCCGGTCTGGTACGACGCCCTATCTAGAGGCAGCGCACTCGTGCTGAGGAGGGTGCAGCGTCACCTCGCCGTCCGAGTCATCCGAGGATACCGGACGGTGTCAGCTGAGGCTGCTCTCGCGCTGGCCGGGAGCATGCCCTGGGACCTCGACGCCCTGGTCCTCGCCGCTGTTTACAAGTGGCGGGGAGATCAAAGATCCCAGGGGCAAAGGCCCGCGCCTCGCGAAGTCGAGGCTGAGCGACTGCGCCTGGAGGATGACGCAGTCGCACGCTGGAGGGAGCGCCTGGCCGACAGCACAGCTGGCCGTCGCACCACCGGGGCGATCGCCCCGATACTCACTGAGTGGGTGCGACGGCAGCACGGTCGCCTGACATTCAGGGCGAATCAAGTGCTGTCGGGTCATGGCTGTTTCGGGGCCTACCTCGCCAGGATCGGGCGTGAGCCAACAGCGGAGTGTCACCACTGCCACTGCTGTGACGAGGACACTGCGCAACACACCCTCGCCTCATGCTCTGCATGGGCGGAGGAGCGCGGTGTCCTGGTCTCAGTTGTGGGTGGTGACCTCTCGCTGCAAGCGATCATGGCGAGGATGGCCTCGGACGAGGAAGCGTGGCAGGCGGTGCTCACCTTCTGCGAGGATGTCATCTCGCAGAAGGAAGCGGCGGAGAGGGAGCGTGAAGCCGAGGCCTCTGCCCCAATAATCCGCCGCAAACGCACCGGGCGCCGGAGGAGGGAATACCTCCTCCACCTGCCCCTTCCGGATGGGTCCCGGACCACGGACACGGGGGTGTCCCCGGGACCCGCGACGGCGCCGCGTGTGGCCCCGCGCACCGTCCGCCGTAGAGTGGGGGGGATAGCTCAATCTCCCCCCCAGAGACCGGGCGGCCTGCCACAATAGGCGGGCCGCAGCCTGAAGCGGAACCAAGGTGCAAACCAATGGTGTAACCCTTGCTCCGCTTCACTCAAAGGCACCGGAGGGCACCGTGAGGTTTTAGTGGGTAGTCGGGCTCATTCGGAGTCCGGAGTCCCACACACCCCTCCAGCCGTCCCCCCGCGGCTGGAGGATAGTGCGTAAAAGCATTTCCTCACGAAAAAAAAAAAAAAAAAAAAAAAAAAAAAAAAAAAGGTTAGGTTGCACAGAGGCGAGCTGAGGGAACACCGTGGTGGTTTTAGTGGGTAGGACGCCCTTTTTAGGGCGGGAGTCCCACACAGGCCCTTCCCTTCCCCAGGGGGGGGTATCGCGCGTAAATGCGTTTCCACCACGCCAAAAAAAAAAAAAAAAAAAAAAAAAAAAACCGGCTGCGGCCGGCGCGAGCCAAACCAGAGCGCGGCAGGTTTTGTCAACTCGGCAGGTCTGTCGGGCAACCCGTAACCCCCCAACGGAGGGGGGCCGGGGGTCCTGGCTACTGAAGTCGGGGCCAAGACAAGGAAAAGTCTATAACACCAAACCTGGACCGTCGGGGCATATTGCCCGGGTTTGGGCGGCGTTGGTGCTCCGCAAGGAGCGAGTGGCGCCGGGAAACTGGCGCCCGGGGTGAAAAGACCTGGCGGTGAGTGTCGTGGATCACGTCTCGCGGCTCGCTGCTAGGCCGGTCCTGCCTTAATTGGCCGGGCCGAGAGGGAGGAAACCTCTATAAAAAGTTACCCCAATCCCAAGCTTGGTGCCGTGGCGAGGGGATGCGTGGCTGACGGGTGGTCAGTCACGAACGGCACACCTCTAGGGAACCAGCGGACTCTCTAGAGTACGTACGCTTACCCGGGTACAGGGGGCACTGCCCGGCTGGACCTTTATTTCCCCCATACTCGTGGGAACTATTATGAGTTCAATTACTAAAAAATCTGGGGATATGGGGGGTGAAGACGTGATGGTTGAGCCCGAGAAGGGCGAAGTTTTGGAGACAGGCGAGTCGCAGCGCGTTCTGCGTAGTCGTGAGGGGAGCATGTCAGGCTCTTCCGAGCTTCAGGCCGCGGCAGGTGATGTCGCAGGAAAAACGGACGATGGCAACGTCTTTTTCAAGACGCCTGTCATTCGGTTGGAGAGGTGTGCTACGCTGTCGCAGCCAACGTCTAGTGGGAGCCTTTTCTTCCGTCCCGGGGACTTCTCTGGGTCAGACGACGAGGCTACCCTAACGGACACTTCGGCCGTATCTGCAGACGGGTCGTCGCGGACACAGCGGGAGCGCAAGCGCCACCGTAAATCGATTGGAAAGGCGGACGGGGGGTCGAGCTCCGACACCCCATCCGCTAAATTCAAGAAAACCCCAAAAGGTTTGCAGGGTAAGAGTGGGCGAAAACTGACAACCGGCCACTACGTCGGATTGTCGGAAGCGCAGCGCCAGCTGCATGTCCTGCAAAAAGAAGAGCTGCAACTGGAGCTGGAAGAAAGAGTTGCTGCCAAGGAGCGGCAAACGCGCGCAGCTCGCGCGAAGGTCGGATATGGCTCTGCTCTAGTTGAACTGGAGGATAAAACCATACCCGAACTACAAAACATTGTAATGGAGGACGTCGCCGAAATAACGGAGATTGCCGCGAAGTCTTCCAACTTGAAAGGGACCTTTCAAAAGGCCCTGAAGTGTCGGGCGGCCAGCGTGCGCAGCGTTATGGAGGAAGTCCTGAAAAGGACAGCCTCTGAAGAGATGCAGTGCATGCAGGCCACAATTGACCGCCTCTCGGCTGAGGTTGCCCAGCTTAGGGAACAGGCTGGGCGAGTCAGGCCGAAGGTGATTGCCACGGAGACCGTCTGTTGTGCGACTCCGGTTGCTATGGAGGTGGTTCCGCCTCAGCCTTCCCTCTCAAACAACCTTGAGGATGTCATCCGAAAGGTTGTGATGGAAGAGAGGGCCTTCACAAGGGCTTGCTTCGCCGGAATCGAGGATCGGCTCTTACCGGCAAAGACAGTGCGCCCGCCTCTTGCGGCGGACACCAAGAAGGCGGTGGAGGCTGCAGCCAGAGTTGCGGCTCAGACCAAGGCCCCTAAGCCCGACAAAGGAAAGGGCAAGGGGAAAAAAAGTAAGGACACTACAGCGGCGGGTCCGGCTTTCACTAAAGCCCCTGGCCCCACAAATCCTGGTCCATCCAGAGTGGCGGAAACTCACCAGGAGGATCTTCTTCTCCCGTCTACCACTCCCGCGAACGAGTGGAAGACAGTGGAAAAGAAGAGGAAGAAGAAAAAGAAGAAGACAGGAGCAGCCCCTTCATCCTACTCGACTAATCCCAAACCAACGACTTCAAAGTCCGCCGGTGGGGGACAGTTGGTTAAGATGACGGCGCCCGCTTTGGCAAAAAAAGCCAAAAAGTTGACTCCCCCGAAAACCGCGGCGGTGGTGATAACACTCTCACCTGAGGCCGAAAAACGGGGGGAGACCTACGGGTCTATTCTAGAAAAGGCGCGCCAGTCAGTAAACCCAGCAGAGCTGGGTATCACTGATGTCAAGTGTCGCCAGACTCAGACTGGGGCTCGGCTGTTCGAGTTCCCGGGAGCCGAACGAGACGGTCATGCGGAGCTTTTCGCCGCCAAGCTGCGGGAGGCCGTTGCAGATGCGGCCAAAGTTACACGTCCGCAGAAGCTTTCGCCCCTGATGATCTCGGAGATGGATGACTCCGTCACCAGGGGCGACGTGATCTCAGCTGCGGCTAAGATTGGTGGCTGTGCGGCAGAAGCCATCAAAGGTGGTGAAATTCGGCGTGGTCGTGGGGGCCTGAGTGCAATATATGTACAGGTCCCTGTCGCGGCAGCGAATGCTCTTCTGAGCAAGGGGCGGATCCCCTTAGGGCTTAGCTCGGGAGTGGTTCGGGCTCTGGAGCAGTTGCCGATGCGCTGCTTCAGATGCTTTGGTATCGGACACACCCGGGCACTCTGTCCTTCGATAGACAGATCGCAACTTTGCCGGCGCTGCGGCCAGGCTGACCACAAAGTCGCTGACTGCAAGGGCCAGGTAAAGTGTGCAGTATGCACGGCCAGTGGGCTGTCGGCCGGCCATGTGATGGGGGGGTTAAAATGCAACCCTCCCGCAAAGAAGGGTAAAACACAGGCCCCGACACGGTCTGTTGCGGCTACGGCTGACGTCCGTCCTGAGCCGGGTGAGGAAAATGGTGCGATGTCCGAATAATGCCAGCAGTAGGATATCGTACCATTCTTCAGGGAAACCTGAACCACTGTAGGGCGGCTCAAGACCTCATGGCTCAGGTCATGGCCGAATGGACGGCAGGCGTGGCCGTTGTCGCCGAGCCATATTCGGTGCCATCAAATTGGCTGGCCGACCAGGATGGCCTAGTGACGATTGTGTCCCGCCCCTCCACAGATTCCCCTCCCCTCTCGCTTATCGAAAGGGGAGCTGGGTATGTGGCCGCCGCATGGGGGGAAATTGCCATTATTGGGGTATATTTCTCCCCCAACCGCCCAATGTCGGAATTCGAGGCATACCTTGATGCCCTGGCAGCGGCGGTGGCCCGAATGGCGCCGCGACAGGTCGCCCTTTTGGGTGATCTGAATGCCAAATCGGTGACTTGGGGCAACCCAGCGAGCGATGCGCGGGGTCAAACCCTGGAGCTGTGGGCGGCAACGGTTGGTCTGTCCCTCTTAAATAGAGGGACAACTCACACTTGTGTGCGACAACAGGGTGGGTCTGTGGTTGACCTGTCGTTCGCCACGCCTGCTTTGGCTACACGGGTCCAGAAATGGGAGGTTGGCTTGGGAGAGACTCTGTCCGATCATCGTCACATACGGATAGAGTTTTCAACCCAACGCCCCCAAGATGGACCCAGTCGTGGACAATCGCCATTTCCCCGGTGGGCTCTCACTCGCCTCGACCGGGAGATGGCGAAAGAGGCGGCTTTCGTTCAGGACTGGTTTGGGCCACCACCCAGTCCTGACGTGGATGTAGCCGCCGAGCGTCTACGAATCACTTTGACCGAGGTGTGCAACACTTGCATGCCTCGGTCTCGCCGATCTCCAAACAGACGCGCGGTCTATTGGTGGTCGGTGGAAATTGCTGACCTTCGGGCTGTTTGCGTCACAGCCCGAAGGGCATATACGAGAAGCCGTCGCCGTCGCAACCGAGACGAGGCAAACGAGGGCCGCTTATACGCCACTTATCGAGAGGCGAAGCGTGTCCTCAAGGCGGCAATCGCGGCTGCAAAAGATCTGGCCAGGGAGGAAATGTTGGAGGGTCTCAACAACGACCCGTGGGGGAGACCGTACAAGATGGTGCGCAATAAGTTGCGCCCCATAGGTCCTCCACTGACTGAGTCTCTCCAGCCGGATCTTTTGGAGGAGGTCGTCCGGGTTCTGTTCCCGGACAATACTTCGTTCACCCCTCCACGGATGGATCCTCCCTTTGGAAGCGGCCCCCCGGCCGTGGGTTTTGACCGCATCACTGCGGAGGAGTTCGACACAGCGTCAGAATACCTACCCAGCAAGAAGACGGCGCCGGGCCCGGACGGGGTCCCGGCCAGGGTCGTGGCCATTGCCGTGACCGAGATGGCTGGTCGCTTTCGGGACCTCTTCAACCGATGCTTTGAGGTGGGGAGGTTTCCGAAAGCGTGGAAGGAGGGCCTTCTGGTTCTCCTTAGGAAGGAGGGGCGGCCGGTGGATTCCCCGTCTGGTTACCGCCCCATAGTCCTTTTGGATGAGGTGGGCAAGTTATTTGAGAAACTGATAGCTGCCCGCCTCAACGTGCACTTGGCAGAGACCGGCCAAAATCTATCGGACGCCCAGTTTGGGTTTAGGACGGGCCGGTCAACGATTGATGCCCTACAGAGGCTAAAAGCTCTCACGGTGGAAGCTTCGGAGAAGGGGGAGGGGGTTTTGGCTATATCATTTGATATAGCCAATGCCTTCAACTCCATCCCTCACTCCACTATTCTAGAGGCACTCCGCTACCACGGGGTGCCGACATATCTGCAAGCCCTGTTGACAGACTACCTCTCTAACAGAGAGGTACTCTTCGTCAACAGGGACGGCCGCCTTCAGCGGCGGGGGGTGGAAACTGGGGTTCCACAGGGGTCGGTTCTCGGACCCTTGCTGTGGAACCTCGGTTATAATTGGCTGCTCCGGGGTGTGCTCCTGCATGGCATGAGTGTCATCTGTTACGCGGATGACACTCTTGTTATAACTCGGGGGCGCACCTACGGGGCAGCCGCGCGTTTGGCCTCGGCCGGCGGATCCCTCGTCGCGGAGAGGATCCGGCGGCTGGGGCTCAGGGTGGCGCTGGAGAAGACTGAGGCTCTCTTCTTTCCGGGTCCTCGCCAGCGCCCTCCTCCTAACACCCACATCGTTGTGGGTGGTGTTAGAGTCGAGGTTAAGACCCAAATGAAATATTTGGGTCTTATTCTCGACTCTAGATGGTATTTTGGCCCGCATTTCGAAATTCTTTCGGCGCGCCTCTTAAAGGCCGCCAATGCCTTCAGTAGGCTCCTCCCGAATTTGGGTGGGCCAAGAGCGTCATGCCGGCGACTTTACGCCGGTGTATTGCGCAGCATGGCCCTCTATGGCTCCCCCATCTGGGTGGACTCCCTCAACAAGGGGCAAAACGTGGCTCTCCTCCGCAGGCCCCAAAGGGCCATTGCACAGCGGATTGCGAGGGCCTATCGCACAGTGGGTGGCGCTGCGGCATGTGCCCTGGCGGCAACCCCGCCATGGGAGCTTGACGCCCGGGTCCTTGCCGCCGTGTACCACTGGGTGGCGGGTCAGAGGGCCCTGGATGTTCGGCCGGCTCCGGAGGAGCGCGGCGCGGTGCGGCGGGAGGCGCACGAGGTCATGGTCTGCCGATGGCAAGAGGACTTGTCTCGTGCGTGCTTTGGACGCCGTACCCTGGATGCGATCGGTCCATTAATGGACCGGTGGATGCAGAGGCCCCACGGGTTTCTCACTTACCGTCTTACGCAGGTGCTTACCGGGCATGGATGCTTTGGTAAGTACCTGCATAAGATCGGAAGAGAGGAACTTCCGCTGTGCCACCATTGCGGTGCGGCGGAGGACACGGCGCAGCATACCCTGGCGGTGTGTCCAGGCTGGGGGGGGGCAGCGCCGTGTCCTGGTTGGGGTGGTCGGCCAGGATCTTTCACTGTCTAGTTTGGTGAACGCCATGCTAGATAGTGAAAGGGCCTGGAAGGCGGCGGCCTCCTTTTGCGAAGATGTAATGTCGCAGAAGGAGGCTGCGGAGCGGGATAGAGAGGCTGCTGAGGACCCGCTCCGACGACGGAGGATGAGGGGCAGGAGACATCGTTCTCACGCTCCTCAAGGTGGCCCGCAGGCTGGAGGCACGGGGGTGCTCCTGCCTGCATTGCACAGGCCACCGCCGTCGGGAGGGAATAGTGCCGCTTCCTCGGCTATTTCCTCCGTCCCCCCGCAAGGGGGGAGAATTGGGCCCACCATTTAAGGGCATGCTGCCGGGGGTGGTCATGGATGTTAAGGCTACTGCTGGACCCCCATGTCACCCCTAAGGCAGGGAAGGGAAGCCGCAGGTTTTTGGTGGGTAGTCCCCGCCCTTCTGAGGGCGGAGCCGCGTCCTTTTCAGGACGCTGGGAGTCCCACACACGGCCGGGGTACCCCGACTCCGGTTATGGCTCTTAAACGGGTTTTCCTGCGACAAAAAAAAAAAAAAAAAAAAAAAAAAAAAAAAAGTTAGGTTAGGTTGACCGGTGGCTGGAGAGGCCCCACGGGTTCCTCACTTACCGTCTGGTGCAGGTGCTGACCGGGCATGGTTGCTTCGGTGACTACCTGCATCGGATCGGGAGAGAGGAATCCCCGTCGTGCCATGAGTGTGGCGCGACGGAGGACACGGCGCAGCATACCCTCGCAGTCTGCCCAGGCTGGGAGGAGCAGCGCCGGGTTCTAGTGGCGGCGGTCGGCCAGGACCTGTCATTGCCTAGTATGGTGAACGCCATGCTAGACGATGAGAGGTCTTGGAAGGCGGTAGCCACCTTCTGCGAGACTGTGATTTCGCAGAAGGAGGCGGCGGAGCGGGAGAGGGAGGATGATCCCTCAGCGCCCCCGCTCCGCAGACGGAGGGTGGGCAGGAGAAGGCGGTTGTACGATCGCTCTCTTGTCCCCCAAGGTGGCCCGCAGGCTGGAGGCACGGGGGTGCCTCCTCCTGCATTGCACGCGCCACCACCGTCGAGAGGGAATAGTGCCGCGTCCCCGGCTATTCCCTCTATCCCCCCGCAAGGGGGGCGCGCTGGGCTCGCCGTGTAGGCGGGCAGCTGTCCGGGGTGTTCATGGATGTCAAGGCTTTTGCTAGACTCCCATGTCGCCCCGTAGACAGGGAAGGGAAGCCGCAGGTTTTTGGTGGGTAGTCGCCGCTCGCTTTTTCCAGAGCGGTGGGAGTCCCACACACGGCTGAGGCCCCCCGGTCTCGGCTACGGCTCATAAATGGGTTTTCCTGCGTTAAAAAAAAAAAAAAAAAAAAAAAAAAGGTTAGGTTAGGTTAGGTTAGGTTAGGTTAGGTTCCAGTTCGGCTTCCGTGCCGGTCGCTCGACCATCGACGCGTTGCTCAGGTTGCGTGAGCTTGCGGAGAGTGCGGTGTCCCGCGGCGAGGTGCTGTTGGCGGTGTCCCTCGACATTGCCAACGCGTTCAACACTCTGCCGTGGGCGAGCATCAGGCGGGCCCTCGAGTATCACGGGGTGCCCGCCTACCTGCAAGCAGTGATCGCCGATTACCTGAGCGATCGCGAGGTGATGTGCGTCACCCCGAGAGGAGTGGTTTGCAGGCAGTCGTCGTGTGGCGTTCCGCAGGGGTCGGTTCTAGGACCACTCCTGTGGAACATTGGCTACGACTGGGTCCTCCGCGGCAGTCTTACTACGGGGGTGGGCGTAACCTGTTACGCCGACGACACCCTCGTCACTGCCAGCGGAGTCGACTTCGTCGAGGCGACGCGACGCGCGACTGCCGGCGTCGCAACTGTGGTGCAGCGGATCCGGAGGCTGGGACTGGAGGTGGCGCTCGATAAGTCTGAGGCCCTGTGTTTTCACGGGCCTCGACAAGCGCCACCAGCAGGGTCCCATCTCTCTGTGGGCGGCACACAGATTGTACTAGGGCGAACCCTCAAATACTTGGGGCTGACGCTGGACCCCCGCTGGAGTTTCCGCGCCCACTTTGAACGGTTGGCGCCGAGACTCCTGCGGGTGGCCGGAGCGCTCGGCACGTTAATGCCGAACTTGGGTGGGCCCTCTTCATTCAGCCGGCGTTTGTACATGGGCGTCGTGCGGTCCATGGCCCTGTACGGGGCACCGGTGTGGTACGACGCCATGTCGGATCACAACGCCATGCTGATGAGGAGGGCGCAGCGCCACTTGGCCATACGGGAAATCCGCGGCTACCGCACGGTCTCGGCGGATGCCTCCCTCGCGTTGGCCGGGAGCATGCCATGGGATCTCCATGCACTGGTCCTCGCCGCTCTTTATCAGTGGCGGGGAGACCAGAGGTCCCAGGGGCAAAGGCCTGCACCACGTGAGGTCGAGGCGGAGCGGGCTCGGTTGGAGCAGTCCGCCGTGGAGCGGTGGCAGGATCGCCTGGCCGTCAGCCGAGCCGGTCGACGCACCTGTCAGGCCCTCCAGCCTGTGCTGGAGGAGTGGATGCGTCGTGGGCACGGTCGCCTGTCCTACAGGCTGACCCAAATGCTGACTGGCCACGGCTGTTTTGGGGCGTACCTCGCCCAGATTGGTCGCGAGTTGACCGGGCGGTGTCACCATTGTGACGGCCGCGAGGAGGATACCGCGCAACACACCCTCGAGTCGTGCCCGGCCTGGGCGAGGGAGCGCGAGGACCTCATCGCGGTAGTCGGAGGTGATTTGTCACTCGCTGCCATCGTGGCGAGGATGGCCGGATCCAGGGAGGCGTTTGCGGCCGTGCAAACCTTCTGCGAGAGCGTGCTCCTGCAGAAGGAGGAGGCGGAGAGGGTGCGAGAGGCTTCGGCTGACGCCCCGATGATCCGCCGCCGACGCACAGGCCGCTGGAGGGGACGCTTTGCTCTCCTCCTGCCGCCTCCCTGAAGGACCCCGGGTGTACTCGGTGCGGGGGTACCGATACGCCCACACGGGGTCGCAGCGGCGCGTGTGTGTTCCCGCGCGTCGTTGCTTGTACCGAGGAGGGGGCTGCTCTCCCCTCCTCGAAGCCGGGCGGGGCCCTGTCAACTTCGTGGGCCGCAGCTGGGAGCGAGTGCGTGGTGGCATAGCGTTGGCTGAAACCCATGCACTCGCACCGACAACAGCACCGGAGGACACCGTCAGGTTTTTAGTGGGTTGGAGCCCCACATAACCCCCTCCACCATCCCCGCTGGCGGGGGGGGTATGCACCGCATTTTCCTGACGCAAAAAAAAAAAAAAAAAAAAAAAAAAAAAAAAAAAAAGGTTAGGTTAGGTTGGGGCGGAGGTGCAAGCCGCCGCACTCCGCCTCCGGGCTAAAAAGACGGCACCAGGACCGGACGGTGTGCCCGCTCGTGTGTTGTTCATCGCAGCGGGCCACCTGGAGGAGAAACTTCGGGAACTTTTCGACAGCTGTCTCGCTGTCGGAAGGTTCCCGAAGGTGTGGAAGGAGGGCGCCCTCTGCCTCCTCGCCAAGCCGGGCCGGCCGATGGACTCTCCATCGGCCTATCGGCCGATTGTGTTGCTGGACGAGGCGGGGAAACTTTTCGAGAGGATTCTCGTGACCCGCATCGTCCGACACTTGGCAACCACCGGCCCTGATCTGGCGGAGGCCCAGTTTGGCTTCCGAGCTGGCCGCTCGACCCTGGACGCGCTGGGCTTTTTGGAAGAGATGGTGAAGGGTGCTGCCGAGGGTGGGGAAAGGCTGTTGGCGATATCTCTCGATATTGCCAACGCATTCAACAGCATTCCCCATACCACCATCATCGAGGCCCTGCGCGCCCACGGAGTGCCGCCGTACTTGGTCCACCTCCTGTCCGATTACCTCCGGGACAGGATGGTTACGTACGTGGACCAGGGCGGCTTGCTAAGGAGTCACCGCGTGGAGTCCGGTGTTCCACAGGGATCAGTCCTCGGACCATGCCTGTGGAATATCGGATTCGACTGGCTGTTGAGGGGCACACTCCCCCCGGGCGTGAGGGTCGTCTGCTACGCGGACGACACTCTCGTGCTGGCCCGGGCTTGGGATGTAGCGCGGGTCCTCCAGCTGGCCACCGCGGCATGCGACCTTGTGGTCCAACGGATCCGTCTGTTGGGCCTCAGGGTCGCTCTGGAAAAGTCGGAGGCCGTCTTGTTTGACAGCCCGAGACAACGCCACCCGCCGAACATCAGCCTGATGGTCGACGGCGTGGCCATCGACGTTAAGCCCCAGATGAAATATCTGGGGCTTATCATCGACAGCCGGTGGCGGTTCGGCCGTCACTTCGCCGAATTGTCACCCCGGCTGCTAAAGACGGCGGACTCGCTGGGGTGGTTACTGCCGAACCTGGGCGGGCCGAGCGCTCAATGCCGGCGTCTCTACGCCGGCATTCTTAAGAGCATGGCCCTTTACGGCGCCCCCATCTGGGCGGACCGCCTGAGTCGAGACAACGTGTCTCAGCTCAGGCGGCCCCAGCGAGTCATCGCGCAGAGAGCGGCCCGCTGCTACTCCACAGTAGCGGGCGCAGTGGCGTGTGCCCTGGCCGGGACCCCGCCTTGGGAGCTCGAGGCCAGAGTCCTGGCCTGGACATACGCGCAACGGTCGGAGCAGCGTTCTCGGGGAGAGCGCGGCTCCCTAGAGGAGGAGCGCGCTTTCGAGCGCCAGACCCGAGAGCTGCTGATTCGGGCCTGGACCGGGGTTCTAAACTCTTCGGAGTCTGGTCGAGCCACCCTCGACGCCCTGACCCCGGTCCTGACCCGATGGATAGAGAGACGGCACGGCTCCCTCACCTACCGACTGGTGCAGGTCCTCACAGGACACGGGTGCTTCGGCGCCTATCTGCACCGGATCGGTCGGGAGGAGACCGCCGCGTGCCACGAGTGCGGTGCTGCGGAGGACACGGCTCAACACACCCTTGAGTTGTGCCCGGCGTGGGAGTCGCAGCGCCGTACTCTGGTCGCGGAGATCGGCCAGGACCTCTCCCTCCCCAGCGTGGTGGAGGCCATGCTCGGAAGTGACAGAGCCTGGAAGGCCGTCGCCTCCTTCTGCGAGGACGTTATCTCACAGAAGGAGGCAGCGGAGAGGGTGCGGGAGGAGGATCCTCTTGCCGCCCCGATCCGGAGGCGACGTACGGGGCGGAGACGGCGGCGTTACAACCACCTGATCCCCCCTGGTGGAGGCCAGCCAGCATTGGGTACGGGGGTACCCACGCCGGCATTGCACGCGCCTCTACCGCCGCCTGACGGGAATGTCCGCACACTCCGGGCCATTCCCGTTGCCCCCCCTCACGGGGTGGGCTTGCCGGGCCTGCTACGGCGGGCAGTCACCGACGGGGCAGCGGTAGTATCCGACCGGCTTCCCGCAGCCCCGTCCGCCGCTCGCGAGTCGTCGAGCGAGTCGTCGCCGTCCGATTTTTCGGACGACACAATGGTGGACTGCCCGGCGTGGGCGGAGCCGCGGGCGGAGTTGGCCGCGGCTCTCGGAGGTGGAGACCTCAGCTTACCGACCGTCGTGTCTAAGATGGTCGGAAGCGAGGGGTCTTGGGAGGCGGTGGCCCATTTCTGCGACGTGGTGATGTCGCAGAAAGAGGCCGCCGAACGGGACCGGGAAAGAGACCCGGCCTCCCTCCGCCTTCGGCGCCCGCGGGGCGCGCGCTCGGGCCGCGGTGCCAGAATGAGCGGCGCCCCGATGGGAGGGTCTCGGGCAGACGGTATGGGGACACCTCTGCCCATTCACCAGGGACCCTCCTGAGAGACGGTGCACTGTACGCCCAGTGCGCCGTCTGGAGGGGGGTTGCTCCCCCCTCCGTGGAGATCCGCCCTCTGAACTAGAGGGCGGAAGTTGCCGCTGGCAGGGTCGCGGGACTGTTGAGATACCGCGGCCCCTGCTGTCACAGCCAACACATGCGGCGGGCGTCGTCAGGTTTTAGTGGGTATACCCGAGTCCGGGGGAGTCCCACACACGCCTCTTCGTTCCCCGACGGAGAGGTACGGTGCGTAAGGCATTTCCTGACGTAAAAAAAAAAAAAAAAAAAAAAAAAAAAAAAAAAAGGTTAGGTTCCCCGGGTGGTGGATAGGGGAATGCCCCCCAGTCATGGGGGGTACCGGCTGCGGCCGGCGCGAGCCAAACCAGAGCGCGGCAGGTCTTGTCAACTCGGCAGGCCTGTCGGGCAACCCGTAACCCCCCAACGGAGGGGGGCCGGGGGTCCTGGCTACTGAAGTCGGGGCCAAGACAAGGAAAAGTCTATAAAACCAAATTGGTGGACAATGCCGCTGCGTCTGTTCCCGTATCGGGCGGCGGTAGGCAATAGGAGTGTGCGCACCGTCCGCTCTGCTTACAGAGTGGCCCGGTGTGCGCAAGGCGCTGGGAAACTGGCGCCCGGGGGGAAAGACCTGGCGGTGAGTGTCGTGGATCACGTCTCGCGGCTCACTGCTGGGCCGGTCTTGCCTTAATTGGCTGGGCCGAGAGGGAGGAAACCTCTATAAAAAGTTACCCCAATCCCAAGCTTGGTGCCGTGGCGAGGGGATGCGTGGCTGACGGGTGGTCAGTCGCGAACGGCACACCTCTAGGGAACCGGTGGACTCCCTAGAGTATGTACACTTACCCGGGTACAGGGGGCACTGCCCGGGTGGACTTTTATTTCCCCCATACTCGTGGGAACAATATGAGTGACAGTATCCCAAATAAAAGTATGACAGATAAAGTTGAGGAGAAGGGTGACGGTAACGTCTTTTTCAAGACGCCTGTCATCCGACTGGAAAGATGCAGCACACCACTGCAAGCGTCGTCGGGGAGCCGCTTCTTCAGGCCCGGGGTTTTCTCCGAGTCTGAGGACGAGCGCACCCTGACGGATGACAACCGTGCAATGAGCGACACCAGCTTAGAAGTCGCGGACTCCTATGAGTCTGCCTCTTCGGCTGTGAGGTCCAGGTCGCCGTCTGGAACACGGACCAGCGGCCAATCAAGGAGAGGAAGTAAACGGCAGGCGGACGAGACTTCTGCAGCCCCCTCCCCAGCTAAAATCCTTGCAGACGCGAGCTCCGCTTCACGCAGAGGCCGAGGACGTCGTACTCATGGCGAGTCCGTGGGTAGGTCCAAGGCGCGGGAGCAGCTAAGCGATGAGACGCGCCGTGCTGCTATCTTGGAGGCCGAGGAGGAGGCTTCCCGCCTTGCAGACCGGCTTGCGCATGGGCGAAACCGTAGCGAGTTCTCCGTAAGGGATCCCACTGCGGAGGAGCTAAACGGCCAGATCCGGGCTGCCACTGACACAGTTTTATTCTGTGTGGCGCGGTCCGGCAACCTAAACAGGGAGACAGCGCGGGAAGCTGCGATCGTGAAGGCTTGGCTGCCTGTAGGTCCTGAGCCCGTCCAAGTGGATGTGGAGGCGGAATGGTTCCGGGAGGCCGTTACGGATGTGTGTGACGCGTCCATGCCTCGGTTCGGACCTTCCCATCCCCGGCGGAACGTCTATTGGTGGACGGAGGAGGTTGCGGAGTTGCGCCGTGCGTGTATCGCGGCGCGTCGCGCCTCCGCCAGACATCGTAGACGCAGACGCCGCGATCCGGCGCTGGACGAGCCGCTTTACCAGGCCTACAGAGAAGCCAAACAGGCACTCAAGATCGCCATCCTGGAGGCTAAAATCAAGGCGAGGGAGGAACTCCTGTCTTCGCTCGATACCGATCCGTGGGGACGCCCGTACCGCACGGTGCGGGGGAAACTCCGCCCATGGGCACCCCCGATCACGGAAAGGCTCGAGCCCGGGTTCCTCCAAAGTGTTGTGTCCACCTTGTTCCCAGCCCAGGTGGAGCACACCCCGCCTTTGATGTTGCCACACCCTGTGGCCTCCAGAGAGTCCCCTGAGCCCGTGTCTGAGGGCGAGTTCGGCGCGGCAATACAGCGGTTAAAGGCCAAGAACGTGGCCCCGGGTCCTGACGGGATTCCAGGTAAAATCTGGGTCCTCGTATCGGATATACTGGGTGACCGCCTTCGCAGGCTCCTAACCGCTTGCCTGCAGCAGGGGCGCTTCCCGGCGCTATGGAAGGAAGGGAGGCTCGTGCTTCTGAAGAAAGACGGACGTCCGACCGACTCCCCTTCGGCATACCGTCCGATCGTGCTGCTGGACGAGGTGGGCAAGCTCTTTGAAAGAGTCCTTGCAAACCGCCTTGTCCGGCACCTGGATACGGATGGGCCGAATCTGTCGGATGTACAGTATGGCTTCAGGAGAGAGCGCTCCACGATCGATGCTATCCTGCGGGTAAAATCGCTCGCCAGAGACGCGGTGGAGAGCGGCGGTGTGCTGTTGGCCGTGTCTATTGACATTGCCAACGCGTTCAACACGCTGCCGTGGACCACGATCAAGCAGGCGCTCCGTTTCCATGGAGTACCTGTCTACCTGCAGGACACCATCGCATCGTACCTGGAGGGACGAGAGGTTGCGTGTGATTCGGTGGACGGTCGTTTGCGGCATTCGGCCGGATGCGGCGTTCCACAGGGGTCTGTCCTAGGACCGCTCCTGTGGAATGTCGGGTTTGACTGGGCCCTCCGTGGCCAGTTCGTCGCGGGGGTTGGCGTAACTTGTTACGCCGACGATACCCTGCTGACAGCTCACGGGGACTCTTTTGCCGAGGCTGCACGTCGTGCGACTGCTGGGGTCGCCATGATTGTACACCGAATCGGCCGTTTGGGGCTACGGGTTGCGCTCGAGAAGTCTCAGGCCCTGTGTTTTCACGGGCCTCGACGAGCGCCGCCTGCGGGCGCTGGGTTGATGGTGGGTGGGGTTCAGATCCCCGTTTCGCCCACCATCCGGTACCTTGGGCTTGTGCTTGACGGAAGGTGGTGCTTCCAGGCCCATTTCCGTCAGCTCGCTTCCAAGCTCAACGCCGCCGCGGGTGCTTTGAGCCGGTTACTGCCAAACCTGGGTGGTCCGTCGACGGCTCCTCGACGACTGTACCTAGGGGTGGTCCGCTCAATGGCACTTTATGGTGCCCCGGTCTGGCATGACGCCCTCTCGTCCAAGAACGTGGCTGTTTTGCGGAGAGCTCAAAGGGTCTTAGCCGTGCGTATAGCGCGAGCCTACCGCACCACCTCCACCGATGCTGCGCTGGTTTTGGCCAGCAGCCTTCCCTGGGATCTCGACTCCCTGGTCCTCGCCGCGTTGTTCCAGTGGCGGGGAGACCAAAGATCACAGGGTAATAGGCCTGCACCGACGGAGGTGGAAGCTGAAAGGAGACAGCTCTTAGAGCTAGCCCACGAGCAGTGGCGCCGTAGATTGGCCAGTAGCCACTTGGGCGTACGGGTCACTGAAGCCGTGCTCCCCGTTCTCACAGAATGGGTTGAGCGGCCACACGGCCAAGTGACATACCGGATGTCTCAGGTGTTTACGGGTCACGGGTGCTTTGGGTCATACCTCTGCCGCATTGGCAGGGAACCCTCCACCCGATGCTGGCACTGCGATGCTCCGGAGGACACGGCACAGCACACCCTTGAGGTGTGCCTGGCGTGGGTCGCTGACCGCCGTGCCTTTCGAGCACACGTGGGGGACGACCTAAGGCTGGGCTCCATAGTCCGGCGTATGGTCGACGACAGGGAGGCGTGGCGAGCCATGGCTGCATTTTGCGAGCATGTGCTTGCCCAAAAGGAGAGCGCGGAGCGAGAGCGAGAGGCTGAGGCTGACGCACTCCTCATGCGCCGTAGGCGCACTGGGCGCAGGAGGAACCGCCACCTCCTGCACATGCCCCTCCCTGTGCCTCGGGCGGCGGACGCGGGGGCGTCCGCTTCCCACTAGGAGGCGCGATGGTGTGTCTTGCGTTCCACGCATCATCGGGACAACAAGCCGGAGGATATCCTCCTCCGGCGCTGGAGGCAGGGGTATTATGCCCTCTCCAGAACGGGTGAGACCGTGTGTCGGTCTGGTCAGTGAGGGACTGCGGTAGTGTGCTGATGGCGCTGACCCGTGGTCCCAAACTATATGGCTCCCGAGAACGCCGCTGGTTTTTAGTGGGTAGGCCCCAAGCGGGGAGAGTCCCACATAACCTATCGCTCCCCCCGAGAGTGGTAGGTATGCGTAACGCATTTTCCAGCGATAAAAAAAAAAAAAAAAAAAAAAAAAGGTTAGGTTAGGTTAGGTTAGGTTTTTTTTTTTTTTTTTTTTTAATAAATGAAAAATAGAGATGTTTCTGTAATTTATTAAGGCTGTTGATATTTTCTTTTAAGGCCTTTTTAGGTTTAAAGGAGTGGTGCTATCGGTTTACACCTTGGTTAGGTTAGGTTAGGTTAGGTTAGGTTCTCCCCCGATGGACACCCACCTTGTCGTGGTGGGGGGGCTCAGTAGCCTGTCGCAATCCAGCGGCAGGTGAAGCCAAGAGGTGTCTCCGAGGTGTTCCCGCTGCGTCTGTCCCGCATCGGGCGGCAGTAGGAGGCTGGCGTCTGTCCCGTATCGGGCGGCCAGGTCACTGTGCGCATTGAGTGCGCAATAGGGGTGTGCGTGCCGCCCGCTCTGTTTACAGAGTGGCCCGGTGTGCGCAAGGCGCCGGGAAACTGGCGCCCGGGGGGGAAAGACCTGGCGGCGAGTGTCGTGGATCACGTCTCGCGGCTCGCTGCTGGGCCGGTCCAATCCCAATCCCAAGTTTGGTGCCGTGGCGAGGGGATGCATGGCTGACGGGTGGTCAGTCGTGAACGGCACACCTCTAGGGAACCGGCGGACTCCCTAGAGTATATACGCTTACCCGGGTACAGGGGGCACTGCCCGGGTGGACCTTTATTTCCCCCACACTCGTGGGAACAATAATGAGTTACCAATCAAATTCTAACAAATCTGAGGACATGGAAGGTGTTGAGGAAAGGCGAGGCGTGAGTAGTGCGCAGCGCGACGAACGTGAGTCGCCGCGCGATTACATTGAGGATAGCGCTAGAGCGCTCATCGGGTCTGGATCCCGTGAATTGCGGGTATCCTTAACCCGTCTGGACACGGACATAGAGGAGATGTCCGACTCTTCGGCGGCCACAATGGTGTCGGCTGCAACAAGCGACAGGTTTTGGGCGGGTCGTAAGCGCCAACACAGCCAGCGGGGCAGTGGGTCAGATTCCGACTCTGACGGCTCAAGAACGTCCAAAGTTTTGGCGACGCCCAAAACTCAGAGAGGTCGTGGCCGGCCGCCCACAACTGGGCAATACGTCGGCCTCGCTGAAAAGAAGCGGGAGTTTCTTAAGCTTCAGCAGCAAGAGATGGAGCTCCAGGTAGAGAGAGAGATGCTTGACATCACCGTGGAGGCCCGAAAGTCGAGGGATAGGACACGAAGTGTGCTGTCCAGCAGCGGGTCTACGGTTGATGAGGCGACCACTTTATGCCTGAAACAACAGATTGCCCAAGGGCTAACTATGATACAGGACGTAAAGTCCAAGTCTGGGAAGCTGAAGGGCACCATGCAGGCGGCTCTTAACACCGCCACGGATATGATCCGGGAGGCGTCGAATGCTCTTGCCACCAGGACCGTCAGTGAGGAGGTACGCAGCCTTCAGGCGCAAAACTCACGGCTAGAGTCAGAGCTGGAGCAGCTCAAAAAGGAACTGGCGGAGCTGAAAACGAGGCTCCGCCCTGTAGAGACACCAGCCTCTACTGGTGGGAAACCGTCCATTGATATCATGGAAGAGTGGGCGGCTAAGATACTGAGCATTACTACGTCTCGTATAAACGCCACAGTGGAGGGCCTAGAATCGCGGCTCAACCCCGAACCGCGGCTGCGTCCGGCACTCGCCTTCGAAAGGCGGAGGAGTGCCAATCCACCTACCCATGACGAACAGGTGCCTGCTGAGGCCACACCCACAGAGGCAAACCCAAAAAAGCAGGCGGGTGCCATTGCCCCTCGGGTAATTAAGGCGACCAACGCTCAAGGGCCCATCGTGGTTCCTGCGGGCGCCTCAAAGCAGGCCAAAAAGAAAAAGGCGAAGAAGGCGAAGGGAGATAAGGCACCCGTATCTGTGGTGGCTCAACCTCCGCGGTCGTTACCCCCGGCACCAGTCTCCATGGACGAAGGCTGGACGACTGTTGTAAAACGGGGGAAGACTAATGGAGGAGGCAACAAAACGGCCAAGCAGCAGCCGAAACAGGCTGCTAAGATAAAAGCCCGCCCACCTAAGTCCACTGCGGTAGTCCTTACCATTCAAGGGGGTGCGGCTGATCGCGGGGTGACGTATGCCACGGCGGTGGCAGAGGCCAAGCAACGCATTGATATCGCGGAGCTTGGCATTGACGGTGTGCGCTTTAGAAAGGCACTGACGGGGGCCACTATTATCGAGGTGCCTGGGGCCACCAGCGGCGAAAAAGCTGACTCCCTAGCCGCAAGGCTTAGGGAGATCTATAATGAAGAAGACATACGGGTGTCCAGACCCACGAGATGCGCCGAGTTAAGGATCTCAGGTCTGGACGATTCTGTCACCACGGCAGAGATTCAGCAGGGTGTGTCCCGGCTTGGCGATTGCCCTGTCGATCAAATCAAAGTGGGCTCCCCCCGTCGTGACCACACAGGCCTATATGCCGTCTGGGTGCGCTGCCCTATTGCGGCGGCAAAGAAGGTCATAGAGGGTCGCCTGCTCATTGGCTGGGTAGTCGCCAAGGTGAAGGCCCTGCCCCATAGAAACCTCCGCTGTTTCCGCTGCCTGGAGGCTGGCCACGTGCGGGCTCAGTGTCGAGCTAAAGTCGACAGGAGTAGCCAGTGCTACAGGTGTGGCCAGCTGGGGCATATCTCCAGCGTATGTGCCAATGACCCGCACTGCACACTGTGTTCAGTGGCGGGTAAGGCAGCGGGGCACCGACTGGGCAGCAGCGCCTGCAAGGCCCCCGCCACCAAGAAAGGCCGAAAGGTCACTGCAAGCGCGCAAAGCCAGCAGAGGCCTTCACAGTCCCAGGAAGGGCATGAGGCGGAGATGGCCGGGGCAGAATAAATATGGCCCAATCATTTATGTTGGCGAATGTCAACCACTGTGCCAGAGCTCAGGATCTTTTACACCAGAGCATGGCACAGTGGTCGACACATGTTGTGATAGTGACTGAGCCGTACTACATTGCGGACCGCGATAACTGCGCAGGGGACACTGAAGGGAAGGTGGCCCTCATCACAAATACAGGGGTAAACTCGCCTCCCTTTACAAGCGTGCGTAGGGGGAAGGGCTGTGTGGCGGCACTGGTCGATAACCTATACATCGTTGGGGTAACCTATACATAGTTCGAGCCGTGCTTCGGCGGACCTTGGCCCCAGGTGGGCGTTAAAGCGCATGGACCGGGACACCCTTATCGTGGCGTCTCTGGTCGAGAGCTGGTCACCCTGTCCAGACCAAGTGGATCCAAGTGGTGAGCTGGGAGCTGCTATCCAGCGCCTCCAGGGCAAAAACACCGCCCCTGGGCCAGACGGCGTGCCGGGCAAGGCCTGGGTCTTGGCCCTCAAAAACGGGTTGGAGCCCAGATTTCGTGCTCTTCTCTCAACTTGCCTGCGGGAGGGTCGTTTCCCGCAGGCCTGGAAGTCGGGTAAACTGGTGCTGCTGAAAAAGGCGGGTCGGCCGGCGGACTCTCCTTCAGCGTACAGGCCTATCGTCCTGTTGGACGAAGCGGCTAAGCTGTTGGAGAGGGTAATTGCCACCCGGCTCGTGCGACACCTAGAGGTGGCAGGACCGGATCTGGCTGAAAACCAATACGGGTTCAGACGAGGAAGGTCCACAGTTGACGCCATCGCCCGGGTCAAGAACATCGCTCGTGGGGAGATACAAATAGGTGGAGTGGTCGTGGCGGTGTCCTTAGACATCGCCAACGCCTTTAACTCGTTGCCACACGGGTGTATTAAAGAGGGACTAAGGTACCACAAAGTGCCAGGGTACCTACAGCGTATGGTAGAAGACTACCTGTCTGATAGAAGGATCACCTTCATCACCAAAGAAGGATGGGCCGACAGGAGGGTCTCGTGCGGTGTTCCACAGGGTTCGGTCTTAGGGCCGCTCCTGTGGAACATTGGTTACGACTGGGCCATCCGAGGGGCCACACTGAGGGGAGCCGAAGTTCTTTGCTACGCGGATGACACATTGGTCCTAGCGAGGGGTGAATCATTTAGGCAGGCTGCCATTCTGGCGACAGCCAGCGTAGCCCAGGTGGTGGACCGAATAAGGCGGCTTGGGTTGAAGGTGGCTCTCAACAAATCCGAGGCTGTGTGTTTTCACGGGCCTCGGAATAAGCCGCCAGCAGGAGCAGAGATCGTGGTGGGTGGCGTCTCTATTCGCGTCGAGGGTACCATGAAGTACCTGGGATTGGTCCTCGACAGCCGATGGAATTTCAAGGCCCACTTTACGTCTCTGGCTCCGAAACTGGCGAGCGAAAATGACTAGATTCGGAGTTGACGGGCTTTTGCCCGTCAACTCCGAATCTAGTCTGCCTGCCTGCCTGCCTGCAAACCCTACTGGGTTCCACCTGACAGAGACAACTGGGTAGCCGATTCGGAGGGCCTAGCCGCTATTATTGTGTCTGGTGCGCCGCCAGCAGTAGTGGCAAGGGGGACAGGATTCGTGGCTGCGAAGCACAAGCAGATGCTGATAGTTGGGGTGTATTTCGCCCCCAGCATGAACTTTGCAGATTTCGAGGCTAGTCTAGATAGACTGGCTACCATCGTCCAGCAGGCGTCGCTCCCCACAATTGTCGCCGGCGATTTTAACGCCAAGGCAATAATGTGGGGAACACCGGCCACTGATGCTCGCGGGGAGGCAGTTATGGAGTGGGCCACGACTGCTGGTCTAATGCTCCTCAACAGTGGCACCGTCGCGACGTGTGTGCGGCCGCAGGGGACGTCAATTGTTGACTTATCGTTTGCCACCCCTGCTGCTGCTGCTCGCGTCAGAGATTGGCAGGTGCCTGAAGAGGCGGAGTCATTGTCGGACCATCTCAACATCTGGTTTGACATCTCCGCCTCGCTAAACACCATGGCACCCACTTCAGCTGACGCTGGACGGAACACGCAGTATCCGCGCTGGAGCATCAAAGCCCTTGATAGGGACATGTGCAAGGAGGCCGCGCTGGTTAAGGCTTGGCTCCCAGGTCCGAGCGGGGCTGTCCAAGTGGACGATGAGGCAGAATGGTTCCGGGAGGCTATGACGCAGATCTGTGATGCGTCAATGCCCCGGACAAGAATTCTGCCTCGAAAAGAGCAGGTGTACTGGTGGTCGGAGGACATAAAACGATTAAGGCAAGAGTGCATTCGAGCACGCCGAATCTCCTCCCGCCACCTCCGCCGGGTCCACCGTGACCCCGTTCTGGATGTTCCGCTCCTAGCAGCCTACAAAGCAGCCAAAAAGGAGCTTCAGGTGGCCATCGCCAGGTCCAAGGCCAAAGCGCGCGAAGAGTTGCTGGCCACTCTAAGCAAGGATCCTTGGGGGCGCCCCTATCGTACGGTCCGAGGAAAACTCCGACCGTGGGCGCCCCCGGTTACGGAATCCCTAGAGCCAGCGACTCTGGCAATGGTCGTAGCCTCTCTCTTCCCTGATCGGGCAGAGCATGTCCCGCCGGCAATGAGGCCACATCCCAACGCATCGGAGGGCTCTCCAGACCCTGTGTCCGAGGGAGAACTGGGTGCAGCCATGCTCAGAGTCAGGGCTAAGAGCGTGGCCCCCGGCCCGGATGGTATTCCTGGCAAGGTTTGGGTCCTGGTCGAGGAAGCTCTTGGCGAGCGGTTGCGCAAATTGTATACCGCTTGCCTTGAGCAGGGGCGCTTCCCTTGTTCTTGGAAGCGGGGGAAGCTGGTGCTCCTCAAGAAGGATGGACGCCCGCCGGACTCTCCGTCAGCCTACCGTCCTATAGTCCTCCTGGACGAGGTCGGAAAAATCCTCGAACGGATAATCTCTGTCCGCCTCGTCCAACACTTGGGCCGTGTGGGGCCGGACTTGTCCGACAAACAGTTCGGCTTCAGGGCGGAGAGATCAACGATCGACGCGATCCTTCGCGTAAGAGAGTTGTCAGACAAGGCTGTGGATAGCGGCGGGGTGCTGTTGGCGGTGTCTCTTGACATCGCTAACGCTTTCAACACTCTGCCGTGGTCCTGTATTAGGCAGGCGCTTATCCATCATGGAGTGCCTGCCTACCTACAGCGGATCGTGTCTGACTACTTAGCTGATAGGGCGGTCGAATGTGTGTCGGCCAATGGCCTTTTGAGTCGGCGATCGACTTGCGGGGTTCCACAGGGGTCGGTTTTAGGTCCACTCCTGTGGAATATAGGGTACGACTGGGTTCTCCGCGGGCGCCTGATTGGGGGAGTCAGCGTTACATGCTACGCTGACGACACCCTCGTCACGGCCCGTGGAGCTGACTTCAGTGAGGCAGCGCGGCGTGCGACGGCGGGAGTCGCCATGGTCGCGCGCCGCATTAGGGAGCTAGGCCTCAAGGTAGCGCTCGAGAAGTCGGAGGCCCTTTGCTTCCATGGGCCCCGACGGGCGCCACCTCCTGGATCCCACATTGTGATCGGCGGCATGCGCATAGAGGTCGGGCGTACACTAAAGTACCTCGGCCTCACGCTGGATGGGCGTTGGAATTTCAACGCCCATTTCGAGCGGTTGGCGCCAAAGCTGCTAAACACAGCTGGCGCCTTGAGCAGGCTGATGCCTAATCTTGGCGGGCCCTCTGCATCGAGCCGGCGCCTGTACATGGGTGTCGTACGCTCCCAGGCCTTGTATGGGGCCCCGGTTTGGTATGGCGCCCTGTCAAATCGCAGCGCAATGTTGTTGCAGAGGGTTCAGCGCCAAATGGCCATACGGGTGGCTCGCGGATACCGCACGGTATCCGCAAATGCAGCTAATGCGTTAGCTGGGAGCTTGCCCTGGGACCTCGACGCCTTGGTCCTCGCTGCTCTATATCAGTGGCGGGGAGACCAAAGGTCCCAGGAGCAGAGGACCGCCCCGCGTGAGATCGAGGCGGAGCGCGTCCGCCTTGAACAGGACGCGCTTGCAAGATGGAGGGAGCGCCTGGGCGAGAGTGAAGTTGGCCGCCACACTACTGGGGCAATCGCCCCGGTACTCAATGAGTGGGTACACCGGCAGCACGATCGCCTTACATTTAGGGCTACCCAAATACTTTCTGGCCATGGGTGTTTCGGCTCCTACCTAGCCAGGATAGGACGGGAGCCGTCAGCCGAATGCCGGCATTGCACCAGCCACGATGAGGACAACCCAACCCATACCCTCACGTCATGCACGGCGTGGACAGTGGAACGTGCGGACCTCGCTGCGGTGGTCGGGAGCGACCTTGCCCTGACATCGTTGGTGGCACAAATGGTCACCAAAGAAGAGGCGTGGCAGGCGGTGCTCACCTTTTGCGAGAACGTCATCTCGCAAAAGGAGGTGGCGGAGAGGGAGCGGGAGGCTGCGGCCGACGCCCCAATGATTCGCCGCCGACGTGGTGGGCACCGGAGGAGGGAATACCTCCTCCACCTGCCTCTTGCTGATGGGCCCCGAACAACAGACCTGGGGGGGTCTGCGGGGCCCGCGACGGCGCTGCGCGTAGCCCCGCGCGCCGTTCGCAGGAGAGTGGGGGGAGATAACAGCTCCCCCCGCAGACCGGGCGGCTTGCTACAATATTAGCGAGTCGCAGCCTGTGTCGGAACCATGCGGAGAAAGTCGCCGACGATACCCGCAGGTTCCGGCTCGCCAAGGCACCGGAGGGCACCGTGAGGTTTTAGTGGGTAGTAGGCCCCTTTCTGGGACCTGAGTCCCACATACCCCCTGGCCGCTCCCCCGTGGTCAGGGAAATGCGTAAAAGCATTTCCTCACGTTAAAAAAAAAAAAAAAAAAAAAAAAAAAAAAAAAGGTTAGGTTAGGTTAGGTTAGGTTAGGTTAGGTTAGGTTCCCCCCTGATGGACACCTACCTTGTCGTGGTAGGGGGGCTCAGTAGTCTGTCGCAATCCAGCGGCAGGTGAAGCCAAGAGGTGTCTCCGAGGTGTTCCCGCTGCGTCTGTCCCGCATCGGGCGGCAGTGGGAGGCTGGCGTCTGTCCCGTATCGGGCGGCCAGGTTGTCGTGCACAACAAGTGCGCAAAGGGGTGTGCGCACCGCCCGCTCTGCTTACAGAGTGGCCCGGTGTGCGCAAGGCGCCGGGAAACTGGCGCCCGGGGAGGAAAGACCTGGCGGCGAGTGTCGTGGATCACGTCTCGCGGCTCGCTGCTGGGCCGGTCTTGCCTTAATTGGCCGGGCCGAGAGGGAGGAAACCTCTATAAAAAGTTACCCCAATCCCAAGTTTGGTGCCGTGGCGAGGGGATGCATGGCTGACGGGTGGTCAGTCGTGAACGGCACACCTCTAGGGAACCGGCGGACTCCCTAGAGTATGTACGCTTACCCGGGTACAGGGGGCACTGCCCGGGTGGACCTTTTATTTCCCCCATACTCGTGGGAACATCATGGAATCCAATTTTGAAAAAATAAATTCAGAGGAAATGGGGGGTGCTGATACACAGCAAACCCCAACGTTGAGAGAGGTCCGAGTGGCAGTCGCGAGGCTGCCCGAGGACTTAGCACTGGAGTTGGCGCCTCCGAGGAAGAAGCGCGCCGTTAGTGTGACGGGGAGTTGCACCTCTCTTGAGGCCGTAGGCCTTGACGAGGAGCGCTCCCGCAGTAGTCTGGAGGAGCATTCCGACACCTCCACTTTGTCGGCGGGATCCCGTCGGTCGACGCGCCTGCAGTTTTTGCGGACGCCTCGCCCGGCGGTTGAGCCCGGAAAGAAGGAAAAAAAAAAGAGGAAGAAGGTAAAGGGAAAGGCCGTGCAACCGACCTCGGCAGCGGCTGGTCTTGGCGACCTGGCCCTTTCCCTGGCCACAGAAGCGCTGCAACCCGAGGAAGAGGAGCGGATTGCGGCGCTTTCAAAAGAGGCGTGCGCCGCCAGTACGGCTGTTGGCGCTGCTCCGGTGCCGGAAGGCCCGGAAATGACGGCAGAGGGCCTCCAGGTAGCGGCAAATAAGCACCTGGAGGTGATCTTGGAGGTGGCCAAAAGGTCAAAACATCTCAAGGGCACCTTCCAAAAGGCACTGAAGGATGCGGCCAGCGCCCTTCAGAATTTGACGGCTCTAGCTGTGAGCCACTCCGTCTCTGATGAGACGAGGTTGCTTCAGCTGGAGAACTCGGCCATCCGGCGTGAGCTGGCGCAAATGCGACAGCAGATGGCTGAATTGCGCCGGGAGATGGTAGCGGAGAAACGTGGTCCGGCACCTATGGACGCGACTCCGTCTTCATCCGCCAGGGTGGCCCCCTTACAACAGAGGGGCCAAAATGGGGAGGACCCAGCCTTGGCGGAGTTCCGGCGCTCCATAGTGGTGGAGGTGGGCGCCATTTTGAACGCCCGCCTTGAGGGCCTCGAGGACCGCCTTCTGCCGGCCAAGTCGCTTCGGCCACCACTGGCAGCAAACAAGACGCCGACAACGCCGGCTTCTGCCGCAGCCGCCAAGCCTGGCAAGGGGAAAGGGAAGGGGAAGAAATCCACCCCTCCCCCTGTCCCTGCTACGGCTGCGCCTTCTTCGGCGCCCACACCGCCGCAAACAAGCCGGGAAGCGGAGCCACCGTCAACCGCGGCGGTCAAGGAAACTTGGGCGACGGTGACGAAGCGGGGGAAAAAGAAGGCAGCCGCTCCAACGGCCGCCCCTCCCCCAGCATCAAAGAAGGCCCCACCGAAGGCCGTGGCAAAGAAGCCACGAAAACTGGTGGCACCGAAAACCTCGGCGGTGGTTCTCACCCTCTCCACGGAGTCCGTGAAGAAGGGTGTCACCTACGGGTCTCTCATAGAGAGGGCCCGTGGGGTCATCAACCCCGCCGAGCTCGGCATCGCTTCGGTGCGGTCACGGCAGACGGCAGCGGGGGCTCGCATGTTCGAGTTTGAGGGCCCCCAAAACAGCGAAAAGGCCGACCTCTTTGCGGCCAAACTGAAGGAGGTGGTGGCAGAAGCGGCGACAGTCATCCGCCCTGTCAAAAAATCCGAACTCCGGATAACAGGGCTGGACGACTCCATCACGTCGCAGGAGGTCGCCGCCGCCGTTGCCGCGAAGGGGGGGTGCAGCGCGGAGCAGGTCCGCGTCGGTGCCATTCGCCCCGGGCCTGGTGGTGCGGGATGCACCGTAGTGCACTGTCCCGTCGCCGCTGCCAAGGCACTGGCGGATGCCGGGCGCATCATCGTCGGATGGAGCTCTTGCCACGTTCGCGTGGTCGAGCCCCGCCCGATGAGGTGCTTCCGGTGCCTGGGAATCGGCCACACCAAGCCGCTTTGCCCTTCCCAGGTGATCCGTGAGGACCTGTGCTTCCGCTGTGGCAGGAAGGGCCATGATCGGGCCTCCTGCACAGCGGAACCAAGATGTGCCGTCTGCACGTCGGCCGGCAGACCCGCCGGCCATGTGATGGGGGGGAAGAAATGCAATCCCCCCCCAACGAAGGGCAAGGCAACACCGAGGCCTACGCCTGGGACGCCCAGCACCAGCCAGCAAAATGGTGCACCGGAGGAGGTTATGTCGGATTGATGGATTTAGGTCCCAAATCCTTAATCCAGGCGAACCTCATGAGGTCCGCCAGAGCCCAGGACCTTTTCTCCCAGGCTTTGGCGGAGTATCATATCGACGTCGCAGTCGTCTCGGAGCCGTACCTGATTCCAGACCGACCAAACTGGTTGGGGAGTCGGGACGGCCTCGCGGCGATAACCTCCTCCGGCGGCCTACCTCTCTCACTTCTCGAGAGGGGTGCCGAGTTCGTGGCGGCCTCGTGGGGTGGATTAGCGATTTTAGGAGCTTATTTCTCCCCTAATCGCCCACTCCACGAGTTCGAGGCCTTTCTACAGGCGCTGTCGGCCGCGTTACGGCGTGTTGCTCCCCGTCAGATTATCCTGATGGGGGACTTTAACGCCAAGTCCGTAGCATGGGGTGGCCGTGTTACGGACTGCCGCGGCCGAGCCATGGAGGCCATGGCGATGGCGACAGGCCTGTCCCTGCTGAACAGGGGCAGGACCCACACGTGCGTGCGACGGCGGGGCGGGTCAGTGGTGGACCTCACGTTCGCCTCTCCCGCCGTCACAGCTCGCGTGAGCAACTGGCGCGTCCTGTCGGAGGAGACTGGATCCGACCACCGGTATATCCGGTTCGAGTTAGATTCAGTCTCCACCCATCGCCCCACGTTGGCCGCCGTGTCTCGGTCGAGGCCACGCTGGGCGCTGGCCCGGCTTGACCGAGACATGGCGCATGAATCCGCGCTGGTCCAGGACTGGTTTTGTCCCTCCTTGACCGGCGCGGACGTAGACGGCTCCGCCTCCCAGCTCCGCCAAGTTTTGACGGAGGTGTGCGACGCGTCGATGCCGAGATCTCTTCCCCCTCCTCGTCGCAAATCCGTCTTCTGGTGGTCGGCAGAAATTGCCGACCTGCGCTCTGCCTGCACTGTTGCACGGCGGGCGTATACCAGGAGCCGGAGACGCAGAATCCGCGACGAGGAAAGGGAAGACATCCTGTACGCCGGGTACCTGGAGGCGAAGAAGCGCCTCCAGGTAGCGATCGCCGTCGCGAAGGATGAAGCCCGGGCGGCGATGCTGGAGAGTCTGGACAGGGACCCGTGGGGGAGACCGTATCGGGCTGCGCGCAACAAGCTGCGCGCCCATGGTCCCCCACTTACCCAGACCCTCCAGCCAGCAATGGTGGAAGCGGTGGTCGGTGCGTTGTTCCCCGGTTCTGACCCGGGCTTCGCGCCGCCGCCGATGACTCGGCCGGTTCCTGCTGAGGACCCGGCTGACTCCTTTCCACCAGTCTCGGGGGCGGAGGTGCAAGCCGCCGCACTCCGCCTCCGGGCTAAAAAGACGGCACCAGGACCGGACGGTGTGCCCGCTCGTGTGTTGTTCATCGCGGCGGGCCACCTGGAGGAGAAACTTCGGGAACTTTTCGACAGCTGTCTCGCTGTCGGAAGGTTCCCGAAGGTGTGGAAGGAGGGCGCCCTCTGCCTCCTCGCCAAGCCGGGCCGGCCGATGGACTCTCCATCGGCCTATCGGCCGATTGTGTTGCTGGACGAGGCGGGGAAACTTTTCGAGAGGATTCTCGTGACCCGCATCGTCCGACACTTGGCAACCACCGGCCCTGATCTGGCGGAGGCCCAGTTTGGCTTCCGAGCTGGCCGCTCGACCCTGGACGCGCTGGGCTTTTTGGAAGAGATGGTGAAGGGTGCTGCCGAGGGCGGGGAAAGGCTGTTGGCGATATCTCTCGATATCGCCAACGCATTCAACAGCATTCCCCACACCACCATCATCGAGGCCCTGCGCGCCCACGGAGTGCCGCCGTACTTGGTTCACCTCCTGTCCGATTACCTCCGGGACAGGATGGTTACGTACGTGGACCAGGGCGGCTTGCTAAGGAGTCACCGCGTGGAGTCCGGTGTTCCACAGGGATCAGTCCTCGGACCATGCCTGTGGAATATCGGATTCGACTGGCTGTTGAGGGGCACTCTCCCCCCGGGCGTGAGGGTCGTCTGCTACGCGGACGACACTCTCGTGCTGGCCCGGGCTTGGGATGTAGCGCGGGTCCTCCAGCTGGCCACCGCGGCATGCGACCTTGTGGTCCAACGGATTCGTCTGTTGGGCCTCAGGGTCGCTCTGGAGAAGTCGGAGGCCGTCTTGTTTGACGGCCCGAGACAACGCCACCCACCGAACATCAGCCTGGTGGTCGACGGCGTGGCCATCGACGTTAAGCCCCAGATGAAATATCTGGGGCTTATCATCGACAGCCGGTGGCGGTTCGGCCGTCACTTCGCCGAATTGTCACCCCGGCTGCTAAAGACGGCGGACTCGCTGGGGAGGTTACTGCCGAACCTGGGCGGGCCGAGCGCTCAATGCCGGCGTCTCTACGCCGGCATTCTTAAGAGTATGGCCCTTTATGGCGCCCCCATCTGGGCGGACCGCCTGAGTCGAGACAACGTGTCTCAGCTCAGGCGGCCCCAGCGAGTCATCGCGCAGAGAGCGGCCCGCTGCTACTCCACAGTAGCGGGCGCAGTGGCGTGTGCCCTGGCCGGGACCCCGCCTTGGGAGCTCGAGGCCAGAGTCCTGGCCTGGACATACGCGCGACGGTCGGAGCAGCGTTCTCGGGGAGAGCGCGGCTCCCTAGAGGAGGAGCGCGCTTTCGAGCGCCAGACCCGAGAGCTGCTGATTCGGGCCTGGACCGGGGTTCTAAACTCTTCGGAGTCGGGTCGAGCCACCCTCGACGCCCTGACCCCGGTCCTGACCCGATGGATAGAGAGACGGCACGGCTCCCTCACCTACCGACTGGTGCAGGTCCTCACAGGACACGGGTGCTTCGGCGCCTATCTGCACCGGATCGGTCGGGAGGAGACCGCCGCGTGCCACGAGTGCGGTGCTGCGGAGGACACGGCTCAACACACCCTTGAGTTGTGCCCGGCGTGGGAGTCGCAGCGCCGTACTCTGGTCGCGGAGATCGGCCAGGACCTCTCCCTCCCCAGCGTGGTGGAGGCCATGCTCGGGAGTGACAGCGCCTGGAAGGCCGTCGCCTCCTTCTGCGAGGACGTTATCTCACAGAAGGAGGCAGCGGAGAGGGTGCGGGAGGAGGATCCTCTTGCCGCCCCGATCCGGAGGCGACGTACGGGGCGGAGACGGCGGCGTTACAACCACCTGATCCCCCCTGGTGGAGGCCAGCCAGCGTTGGGTACGGGGGTACCCGCGCCGGCATTGCACGCGCCTCCACCGCCGCCTGACGGGAATGTCCGCACACTCCGGGCCATTCCCGTTGCCCCCCCTCACGGGGTGGGCTTGCCGGGCCTGCTACGGCGGGCAGTCACCGACGGGGCAGCGGTAGTATCCGACCGGCTTCCCGCAGCCCCGTCCGCCGCTCGCGAGTCGTCGAGCGAGTCGTCGCCGTCCGATTTTTCGGACGACGACGATTGGTTCGAGACGACTCATGAGCTGCCAGGTGACTGACGGAGTGTCGTTGGTTTTTAGTGGGTATGGGCGTCTGAGCTCGAGTCCCACATAACTCGCTGTCCCCCCGGGCGGCGAGTATGCGTAATGCATTTTCCAACGTAAAAAAAAAAAAAAAAAAAAAAAAAAAAAAAAAAAAAAAAAAAAAAAAAAAAAAAAAAAAAAAAAAAAAAAAAAAAAAAAAAGGTTAGGTTAGGTTAGGTTAGGTTAGGTTAGGTTAGGTTAGGTTAGGTTCTCCCCCGACGGACACCCACCTTGTCGTGGTGGGGGGGCTCAGTAGCCTGTCGCAATCCAGCGGCAGGTGAAGCCAAGAGGTGTCTCCGAGGTGTCCCCGCTGCGTCTGTCCCGCATCGGGCGGCAGTAGGAGGCTGGCGTCTGTCCCGTATCGGGCGGCCAGGTTGGCGTGCATAATAAGTGCGCAATAGAGGTGTGCGCACCGCCCGCTCTGCTTACAGAGTGGCCCGGTGTGCGCAAGGCGCCGGGAAACTGGCGCCCGGGAAGGAAAGACCTGGCGTCGAGTGTCGTGGATCACGTCTCGCGGCTCGCTGCTGGGCCGGTCTTGCCTTAATTGGCCGGGCCGAGAGGGAGGAAACCTCTATAAAAAGTTACCCCAATCTCAAGCTTGGTGCCGTGGCGAGGGGATGCGTGGCTGACGGGTGGTCAGTCGTGAACGGCACACCTCTAGGGAACCGGCGGACTCCCTAGAGTATGTACGCTTACCCGGGTACAGGGGGCACTGCCCGGGTGGACCTTTATTTCCCCCACACTCGTGGGAACAATAATGAGTTACCTTTTAAATAAAAACGAAACTGGGGATATGGGGGGTGAATCTCTGCGCGAGCAGATTGTGGAGGAAAGGAGAGACGAGATGAGTAGTGCGCAGTGCGACGAACGTGAGTCGCCGCGCGGAAACATTGGAGATAGCGCTAGAGCGCTGATCGGGTCCGGATCCCGCGAATTGCGGGTATCCTTAACCCGCATTAACGCGGACGCAGACATGGAGGAGATGTCCGATTCTTCGGCGGCAACAATGGCGTCGGCTGAAGCGGGTGACAGGTTTTGGGCGGCTCGTAAGCGGCAACACAGCCAGCGGGGCAGCGGGTCAGATTCTGACTCTGACCGCTCGAGAACGTCCAAAGTTCTGGCGACGCCCAAAACCAAAACACAGAGAGGTCGTGGCCGGCCGCCTACAACTGGGCAATACGTTGGCCTTGCAGAGAGGAAAAAAGAGTTTTTGAAGCTCCAGCAGCAGGAACTAGAACTTCAGGCAGAGAGGGAGATGTTGGACATCACCGTGGAGGCCCGTAAGTCGAGGGATAGGACACGAAGTGTGCTGTCCAGCTGCGGGTCTCCGGACAATGAAGTGACCACACAGTGCCTGAAACAACAAATTGCCCAAGGGCTCACCATGATTCAGGACGTAAAGTCCAAGTCTGGGAAGCTGAAGGGCACTATGCAGGCGGCTCTAAACACCGCGACGGATATGATCCGGGAGGCGTCGAGTGCTCTGGCCACCAGGACCGTCAGTGAGGAGGTACGCAGCCTGCAGGTACAAAACCAGCGGCTGCAGTCAGAAATGGAGCAGTTGAAAAAAGAACTGGCGGACCTAAAAGACAAGCTTCGCTCTGGAGAGACTTCGGCCTCCACCGGCGGGAAACCGCCCTCCGATAACATGGAGGAGTGGGCGGCCAAGATACTGAGCATGACAACCGCTCGTATCAATGCCACGGTGGAGGGCCTGGAATCGCGGCTCAACCCCGAACCACGGCTGCGTCCGGCGCTCGCCTTTGAAAGGCGGAAAAGCGCCAACACACCCACCGAGGAGCAGGTGCCTGCTGTGGCTACACCCACAAAGGCAAGCACAAGTAAACAGGGAGTTAATAATGCCCCTCGGGTAATAAAGGCCACTAACGCTCAAGGGCCTATTGTGGAGCCTGCAGGCGCCTCGAAGCGGCCCAAAAAGAAGAGAGCTAAGAAAGCAAAAGCAGAGAGGGCACCCGCATCTGTGGTGGCACAACCCCCGCGGCCGTTACCCCCGGCACCAGTCTCCACTGAAGAAGGCTGGACGACTGTGGCAAAACGGGGGAAGACCAACGGAGGAGGCAATGAAAGGGCCAAGCAGCAGCCGAAACAGGCTGCCAAGATAATAGCCCGCCCACCTAAATCCTCTGCGGTGGTAATTACCGTTCAGGAGGGCGCGGCTGATCGCGGGATGACGTATGCCATGGCGGTGGCAGAGGCCAAGCAACGCATAAACATCGCGGAGCTTGGCATTGATGGCGTGCGCTTTAGGAAGGCACTGACGGGGGCCACAATAATAGAGGTACCTGGTGCCACTAGCGGTGATAAAGCGGACTCCCTAGCCGCAAGGCTCAGGGAGATTTACAATGAAGACGACATACGGGTGTCCAGACCCACGAGATGCGCTGAGCTAAGAATCTCAGGTCTGGACGATTCCGTCACAACGGCGGAAATACAGTCGAGTGTGTCCCGGCTTGGCGATTGCCCTGCCGACCAAATAAAAGTAGGCTCTCCCCGCCAAGACCACACAGGCCTTTACGCTGTGTGGGTGCGCTGCCCTGTTGCAGCAGCAAAGAAGGTCGTGGAGGGTCGCCTACTTATCGGTTGGGTGGTCGCCAAAGTGAAGGCCCTGCCACATAGAAGCGTCCGCTGCTTCCGCTGTCTGGAGGCCGGCCACGTGCGGGCTCAGTGTCGGTCTGAAGCCGACAGAAGTAGTCAGTGCTACAGATGTGGTCAGTTGGGGCATATATCCAACACATGCACCAACGACCCGCACTGCACACTGTGTTCAGTGGCGGGTAAGGCAGCGGGGCACCGACTGGGCAGTAGCGCCTGTAAGGCCCCCGCAACTAAGAAAGGCAGGAAGGTCACCGCTGGAGCGCGAAGCCAGCAGAGGCCCTCCCAGTCCCAGAAGGGACATGAGGAGGCAGAAATGTCTGGGGCCGATTAAATGGCCCAATCATTCCTGCAGGCGAATCTCAACCACTCTGCCAGAGCTCAGGATCTTCTACTCCAGAGCATGGCAGAGTGGCTGATAAATGTGGCTGTGATCGCCGAACCTTATTCGGTTCCTCCCAAAGATAATTGGGTTGGGGACTTAGATGGCACGGTGGCGATCACGACGCAGACTGCAGCAGGCTCTCCACCCTTTGACAAGACGGTAAAGGGCAATGGGTATGTGGCGGCCTTCTTTAGGGAAGTTGTGGTGATCGGGGTATATTTCTCGCCAAACAAAAGCCTCGCCGATTTTGAGCGGTTCTTGGTGGACTTGGGGGCTCTCATCCGTCAGTGTCATCCGTATCCTGTGCTTGTGGCCGGAGACCTCAATGCCAAATCCACGGCATGGGGATCCCCGGCCACGGATGCGCGCGGAGACGAAGTAGATGAGTGGGCGGTCGAGCTGGGACTCGTTCTTCTCAACCGTGGGACGGTCGAGACGTGTGTGCGGCAGAATGGAGGGTCCATAGTGGACGTGACTTTCGCCAGTCCAGTTGTAGCACGCCGTGTCCAGGGCTGGGAGGTCCAGGAGGGCGTCGAGACACTATCGGACCACCGGTACATCCGGTTCCACGTCTCCGCTTTTCTGGCAATCCCGAGCAGCCCAAGCCGGCCCCCGCGCGAGAACGGCCCGAGGTGGGCGCTGAAACGCCTGGATAGGGATGTCTTGGAGGAGGCGTCGATAGTGCAGGCATGGATGCCCGCGCCGGACACTGAGGGCATGGGAATCGAGACAGAGGCGGAGTGGTTCCGGGTAAGCATGACTCAGATCTGCGATGCGGCGATGCCCCGCGTTCGGCCTCTCCCGCCCAGACGGCAGGTATACTGGTGGTCTCCGGAGATAGCGCAGCTACGCAGTGCGTGCGTCAATGCGAGGCGCCAGTATACCAGAAGTCGAAGGCGACGGCGTCGGGATGAGGCCCGGGAAGCCGAACTGTACGCCGCTTACAGAGAGTGTGCACATAGCCTCCAGGTGGCTATTTGCAGGGCAAAGGCTGATGCCTGGGAACAGCTGCTGGAGACTCTTAACAGCGACCCGTGGGGACGCCCGTACAAAATGGTGCGGAGCAAGCTTCGCCCATGGGCTCCCCCGCTCACGCAAAGTCTCCAGCCAGAGTTGCTGGAAAGGGTGATGTCGGCTTTATTCCCGGACGCTGGGGATTTTGAGCCACCGGAGATGTCCGCTCGTCAGGAGGTCGTGGAGGAGGCAGAGGTGCCTGAAGTGTCCTTGGGAGAGCTAGGGGCTGCGGTGCTTAGGCTGAAAGCCAAGAACACCGCCCCAGGCCTCGACGGGATTCCTGGTCGCGCCTGGGTGATAGCCCTCAAGGCCCTGGACGAAAGATTAAGGCGGCTCTTTACCGCTTGCCTCGAGCAGGGTGTTTTCCCCCGTTCCTGGAAAGTGGGGAGGCTGGTTCTACTAAAAAAGGAAGGGCGTCCAGCTGATTCACCGTCGGCGTATCGGCCTATAGTCCTGCTAGACGAGGTGAGCAAGCTCTTTGAGCGTGTCATTTCAGCTCGCCTCGTCAAGCACCTAGAGACGGTAGGGCCTGATCTGGCCGATTGTCAGTATGGTTTCCGGATGCGTAATGCATTTTTCCCAGCGAAAAAAAAAAAAAAAAAAAAAGGTTAGGTTAGGTTAGGTTAGGTTAGGTTAGGTTAGGTTAGGTTAGGTTAGGTTAGGTTAGGTTAGGTTAGGTTAGGTTAGGTTAGGTTAGGTTAGGTTAGGTTAGGTTAGGTTAGGTTAGGTTAGGTTAGGTTAGGTTAGGTTAGGTTAGGTTAGGTTAGGTTAGGTTAGGTTAGGTTAGGTTAGGTTAGGTTAGGTTAGGTTAGGTTAGGTTAGGTTAGGTTAGGTTAGGTTAGGTTAGGTTAGGTTAGGTTAGGTTAGGTTAGGTTAGGTTAGGTTAGGTTAGGTTAGGTTAGGTTAGGTTAGGTTAGGTTAGGTTAGGTTAGGTTAGGTTAGGTTAGGTTAGGTTAGGTTAGGTTAGGTTAGGTTAGGTTAGGTTAGGTTAGGTTAGGTTAGGTTAGGTTAGGTTAGGTTAGGTTAGGTTAGGTTAGGTTAGGTTAGGTTAGGTTAGGTTAGGTTAGGTTAGGTTAGGTTTTTTTTTTTTTTTTTTTTTTTTTTTTTTTTTTTGAAGCGGCTCTGTCCCCCGAATATGTGTCCAGGATTGGATCTCAAAGGGCTTCTCTTTTTAACTTTTTTGGGGTTTTTTGCCTTTATTTAAATAAAATTGCTTCGTACTTTATTTCTTATCTTGTACAATTTTCTATTTCTAATGCCTTATCTATTACAATTTCTTATCACTATCTTATTTCTTATCTGATCTTTTACAATTTTCTTAGCTTAATACACAGTTTAATAATAATTTCTAACACAGTTTTATTCTTAAAAGCTATTTGCCACAAATTTCTACGACTAAATACAAAGTGCCTTTTTCTATACATAATATTCACTTATTTTTAGTATATTTACCTATCTCTATTGCTTACTCTATATTTATTTATCTTATTTTTGATACTTATTGCTATTGTACATATTATATACAATAATATTTATAGCAATATTCTTAGGCTAAGTTTTATTTCTCTTATTCACTAATATACATATTTGCTCGCAATAAGAGATAAAGTCATCTCTGTAATTTTTATCTTTTATTAGTTCATGTAAATTGTTTACACTTATTTGCATGCCTGTCTTTTGTTGAAAGTCGTAGCGACTCCTATCATGTATAGGGCAGGTGGATAGGAGGTGCGGAATGGTCTCTTCCTGGCTAGGATCACAGGCACATGATGGACTCTCCTTGCACTTGAACCGATTCAAGTATTGGGAGAATCCACCATGTCCCGTGAGAATCTGGGTAAGTAAACCTGCGGGCTTGATTTTGCGCACCAAGTGGTACGCATCTTTAGCATTAGGGAAGAAGAGCTTTGTGACTGACGCGGTTTGTCCTGTTTCATACCGTTCGTTCCATTTCATAATGGAACGGCTACGTATTACCCTTTTCGCGAAGGACACCGGGCAGCGGTCATAGTCCGGTTTCCTCTTCGAAGCTATGGCGGCTGCCTTGGCCAGATCGTCGGCACGTTCATTGCCGGGAAGGCCTGCATGTGCCTTTATCCAGAACAAAGATACATCTTTGCCCTGGGTAAAGGCTTTCCTCAAGCTCTCCCTCGTCTCCACGGCTAGGGGGTGGAGGGAGCCATGGTTAGTGATCGTCTCCAAAGCGGCCATCGAATCACTATATAGACCATAGCTCTTCTCCCTCCCCTTCAGGACTTCGCCCATTGCCCTGCATATAGCCAACAGTTCCGCCTGGTAGACTGTGCAGTACTCGGACAGACAAAACTTTCGGTTCCGAATCTCGGCCTCACCTTTCCATATGGAAAGTGCGGCTCCGACCTTCCCCTCAATTTTGCTGCCGTCGGTGAAGATTCGCACCTCCTGCACGTTATACCTGTCCACAAGGCTTTGGTCTACCAAGCATTCAAACTCTATGGCCACATGCGTCGCGGGATGTGGAGTCTCCGCAAATCCCACCGGACTCTCGGTCTCTCTGTCTCCTAACTCTGGAAGGGATGACCCTCTCTTCGTCTCGTACAGGGCGGCTGCCTCCTGTATTCTGAGGTCGAGAGGCAGTATCCCCGCCAGTGTCAGTGCCGAGTGTAGAGAGACTGTCCGGTAAGATCTGCAGAGCTTCTGAGCGAAGCCCCTTTGCACCGAGTTGAGCAATTTCTGTACCCCGATCTTACTGGTCGCAGGAGCCCACGCTGCCGCGGCGTACATTATCACCGGCTCGACGGTCGCTGTGTAAATTAGGCGAATCACCTCAGGGTGAAGCCCCCAATTCACCTTCGCGGCCCTCGAAAGCTGTTTATAGATCTCCAAAGCTCTCCTCGTTTGATTGGCTATATGCGCATTAAACGTCAACTTACTGTCGATTGTTAATCCTAAAATCTTAATCGCGTTAGAGGTAGCGATGTCAACCCCCCCCATTTTAAGCAGTGGTGTATCGTACTTCAACTTGTTAGTAAGTACCATGGCGCAAGTTTTGTGTGGTGCAAACTTAAGTTTATTCTGCGCTCCCCACCGCTGGACATGGGATAAGGCTGTATTCGCCTTTTCAGCAATTTCAGTCGCCGTTTCACCGTCGAAGACCAAAACCACGTCGTCGGCGAACGCCTGGACGTAGTGTCCCTCACTCTCCAACTCCCGTAGCAGAGGGTCCAGCAAAAGGTTCCACAAGATGGGACCACCGATTGACCCTTGCACGCATCCTTTGTTGGTATTTCTATTTACTTCTTCCCCGGCGAATCTTACGCTGACTTTTCTGCGCTCCAGATAGCTATCCAGTAGCCTCCTGATGTTTACCGGGCACTTTTCCTCAGCCAGACGGACTCGGATTGCCGGCCACCATGCGCTGTCGAAGGCCCCCTCTATATCCAATGACACTAGGGTTACCAGCTTCTTCAGCCCAATCTTACCCTTGATACGGTGTATTAGCTTATAGAGGGCGTCCTCGGTGCTCCTCTGGGGCATGAAACCGTACTGGCGAGTACTAATCCTCGGTACTAGATGCCACTTAATCCTTGCTACTAAGATCTTTTCCAGAACCTTCCCCAATACCGGCAGTAGACCTATAGGTCTGTACGCCTTGGGTTTCGTGTAATCATCCTTGCCCGGTTTTCTCAGTACCACCACTGTGGCTTCCTTCCAGATGTCCGGGAAGTGTCCAATCAGTAGACACTTGTTACACAGGGCAAGGAAGGCGTCCAGGTCCTGGTGGATAGCCCGGCTGCAGATGTCTGCTGTGAAGCCGTCCGCTCCTGGGGCCTTCTTTGGGTTAAAACTCCCCACCGCAGTCTTCAGCTCCACCTTGGTAAACGGTGGGTCATGTTGTTCATCATGCCTCAACTCGTTTACCATCTTCGCTGCCTCTCTGGTCATGCGATGGTGTTCAGTGTCAGTCTCCTCCAGGTCTTGTGGGTAGAACGTCTCCGCAAGTAAGTTCGCCGATTCTATTGGGTTTAAGTGTGCTCCATCATTGGTTAGGGTCAAGTCTTCTGTTCTCCTGGTGGTCCGGCCTATTACTCTGTAAATCCCCTCCCATAGGCCCTCTCGGTCTTGCTTGCTGCAGAACTCCTTCCAACTATCTATTTGGGCTTTCTTGGCTTGGCACTCATACTCTTCTTTCTTTTTCAGGTACTCAGCTACCACTATATCTCTGCGGTACGGTGCCGCATTTCTTATTTTACGCCTGAAGGTAGTGGTAACTTTTTTCAGCCTCGCGAGCTCATCATTCCACCATGGGATCTTGAGCACCTCTGTGCTCTTCTTTGCCGGCATGCTGGTTTTGCAGGCTTTCGTTATGGCCTCAGTGTAGTCTCGGACAATTTGCTCCAGTTGGTCGTGGTTTGTAGCGTCGTTGATGCGTTCTATACTGATATTGTTCCGAGATTTGGCCTCTTCTAAGGTGGTGTTAAAAAGATCCCAGTCCGCCTTCTTTGTATTGTAGAGCCTTGTAGTTCTCTGTACTTTTAGGCCTCTACTTTTGCGGAGACTAATGTCGAAAGTAATGGCGTTGTGGTCCGAGCTCGTCATCTCCTGGTCTACCCTCCAGTTATCGACTAGTTCCAATAGGTCCTCGGAACAGGCTGTTATATCAACGTAGCTGGTGAGCACCCTCGTACCTCTCACGGTATCGAACGTTGGCGTGTCACCTCTATTGAGTACCTGCAATCCAGACTCTTCCAGGGTCCCGGACATTTCTTCTCCCCTGTGGTCTTCTATGGTGCTGCCCCACCAGGTACTCTTGGCGTTACTGTCTCCGCCTATTAGCAGTAATCTTGGGCCCAGCTCCTCTACGACCTCCCTCAGCCGCTCCAGGTATGGCCCTATGGGCAGATCCGGTTCGAAGTAGAAGGACACCGCCGCGATTTCCCAGGCGCTGGTTCGGATCCTCACTGCGACAATGTTGTCGCTTGTGAGTTTCGGGCACTGCACGACGTCGAGCTCGCCATCGAAGACGACGATCGCCGCCTTGACAGTCCCATCTCCTACTGCAGCGTTCTGGAAGACTCTCGCCCCACGGTAGTCCTTCATCCTCTTCACCCTACCCACATAAGGCTCCTGGACCAGCGCAAACGCCAATTTGCGTTTGCTGGCCTCTACCATGAGTTCGGTCGTTGCAAGTTCCTTGCGCTGTAGGTTCGCCTGAGCCACTGCATAACATCTGGTCGGGGCGCCTGCCCCAGATTGCGTTGGGACCACTTTAGCAGTACTGGACTTTAGCTCGTGCCAATGCCTCCCACTTCCTACGCACCGGGCACTCTGAGCTGTAGGCGTTATGCTCTGTGTTCTCCAACTTTGCCACTGTGCAATTACAGCACTTTGGAGCCACTGCTGTCATCCAGTCTGCACATTCACTCCTCATATGTGGGCCCCCACAGTGTGTGCACTTTGGAATGGTTTCTTTGCAAAACCTCCTCCCATGTCCATATGCCAAGCACATGGAGCACTGAACGAGTGGGGATTGGTCCGCAACCCGTATCCTCTGCATGTCAATGTGCACTGCGCCTTTCTCCATCAAACGGTTGTATATCTGTGGGGATACCCTCAATATGACGTGACTCATAAGTGGGTTTCTCGCTTTGCGCCTGAACTTAATCTCCGTCCTGTCTTCCTTCTCTTCGAGGCCACGAAAGACACCCCCATTCTGGTTTCTCAGTGCCTGTAGTATGTCTTGGTCCGTATGGCTAGAGATGACGTCCCTGAGAATAACCATTGGGTCTTGGTTCTTCATGTCCTCGAAGTGAAGGTGACTGGCGGCGCTTTGAAGTCGTTCTTTGACCTTGTCTCTTTCTTCTATCGTTCTGCAGCCAAGTATCACCTTCTTGTCCTTAACTTTGCGGACCCTCTCCACAGTCACCCATCCGTCCTTAGCATTGACTGCTTCGCGTACCTGCTTCATAACTTCATCTCCCGTCTCTGTCTCGTTTTTAGACTCGATGACGATCGAGTGAAGCGCACTCTTCCTCTCTACCACCGGTCTGTATTGCGCTGCTGCCACGCTTGCATATGTACTGTGTTGTTTTGCAGTTTCATGCTGAAGGACGATGGTTTCCTTGAGTTTTTCAATCTCCCTTTGAGTCTTATCAATTTTTTCACTTTGCTCTTTCATTAATTTGATCAACTCTTTTCCTTCCGTTCCTAAATGTTCCTGGGCTATCATTCTCGTCTTTTCCCCGTCTCCTTGTCCTGTTCCTGATGTTTCAACCTTTTTGTTTTCTGTTTCAGGTCCTTTCGTCGCTGCTGCCTCTTCCTTCACCAGCTGGTACAGTTTTTCCACTGCCAGGGTAATCCCGGCCTTTAGGTCTGCCCTCAGGTTGCGTGACTCTCCTATGTGAGTTTTCGCTCTCTGAAGCCAGTTCCTGGCCTGGATCACCCTGTCAGCGGTCTTAACTGGATCAAGTCTTGCCACCGGCGACACCGCCGCTGACTCCGTCGAGGCTCTACGCGCCGCCATCCTAGGCTCAGCTTGGAGAACCGTCTTGGGTTTTGCCTTCGGCGGTGCCGCGGGGGCCAGAGCGACCTTCCTGGGTGAGTGGGCGTGTGCTGTCGAGGTACATGTTCTCGACTCTCCTTTGGCGCTCTCCCATTCGCCAATGCTGCGCCTCACACTGGAGGTCTGGGTCGGTGTGGTCTGAGAAGGTCCTGCCCTCTCTCCGTCTACCTCGCGCATCGGGGATATGGGGGGGTTTGTCATCGCGACCTTTTTAGCGGGGGTGCGCGCCGTTGCCATTTCGTTAGGACAGAGCTTTGTCTTGTCGGTTAAAATAAAAGTAGAAACAAAATGGTTCAATAGAACCTTGTAAACTTAAACTAAGAGCACTGGTCAATAGACACAGCAGTCAAAACACAAGTTAAAAGAAAGAAGAAGAAAAGAGGGGGGAGGAGTATGTAAAATAATAGACACTAAATGGGTGTATAGGGCCTCACGGGGCCTAACCTAATGAGTGAGCCAAAATAAAACCAAAAATAGAAAATTTTAAAAACTCTATATAGAGTTTTTGGTCCAATATATAGCCTATCTGGTGGTGCTTTATAAACCAGGTACTCCAGAGAAAATCCCGTGTCTCTAGGACCTCTGGCTGCCGAGATATCGCTGTTTTAAAATTTTCAAGATGGCGGACAATATGGCCGCCGAAACTTTAAGACCCCGTACCTCCCGTTCCAGTCACCCTATGAACTCGGGGAAAAAGTTTCCCTGAGTTGTTTGTTCTGCCCTACGACTTGACCGGGACAGCTCTACCAAATTTTTACAAAAAGTGACTCTACCGGTTTTTGTCTCTACCACAGCAGATCTCGGCGGGAGTCTATGCTTTCTATTCCTATCGAAACCGCAATGTTCTAGGCCCAACGGAAGCAGAGTTATGCGTCCGAAAGCAAAAACAAGATGGCGGATCAAGATGGCGGCCAGAACTTTGAAGCTCTGTATCTCCGCAACCGTTGGTCGTAGAAAGTTGAGCTTGGTGTTATCGGAATCGTCTCCGCGGTGGCTGTCTCGATCTGGTACTAATTTAAAAAGGTAGAGCTCCAATTTGCCAATAAAAAATGCCTCTATGTAGAGTCCCCTGGTCTTAATACTTATCTAAGGGTACACAAATTTATGACTTAGAAACTAACAAGGAAAAAATTAAAACTATAAAAAACACACTTTACTGCACAGTTTTTAAGGGGCTCTATATAGAGTCACGGACTCTATGGGGTGAATGTGCGTCTCGTTAAGACCTATCCAACGACGTGCCGTTTACTCAGATCGGTGCACAAAGATCGGAGTTATAGCCAAATTGAATTTTGCCCTAGTTTTCCGATCGCGTAATTTGAAACTGGAAATGACCCCCCTGAAATTTGAGTTTTTCTCGAAAATTTTTGCACCGATCCGTTGATTTTGACGAAAAAATGACCGTCACGTCGCTAGATTTTTAAAATTTCACCCCCTGAATTTATTACAGCCCCTTAAAATTTTGGACCCGGAAAAACACCCCTATTTTGTAATTAAAATATTTATTACTATTTATTAATTTAAAATTCTAAACACTACAATTACTAACAGAATACTAACCGAACTAACTTTTATAACTTTAAAATTTAACAAATTTATAAGACAAGGCTCCGGCCTCCGGGCTCCGGCCTCCGGCCTGCGGGCTCCGGCCACTGCTAGCGACGATGGGACGCGCGTGCTCACCACGGCAGCGAGCGACCGACTGGTTAGGTTAGGTTAGGTTAGGTTAGGTTAGGTTAGGTTAGGTTAGGTTAGGTTAGGTTAGGTTAGGTTAGGTTAGGTTAGGTTAGGTTAGGTTAGGTTAGGTTAGGTTAGGTTAGGTTAGGTTAGGTTAGGTTAGGTTAGGTTAGGTTAGGTTAGGTTAGGTTAGGTTAGGTTAGGTTAGGTTAGGTTAGGTTAGGTTAGGTTAGGTTAGGTTAGGTTAGGTTAGGTTAGGTTAGGTTAGGTTAGGTTAGGTTAGGTTAGGTTAGGTTAGGTTAGGTTAGGTTAGGTTAGGTTAGGTTAGGTTAGGTTAGGTTAGGTTAGGTTAGGTTAGGTTAGGTTAGGTTAGGTTAGGTTAGGTTAGGTTAGGTTAGGTTAGGTTAGGTTAGGTTAGGTTAGGTTAGGTTAGGTTAGGTTAGGTTAGGTTAGGTTAGGTTAGGTTAGGTTAGGTTAGGTTAGGTTAGGTTAGGTTAGGTTAGGTTAGGTTAGGTTAGGTTAGGTTAGGTTAGGTTAGGTTAGGTTAGGTTAGGTTAGGTTAGGTTAGGTTAGGTTAGGTTAGGTTAGGTTAGGTTAGGTTAGGTTAGGTTAGGTTAGGTTAGGTTAGGTTAGGTTAGGTTAGGTTAGGTTAGGTTAGGTTAGGTTAGGTTAGGTTAGGTTAGGTTAGGTTAGGTTAGGTTAGGTTAGGTTAGGTTAGGTTAGGTTAGGTTAGGTTAGGTTAGGTTAGGTTAGGTTAGGTTAGGTTAGGTTAGGTTAGGT